>OW285239.1:92175442-93515206 GCA_935421215.2 Melolontha melolontha
TTCTTTTGTATAAATATTGTTTAGTGTGGCTTATGTACTAACTATCCTAATCGCGACATGGTATTTTATAAATGACATCTGTTTCTCGATTTTTTTTAATTTTAGGTTTTAGTTTTGAAAATAGATGTTTTCTAGTATTACTAAGTTTATATGTTGTAGCTACATCATATTTTTTCTTATAATTGTGGAAGATATGGAATCGTGATATATGTTCTTTCATTGTTTAAATTGATATTGGTGACTGCAGTGTTGTATAACAATAAGTTGTGGTGGATCGTTATTGTCTGTTAAGATCGTTTTAGTTTTCTTGATGTTATCTTTTCTGTATTGAGTGTGCGATAGTTTTACAGCCCTATTAGTCAGATTATTTGTAATCATGTTATTGAATACCGTAGGTGCATTTGATTGGTAATTCATATATCGAAAAGAAGCTGTGGGTTTGTTGTACCAATTTGTATAAATAGTACCCTGTCTATCATAGATTAAAGAAATATCAAGAAAGTTAATACTGTTACTAATTTCTTCTTCAATTGTGAATTTGAATTTGTAGAGAAAGTCTTTGAATTTATTTAAAAGGTTGTTTATTTTATTTATCGGTACACATCTTATGATGTCGCCTACATATCTTTTAAAGAAAATGGGGTTGAAGTCTAATGAATTGATAACGTTTTGTTCAACATGTTCCAGCAATAGGGGCAGTTAAAGGAGAGCCATAGCAATACCAAATGCTTGGCTGTAAAAAGAATTATTGTATTGAAAATATGTGTTGTCGAGACAGAAATGTATACCTGTAGTAAATTCAGTTTTATTTAGTGATGTGTGTGGACTAATTTCATCCCATTTGGATTCTATTATATTTATAGCTAGATTTCTAAGAATATTAGTGTATAAAGTTCAGTTGATACTTTTTGTTCCTTGATGAAATTTTGAAATTGCTATGAGTCTTTGGCAAGATATTCTGTTTTTCCTAACATCTTAGATATGCTATCACCTAGGAATTTTGCTATATTATAAGTAGGGGCTTGTATGTTAGATACTATTTGTCTTAAAGGGATATTATTTTTGTATTTTTGGTAATCCATATATTGATGGAGTTTGCTAATTAAAAATGCGAAGTTCGTTTTTAGTGTTGAAATTTATTAGGTTTTGTCTATGCCATTTATTTATTAAGTTATTATTTTCTTTTTGAGTTTTCTCTGTTGGATTATTTCTTTCTTTTTTGTAGGTGAATTTATCGTCTAATGGTTTTTATATTTTTTATTCAGACTCCTCTTTAAGAATTATCACTATTTTATTTGATTTATTTGCTGTTATTATTATAACGTGAGGGTTGTCTTGGATAAATCTTTTTGTTTCTTTAATAAATTGATTCATATATAGACTTGAGATATTTTTTTTTGTTATCTATTTTCGTATGTTTATAGTTTTATAGTTAGTGATTATATTACTAACCATACACGGTATATATATATATATATATATATATATATATATATATACCGGGTGTCTTTGGAATAAGAAAGACAACGTATGAAAAATTGAAAGATTAAATTATATAGAATATATACCGTCATAAGCGAGAAAAAAAATGACAGATATTTCAAAAAATTGTAATACGCTACTGAATATATCATAAATACTATCGCACACGAAACTTAAAGGAGACTCGGAATAAAATAATGAATAGTCTTGTTATTGCATATCTCGCTTCAAGTTTCTTCTGTTGTCAATTGATACAACTTTCGATTACAGATAATAGATAGGAACTTAAATGCACGTAAAGCATTTATCTTGTATGTTTTTTGAGTACATCAGCTTTAAAAATTTACGGGTTTAAATTTATATAAATGAACAGCTGACTCAGGTTATTGAACGCTTGCCATAAGAAAATTTATCGCTTGTGTTTATGAACATTGCCGCCTTTGAATACAATGGGGTATTCTGATTCCGACATACGTATTTACATTTCTCTAACATATAGAAAGCATTCTCATAATACGCATGAGTTTAGTATGATTTTTAAAATGGGATTGTAATAAATCTAACACGCAACATAATTTTGAATTACATATTTACTTGAATGTATTAAAATGCTGAATTTGTACGAGGTATTGAATTTAGCATACAGGATATTATACCTTCGCATTGTAATTGAATCACAATATTTTGGATTCCTATCCTATATAAATTCATCTTTCCATTTTCATATGTTGTCCTTTTATTTCAAGGACACCCTCTATATATATATATATATATATATATATACATATAGATGGGTAAAAGTATAATAAAATTTACATTATATATAATATATAATATAATATTGGTTTGCCAGACAATTGCTCTGCCACAAAGCTATTAAGGACTGTGGCTCCGAATACTTAGTGCTTCCCGATGTATTTGGAACCACAGTCCTTAATAGCTTTGTGGCAGAGCAATTGTCTGGCAAACCAATATTATATATAATGTAAATTTTATTATACTTTTACCCATCTATATGTATATATATATATATATATATATATATATATATATATATATATATATATATATAGAGGCTGTCCTTGAAATAAAAGGACAACATATGAAAATGGAAAGATGAATTTATATAGGATAGGAATCCAAAATATTGTGATTCAATTACAATGCGAAGGTATAATATCCTGTATGCTAAATTCAATACCTCGTACAAATTCAGCATTTTAATACATTCAAGTAAATATGTAATTCAAAATTATGTTGCGTGTTAGATTTATTACAATCCCATTTTAAAAATCATACTAAACTCATGCGTATTATGAGAATGCTTTCTATATGTTAGAGAAATGTAAATACGTATGTCGGAATCAGAATACCCCATTGTATTCAAAGGCGGCAATGTTAATAAACACAAGCGATCAATTTTCTTATGGCAAGCGTTCAATAACCTGAGTCAGCTGTTCATTTATATAAATTTAAACCCGTAAATTTTTAAAGCTGATGTACTCAAAAAACATACAAGATAAATGCTTTACGTGCATTTAAGTTCCTATCTATTATCTGTAATCGAAAGTTGTATCAATTGACAACAGAAGAAACTTGAAGCGAGATATGCAATAACAAGACTATTCATTATTTTATTCCGAGTCTCCTTTAAGTTTCGTGTGCGATAGTATTTATGATATATTCAGTAGCGTATTACAATTTTTTGAAATATCTGTCATTTTTTTTCTCGCTTATGACGGTATATATTCTATATAATTTAATCTTTCAATTTTTCATACGTTGTCTTTCTTATTCCAAAGACACCCGGTATATATATATATATATATATATATATATATATATATATATATATACCGTGTATGGTTAGTAATATAATCACTAACTATAAAACTATAAACATACGAAAATAGATAACAAAAAAAAATATCTCAAGTCTATATATGAATCAATTTATTAAAGAAACAAAAAGATTTATCCAAGACAACCCTCACGTTATAATAATAACAGCAAATAAATCAAATAAAATAGTGATAATTCTTAAAGAGGAGTCTGAATAAAAAATATAAAAACCATTAGACGATAAATTCACCTACAAAAAAGAAAGAAATAATCCAACAGAGAAAACTCAAAAAGAAAATAATAACTTAATAAATAAATGGCATAGACAAAACCTAATAAATTTCAACACTAAAAACGAACTTCGCATTTTTAATTAGCAAACTCCATCAATATATGGATTACCAAAAATTCACAAAAATAATATCCCTTTAAGACAAATAGTATCTAACATACAAGCCCCTACTTATAATATAGCAAAATTCCTAGGTGATAGCATATCTAAGATGTTAGGAAAAACAGAATATCTTGCCAAAGACTCATAGCAATTTCAAAATTTCATCAAGGAACAAAAAGTATCAACTGAACTTTATACACTAATATTCTTAGAAATCTAGCTATAAATATAATAGAATCCAAATGGGATGAAATTAGTCCACACACATCACTAAATAAAACTGAATTTACTACAGGTATACATTTCTGTCTCGACAACACATATTTTCAATACAATAATTCTTTTTACAGCCAAGCATTTGGTATTGCTTTGGCTCTCCTTTAACTGCCCCTATTGCTGGAACATGTTGAACAAAACGTTATCAATTCATTAGACTTCAACCCCATTTTCTTTAAAAGATATGTAGGCTACATCATAAGATGTGTACCGATAAATAAAATAAACAACCTTTTAAATAAATTCAAAGACTTTCTCTACAAATTCAAATTCACAATTGAAGAAGAAATTAGTAACAGTATTAACTTTCTTGATATTTCTTTAATCTATGATAGACAGGGTACTATTTATACAAATTGGTACAACAAACCCACAGCTTCTTTTCGATATATGAATTACCAATCAAATGCACCTACGGTATTCAATAACATGATTACAAATAATCTGACTAATAGGGCTGTAAAACTATCGCACACTCAATACAGAAAAGATAACATCAAGAAAACTAAAACGATCTTAACAGACAATAACGATCCACCACAACTTATTGTTATACAACACTGCAGTCACCAATATCAATTTAAACAATGAAAGAACATATATCACGATTCCATATCTTCCACAATTATAAGAAAAAATATGATGTAGCTACAACATATAAACTTAGTAATACTAGAAAACATCTATTTTCAAAACTAAAACCTAAAATTAAAAAAAATCGAGAAACAGATGTCATTTATAAAATACCATGTCGCGATTAGGATAGTTAGTACATAAGCCACACTAAACAATATTTATACAAAAGAATACAAGCCCATAAATACTCTAAAAACAGGCAAAACCGCTTTATTTGCACACAAACTACAACGCGATCACCATTTCGATTTTAAAAACACACAGAAAATCGATAAAGAATAACACACAAGGAAAAGGGAAATTAAAGAAATGATTAATATTGAACAAGAAAAAAATTCAATTAACAACAGAAGTTATATAAAAAATCTAAGCAGTATCTACTATAATCTAATAATGTAACGATCTGCAATTTACCATCATGCATATATGTTGTTATTATATAAATATCTATCATATGTTATTTAAATATGCGTACACTGGCTTATATGTAAGGCTTAACATGTAAGATTGTTTTAAATATATACATTTTTAAGTAAAACCACACTTTAAATCGCCAACTATTTAAATCCACCATAACATACAAAGTTTGCGAAATAATTATCTTTATATATATATATATATATATATATATATATATATATATATATATATATATATATATATCAAATGATAAATTCTTTCGGCTTTTATATGAAATATTTACAAATATCAAATTAGAATGTAATATATATATATATATATATATATATACGTATTTCTTTTGTATATCCGATTTAAATCTGCGTATTTAGGGTAATCGGGACCATCGGACAATCAGCCTGATTAGCCACACCCTCAAGATATTCCTGAAGATCATACACCAGAGAATATTCAGAAAATTAGAACAAGATCTTAGTGACTCTCAATTCGGATTCAGGAATGCAATGGGAACAAGAGAAGCACTATTTGGCTTTAACGTGCTGGCTCAGAGATGCATGGACGTTAATCAACCTTTGTACATCTGCTTTTTGGACTACAACAAGGCATTTGACAGGGTTCGCCATGACGACTTGATTCGGCTTCTCAAAGCTAAAGACATAGACAACAAGGATATTCGGATAATAGCTTATTTGTATTATAACCAGACAGCGAATGTCAGGCTGGATGAAGAGGTATCGGAAGATATAAGGATAAAGCGCGGTGTGAGACAAGGATGTGTGTTGTCCCCGCTGTTGTTCAATTTATACTCTGAGAACATCATTCAGAAAGCGTTAGCGAAACAACAATAGGAATAAAAGTTAACGGAAGAATTATTAATAACATTAGATATGCGGATGACACCATTATTATCGCAGAATCACTGGAAGACTTACAAAGATTAATGGACCAGGTTGTAATAAATGGCGAAGAAAGTGGCCTCACACTAAATGTTAGAAAAACTAAATTCATGATTATTAAAAAGTCTAACCGACATCAAGAAGGCTTATGGATTGGAGAACAGCCAATAGAGAGAGTAAAGAAATAGAAATATTTGGGAACAACTGTTACCGACACAAATGAATATACAGAAGAAATTCGAACGAGAATCGGCCAAGCCAGGAATATATTCAACAAGATGAGGAAAGTATTGTGTGGCAATGACCTTAGTCTGCGTCTCAAGATCAGGGTATTGAAATGTTACGTGTTCCCGGTGCTGCTGTACGGGATGGAAGCCTGGACGCTAAAGCAAGACACTAACAAGCGTCTAGAGGCATTTGAAATGTGGGCATATAGGAGGATCCTGAAGATAAGATGGATAGATAGGGTTTCGAATAGTGAAGTACTTAAAAGAATTGGGAAAGAGAAGGAAATATTGAACACAATAAAGATAAGAAAACTACAATATCTGGGCCACGTGTTGAGAGGGGAAAGATATGCTCTCCTACAGATAATTATTCAGGGTAAGATACAGGGAAGAAGAAATATAGGAAGAAGACGTATTTCCTGGTTAAATAATTTGAGACAGTGGTATAAATGCTGCTCCATTGAACTATTCAGAGCCGCAGCATCAAAGATGAGAATAGCCGTGATGATAGCCAACCTTCTGAGAGGAGATGGCACCTGAAGAAAAAGAAGAAGATTTAGGGTAACTAAGTCAATTTTAGAAACATATTGTCTTAAAGCACTTATGAGGGTAGGAGTAGTTTCAATTTTGATATTAACCAAACCTCTTATATGCGCGGTTCAGTTGATGCCGACTTCTTAAACTGTTAACACGGAATACTTTGTACGCACTTTCGTTTTTATATTTTTATCGTTTCCAACTAAATTTATTGAAATAAGTGTTGAAATGAATATTTCATTATTTTATTTATACATAGCATCAACTCATCCATCCTATTACAATAATTTATTTCAAATTTGAAGTTTAAATTTGATTATGTCAAAAAACATATGCAAGGAATATATTATATCTAAGTTGCCCTTTTTAGTCTGAAGTGATAATATAGCTTTTAAGTGATGTTCGACGTATTTTATTTTCATGTAGTAACTCAAATATTTTTATGAGTAATGTAATACGTATGAAACTGTACGCAACCGACTAGGGTGAACATAAATTCTATTGTGTTCACCAGCCTATGACATAATTTTGCTTTAATTAGTCAATCAATAAAAGTAAATTTCATAATTATTTTATCAGTTTTTGCATATGAAAATAGCAGCAAACGTTCTCTGACTATAATAGGAGACCCCAGAGAATGGTCTGTGAAGTAATTATTTGTAGACCTTAGAAATGAGTTTAGAAAGAGAACAAATGATGAACTTCAACAATAAATCAAAGAAGAAGATATTGTAAAAAAAATAAAACAGCAAAGAATAAAATGGCTAGGGCATGTATGGAGGGCGGAAGAATCCATAATCAAGCTGCTTTTGAACTGGAAGGCGGGAGGAAAAAAGAGAAGAGGTAGACCGAGATCCAAATGGCTAGAGGAGGTAGTAGAAGATTTACGAGGAGCATGTGTTAACAACTGGCAGGAAAAGACAACGAATAGGAAACTTTGGAAGAAAATTAGGCAGAAGATATGAAGAGCTACTAGGATGGGGAGTGATCCACCCAGAAAATGAGGATTTAGAAAGGGTGTTTTGGCCATATATTAGATTTCGATCAGGGAAAATGTGCAAAATTAAGCCAAAAAAGTACATCAAATTAATCAGTACCAAGTAGAGGTAATACAAAGGTCGGCATAAGTCAGGCAACGCTCTCGAAAAATCGGCATAAGTCCGGCAACGCTCATAAGTCTGGCAACGCTGTCGAAAAAGATTAAAACGAAGCATGTTCGTGCTTCAGACAGTTGTCTCGGTGTCATGATAACACGTGCTCGTCGAGTAGACGCGTTTTCAGAATGAATAACCGATACAAGTTCACGCTTCAAGAAAGAGTTTTTTTTGTTACGTCGTATCTTCGTACAAACGCGGATTTCGAAACTATGTTTACCGAATTTCAACAAGAATTTCCGAACTCGCCGCTACCAAATCGTTCAACAGTGTGGAAGATGTACCAGAAATTCTTAAAAACGGGCTCTGTTGCCGACGCGCCGCGTTCTGGACGACCGGTATCTGTAACAACTAACGAAAATATGGAAACAGTGGCGCTGGCGTTTGTCGAGCAGCCGAACCAATCTGCAGGGCGGCTATCGGGAGAACTTCAAATATCCGATCGTTCTTTACGACGAATGCTGAAACGCATGCACTATCGAGTTTACCGTCCGCGTCTCCTCCACGCACTTCACGAGGATGATTTCGATCGCAGATTGGAATTTTGCGAGTGGTACCTCGGATGCAATCAAGATGATCCGCAGTTCCAGCGTTCCATTTTGTGGTCGGATGAAGCAACCTTCAAGCTGAACGGTACGGTCAATCGGCATAACTGCGTGTACTGGAACGACCAGAATCCTCACGTCTTCATTGAAGAAGAATTAAACCTGCCTGGGGTGTGTGTGTGGGCAGGTATCAATGCGGGAGGTCTCATGGGTCCGTACTTTTTTGAGGGTTACGTGACGGGCCAAAGTTATCTGGGCAAATGGACAACGATCCAACACTCGCGAACATCCGTCATTTCATGCAGGATGCAGGATGGAGCTTCGCCGCACTACGCGTTATGTGTGCGGGAGTACCTTAATGTTCATTTTGAGGAAGGACCACGGGGTATACGTAAATTGCACGCCAAACCCCCAGGTCAATGTAATCCTACAGGTATTTTGCACAGGTATTTTGCACTCCGGTTTCTTCATTGCCCATTAATCTGACCGGTAAATTGCACTCTAAACATGAATGAATTTTCTATCATATTTTATTCCTATGCATATAGTTAAAAATCCAACATAGAAATACATATATAAAAATATAGTCACTAAATTTTACAGAAAAAAAAAGGAATATAGTTTATTACAAAATACATACAATAGATGTGTGAAATACTATGATACATAGAAATGATCATGTAGTTATCCTTTGGGAGCACTATGGTAAGATATAACTTTTAAGAAGGTATGTCTCTGTATCTCTCCGCTTACGGATAATGAGTATGCAAATGATTAGAATGCAAGAGTGCATTTTAAATGTGGGATTAGGGCGCCGGATTTATAAGTAAAGCTCAAGCGGATTCAATAGCGTGCAAATTACCTGTGCCCGGACCACGTACCCTTCCCGACCTCCGAACTGCAATTGAAGAAGAATTAGAAAATCTTCGCGGACAGCTTGAAGTGCTCCGCCGGACCTGCCTCACTGTTGAGAAACGTTGCAGTAAATGCATTGATCAAGATGGCCATCAATTTGAACACTTACAGTAACCCTTGTTCGAATCCCTTTTGTAATTTCTTTGAATAAATTCATTTTGACGCTGCATTTTTTTCTTTTAATGCAAATTTGTTGCCTGACTTATGGCGACCCCTGTATTAATCCTACTATATAGTATTTGCATACAGAAATAGTTGTTATATTGAAAGCTTGAACACTTTTGTACGAAATTGTTACTGCATATTTAATCGTTGCTCACGTGATAAAATTATATGATAACTCATTTTATACTGGATGTTATAATTTACATGAAACTTTAGGTACATAAAAACATTTACAATAAAATTTATATTTTATGCACAAATTCTTGTTTTATATCTCTCACCACTATATACACTTCATTTAATGCCAGGTCCTGTATAGAGAACAAAGTAAACACCCTGAGGTATGTTACATAAACAGAGTCTAAGAAAAATTTGTGTAATTTCCAATAAATACTTAACTAGTTTTACACCAACAAGCAGAATACACAGGAATATGTATGAATTTTCATGACGTAGAATTATATTTTCCGACACCTGTATAACTAAATTTTATAATACATTGTAATGAAAATGCAGAAAAAATTGTGTTCTTACACTAAAAAATCCTTGAAGGCTGCGACGTGCAGTATGAATCACAGACGAGTGTACGTACATACAAAACATAATTTTTTCCTAGCAAAATGATGCAGCATAAATGTATTATTTATTATTATCTCATCTAGATAAAGTTTGAGAAGCGTAAATTTACGATTGGAATATATATATATATATACTTGAATTCGTTCTCAAGGCAATATTATCACAATATACTTGTTTGTAGTATGTACAATATATAAACATACGTAACCTTAAAAAATGTTAGGGTTCATTGAAATTGTTGCAGCAATAGTTGTGTTATTATTTTCTATAATCATATACTTTCAAGCAGCTTTTAGATACTGGAAAAAAAGAAATGTCCCGTATATTGAACCAGTAATACCATGGGGCACTACAAGTAATATACTAAAGGCAAAGAAGAATCTGTCTATTTTAAGTAAGGAATTTTACGATGAATTCAAATCAAAAGGTCATCCATTTGGTGGACTGTTTTTAATGACGCAACCAGCTATGTTGATTGTCGATCCAGAATTAGTCAAAAAGGTACTTTCTAAAGACTTCCAATATTTTACCGGCCATGGAATACATGTTGATGAAGAAAAAGAACCGTTTAGCGGAAACTTATTCAGTTTAGATGGTGAAAAGTGGAAAAATATGAGAGTAAAATTAACGCCAACGTTCACTTCTGGTAAGATGAAAATGATGTTTCCTATAATGATTAATTCTGGTGGGTCTATGATAGATTATATAGATACTTTCGCTAAACAGGGCAATTATTTGAATATTAAAGAAATTCTAGCTTGCTTTACTACAGATGTAATAGGTTCTTCGGCGTTTGGTATAGAATGTAATAGTTTCAAAGATTCTGATGCTGAATTTAGAAGACGCGGCCGAGAAATATTTGAGGCCACGTGGAAGACGAATTTGTATAGAATTTTGAACCTTATTATACCGAAATTAAGGCTTAGCACCGTATCGAAAGGAACTAAGGATTTCTTTTTCAATAGTTTCAAAGACATTGTAAATTATAGAGAAACGAATAACTTCAAACGTAATGATTTTGTGCAACTAATGTTAGAAATAAACCAGAAAGCTAAGTCTAGTGGTAGTGGAGATATGTTGACCATAGGACAAATGACAGCACAATCTATTATGTTTTTCGCGGCGGGATTTGAAACTTCTTCTACTACAATGACTTTTTGTTTAAATGAATTGGCACATGATCTCAATATTCAGGATAAATTAAGACGGGAAATCAATGAAACGATAAATAAATACAATGGTCAGTTAACGTACGAAGGAATAATGGAGATGAAATACCTCAACATGATTCTCGATGGTATTTATGCATATATGTATTATATATATATATATATATATATATATACAAGTACATATAATTATTTTAGAAAAATTTAATTGCTTTTTGGTGTTTAATGTACTTGCCATGATTATGTTTTATTGCTTCTTAGAATCATTTTTCGTTTCTAGAAACCTTAAGGAAATATCCACCTGCCGCTTTGATAAACCGGGAATGTACAAAGCAATATACCATAAAGGAAACAGGAACAGTAATAGAACCGGGAATGAGAGTGTTCATAAGTGTATTGGGTTTACATAGAGACCCAGAATACTTTCCGAACCCGGAGAAATTTGATCCAGAAAGATTTTCGGATAAAAACAAACCTCAAATACGTTCATTTACGTACATACCGTTCGGGGAAGGACCGAGAATATGTATAGGTGACTTTTATGTGATATCTATTTTCTACATACACACACACTCACATGCACACATGTATATATATATATATATATATATAAAGATAATTATTTCGTGACCTTTGTATGTTATGGTAAATTCAATTTGTTGGCGATTTAATGTCTGGTTTTACTTCAAAATATATATATTTAAAACAATCCTACATGTTTCGGCAAATGATGCCTTTTTCAAGGAATATAAAATATAAATGACAGTATATTAATTGTAAGTTCGTGCTTCGTTCAAACGTACAAATCTCAACACTAATAACAAAATCGAGAAGTGCAGTTACTTTTGAAATTTAATTTCAATTAAATAACTTCGAGGGTAACTCTAATCGGTGTCAATACACCCTGATTGACATCGATTAGAGTTACCTGCAAGGTTAATTAATCTAAAGTACTATAGCTTATCTAGTGATTAAAAGCTAAGTTGGTACTTCGTTCAAACGTACAAATCTCAACACTAATAACAAAATGACAAGTGCAGTTACTTTTGAAATTAAAACAAATACTGTCATTTATATTTTATATTCCTTGAAAGAGGCATCATTTGCCGAAACATGTAGGATTGTTTTAAATATATATATTTTGAAGTAAAACCAGTAAAAAAAATATATATATTTAAAACAATCCTACATGTTTATATATATATATATATATATATCGCTGGTCTGCGCCTTGCCTCGTTGGGGCGGGGGTCGGGCCGTCGAAGTACTGCCCGGAAAAGTAAAGAAGTTGCCGGGAAAGGGTTGGCGGCCCTACGCAACGGCTGGTTATCCGATCTCTCTAAATTTACGCGACCGGTCACTAAACACACGCACGAGCGCACTAACATACAAAACCCTACACTTACGCGGTCACACAAATACAAAATCACACACCCAGAGAGAGACACAAGCTGCCAGCAGTAACCAACACACAGGTTCATACCCAGAAAGATACACAAGCTTCTGGCAGCGAACAACACATATGTCCACACCTTGCTATCTATTTTTTGGAATACTAAGGCATGATCTATTATTATTATTGGAATGTATCTTTGAATAATTTAAACCATATCAACTTAATTATTTGACATTTATATTGTCATTTATATTTTGTATTCTCTTGACAAAGGCATCACTGCCGAAACATATAGAGTTATTTTAAATATATATACTTTGAAGTAATGAACCAGACCTTTAATCGCCGACTTATTAAGTTTACCTTATATATATATATATATATATATATATATATATATATATATATATATATACTAGATTAAATTAGTTGGCGGTTTAAGGTCTGTTTTAATAAATCATTCTACTCTAGGGATAATATTAATTTATTAGTAAACATGTTTCTCATTTTGGACTTTCTACATTTCAGGTCTTCGTTTTGGTGTGATGCAGGCCAAAGTTGGATTATGTTTGTTATTGAAGAATTACATTTTAACCCCTCATGAATCAACAAAGTATAATCCAGGATTTCACCCTAATACTCAAGTTTTAAGCTTGAAAGAGGATCTGCTACTAAAAGCACAAAAAATCAATTAAAATATCTCAAATGTAGATATCAACGTTCTGGATCTCTATGCTGTTAAAGCTTTATAAATTCAGATACTGGTATGAATAGTTTTCAATTATACAGAAATATAAACTGCTACATGACGCTATATTTGTTTGTATATGTAGTAAATATTTAATTTGTAATAGGAATGTTGAAAATATGTGATAATTTTAATTAATAAATTTGCTTTCAATTTATCACGTATTTATTATTCTATTTTAGGTATTGTTTAGTTTGAAAATTCATATCATAAAATCAACACGTTCGACGTTATCAATAGACATACTTCGGACTTAAGTTTTATATATGTACATATATACACATATATATATATATATATATATTGTTATACTGTAGATGCGATGTTAAATGAAGAATGATATGAATGTTATAAATGCCCCAAAACGTTGGGCTCTAAATATTATATTACTGTGAATTGTCGTATAATGAAATGTTTATTTAAATTAGTCTTATTCAATACTTACCTGTGTTTTCATCGGCTAGCTTATTTCTCTCTCAGGGTTAAGGTAGGTTCACTTCTCTCCACTCTAGTTTACTTACATGGCTTGTTTAATCAGAAATGGAACAATATCTCAAGCAATTAAAAAAAAATGCCAAAGTAAAATATCAACAATTAACTTTATTAATAAGTAAACATATTTAAAAGTTTCAATATTAAGAAAAAACAGTTTTCGTGACACACATATAATAAGGGAGACAACACTTAACAGTTGGTATTCATACAGTTCAAATGCAATATGGTGAAAGAGCATGTGCAAATAATTGTCGATTTATTAAAATATTTTATAAATGTGAAATTGGATTAAGTTTTAATATTAAAAATAGTGAATATTAATATTTAAATAATCAGAATAAGAATTACAATGTTTTAATATCCGTGAAAGCAATGCAAATAATTATGGATTGAATAAACAAAAAAAAGTTCTAGATGTGTTCATAAGCAAGTTAAAATGGCGCGTATAATATTCGTAAAAATAGAAAAAAACCTGAATCTTCGGATATAGCCTCTTGTGATCCCTGCTAGTGGGTTGTGGAGGAGTCTTCACAGCGGGAAACTGGAGAATATTTCTGCTACTATCCCTCGGGATGATGCGAACTTTTCAATATTTCCAAGTCCGACGGCGGCTTGAACAGATGACCGATCTCGGGCGATCAAAGATGGTGTTCGCTGTACGATGAAATTTCGGGCGGGTAGTTTTTGTATCAAAAACTTTAAAAATTATTAACTCTTGAACGGTCTGGTCGGAAGATGTAAAATTTGGTCTACAGGTAGTCCTTAGGTAGGTGAAACGTTTGATTGACTTTAAAACCTTGAGCACTTAATATTTCCGCCAAATTATTTTAATTAAGCCGGAGCACAAAAAAGCGTGACCTCTCGTTGCAACTACTAATTACCGACGCCACTCTGTTCATTTGTTTTTAATTACATAACTTGCCGCAAATCGCTCCATTTTTTACTTGCATTATCTTTTTGAATACTTCTAAACTAAACATTTTTACAGTGTAAAACAGTTAAAAAAATTACATTTAGATTTATGAAATTTCTTTAGTTAGGCAACATATGTTGATGTGTTTACAATCACTCTGTCAACATCTGTTTCTTTGCGGGTTATTGCACCGTTAAAATTGTGGGCGGGGCTTGATTGTTCAAATACATTTGAATATAAATACGTTAAATATGTTCGAATAAAATCGCGTTAAATATTAATTTGAAATAGAAATGAGTATAAACATCACAATAAAAAAAAGAAAAATAAGTTAATTATTTCCAGGCAAATTTGTCGTCATAATAAAGTATTTATACTTTGAATCAATTTTTCCCCTTCTTGGTATTAAATTATATAGTAAATATAGACATTACAGCTACATGTATCCTTTTGTATCTTTTCAGAGAAAGAGCCCTTCTTGTAATGCTTCAATTCCCCCTTGATAAAAGATAGAAACTTGTTGAAAGCTTTTAATCAACTGGATAAAGAAGTATGAAAGAAATATACAAGTGCAGTATAGTGTTCTGATGATAATTAAATGAACTGTGTGTGCTGACGTTAAAAATACCTTAAATTCTATAAGTAGTTATTTATATTATTCTAGCAAATAATTCCCTATTTAGTAAATGTCATTAAATGGTTGAAGTTGTTTGTTTTTTGTTTTTTTAGGGTTTTTGTTTGGAAACCTTTTTAATAAACAAGTAGTCACTTTCTTCTTCCTTTTTCTTTTAATAATAATATAATTAATTTAATTAGCCTAGTTTAAATGTATACTTGTGATTAGTATTGTTAATATAGTACTATTATTAGTTTACGGACTATAACATGTTTGGTTTGTTTGTTCTGGAAGTTATTTCGGTTTGTTATGCATAAAAAAAATCTTTATTTTTAAGTGTGGTAGTCTTGCAACATAGTTATGTGATATCTACCTCTAATGTAATTTGTTTCGGGTTCAAAAAGTTCGTAGGTGTTGTTACCAATGATTCTCTTAATTGTATAGGGACCTTGGTAGGCTTTCAGTAGCTTTCCCATTATTTTGTGTTTTAAATCAGTTACTCTTAATCTTTTAACTATAACTTGGTCTCCTACATTGTAAGTTTTGTACTTCTTATTTGCCGTATTTCTCTTTTTCTCCCATTTTCGCTTTCTTAGTAATAATCTTTCTCTGACTTCTTGTAAACGATTATGTAAATTTATATGTTCAGAATTACTCCATGGTCGTTGTGGTGGTTGTCCAGTGAATAAAGTTATTGGGCAGTGACTATGCACTGTGCTAGGTGTATTGTTTATAGTAAATTCTATCTGTGGTAACAATCTGGCCCATTTTCTGTGATTTTCGTCCAGTAATATACGTAAATATTTTATCGTTTCGCGTATATATCGCTCGGTAGGATTACCCTGGGGGTAGCGGATTGATGTATAGACGGTGTTGATGTCGTGTGAATGTAAGAACTCCTTGTAACGATCGTTTGTGAAATAGGTAGCGTTGTCCGATAATGTTGTTTGTGGTTTTCCATAATGTGCGAAGTAGTCCACTAAAGCTTGTAAAACGGTGTTGGTATCGCATTTCTGCGTAGGTATGAGTTTTATAAACTTAGAAAATATATCACATATTACCAAAATATGGCGATAACCTTTAGTGCTAGGAATAAGGTTTGATAGAAAATCAATTGATATTAACTCTAGTCTATCATATGCAGTTATATTATGGCTTATGTTGGTGTTAGTGAATGTTTTATCTTTGGTTATTTCGCAGAGTCGACATTGTTTTATCACGCTGTTTATTATTCGTTCGTCATTTACACAGTAGAAAGCTTCTCTGTAAAGTAGCCAGCACTTTCTTGCACCTATGTGAGTATATGTTCGGTGTAAATATTCTGTTATTTCTCTGGTGTGTTGTTCGTTTGTGACGTATACAGTAGTTCTTCCTATTTGTTTTACAATGAATTGGTCTCTGATTGACATACCTTTATATTCACCTACAGTTCTTAAATGTCGTCTTATTTCATCGAAGTCTGGGCTTGATTGTGTCTGTAAGATTTTTGTTTTTGAGAAAATGCCTCTCCTTTGTAGATTTATTAAATTGATGCAAATATTCTGCCTCTTTACGTCCCCCTCCTGTCTCGTAAGTGCATCGGCAGTTACCATTTCTTTGCCAGGTTTATATTTTATTATGAACTCGTACTGTTGTATTAACAAAGTCCAACGATAAATGCGACTGTTATTAAGTTTGCAGCTCATGATGTTGACTAAAGCTTTGTGGTCTGTTTCTAATATAAATGACTTTCCTATCAGGTAATATCTGAGTTTCGTTAACGCAAATACGATGGCGAGCATTTCCTTCTCGGAAATCGTGTATCGAGTCTCGCACGTTTTCAGAGTGCGTGATATAAAATAAATAGGGGTTTCTTGATCGTCCTTCATTTGTACTAGCTCTGCTGCAATTGTCTTGTGTGAAGCATCTGTTCGCACAACAAACGGTAGAGTAAAGTCTGGGTGATGTAAACGGAGATTTTCTACAAAGTTTTCTTTTAAGGTTGTGAAGCATAATTCGCATTCAGGCGTCCAGTTCCATTTCTTCCCCTTTTTGATTAGTTCCAACAAGGGTAACGTTTTCTCGCTATAATTTGAGACAAATTTCCTATAATAGTTTAACACTCCTAAGAAACTTCTTAACGTTTTTAAATTCTTCGGTCTCGCATAATCCTGAATGATCTCTAAACGTGCCGGGTCTAATAAAATGTTTTTCTGATTGATCACATATCCTAGATAGTTAATCTCATGTCTAAAGAATTGACATTTCGCTAAGTTAAGTTTCATACCATGGGTTTTTAAGGTGTTAAGAATAATGTTAATGTGTTGTAGGTGTTGTTCCACAGTTTCGGAAAATATAATAATGTCGTCTAGGTAATGCAAAGCGAATTCATCATATCGGTCTAGTATACGATGCAGAAAACGTATCAGAGCGGCTGGTGATGTCTTTAAACCAAATGGACATACTCTAAACTGATATACAATTCCATTCACTAAGAAACCACAGTATTTTCTGGATTCCGGTTCTAAGTTTATTAACCAAAAAGCATTCTTTAAGTCTAATTTACTATAAATTTGTTTACTTCCACATTTCGTTAATAAGATGTCTATGTTTTGCGGCATTTCGAATTCTGGCTTAATTCGTTTGTTCAGAGCTCTCGCGTCTAAGCATATTCTTAACGATAGGTCCTTCTTCTGAACTATTACAATGGGATTAATAAAGTATGTGTTCGATCTCTCGATGATTCCGGATTGTTCTAATCTCTCTAATTCTACACTAACTTTCTGTTGATAGTGGTAAGGAATAGGGTAATTCTTACTCATTAATGGGCAGTCATTGTCAATATTAATTGGATGTTCATATCCTTTTGCAAAAACAATATCGTTATTAATTAAAGTGATGTTTTCGTGATTGTGTCGTTTAAAATGTTAATTAATTGCGGTACGACGTTTGAATACGGTATTTCCTGTTTATCAATTATATTTGTTATATCATTCTTATCATTTATAATGTCGGTTGTCTGTAAATCCTCCTTAATCTTTACCTCTTCTTCGCCCTCGTAACTATCTTGCGTTCCTAACAAATCTGGCCTAGTATTCACTCCTATATATTCATTATTTATAATATTATCATTTCCAACTCTATCAATAAACCTTTCTTCAGCTCTCCTATAGTACGGTACATTATATTCTAATAAATTATTTATTACAACTGCTAAAACTTCTCTCTTATAAGTATTATATTCTTGCACTTCCTCTACGGACAAATGTTTATTAAATGTTAAATTGTTCTTTCCAATTGATAAAATACCTTTTTCAAAATTCAATATCATTTTTAACCTGTTGATATTGTCTATACCCAATATACAGTCATATTGTAACTTTTCGATTACGTAACAGTGAATTAAATAACTGATTTCATTTATTCTTATTTCGGTGTTGAGTTGTTTTGTGACAGTGCCCATCTTCCTTCCATTCGCTGTAACTATGTCAGTACCTTTGGTTTTAACAACGTGTTGTTCGTATCCCTTTATTTGTTTTGCCAGATCTTCTCTAACTAATGTAATCTCGGCTCCGGTGTCGATTAAACAATTTAATTTGATATCGCTGAATTGTAAAATAATAATGGGTAGAGAATATACTTCATTTACGGTGTCCCCTGCATCTTCTATGTTTATGAACTCATCCGGTGATTGGTAAAATTTTATATTATGTAGTTTCCAGAACATGTTATAGCCGTTATTATTATTTAATTCTGCTGGTTCGATGGTCCGGGTGTTGGATCCAGATACAGATCGTCTTGCGGGATTGGAGTTTTTTTTTGTAGCCCCTCCATGTCTGTTCTGTCAGGTGATAACGATCTATGTCGCCGGTAAGCATTATTACCTCGACCTCTTCCTCTGCTTGCGTAGTGATTTATTCCGCGTCTCGATTGGTGTGTTTGTGCACGCTGAGTGTTATAGGCATCGTTATTGTTGGGTCGGTTATTGTTGTAGTTATTGTTCGAAGAGTTATTGTGGTAATTGTTCGGATAAGGTCGGTTGTAGGTATGTTGTGCATTCGGTCGATTCTGATTATTATAGTTATTATGAGGATGGTTGTTGTAGTTGTTATTATTATTATTATTATTCTGGTTGTATGGTCTAGATGTTGATGGTGGATAACGATTGTTTTGAGAATAATTATTTGAGTTGTTATTATTAGGATAATTATTGAAACGTGGTATGGGGTTGGGAATGTAGTTCGGTGCTTGTGGGTTCCTAGTGTTGTTAGTCCGATTATTGGGCTGTTGTTGTTGGTTGGTTTCAGCGAAATCGTCCAGTCTTCTGAGTATCTCGATTAGAGAGTCCATGTCAGTGACCTTCTGACAGATAATCGCCTGAGTATCAGTGAAAATGAAGTGGTTCAACAATAGGCGCGCTATCATTGACTCACTCATGTCGCTGATGTGCTTGCACTGGTTGTATACACGAGATGCATACATCTCCCTCGTCACTTGTCTCAATCTAAATTTTCCTGTTAACAGGCGAACTTTGGCCCTGTTCTGCTGGTTTTCGTCCCAGTAATTCTTCGTGAATAACACAACAAATTGATCCAAAGAATGGCAATGTTCCTCTATCCTCTGAAACCATTCTTGTGCACTGTTCCTCAATGTTGCTCGTACTACTTCGATCCGGTGTTTCTCGTCAATAACGTCCTCTAAATACCTTAGTATCCCATTTAAATACGCCATGGGGTGTACTCTAGTCATATCTCCGTCGAAATGTTGTAGGTTTTCGATTTTTATTATCGAATTACCTGCATTTATATTATGTATAGGTGCTGTGTAAGTTCTAAGTTTATTTTCTAATTGGTGTAAGTTGTGTTGCGTTTCATTATAATTGTCGGTTTGTACAGTTTTCATATTATCTAGATTTAAGTTCACCGCCTGTATTTCTTGATTATGTATTTCTTTATTTTCATTAATTTGTGTATTAAGTTCGCGTCTTTTATTATTATTTTCGAGTATTATTTGATTTAAGTCTTTGTGTAGTTCTTGGTTCGCTGCTTTAATTTTCGATTCGGTTATTTCGTAAATTTGGGTGGTTGAAGCTTCTAGTTGTTGTGCCCACTGTAAATTTTGCGATTTGACGGTCTCATCTAGTTTTAGGAGATACTTCAACTCATTCTGTTCCATGGCCTTTTGTGTTGCGGTGATTTATGCAATTTGTACGTCGATATCCCCCTTGAATGTATTAAGTTTCTTTTCTATGTTGGTGTTGTTTAATTCTATTTTTTCATTTATGTTGATTAGGTTAACTTCTAATCTCGTCGTAAGTTCGTTATTTAAGTTATTTAAATCTTGTTTTAGTTCGCGATTATTAGTATCTAGTTTGTTGTTAGTGTTGTCTAATTTATTGTTCAAATCTATGTTGTATCTAGTTTATTATTAAGGTCTTTATTGGCAGTGTTCATGTCTTGATTATTAGTATCTAATTTGGTATTTAATTCTTGCATTTGTGCCATTAACATGTTAAACATGTCCATGAATTTACTGTCAGGCGAAACACTGGCCTCTCCTGAAACTGACGGTTGCGATACTGCAATATCCCCCTGTTCAGTCCGGTCTTCTTCCACTGCGTCTTTCGGGGTCTTAGCTCTGTGTCTTGTATCCATTTTAGGGTATATTTAGTTAGTTTGTAAATTATATTAGTATTTGTACAGGTAGTTGTAATTATATTGTAAATATATTAGTAGTAAAATGTTGTTGTTTATAATGTTATTAGATTTAATTTACACACGTAAATGCAATGACAAATAACAAAAATATATATAAGAAATATGAATCTGCACTTTAATATTTCCCAGTACCAACCTTTAAATATCTTACAGATGGTCTCGAAGACAGCAATCCCTTGAAATACAAAACCTTGCTCCCTCTCTGAAGTTCCACAAAGACAAAAATAACAAACACATAAACAAATAGTAGAGTATGGTAAATGCAAATACAACGGCTCTCCTTTTTTTTTATTAATTCTCTGTGCCACGAAAAACTTTATTACTTGAGAAAGTGTTCCTTATTGATAAGCTCGACAATAGAGTAACTTTCTGTTGAAGTGTGGAGTAGAAATCCGCCCCAAAACGTTAGGGTGCCATTTGTTATACTGTAGATGCGATGTTAAATGAAGAATGATATGAATGTTATAAATGCCCCAAAACGTTGGGCTCTAAATATTATATTACTGTGAATTGTCGTATAATGAAATGTTTATTTAAATTAGTCTTATTCAATACTTAACTGTGTTTTCATCGGCTAGCTTATTTCTCTCTCAGGGTTAAGGTAGGTTCACTTCTCTCCACTCTAGTTTACTTACATGGCTTGTTTAATCAGAAATGGAACAATATCTCAAGCAATTAAAAAAAAATGCCAAAGTAAAATATCAACAATTAACTTTATTAATAAGTAAACATATTTAAAAGTTTCAATATTAAGAAAAAACAGTTTTCGTGACACACATATAATAAGGGAGACAACACTTAACAGTTGGTATTCATACAGTTCAAATGCAATATGGTGAAAGAGCATGTGCAAATAATTGTCGATTTATTAAAATATTTTATAAATGTGAAATTGGATTAAGTTTTAATATTAAAAATAGTGAATATTAATATTTAAATAAGTCAGAATAAGAATTACAATGTTTTAATATCCGTGAAAGCAATGCAAATAATTATGGATTGAATAAACAAAAAAAAGTTCTAGATGTGTTCATAAGCAAGTTAAAATGGCGCGTATAATATTCGTAAAAATAGAAAAAAACCTGAATCTTCGGATATAGCCTCTTGTGATCCCTGCTAGTGGGTTGTGGAGGAGTCTTCACAGCGGGAAACTGGAGAATATTTCTGCTACTATCCCTCGGGATGATGCGAACTTTTCAATATTTCCAAGTCCGACGGCGGCTTGAACAGATGACCGATCTCGGGCGATCAAAGATGGTGTTCGCTGTACGATGAAATTTCGGGCGGGTAGTTTTTGTATCAAAAACTTTAAAAATTATTAACTCTTGAACGGTCTGGTCGGAAGATGTAAAATTTGGTCTACAGGTAGTCCTTAGGTAGGTGAAACGTTTGATTGACTTTAAAACCTCGAGCACTTAATATTTCCGCCAAATTATTTTAATTAAGCCGGAGCACAAAAAAACGTGACCTCTCGTTGCAACTACTAATTACCGACGCCACTCTGTTCATTTGTTTTTAATTACATAACTTGCCGCAAATCGCTCCATTTTTTACTTGCATTATCTTTTTGAATACTTCTAAACTAAACATTTTTACAGTGTAAAACAGTTAAAAAAATTACATTTAGATTTATGAAATATCTTTAGTTAGGCAACATATGTTGATGTGTTTACAATCACTCTGTCAACATCTGTTTCTTTGCGGGTTATTGCACCGTTAAAATTGTGGGCGGGGCTTGATTGTTCAAATACATTTGAATATAAATACGTTAAATATGTTCGAATAAAATCGCGTTAAATATTAATTTGAAATAGAAATGAGTATAAACATCACAATAAAAAAAAGAAAAATAAGTTAATTATTTCCAGGCAAATTTGTCGTCATAATAAAGTATTTATACTTTGAATCAATTTTTCCCCTTCTTGGTATTAAATTATATAGTAAATATAGACATTACAGCTACATGTATCCTTTTGTATCTTTTCAGAGAAAGAGCCCTTCTTGTAATGCTTCAATTTATATATATATATATATGAATATAATAACTTCGTGACCTTGGTATGATATGGTAAACCTAATCAGTAGGCGATTAAAGGTCTGTATATTACTTCAAAATATATGTATTTAAAAAACTCTACATGTTTCGGCGGTACGCAAGAGTATACAAAATATAAATGACAGAATATAAATATTATATTCTGTCATTGTCATTTATATTTTGTATACTCTTGATAAAGGCGTACCGCCTCAATTATCTAGCAGAAAAATTGCTGAGCAACTTATCGTTTCAGACAAAGCCGTTTATAGGGTTAAAAAAATAAATACCGTTCCCGCAAGTTATGAAAGTCCAATAAAATATTTTTAAACGAAAAATACGAAAGGTTTAAGTTTTGCGAAGCAGTTTTGATGTGTTGCGACAATGACAAAAATTTGGTTAACAATATATTATTTACTGACGAATCCAGTTTCCCTTTATAATTCTGCTAATGCGCGGTACTATTCGCAGAGCATTGCATAAGTAATATTCACTTTCCCGATATAGAAAGCTACAAACTGCTGCGTATACCCCTGTAATACATACCATCAAAATTGCCATTATCTATATATTCATAATCAACTGTATCTCTTCATTTAATTGAGAAAAAAACAAAGTATCCCATTTTGGAACTAATCCAAGTGTTTTCATAATTTGTATTAAGTAGCCTTGAAGCGAAGCTATCGAATTTTAAAGGAGAGTTGATAGTCTGTGATAACTAAACCAGGTCATGTATTCAAAATACCCACTTCGTCAACACGACCTCGGTGAGTTATGATCTTTCAGCACATTGTGTTTATCTTGTAACCAGGTCACTAGGCTAAGGGGACACGCTCTAATATATAACGAGACACTCAGAGGTCTCGATAGTCAGTCAGAGAGAGAGTCACAGTCAGAGTCAGAGAGTTAGAGTCCCCCAAGACTAGTGCCTCATAATTATAATGTAGTGTTTATTATTGTTATCATTGTTATTATCTTTATTAAATTATATGTTGTTATTTAATCGTTGTCTCGCCTATTATTTATCACACTGGTAAACCTGCGGTATAAAGGCAACAATGTGACCTCCGGGACCAGGAGACATTACATGGCGATCCTTCCGGGATTTGATATTACAAGTCTTAATTATGAGTATTGGTAATTTCTTCTTTCAAAATGAAAGAAAATTTTCATTCAAATTATCTCTATTTGGAGTCCCACAAAGTTTACATTTGGGTCCTTCCCTATTTATCTTGTTTTTAAATAATCTATTATCGTCTCTATCTTGGCCACTACTTGCTTATGCAGATGATCTGAAAATATACTCCTCTATTAAAACGTGGGACGATGTGTTGCATTTGCAGGGGAATTTGAACATTCTCTCCCAATGGTGCTCTACCGGTAAATTGAGATTGAACATCAACACTGTTACACTCTTATACAAAGAAAGTTAATTTTATTAACTCCAGTTATTTTATAAATGATACAATTCTTAATAAAGTTGATAAAATAAAGGACCTTGGTGTTTTGTTCGACTCTCGCTTAACTTTTGTGCCACATTTCAATAACATGTGTCCATTGAAAAGATAGAACGTCGTTTTTTAAAGTACTTATAATTTAAAATTGATGGCATCTACCCCGAGTGAAATGCAGACTACAATTTGCTACTTAGAAGACATGGTGTACAATCGTTAAGCCATCGCCGAGATCTTCTGGAAGCGAGATTTGTGTGGAAGATTGTTTGTGGTACCATTAATTCTCCTCATTTACTTTCCTCTATCAATTTTCATGTATATCCTCTCGTTCCTCCCCTTCCTTTATTTTACCTTTTTCTAGGACAAACTGGCTGCAGGGCTCTCCTTTCACGATCATGTACTACATTGCTAAGATGTATTATGAAGACGTTATTTATAACGTCATAGAATAAAAAACAAAAAAACTAAGACTAAATATATATATATATATATATATATTTTAATTATTGTTTCACATGTATTGCATATTGCTGTGTATTATTAGATCTCGTTGCAGATAGTCCACAATGCACCACTATGAGTCCAGGTCGCCTTACGGAGAGCTTATTTCTTTTAAAAGAGTCCTCTATAATCTCTGGTTCATTTAGGAACGTGGACTGAAAAAAATATACAATCATTAAAACAAACACTTTGCAAAAAATATTTATTAAAAAAAAAATAAAAAAAAAATTATCTTAATTAAATATTAAGATCGCTAATTCCATCTAAACACAAAAAGCAGGAGGAAAAAGATTACGAGATAAATGACACGCTAGTAATGAAAACCTCCAATTATACGCGAACAAAATAACCTATTTAAATTGCATAGAAAACTTTCATTTTTTAATTGTTTACGTTAACCCCCAAAATCAAACGTCAAACAGATACAAACTGCAATTACGCGTGTCTGAAAACCAATCATGCGCACTTCAACATGAATATGAATTTTCCCTCCAAAACCTTATTTCAATAAATATCTTATACCTGAATAAAGAAAAAACCCTTCATAAAAACTATGAAAATTTTCCTTGCTCTTCATCTACTAAATATATATTCACTTAAATAATGAGCTCAAAATCACAAAATTTGTCATCAAGAATAAAATCAAATAAGATTAATTTACAAAAAACCTACTTACATTAATTAATGTAACCGTAGCACACAAAAAAAAACTTAATGAGAGATTTTTCAGATGAATCGCATATTTCAACAAATATTACAAGTTAAAATACTCGTAATAACTCGATAATTATTTTAAACACATCAATAAACCACAACTAGCATCAACCGAAACTATAAACTTTTTAAATAAAGAGAAACTCCTTATTTAATATTAACACTTGCGAATCATCTGAATGAACATCAATCTCTGGTGGGAAAAGACAACCTTCGTCCCCAAATCAAAAATAAATCAAGCTACATACTTCGAATGATATCACGTCCGGTAAAAGACCACGACGCAAATCAATTCAATCTTCGAACATTATACAGTCTGAATATAAAATATACGCCAAAATAAATTTTAAATAAAATATTGCAAATCACAAGATATAAACCTGACA
Source organism: Melolontha melolontha (assembly GCA_935421215.2). Lineage (NCBI taxonomy): Eukaryota > Metazoa > Arthropoda > Insecta > Coleoptera > Scarabaeidae > Melolontha > Melolontha melolontha. The sequence continues at coordinate 92,201,634 of OW285239.1, forward strand.
ATAAATTATACATAAATAATAATTGTTTTTAAAATTATTCTTCGGGGAAAAAGCCCCAAGATTATCCGAAAGAAAAGCCAGTACATGTCTCAATCTTTTTTAGCGGATAATCTTTAGCACTCAACACATAAACGACAGTATCGCACCCTGTCTTATTTTTCCCCCGCACTCAAGTGTCGCACCACGTCCAACTGGATCCTCTTTGTTGAGCAGCCGTAGAGCGAACAATTACAGCATACCCATATAAATTTTCTTATCAAAATAGCATTTCCATATTTTCCAAAATTTTCAAAAAAAATCTATGTCATTCTTAACTTTTGACATTTCTCAATCAAGCTGCTTATGTCATAGTAATTCGACATAATGAAACAGCTTATGTCATTTTGACTTGACATAGAATAATTTATGTCATTTTGGTTTTAACATGTTGCAATAGGTCTGGTACCATGCATCACAGATGAAAGAACCACTCCAGAGGAACAGTCTCCGTCGAATAATCGAGCTCTTCCTCCATCTCCTGGACATGGATGACTCAATTGGATATCATATATGAAAAAAGAAAACATAATTTCAAAAACTCATTCATCAATATCATTATCATAATCATAAATCATAATCATTAATCAATTACCAAATCATCATATAACCTTTTCTTATTACAAACATCTCCCATAAATCCTACTCCATACCATAACTATCAATAACCATATTATAAACTTTAACTCGCAGATAATTTCTTATAATTCAAACTTCACTCACAATAACTTTTATTAATTAATTCATCCCGTATATTCAAACTTTCATAATTATCATCCTAATCAAAACCCATATAATCATATACCTTTAACATGCCAACTTTTCATTTAATAAATCTACTATTACCATAATTTTATTTCAATATATATATATATATTCACTCCAACGTTTCCTCAAACTTTTATTATAAATTATAACCATAGCTACTGCTACATCATACATTTTCATTATCGACGAATTTCATAAAACTTCTGCATTCAACAAACTTTTATTATAAACTTATTCACTAATTAGAATTACCAAAATACTTTATCAATCTTCTCAAATACGTTTTATATATCATTACAATCTTCTTAAATACATCCACTACCATCTTACTTCCATACAATAATTCAATTTCAATATAATTTTTCTCATTATATTTATATTTGTATAAACAATAAATCAATTTCAATTTATTTTTTTATTAATTTTCAAATCTATAAATCATAAATCATTCAAACACATCCAATAATTTTCTAAATCCAAATCCTCCAGTAAAACAAATTCCAATTACTTTTATCAAAGGCAATAATCATAATTCCTCGCACAATCGATTTTTTCAATAGTATACAACATTCATACATTATGTTGGGCCTATCTAAAATTTCTGACTGTAAACACGTTTCGATTTATTTTCATCTTTATCTTTATACGGAAACTGAACCTAGGTCTAGTTACTTTAAATCTAGTACCTTTAAAATTCTCAATTTTCAAAATATCTTGTTTTACAAGATCATTACTGAAGCTATGGTATTTTACAACATGATTCCGGAAATTATTGTATTTTATAATATGATTTCGGACATTATTGTATTTTATACATGATTTCGGAAATTATTGTATTCTATAACATGATTTCGGACATTACTGTATTTTATAACATGATTTCGGACATTACTGTATTTTATGACATGATTTCGGAAATTATTGTAGCAAGTTCTGTTGGGAGAGGCCAAATTAATTTTACCATCTCTTTGCTCATCACTAATTTTATTAATAACAACTGCGTGACTAATTTGTTCATTGACACATCTCTTTAATTCAGGCACCATCTCGACCTCATTAATCTTGGTAGTAAGACATTTTACATTAGAGTGTCTTCTTATTATATCAGACTCTCTTAACTTTTTATCCTTAATATTAATTTTATCTAATAAAAAATCTTGTCTTACCCCTGTTTGACAGCCTGTTCCTCCAACTTGACCAGTGACTCTGTCTTTGGATTCTGCTTTCTTGTTGACATCCTCAGGCACCATCTCCAAACCAACTTTAATTTCTTCCTCAATTTCTTTTCTAATTTGTTCTATTTCTTCTTTTATTTGTTTTCCCTTTTGTCCTATATCTTCCTTTGCTTGACTACTACTGTGTGATGCCATAATTTTGTCGATTTTTCTTTCCATATCTTCCAATTTTCTTTTCAACATCATTTCCATCATATCTTCCTTTTTCTTTCCATATCTTCCAATTTTCTTTCCATCATTTGCATCATCACATGCATCCTGTCCTGCACCTTATCACTGACTCCTCCGAAGGGTCTTTCTTCATGCATGGCCCTCTTGTAACCTATTCTTTGTTCCATATTCATTATACGATCCATTTTTCTAACTAGTGTTGTTTTATTTTACTTATAATTCGCTTTGCCTCTTCTTTGTTCGCTCCACTATTATCTTTCACCATAAAATGACTGCTATATTCGCGCCTCACGTTGGGTTTGCCAAAATAGGTGCTGTGTATTGTTAGATCTCGTTGAAGATAGTCCACAATGCACCACTATGAGTCCAGGTCGCCTTACGGAGAGCTTATTTCTTTTAACAGAGTCCTCTATAATCTCCGGTTCATTTATGAACGTGGACAGAAAAAAATATACAAGCATTAAAACAAACACTTTGCAAAAAATATTTATTTAAAAAAAAAATAAAAAAAAATTATCTTAATTAAATATTAAGATCGCTAATTCCATCTAAACACAAAAAGCAGGAGGAAAAAGATTACGAGATAAATGACACGCTCGTAATGAAAACCTCCAATTATACGCGAACAAAATAACCTATTTAAATAGCATAGAAAACTTTCATTTTTTAATTGTTTACGTTAACCCCCAAAATCAAACGTCAAACAGATACAAACTGCAATTACGCGTGTCTGAAAACCAATCATGCGCACTTCAACATAAATATGAATTTTACCTCCAAAACCTTATTTCAATAAATATCTTATACCTGAATAAAGAAAAAACCCTTCATAAAAACTATGAAAATTTTCCTTGCTCTTCATCTACTAAATATATATTCACTTAACTAATGAGCTCAAAATCACAAAATTTGTCATCAAGAATAAAATCAAATAAGATTAATTTACAAAAAACCTACTTACATTAATTAATTAATGTAACCGTAGCACACAAAAAAAAACTTAATGAGAGATTTTTCAGATGAATCGCATATTTCAACAAATATTACAAGTTAAAATACTCGTAATAACTCGATAATTACTTTAAACACATCAATAAACCACAACTAGCATCAACCGAAACTATAAACTTTTTAAATAAAGAGAAAGTCCTTATTTAATATTAACACTTGCGAATCATCTGAATGAACATCAATCTCTGGTGGGAAAAGACAACCTTCGTCCCCAAATCAAAAATAAATCAAGCTACATACTTCGAATGATATCACGTCCGGTAAAAGACCACGACGCAAATCAATTCAATCTTCGAACATTATACAGTCTGAATATAAAATATACGCCAAAATAAATTTTAAATAAAATATTACAAATTACAAGATATAAACCTGACAATAAATTATACATAAATAATAATTGTTTTTAAAATTATTCTTCGGGGAAAAAACCACTACAATATGTATATGCATTTCTTAATTTTATTTTTAAATATAATTATCTTTTTATCTTATTTTTTTTTTATACATTGTGCTACGGATTTTTTCTTGATGATTTAAAAATAAAATATTTTGTGACATGACTGTATATGATAAATTTTGCGAGGGGTAACTAGAGGGAAAACTGGTTATCCGACGTGGATTTTGATAGAGAGGTAGAAGTCAATCGGGGAGACGAATTCTACCTATCGAACGGAAGGGCTGCTTCCTCCGTGAGATATATTTTATATAAATTTAATTAGTTCGGGGTTTCATTGATTGAAAGTATTTTATAGTTGATGTTTAAATATATAAATTCCCGATATTTATAGAGTTAAATTCTCGTTTTATTGATGTTTAATTTGATTAAGCGCCTTTTCGTGAGAGTCTCCATATTAATCTTGTAAGTAAAATAAAATGTTTATGACGTCATAATTATCAGAATTATAGTTCTATTGTATTAAAACAAGTAGATAAGAGATTTAAATTTTAAGCATACAGATAATACAGTTTAGTATTAAAAATTCTTTGTTAAAATTATAAATCAAAAGTTTGTCCGAGTGGAGACAGCTTTTTTGTGCATGGCAAAGCACATGCGTAGTTTTTGTTCGAGGTTCAGAATCTGAATATACAGTGTGGTTTTCTGGGGAGAATTTAATGTAAAACTTGATTATTTTAGATAAGTTTGATCGGAGTCATTTGGAGGACGTTTTCCATTCATTTGCGGTCATTTTTCAATGAATGTTTTTACCTCCAGTATCATTGTAATAATACAGAATCTTTATATTTAAAAAAGATATAATATTTTTTAAAATTTTTTTTATTTTATATACTGAACTTTAATATATTTTTATTTCAATTTTTAACCTGCGTTTGCGTTTGCTTATAATATATATATATATATATATATATATATATATATATATGTATATATATATATAATATCTTCGTGACCTTGGTATGATCAGGTAAACTTAATAAGTCGGCGATTAAAGGTCTGGTTCATTACTTCAAAGTATATATATTTTGTATTCCCTTGACAAAGGCATATTGCCGAAACATGTAGGGTTGTTTTAAATATATATACTTTGAAGTAATGAACCAGACCTTTAATCGCCAACTTATTAAGTTTACCTTATATATATATATATATATATATATAAAAAATAGATAAATAAATTTTTGTGTACAAGTGTACTGGCGCTCAACTCATATTTTAGACACGTCTTTCCTAAGTGGAACACGAGAAGTTAGAGGTCTGATTTGAAAATTCACCGGCTGAGATATACCTAGTTGGGAAAACCATTTGTGGATGGTGGTGTGCTAAATTATCAAACCACTATTCATAGCAATATGTATGTACATTCTTTGGTTTGTCCTGTAATTGGTTGATAACCATTGGACAGTAAAGCTATTATTATTACATTGTTGAGTAGGTATTTTAGAAGTTTTTCTGTAATTACAAAACTTTAATTGAAGCAAGTTCTTAATCGTCAATGTTTAAGATGATTTATTATTTGTCTAATTTAATGTCTCGGAGTCTCAATGTATAACTAAGTATATAGGAAAAATAAAAATCAATAATCGTATGCTACAAATGCAAGTAATACTTGTGTCATAGAGTTAATAATATTGTAATGACTCATTCGATGACGCGAGGCGCGTCATCGCTCTGGACGTTTTCCCGACAGATTTGGAGCATTCTAGACAAAACGTTCCCATTGATATATAAGCCGTCGAGGAAGGGATGTGGACATTCATTGAATCCTACAGTCTCGCGAAGTAAACATAAATATAGTTACATAAATATAGAATACATAAATGTACTTATTGTTGTTAATAGTTAGTTTTATATTGTTATACGTTTTAAATATTAATATAGTGTGTGTGTCTAAAGTTATTGTTAGTTTTATTTAAGAACCCGAAAAGACAAACGTTACAGTGGTATTCAGGTGTGGACTAATTAATAAATAATAAACTAAGTACGCAATTAAGTATTCGATTAAATAAATATACAGTGCGGAAAGACGTTATTTTAAATATCGTGATGGCTAATAGAATGAAACTGACGGAATTAAAAGTGTCCGAGTTAAAACGAGAATTAGAAGAGAGGGATGAGGATACAACTGGCAAAAAGTCGATCCTCCAGCAACGGCTTCGCAATGTGTTGATCCAAGAAGGCGAGGATCCAGAGAATTATGTCTTTCAAGTTCCAGGCGGAGATGCTGACGTGAATTCGCTGTTTATGAAAATAGAACAAATGGAGCAGAAGAATCTGGATAGTGCGAAAAATATGGAACAACGATTAATAGAGAATGCGCAAATTCAAATGCAACAAATGCAGCAGAAAAGTCTGGAAACTTCTGGAAACTTAGCAAAAACTCTAGAACAAATGGAACAGAAGAACCTGGAAACTTCTGGAAACTTAGCGAAAACTCTAGAACAAAGACTAATAGATAATTCGCAAACCTTGGAACAGCGTCTAATAGATTCACAAACTCAAATGCAACAAATGGAGCAGAAGAACCTGGAAACTTCTGGAAACTTAGCAAAAACTCTAGAACAAATGGAACAGAAGAATATGGATAGCGCGAAAAATATGGAACAACGATTAATAGAGAATGCGCAAATACAAATGCAACAAATGGAACAAAGAAACCTAGAAACCGCTAGAATCCTCGAGAAAAATCTGGAAAAGAAATTACTAGAAAATTCTAGAAACTTCGAAAAAGTTCTAGAACAGCGACTAGCGGAAAAATCAGAAGCGTTAAAAGAAGAGGTTTTCACAGCTGTAGAAGAGAAAATTGGAGAACATTCTAGACTTTTAGAGGCAATAATGATTGAGATGAAATTACCCGCTGCCATGAGTCATTCTGATCCCAGGCAGGTCAACGAAGAAGTCATACCGCGGCCCATCGAAATAAAAGAAGAACTTGTGGCTATTTCAAGGACCAGAATCAAGCCACCAACCTTTGATGGAAAGACGTCATGGGCAACTTACCTGACGCAATTCGAAGCGGCCGCAGAAGCAAACGCATGGTCTTCTGCCGAGAAGGCGACTGCTTTAGTCATAGCATTGAGGGGTGATGCTAGTGATATTTTGCAGACATTGCCTCCTGAGGAACGTAAAGATTATTCTCAACTCATTAAACGCTTGGAGATGAGATATGGCCATGCGCATTTGGAGCAAGTATACCATACCCAACTGAAGAATCGATCACAGAAGAAAGGCGAGAATCTTCAGGAATTTGAGGCAGATATTGCTCGTCTAGTTCGACTTGCATATCCGATGGCACCAGATAATTTCATGGAACACCTAGCGGTCCAGACATTCATAGATGGTCTCCGGGATATTGATACGCAGCAAGCATTAAGGTTGGCAAGACCGAAAACCTTGATCGATGCTTTGGCACACGCGCTTGAGTTTGAGACTGCAAAGCAAGCCTCTCGGAACCATGCTCGTGTCTGCACTGTTGACAAGCAGGAAAATGAGGAGTTCATGGAGCAGGTGGTTAGTAGAGTTCTAAACCAGATCAAATCAAATAAAAGAGTACTGCGATGCTGGAATTGTGGAGAGATTGGTCACGTTCGGAGTAAATGTGGTAAGGTGACCAAGAAAGCATCGTCTGAGCAGCAGGAAAACTAAAGCGGGTCGATGAGCGAGGGCAATCATCGATCCAGCATCAGGAAGCCCCAAAGACGCCTGGCCAAGTCGCATCCCTGCAACATCAAACCAACGGCCTGTATGTGGACGCTGTTATGGAAAGAAAGACCTATGCTTGCTTGATAGCTAGATACTGGATCGACGAAAACCATCGTGCGACCCGATTTAATTCCCAGAAATAAAAAGTTATTTTCTAGCAAATGGAGACTTAGGACAGCAACAGGAGGAGCAGCTTCTGTGGCAGGTGAAGTAGATGTCAACTTTATCATAGGACCAACATCATTCCGACATCGTGTTCTCGTCGCCGACATAGAAGAACAAATAATCTTGGGATTAGACATCATGAACACCTACGGCTTCCAGTTAAACATGAAAGTAGGCACTATAAATAAATAATGAGGAATTGTTTCTTCATGGGAAAAATTGTGGGAATGTACAAGTAATTACTGCAGAGAATGTTGTTCTGGATGCAAGAAGTGAGACATTTTTGACGGCGTGTATGGAAGGTGATTATTTGGACGGAAATGTTACAATGTTGGAACCAAAGGCTGATGATGACGAGGTGGGCCGAGGAATAGTAGTTGCCAAAATGCTGGTTAAGACTCAGAAGACTGTACCGATAAGGGTAATGAATGTGAACCATTACCCTGTTTCATTGAAGAAGGGTACTATTCTGGGGTGGTGTTCGCCAGTGTCGGCCGTCGTTCATCGCATAGAGGCGAAGAAGAATGGATTCGTGCAGGTTCCTGAGAAATTGTCCAAGATAATCGACTCCGCCTGTCAAGGATTGAGCAAGAAGGAACAAAATCAAGCTAAGGACCTAATCAAACATTATGAAGACGTCTTCGAAACTGAGACTGGTACGAAAGGTAAAACCAATATTGTAATGCACAAAATAAATACCGGCGATGCAAGTCCAATTCGACAAGGACCAAGAAGGTTACCACTGGCAAAACGTGAGGAAGCCAAGCAAATTATACAAGATATGGAAGGCCAAGGAGTAATTGAACCATCGAATAGTCCATGGGCTTCACCGGTGGTCCTTGTCAGGAAGAAGGACGGATCTACCAGATTCTGTGTGGACTATCGTCGTTTGAATAGTGTGACCAAAAAGGACAGCTATCCTCTCCAAAGAATAGACGATACGCTAGACACCTTGGCAGGAGCAAAATGGTTCTCCACTCTCGACTTAAAGAGCGGTTATTGGCAAGTGGGAATGGATCCCAATGACAAAGAGAAGACTGCCTTCAGTTTAGGTACAGGACTCTGGCAATTTACAGTCATGCCATTTGGACTGTGTAACGCCCCAGCTACTTTTGAGCGACTCATGGACACTGTACTGAGGGGATTGTCTTGGAATACCTGCCTGGTATATCTCGATGATGTGATTGTGGTAGGGAAGACCTTTGAAGATCACATGAAAAATTTGGAAGTAGTATTCCAGAGGTTGCGAGATGCCAACCTGAGATTAAGTCCAAAGAAGTGTCACCTTTTCCGCAAGGAGGTAAATTACCTTGGACATGTGGTTTCCGGAAAAGGAATTGCTGTGGATCCAGAAAAAGTAAAAGCTGTGGAAAAATGGCCGGTACCCAAAGACAAACATCAGCTAAGAAGCTTTTTGGGATTATGCACATATTATCGACGCTACGTTCCTGGATTCTCCAACATTGCAAAACCACTTACTCGCCTAACAGAAAATCGAGCATTCATTTGGAACAACGAATGCCAAGCGGCCTTTGAGTTGTTAAAAGGTACGTTGATCAGTGCACCCGTTTTGAACTATCCGCTGGCATCTGGGAGGTTTGTTTTGGATACGGATGCCAGTAACGTCGGGATTGGTGGCGTGCTCTCTCAAATCCAAGATGGACAAGAAAAGGTCATTGGATACTTCAGCAAGACCCTGTCCAAACCAGAGAGGAACTACTGCGTAACCAGGAGAGAACTATTGGCAGTACTTAAGACCATTGAGCACTTTTACATGTACCTGTATGGGCAGAAGTTCCTGATCCGCACTGATCATGCCGCCTTAAAGTGGCTCTTGCAATTTAAGAATCCAGAAGGTCAAGTAGCTAGATGGATTGAGAGGCTACAGGAGTACGACTTTGTCATTGAACACAGAGCAGGCCTCAAACATCAAAATGCAGATGCCCTTTCCAGAAGGCCCTGTCCAGAAGACTGTCGACATTGCAACAGAATCGAAGACAAATCGGCCAACGCTCTTCGAACCACCGTTGTTGATGACCAATGGCAACCTGACAATTTGCGCGCGGATCAAGAAGCTGATCCGGATCTTGCAGTCCTCAGGGCTTGGAAAAGAAATGGGCAAAGACCGACCTGGAAAGAAATTGCTCCCCATTCACGAGAATTGAAGTCATACTGGGCACAATGGGATTCTTTAACCATAGAAGACGATCTCCTGAGACGTGAGGTCGAAAATCACGATGGAAGCGAGCGGAAGATGCAAATGGTGGTTCCCAAGAAAAGAATACCAGAGGTATTGCGAGAACTCCATAATGGTGCTTCTGGGGGACATTTTGGAGTCCATAAAACACTGGAGAAGGTGCGCCAGAGATTTTACTGGGTGAATTGTTCACGAGATGTGAAAGAATGGTGCCGAAAGTGTGCTAATTGCGCCGGAAGCAATGGTCCCCAGAGGCGTCGACGTGCACCCATGCGCCAATACAATGTAGGAAGCCCATTTGAAAGGATCGCCATAGATGCTGCCGGCCCTTTTCCAGAAAGCGACAAAGGAAATAAATACATAATAGTGGTCATGGATTACTTTACCAAATGGGTTGAAGCATATGCTCTACCAAATCAAGAAGCTGGAACTGTAGCAGACGTGATTGTGAAGGAGTTCGTCAGCCGTTTTGGGGTACCTTTGGAACTTCATTCCGATCAAGGGCGAAATTTTGAGTCCAGTCTATTCGAAAAGATGTGTGGACTTTTGGGCATACGGAAGACGAGAACAACTCCCTTGCATCCACAATCAGATGGGATGGTAGAGCGAATGAACAAGACCATGATCAGACACTTATCCAAAGTGGTCTCCGAACACCAGAGAGATTGGGACGAACATTTACCATTATTTCTAATGGCGTATCGGGCCTCCGTTCAAGAGACAACTGGCCAATCACCAGCAAACGTGCTATTCGGGAGGGAACTCCGATTGCCCTGTGATTTAAAGTTTGGGAGCAAGCCTGGTGAAGATCTTGCCGGAGAAGATTATGTCAGCACGCTCAGACGACGACTAGATAATATACATGAACAAGTCAGACACAATATCCAAGATGCTAGTGACAGAATGAAGGAGAGCTATGACATCAACGCCGAAAAGAGTGGTTACCATGAAGGCGATCGGGTTTGGTTATATAATCCACAACGCCGACGGGGCCTATCTCCAAAACTTCAAAAGAATTGGGAGGGGCCATACGAGGTGTTGAAGCGGATCAACGATGTAGTATACCGCATCAGGCGAACACCTCACACTAAGCCAAGAGTCGTACATTTTAATCGATTAGCCCCATACTCTGGAGACAATAATGACGAAACCGTTGACTTGCGCCGATTGGATAGCCAATACCATGAACTAACCTTCGAAGACTTTATGGAAAAATATTCTGGTTCGAGAAAAGCTCGATTTGGGGTAACCATCGAGAAACAGCAAGATTTGTTTACGGTGCCGCCAGACTACGCGCTTGCTCATTGCGTAGCCCGAGATCTACGAATGGCCAAAGGAATTGCCTGCGAATTTAAAGAGAGATTTGGCAGAATCGGAAAACTAAGGCAGCAGGGACCAGCAATTGGGAAGAGTCTCCAAATAATAAATGAAGGACAGCCCATATTTTATTTGGTCACGAAAGAACTGTCGAGCCTGAAGCCAACCTATCGTGCCTTATGGGAGGCCCTGGCCCACTTACGCGAACAAATGTTACAACAAGACATTCTGAAATTGGCAGTTCCAAAATTGGGTTGTGGATTGGACCGCATGGACTGGAGAATTGTAAGGAGCATGTTGGAAGTAATCTTCCGACATACTGGTATGGAAATTCTGGTATGCAGTTACCAGCTTGAATATTCCTGTCCATCCAGGCAAGATAAGACCGTGGACTGTTATTTCGATATGACGTCGCAATGTAACAAAGGCCCTACCTGTCGATTTCGTCATCGTTTGAGGAGACCAAAGCATGACATGTTTCGGGACGAAACTTCATTTTTAAGAAGGGGGCAATGTAATGACTCATTCGATGACGCGAGGCGCGTCATCGCTCTGGACGTTTTCCCGACAGATTTGGAGCATTCTAGACAAAACGTTCCCATTGATATATAAGCCGTCGAGGAAGGGTTGTGGACATTCATTGAATCCTACAGTCTCGCGAAGTAAACATAAATATAGTTACATAAATATAGAATACATAAATGTACTTATTGTTGTTAATAGTTAGTTTTATATTGTTATACGTTTTAAATATTAATATAGTGTGTGTGTCTAAAGTTATTGTTAGTTTTATTTAAGAACCCGAAAAGACAAACGTTACAATATGATGATTATGATGAATGTAATAGTTGAAACTCTAGATATATAGATATTGTACATATAATCGCAATAAATATAGTACTTGTACATATTTCTATTAATTACCCAAATTTATTATGCAAATTGAATAAAAATACGCCACGCTTGTTGTTTAGAGCACAATTATCTGTGATGCTTTCCAGTTAATGGAAAAGTTTAAAATCGAAATTGTCAATGAGATGTAATAAAGGAGAATACATTTCGACAGATATTGAAGAGAGATAATAGTTTAAATTATTGGAGTAATGCCCATCACAATAAATTCTGCAAAAGCATTTTTTCTATAAGTTTTAAAATCTATGTTTAGAGATATGTGTACAGTGGCTGACAGAATTAATGTCTCCAATTCGGTTTATATCGAAAATATTTGTCTTCATTGAAAATTGCATGTGGACTAGTCTGTTGCAGGTAAAGGTTCTTTTTTTGTACTTTTTGTACTCTACTTATATTTAAATCTAGCCAGCCTCTGCATAAAAAATAAAGAAATAAATACTGGCACGACAACAAAATTAATAGATCGTTTCCGTTTGCATTAAATTCATTGACTAAAGAAAAAATAGATGTGAATATATTTTATATTCTATTTCAGGAAATAAAAGAAAAATTAAAAATGTAGAATATTTATAGTGTTACTTTTCTCTTTATTGAAATGTATAATAATGTTATTAATTTTTTATAGAACTATTACTATATCTGTTTTATTTTTCTATCGATAAATGTATATTTTCCTTCGTTTTGAAGCATGCGATTATTGAACCCCTTTTTAAAAAAGGAGAGGCCGAAAATTACCGTACTTTGCGGTTTTCTCAAAATATTTGAATCTACGAGTATAATAAACAAAAAATTAATTAAATAAATTTCATATTCTGTCAACACATCAACATAGTTTTCGTCCAAGCATTTTACTGACATTGCTTTATTTAAATAAGAAAAGACATTTATAAAAACATTGACAATCAAAATTTTTGCGTTGGTTTGTGTATCGACTTTACTCATCACTTTTATTGAGTAAATTACTCGATTTGATTATACAAATTGGAATTATTAAAAAACTGGTTCGGCTCACACTTGTGCGATAGGACACAAAGAGTTATTTATAATATTAAATCTGATTTTAAGATTATTAATGTAAGCTTTCCGCAGGGTTCATTGCTGTCTACAAATTACAAAGCAAATCATACGATTTGCTTTGTAATTTGTAGACAGCAATGTTTACATCCCCACTTACTTTGCAATTACATACATACTAATTTGATATTTGTAAATATTTCATATAAAACCCGAAAAACTCCAATAATTTATTAATTTTTATATTTAATAAACGGCTAAGAAATTATCGAAAGACTCATATAGCTATGGAGTAATAATTAGCAATTTCAAACATTCAAATCTGACATCTGCTCTCAAAATACTGACATCTGCTTTCAATAACTGACATCTACTTTCAAAATAGGCATCTGCTTTCAAATCTGATGTTTGCTTTGATAACAGACACCTGCTTTCAAAACAGACATCTGCTTTCAATAACTGACATTTGCTTTCACTAACTGACATCTGCTATCAAAACTGACATCAGCTTTCAAAATTGACTTCTGCTTTCAATTTGACATCTACATTCAATAACAGACATCTGATTCATTTACACTGTTACTTTATAATGCATTTCTAAATAGCTTGAACCAATGTCTATTGTGGCTGAGTGGTAAAAGCGACAGTCCGGGAAACTGTAGACTTGGGCTCAAGTCCCAACATAGACAATATTTTTCAATTAAAAATTTCGTATGATTTGCTTTGTAATTTGTAGACAGCAATGTTTACATCCCCACTTACTTTGCAATTACATACATACTACTTTGATATTTGTAAATATTTCATATAAAAGCCAAAAAACTCCAATAATTTATCAATTGTTATATATATAATGATTTACATGACATTTAACATACAATATAAGTTTTCCAAATTTACACAGATGTGTTTTTCTTAAGATGATCTGTATTGCTGTATATTAAAACTTTTTACAGAAAATAACGTGAAACTCTACATGGGATGACTATGAGATTTGTTTTATGACGATGTTCATACAGGGTGTATTTAAAATTTACCTGTTTTTGAATTTTCCGCTGTGGTTTTCAGCTCTATTTAATTTTTCAATTTATCTCGGTTAGAAAGTATCACAGCAATATATCGACAATGCAATCAGCGTAAGTTATTTCTAAACAATATATAGAATTAGGATAGATGCATTTCAATCGACAGCCAGTACGAGTGAAACCCATCTATTATAATTCTATTTATTGTTTGCAGTTATCTAGTATTTTCTTTTGTTAACGGCTGCTTGTTTCTCTTTTCTGCATATCTATTATTATATCCTTTGATACTAATTTTATATATTGCCATGGAAATTTTTTCGCTTCAAGAAAACAATTCCTTATTAAATGGCATCATCTTTACAAGTCAATCACAAAAATTATGCGTTCATTTCAAATAGAATTTGAGAAAGGTATAGCATATCAAACACTACCTCACATTATTAATAATTTGGAAAGCTACTTTTGCTTATATCCACAACAACATAAACAGAAAAGAACTTCACAAAATGAAGAACGAGATATTCTCATATGTACTGCTGTAGAAGCATAACCGCAATTATCTAGTAGAAAAATCAACTTATGTTCTCAGATAACACCGTTCGTAGGGCTTAAAAAAATAATACCATTCTTACAACTTAAGAAAAGCAAATGAAATATTTTCAAATGACAAATATGAAAGGCACAATATGAAACAAACATGTAAATAATTTACATATCTGTAACTATGCACATGGACAATACACCTCGTATTTTCAGCATTTACTTCTACTTAATACATATGTTTCTGCCATCTAGGCGTCCTCAGTTAAGCTAGTGAAGCAATGTATACAAATTAATACAAACCTGTTATAAACAACCGGTTTGTATCTGTATTTAAATTTACTGAAATAGACCGCATAGATCAAGCAAGTTCCGTCCTATAAGAAGACAACTATTTAATAATTGACATCTTACGGGCGAAAGAGACTTTGTCTGGAGGGCTACCTATCGTTCGAACAGCTAAGCTGCTACGGGAAACGATAAAATACGTATGTAGATGTAGTCCATTAACAACCAGCCAGATGGCGGTAAATATACAAAAAGGTTTTGTTTAAGTATGACAATACGTTAAGCACGTATAAAGCGTTTGTACAATATGAAACAAACATGTAAATAATTTACATATCTGTAACTATGCACATGGACAATACACCTCGTATTTTCAGCATTTACTTCTGCTTAATACATATGTTTCTGCCATCTAGGCGTCCTCAGTTAAGCTAGTGAAGCAATGTATACAAATTAATACAAACCTGTTATAAACAACTGGTTTGTATCTGTATTTAAATTTACTGAAATAGCCCGCATAGATCAAGCAAGTTCCGTCCTATAAGAAGACAACTATTTAATAATTGACATCTTACGGGCGAAAGAGACTTTGTCTGGAGGGCTACCTATCGTTCGAACAGCTAAGCTGCTACGGAAAACGATAAAATACGTATGTAGATGTAGTCCATTAACAACCAGCCAGATGGCGGTAAATATACAAAAAGGTTTTGTTTAAGTATGACAATACGTTAAGCACGTATAAAGCGTGTGTACAATATGAAACAAACATGTAAATAATTTACATATCTGTAACTATGCACATGGACAATACACCTCGTATTTTCAGCATTTACTTCTGCTTAATACATATGTTTCTGCCATCTAGGCGTCCTCAGTTAAGCTAGTGAAGCAATGTATACAAATTAATACAAACCTGTTATAAACAACTGGTTTGTATCTGTATTTAAATTTACTGAAATAGCCCGCATAGATCAAGCAAGTTCCGTCCTATAAGAAGACAACTATTTAATAATTGACATCTTACGGGCGAAAGAGACTTTGTCTGGAGGGCTACCTATCGTTCGAACAGCTAAGCTGCTACGGGAAACGATAAAATACGTATGTAGATGTAGTCCATTAACAACCAGCTTGATGGCGGTAAATATACAAAAAGGTTTTGTTTAAGTATGACAATACGTTAAGCACGTATAAAGCGTTTGTACAATATGAAACAAACACGTAAATAATGTACATATCTGTAACTATTCACATGGACAATACACCTCGTATTTTCAGCATTTACTTCTGCTTAATACATATGTTTCTGTTCGAACGATAGGTAGCCCTCCAGACAAAGTCTCTTTCGCCCGTAAGATGTCAATTATTAAATAGTTGTCTTCTTCGGAACTTGCTTGATCTATGCGGGCTATTTCAGTAAATTTAAATACAGATACAAACCAGTTGTTTATAACAGGTTTGTATTAATTTGTATACATTGCTTCACTAGCTTAACTGAGGACGCCTAGATGGCAGAAAGATATGTATTAAGCAGAAGTAATGCTGAAAATACGAGGTGTATTGTCCATGTGCCTAGTTACAGATATGTAAATTATTTACATGTTTGTTTCATATTGTACAAACGCTTTATACGTGCTTAACGTATTGTCATACTTAAACAAAACCTTTTTGTATATTTACCGCCATCTGGCTGGTTGTTAATGGACTACATCTACATACGTATTTTATCGTTTCCCGTAGCAGCTTAGCTATTCGAACGATAGGTAGCCCTCCAGACAAAGTCTCTTTCGCCCGTAAGATGTCAATTATTAAATAGTTGTCTTCTTATAGGACGGAACTTGCTTGATCTATGCGGGCTATTTCAGTAAATTTAAATACAGATACAAAACCTGTTATTTATAACAGGTTTGTATTAATTTGTATACATTGCTTCACTAGCTTAACTGAGGACCCCTAGATGGCAGAAACATATGTATTAAGCAGAAGTAAATGCTGAAAATACGAGGTGTATTGTCCGTCCATGTGCATAGTTACAGATATGTAAATTATTTACATGTTTGTTTCATATTGTACAAACGCTTTATATGTGCTTAACGTATTGTCATACTTAAACAAAACCTTTTTGTAAATATGAAAGGTTTGAGTTTTGTGAGGCAGTTTCGAAACGTTGAAAAAATGACCATAATTTGGATAACATGATATTATTTAATGATGAATACAGTTTCCCATGGTCATCCGAATTCTGCTTGCGCGGTATTGATCTAAGAAAAATAAGCGTATTATTTACGGTCCATGAACGCAATAGTCGCAAAACGTTAATGTTTGGGCAGGACTTTTAGGGAACCATATCATTTGAGCCTTTGTCATTGAAGGATATTTAAATTCACAAAGACTTCGAACTTCTTTTGCAGAGTATCATCGTATCATGTTTGCAAAGCATAGCACAGTTTGCATAAATGATGTTTATTCATAATGCTGCACGTGTGCGACAATATTGAACAGTATACTTGATACCAAATTGGATAACTGCTTGGAGCGCTATTCGCTTTGTTTATATGGGGTTATGTAAAACCGTTCATTTACGATTTTCAGAACAATAGAACTCGCACTACCGCTGATTTAACTTCGAATATTGAGCATAGCATGGGAAATATATTACCTTAGATATTGCCGAATGTTTATAGGAACTTTGCCGACAAATTAGGGTATTGCGCTTTTCAGTTGGGTGATCGTTATGAATAAAGCTCATCTGAGAGCTGAAAGCTCATATTTAGTACACTATAATATAACAATTAGGGCCGACCTGATGAGCCACATTTTCTCACTACCGACAATACTTGTGTAAATTCATAGATTTCTTTAAAAACGTTCTAAAATAATACAAACCTTGTTAATTATATATATACAGTGTTTCTCAAAAGTCCCCTCCCCCCCCCTCTTATCTTTGGAACGATTATACATACAGAAGTGAAATTTGGAAACTGAATATTACAGGTTATAAACTTCCCTACTAGTGATGATAAATGACGAAATCGTCATAGATGACGTCACAAGGCCATTGTGACCAATAATTTTAAATGGAACGCTACGGCAAGCGACACCTCCTTTAAAAGGTATCGAAAAAACCTATTCGATGATACTAATTTTGTTTGTGTTTGAGGCAGTTTTAATGGCTCATTAGTAAACATGAAAATTTAAATTCCATTCAGTATGATATTAAATACAGATTTAAGAAACGGTATGTACTTAAAGAAATTGCTCGAAGTGACCTCCATTTACTTCCTGACAGTAAAATATCCTATTTTTAAACTCTTTTCGTACTTCTTCAAATGTGTCTGCGGAAACAGCCTCACATTCTGCAACAATACGTTGTTTTAAAACGTCAATATTGTCAAGTTCAGTGGCGTAAACCTTCGATTTAAGGTACCCCCACAGAAAAAAATCCAAAGGTGTGAGGTCCGGTGATCGAGGTGACCATTCCGTTGAACCTCGTCGTCCAATCCATCTACCAGGATACTCCTCATGCAAATACCGTCTTACTGCACCGTAATAGTGTGGAGGAGCACCATCCTGTTGGAATGTTATTTCCAAATTGCCGAATTCATCTGGATTATCTTCCAAAATTTCAAGGATTAACGGTTCTATTGCGTTTTGCAACATCTCCAGATAAACCTCACCAGTAAAATTAGTATTTAAGAAAAGAGGCCCAACGATGTGGTTTCCCAGAATACCTGCCCAAACATTCACCTTCTGGGGAAATTGGGTATGTGTTTCACGAAACAGGTGAGGATTTGCGTCACTCCAATACCTCACATTCCATGTAGATAGAAAGTACTTTCATCACTAAAACAAATTGTTTTGACGTAGTCTGGCTGTTGGTTAATTTTATTTTCCATATTTTCACAAAATTCTAGTCTTCGGTCTGGGTCGTCGTCTGAGAGTTGATGAACCATTTTTAATTTGTATGGATGAAATTTGTATTTTTTCAACACCCTGTGTACTGTACTTCGACTAACTTCACAGGTAGATGCAACTTGAGTTGTTGAAGAAGTAGGATTAACTCTTACTTCTGCCAGTATATCAATTTTTTTCTCATCAGAAATTTGTGGTCTGCCAGATCGTTTCGCATCATTAATACTACCCGTTGTTTCAAACTTACGAAGAAGCTCCCTTAAATAAGTCCTCGAAATGGGGCGATCGGGAAACCTCTCATTAAAAATGCGTTCTGCTGCATGAATATTTTCTCTAGTTTCACCAAGAATTAGGACCGCTGCTACTTTATCACCTAAAGCACGTACCATTTCGCTTCTTGAAGCACTTAAACTTTCGACTCACAACAGTTTAACAAATTATTAAAATGTACAAAAATATTAAAGGTACCATAAGCTGTAAAAACAGTGAGACGTTCGATCAACAATACACAAATTATTAAATGTACAAAAACTTGGACAATTACAAAAACGTCGAATATTGGACACTAACAAAAACGTCAGATTATTTGGCAACTAACCATAGGCGGAGCTTGAATTTGGAATTTTAGTATTAACTTGACAATTTGACGTTTTAAAACAACGTATTGTTGCAGAATGCGAGGCTGTTTCCGCAGACACATTTGAATAAGTACGAAAAGAGTTTAAAAATAGGATATTTTACTGTCAGGAAGTAAATGGAGGTCACTTCGAGCAATTTCTTTAAGTACATACTGTTTCTTAAATCTGTATTTAATATCATACTGAATGGAATTTAAATTTTCATGTTTACTAATAAGCCATTAAAACTGCCTCAAACACAAACAAAATTAGTATCATTGAATAGGTTTTTTCGATACCTTTTAGAAGAGGTGTCGCTTGCCGTAGCGTTTCATTTAAAATTATTGGTCACAATGGCCTTGTGACGTCATCTATGACGATTTCGTCATCTATCATCACTAGTAGGGAAGTTTATAACCTATAATATTCAGTTTCCAAATTTCACATGTGTATGTACAATCGTTCCAAAGATAAGAGGGGGGGAGGGGACTTTTGAGAAGCACGGTATATATATATATATATATATATATATATATATATATATATATTATATATTAATTTAGTTTGTAACGTACTCTTTAGCTGTAAGTACCTGAGGAAGCCACTGTGCTGGCGAAACAATTGTCGCGTTAAATATTAAATATTATTAAATACTAAAAAGTGAAGATTTGAACCGTACTTTTATTTCCATTTTAAATTATGGATCTTCATCAAGTAACAGCCGAAACAATTCAGTGTTATTCAGTTACTTTTATCTGTAGAATATTTTATTTAATTCTCTTTGGTTTCTTGAGACGAGTTATTTCGTTTTTAGAAGGTTATTATTTTATATTTTATATTATGTTATAAATAGAATGTGTTTATTGTGGCTTGTAGGCTTCCGCAATCATCGTCCATTATTGCTTCTGGGATTTCGCACCATATCATTGGCACTGCTTTCTTCTTGGCCAACGTTTCGTCCAATATTGCAATAGCCATCTTCAGGGCTGCTACTGCTGTTCCTGCACTGAAACTACCTGATATCACGGTTGATAAGCAATAGTGGTTGCAACGTCGGTCAAGAAGGAAGCAGTGTCAAGGACTTGGTTCCAGCCCAGAATTTTAGAGACAATTATGGAATACAAGTGCAGGGACCTACAATCCAGATTAACCAGCATTTACGTAGTAGTATTCCAGAAAAAAATAGGGAATTTGGTAAACCACGATTGAAATTGGTTTGATTGGTTCTTTAACTTTATTACTTAGATGTCGAGATCAACGTATTATTCCCAAATCCCTTTCTATCAAACATCACATTAAATCCATCTCGGCCAAGGCCGTCCACCAGCGGTCTAGTTCTGTTTCGTTCCGGGAACGGATAAGGCAAAATATTTTCTTTCCATCAAACTTCTTCACCTATATTTGGCGATTTTCCTTAGCTTATCTTCTTCTGATTGGGATCTTTTAGACTGCTTCCCCTTTACTTCAGCTACGCGGAAACTTCCAAACATATTATCACTCGAAAGCACACCCGGACATTTCACACTCTCCCATCCACAACTTTTCCCTATGTCATATACCGTCATATCCCTGTCTAAACGCTCTTTATCAATCACCGAAATTTCTATCTTATCCAAAGGACCACATTTAACCCTTACTCCCAAATATATCCCCACCGAAGAAATCATCACTGGTATGGAGTCTACTCTTGTCCAGCAGCAGAGACTGCGAACATTATTGATGTGGACGATTTAGAACTGTCCATAATTCTTCTTGCGTGCTCAGTCCCGTTTTTGACAACCACACGTCGCTTTTCTGGGTCATCCGTCAGGTTGATTGGTAACATTCTCAGGGCGCAATTTCAATGTTGCTTCTAGATGATTGAGATAACTGTTAAACGTTTCTGCCGAAATATCCGCTTTTACGCGTTTAAAATTCTCGCAGTTTCGTTAAGTGAGTTACAGATTTCTCTTCTCAAAACCTTCAAGCCATTTACGTCCAGGTCGATTTTCCTTGAAACGTTTCACATCAACGTCTTTTCTGTCAAGGCACAATTTAACAAATTCTTTGGTTCAATGGATAACCATAGTTTGCGGCAGAGAGCATTGCGTGGACAATTTGTTCCTCTTCTTTATTACCAAGAACAGGAGGTTTTTCCAAATCCTGGCCATATTTACCCAAATACTTGTTATGAAGTGTCGTTTTGGGCACACCAAACATCTACGGTGTCTGCTCAAACGACAATATGTGGTCAACAACTACTTCCAGGGCTCGTTTCATATTTTTAGGATCATAATTTTGATGAAAACCGGTTGCCAGCCTATATTTGTGACGTCGCGGCATCGTTCCATATAACCTTAAAAAGCACTATTTAGTTTCTCCAAAATTGTCGGTCAGGGGTAGTTTGGAGAAGTTAGGGGAAAGTCGGATATTGTATTTGATGTTAATTGCGACGCCAATTTTTGAGTTTAGCAGCTCTGTTCCGTATAATCCCCTCGATTTCGTATATCCTCCATCTATGGTATTAGATTAAATGAATATAAGAAGATATTCAAGGAAATAAAAGTACAGGATCTGCAGAGCATAGCTTAAGTAATATTAACTTTCACGATATAGAAAGCGACAAACTGCTATGTACACACCTGTAATACACATAAAATAATCAAAATGCCACTACCTACTCACACAAATTCATACACTTCTACATATACTTATTCATAGCAATCTGTGTTCTTTTATTTAATTGAGTAAGATCTTCAATAGTAATAGAAATATTGAAACAATATTATTAGAAAAAACAATAAATTGCTTCTTTGGAAACGAAAGGACATTTTCATTCAAATGATCTCTATCAACGCCTCACAGAAAATGAACAATCTTGTAGTGTTGTAACGGGTTGTTTTTGCTTACCTGCATTTTTAGTCCGCTTCGTACATTACTTTTGAATGGCACGATATATAGATATAATTTCCGTAAGTTGATTATTGGTTTTTTTCTAAATCTTATTTACATTCTTGGATATTCCTGAATATCTTTATTGTGACTCGATTAGGTCATGGCATTTAAGTGTGTAAAGAGAACTATATCAAGGGTATTGTTTTCTGCAATGCTATTTGTTTTTATTGCACTACATACCCGATATATCTTGGTATTACATTAGAGGATAAAAATAATTCTTTTGTCAGATAATCTACATTTTTGTTTGTATTTGAAAACTTTATTTTAGGGTGAAAACCTTGTTTTTGTAAAAGATACCTTCTATCTTTCTGCTTATTTAAATCGCTTTTTGATCACCTGAAATGTTACATTAATTACTAGAAGGTTTCACCATTGTAGCTAATTGCCTCTACATCGACTTGTTATCGTAGGAGGTTAAGCAGGCCATTTTGTTTACATATCTGCCAGGTACAATTGCATCCATGCTCGTATATATGTGAATTTTAATAGATTGCGTGGCCAAGTTTTGGTGGATAATAGAATTGTAATTTAAGTAACTTTCTTGCTTACGTTTCTCACTGTAACTTCTAATTGGTTTAAATTTATAGACTTTTCTGTTAATTTATTTTTCTTCTTCTCTTAATTGCATATTTATAATTGCATATAATTGCATATAATATCACAGTTGTACCTATATTCAGTCTAGTTGCCGTGAATCAAATTTTAGAACGACACCTTATTTGGAAATGTAATGAATTATTTTTTTCAGTAATTATTTTTTTTTATTAATCAGATTTATTGTAGTGTAGCTAATAATATATTTGTGTACGCTTTTTATCTTTTTCTACGTCAACTCTATCTGGCGGATGTTTTTAGAACTACGAATCTAGAGGTTTTAATTCATTTTTAAAATTGATGTCTGAGCTCTTCTTGTTCAACGGTCAGCGAAGCAACAGATGTGTTCTGTTCACGTTCGTCGACATTGTTAATTTTTATGACTGTAGAAAAGTGGTGATGTACTGCGGTTTAGTCGGATTAAAATCATATTAATTGTATTAGGCGACAGAATTTGGTTTGTTGTAATACCTGTATTGTCGTATACGCTTTTAGGGGATGTGTAAACTTCGTCGACCACGTGCTCTCATCTTTTTTCCTTTTCTTTAAAGCAAGAACGTATCCCTATTGTTGGTAAGTTTCTTTTCCTTTGGTGTCGTCTTAATTAGCATTGCATATTTATTTAAATTGTTACAATATTGCGTTTTATCTTTATTCTATTGAATGGGCCTTCGTAAAGAGGTTAAACCTTCCACCGAGTGTTTTCTTGTAAGGAGGTTGAAGCTTTCACTGCTGTATATGTATCATACTTTGGCAGATAAATATTTCTACGGAATGGAGTCGTAATCTTGACTTTGACGAAGGAAAGATTTGGCCTGAAATTGCAAGTTTGATGAAAAGGTTTCGTTTATATTATTAAGTGATCAACAACTATAGTAGGATTGCAACATTTTCGTTCTATTGTGAATTATACACATACGAATTAAACTCTCTACGTGAATGTTTAAGTAATCAAAATATTATGTCATAA
This sequence comes from Melolontha melolontha, assembly GCA_935421215.2. Taxonomy (NCBI): domain Eukaryota; kingdom Metazoa; phylum Arthropoda; class Insecta; order Coleoptera; family Scarabaeidae; genus Melolontha; species Melolontha melolontha. The sequence continues at coordinate 92,225,502 of OW285239.1, forward strand.
TTAATGTGTCAAATTTATATAATTATAATCTAAAGTTTATCGATAACACCTGATTTTGCTGTACAGAGGGTGATCGAACTTCACATATTTGACCTAGGGTCATGCCAAATTTTTGTTAATTAGTTACTATCGTTTTTCATATATATATATATATATATATATATACACAATATGTACTAATTCAGACCAATGATTGCAATAGTTCTACTTTTATATTTTAGAATGTTCATAATTCAAGACTTTAAACTGTAATTTCTCTTGATAATTTTTTTAATAGTCTAGTAGTATATTACTGAATATGTAAAACCATATGTAAAATTCTCTACAGATCTGGGATCAATTACAGTTATTTTTTTTCTAGATTAAAAAATTTTGATATTAAGACCAATTACTTAATTACTACATTCCTGGTGCCTTTGGCAGTATAATTAAAATTCATCTGATTTTTAGACTTTTAACTTAATTCAGTTTAAACTCAAGTAGCTTATTATCTTTTCTTGTATATTGTGCACTTATTTAATGATTTAACATACCGGGTGATTCATAACTCAGTATCAATTTTTCACTATATTAAATTTAATTTATTAGCTTATGCATTCTGTTAAGCAAATTGGTCACTTTTAGATTTATTTTAATTGTTAATTGCGATTTGTGAGCCGTTGTTTAAACCCTGATTTTATTTATATTTTTTTGTGTATTTCAATATACCTACTCATTTTTTCTGTTATTGTACTATATATTTGGTTGTCAGATATATTTGACGTGTTATGATATAATAAACCACATTTTGTTATTGTTACCCAACCTGGGGTTTCATTTCTGTTGTTATTGTCTGCCTGATTCTTATGGATTTATTTACCGTCGTCAGCTTCTGTGTTAGGTGTACAGGTTGAGATCAGAAACACTGTGTCGCCTATTTTAAAAAGAACCGCTCCCTAGCTCGCCTCTTAACTGATTATCATCTCAACCCAAAATTTCCGAGGCATTCGTGTTTGGTAAGTGGGTAAGTTGATAGAGCATTAAGCTAAGTTGTAAAGGCGCGTAACAGTATTGTTGCTTGTATGTTTTGAAAGTGATAGAGGGACAATTGTTCTTCTCATAGTTCGCGAAACAGTTTAGATCGAAAGCTGCTTGTATATTTTAAAAGTGATATAGGGATAATTGTCCTTCTCATAGAGTTCTTCTATTATATTTACTATTTCTACATCGGAAGACATGCCATGTGTTTTTTGACATCTACTGCATTCACGTTGTTGTTTATGTAAATCTGTTTCTAAATATGAACTCTATTTAGAAAATGGACAGTAAATACAAAGAGTTCTGTTAGAATTTTGCACCAATTCACCATAAATTAATAACATATCGGCTAATTTGTTGTTCCTAGAAACACGCGCCATTTTAAAATAAATCGTATACAAAAAACCAAAGAATATAACAACATAGAAATTTAATTTAATCATTAATGCGAATGGGATATTTTTTCATGAATATGTAATACATGAATCATACCTGCCGTCTTCTGTAATCATATTGCCGAGTATTATAGGAATTTATAAGTGATTCTTCGTAATTAAAAAACTTTAATTGAATCAAATTCTTAATTGTCATTGTTTGATATGAATTATTATTTATTCAATTTAATGCCTCGGCTTCTCAATGTATAGGTAAGTAATTAGGTATATAGGAAAAATAAAAATAAATAATAGGATGCTATAAATGCAAGTAATGCTTGTGTGTCATAAAGTGAATAAGATAGATGTTGTACATACAATCGGAATAAATATAGTATTTGAACATATTTCTATTAATTACGTTAATTTATTGAATAGTAACACGCTATTGCACATTAATGACATCGTTGCCTCATGAAAATTGTGGGATTTATGTTAATACTTTTTGCGTAGAGCATAATTATGTTTGATGTTTTTCAGTTACTTTCGAAAAGTTTATACCCAAATTAGACAATTAATTTGTTAATAATATCCTACTTCACTAAATGAATTATTATATGATATTGCAACCATATATAGGGTAAACTAGTCAATAATGGGCCACTTAAGACAAGTGTTTGTACATTTAATACATTTATTTATTGTTAAGTGTAATTTGATAAATACTGATCATTATTAGAGGAATAATTGCTCTTGAATATGGTGTAAGCCGACATAGTGCTAAATAGAACTATTCATTAAAAAAAAAGAACAAAAATGAAATTTTGATATTTTTATAATTATTGGCCAGATTAATTCAGTTATTGGCCAGATTTTATATAGTCATTGGCCGGTTGTGTAAAACATATTAGGTAGGTATTTATTTACTAATTTATCATTAAACAATTTAAAAAAGACAATTGATATTGCTACAAATAAATTAGATATTAAGAAATCTCTTTTATTGTGAAACCAAAGTACTGAACACGAGAATATTTATTTTTTTGAACAAGTAAATCAATAAACCACTATTTTATCCTAACATGAATTATCTTTAATTAAAAGGCACTTCGAATTAGGCTTTTTTTCTGACACAGTGTACATTTAAAACCAAAATTGCCAGTAGTAATGTTTTTAACACAAATAAAACGTAGGCCAGTATAAATCATTGGATTTTGAAAACAATATTCTATTGAGTTCTTTTTATTTGTTGTTGTTGAGCTTTTAATCACTATGTTTGATATATATAGTATAGTATATAAGTTTTTTTCGCCGAGTCGATTTGCTCTCTCTAATTTTAATCTTCAGGGTTATTTCCTCTAACACATGATACAGCATCTTTCCATGCTGCTTTTAGAGGCCGAAAAGCGGAAACATCCGCAGGTTGCAATATCCTGGTGGAGTTGGGATAAAAAGCAATCAAAATTATTTCCAAGTGAGTGCATAAAGTGCTCACATTCATAGTTACGTGAGTCTTATGTCCATCGACGAATAACATAATTGGAAAGTTTGTTTGTTTTCTTTTAATGTAGATGAAGAACTTCCTCAATGTAGTTATAACAAAGATCTGTTTCCATCCAGCCATTTTCGCTACAGCCTATACCTCAACAATCGGGTACCGAATTTGCAATACCTTGTGGCAGACGCTTTTATTGGTGTGTATGGATATACGTGTTTCAAAAAGAATTACATCTAGTTGTCATTTCTTCTATAAACTTTGATGTTCTGCATTCTTGAAATACCGATAAAGATTAAATGGTATGAAGGTTATCTACCTGTCACTGTCAAAATTTATCATTGAGAGATATGGTGATGAAATTAATAAGTACAATTAGATTATTAATTTATTTAATAAGAAAACTTTAAATATGGACTATTTATCAAACAACCAAGGTAAATAACTAATTTGTAGAAAATTTAATTATTATAATTTATAACAAGTGTTCAAAATGTTCACCATTTTGTTGAATGTATAATACAACAATGTTTCATGTTGTTAAAAATATTCTGCAATACATTTGGTTTTGTCTTATATATATCTTATACCGGGTTTTTCTTTCATCATTACACATCCGTATAATGCATTGACTTGTTTCATTTACCCTTACAAATAGGCATAAATATATGCTGTTTGCATAGTAGACAACCAGTTATACACCAGTAACATTTTTTTAAATTGTCAAATATTTCTGATTTTTCATTCATTCTTAAATTTTAAATTAAATACAAAGCTGAATATGCTGTATTATCTAGAAGCACGGTTTGTATGATTGCTTTTAGATGTAGCCAGGCAATTTTGGAGTATCGTACAGTTCGGTATTCAAAATGTTTTATGTTTAATTTGTTAGGTGAAAACGAAATTCTAAATAAAATAATATTTGCTGATAAAGTAAACAATTCCATAATAAATTTAAACAGTTTCATGTACATTCTGTATGGCAATCTAAATAATTTCCCCTTGACTGTTTAAACATGTATATCTGTAATAGTTATAAAGCATAGTAAGATGAAACTCATTGAGTTATATCTTTAGCTAATAGGAAAAGATTGGATGTAATTTTAATAAAATAAATACTTAGGTTTTGTTACGCTTAGCATATAGAATATTTTAATCTATTTTTAATCCTATATTTCTTCTTTAAAATATCTCGATTTAAAATATATTTAACGTAAGACATTTTTACATTTGTACAACTGTACATATTCGTACAAAGAGAAAGCATTTCTTTTGTCATATTCCGAAGCGAAACCCTAAGTTTCTACCTGAACCGATAACCGTCACTGTGGAATTTCTTTCTATTATACATTTCATTTTAAAATTCTTTTAATTAATATTACATACATCTTCTTTTATATGTGGTGTTTCATATAATTAGAAAGCTTATGTCACAACGGTTATTCTAATAATAATTATGCCATCGATAGACCACGTCTTCAGGTCCCGCTTCTTATTAATTAGAATTCTGTTCTTTTCGATACAAAGCTATCAGTCCGAGCTTCTCTTTAGAACGATTCGAAAGTAAAACATCTCTCATCGTACTATCCAGGTACACGACACAATGCCGCCCGGCGTCTTTCGCTTCTAAGACCACGTGACCAACTGGCAACTCAAAGGTAACTCTGTATTGTTGTATACAGAGGTTATTTTATATATATTAATTAACCCTTAATTTACTGCTCAATTTAACGTTCGTTTTCAGATATTTTGTGTTAATTTTCAGTTACTTAATTACCGCTCCTCGTGTACATATTACTTTGATTAATTACTTTTAAATATACCAATTTCATTTCTTTCTTATGTAAATATTAATACAAACTTTAAGGACAACATGTGTTTTATTTATTTAGTAAGTAAGTTGTAGTATATTTATTTTAATTAACCATCATCACACACGTCCTGGAGGAACTTTGAAGGAACTTCACCAGTACCACTAATTATTTTAGTTATCTTAGAATAATTTCATTATTATTGACACGGCACATCCATCTACATCCCGATAACCATCACCAGCCGCCGTTTGTAATAGTTTCTTATTAGTATTTTTAAAATTTTTATTTCGAAACATTATTATATTAACATTCGGTTTTAGTCTTGCACAACTTTGTTCTATTATTAAACGAGTTGTACCATACATTCTCACTTTCTGCTGTACACGCTTGAATACAGAAGTATTTCCTAGTACATTGTTTTAAAGGGTTTCAGCTCCATTCCTGTTAGTTATCTAAAAGAAAATCTAAATAACTAATGCAATTACACTTTTTAAAACTTACTTTCCAAAATAAAAGAGAATCTACGTCCTGATTTAAATTTGGCCTTTCCAGGTATTGCCTTTTAGTTATTATTACATCGGCTGTAATTGATTTTACTTTCTCTTATTCTTTCTTGCAAAAATACAAGTAATGAAAGTGACTTTTGATGTTGACTAATGTCTGTTTCGATTACAGGCATTTGTTCTTTATTTTCAGGATCTATTTTCTTCATATTAAACATTTCTTGTTCTAGAAAAGAAGTAGCATTGTCAGTACTACGAAAATCTTCTCTTTTAAATCGAGTGTCTCAAACAGTTGCTACTCTAGTAATTGATCCTCCTTCATATGAAAATAGCCTTGCTGTAACAGATTCCAAGAGTTTGTTGAATAGTGTCTTACCTTCCTCAATCTTTAGTTCCAGTAGTGATGCTGTCAATTAATTGTACAGTCCAAAAGTTATTGGGATTACTAAAGAAATAGTAACATATTTATTACCTACAAGAATTTCCCACTACTGCTTTTTAGGATACATTTCTCCATTTTATATAACCACTTGCCACCTATTCGTAAGATACCATTATTTGTTTTTATCGTGTTACTGAAATGCCCCCAATACGTGAGTTACATTCGGTAATTCATTAGAAGTAATGTGGAGACGTTCTACAATTCATAAAATGGTAAAATCTATTTGCACTTTTTTGTTGTATTTTCTATCTTTTTTTGATACTTTACTATCTTAGACATATTTCAACCTTAAAGAAATAATATCCATCTTCTTTGAATTTGTTAAAAATATTTAATATTGTCATCGCACAAGGTATACGCCTGTTGGGATAATTAACTGTTTCAAACAAATTATATATTTTTCAATAAAATGTATTTAATTTAAGATTTAAGTATGAATGGAAAATCAAAAATATTTGTCAATTTGAAAAATATTACTGGTGCTGGTTGCTTACTTTGCCACCACCATACAATTATGCCTATGTGCAAGGGTAAGTGAAAAAAAGTCAATGCATTATACCTATGTGTAATGACAAAAGAAAAACCTGGTATACTTAATTTTTAAGCAATCCGAAAATATAAAAATCTAACGGAGTAAGATCTGGTGACCGCGCTGGCCAAATACCTCTGCTTATAACTCGATGGGGGTGTGGGGGGGGGGGGGGGGGTCAATCTTCTAAAAGCGCTAAATTAATTTAATCCTATAGCTCGAAACTTTTTCACGACTAGACGAAGGTGATGATGTTCCACGACTCTATTAGGAAACTGCAAGTGAAACTGTTGCTTGCATATATTACCACTCCCCGTTAAGGAATTGGGCACTCCGGAAATATTCTTCAACAATAAAAATATTTTCTTGCAATGCTTACATAATTTAGTAGTATTGTTTATTAAGTAAAAAAAAAATATTTGTAAGAAAGAATTATATTGCTAGTCACTGTGTCTTGGAGCTAAATGGGCCAATATTAAAATGTTCACATTTGAGAAAATTAAAGTTTTTATCAAAAATACTTTTAATTACAGCTTAAATTGAGTGCAAACTTTACTTACCAACTTTGGCTTAGCACATAGAACACTCGAACAAAATATGATAGTGAAAAATTCGAATATTTTGAAAAAATATGAGTTTGGCCCTTGTTTCATAAATTTAAGATTTTGTTTTATGTTTCTTTTATTACATTGTTCCTCTAACAACAACGGTAATAAAGAGAATAGCATTATTATTTGGTTTATTACATTGTTACAAAGTTTATTGCACTCAAAGGCAATAGAAACTAAAACTAGTATTAAAAAAAACTAAAAACAGTATCAAAAAAAGTAAATGATAGGTATTCTGCGACTGACAAAACTTCCGATATTCTGGTAAATCATCTTCCTCTTCGGGAGCTTATGGCAAGTAATACACTATGTTGTTATCTGCAGTTATTTGTTTAATGAAATGATTGTAGTATATACGATTAGTATTGGTAATATAAGGTATAAGTGCTTTTAAGTCAGTCAATTTCTGTGCTCAAAGCAAGTGATTTGTTGTTAAGTGGTAAAAGCGCAGGAGAATTGCCCTGTCGTGTTTTCTTGTTGCTTCTGGATATACCCAAAATTTTAAACTGTCCCAAAAACGAATGTTTATGCCAAATATTTAGGGTGTCGGTTGAATATTGCATCGATTTAATTTGCGGCCACTGAATTGGTTCATTTAGAGCAGAGGCTCCTAAACTTTTTTTTCTCATAGACCACTTTGAAAGTTTTGCTGGTTCCGGTGGACCCCCTGAAGCTACATTACTACCATATTCCGAAAACTCGACAAAAAATGTGAAAGTTAGATCTAACTATGGAAATTTGCGTTGCGGCTGAGTTATTGGTTAATTAATTAATTGATTGTGCTGTGAGTGGATGTAAAAAAGTAAAGTTAGCCAATCAAAAAAGTGATTCCATCCAACTTCACTCCTTTGACATCTACTCACAGCACAAGAAACCAATGAATTCTTACATATTTTATTTAGAAAACTCCCCATTCGGAGTGGTAAAAATAAAAAGAAAAATAGTATATTTCCTTGTGTTGTATTTATTCAAATATGTAATTATTACACTATTAATTATTATTGTTATCATATTACATTGTAATATAATAACAGTCGTAATATAATTAAAATTAAATATTAATAACGTAACGTAACTTCTACAATGACAATCACAAAATAGTCATAATTTTAGTGGGAGGGATGTACTTGATGGATTGACAGCAAATTATCAATATTTGGCTTCAGTTTTGTTAAGAATAACCGCAAATCTCCCCATTCTGTGATATTCAATCTGCTCCTTTTTTTTGTTAAAAGGTTTGTAACGACACTAAAACTTTTCTCGACAAAATATGACGAGGGAAACTATATCAAAAGCTTTCTCGCAATTCCCCACAGTCCAGGATATTTTTCGGGTATTTCTGCCTGCAGCCAAAATGTTTGATACCCTCTTTTAAATTTCACCTTCAGTTCCTCATTAGTGCTAACCTCAGTAGCTCCTCTTGTAATATCACATTCTCCACTTCCGTTTCATCAAGTGGATTTATGATCCATGGTGGTATTTCTATCTTCAGAATATCTTCAAATCTGGTTTTAAAGTCATCATACAGGGCAATTAAATGTTGAACGTAAGTGTGAATATCCTCATCAAGGCATTCTACTTGTGACAAGTTTGAAAACTGGGAAAATTCGCGCCGACTAATATTTTGCTTCATAAATTTCAATTTTCCAAGAAAAGCTGAAATTACACCCTTTGTTTTTATTAAATTGAGGCTGTCCCCTTGTAATTGTAAGTTAATATCATTAAATTTTTTTAACAAATCTGTCAAATACGCGATGTCTGCTTTCAAATTGATCAGGTTTTCTTATAAATCTGGATCCTAACTTTCCAAAAACTCTAAAACTGATTCAAAAAGTGAGAAAAATCTTGTTAAACATGCACCTTTCGACAACCAGCGTACTTCAGTATGTAAGAGCAATCGCTGGAAGTCTTCATCATTTTCATCGCACAATTGTGCAAATAAACGCGTATTCAATGCATTGCTTCATATTTTGTTAACTGCATTAATCACAAATTGAAGCGATTTGTGCAATTTAGCACTCAAATTTTTCGCTACTAGGTGTTGTCGGTGGATGACACAGTGAATTGCAGTTACCTCTGGTATAATTCTTTTAAGATGGCTTATAACCAACGACATCGCCCGGCCATGGCAAGAGCTCCATCTGTTGCCACCGAAATAACGTTTGTGAATGGGATCGATTTTTCCTTAAGAGAATCACTCAGGACATTAAATATTGATTCACCTTTAGTGTCCGTCTCCAAAGTTTTCGCGAATAGTAGCTCTTCATGAATTTCTTCGTCCATAACAAATCGAACATGTGCCAATAATAATGCTTCATTACCAGGTAAAGTTGACTCGGCCAGTTGAATAGAAAAATGAGTTGTTTGCAGATAATTACACAAGAAACTTTCAATATCAGAGCTCATTTCGTCAATACGTCTTTGTACAGTGTTGTTACTCAAAGGAATTCTTTTGAGTATGTCAAATGGAGTTTTTAAAACCTCTTCAACAGCGGGTAAAATTAACTGTTCTCCAATGGTGTGCGATTTTCCAGATTTCGCTATAAGTAATGAGATATTGTAAGATGCCCGCAAGTCATCATCGTTACTTTCCGACGTTGAAGCGAACATACTGTGCACGGTGGGTCTCTTTTCATATTTTTCTTTCAATGTTTCAAAATATTTCAAATCTTTACCTATTTTATCAGGATGACACCTTCATAGATGATCTTCGAGCTTCGATGGTTTCATAGAGTCATTGCTCAAAACTTTGTTGCATAAAAGGCATATGGGCAATCGCTTGTCTGCCTTTGATGGAAGAAAACCAAATTTTAAATAATCAACACTGTACTGTCGACATTTCTTCTTAGATTCAGCCATGTTTCGTATCAGTTACCTACCTGTAAATAAAAAAAAAACTTTGTTGTAGTAATCTTAAGGCGGTATTACTTAACAGGATATGGCTATTTTAACAGGATTAATTGATTATTGCAATGAAATTAACAAAGAACCGGCGGCAAACTGATTCTAATTATTAAAAGCAATAAATCGCAAAAATCAATAATTGAGTTTTATGAAAACGGCTGAACCGATTTTAATGTAATGCAAAACATTTTTTCATTAATTATATTTTGATATATTTCTGTAAATTCGATAGAAAATACTTGTAAATAATATTTTGATATCAAAACTTCGCGATTTTAATTATTTATTTATTACTTTGATGCACGTTACGAGTATGTAGTATATAAAGACACGTACAATTTATGAAAATATATTTAATTATTAGTGAACCACTACACAGTCGGGTAATAAAAAAATTACTAATAAAGTAGGGACAAGAAGTTCAACTTTCTCGGCTTTCTGTTCTTTTATGGAAGTATCTAATAATGGCTCTGTTTAGTATTTAAGTTTTAATACGTACCTACTACACGCAAACATTACAAATATACTTATTACAACATAAATATATCTCCTATCGCAGGTGAGTTGGAAGAGATTTCTTTTAGGAATGAGCCTCACCTTTTGTACCTACGTATTTTTTTGTAATTTGTCCATTTTTTGTTTACTTTCGTGTACAATAAATTGTAAAATAAATAGATAAATAATAAATAAAATAAAAGTATGTATAACAAATAGGCAGGTAAGTACTTACTTTTCCGACAGTGGCAAACACTAAGATCGATTCACTTTACTTTACTTTTCTTTTCGAAATTCGGGAAACAAATGAGTAACGTTTATCCGTGGCATTCGTATTTATATTGGTGAAGGATCAAACAAGTTAATTCAAGATTGCAAGCACACACACCACAAGTCGTACTTCGTCCCTTGGCAGCGCTTTGCAAGTCTCGACACGTTGTACTGAATATGGAATATGCAAGTTTTTACAAGTAACAGTCGCTGAGCTTCTTAAAATATTATCTGCCTACATTGATAGGCGAACTCAAGCCAACATTTTAGTTCTTCACTATCGAAACCAGATAAATTTTCGTGGACCCCCGCTTACGAATTGTGAACCCCCATTTTTTTGTCACGCCAACGTAGACCCCCGTCGAGTCTCCCGTGGACCCCTGGGGGTCCACCTGGACTACTTTGGGAATCAATGATTTAGAGTGTTCTTTTTACGATGCACATGATGCGTATTTCAACATGCTTTAAAGTTTAAAAACTCTTCTTTTCCAATTTCATTACTTTTATGGGGGTTTTCTTGGCACCAAACGTATCAGATTTGCCCAATCTCGAGGCAACTCAATATCAGCAGTAGTACTTTTTTTTTGTTTTTTCTATTGCTGCATGAATGCTGTCTGTCTCCATATGAGTATGACCAGCCTCAAGAAACTTGTTGCTCTTCTCTCAAATAGGCCATTTATAAATCGCAAATACAAGTAGACACAATATTGAAAAATTGCTTGACAAAGATTGTTTTTAAGTGGAAACGCGGAAAGTATACCAAGAAGCGTCACTGTAAATACGAGGGGAGGTTGTTTATGTTATATATCTAGCTATAAAAGAAACGAGTTATAAAATTAAAAAAAAATTCAACGTAAGAATCACTAACACACTTATTCCAACGTTTCTTTAATAACGCTATGCCTTCGAAAAAAATTGTTTTGGTAATTCCGCAAAATACGACCCTAAAGCGTTTTCTATGTTGTTATTCGATAAAAATCGACGCCCTCTCAAGTGTTTTTTGAGTTTTGGAAAAAGATAATTGTCACAGAGGATGAGATCGGGACTGTAAGGTGGATGTTGTAATTCCTCAAAGCCGCATTCAATGATTACTGCTTGAAGAATTCGTGCCTTACAGATTTCAGCAGAAGCAGAGGTAATTACGTCTTTGTAGATATTTCCCGTTATTGTAGTCCCTTTTGGCATATATTCAATTAGGAGAATTTCTTTCACATTCCAGAAAACTGTGACTATCACTTTTCCGGCAGAAAATTGTGTTTTTGCCTTCATGGGCGGTGGAGAGCCCTTATGAACCCATTGCATGGGCTCCTGTTTCGTGGAGGGGTACCAGTGATGTACCCAAGTTTCATCCCAAGTTCCAATTCTATTTAAGAAGTCTTTATTTGTCGTCCACACAATTTTTGTTCGGGACTGAGCAACCTGGGAATCCATGGTGCCGACTTTTTGCTCATTCTCAAATCTTCGTGTAGAATTTTCTGTAGAATCGTTTCTGATATTCTAATTTCTCTAGCAAAAACTGAAATTTTTTCTTGGTGATCTGTCAAAAGCAAATTTTCAATTTGTTGATAATTTCTTCAGTTCGTGCTTCCAGAGGTCTTCCACACTTTAGGTCATCACGAATGGATTCTCTCCTTCATTTGAACTACTTACACCAAAATTCGACTTGGAAATAGGATGGGCTATTTTCTCCATATACTGCCACCATTCTCTCATGAATATTCTTCGGGCCACTGCCTTCTTTTGATTAAAATTTCATGACGCTTCTGTGTTCAAGTTTCAAATCACTCATTTGCTCTTCTCTAAATGAATGTAAAAGTAACAAGTGTTAAACGATTAGAACCAAACTTGGAGATGACATTATAAAATGTCACAGAGACTTGTCGTAGGAAAATTGTCACGATAGCATATTGCTTTCATAGCTAGGTAGATAATAGAAAACTCTCCTCGTACAATGACGATTCTCGGTATACTGATTCACAACGGGTGTGTACAACTCCAAACAGTGGTGTTTGATTGTTACTGCATTCGTTTCCGTGCGTGATTCACATTTTTGAAACTATTGAGAGATCTCGTAATTTAATTTTGTTTGAGAATAAGTAAAATTAGCCGTTGCGATTTGTTCTTTTAAATATTCAAAAATAAAAGACAACAAATTTGTTGGCAATTTCAAAAGGCAGCAATCTAATATACGAATTACAGGCACTCATTCTGCACACCAATTGAATATCTAAAAGAAAATTCAGGAATTCATATTGCTAAATTAACAGTAGTCTATCAAGTAGCCAAATAGTTGTAGGTAAAGAACAAATAACTCACAACAACGTTATCGAATTTTATTTATTCAAACAGTACTTTTATAATTAACAATTCCTTAAATAAATATATATTTGCTATTTCAAAAAACGGACGACAAACAGCGAACTTTGGTAAAAATACAATAGCAACATTTTTCTGAGCTTTTTTCTATAATCACAGTGGATTTCTAGAAAATATAAGTACATACATTTATGTATATATATTTTATATAATGGTATGATATTGAAAATGTAAATATCATTTTATCTGATGTTAATAAGTACAAAGCCGAGATGCAATGCGAATTCTCGGTAGGATTATTTTCTGTGCTCCTTTTTTGTATTTGGGTTGATATTATCACCTCTTAACCATTCATAAAATTTGATGTAAATTTTCGAATATGCGAACTCAAAAATTATAATTTAAGAACAAAATATAAAACAATTCCCATTTGTTTTTTTGACAAGTTATAATAGTTCTTCAAATTGTTACGTGTGATCCGTAAATAATTTGGTTTCTTTCAGACTTATTTTTTAGGTTAGTAGATAAGCTATGCGTATTCTAGCGCAAAACCCCATATATTTTCTATGGGATTCATTTTGCATTTTTGTGGGTGAATTTTTGTGGAGGGAGGTAAGTTGGAGTGATCTTGTAATTTTATGCGAGTCTGTGTCAAAAACAAACCTGTATGTTTCAGAGACAGACCTATATTTCAGACAGATAGACCTTCCTTTGAAACAGACAGGTCTGTTTCAAAGACAGACCCATAGAATTACAAGCTCACCCCCCACTTACCCTCTCCCACCAAAACTCACCTCCAAAAATCTAAAATGAACCTCCATAAGAAAATACATGGGATTTTGCGCTAGAATTCTACTTAGGTTTAATAATAATAAATTGAAGAAAATGCAAAGAAAATAACTTTCTTCAATATATAATAACGATTAAAAATCAAAATTAAAACGAAACTATTTTTCTTCGAATTAACAAACAAGAAAAGATTATTTGGTAGAATACTTTACTAGAATAGGTTCAAATTATAAAAAATGACATTATTTTAATTGTATGATTCTTTATCTGTTTTCGCTTGGGGTTTAATTGAAGTACATGAAATATCAGATGCCATAAGTGAAATACATTCACCCAGACGAGAATAAGTAGGAACGAATACAGTCGAAAGCATATAAAAAAACTGAATTGAATGTGGTAAACATAATTGGAAGCAATGAAAATTATTCCATTAACTGAAAAGATCATGGAATAAACTTTGTAAAAAACGAACGAAATTCTTCTGATTAGCTTCTTTGAGCAGGCCAAACAGTTATTATTTAACATTAAGTTGTACCATAGGAATGAAAAAAAAACGATTGATGAAAAATATCTAAGGAACGAAAAATTCTACTATGAAAACGTATCTCTTGTTCAGGTGTCGTAAGACAACCATGTTGGTTTCATTAAAATTTTGGAGAATTCTATTTAATTTGTTTTTTGAACTGCTATTGATCTATGGCTTACACTTAGAAATAGATTGCGAGAGAAGATACAACCAGACTTTCAGGTAAATGCAAATAATTATTGTTCGAATGTTTATTACCTTTTTTATATTATTTTAATGCTTCCAAGAAGTATATATTAAGAGAACGAAGAAGTATAGATAAAGATGGCCAATTTTGGAACATGAATGGGAAAATATGAAAGAATATAGTGCCAAATGTACATTTAAAATATTTAAATAGGAAGGCAAAATAAAGACGATTCGAGAGGAAATTCATATAATGGAATGGTATCCATTTATATATGGTAGGACCAAGAAATGGAATTTTTTGATGTTAGGTATAAAAAATTCCATTATATTATATATAAATAACGCAATATAAATCCATAAACATTATCGAAAATATACATTTGAAAATCGCAGTATCTATCTACTATACTGTTTGACATAAAATAGCTTTTATTAAATCAGAGCAATCATCACCTGTTAGTTTCTCGATTCACAATATAGCATTTAATGTGCTTGTGATGTTCTGACAAATAAGTTTATTTGCGTTGCTGTAGGATATATGTAATTAGTTAAGACTATGTTTGAAATGTACTTAATACATTCAGACAGCTTTGAAGGAATATGAATGAAACTTAATACAAAAACTTAAAGACATTTAAAATCATTTATTTCCCATCTTTAATGTGTAATTATTATTTATTATCTAATTTAATATGTTATTTGAAAGTGTAAATAAAGCAAAATTTCAAAACTGGCCAAACATTTAAATAACGCTTTGTCTTTTCCATAACTTTGTTTTATATACTAAATATTTCTTTTGAGAAAACTACTAACATTTTACTATAACTCAAAATATTTCTCACTACGATTTATAAATTAAAATGATATTTACACATTCTCAATTATTTTAATGAAACTATAAACAAAATACCAAATTAAATCAGTATGGAAAACAATAGTTCTGCCATTGACTGTTATTATCTTTCGTATTAATTACACAATAATACAAAAGAAGATTTACGAATATTTTGATCGAAATATTTAGCAGTCTTTTCTTTTCTTTTTTTCTTTTGTTTTACAATTTATTTTTGATAATAAAAGCTAATTATGCAAATTATGTAATGCAAACAATCACTTCTTGTATAAACCCAGTTTGACAGCAACGTCCTTGTTTTGTCTTGTACTCAGTCGTACGGGAAATGGGTTGTAGATATGACTGGGTGACCTTTGAGCGGAAATATCTTCGGGTGTTTCTTTACTCGGAGATCTTTTAAAGAGCTGAACTTCCGATAACCTGACGGGAGACGGACTCAAATCATTTTTTAATGAAGGACTTTTCATGCTAGAGCGTTTGGATGACGGCAAAGTTAAGTCTGTAGGTCGCGTTTTTGGTAAACTTCTGTTTAGTATTAGTGTATTATACTTTTCGTCCAAATTTCGGCTGACTTCTAGTATATCCCTGTATTTTGATTTCCGATCAATTTCTCTTTTCTGTTCATCATCTTCTAAAGAAATTTTGGCAGCATTATTTGGTGAAGTGGCACGGGACATTTGTTTGTTTACTATTTCTATTTTTATAGCATCTGGTGAAGTTAATAAAGGAATTATATTTCCATTTCCTTGTTGATTATGTATATTAGTACACTTAGTTTCGAAAGGACTACTTGTTGTGACAATCTTGGTAGGCGAAGATTTAATTATATCGTTATCATTTCCTGGTGGACTTAATACTAATGGCGGTGCGTCGAACATGAAATTTGGTTCCTGGAATACAAAATTTAATTTTTATGAAATTGTTTAAAATATGTATATTAATCTGTAAGATAAACACATAATTAAGTGTATTTATACATTTTGAATAGTTAGCTATTTTTGACAAACAGCTGCATAAATTTGTAAGAGAGAGCTAAAAAAGACATTTCATCTCGCCACTACCAGGACAGGAGTCTACACAGGGCTCACCATGAACAAAACAATTTCTTGTTTTATTAATAACAATTATCTGCAGAAATCGTAACAAAACTTCCAAGAGGTAGCATGATATTCCAAAAGTTGTTTATACCCGTGCAATTCGTAAAGTAAGTTCCATTTCCGTCTAGTGAGGAGAGAAGTGAGGAAATTGGTGCGATCGCCGCTCTGCGGCGTAGTCTGGTTCAATGTGAGTCTGGCAGTGCTAGCGAGAGAATCGTTCGGACATCCTCTCGAGCTATTTTGGTCGTTTAAAATGGCTGCTGCAACTGAAAATCCCGCCAACTGTGAATTGTGTGCCGGTATCCGATTTCTGTGTGCAAAGAACATGAAGGCTGCTGAGATTCATCATGAACCTTGTTCTTTTTATGGTGAAAATGTCATGAGTGATAGTATGGTTAGAAGATAGTGCCGTGTCTTTCGAGAAGGACGAACTAATTAGAACGGAGTGGAATACCAACTGTCGTGACGAAGAAATATGTGGGTAATGTCTAAGAAAAAATTCGTGAAAATCGACGATTCACAATCATAGAACTGAGTACCTCTTTTTCCTAAAATTTCACGTACAGTTTTGTACGAGGTTGTTACTGAACTACTAAGTTACCACAAATTTTGTTTACGATGGGTGCCAAAACTTCTTACCCAAGACCACAAAACAACGAGAATGGGACCGGCACCAACTTTTCTGACACGTTACGATGTTGAAGGTAAAGATTTTCTCAGACATATCGTAACAGGCAATGAGATTTGGGTCGCCTACGTCAACATTGAGACAGTCAAAACAGGCCCACGAGAAAACCTTTAAAGAGCCGTTGAACTTCTTTTGCGAGAAAAATCATGGTCACAGTCTTTTGGGACAAGAAAGGAGGCGCCCTTCTTATAGACTTTATGCACGATGAAGAGTTGAAGGACGGTGTTACAGCATGACTTAATTCACAGGCGGCAGTGGGAATTAAAAGTTGGTTCATCGCTATGACAAATGTCTCAATCTTAATGGAAACTATGTATCAAAATAGCTGAAAGTAGTAGTTTTAAGTTATATATAATAAAAACCTCTTCATGTATTGGCGATTTTTTAATATCCAAACGGAACTTACTTTACGGATCACCCTCGTATACAGAATAATGGTAAAATAGTGTAATGTAACGATTTTCAACTAAAATATTTTTGAAAAGTCTGGATTTCGATTACATAACTTTTATCTAATCGGAATGCAGAAATTATCAGCTATTCTCTTATACTAGAGATTTTTAATAATTTTATGCTCTCTTTATATTCACATTACATAATGTACATTAATTATTAGGTCGAACGAAATAATTTGTAAAAATACTAAATTGTTAAATATACGAGGGTAATTTGACGGCAGAGTGACTTTTCGAAAGTTGGCAGTACTTTATACTTGGTGAGTATTTTGCGGGCTTCAGTTTTAGAAGTCTACTTTCAAAATTTTGCCCAAATCTGTCAGATTGATACGTTTTTACAATTGTTTGAAATAAATGATTTGCTTTTCTTAATATGGAGAAAAAAGAAATTGATGTATTAATTAAACATAATCTTTAAACAGAAAAACCATTCAAGCAACTGAAGAAAACTCCAACGGAATGATTTATAAGTGGTTTACTGCTTTCAAAAGTTGTTATATGAGCATAAGTAATTTAGACCAATGCTTGGCATAAAGCTGCCTATTTGAGTTCTGTGATGTCAGCTAATACTTCATGTAGGAACATGAATTCCCTAATTCGAGGCATCATGAATTCTACCAACAGAACTTATTTATAAGACCAAGAAAGCCACTACGAGTTCTACACCTGAATCTGATGGACAGGTAAGCCGATGATCTCCCCTGTAGTCTCCATGGTAGACAGATTTCTCCGTGAACGTAATATGTGTAATCGCCGTACTCAGTCTTCCGAAAGACTGCACTACTTTCTCGATAACTCAGGATTGCTTATTAACCCAGTAGAACGGATAATGCCAATATAGATTAATGGAGCCAAATATGCGAACTGTGCCACTTGCCGGGCAAGGGCCGAACCGGAGCTCTACCTCGTGCCTATGACGCTAGATGACTCGTTGACCCAGATACCTCTTAATATTTGGTATAGAATACGTCTGATGCGATACAGTCATCCCAGAGGTTCAAACAAAAGCCGGAATGTTTTAAAGTGAATCACCGAGGTAACAGTGGTTGGCTCGGGCACTGCTAAGAGTGCCGCTCACGTTACATGCCCACTGTACAGATGAAGAGCTCATTCGTTGACCAACGCGGTAAGCTACCCAACATAGGGTATATCATTGTCGACTTTAGGAGAGTGCACCAGCCAAACGATGAACATCCTTTTATATGAGCACGGAAAATGCTGAACGTCTGGGAACCATTACAGTACAGTACATTTTTTCGTCGAATAAAAGTATGTGAGAACACAACAAAACATCTCAACCGAACAGGTACAAAATATTCTGCATCAATATAAATACGATAAACGTAATCGCAAGATGAGCGCCGCGTTTGTTAATGCTAAGCAAATGCGAACTCGTGTTACAATTTCAAATATCTGGTAAGGTTAACTTCAAATAATGCCCAAGAGAATCTTTCGTCGATATGTCACCGTAGATGATGCCTGGATACATAACTATATATCTGAGACAAGAACACGCTCAAAACAATGAATTTTTTTCTGCGGCTTTTCGGCCAGTAAGATTGTGGCACACAATTTTTGGTATTTCAAAAGTGTAATATTTATTGACTATTTACACAAGCGAAGTACAATAACTGGCCAATATTATACTGATATACTCACACGCTTCGCTGTCGAACTGAATAAGAAAGTATTTATTCGGAAAAAAAGTTTTGTTCCATCATGATAAAGTGTTCTCTCATTAATCCGCTATGGATGGCAATTATGAACGCAATTATGTTGAAAATTCCTTTTTTTACTCTAGAATATTTCTTTTAGTATCCTGTCAAGTCAGGCTCGTATATATTAACTGAATAAAAATAAACAACATATATATATATATATATATATATATATATATATATATATATATATATAAGCATATAGGTAAGGTGTATGAAAATCCTACGGCGAATGTAAATGAACTTAAAGCCCAAATACGTGAACAAATTACATTTCATCCTTGTAGCATTGTTAGATGAGTATAAAAGACGTCAAGGGCAACATTTAGACGATATTATTTTTAAGGTTTAATTTTCAGATGTTAAGAGTAATTATATTTCATGTTCAAAAGAACAATATAACTGAAAATGAAAGGCAGTCCATACAGAGAAGGTTGAGAATGTGCATAGAGTAAAATGTAAAAAAAATATTCGAGCATCATGTGAGTGAAGATTAATTTATACTTTAGAAATTAAAAAGTATACATAAAAATAATTTTGTATTACGTATTATGTATGTAGCTATGTTAGATGTACTGAATATTGAATAGTATTCAAAATATTTCTCATAAAAGTGGAATATCATCAAAAATACTGTAAATAACGGGTGTTCATTTGAAAAGTCAATCTAGTAGCATGTGATTTACTGAGAACATTTTGAAGTATGTCGTAAATTAAAATTTACTACTTAACCTACGAAGTCGTATATTTTGACAGTTTCATACATACAAATAAATAACAAATGTGATTGACATTATCAAATATCATTTGGATTTACGTTAACGGAACAACAAACACATACTAATATATATGCGTCTTATTCTATCAAAATTTCAAAGTAACCTATATTGACTTTTAAAATGAACACACGTTAAGTATTACATTATTAATACTATTTTGAAGGTAATTTTACGGGGAATTTGCTGAGAATATCGAAAAATATAGGTTCTATTTAAAAGAAATCGATAGAGAAGCGTTTGAATTTCGATAAATGTGGCTCGACCTATTTAACACACTGTATATATTTTTATATTATACCATCCTGAAACATACAAAGTGTTAGACACCAAATTGATATCCCAAGAATAATTTGATGCAAGATACCATCTTTAGCCTACGTTTTAAAACGTCAGACTGTAACTGTAAAATTTTTGACAAAAATTCTAATATAACTAAAACTAGTTGTCGGAAGTGCATATAACCATGTATTACTGCAAAGGTAATTAAGTGGCTATCGATATATTTCTAAAAAATATAGTAATCAAATTAAACTCAAAAATCTGAAGGTGGGTGCGGGAATTTGTAACACCCTGTATACTCGTAAATGATTTTACAATATCCGCTGTGATATACTATATACGTACAGAAAATCTCACTTTCTTGTCTTTGTTAGTTTTCACGCCAACCTCCGCCGACACATTAATAGCGCACCTGGTATATTCAAGAATAATTTACCAATTTATTACTTTACATTAGAAATAATTTGATTAATTTGCCTATAATTTAGTAGAAATACTTTAAAACTCATTTAAATTAAATTATTTCTTACCAATGCCTTATCGCTTGGACTCTCTGAAATTTGAATATTTTGTTCAATAGATTCTCGGTCGACATCGAAATCTAAAGGAGATGGCGTAAAATCTTCTAATTTAAAGACATCGTCTTCCCGTACAGATACAGGTGAATATCTGGATTGGCACTGCAGAATCCTATGTAAAATTAAGGAGTTTTCATGAATTATCTCCAAGGCACGTTCGCTATTTTTTCTAGCAGCCGATGCTCTCTCTTGCTCAGTACATGTGTCGATGCTTTCTCTTTCGTCACTACATGGACTTGGTTGCTTTAAACAACGTATTCTTTCTTCTAGAAATTTTTCGAAATCAAATCCATCATTTTCCTCTGAAATATCTTCAGCATGCTGTCCAGTATCGTCTTCATCACAGCGTGAATACGTAGAAGTCTGGTTTGTTATTTCCTCATTCAAACACAATAGATTGGTAGAATCTTCTTTTGAATCAATATCTAAAAGGCTGGCAGTATCTGCTATTATTTGTTTATTTTCGATACTGTCGTTTGTATTGTCAGTTTTCATAAGAATATCGTTATCGATTGAAATATTGGGATTTTCTTCTTTCAGATGATCGACCTCATCATCCGAAGAGTGATTGTTAGGATCGTCACATAATTCCGTGTCAGATGATGATGAGCTAGAAGATTTCTTTTCTGTATCTTTCCACTGCAAAGTGCTTGTAGGTTTTCTGGGTGGTGGTATAGCTCCCTGAGGAGGTCCCAATCGTTTTATGGGTATAATCGCACTTTTACCAAGAAGAAGATGATTCATCGCAACGGGCGTTGCTCTTTGGGGTTGTCTTGAAACCGCTGCAGAAAATATAATGTGAGCCTGTCTTTGTCTTTGTTTTAATTTCACATATTGTTTCTTAAGAACTCCAATATCTAACATAAGTCTTTCTTTCGGGTAGAGATTGAGTTGTTTATCATCTTCTTCACATGGTGTATATGAGGGTGGAGGACTGCTTGACCACGGATTTATGTTATATAAATAATGTTCACGCAAATTTTTCAATTCGAAGAGAGGCCCAATTGTGACTATGGATTTGATTAGGCTATTACCATCTACAAAGCCAAATTCCAGCATTTCTCTGGTAAGGACGCCCATTATACAATAAAATTCATCGGCACTTCGAACACCCATTATTCTATCAGCAAGTGTTTGCCAAATCGCTAATGCAGTTCGTAGAAGAATTTCGTTTCCTTCTAATAAAATAAGATCCCAAACGCGAAGAACAATTTCTTGAGGTAAACAGTTGCAGAATAACGTTAGAAACCTGAAAAGAAGCCAAATATAAATTAAACAACCAAGACTATTAAATCAAACATCGAGTACATTATCTACAATTTATTGTTAACTTCATTTTTAAAATTTTCAAATTATTAATAAATTACATATTGTTCTCTATTTTGCATGTGCGTTTGTATGGTATCATATGTTTTATATTTAGGGTGAGTTTTTGTTCCATTTGTAGTTTACCTTTTAGACTATAGAGTATTTACAACTTTTCAGTTTTCGTCAGACAACATTTTCATTATATATTGTTTATCTCCAGCAGCAGATTGTTAAGGGGAAGATATTAAATGCATAATATGATGTAACTCCGCATGTGGTGGGTTGTTTGGTGGGTTGAATATCTCAACGAACCCCATTGTCGGCCCGAATAAAGGAGGAGGGTTGAGACAATGAATTTGTTCTCCATCTTTTGGGAAAACCACATTTGCAAAAAAATTCGACCAATTACCTCGGAAGGACGGATTTAAACAACAGAAAACAGACTATGAAATTAGCTACATGGAACGTACAAGGTCTGAGAACAAAACAAAAAGAAATTTTTCCTGGACTTACGAAGTTGAAAATAGATATTTGTATTCACACAAAAACTAAGAAGAAGGTAAAAGGAAATGAAATTGTAGAAGATTACATTCATATTGATAGTGGTATACCAAAAGACGCCAGAGCGAAGAGAGGTGTATCTGTAGCTGTACATAAGAATCTTAAGAATATCAAATGCTCGGAGGAAATAGATGAACTAATAATTAAATTAGAAATAGAGAATAGTCATCACATGATAATAATAGGAGGATACGCTTCTAGCGATGACAGTAATGGACAGACTAAAGACAAATTCTACGATAAACTGTACAGCTTATTATCGTCAATTAAAGACGACAGAGAGATAAAGGGACACTTCAATGGACTTACTAGTAGGAATGAAAACAACCCAGTTCTAGGTAGATATGATGAATCAAATAGAAATGACAATGGATTACGTTTGATAGCAATATGTAATAGTATTTCTTTGAAAATAATGATTGCTTTCTTTCCTCATTATAATATTCACAAGTTCACTTGAACGCAGACAACAAGAGGACTCTCTTCTATAATTGATTATATAATCCTGCGACAAAACTCAAAACTAATTACTACAGACGTAAGGGTGTACCGTGTAACAGAATAATAAATTCAAGGACTGCAATTAAATTGGGAAACAGTATTTCACAACCTTTCCTTTCTACGAAAGTACTTAGGCAGGGATGTAGTCTTTCACATACCTTGCTTAAAATATATATTCAACAAGCGCTAGATGATTGGAGAAGAAAAACTGCAAGAATGGGAATTCAGATAGCAGACAGATGCTTAACGACCGTTTTATTTGCTGACGATCAAGTAATTATAACTTCTGACGAAGAAGATACTGATTACATGTTTAGAAAACTCCAGGAAGAATATAAGAAATGTTAATTATATATAAATATGGAAGAAACTAAGTACTTGAAGGTAAGGGAAAGACAAAAATAAAATCCAGAACTGCAAATCAAGGAAATATGTAAATATACAAAATTGATTATATAATCCTGCGACAAAACTCAAAACTAATTACTACAGATGTAAGGGTGTACCGTGTAACAGAATAATAAATGCAAGGACTGCAATTAAATTGGGAGACAGTATTTCACAACCTTTCCTTTCTACGAATGTACTTAGGCAGGGATGTAGTATTTCACATACCTTGCTTAAAATATATATTCAACAAGCGCTAGATGATTGGAGAAGAAAAACTGCAAGAATGGGAATTCAGATAGCAGACAGATGCTTAACGACCGTTTTATTTGCTGACGATCAAGTAATTATAACTTCTGACGAAGAAGATACTGATTACATGTTTAGAAAACTCCAGGAAGAATATAAGAAATGTTAATTATATATAAATATGGAAGAAACTAAGTACTTGAAGGTAAGGGAAAGACAAAAATAAAATCCAGAACTGCAAATCAAGGAAATATGTAAATATACAAAATTGATTATATAATCCTGCGACAAAACTCAAAACTAATTACTACAGATGTAAGGGTGTACCGTGTAACAGAATAATAAATGCAAGGACTGCAATTAAATTGGGAGACAGTATTTCACAACCTTTCCTTTCTACGAATGTACTTAGGCAGGGATGTAGTATTTCACATACCTTGCTTAAAATATATATTCAACAAGCGCTAGATGATTGGAGAAGAAAAACTGCAAGAATGGGAATTCAGATAGCAGACAGATGCTTAACGACCGTTTTATTTGCTGACGATCAAGTAATTATAACTTCTGACGAAGAAGATACTGATTACATGTTTAGAAAACTCCAGGAAGAATATAAGAAATGTTAATTATATATAGATATGGAAGAAACTAAGTACTTGAAAGTAAGGGAAAGACAAGAATAAAATCCAGAACTGCAAATCAAGGAAATATGTAAATATACAAAAAATAAGTATTTTGGGAGTGTTTTGTCGGAGGAAGGAACATCAAAAAAGGCGATACAAGACCGAATACAGCAACCCAAGAAATGAATTCGTATAGTGAACTCCCTATTATTGTCAAATAATATTAGCTAATAACTAAAATAATTCTATATAGAGTTATTGTTGAGCCAATTCTAACTTATGGTTTAGAAACTGGCAACTGTCAAAAAAAAAATAAAACAGAAAGAAACCGCGGAGATTGTTTATCTAAGGAGAGCGTGTCAAATACCAAAAAAAGGGTGAATACCAAATGAAGAAATAAGAAGACGAACGAGAAAACAATATTCAAGCACCGACGAACTAGAAACTAAACAATTACTCTGGTATGAACATGTAATGAGAATAGGGGAGAATCGATGGCCAAAAACGGCATTCCAGTACAAACTACAAAAGGAAAGAAAAAGGGGAAGACCTGCAATAACATGGAATGAAGGGGTAGATCAAATCATGAGATGAAAGCCATGAAAGAACACGAGTGGAAGAATAGAGAAGCATGGCGGTCGAAATAACCTCACTCTGTCTATATATATATATATATATATATATATATATATATATATATATATATATATATATATATAAAGATAATTATTTCGCAATATTTGTATGTTATGGTAAATTCAATTTGTAGGCGATTTAAAGTCTGGTTTGACTTCAAAATGTATATATTTAAAACAATCCTACATGTTTCGGCAAATGATGCATTTTTCAAGGAATCTAAAATATAAATGACAGTATATTAATGTCATACTTATACATTTATATTTGCCATGGATAAAATTATTTAAAGATACATTCCAGTTTAATAATAATAAATGATGCAATAGTATTCTAAAATAGATAGACAACAAAAACAGGGAAAAGCAAGACATGAGTTATTATTATGTAAGCGCCCGTGGAGCGACTTAAGATGTTAAGCTATCGGCATTCGCCTTAAATGCGAAGGAAAACCACGAAAACCTACTCGGACAGCCAGTCAGGGATCGAAACACGGAACTGTCAGCGTGATAAGCAAATGTATAGATATTTAAATAACATAAGATATGTAATTATGTAACAGCAACATATATTATGATGGTAAATTGCAGATCGTTACATAATTAAGTTATAGTATATACTGCTTAAATTTTTTATATCACTTCTGTTCTTAATTGGATTTTTTTCTTGCTTAATACTAATCATTTATTTAATTTCCCTTTTCATTGTGTGTTGTTCTTTATCAATTATCTGTGTGTTTTCAAAATCGAAATGGTGATCGCGTTGTAGTTTGTGTGTAGATAAAGCAGTTTTGTCTGTTTTAGAGTATTTGTGGGCTTGTATTCTTTTATATATTGTTTAGTTTGGCCTATGTAGTAACTATCGCAATAGCGACATGTTGTTTTCAAAGAACATTAGCGACATTTTTGGCTGACATCCAAGGTTTGAAGAGACACGGCGGCTGGCGTAGTAGTGCTGGTGCAGAAGCCTATGTCGAAGATAGCATCGGAAATAAAGTAAAAACTAAAAAAAAGTAAAAAAAAATAGTAGTTCGACTGAAGGGCAATCTTTGACTGCTGAAACATCAACATCAACAGTAGCAGGAAGCGAACTAATAAACTGAAATTTGTTACCGTCTGCGTTGCAGTCCGTTTCCTTTCTTCTGAAGTAATATTTAATAATTTGAGAAATTGTTCATTTATGATTTACGCTAATAAATAAAATGAATGGAAAAAAGTGTTGCTAACTGAAATCGTGAAGAAAAGTTTGCTAATGAGAAAAGTCCCACTTTTCTTCGCGATTTTTGACTAAACAATGTGTCACTTTTCTATCAACTACATGAAAAGTGCTTTCTTTATAATTAAAGACATGCTAAATCTATAAATATTAAAGTAATTTTAATTATATACACAAAATTATAGCACTAGAGACATATAATATACATATGTGCTTTTCATTTAGTACTAACATGGTACGTTTGTACCTATTTTTATCAGTCATTACTTGCATATCTAGTACTTTGATTTAAATATATTGCTGGTGGTCTTAATCGATGTAGATAAAATCATTAATTGTAATGAGAATTGAGTGGAATGATTCATATTACGGAGATGGGCATACGCATACATAAATATACAAAAACCATATTTCGAAACTTATCTATGTAATCGTAATCCGGGTAATCAAAAGAATTATAAATCATAAAAACAAGTGCAATTTAGTGTATAGGTGTAGATATAATTAGCACACCTGTCTGCGAGATATAGAAATACAAATTGAAAAATATGTTCATAAGTATGTTTTGTATTTGTTAGATAACCGTATACTCCTACATAATACACTTATTAGATAGATGACTAGCAAAAATATTCGGTGTTAAGGAAATTTTGCGATAAACATTTCATCAAAAATAATTTTGAAATATATTTACTTCAAAATTTAATTGAATTTGCGTTTAGTTATTTATGTGAAACGAAATGATAGAATCCACATCTAGATTCACAGGCGCGAATTGTTTAGTTACGATGTTTAGTCTTGTAACTAATTAATATCCTCAACGCCTGGATACGTAGAACAAATGACGGCAGGAATAAGGTGGATTGACTAAATGTTACTATTGACGATTTTAAATGTGACAGATTTGCATTTCAGAGTTTTAACATGAACCAAACAATTTTTATGTAATTTTGGAAGTTTATAAAGTGTCTTCCAACAGGGACTTCCGAACTTTGACAGTTGATAACGGTCATCTTGAAGCTACATCTGTCAAATTAGTTGTCATTTATTCAGTTTGTTTTGCCAAATCACCATGGACGGATATAGCATTCAACAACACGTGCAAATAATAAAATAGTTTTATGAAAATGGGTGTTCTGTTCGGGCAACGTACCGCGTGCTTCGCCCATTTTACGGTCGCCATAATCGTCCTACCGAGAGGACTATTCGCAATGTGGTGGATAAATTTGAGTCCACTGGTTCAGTAAACGATCAACCAACACCCGTACGTCGACGAAACGCAAGATCCGCCGAAAACGTCGCCGCTGTCCGTGAGAGTGTGCAGGAGAATCCGAGGCAGTCGATTTCGCGTCGCTCACAAGAACTCGGCCTTTCGCAGACCACAACTTGGCCAATTTTGCGTCGTGACTTAGGCCTGCACCCGTACAAAATTCAACTGACCCAGGAACTGAAGGTAAACGACCATAGACAACGACGTGTGTTCGCTGAATGGGCTCTAGAGCAGTTGGAAACTGACCCTAATTTTCATCGAAAAATCATCTTCAGCGATGAGGCCCATTTCTGGATGAATGGGTACGTGAACAAACAAAATTGTCGAATTTGGGACGATACCAATCCACATGAGATCCAAGAGCGTCCAATGCATCCCGAAAAAGTCACTGTTTGGTGTGGATTTTGGGCTGGCGGCGTCATAGGTCCATATTTCTTTGAGAACGACGTTGGCCAGGCCATCACTGTCAACGGCGCGCGCTATAGGTCGATGATTACCAACTTCTTTTGGCCTGAATTGGATGATCTGGACACCAACGATATGTGGTTTCAACAGGACGGCGCTACGTGCCACACAGCTCATGCCACATTGGATATTCTGCACGAGCGATTTGAGGGCATGGTCATCTCACGTGGAGGTGATGTGAACTGGCCACCGAGATCGTGCGATTTGACCCCGTTAGACTTTTTCTTGTGGGGTTTTCTTAAGTTGCAGGTGTATGCGAATAAGCCACAAACCACAGCGGTCCTCAGAGCCAACATAACCCATGCCATCGGTCAAATTCAGCCTGATTTATGCGCCAGAGTAATGGAAAATTGGACATTTCGGATGCGCTCCACCCAGAGAAGCCGTGGCGGACATTTGAACGATGTTATATTCCACACATAATGGCATCAATAGGTCTTTCAAACGAATAAAAAATTTCGATGATATCTCACACACACTTTGTTTTATTTAAATTTAAAGATAGGAAGCGCTTAATGAAAGACCCTTTAGTTGATATTTAAAACTGCGTTCCTTAATTGGACGGAGAAATGAAAGCTTACGTGCATAATTTTTTGTAAGAACAATAACAATCTCGTTAACGATAAAAACCGTGGAAGTTTTGTGCAAATAGTTCTTTAGGAATAATTTACGTTAAAGATTTACAGTTTATCGGTTGGGAATCTTTACTGAACGAAACTTATTTTGGCGATGGTGTGAACTAAATAAAATGTTGCTATTAGATGTAGATGTATATACTACTAGTTAAAATGAAAACACTTGAAATCTTAAAAAATTGACAAATAAAAGTAATGTATTTCATCCAAATAAAAGAGAAGAACAACCATTTGCTGTATATAGATTCGGTTTCCAATATTACCGCATTGACGTAATCTATGTTATGGTTGGCGGAGTTAACATGCACTGCAAGAGCCGACGATTGCTGCTTGTTGATGTTTCTATTGTCACTTCTATGTGAAATAATTCCGTAGTGTAGCGTGCGGCCCGTCTGGCCCACATAAACTAATTCGCAATCCCCACAAGGTATATCTGGTAAACTATGTTTAATTTGAATTTACTCTCAATGGCTGTTTTGGTTCTGATGAAAAGTGAGTTGTTGGTTGTAATTATTTTATTGACAATTCTGGTTTTGTTGTAAAAGAGATTTGATTTACTAGTTTTGGAGTTAGTTCTTTGACATAGGATAAAGGGAATATTGAAGTCCATATCTGGTATTCTATTCCTAGTAATAAGAACGTCACCACAACCACGCAAAAGTTTACTGATTAGTAGGGCTGTGTACATATTGTCCAGTAAAATAACTTTTAACAGGTCGATGTTCTTATGGTAAAATGATGGATGTGAAATGGCTTTTTTACGGCGTTTAAATTCAAGGATAAAGTTTATTTTCAGTTTTATCGGATAATATCACGGATAATTAATATAATGCCCGGAACTGGTAGCTTTTCTAAACCAATCAGTAATGATTGTATCACCAACGTAACGTATCTAGAAAGGGGGCACCCCCCTCTTCCTCCAACACCACAGTGAACTGCAACGATTCATTATATGAATTAAATACACTAAGCACCTCTTCTTGTCTGGTAACCGGGTCTACGCAAATAATGTCACCAACATACTTCATGAGAAAGAATAACTAAAATGGCAACTTGGGGATGCAATTTTCTAATAGATCGTCCATTATGTATTGTTTATATATCTTATGACATATATAAGTTTGACATTGATATATTGTCATATATATTTTTAATTTCTTTGAAAAAGACACTATGTGTCGAAATATTTAAGATTGCTTTAAACATATACATTGTAACGAAGTTTGTTCTCAAACTTAAGATTATTAGAAATGTTTTCACTTTTTAATTCAATCAGAATTAAGAGCGCAAAATAGTCTTAGGTTTGGAGAGCGGTGTATATTTGTGTAAATATATTTATGTGTAAATATATTTTTGTTTGATTTTGTGTTGTGTGTTACCATGGAATGGTCAGATAAGGAAAGCCGAATTTCAGTCATTGCGCTTTATAAATGTAAGATGAAAATATTAAACATTTTTAAGACGCTACGTCCGCTCGGCATTAGTTGAATGTTTATGTATTGTTGCATAAAATTGTTTGGGGATACTGGGGACATAAAAGAGACACGATCGTGTCTTTTTTATAATTAAGCGATAGAACATTGAACTTTACATGTTCATCTTAACTTAAATGACACGTTTCGAGTTCATTGCCGAAAATGCCTGTTACCGAAAAAAAAATTGGTATTTTGTGGGATTCACGAGGACCGGCATGTTAATGTAATCCTAAGGAATGGTATGGGGGTAATTATCACTTTCTTACACAAACATTTGAAGCTTTCTTTTCGTTGGTTTCCCAAGAATTTAACTCCAGTTCGAAAACACCACCGTGTGAAATAGGAATAAAATGTCATTATAAATGATTAAAATTTCTGTTTATTGCTACGATCCCGAATAGAAAACGAAAGTCTGGTTGGCCAGTTGAAGATAGTCGGTTACCAAAGTTGTTCAAAGCTAAATTAAAAATATGGTCGCCGCCTTGTTTGAGATTAATGGACACGTTTTAACTGTAGCGTTGGAGGATCATTGTATGAGTCAATTAAATTTGACCTTAAACTTTCAGATGACGTGCATTTCATAAAATTCAGTAGGCAACAACACATGCAAAAAACATAATTGGTGAAAGTGGCCAAGATCATATGATAAACTGCAAAAGAATAAAATTAGTAGTGAAGACAACAAGAGCCTTCCACATGTTAGGGAGTTTACCAAAAATATTAGTACATAAACGAAGTACTACTATGATAAAAAAGTGTAGGAAGTGATTCATTTGAACGGAGCGAATTAATTCAACAGGGCTCGATATTTTTTCTAGGTTGATATCACTGCCATGTAATCCAGAAATTTTTTTTATTGCGATTTTCAAAGTGCCTGATTTTTTTGAGTAAAAAATTTGTTCAAAATTTTGTTTGCGGAGTGAAATTTCTGCCACGGATACGTTGAAAATAATAGAAAACAGTTTCGGTGACGAGTACATGTCTAGAATTAGAAGTGGTACGAAATATTCAAAAAATTCAAAGAATGCGTTGAAGACGAAGAGCGATCTGGACGACTTTCAACATCAACTGATGAAAACCAAGTCATGAAAATAATAGATCCGATGATCAAGAATTGTCGATTGAGATTAGAGACCTGAGATTTCATTTGAATCGGTTCAAGTGATTTTGGAAGGCAATTTGGACCTCGGACGTGTCTTATCTCGATTAGTAATCGTATTAACATTTGTACAGAGATGATTTCTGACTACCGATCTCTTATAAAATGCATTATTACAGTATACAAGACATGGATCTATGTCTTTGAATCCGGAACAACCGATCAACCCACTAAATATTGTGCCAACAATGAAACAATTTCTAAGGGAACGCGTTAAAGTCGTTCAAATATCAAAGTGATGTTAACACTTTCTTTGATTACCGTGGTGTAGTGCATTTGCTTTTTTTACAATCGGCTAAACTGTTGTTAACAGGAAGTATTATTTGAGTGTTATGCGGCGTTTACGCGAAGATATACGCCTAAGGCACCCTGAATTATGGAGAAATAATTCATTTTTGCATCACGATAATGCACCATGTCACACTTCATTGCTTGGTTGAGACTATTTGGCCAGGCATTCAATACACATTGTTCCGCAGCTATGGCAAGCACCGTATGACATTTTTTATTTCAACGGTTCAAAACACCGTTCTGTGGATGCCGTTTTGAGTCGATTGAAGAGACAATAAAATTCGAAAGGCGCTCTGTAGGTTATTCTGGAAATTGACTTTCGGAATTATTATGGAGATTCGAAAAAAAGTTGGAATAAGTGTATTGTTTGGGAAGGGAACTACTTTGAAGTAGGTGAAATAAATTCGAAGAAGAATAAATACTTTGCGTTATATTTAACTAGAGCTGATACCTACTAAATTCAAAACTAATGTAAAAAGCATTTCATTATATCGCTCTGAAACCTTGAAACAAAATTAAAAATGCCTGTAACAGTTATAAATCTTCCATAATAAATGCCTGAGGATAAGATGCAGAATATTTTGCCTGATAAAATTACCAACAAGGATTTATGCGACCTATTAAACGAGGAAAGAATAAAGTAAAGAAAGGCAAACGAAAGTGGATAGGACATATGTTCATACAATATTCAATAATATCACTCCTAAAAGACTAATGGGTAGTCCAACAAATACATGGAATCGAACCGTATAAAGTAAACTGCTGCAATTTGACTTGATATGTAGCAAATAGATTATCCCGGAACAGAACTAAATTGGTAAACAGAATTTCTGAAACCATAGACGTACGGGAGTAGTGACCCTATTGTTTCTTGAAACCTTCGACATATCAATTATAAGTACCTTTTGTCCCATATAGAGACACATTAAATAAATTTAAAAGAAAGCGTGAATTACTTTCAAGCAGAACATATTTATCAACTAGTTGTTATTCAATTTAAAATTCACTTTTTAAGTAAATATGTAATGTTTTGAAAATTTCACGTTTTCAGATTTTATCAGTGAGTAGTAGTAGAAGACCCTAAATATCTTGTGTGATAAATACATGATATTTCCTTTCTGAAAATATTAATTGGTCGTTATTTTGATATTTATTTTATTCTAAAAAGTCAAGAAAATAAACATTTCATCGAAGGGTATTGCAGGAAATTAAAAAAATCATAAAAAGACATGTAAGAGAAGAAAATATTTATTGTTCTAGCAAAATTAATAAATTAATACATATAATAGTTTATAAAGTATGTCCTTTCAGTCCAAGGTCAAAATTAAGGCATAAGAATACCTTAAAATGAACATGTGTAGGATTACAGTGCGTGTTTATGTGTGTTAGAGAGAGATAAAGTACAATTCGCGGTTAGCACTTTGAGCAGTATGAACTGCAAAAAAATACTTTATCAATTGTAAGTATTTTAACACAAAAATATGTACACAGACAGATATTTATAAACTTTAATCTAGTTAGTAGTTAAATATTTCTAAAAAAAGCTGTTAAGTATTAAGATCAATTATCTATTAATTTAAAAACAATGCAGGCGCTTCAAAGTTCCACGAGTTTTTGATTAGATTACGGCACTAGTTTCTTCAAGTCACCCTAATGCATTAAACTAGAAGTAGATTAGATTTTTTCTCGTGTATTTTTGATATGGCACGTCCTATGTCGGGAATTTTATGAGATAACAATTTATTTCTCAGACAAGTGTCGCGTAAAATATATTATCAGTAGGGAAACACAAATATGCAAGTGGGAAAAACAAAAATATGCAAATCATTTAGTCAAAATATGTACAAAAATGATGAAAATATGCAAATAAAAAAAATACCTACAATACATAAATTTATTGATTCACTTATAAATAAACAGACATTTAAATTTTTCTACCTAAATATGCATTTATTATACAAAGCAGGTTGTCGTTAGTTGTAAAAACAATAATACACTAAATATTTCCCAATTCCCCTACTGTCTCAAAATTTTTATTTTGGGGTCTTATATTAAATGGAGTAAAGTATGATTTTATCAGTGTTTGATATTACTTTTAAATAAAAATAAAAAAAGTCATACATTTACATCAACATGCTTGTGGTACCTATTTTAACTTTAACACATTAAGGTTCAAGATACTTCATTCTTTTCTACATAACTACGAGAGGAGATTTTTATATTATCTACCAAGCCATGAAAAAATTGAGTGACAGTAGCAAGCTTTGCTGTCATATAGGCGAAACTCAAAAAGAAGGAAATTGACGCAAAAATATTCATCAGAGAGTGACTAACCTGTATATATGTGCCGTCATATTCTATAGTAAAATTTTGGTCTAAGCAATTTCGATGGAGTATGAAATCAATTCAATATGATCCAAGATGCGTAAGGCCTATAGAAGTAAGAACTAAGTAAACCATCAATCGAAGAAAGAAGGTCATAAATTTAAAAAGATAAACGATGGAGATCTCAAGCTTGGCGCACAGACGAATACGTAAAAACTGAAGTTTGAAGTAGTTGCTTCCGAATAATCTCCACTTGTAATACTAATATAATTTTAAATTCAACATCCTTTTCATAGAAGGTGTGATCCTTGAACTCTGAGAGGTATAAGGAACACATGAATATAAAAAATAAAAAATTAGTAGATAAAAAAATAGAACATATCTACCAGTGCATTTACATTGGAAAACTTATCTAAGAAAAGCTACTCGACAGCAAGAACTTCAGAGTAAAATCTGTGATAGTTAGCTGTCTCGAAATTGTAAAGTTTGCTATTAGTAGTAGGGAACATGGTTCGGTAAAAGTCGAACATGAAAAACCAATTCAATGGGGAGAGCTGGATGATGAGGATGCAAGTGGTAATAAATAACGTTGAATGCCATAACTAAAATTGGACAGTTCTAAATCTAGGATCTTATTGTTTACATTCGTGACGTATTATATTGTAACAGGTTAAAAGATTCGGTAAAAGAGAGGATTAAACTTACGCCGATAATTAGGACAAGCTTAGAAATAATTTCAACATCCCTAAAAATCGTTCCAAAGCGCTCTAAATAATATCGGTATATTTGGGCAATATATATTGGCTAAATATATTTTCAGAACAAAGATATCATCAATTTAGGGTGTCTTAGATTTAAATATGCTAGCGTCAACTAAGTCATAACTAAAGACGGCAGACTATGTGCCCCACACTGTTAAATTTAATAATACACATAAGGTGTATTAGATAAAAATGTAGATTTTACAAAATTAGGGCAACTTTTTACCAATACTGAAGATCCATTGTACAGATACAAAGAGCACTTTAACTATGCAAATATAACATCTCTCAACGTCAAACAATCCTTCTCAGTATATAAGCATATTATTATTAAATTTGACAGTGTGGGCACATAGTCTGCCGTCTTTACTCATAACGTATATTGTTCGAAAATGCGATAAGCACGCTTCCACTCAACGATCTTCCAGAAGCTACAGCATCTCTATCACATTATGCCACACTGTAGAATGGAGAAAATATTTCACTGATAGCTATATCATCACATAACCATGTCTCTGTCAAAAAACTACGTCAAACGCAGAAGAGAAAGCATTGGTTAGAAAAGAATGCGCTTTGCTTCTTAAACTTCATACATATTGATAAAAAAAATGCATATGATAAGTTCTGTTGGGTGAGTCTAGTAATATCTTAATATTGTCTTGAAGTAATAAGTATTGGGCGCCTTTTTGAAATATTAAATATTTATTATGGACGTGATCTAACAGCTGGTTCTAAGCAGTATCCACAATTAATAATAGATGTCGTTTTTGAGCATGAATTGGATACAGAAACTTCTAATCTCTTATCTCAGGATCGTCGCGGTTAAAAAAAACTCTTAAAAGCTATATAAAATTACATTAACAATATAAATAAACTAGATTTCGCTACGCATGAATAAATAAAAACACCACTTCATAATTCACGTATAAAATATTTATTTTAACCAAGAAAACTATACAAGAATAATGTGAAACTCAACGGTAAAATCGTATATTATGATATTTATGATAGTAAAAGTGTATGATAATAATTGTTAAACCAGTTGAAAATACAAAAGCGATTATTATTATATAAAATAAGCTATATTAATGGTAAGCACTGTACGTGTAATTAACTGACAAAGATTCTTTATTTTGAGGTATCTAAATGATTATTTTTACTAAGTTAAATGAAGATATTGTTTTGTAAATTTTTAAATTAATAATATAAAAAGAATTTGATTTACTTTGAAAGGTAATAAAAGACTATTTCGCAGGAAGGACAGCAAACTGGAAAATGGACTTCTACGACTCAAATCTTAGTGTGCAGCAAGGTATGATAAAGGATATATTCGGATGGGTCGGGCGAATTTCTGTATATCGGATCCGGTGTTGGTTATTAGGTACTTCGAATTGGTTTTCAGGTAAGTTAAAACTTTATTACTTTTAATAGCTTGGACACTCGGTGACCTTCACCAAATGATGCAAATGAAGATTTCTCGAAGAAAACTGATTTTACTTAGGTGAAAAAATGTGTATAAACGTTGCTTTTACGATATATGCACCTTTTGAATATATTTATGACTTCAAATCACTGTTTTTTCTGTATTTAAACGAATTTTAAAGTGGACGAATATATTTTAGGTGCAACACTATGAAAATGTATGAACCGACGCCACGCTATTGGCCATTTATTTTTATCAAAGCCTTTTTAAATGCAAAAATTATCTTGATTTTCACTTTACAAAAATTATTATTGTAATTGATTTTTAAATATGACAATAATTTGAATGGAGTTATTAAATTAATATAAGAATTTACATGTATGTGGGAATGTGTTTTAAATGATAAGTTAGGTTTTAAATTTGAATATAAATAGAACCTGTTCGCGGTTTTTCGATTTTTAAAAAGTGGGGGTGCCCAACTAATGTCAATATAAAATTCAAATGCAAATAAATTAAATATCTTTTTTAATTTCGCGTAATTGAATTAAATGACCAAGATGGAAGCTAAATATGAAAAGTCAATTTTGAAATAAATCTAATTATGTCTAAAATATCAAAAGTTGTCGGGATATAAATTTATTAACACTTCGACATTATTTTTCACAAGTTCTGTCCACATACCGCAGCAATTCAATATGTTATTTTCTTATACTAATTTCTACCTTATCATTCCTAGCTCACTGGAATATCTATGCAGCTCGTATCATAACAATACATTTTATGAAATGCGCAAATCTTAATACATTCAATTAATAGGGGTCATTCGGGTAACGTATTATATCGAAATAACCTATTAGATATGATGTATGTTGTACACAATAAGTAAACGATTTTCTATCAAATAAAGTTTTTTAAAACATGCTATACTGACGTGTATCTCGTCTTAAGAGGTTAGTCTGTTTTGTAAAATTGAAAAAATTGTTAAATAATAATTTAAGATAAGTTTAGTTGAGAATGTAAGCTATGTTTAGTTTTGAAACCGCCAAGCCTAACGCAAAATCGCATAACTGGGCGCCTAAAAGTGGACGGATGATCATCAAACGTGGCGGCTTGTAATAATTCTCTTGGTTTCAAAGCAGTTTGACGATCTTTTTACTTTTAAATTCTAAAATGAAGGAATTCCCTTTTTGTTAAACAACGAAAGAGAAAGAAAATTTCTATCAGTGGAAAGCCACAGCTGAACATATTAAATAGCTAGCACACACAATTGAGACTTTAAAATAATATATAGAGTCCCACCGTTAAATGTAATTACATCTCCATTGTGAGATAAATGTATTAGATTCACATTTTCTCATGTAAAAATAATAGTCTCGTATAAAAATAATTATTATTAAAAAATTGCCTTTCTCAACGTTTGATAATTACAAAAAAAAACGAATGAATCAAAATAAACATCGGAAAAAATAGATATGGAATCTGTGCACTAGGTGTAGCAGGAGTGATTAATGCATTTTAATGTCCATCCAAAATTCTAACGATTTGCATTTGCATCATTATTGTCTTTTTTTGCTATTAGCATTCAATAATATATGCAGATAAAGAGAGTCACCTTTCTTTTAGTTTGCCAAGGTTTTATGAGATGATAAGATTTAAATTTGTTTATAGTTTCTTAATTTATAATCCAGATATAACTTTAGTATACAAATACACCTAAACAGTATTCAAATTAAAATGGTTCAATGACATTTTTCTTAAATACATGACTTATTTATGTGAAGCACATCTTTTGAAATGAGGTTTCAACAATTCATTAATTTTATCTAGGTTTAGGATGATATAATTACATCAGCTTGATGTATAAGTTCTTAACGTGTTTGGTTTCCAAGGTGAGAGTGCTTTGAACAAATTTTTAGACATATTTCAAAGTTTTTTTAAGGTCGTATTATTATTTAATTAGACAGTGCTTTATGAATTTGTTAACTTGTGAAAGATGAAATGTAGAAATGAAAACAAAATAAAAATTGTAAGGTAACAGAGATATTCACACTTTGAGAGACTCAGCAGGAATTGTTAATCGCACTCTCATTGGACCATTTATTTTACCACATCGTTGAAATGCCAGAAATTATTTAATGTTTTCACGAAACAATTTACACATGTGGTTCTAAATGATGGTGCTGCACCTCATAACGCATTTAAATATTAAGTTTGGTGACCGATGGATAGGTAAAGGTGGGCCTATTGCATGGCCACCTAGATCACCCGATTGGATTTTTATGTATGACATAGGAAAAATTTGGCGTAAAATAACGATCATGAAATCGAAAACATTCAATTATTGGCCATAAGTCTTCAAGATGCTACAGACACAATAAGCAGGTAACATATCCGAGCGTATTATAACTCGTAGATACGGGGAGCACAAGCTTGTATTCAAGCAGGAGGCAGTAATTTTGAACATTTGCTCTAGGAGGTGCTCCTGTGTTGCTACTTTACTACTTTTATCACAATTCTTTTTCATTTGTCATTATTTTGTGTGTATTATGTTCAATTAAAAATAAAGCTCCAATTTTTTTATCACTTCATTATCACTGATTAAGCCACAGTGCGACGAAATGATTGTAGTGGCCACATTATATCTTCTTGAAACATAAAACGTTGTGCTTTTAATTATTGTAATGAAGTTTCAATAAGTGTTTTCTTAATAAATTAGTTATTTAGGAAATAATGCATTGGAAGCCGCCAGAACCAGTTGTGCCATTTATGGAGAAAATGTAATTGGAGAGAGTACAGCACAGGTTGACAACAAACAGAAACAATTTTAAAAGTTCTGGAAGACCATCGTATTTTGATACAGATCGTCTGAAGATGTTAATTCATGATGATCCACGCTAATCAACTCGGGAGTTGACTATTATAATAGATTGTAATCGACCATAGTTAATACGATATTTACATTCCATGGGCAAAGTTTAAAAGCTGCATGTTCAATTTCCGTATGCTTTGAGCGAAAACAATAAAAATCAGCGTATCCACATTTATGCCTCGTGTTGATATCAACAACAGTAAAGACTGGATTAGTTCTAACAAGAAAGCAACTCCCTGAGCAAAAGCTTATACTCATTCGCGTGAGTCGATGTTATGTATCGGGCGAGATGTGCGATGAGAAATGTAGCCATCGCTGCTTAGATAATAATAACTCCGCTGTGTAATAACTCCGTCGGATTGAGGCTGAAGTTCAAGATAAAAGACCGGGAAGACATCTTCATGTCATTTTGCAATACAACACTCGTTTTCATACTGCTAACATTACAAAATTCATTCAAGAACAGTTGCTAAGTCATTCCACCTTATTCCCCTGATCTTGTTTCGTCTGATTTCCCATCTCTTTCGGCCTCATTTACAATAATAAAGTACACTGTTAAAAACTAAATTGAATTTTAATACATAAGCTAATTACAGTAAGAATAACACTTTAAATAAACAAAAGAAATACTAACCGAGTTTTTTCAATAGACGCAAATGTGAGTAATTTACTGAATCTATGTTATAAGGTTAAATTGTAGCGGAAGGGTAAAAAGGATCAGGAAAAATTCTGTTAGCATTTCTAGCCATATGTGTAATTGGTGCTTTAGCAAAGACGTTAGTTATAGTTGTGGCTTCGGCAAATGTTGCATTTGATTTGGTTGCATATTTTGGCACCATAATGTCTACAGCAGAGAGTAAGTTTGGTACGTCGATGCCATTCTTGACTAACTTAATCATAAAGGAGCACTCGCTATCTCTCTGTGATCAGAGAGTGAGGTAAAATTGTGTTCAGGCAGTAATTCTTGATAGTCAATTTCTCTAGGAGGATAAATGCCAGATAATTTGTACGCTAAATATTTCAGGAATCTTCGCTGCACTTTTTCCATCAGTAAATTCCAGTAAACCTAATGAGGGTACCAAATGATTGACGTATATTCGAGTTTAGGGCGAACCAGTGTAAAATAGAGTGTCTTAAGCGTATTTAGATTTACAAATTTACGGTGGGATCGAATAACAAAACTAAAAATGCGTGAAGCGGAGTTGCAAATAGATAGAATGTGGTCAGTGAACTGCAAGCGTTGATCAAACAGAACACCCATGTCTTTAATTTGTGATTGTCGTGAAATATTGAAATGATCAAGTGAGTAGGTATATATTAAAAGGTTCGTCATTGTAGTGTATGTAATGGCTGCAAATTTATTTCTACTGATCTCTATCTTGTTTTAGTTACACCATTGGAAGATAGTGTTTAAATCCTTTTGCAGAGCTTTGCAATCAGAGATAGAAGATATTTTCCTGAAGATTTTTAGGTCGTCCGCGAAGACAAAGACGCGACAGTTAAGCAACAACAGAAGAATATTAATATAAACATTAAACAATAGCAATGTTTCGAGCCCTGAGAAACACCGGAAGAAACAGCGAAAGTGGAGCAATATAAGCTATTATAGCAGACATAACATAAGCGATTATAAAAATAAGAAGCTGTCAGGTCTGTTAGGGATGAAGAAAAGTCAAATGAACTTAGTTTGGACAATTATATGGTAAGGTCAATAGTGTCGAAGCCCTTCGTTAAATCGGTATAAACAACATCGACTTGATCTTTTGAGTCAATAGAGGAACTAATATATACTGAGCAATTTCAGTGTCAATATTAGCTAAAGTTGACCTTCCGGATATAAATCCTTGCTGCTGCGTGGAGATAAAACATCGAATAGATTTATATAATTTGTCATAAAGCAAGTGCTCAAAGATTTTAAAGCAGCTGGACAAAATAGTAATTGGTCTGTTGTTAGAAATATCATTTTTGTTACCTTTTGTATATACAGGCGTAATTTTGGTTATCTTCCATACTTACAGAAACGTAGAGCAAGATTGAAAATAACGCATAATGAATGACATAGAACAGAAGCACAATTCTTCATTATAAAGTTAGGTAGTCCATCGTGTCCAGATGCATAGTCTGCTTTGAGGTGGTTTATGGTTGTTAACGTATCACTCTCTGAAAAGGTTCCGATGTAACAGTTGTTCAGACTTTCCTCGAGAGTCGACGAGAATGAAATTGCCGTGGTTGGTATACATCCGAAAAGGTATATCAGGAGGATAGGCTTCAACTATTTCATCTGGACCGGTCAGATCAATATCACCAAGTTTTAAACAGGCAGGAATTTTTTAGTCCAATGAATCGCCAAAATATCTTGGGGTTCCTCAGAATCTCCATTTCAAGACCAGCGAGGTATACTTCGTAGGCGTTATGGATTTCGGATTTAACTAGCCTGCGCAATCGAACAAAACAATTTTTAAAAGCTAACGGGCCAGAAGACTTCTAT
Source organism: Melolontha melolontha (assembly GCA_935421215.2). Taxonomy (NCBI): domain Eukaryota; kingdom Metazoa; phylum Arthropoda; class Insecta; order Coleoptera; family Scarabaeidae; genus Melolontha; species Melolontha melolontha. The sequence continues at coordinate 92,266,861 of OW285239.1, forward strand.
TTTTTATAATAATATTCTTTTAGTTTAATTAGGTTGATTAAAGTTGTACTATACCAGGTAGGAAACCTAGGTGACGAAGTAGTGCATTTCAGCACATGCTTATCAATGAAAGTAAATATTGTTGTATAAAAAGTAGTAACAGCAAGGTTGGCGTCAGGACACATCTCCAGATAAGACCAGTTCACATACTTGAGAGAAACATTTTTAATAGGATGTCTGTGCAAATTCATATTAAAATTTAATGCTGGATGAAAGATATCCTCAGGAACTAATGGGGAAAGGGAATGTTCGACAACAATTGAGCATGTAAGTTAGCAAAAACTAAATCCAGTAATCTGTTGTCTCTATTAACAACAGTATTCAGCTGAGACAGTTGTAATACATTCATGAAGTTTTGTAAAATTCTAAATCTAAAGTCATTCCCGTTATCAATAGCATTTAATAGCATTTAATAAATAATAGCATTTAATTTGGTCAATTTTGGTCAATTAAAATCACCACAAACTACAATCTTATAAATTAAATTCATGGCCAAATTTGCAAAAAAAAACAATTCAAAATCTTCGATTATAATACACTGTGAAATATATAGCACAATAAAGTAAACGGTTTATGAGAAAAAATTACATCTGGTAATAACTATGTCAGCCAAAGGAGCCAAGGTTGACAGATATGATGTATCACATGGAATTATGGGCATACCAGATCAGACCGCCATCAATACACCAGCACTAGTCGATTTCCCTACTGCGTCGAGGTTTCTATAACTCTTAAGGACAGTGTATAAGGAATCAAATAGTTTTCCGTCGTTAACATCCTATGACAGCCATGTCTCAGAAAGTAAAATAAGCTCTAACTCTAAAGATAGAGTAGAACAGTAAAGTTGGATTATTTTGGATAGTAGACCACGTATATTCTTGTAGTAAAGTCATAGTAGTGGAGTCTACTGGGTATTCTGTTTCTTTATAGTATTGAACGATTTTAGGAGTTCCATCAAAGTATTCAATGTAGAGGTTTGCCTCCCTGCGGCTATTCGCTTATTAAGTTGACATATCAATTTTTTATATATAGTACTAGCCGCGCGTAGCCCGGCGTTGGTCGGCCACATTCTATAGAAAAATTTAAACTTGCTTTGTATTAACTGCCATTGCCGATATAAAATATTAATTTCATTAACGAATCAATAATATTTTATTATAGTCAATCTATCACTTTAATGCCTTTGGATACACAATATTCTTCGTTATTCCATCGATGTAGTTTGTGAGTCTATAAATAACTAATTAAATGCTTTTGATTTATATATATAAATATAGATAATTATTTCGTGACCTTTGTATGTTATGGTAAATTGAATTTGTTGGCGATTTAAGGTCTGGTTTTATTTCAAAATGTATATATTTAAAACAATCCTGCATGTTTCGCCAAATGATGGCTTTTTCATGGAATATAAACAGCCAGACAACAAAAACGGGGGAATGGCAACCCACGGGTTATTATATATATATATATATATATATATATATATATATATATATATATGTATAAATATATATATAATAAATTCAATCAATTTGCGATTAAAGGTCTGGCTTTACTTCAAAGTACATATATATAATTAAAACAAACCTACATGTTTCGGCAATGATGCCTTTATCAAGGATATAAAATATAAATGACAGTATACAAATGTCAAATAATTGAGTTGCTCTGGATAAAATTATTCAAAGATACATTCCAATTGAATAATAATAAATCATGCCTTAGTATTCCAAAAACAGATAGCAAGGTATGAACATATGTGTTGTCCGCCGCTAGTAGCTTGTGTCTCTTTCTGGGTATGAACTTGTGTGTTGGTTGCTGCTGGCAGCTTGCGTCTCTCTCTGGGAGTGTGGTTTTGTGTTTGTGTGAGCGCGTAAGTGTAGGGTTTTGTATGATGGCGCGCTCGTGCGTGTGTTTAGTGACCGGTGGCATAAATTTAGAGAGATCGGATAACCAGCCGTTGCGCAGGGCCGCCAACAATTTCCCGGCAACTTCCTTACTTTTCCGTGCAGTACTTCGACGGCCCGACCCCCGCCCCATCGAGGCAAGGCGTAGACCAGCGAAGCGCACCCTGCACGGGGTTGCTCATCGCCAACCGAGGGAACACTCTTAGCGGCTACTTCGGTCGACGACGGTCACACTTTGTGCCATCTTAACGTTTTCCGCCAATGCGGGGCACTGCATACACGTCGAATGTGCGTGTGCTGTTAACGGCAGCCTAGCCAGGTTGCTACCCAGGACCGGTCCTAGTGGTGTGTGCATTGTGCGGCGCCGTGGTTTGCGGCGGGTAGCTTTGTTCCTCTCTCCTGCTGGAAAGGCGGAATGGCACCTGTCTGCCCATCGGGCAGACCCTCCTAGAGTTTGGTAGCGCATATGCTAGACTACAACCCAGTAGAGTACCACATCAGCACAAAACAAAAACAGGGAAAAGCAAGACATGAGTTATTATTATGTATGCGCCCGTGGAGCGTCTTAAGATGCAAAGTTGTCGGCATTCGCCTTAAACGAGAAGGAAAACCACGAAAACCTACTCGGACAGCTAGACAGGAATCAAAACACGGAACAGTCAGCATGATAAGCAAATGTATATGATATTTAAATGTAAATGATATTTAAATAACTTAAGATATATAACAAAAAAAATATATATATATATATATATATATATATATATATTATGATGGTAAATTGTAGATCGTTACACAATTAAGTTATAGTATATACTGCTTAAATTTTTTATATCATTTCTGTTAATTAAATTTTGAATTTTGTCTTGCTTTTCCCTGTTTTTGTTTTGTGCTGATGTGGTCCTCTACTGGGTTGTAGCCTAGCATATGCGCTACCAAACTCTAGGGGGGTCTGCCCGATGGGCAGACAGGTGCCATTCCGCCTCTCCAGCAGGAGAGAGGAACCAAGCTTCGCGGCGCAAAACACGGCGCCGGGCAATGCACACACCACTAGGACCGGTCCTGGGCGGCAACCTGGCTATTCTGCCGTTAACAGCACACACACGTTCGACGTGTATGCAGTGCCCCCGCATTGGCGGAAAACGTTAAGATGGCACAAAGTGTGACCGTCGTCGACCGAAGTAGCCGCTAAGAGTGTTCCCTCGGTTGGCGATGAGCAATCCCGTGCAGCGTGCGCTTCGCTGGTCTGCGCCTTGCCTCGATGGGGCGGGGGTCGGGCCGTCGAAGTACTGCACGGAAAAGTAAAGAAGTTGTCGGGAAAGGGTTGGCGGCCCTGCGCAACGGCTGGTTATCCGATCTCTCAAAATTTATGCGACCGGTCACTAAACACACGCACGAGCGCGCCAACATACAAAACCCTACACTTACGCGCTCACACAAACACAAAACGACACACCCAGAGAGAGACGCAAGCTGCCAGCAGCAACCAACACACAAGTTCATACCCAGAAAGAGACACAAGCTACTAGCAGCGGACAACACATATGTTCACACCTTGCTATCTGTTTTTGGAATACTAAGGCATGATTTGTTATTATTCAATTTGAATGTATCTTTAAATAATTTTATCCATAGCAACTCAATTATTTGACATTTGTATACTGTCATTTATATTTTATATCCTTGATAAAGGCATCATATCCGAAACATGTAGGGTTGTTTTAAATATATATATTTTGAAGTAAAGCCAGACCTTTAATCGCCAATTGATTGAATTTACCATATCATACCAAGGACACGAAAATATGTCATAATATTAAAATAATAGCCTTTTTCTTGGTTTAGCGACCTTTAATGAATTCCAATTTTTTATTACGACGTTTCGACTTTTTTATTGTCATTTTCAAGTAATTAGAACTAAAAAATTAATACAAAGAAAGGTGAGAAATACATTTACATTTGTATGAATTAATTAAAATTAAAAATAGAATAATGAAATTAAAGTAAGGAAATTAAAGCATACAAAACTCACCAATTTATTTCGTGTCAAAACACATATTTTGCGTACCTTTTTATAAGGTCGACTGCCTTTCTTGGAATATTTAGTGTAACTAAATGTCTTTGTGCAGAAATGAAATTGTTTGTTTCGTTTTTAAAAAATAGTTTGGTCAGAACATGTGTTTGGGAAAAATACAGTATATTTACAATGGGAAAAATTTTTTCCCATTGTTGTGTTGGATCGTATTTACCGAACCTAGTAGGATGTAACTGATATTATGAATTGATTATGAACAGCATAAAATTTAATGTCTCGTTAGTCAGGTATACGCAACCGATTATCAAACGTCAATTATCAAACGTTCAAAAAGCATGTTCTATTTAACACACCTATTAGAATAATGTTCAGAAATTATAACAGTATTTCAGATTTGTGTGATATTCACATTGATCCACTTAAAATAATACATGCTAAAATTAATAAAGAGTAGAGTAATCTGTATTTCCTAATTTTATTGTATTTTTGTTTTGTAGTACTGGAAGTATTTTTATTTCAACAAAAACGCTATTGAAACATTGAAAAGAACTTGTTTGTAATTTACAAACGTACTATTTCAGTTTAGTACAATTTAGTTTTTCAAGGGTGGCCAATTAAAATTTCATAACAAATTCAAACACCGAAAAATGAAAAATTGAATTGTCAATGTAAACGTGGTAATTAAACATCAACTAATCCCAAATAGATTGTACACAAAGAAGATAATTTATAGTTAAAACGTAATTGAAAATATAATATTAATAATAATAATAATTCATGCCCGAATATCCCCAATAGCTTATGAGCTATCTATTATTACATCCGCGTAGTGACTTAAGATATTTGACTCTTCGTTTTCACCTTAATCGAAAAGAAAAGCTACGGAAACCTTCTCGAATTGCAAAAACTCCGAATTCAATCTCAGTACAATATTAGCCAGCGAGTTATGACTGGAGCAGACCAATTTCCGTGCTCGTCATGAGCGCCGGTATGGGAGTGTAATTCGTAATATATTAGAATATGCGATAGAATAGGGACGCAACTTGAGCTTGTTACCGATATAAATATAGAAGTAGAGACATTTATTCTATCAGAAATAATTAAATATACATTTGGTTTTCTGCTATTAAAGTAATATGCATAAACACACGAAAAATAACCGGCGCACATGGCGCTCACGGAAATTGGTTTGCTCTAGTTATGACATAGCCAATATGCTCGGAACAAAATTGTTCAAATTGTGCAACATGTGGTGACAAGAATATCATGATTTTCGTGTACTTGTTGAGTTTTATTTGCTACTCAAATTTCTACAAATATATCATTTAAAAGTATATAAATATGTTTAACATACGCGTATTTTATTACAAAAACATGTAACTAAATAAAAATTAATATTATTTAATATTTTTAAATATATTATGTTCTGAATATAATTTTGTAATAATACTAGTATATTACGATTAACATGTAAGATGTGCGAGGGCATAGTAAAAGTATTTAATTTGCGAAATTTGTCATATGGTGGTTTTTGGAGCATGAATTTCATTTCTAATATTGTTTCTAAGGAATTTCATAAACATATAACGTGTGTTCATTTGAAAAGTCAAAATCTAGGTTACTTTGAAATTTTGATAGAATAAGACGCATATATATTAGTATATGTTTGTTGTTCCGTGAACGTAAATCCAAATGACATTTGATAATGTCAATCACATTTGTTATTTATTTGTATGTATGAAACTGTCAAAATATGCGACTTCGTAGGTTAATTAGTAAATTTTAATTTACGACATACTTCAAAATGTTCTCAGTAAATCACATGCTACTAGATTGACTTTTCAAATGAACACACGTTATGAGTATAATATATATTAAATTTTAGCGCTTCTACATTGTTGGAGAATTTTTTTTAACTGTTTGAAAAAATACCAAATTGTCCTTTGTTACCTGCTTCTAAGTATGGCTAACAAAAGTCCATCAACAAACTATTCGAAGAAAATATATTTAAGAAATTTCTTTCTCAAAACTTAAAAACAATATTCCACGCTCCAAACAACATATACGAGGGAGATTCGTAAAGTAAGTTCTGTTTTGTTATTAAAAAAAAAACGCCAATACATAAACAAGTTTTTATTATATACAATATTAACATTGAGACATTTGTCACAGCGATGAACTAGCTTTTAAATACCTTCTTCATAGAAATCCGCCGCCTGTGAATTAAACCATGCTGTAATATTGAATGAACGATTCTCTTACTAGCACTGCCAGACCTAACACTGAACCAGGCTTCACCGCAGCGCTGCGGTCGCGTCGATGTCCTCACTCCTCTGCTCACTAGGCGGAAACGGAACTTACTTTACGAATCGCCTTATATATAAGTTTTTACAATTGTTTTTTAAAGTAAACTATTTGCTGTTTATGAAAAAGAAGTGAATTTCAATGAATATTTAATTACGAAAAAGCCGCAAGATGGGTGCCGCGCGTTTGCTTATTGTTGAGCAAATACAAACTCGGGTCATAATTTAATAACTGTATGTCTTAGTTAAAACGAAATGTAAGACACTTTTTTCATCGATATGTTACCGTAGACGAAACAGAGATACATCACCATGCTCTAGGGACAAAAACACAGTCAAAACAATAGATTTATTCTGATAAACCTGCTCACAAAAAGACAAAAACTGTTTTTTCGGCCAGTAATACTATAAACACGATTTTTTGGGATTTCAAAGCCGTAAACATTGTTGACTCTTTACATAAGGGAAGTACAATAACTAGCCAATATTATGTTCATGTAAACACGAACGCATTTATTCAGAAAACAGTTTTGTTTCGTCCTAATGCGCGTTCTAGTTCATCCACTATGGCAACCGCTAAATTTGTCAAATTAGGATATTGATTTCTGCCTCATCCATCAAATTCGCCAGATCTGGGGAATTATGCTGAAAAATAAAATACATTTTTTACTCTAAAATAAGTATTTCATTGAAAAGTCACTTTCCCGTCAAATAACCCTCGTATTATGTTGATGTATATAATTTATTAAAGTAGACCATGTTATATTCGAGTGATGAGTTAGTTGACATATCATTAAATTTTCGAGAAGCGCTGGAAATTTTTTTAAAATAGGTTTTACCCTGGTGGAAAAAAAATTATCGAGAACACATTATACTTTCGTGATTGAAAAAAAATCATTTATCGTGTACTTTAAATTTTCCGCAGCCAAAAGTTAACGGTAAACATAATAAAATTATCTACTTAGTGTTCAATTTTATGAATAAGTAAATTTAGATGGAAATTTCTCGTCGCATTTCCTAGTCGTTGACGAGGTAATGTTTCCAGAGAAGGAATTACCTATTTTCACAATTCACGTATTTGCACTGATGTCCTGATGCAGTTCGTCGTAATAAATTTGCACAGAAAATTCACTAAACGCTTGTTTCGAAATTGTAGATCGACTTTTAAGTAGTGGATCTTCTATTTCAATAGACTAGCAGCAAATAAGTACCTATTTCTTTACAACATTTTTCCTACAACTATTACATATATATATTGAGGTAGGTCAAGCCTACACACAAGAATCCCTAGTTTAGATAAGATACAGATCATTAGTTAGAATGGTAAAATTAGAAATTAAGATAATTTTTTGAACTGAATTCTTCATCTGTCAAATCAATAAAGTTGATTTCGCGTTTTAATTGTTGGATATTAATTTGCATTTTCATTTATTTAACTTTTCTTTTGCCTTAGTCATTTTAATTATATATCATGAATTTCCGAGAACTTTCAACTTAATTGATCAATAATAATCTACACACATTCATTAGAGTAAACTGTACTAATTCAAATTAAATACAGCGGGAAATAGCCCAATTATAATTCAGCACAAAAATGAGATTTTTATATTCATATGATAAGTATTTATATACTAAAATAAAACATATAATTTTTGGAAGATATTTATGTGGCAAAAATAATTAAATTATCAATTTCAATAGAATTATTTACGAGATTAAATGAATACATATTAGATAAACGAATGAGAAGCCTAGATTGAAAACAAACGATAGTTAGCGTCATGATGATGTATAAAAATTTCGAAAACCACGCCGACGTTTTATTAAGTGCTCCATCTAAAATAAGAAGAAATTTATTAAATTATATTGAAAAACTATACTACAAACCTACAAAATATTACCCGTATATCCAGCACCTTTTTGTATTTTGCGCATCTATACATCATCCAGTTCCTTATAAAACGAACTTTGCATTTCACCGGGGACAACATCCACAGAAAACCGAAGCCAGCAGAGACGCTAGTCGATTGCCAGCTACCGAAAACCTGTATCCCGAACGTTTTGAATTCAAGATAGAGATCCTGCCTTCCTGAACACCATCTAATTCCAATCTAAGTATGATTAACATCTCCTAAAATTTTGAAAACATTAAATAAGTTCAATTCATAATAGAAACCTCACAATCATAGATATTTTTCAAGATATGTTTAATAGGTTAAGTTAAAATTAGATTATTTTTATAAAAATATGAAGAAGACAGTTCTCTGGTTAGTTTATAAAGTTAGTTATGTAATATAAAAAGATATTAAGAAAGTTACTATTGAATATCGTCACGTAACCTATAATTTATTGTGTTCAATTTTATCACGTGACTGGATGCCAATTAAAATTTATACTAAGTACATATCTATCACTCACCTGTTTTTAATTAATTCTCGCATTAAACCATTTGCATAATTCTTAGATCCTCTTGTTTTATTTAGTAGATTTTGCTTTGAAAACACCATCATCTTTGATCTTGTTTACTATTGGTGTATATGTGTTTTATTAACGTACCGAACTTACATTATAAGTGTTTTTTTTATATAAAGCACAACAACCAAGAGTCTCACTGTTCTAGATTAGCCCGACACTTAACAGAATATTGCCCACAACAAACTAAGTAATCCGTTTTACACAAGAACAGCTGTTTAGGTCATGTACACTTTATTATTAAAACGATTATATCTTTGATGTATATACTAGTAACATATGTTATACAACCCCATCTATGTGTAACATTGGAAGCCGCTTTTAAATAGATATTTATATTATATATATTTTAAAAATGATCTTAACAGTTTCATCATGTTTAAACATTTAATTCTGTATATTTATCATTTAATTGCACGTTCGGTGCATTTCAATATATATATATATATAAAAATTGATAAATTATTGGAGTTTTTCGGCTTTTATATGAAATATTTACAAATATCAAATTAGAATGTATGTAATTGCAGAGTAAGTGGGGATGTAAATATTGCTGTCTACAAATTACAAAGCAAATCATACGAAATTTTTTTATTTGAAAAATATGGTCTACGTTGGGACTCGAACCCAAGTCTACAGCTTGCCGGGCTGTCGCTTTTACCACTAAGCCACAATAGACCCAGGTTCAAGCTATTTAGAAATGCAATATAAAGTAACAGTGTTAATGAATCAGATGTCAGTTATTGAATGTAGATGTCAAGTTGAAAGCAGAAGTCACATCTACTTTCAAAATAGGCATCTGCATTCTAATCTGACGTTTGCTTTCATAACTGACACCTGCTTTCAAATCAGACATCTGCTTTCATTAACTGACATTTGCTTCCACTAACTGACATCTGCTATAAAAACTGACATGAGCTTTCAAAACTGACTTCTGCTTTCAACTTGACATCTACATTCAATAATTGACATCTGATTCATTAACACTGTTACTTTATATTGCATTTCTAAATAGCTTGAACCTGGGTCTATTGTGGCTTAGTGGTAAAAGCGACAGCCCGGCAAGCTGTAGACTTGGGTTCGAGTCCCAACGTAGACCATATTTTTCAAATAAAAAAATTTCATATGATTTGATTTGTAGTTTGTGGACAGCAATGTTTACATCCCCACTTACTCTGCAATTACATACATTCTAATTTGATATTTGTAAATATTTCATATAAAAGACGAAAAACTCCAATAATTTATCAATTGTTATATTTAATAGACGGCTAAGAAATTATCTAAACCCTTATATATATATATATATATATATATATATATATATATATAAATAAATAAATAAACATATGTACACTGCCCGGACCATCGATTTAACCACTAAGCTATCAAAGGCAGTGATTTCGAATCTTTGTGGGGATGTCGTCAGTTACATCAAGGAAACAGATGATATATATCTTGTCCGTAGTAGGCCGTTGTGCAAATTTGTTGCATTTTTAGCGAAGTAATGTAAATGTAAATATGCTTTCTGCATGCTTTCTACATATTACCAGAGTTTTCTGGTTTCGTAAACGGGACAAATACGAGGGGAACACTAAATATTTCCGAGGAAATAAAGAAAAACACATATTTTATCGAAAAAAGAACGCTTTATTGTTTCTTAAAATATTTGGCTTAAGTTTTAAGCACTTTTGCATTTTAATAAGTCTGTTGTCGAAACATTTACTCCAATCTTAACCAGGTATCTCAGAAACATGCCTTTTTAATGCCTCAACGGTCTCTTCTGGTGTCAAAACCCTCTCAACCCACAATTTTTTTTTGACATAAGAGGACAGGAAGAAGTAATTAGGTGATAAATCTAGCGAATACGTCATTAAGTCAATGTTATTCTCCCTTAAATAATCGACTCTTTGATGTGCAGTGTGAGTTCGTGGTGATGGGTAATGCTCCGATGTCTGCTGTTTTTTTTTTTTATAATTTAATCGAAGACTTCAGGAAAACAAATTGTTGTATACCAATTAACGTTTACTGTTTTTCGAAACTCAAGAGCAACGATATCTAAAGGCCCAGTTTTACGAAAGAAAAAAGCAATAATTTTTTTGAAGCCCTTCGTGATCGAACAACTTTTGTTGGTTTTGGTTCACTTTAGAACACCCAAACAGCTGATTGTTGTATTATTTCTGGTTCGTATGAATATATCCAGTTTTAATCACCTGTTATGATGCTACTATACGTTGACAGAAGCACTACGATTGAATTTTTTAAAGCAGCGACTCACACGAGCCATTTCTTGAGCTTGTGTGGAATCAGTCGTTGGATTCCACATAAGCTCAAGAAATGGCTCAAGAAATTCTTCACTACTGAACGCTAATGTAAAATCATTTGTATTTGTCTTTTACCAATTCCCAAAGATGCTTCTATCTCTCGATATTATGTCAAATATTGATTCGTTATCCAAATTTTCGCAACTAAAACACGGTTTTGTTCGAAACTAAAGAAAGGGACAGCCCAACAGATACAATCCCAATAGAACAACAAAATTTTGACTCTGCGACAATACACAAATAAATAAATCAATTAATTCGATAAAAACGTCGTTAAATAATTCATTTGCATTTCTTGACGAATGCACCAATGCAGCCCTGCACAATATATTAGTTCTCGGTATTGAAAGTACAAAACATTGGAGCGTTCGTGGTAACAATCAATTTATTCGCGCTGACAGCGACCCTGAGTCGATCCTGTTATTTAGGAGATTCGCCACCAGTAATCCCTCCTTCCTTTGTCTTCGTACCGCTAGCATTTCCAATCCATGCCTCATAATGAAATCCCCGTAGTCTATATTTCGCTCAGGATAGACACAGTCCAGCCTATAATTTAGGTACTCCAAAAATTTACGCTTAATGCGCTCAATTGGATTCACGTGTAAGTCATAGATTGAGTACCAATCGATAGACGCATATTTCAACTTACTAACGACGTATGCAAAATAAAAAGATTTAATTGTACCAACATTGTGAAATTTCGGGACATTCTAATAATAAATCTCAGTTTACCTAACAGAATTATAATTACAATTAAATGATAAAATCAAAATAAAATTGTAACTCTTCCTAAATATGAAAAATATAAAAGAACATAAAACAGTAAACAAGATTGAAACTAATAATATAACGTGCATTCATTTGAAAAGTCAATCTAGGTTACTTTGAAATTTTGATAGAATGAGACGCAAATATAACGTGTGTTCATTTGAAAAGCCAATCTAGTAGCATGTGATTTACTGAGAACATTTTGAAGTGTGTCGTAAATTAAAATTTACTACTTAACCTACGAAGTCGTATATTTTGACAGTTTCATACATATAAATAATAGGTATTTATTGAAAACTATAACAAATGTTGAAAATGTTGTCCTTCAAGATCAATGCACTTTAAAATCCTCCGTTCAAAATTTCTGATGATATTCTGCAACATTACTGGATTGTTATTAATTTCCATGCATTTCTGTTCGATTCTCGGTAGCATATCATTCAAATTCAATATAGGTGTTCGAAATATGTTATTTTTTAGATAAGGCCACAAAAAGAAGTCGCAAGGTGTTAAATCGCATGAACGTGCAGGCCAGGCAATTTCAGTATTTCGACTAATTATACGCTCATCAAAAAATTCTCTTAAATAATCCAAAGATTCTGCAGTACAGTGACAAGGTGCTCCGTCTTGTTGGAAATATGCATTGTAGTTCATCATCATGCAACTGATTGACAAATGGTTGTAAAATTTCCGTACGGTACCTTTGAGCAGTTAACGTTCCCTGAAAAAATATTGGTCCAATGATTCGCCTTTGGCTTATCGCTGCCCAAACACCAATTTTCTCTCGATGTAGCGATTCTTCATTAATTACATGTGGATTTTCACTACTCCAAATTCTTGTATTTTGTGAATTTAGGTATCCCGTTTTATAAAACCATGCTTCATCAGTAAAGATGACTCTTTGCGAAAGTTCTCCATTATTGTTCATATTTACAAACCAATTACAAAACTGTAGTCTACGTGGGTAATCAATTTCTAACAATTCTTGTACTGCTGTGACACGGTATGGATAAAGTTGCATATCTTTTTTTAATAACTTGTGAGTTGTACCAACAAAAAGGTTTATTTGTTGACTCAAATGTCGAACAGATGTTTGTTGTTCATTTTCCATTTTTTCTTCAACACGATTCACAACTTGAGGTATACGTTTCTTAACTGCTCCGCTGCCTGATTTTCTTAAGAGACTACCAGTTTCAGAAAAAAGTTTTAAAGTTCTATCCAAAGTATTCTTAAATTGTATATAATCTATTACAAAATGTGGAAACTCAACTTGAAATTCTACCATGCAGTCTTGAACTGAATAAACCCATAAACCATCAATTTTATTACCACTTCGAAAATAAGCCAGGACTAAAAAAATTTTATGTTCTAAAGTGAAAGCCATTTTAAAACTGAGAAGCAATTTATTTAAACCAGAATGGACGCACGATTATTTGATGCACTAACTGATATTTGTGGTTGACATTATCAAATGTCATTTGGATTTACGTTTACGGAACAACAAACACATACTAATATATTTGCGTCTTATTCTATCAAAATTTCAAAGTAACCTAGATTGACTTTTCAAATGAATGCTTGTTGAGAATCGAACAGAAATGCATGGAAATTAATAACAATCCAGTAACGTTGCAGAATATCATCAGAAATTTTGAAAAGAGGATTTTAAAGTGCATTGATCTTGATACCTATTATTTGTATGTATGAAACTGTCAAAATATACGACTTCGTAGGTTAAGTAGTAAATTTTAATTTACGACATACTTCAAAATGTTCTCAGTAAATCACATGCTACTAGATTGACGTTTCAAATGACCACTTGCTATATGAAAATAAACAAAAGTCTGTACATGTGAATAAAAGTAATAAAAACAAAAAAAACATCCAACAATTAATTAAGTCAAGATAAATACTACAACTAATATGTATCGCAGGTGTCATAAAGAAGTTGTTTGAAGGGTAAATAACTATGGAAATGTATATGCATATCCGAAGAAACCTGAATGAAGTTACTGCCCATATCGTAGACAGGAGGCCTGACCAACACATTCATTCGAGGAAAAGGAAGACAAAAAGTACTGGAAGAACGTGTGAGGAATGGTGGAACAAGAAAATTAAAGAAAGAAAATAGCGTCGTATAGTCAAATTCGTTGCGAAAAGACCTATGAATAGAGTTAAAGCTGGCTATAGAACGTCCAAAAGAAAGAGAAGAGAAGTCGAAGCGAAAAAGGAGTAGAGCGTGATCAAAGCCCTTATGGGGGTAGACACGTTCCACGTTAAACCACATGTATTTCAAAGTGTGCTTGATAAAATGGTTACCATATCAAGTTGGCATATTCCATACGTGGCCTCACGTTACAAAATTCAGTAGAGTTACGGATAATAAATTCTAGAGTTTGTGTAGCCTGCTTCGACACATTATTGATATGTTCATTGAAGGTCAGTTTCATATCGAAAGTAACGCCCAAGTTCTTAATTGATTCAGCACGTGATATATTTATATCTCCAAGTTGGTAATTAAAGCTTATAACATTTAGTATTTTGGGAAAAGATAAAATCTTACACTTAACGTGGTTTAAACGTAAATTTTTATTTTTGCACCAAGTCTGCATATTAACCAGATCGGTCTCTAGTAGCAAATAGTCCCTCGATTCCGTGACTCGACAACTTCAAGTTATCGGCAAAGAAAAGGTTATTAGATTCTGATTATATCTAGTCTGAAAGATCATTAATGAAATTAATAAAAAGAAGTGGACCATGTTAGAGCCTTGCGGAACTCCAGAAGTGGCAACGTAAGGTAATGAAAAATATCCGTTGTAGAATACACGTTGAGGCCTATTATGTAGGTATGAAGTTAAAAAGTCAACTAGCGGGTCATTAAATCCAAAACTCGACAATTTAGCTGACAGGATAGCATGATCCACTCGATCAATTGCCTTGGCAAAGTCGGTATATACGACATCAACCTGTGTCCCGAAATCCAGCGCGCCAGTAACGTATTCAGAGAATACCGCAAGATTAGAGACAGTAGACCGCTTTGCCACAAAGACATGCTGATGCGGAATATAAATAAAATAAATGTAAAATTTATTCCCTGATTGTTGTTTTCCTTTTACAAATACTCTTGTAATTTTTAATTATTACTGTGTAAATACTTGCACTTACTCGTGACTGATACTGTATTGAAATAAATAAATGAATTATTAAATTTTATACTTTCTTTATATCGTAACAGGTCTTATGTAAGTAATCAAGAATACATCGGAAATCAAGAAAACTTAAAGTACTCGTGTAGTTCCAATTGTCGATCACAATAGATGACGAATAGGTGGAATAAATTCAGCACTATAAATGTCACTTAAAAAACACGTTTCTGTAAGTTCAGTAACTTAAAATGGCGAAGAAGTGACAGATGGAGATAACTGAACTTTCTCAAACCTCGCACGTTCTAAGTAACAAGTAAGATTATTACTCTTGGGCGAAACTAGTTTAAGAACACCCCTGATGTACTTGATTTGCAGAAACCGTTTTCCACACGCTGTCGCAATTCAGTACTCATAAAGGGAGTTTATACCTAATTTATTATTCTTGCTAAAGTCACTACACAGCATTTGGAGATATTTAAATTAAATAATAATAATTCATATCTTAGCATCTCCCAACAGTTATTATTACGCCCGTAGAGCAATTTAAGGTGTTTAGCTGTCGGCTTTCGCCTTAAACGAGAATGAAAACTACGAAAACTTTCTCAGACAGACGAGCCCCAGATTTGATCCGACATTATAAGTAAGTGTTTTACCACTAGGCCAGGGATGCACAGATATATAGGGAACATGGACCACTCGGGAAAATTATAAGCCAAGGACGGGCCACTACAAAGAATACTTATTAACACAAATATTTTTATTTTTAAATAGTATGAATTACTACAAATGATAAAAATAAAAGAACATTTAAGAATATTTGTTGTAATTATGTAATCGTAATGTACTCTAATCATTACAATGTAATATTTCATGTTTTATTATTTTGATGCATGACATTGCATTGACTTAACAATTTTGCTTATGTTTGACTCCACATTACTTGTCGCCACACGTAAAATTGCTTCCAGATTTTCATTTGCTAGACGGTTTCGATTTTTTGTTTTGTTAAGTTTCATCGCTGAAAACGTTTGCTCACAAATATACGTCGATCCAAATAAGCTTGCGCATTTCAATGCATTTATTTGCAACTCTTTATAAGCGGTTTTGTCAACGCAACGGTAAGAGTTGAGTAAATTACCTTCATTAAACTTGTTTCGTAAATTATCATCATTTTGCATGTCTATTAATTCCAGCTGTATTGATTCCGGTGCGTTTTCGGGTGAAATGTTGAAAGGATTGCTGAAAATGTCTAATAGAGGTTTAACTTTTTTGAAGTCTAGAAAACGATCTTGACAAGCTTGTATTAAAATATCAATTTTTTCAACATAAGCAAAATTTACATCAGTTTTATTGAATTTCTCCATATTTTTTTTGTAGTTCGGAAAATGGCTGTAATTGGCTGAATTGATTTGTGTCCTGAAAAGACTCAATTTGCATTGAAAAGACGAAACATGAGAGTATAACTGCGAAATCAATAGATCTTTGCCTCGGAGTCGCGTATTTAAGACATTCAAGTGATTTGTGATGTCTACAAGAAACGCTAAGTCACACAGCCAATCAGGGTTGTCGAGTTCGGAGACGTCCTTTTGTTTTCCGCCAGAAATATTTTGATTTCTTCAATCAAGTTAAGAAACCGCTCTAGTGACAACCCACGACTTAGCCACCTTACTTCAGTGTAAAACAGGAGATCACCATATTTGCTTTCAATATCCTCGAGAAATTGTGTGAATTGTCGGTGATTGAGACCTCGTGATTTTATAAAGCTTACAGTAGGTACTACAACTTTCATCACATTTTCAAATCCCAATAACTTTGAACAGAGGCCTCTTGATGTATAATGCAATGAAACTGCATTAATTCCTTGGTATCTATGTCTTTAGCTTGTAAATACTCTTTTAACATAGTTATTATCCCAGATTTACTTCCAACCGTTGAAGGTGCTCCGTCAGTCGTAATCCCAGATAATTTCGTTAAATCCAAATTCATTATAGAACATTTTTCCAGAAGAGCTTTGATCATGTCACTCCCCTTGGTTTGACTTGTCAAAGAACTCATACCAATCAGTTCTTCACTCACTTCAAAATTTTGCGTTAAACCTCGAAAAATATTAAGAGTTGAGCAGTGGAACTTATATCTGTAGATTCGTCGAGTGCTATAGAAAAATACTCAAAACTTTTCGATTTCGTAGCTAGTTGCTCTTCTATATTAGCTGCTAATGTGGTAAGTCTTCTTTGAACAGTCATCCGATTTAGTTGAATTTTCTCAAACATCTTTGCATCTTTCGGACACATTTTTTTTGCGGCGATATCTAAACACTGCTTAACAAACTCAGCATCTTTAAAAGGCCGACAAGTTTTCGCTATTATTCGAGATATTTCAAATCTAACTTCAGTAGCTGTTTCAGTATCTTGAATTAGTTTTGTAAACATAGCTTGCTGACCTATTAGTTCCCTTTGTAAAGTGGAAATTTTTTGCGTTCGATTTTCGCCGGTTAATTTGGTAAAAGTATGATGCTGGGTTTCATAATGCCTTTTCACATTATATTCCTTCGGAATAGAAACACTACACTTGCATATTAAGCAGACCGATTTTGATGTGGCCGGTTAGAAGTACCGCCCTCGAGATGCGCACAAAATTCATAGGCAGGGGAACCTCTGGCATCCCTTATTATCCCTTACTACGTCCCAATACACGTCTCGCACAAAGTGTTTGCATTTCATTTTTCCGAATACTGTCTTTATCTAACACTGACCCTTACTTGACGCACGTACAAATTCTCCCACCGGCCACATCAAAATCGGTCTGCTGTACTATGTAGCAATTATTCATAACGTTGTACTCTAGAAGCAAATTGTGAATTAAGACTATCATGGTACCTTTTGAACATCGTTTTTATGTGGTATTTAAAGAAAAACGGACATTTTTTTTGAAAGCATTTCCTAAAAGGGGTTTCTAGCTAGTGGCAGTGATATATCGTTTTTTTTTTTAATTAGTCTCTATTAAATCGCTATAGATTCGTATATATCGTACATGTATTTGGATTTATATATGAAAAACAAAAATTTCGTCATCACAACTGCTGTTACAAATTCCAAAACAAGGCGATTACAATTTAATGATTTATTCTCAAAATAAAATTGATTTTAACGTAAATTCAAAGGACTTGAACTTAAAAAAAACGGATCCGCAAACAAGAATATGTTTAGTACAATGTTATTATAAATATTGCAGAAATTTCACTGTTGGTTTATGGAGATTTCGTACAAGAATGGGTTTGAAAGCTGGCCGCTGTAAAATAAAGGCGTATCGTAGTTTGATTAGCAACAAACAACAAGATTCAAACAACAAAGTCTGTAATTGATATCTCGGGATTAGAAAAACCAAGAGGCAGTAATGTCCGATTTGGGGAAGTTCTTCAGGAAAATTAAAATATAGCCAATACTAATCCGCTAGAAATAGTAGTGTTAATGCATTACGACAGTTTGGAAAATTTTAAGCAAAATTATAAAAATGTATCTTTATAAATACAACGACTGTTTGATATGAAGGAAATAGATTTGGAAATCAGGTACGGTTTTTCTTTGCGAATAATGGCTCAGATTGAAATTGAACCCGAATGATTATCCCATATTTTATGGACAGAGGAAGCCTATTTTTTCTTGATATCAGCCATTGCAGTAAATACTCAAAACCGTCGAATATGGCAACAGAAAATCCATAGGCAATCATCCAGAAATATATTCATGACAAGAAAGTCATTGCTTGGTGCGGTTTAACAGCTAATTTCATCATTTAATTTCTTCCAGAAAGTACAGAATCACGAGGTCGTAACCGTAATTCGTACTGGTGAATAATACCTGCGAATGTTAAGAGAATATGCAAGTCTACGATTGCAAAACGTGGACCAAAGCGAAATATGTAGCACCCCCCACGTATTTACCGTGAAAGGTGAAAGACTTATTAACTGCCGTTTTTCAAGATCATGTCATAAGCAGACCTTTTGGAAATGCACTGGAAGATCACTTGATCTGAACCCAGCGGAGTATTGGCTGTGAAGTTATTTAAAAAAAAATAGTATTCGCAATACGACCATAAACGCTAGAAAAATTGAAAGGGAATAAAAGGGAAAAATTGCTACAATTCAAGCCGAAATGATATATAATGCGGTGTATAATTTTGGAAGAAAGGTTGGTGCTTTTGTATCATTCAAATGAAGGTTATTGTTTTCAATGTTGAACAAAAGAAATCTTATTATTCAAGAATTTAAGTTTGGAAGTCAATTGGAATATTTTTCAAATTATTAATAGCAACATCTAATGTGGTTAATCCATCATTTAATTTGAGATTTTGATTTTCAAAATAAGTGATGAGTTTTGGCAAATTTCCAGTGTTCCTGAAGAAAGTACAACTGATTTTTTTAATTTGAATTTTGTATTAGTTCCCTGGACTCCATTGTAATTCTGGCCTGATCCGTTCGGTCTCTAGTAATAAGTTGAAATATATCCCTTACTTTATGAAGCCTAGGATATTTGAAGTTATAGGGATTTTTTAAAGTGTTTCAAATTATTCCTGTAGGTTTAAAAAAATACTGATGCTTTTTAAATTGTTTTCATGATAATCGGGGTTACTAACGTATACAAAAAATATGGAATTTGGAATACACATTAAAGTAGTAAGAGACATGTTTCTTAATTTTCCTTTTTATTTAAATAGAAAATTGTATGAATAGTGACTGACTTCATGTTCCAATAATTCACTTACATTCGTAAAGTGGCAGCGTACAAACTACGAAGTTTCAAAAGCTTTTACTTTAAAATTGGCATCGCCTTGTTTCTGACATTTTCCTTCTGGAAAATATACTAGTAGATAATGAACAGTACTTCAGTGTTATTAGTCAGTGAATGCGTGTGCAAAATTCTGTAAACGAAAAATACTGAAAACGTTGCCATATATAATCACTCGAAATGATATACCAAAGTAAGTTATTTATATGTATGCATATCTTTTAATGGTTTGTCCTTTTTTACCAATTTATTTAGTTTGTTAAAACTTTTTCCTAGTATGCGTGAAATTTACTTTCAACGATATCTAGAATAAAACACTTTGTTATAGAATTTATGAGAGACAACGTAATAAATGACACCGCCATCAAATTCATTTGACAAATTTTCCATTCCATAGTAGTTGCATTTTTTTAAAATTATGCCTTGATATATTATATTAATGTATATACTATATAATATATCGTTTCGGTGTGCTTATTTTGCTCCTTCATTTATCCTTATATCTACATACCGGGTTCTTTTTATTATTACACATAAATTTTTCCTGTGTGTAACTTTATGAAAAGAAAATTGTTAATGCATTAGCAACATTCAAGGCAACCAGTCATTTTAATGGAAATAAAATAAGTATTCTGTAAATCTGCCCCTCATAGTTCAACGGGTATTATTTTTCTTTTGTATTGAAAAACTAAACTTTCCATCACACATGAAACTGTTAAAATTTATGGCGAAAGTATAGTAGAATCTAGTTCGGCAATAATACCTGTACTGGCAAGAGTGGGTAATACAGAGCAAAATACAGCTACAAAGAATTAGGTTATGTTTTTAGAAAAGAAAGTGCAAAATCTCAGATTTTAATGAAGAAATTATTTAATTCTAACGATTAATTAAGACAAACAAAACAACATAGCAAAGGTGAAGTCTAATTTCATAGCAAGTTTTCGAAGTGGCTTCCTTGTCTTTCAAAGCAATAAGCAAGGCGATCTCGAAAGCAACGTAGGGTATTACGTATAAATTCTGGGTTTGTTCCATCATATGCAGTACGTATACGGTCTTACAATTAGTCCAGTTACGTATTTGTACGTTATTATAAATTTTACTTTTTAGGTAAACCCAAAGGAAGTAATCATTTGGAGATAAATAGGCTGATCTTCAGGGCCATGGTATGGAGCCAAATCTGCCATTCCACCGTCTTTTAAGAAAATTCCTGACGGCATTGGTAGAATGTGCTGGAGCCCCAACTATTTGGAACCAAGGTTCATCAACATTTAGCATCTCAATTAATGGAATGCTGTGGTCTCGTAAGAGATTAAGATATTTTGCTGCAGGGAGGTTACCTTCAATAAAAAATGGGCCAATAAGTATAAGGCTTATTATTGCAATCCAGACATTGACTTTTTGGGGGAACTGCGTTGGGGTTAGGTTTGGGGCATGAGGATGCGTACGGGACAAATACCTAATGGATTAATGGAAACGAAATTTAGTATTTTTCAATGAATAAAAGTAGGAGACACACCGTAAGTTCTGAAAGTTGACTTCACCATTTACGGTAAATGTAGTAAAGTAAAAATTATTTTATTTAAAATTTCTTCGTTTTCATCTAACATTAAATATTATTTCACAAAAATAAGTTTGTTTTACTTTATCTTCCTCGAAAAGCTCTTGATGGTTTGATATCTTGTATGGGTTATATTTGAATTCTTTAAGGGTTTTGTTATTCATTTTTAAGATAATTTTTTATTTAATTTTCTTTGGTTTCTTGAGAAGAATTGTTTAGTTTTTAGAAGTGGTTTTAATTTATATTATATATTCTGCAATAAATAGAATTTCTGTTCCTTATTTTGAAATTTAAAACAGTAGTTGTTTCGACGGAACATGTAAGTGGAATGATATCTATATAATAATAATTAAAAAGACTTAAGTTAGAAAATATGGACCTCAGTTTTTATTCGAAATTATTTCTTTTAAGATGGTGATCAAGCTATGTTTAAACAGTATGAAGTTCCATCATTGAGTGTCAGAATTGTTTAGTTTTCAGGGGTGGTTTTAATTTATATTATTTATTCTGCAATAAATAGAATTTCTGTTCCTTATTTTTAAATTTAAAATAGTAGTTGTTTCGACGGAACATGTAAGTGGCATGATATCTATATAATAATAATTAAAAAGACTTAAGTTGAAAAAAATTGGACCTCAGTTCTTATTCGAAACTATTTCTTTTAAGATGGTGATCAAGCTATGTTTAAACAGTATGAAGTTCCATCATTGAGTGTTTTATGTAGACGTATCATTGAGAAACGAACACATCGCTCATTTCAGCAAACTACATGTATTACAAAAAAAAACAAATATAACTATTGATGGAGCAGTTTCCCATGTCACAGGCGATTTGGAAAAATCTCTATATAGAACACTTGAGAGATATGAGCAATTTTCAGATTTTGATCATTACGGTAATATTGTGGACTCTAATTATTCTATCAGAAGAGAACCCCTATATTCTCTACGACGATAGTGTAGATGAAAATAAAAACGAGGTAGATAAATAAAATCAAACCCAAATGAATGGAAAAAATAGAAGGCCAGAAAATTAAAAAGCTCGGAAGCAATTCTTGTAAACTATCGTGTAAAACTAGAATTTCCGAAGAAACTCGTCAGAATTCTTGAAGTCCTACTAAAACGATTGATATGAAGAGGCAATTTATCGCATCTACAGTTATACAGATACCTATAAGGAGAAATAGAGAGCTGTACGGTATAGGTATTGTTTTGAAACAAAAGGTTTTAAAGAGGTAGTATGTAAGGTATTTTTTAAATTACTTTGGGTATCTCACAGCAAACTGTTGGCACCACACTGAGAAATAAAAATGAAGGAGGACTTATTACTTCTGATAGGGGCAAACATGAACCTATTAAAAAAATTTCGGAAGATGTCCGCAATAATGTTCAAAGTCATATATATCTCAAAATTTCTAGCCTCGACTCACATTATTCTCGTGAAAGAACCAAGAGAAGATATTTAGGAACTAATTTAAATATTAGCAAAATATACAGTCTTTATTTAGAGAATTGTAGAGAAAATGCTTTAGACCCTACGAATACTTCAAAAGTTATTTTCAGAGAAATTAAATTACGAGTAAAATTACTCGTTTAAAAGTCCAGACAATGACACCTGCGATTTATGCGTTGATTATAAACTTCAATTATATGAGTCATCAGAATCACGATATAAGTTTGCAAAAAAAATGCGATGACAACTTTATTGATGTGGACAATAGATACAAAATGAAATCTTAAGACAAAAAGAAGTATAGACAATATTATTAGAGGAAAAGGTGATCTCCAAAAATGTTTGCCCACTCCGGATTTATATAATTCTCAAAGTTTCTCTTCTCTCAAGCTATGGACATACAACCTGACTATTCATAATTCTACCCTTCACAACAGTTTCTACATGATATGGGACGAAAGTGTGGCGGATAGAGGAGGAAACGAAGTAGCACCGTGTTTAGTAAAATGGTTAGATCATGTTAGGTACCTTTTTCTTTCATGCTCTATCACTGAACGAATGTGCATGTCCTCGTGCTAAAAATTTGTGGTTAATAACTTTGATGTTAGGTTTAAGATGTAAGATCCAAAAGCAACACATTATCATTAAAATATTACAATTTCAGCTTGGACAATTATCTGACCATATGGTGAGTTATTGTACTTTCTCTATATCTCCGATCTCTGACCATATAGGGAGTTATTGTACTTTATCGGAAGATAAAGTACAATAACTCACTATATGGTGAAAGTGATGTCACCGAAACGTCAGGAAGAATGTTGTCCTTCTCAGGACGAAATCATCCATATGCGGCGAAATATTCTGAAGAACAACGCTTCATATATATACATGTATTAAAGTAAAAAAGACCTTAAATCGCCGATTAATTTAATCTACTATAACATACAACGGTCAAGAAATAATTATCTTTAAATATCTATATCTATATATATATATATACCGAGTGTTTCAGTTATGTTGTTCTAATGGCGTACCTCCGTTAGCTAATAAAATAAAAATTGAAATATAGGACATCTGATATACACCTAATGTTCTTCAAATTGAGTCTAATATTAATAGTCTTTCTCTTTCGGTTTAACCGGAAACGATCCTAACTTTAGGCGAAATATTCTGAAGAACAACGCTTCATATATATACATGTATTAAAGTAAAAAAGACCTTAAATCGCCGATTAATTTAATCTACTATAACATACAACGGTCAAGAAATAATTATCTTTAAATATCTATATCTATATATATATATACCGAGTGTTTCAGTTATGTTGTTCTAATGGCGTACCTCCGTTAGCTAATAAAATAAAAATTGA
The DNA here is from genome assembly GCA_935421215.2 of Melolontha melolontha. Classification (NCBI taxonomy): domain Eukaryota; kingdom Metazoa; phylum Arthropoda; class Insecta; order Coleoptera; family Scarabaeidae; genus Melolontha; species Melolontha melolontha. The sequence goes on from OW285239.1 coordinate 92,291,021, forward strand.
AATATAGGACATCTGATATACACCTAATGTTCTTCAAATTGAGTCTAATATTAATAGTCTTTCTCTTTCGGTTTAACCGGAAACGATCCTAACTTTTTTCTTTTAAAATACCACCTTGTATACTTTCCTCAAAATTTGAATTCTATTGAAAATTCTCTATCTTATAAAGCATCACACTTTGTATTTAGACTTCAAAACAGAGGTGAAATTGCATTTTAAATATTCTAAAATTGGGATTATAGAAAATTATGAAAAGCATCTTCATTATTTCGTATTTGAATTTAAAGTAGCAAAAATACACTTCCCAAAAATGCAATGTTGAGATCTCTGTTAGAAAGAATATTCATTTACACAAAAGTGATTTACAAACATTTGATTGAAATTCAAATAATAGAAAAATAATGTTAAAATTCATATACAAAAAGGTTTTGTTTAAGTATGACAATACGTTAAGCACGTATAAAGCGTTTGTACAATATGAAACAAACATGTAAATAATTTACATATCTGTAACTATGCACATGGACAATATACCTCGTATTTTCAGCATTTACTTCTGCTTAATACATATGTTTCTGCCATCTAGGCGTCCTCAGTTAAGCTAGTGAAGCAATGTATACAAATTAATACAAACCTGTTATAAACAACTGGTTTGTATCTGTATTTAAATTTACTGAAATAGCCCGCATAGATCAAGCAACTTCCGTCCTATAAGAAGACAACTATTTAATAATTGACATCTTACGGGCGAAAGAGACTTTGTCTGGAGGGCTACCTATCGTTCGAACAGCTAAGCTGCTACGGGAAACGATAAAATAAGTATGTAGATGTAGTCCATTAACAACCAGCCAGATGGCGGTAAATATACAAAAAGGTTTTGTTTAAGTATGACAATACGTTAAGCACGTATAAAGCGTTTGTACAATATGAAACAAACATGTAAATAATTTACCGCCATCTGGCTGGTTGTTAATGGACTACATCTACATACGTATTTTATCGTTTCCCGTAGCAGCTTAGCTGTTCGAACGATAGGTAGCCCTCCAGACAAAGTTTCTTTCGCCCGTAAGATGTCAATTATTAAATAGTTGTCTTCTTATAGGACGGAACTTGCTTGATCTATGCGGGCTATTTCAGTAAATTTAAATACAGATACAAACCAGTTGTTTATAACAGGTTTGTATTAATTTGTATACATTGCTTCACTAGCTTAACTGGCGACGCCTAGATGGCAGAAACATATGTATTAAGCACAAGTAAATGCTGAAAATACGATGTGTATTGTCCATGTGCATAGTTACAGATATGTAAATTATTTACATGTTTGTTTCATATTGTACAAACGCTTTATACGTGCTTAACGTATTGTCATACTTAAACAAAACCTTTTTGTATATTTACCGCCATCTGGCTGGTTGTTAATGGACTACATCTACATACCTATTTTATCGTTTCCCGTAGCAGCTTAACTGTTCGAACGATAGGTAGCCCTCCAGACAAAGTCTCTTTCGCCCATAAGATGTCAATTATTAAATAGTTGTCTTCTTATAGGACGGAACTTGCTTGATTTATGCGGGCTATTTCAGTAAATTTAAATACAGATACAAACCAGTTGTTTATAACAGGTTTGTATTAATTTAAAAAAGGTATATAACCCTTTACCACAATTATTAATCGTATCCTAAATACGTATTTCGACAACTAAGTTGTCATCATCAGTAGGTCGAATCTTCAAAAATAAAAGAATACATGAGATTGACAACTCTGTGCATGACGCAAAATTGTTTCCAAGTAGGAGAAAAATTTTATGAACAGAAACAAGGCACTAAAATGGGTAACTGCCTATCTCCTTTCATAGCCAATTTATTCATGAGTCAATTTGAAGTAGAATTTAAAAATAACGCTAAATATTTCCCGAGAGTCTGGATTAGGTATGTAGATGACATTCTGGCGATTTTTGATACACGAAAATGCGAATTAGACATGTTCGTTAATCAATTAAATTTGAAATTTTCCGACGATTAAATTTACAGTGGAAAAGGAACACAAGAGCAAGATACCATTTTTAGATACCTTACTGATCAGGAATAAACATAAAATAGAAATCGATATTTTCCGGAAAGAAACCAATGTTAATAGATTCATCACCGCGGATTCAAATCATAGTTATCAACATAAGACAGCTTCCTTTAATTTCTTAGTCAATCGGTTACTAAATTTTCCGTTAACAAAAGAGAGATATGAAATAGAACTGGATTTCATTAAAAATATCGCGAAATACAATGGCTTTGACATAGAAATAATCACTAAATTAATTAGAAACACAAAAATAAAAAATACAATCGCGAATCCACAAGTTTGATATCTCAAAGTAACAAGGAGAAAAAATACATCTGTTTACCATACCACCCCATCACGAAAAACATTTATAAAGTTGTGAAAGAAAGAGGTCTCCAGGTTGCCTTCCGGTCAGAAAATACTATCAAAAATCTCCTAGGGAATACTAAAGATAGAGTTAATTTCAATTCGAAATCAGGTATATACGAAATTAGTTGCGAAGATTGTAATCTGAAATATATAGGCCAAACTAAACGGCCAATAATAACCCGTTTTAAAGAACACATATCACATATTAAATACAATAGACCGGATAAATCCAATGTAGCCAACCACGCTTTGAGCACACTCCACAACGTATCGATTACAGGGTTGAGGTTGGTCAAAGGAATTAATAAACCACACGAACTTGATGCTTACGAAAGTATAAATATCGCGAAAAATAAACATAATTCGATGAATAGCGATAGGTCACCAATACCATTCAGTTGTCTCTTTGCATTTTTATTAACATAATTGTGTCATCGTCGTTTTTAAAAACCGAAGTTTATTAAGACATGTTTATTGCGGGTCCCCTGAAGGAAAGTATGTTGACCGTCTTTTGCGTTCGACATTTCAACTGGGAGAATAAACATCTGGGTAGACCCTTTTCTAGGTAAGTGTCTCTCTCGACCTCTTCGTATTTTAGTTCCGTAGTTTATTTTTTCGTATGTTAAAATTAGTCTATAGGTGGACGCGGTGAAAAGTAGTTGGTGCGTGAGCGGTTTTCTACCTTTACTGTGTCCCATGTGCGACTTTTTAATTAGTGGCTTTACCTACTGATGATGACAACTTAGTTGTCGAAATACGTATTTAGGATACGATTAATAATTGTGGTAAGGGGTTATATACCTTTTTTAAGTTTTTTACTTAACCACAGTCTCCAAAGAAAGAATTTTGTATTAATTTGTATACATTGCTTCACTAGCTTAACTGAGGACGCCTAGATGGCAGAAACATATGTATTAAGCAGAAGTAAATGCTGAAAATACGAGGTGTATTGTCCATGTGTATAGTTACAGATATGTAAATTATTTACATATTTGTTTCATATTGTTAAAATTCATCACAAAAAATATTATACTTATTAGTTTTATTAATACAAGAACGGCATTTACGAATCTTTTAGTGGCACCAAACTTGAACCGGGAGCGCCAGAAAAGATACTAAAGATAATTAATGTTCAAAATAATGTCGATTTGCTTCAATGCAACATTCGGCTCGATGTAAAAGTTCACCATAGGTAACACTTCTTAATAACTCGGCCTATCCTTCACATATCCCTATAGAAAATATAACGGCGTTAGATCGGGTGATCTTGCAGGCCATCTTATTGGTCCATATGTGCTATCCACTTATTGGGGAAAATATGATTAACATAATCAGTCACAATTCTAGAATTGTCAGTGGGTGGCCCATCATGCTGAAAATATATGTTGGTACATATATTGATCTGCACATTTTCAAGAAAACCTGGAAATTCGCCTTGAAGGAATTGTAAATATGCTCCACCAGTTAAGGTTCCTTCATAAAACTTTGGTCCATTAAGGTACCCATCGATCATGCTGTACCCTACATTAATTTCCCAAATTCTCTGAAAGTTGGTCTCTTTCAATGAGGATTTTCTACAGACCAATAATGGCAATTGTGTCGATTTACGATTCCATGATTATGAAAGGCGCTCTCATCTGTCCATAATATTGAGTTAATAATGCCATCTCCACGGGCAGTCGTTAACCATGCAAGAAACGGCAGTCTTCTGTCATAATCTCCTGGTTCTAAACCTTGATGCAGGTGAATTTTGAAAGGCCTGAATTTGGCGTATTTTAGGATTCGTTGAATAAAAGAACGGGAGATATAGCATTCTGCTTCAATTTCTTATATTGAAATAAATTGATTATTAAGCACACTTCCCAAAACACTAACACTGTGCTCCTCATCAGTAGCAGATTTTATTTTAAAAACGGTTTTTCTTTGAAAAGGCAAAACATGTCTCCAAATTTATGTCTCCAATTTTTCCTCATTTATAAAATCGTCTTTATTTATTTTAAATACAACTTTGACCGAAGCAACTTTGAGACAAATTTTAATAACACTTTATTAACTGTCAAAGTTAACAAACAAATAATGTCAAATTTTGTTTTAGTTTCCATGGATCGCTTTGGTTTCTACGATCCCAATTCTTGAATATTTAAAATGCAATTTCACCTCTGTTTTTAGTCTAAATACAAAATGTAAATTCTTCATTGGAAAGATAATTTTCCGTAGAATTCAAATTTTGAGGAAAATATACAGAGTGCTATTTAAACTAAAAAAGTTAGTCCCGTTTCTGGTTAAACCGGAAGCGACAAAATATTAAAATTAGGCTCAATTTAAAGAATATTAGGTTTATATCAAATGTCCCAAATTTCAAATTTTTATTTTATTAGATAACCGAGATACGCCATAGGAACAACATAACTAAGACACCCGGTATATATATATATATATATATATATATATAAATATATAATATTTTCGTGACCTTGGTATGATAAGGTAAACTTAATAAGTCGGCGACTAAAGGTCTGGTTCATTACTTCAAAGTATATATGTTTAAAACAACCCTACATGTTTCGGCAATGATGCCTTTGTCAAGGGAATAAAAAATATAAATGACAGAATATAAATGTCCCTTGACAAAGGCATCATTGCCGAAACATGTTTATTATAATTAAACTTGAATGTATCTTTAAATATTTTAATTTTAGCCATGACAAATACAGATATATAAATCTGACATTAATATACACTTATTTATATTTTTTATTTCTTTGAATGCCGAAACATGTAAGAGTATTTTAAATATATACGTATTAAAGTAAAACAGACCTTAAATCGCCAACTAATTTAATCTACTTATATATATATATATATATATATATATATATATATATATATTTTCTAAATCTAAAATGAATTAAATTAAATGTAACCCGTATGAACGGTTATTTTTTAAATAAACGAAAAAAAAGCAAACCGTAATTGAATAAATAAAAAATTATTTTCAATAGTTTTTCTTAATAGTAAAATTTTGATTATTTATACATATTTTTTATTTCTAACAATCTGAATAATGCATTTATTTATACTATTTATATTTTTAGGTACCTTTTAACTTCATTTAACAAAATGGATCAGGAATGGATCAGGATAATGGAAAGGAATTCGGGTATAATCTGCTAATAATTCAGGATATTGGTAAAATTCTTTTCGGTCCCGGAATAACTTTGGATGATCAGGTAAACAGGTAAAAATGATTGAATGAAACTGGAGAATAACAGCTATTAATTTAGTTGTAACAATAAATCTTCATAATTTCATTTGAAAATAATTATATGAAACGATGCTTTGGCTGATAAATTAATATATAACTGGTTTTGGCCGATAAATTGATTTGCAATAGATAAACTAAACTTTCCGCTTTCTTTTTAATAAGTTATCGGTTAATCTTAGTCGTTGTATTAATTTATATATCTATGATTAGAAAATGCGGACTAAGAATAATTGTACTAATATGCAAAATGGCGTCCATACAATATGGAATCACCAAAACGACTCTTCTAAAAGGACGCCATCTACGACAAAATACTGCTAGAGTACCTTTTCGATTAAGGGATCACGATTTCTCATTGGCTTGTGAAAATACCGGAAACGGCGCTATAAATAGGAATATAATTAAATTAAATTAATCGATTACAATTTCCTTCAGAAATTAACAACTTAAAATTAATATTTTATATACATGGATGTTAAAAACTATTCAAACGATTAAAGTTATATTTCCTTTTAAATTTCAGTTACATTATTTCACTAACTGACCCGACAGACGTGGTCCTGTCCAAAAAATGAGAAAAAAAAACGTATTTTTGAGTGATCATTGTATCTATTAACCACTGTGCCCATGAATATTTAATTTGAGGAGTACATTCAGAAGTAGGCTAATGGGAAATTTTACATGCGAGATGACTTCTTCGCGAAACAACACAAAAGTAAAAACAAACGTAATTTTATTTGTTTAGACTGGAATGCGTTTTTGGAGATTTTTCTCCAGGACTTCCAAATTTTTTCAATTGGTTATTTCCATCCCGGGTGCATGACGAACAAAACAAAAAAAAAGAATTATGCATATCCATTGTTTGTATCGTGAATTATGTCTTGTGTTCATATAAAAATCCCATAGAAAAAAGCACTTTAAGTTTTTCCCGAAATTTCCAATAAATATTCCGGGCAACTTTTCCAATTTTTCTTTCCCTAAAAACCTTATTCGGACTATTACGAACATTTAAAAAACAATTAGCCAAATCGGTGCAGCCGTTCTCAAGTGATGCGCTTACCAACGAACAGCATTTAATTTTTATTTATATAAATTTATGTAATTTCATATATGTATTGTTAATTCTTTAATAGTTACCAATAAAATTTTGAAAAAGATACGATAACAACCTTTCACATAACATAAGGAACAGACACACAGAAGTTTACTAATATCGATTATGTAGTTTGTGAGTCTATAAATAAAAAATTAAATGTTTTAATTTTTAAATATACATATAAATTGTCTTTTAAAATTAAATTTATCTACGTAAGGGCTTTAATGCTTTTATTTTTTCTGACGATTTTTGACGAATTGTATTGAATATTTAATTATAATTAAAATAACTACTAATAAATAAATACGCTAATATGAAAGTTGACCTTCTTTCGGATTATTAATAACTAGAGTAGGTTAGTTGTTTGTGTAAAACAAAATTTCGAAAGAAGAACGGAAATTTGACATTTTATTTACCAAAATTAGCTAAAAACAAGTTTCTAATTTAATTGTTAAATTATTTATTTTAATATAAAAATGTTTTAGCAGGTAGTTTACTTTCAAATTGACTAATGATAATATTACATACATAATTGAGTCAAATTTGATATTATTATAATTTATTAATTAATTAATTCTTACCATTGCATCGTAAAGACATTAGTTAACGGAGGTTCATAACTAGTCGTTCCATCTTTAGCGGCTCTCTGAAGATTATCCAGATGTTTGGAAAGCCGTGGCAGATGTGTCCTTAGTAATTCCCTGAACACAGCCATGTCAACGGATAGGCCCCTCAAACTATCAGCAAAATAAGAGTCGGGCAGTACACCCTCTATGAGGTAGATCATCAACTTCAGAGCTTCAGATTCGCATTTGTCTGTTACTTGGAGAATGAGAGCGGCCAACATATTGAAGCCCTGACAGTATCCTGGAAAAGCAATGCGGGAATCGATTAACGTGTCTGCGGTTGTAATATAACGGAAGCAATTGCCGTGTATATAGTCTAGAAACTTTGCTGAGATATAGCAATGATGCGGAGGAACCCACCGGAGTAATAGAGATGTGGATGATGACTAGTATTGTAAATGTAATACAATACCCGTCATTTCTGCACATTCAAGTAGATGGAGAAGAATAATTGTATACGATGTTATACATAAATAGAATCTCTCGGGGGATTTTAGCATAATAATGTTTCTGGATCCATGAATTAGTTAACAGTATGCTTTATTAACTTTGTGACCATTGTGTTGTTATAAAGTTTGAGATGTATATTTGACTTAGTTAGCATGATTAAAATTTAATAGTTAATGTTATTGTTTTACAAAAGGTACATCAAATTTTTACTTAATAGGAATAATTAGACTACTCTCAAATATATGTAATACTATGGTTAACGAAACTATTAAAGTAAGAGCTTCTCAAACTTTTTTAGAGCGGGACCCTCTTTTGGTAAGAATTTTATTCGTGGCCCTCTTTTTTTACCATATCCAATTTTATTTGTGGAAAATAAAACAAAAGTAGAAAATATGTTTCTTACTTGCGCCATCTACTATCAAATAGCGCAAGTTCTTTATTCTTTATTCTCTGGAACTTTCAGTCTGGTCAAGAGAGGATACTACAATTAGGGTTGGGCGAAGTATCGATACATCGTCCAATATCCGATGTCATAACTGGTATCGATTCTCCGATACCTCAGTACCAATTCTCCGATACCTCAGATAACGAAGGTACCGATTCTGAAGTATAGATACCTAAGAATCGATACTTGGATATCGATACCAAGGAACCGATACCAACTAACCGATGTAAAGGTAGAGATACTTAGCGATGTATCGGGTAGCTTACCTTTGTGCATTTGTTTTAAATGTATATAAAGGATGCAATAACTTTTTAAGTAAAGATTTTTTTAGTATGTAGGCATTATATATATTATATAATATATATTTAAGAGCACGTTGTTAAATTTTACATTATGCGTAGCAAATATTTATATTACGACATAATAACTATAATTATTACAACAAAAAATATCACAATATCAGTAGAATCGATTAATTAATTTTATGTCTCTTGAAACCGATATCAAACAATCGATACCTAGAAAACGGGTTGTAAATACTGAATTCCTAGGTATCGATTCCAAAGCATCGATACCTATCGATACTTTACAGATTCCAGTACTCAGAATCGATACCGTGCACAGACTCGATACATTGCTAAATATCGATACCTCGATTGGTATCGATACCCGACACCGAAAACGTAGGTATCGCCCATCCCGAACTACAATACTAGATCTTTCCGTACGTTCTGGAACCATTCGTTCGCCTTTATATAATCAGCGAAACCCTTGCTAAAGCGTTGTTTGCAAATTGTGTACTGTGCGGAGTTGTGTACTGTGCAATATGAAATATTTGAGATTAATTTATGCGTGTTACATTCGTTCTTTGATATTTATTATTATGCTAACTATAGACGAATTTTTAGAAGGATGGTTAGAACTACGTACATCCCAAAGTGGCAAGAATATAAAGAAGAACAGATTGTAGAGTGTTGAATGAATATCTTAAATAAGGGGCTATTTTCGATAAACCGCAATGTGTTGTTTGTCGAGAAGTCCACAGGAAAAAACCCATTGATACTTTTATACATCGAAATGCGATATTAACTGAGCGAACTGTGTTGCTATATACAGCGATGGTGCCAAGGCTATGACAGGACATCGATATGGTCTTATTGTCAGATTACAAGTAATGCCAAATGCTAAATGGCAGCACTGATTTTTACACCAAGTAGCTCTTGTCTCAAAGACTTTACCTTCAGAAATGGATTGTGTTATGAAGAGTGTCAATTCTATCAAAGGAAAAGCATTACCGACTCGTATTTAAAAAAAAAGTTTGAAGACATGGGTTCTTTACATCTTCTTTATCATACAGAAGTACGATGGCTTTCGAGGTACATAACGTTTTAAAAAGAGTTTTCAGTTAAAAGCAGAACTTTTGATGTATTTACAAGATGAGAAATAAGAATATGAAAGTCTTTTTTCCAATCCTCTTTGGCTTCTTAGGCTGCCTTTTCTTGCTAATACTTTCGAATACCTAAATATCTTGAATAGTAGTTTGCAAGGCCCTGATGTTAATATAGTAACAGCCGCGGAAAAAATTAATGGATTTATAAAAAGTTTGACTTATGGAAAATTTCAATTGAGAAAAAAATTTGATTTATTTCAGTGGGTTCAAGAATTCATAGAAGATGTAGTTAAGTACAATGTAATAAATTTTGAGCTTTCTATAGATGAAAGTTACTTTGTGCAATTTAGGATAACACCTTTGTGAATATTTTCCAAATGAAATTCAAACCTCGTATGACAATTACAGATGGATACTGAATTCCTTTTTTGACAATTCCTTTCAACATACTCTCCATGAAAACATGAAAAAATCTGAAATATGAAGTGATGGAATGTTGAAACTAGAGAATTTCTTTGCCAGAAACCGGATCATTTTTGGATCAAAAGAATGCAATAGTACCATGAACAAACAAAGCTCTTAAAAGTTTGGCTCCATTTGCAACATCTATTTATGTGAGTGAAATTCCTCATCGATGAATATATTCACAGATTCTCTGGAGAGTATATGCTACACAAGTAATAGGCAGCATATTAGGATATGTTTCCTCAGAGACACCTTTCCGGAAGTTGATAGACTTGTATCCGCTTTTAAAGTTTAAAGTTTTCAGAAAGACACCATTGAGAGTAGATCTTTACAGGGAAAAACTTCCATCTTTGTCACTGCCTCCTTCTCCAGTAATAACTAAATGGGGAACATGGTTGGAAGCTAGTAGTTTTTATGCAGAGAATTTCCATAGTTTACAAAATTTTGTTATATGTTTGAATGACGATGCTCGAAATATTTCTGAGTGCAAGGAACTAATACAAATTCCAAATTTAAAAAATCAAGTATACTTTCTTCAGGAACACTTTGGAAATTGGCCAAAACTAATCACTTATTTTGAAAATAAAAATATTAAATTAAATAATGGATTAACGACATTAGATGTGGCTATTAATAATTTGAAAAATATTCAAAGTGACTTTGGATGTAGCCTTCGGCAAAAGTTACACACAGTTTTTAATAGAAATCCAGATTTAATAACATTGCGGCAATTATGTACGGGGACAACGCCTCAAAATCTAACTGCTAAATACCCTGAAATAAAAGAATATATCCAGTATGCACCAGTTGCGATGTAGAGAGGAAGTTTTTTGTTTACAAGGATGTATTTCATTCAAAGAGAACAAATTTTACAGAAGAAAACCTTGAGAAAGTATTGCTAGTTAATAGTAATATTCCTTTACTCAACTTGAACTGCAAAATGAACAAATAAAAATGTATTTCGTATTTTATAGATCACCACCCGTTTGTTTACCAATTTACAGTTAAAACAATGAAAAAAAGAAACTAACTCACTGTACTTTATTTATCTTACGAAATATACACTAATAAATAAAATAAATTATTAAAACTCCTCACCCTTCTATCTATGCCCATGAAGATAGGAATTTAACTATAATATTGAAGTAATTGCGTCAACGACAAAAAACAGATGTGGGGTCAATCGAATGAACAGTGCTATTATATAACTGCGTGTTCTACTTAGCGATGTTATGAACTATTTATATGGTCCATCGTAATTTCAGCCTGATGCGTCCGGTCTCTACTTATAACATACCAAACTATTCAATGCCATCTGCTAGGAGGAAGAATTAGAAATAATGTGAAGATAAATTATTTGCTGTAGTTATTAGTGGGAATACTTACGTAATTTATTCTGTTAACTGAGTTTAGAGTATGTAGAAAAACATATAAAAACTTTAGTTATCGAGTGTAACGTAGACAACAAAACCCCAGAACATTATAAACTTAATGAAAGCTTCAGAAATTAGATTTTGCGAAAGCGGTTAAAAATGCAAATGTTTGACTTAGAAACAAAAATTAAATAAAAAAAAAGAAGAAAAGAGAAGTTTCAGTGGACCAAACAGCACAATTATACCGCGGCTGACTGAAAAAAGATTGATACAAAGAATATAAAAAAATATATTACATATCATTTTCATGTTTGATCATGAACTTGCTATGATCGTGATTAGAGAAAGTAGAGAACACAGTAAGTCATTAATATAAAGTATGGTAAAGTAAAGGGCCTCAAATTAAAGCCTTAAAGAACCCCAGAAGTAGCAGAATTCAACAGAGCTTAATCCGTTGTAAAATATATAGGATTATCTAGTAATTAAATACGATCTATTAAGTTTAGGAAATGAGCCAAAAAAATTAAAAAAATTAAAATTTACGTGGATGATATTGTGATTCAGAATATCAATTATCAAAAATCGAATGCTGTAAAATGATATTCTGCAGCTTTATGGTTCAAATACTAATACACTTTTTATAAAATCATCAGAGTTGCCATATCATTACACTGTTTATCGTTTATTGAACTATATAAATATTGAATACAGGGTTACAGTAGAGGCGTGTCCGACACCCCACTATCAAGCGTTCCTCGATCAACTTGATACTAATAATATTTTAAAGAATACGAATTTGACAAAATATTTTTTGTGGGGACGCGGGCACCTGCAATTAACCGTTACCTTAGCAAACTTTGGAGAAATGATATAATGTTTCTGAAAATTTCACCACCTAAATTTAAATAGTAAGTGTTGACTGTGTAGTGGTGCAATTTATTTCCAACGCAATGAGACTATTAGTATCGTTTGACTTTGATCAATATTTTTGCTAAATTACAGATACTTATTTAATATTTGAAACAATATACAGATATTTAAAATTTGCAAGAGTATTTTAACAAATTTTTTTTTTTCATTTGTGAAGATTATAACGTAATTCTTCTTCTTGTACAATTGTTGCCTCATTTCTTTCAGTAGTTTGTAAATTAAGCGAATATCTTAATGTTATTTCTCACTGATAGGTTTAATGCTTTTTTTAAACCTACCAACATTTTTATTCCACCTCGCATACGCTAACAGAACCCTTTTAAGCAAAGCTTGATTTTCTTGGCCGTCTTCTCCACAAAATAGACTACAACCAGTTCGATGAAGGTCCTTAACTATTTGAACACCTAATTCTGCATCAGCTGGATGTGACCATTCGCTGAAACAATTTCTTTCTACTTTAAACCAATCGATTCCTCTCGCTATCAAATGTCTGTCGGCTAGCGTGAGCCATAAACGACGCCTAAACTCTGGAGGTATTCCTTCGGGCAATTGAGCAACCATCTTCATTGCTGAATGCCATTGAGAGAAGCCAGATTCGCCTGGAAGCGGAGTTATTGAAAATCTCATGTCTTGATTATCGGCTGAAGCACCTGCAACCAACGATATTGAAAATCAAGAAATTGTGTTTAATGTAATAAATCACAAAAAATCAATCTATGTAAATATTATGTCGTATAAATTGATATTAATTGACAACGGGATACCTTAACTAATGTTGAAAACGATTACAAAAAGCAGCAGTTAACATTATCGGCATTCGGCTTGCGAAACGTCGTAGTATTTATCAAGTTAAACAATCTTGGTGTTGATAATCAAGGATATACATCACGGACAAAGCGAATATGAAATTGAAATATCTCTTGGGATTTAGCGAGAAGCAATTATAAGCGGTAGAACAGATTACTGCTGTCTCAAGAATATATCAAATTAATGGAATAAAGTGGATGAGCAAACAGTTCTGAGTATTATATTTCACGTTCTTGTTGAGAAAAGACGTATATTTGATAATATTCACTTTCTGGTCGTCTTAAGACGAATATATGAAGGTATAGAATTAAGCAATTTTGCAAAGATTATTATATAAATATTATTATTATAAATAATTAATTTTTTCTACTTCTATTAGTTCATAATACCTACACTCAATTTTAGTTTAAACATGACTTCTTCAGCTTGTATTCTAAGCTGTTTGAAGTAAAGGAGAAGCAGGAAGTAAAAGTATATATTTTTTAGTCAAATTTTGTACAGGCGCTTACTGTGTTAAGGGAAATAAATTATTAAATTTTCATTGAAAAAGTGGTACCGGTTATAGAGAAAATTTAATAATGAGTTGCCGCTCCACGTAAACTAATACGAGCCCCGTCCCGGATTAGTTGACCCACCCGCTAAAATTTCACTTAAGCAGATATTAGTTGGTAGTGTTTAATAAATTGTTGTTATAATGAATGTTCGATATGTTGGCCATTACTATTGAGGCAAGCTTGTACTCTTCTCTTTAAGTGGAGGATATAACGCCATTATCACGGATTATATACTGGTAAATAATTCAAGTATAATATAAAATACCGCAAGTCAATGATAACCAGATGACAGACATACAATTCTGACAGTCGGAGATATTGTAAACTTGTAAATTTAAACATACCTCTTCTCGAATTGCCAACTTAATCAGCAATTCCTAATCTCTCTATATAATGCAATATTTTTTTAAAACTACCCTCTCCGTAGAATTTAGAAGAGTATTAAATTTAATTAGTTTTTCAAGCTTAAATTTTATCATTCTTTTTCCTGCGCTACGATTTTATCAACAAAGCCATTTTCTTAAACACTTACTTAACCGCTCCTAAATGACTAAATATTCATTCAATGGTATTGTAATTATTCATTCGTCTATGTCGTTTAACATTGCGAATGAAATTACTCATGACTCGTTTAAAACTATAAACGTATGTACGTTGATAGCATAGAAAAGCGTTAGCATAAAATTCAAAGAAACTTTTTTTTTACTACATACTACAATTAAACATTTTAACGCATTTGGAAACAATAACGATACTGAAAAGAAATAACAAAATAATTTTTATCTTAATTAAATTGTAAGTCACTACTGCGCACCATCACCATTATTTTGAATTACGGCCTCAATTCTTCTTGGCATCGTGTCAATTAAGTCCTGACAATCTTGAGATATAAAATCATGCCAAATTCTTGCAAGTTTTTTTTAATTCTGGGATTGTTTTTGCAGGACTGACACGCAACCGTTTTTTCATGTTATGCTACCATGTTTCTATTTGTGACAAATCAGGACCACTGGTCACCCACTCTAAGAGTGGAGTATTATTGTCTGACAACCATTTAAAAGCTCTTTTTGACGTATGACAACGTATTGTTGGAAAATAAAATCATCTCCAGCGTCCAAAGCATCTTTCATAGTTGATAGTAACGAATCTGTTAAAATATTTAAATATTTACTGTCACAGCGGAGCTGTCTGTTTTGACAGCTCCGTCAATAAAGTATAGTTTTCCGACATCTTTTGCAGACATTGAGCCCCATATCATAACAGAAGCTGGAAATTTTACCTTCCTTTTTAAGCATTCTGGATGATACGGTTCGCATTTCTGTCAAATGACTCTGCTTCAACTGTCGCCCACAGAAACTTCGAATCGAGATTCGTATCATCACTCCTGTGAAGAATTCGATTCCATTGCTCGCGAAGGCAATTTTTATGTTCTTCAGTCCATTTCAATCTATCTTCTTTTTCTTTTTCGGTCAGTAATGGTTTTTCTTTAGCCTAAAGAAATAAATTATTTTTTTGTAATTTTTTTCACTAGTAGAATACCCAGACATCATATGAACCAGATCCTAAATTTTGAGTTTCTCTAGAGCATCTTGATATTGAAACATGTTTTCGAATTGCTTCACTCCTTAATATGCTATATAATATATATAATATAAGTTATCCGTAGTTAGCACATCTGTTTTCCCGAATTATTCCTTGTAATGCGCTTCTCTTAATGCCTGTGATTTTATATTTTCTTATATATCGAGTTTTTGGTGCAACTGAATTACTTGTTTTATACAAATGCACTATGTCCCTTACATTGTATCGTGATAAAGATAATAATTCACCTATTTCTGCGTTTGATTTGCCACTTTTAGATAATCTAACTATAATAGATCGAAGTTTTTCATCAATCAGCTTGCCTCTACCCATATTTACTCTTAAAATCTAAAAGTGATTTTACTCTTGCATCATGATACTCTTAAAATCACTTTTAATGCTTTTAACAACCTAATAACAACCAACCGTAATCAGATAATTTTGCATAGCATTTCTGAACGAAATGTAAATAATTTGTAAACCCATAAAATACGCAAAATTTATAAGTAATGTATAATTTAGTTTTTTGTTATAAAAATAAAAAAAACAAGATTCATATCTTCGTCAACATTATAATAAATCAATATTAAGATGCTAAGAAATAAGTAATTAAACTTCCAGTTTCAAAAATTCTTTTATGCAATGCAAGTTAGAATATTTATGTGAAAATTATTAGGGAATTGTGGTGGAAAAATTATTTACAATCTTAAATTTAGTAGAGGGGAGTTGTTTAAATCTAGTTGGTCATTTAAAGCTAATCCTAAACTATTGTATCTATTAATTTCTAAGTTTTCTAACAGGTTAGGTTTTTTACTTTTTCCTTGAAAGTGTACAATTTTGAAATCTATATTAAATCTATGATTAATTTCTAAGCAATGATTTGCGAAAGTTGAATCTGTTTTCTTTTCTTTATGGCTTCTCTCGTGTTCTTTCATCCTACTTTTGAATGTCCTCCCCGTTTGTCCTATGTATACCTTATTGCAATCTTCGCATGTTAACTTATACACACCAGAGTTTGATTCCTTGACTATTTTATCTTTGATATTTTTAATAATGTTCTGTATAGTATTGTCTGTTTTAAATGATATATGTTCGTTATTAACTTTTTTAATGAAAGTACCAAGTTTTTCCGAAATTTTTCCTAAGCAAGTGATTGAATTGTAGGAATTAATTATCTTTTGTTTTAATTTTGGGTAAACTAAGAAAAGGGTTTTAGATTTTTGTTGGCTATTCAAGATGTTATTGACAATATTTATAGAGTAACCATTGTTTAATGCTATTGTATATATTCTATTTAGTTCAAGGTCGAAATTACTTTTACTCATAGGTACATGAATTAATCTATATACCATTGATTGGTATGCTGACAATTTGTGTGTTATAGGATGAAAAGAATTAGCGTGTATTGTGGTATCTATATGTGTTGGTTTATGGTATATAGCGAACTCATGTTTATTAGTTTTATGTGATATGGTTAAATCTAGAAAATTAATGCTTTTATTTATTTCTGTTTCTATAGTAAAATTTATTTTGGGGTGAATGGTGTTGATATAATTATGTAAAGTTTTTAATTGTCTATCTGAACCGTTAAAGCAAATTAATATGTCATCAACATACCTAATCCAATATACACAATTACCAAACAAGGGATGTGTACTAATTTTAGTTTCCAAATTATTCATAAAAATTTCTGCTAATAAGAGGCTTAGTGGGTTTCCCATTGCAGGACCCTCTGTTTGTTTATAAAATTTCTTTTTAAATTGAAAATAATTTTGTTCCAGGCACGTTTCCAAGATTCTAAAATTTCGGTCTTTGTGACAATGTTCGTGTTTTTACGTTCTAGTTGTAAAGTTTTAAATCTATTACCTCCTGGAGTGGGATACTAGTGAACAAATTCGAGACATCAAAAGAAATGGGTTTACCTACATTTGGTTGGTAATTCCAAGTTTGAAATTTTCTTAATTAAGTCATGGGAATTTTTAACGGAGAACTTAGATTTGATTAGTGTGTGTAAGAATTAGATCTATTAAGTGTTTAGACACATTTCTATAAGGTGCTTTTACGTACGATACTACTGGTCGTATAGGTGTATTGTCTTTATGTAGTTTAATTAAACCGTATAATTAGCAGAAATTTTTATGAAGAATTTAGAAACTAAAATTAGTACACATCCCTTATTTGGTAATTGTGTATATTGGATTAGGTATGTTGATGACATATTAATTTGCTTTAACGGTTCAGATAGACAATTAAAAACTTTACATAATTATATCAACACTATTCACCCCAAAATAAATTTTACTATAGAAACAGAAATAAATAAAAGCATTAATTTTCTAGATTTAACCATATCACACAAAACTAATAAACATGAGTTCGCTATATACCATAAACCAACACATACAGATACCATAATACACGCTAATTCTTTTCATCCTATAACAACAAATTGTCAGCATACCAATCAATGGTATATAGATTAATTCATGTACCTATGAGTAAAAGTAATTTCGACCTTGAACTAAATAGAATATATACAATAGCATTAAACAATGGTTACTCTAGAAATATTATCAATAATATCTTGAATAGCCAACAAAAATCTGACACCTTTTCCTTAGTTTACCCAAAATTAAAACACAAGATAATTAATTCCTACAATTCAATCACTTACTTAGGAAAAATTTCGGAAAAACTTGGTACTTTCATTAAAAAAGTTAATAACGAACATATATCACTTAAAACAGACAATACTAAACAGAACATTATTAAAAATAACAAAGATAAAATAGACAAAGAATCAAACTCTGGTGTGTATAAGTTAACATGCGAAGATTGCAATAAGGTATACATAGGACAAACGGGAAGGACATTTAAAATTAGGATGAAAGAACACGAGAGAAGCCATAAAGAAAAGAAAACAAATTCAACTTTCGTAAATCATTGCTTAGAAATTAATCATAGATTTAATATAGATTTCAAAATTGTACACATTCAAGGAAAAAGTAAAAAACTTAACCTGTTAGAAAACTTAGAAATTAATACAATACTTATAAGGAAAGCGTCCAAACTTGTAGCAACTGATTTGCAAACACGTTTAAGTGAACGATGAATTCCTTATGATAAAATACACTGTATACCTTGACCACTTCTTTGACAGAAGGTATTGGGATATCACGTTCTAAAACCCTATTTGGCACATACTAGGGCGTATCAACCATTACTAGAATCGCCTTGTTTTGGAATCGTTGAATGAAATTTAGATTAGAGCTGGCATCAGAGCCCCAAATTTGGATCGCGTACGTCCAAACGGCTTTAACCGTAGTTTTATATAGTAGCATTTTATTATCAATGGTCAATTGAGGTTTGCGTTCTATTAAGTTTGCCATGTCAGTCTTCTGCCGAAATGTATACTAAGATATTTTACATTCTCTGCTTGCGGTAACTGGCAACCATAGCTTTACTTTGCATGTACCGATATACTTTCGTTGACCTTTATTCGCCATTCTTTTTGCAAATAACAACAATAATAATAATTATTATTAATTAATAATTAAGTTATTATGTAAACAATAGTACTTCACTTAATTATGAACTGTAGACAAAACTTTACTAATATAAAAGTTGAAAAATGCGGGCATCACTTAAACTACCAGATTCCAAAAATATTTCCGGAGCTTTCGTAATACTTTTTGTTTATATGGATAAACTACCAAGCTGACGACATTCTTTCATTTTTATTGTATAATTAGATAGTTCAACTCTTCTAAAGATATCTCCTATTCCTTCTCCATTGTGGTGCGCGGGTAGGGGCTAGTAGGTGGTCTCGACTTTCTGCGAAAATAAAAAATATCATCTGTCACATCCCTGAGTGAATACCTCAAAGCTTTTAAGTCTCTTCGACGAATCGATTTATGTTGTTGAACATTTCCATGCTTAAAAGCGATTTGTGTTCAAAAGGTATTTACATGTACCGCAAAAATGTTTTTTTTTAATACGATACCGCATAAAAACTGGAACTTTCACTTCAGGTGAAAGCGGGGATGGCGATTTTTTCTATAATAAAAGGCTATATGACTATATTGGTCAATTTTTTTCTTAGAACGACTACGAGACAACGAAAAAGCAAGAATAAGCTGAATTTAAATGTCGCGTTTTCACATTTTCACATAGTTTTATTAACTGCCAAGTTTCATTCAAATAGATATCTCAGGGTTGGGAGATATTCATTGTTAGTTAAATATTAAAACAAATCAACAGAAAAATGTGTGAATATATACAAGTTGCGAAGCGGCTTGCAAAATGAAGATGGTAATTGGATATGTTCCAATCAGTCGACTTACGATCGATTTATCGAAATGCATCCATAAAAATTATTTGGATGTCGGTAATTTTCACAGCAGAGCGTTAGAATAATTGAGTGGTTTTTAAACACTGGCAATGTTGCTAAAAATGAAGTTACTGGGCGTCCCATTGTTGTTACATCCTATATTTTGGAAAATAAGCATAAAATTTTTGAATAAAATCCTATGTACGTTATCTATACAAACTCCACTTTACAGTTAATTTGTTCTTTTAAGCTGTTGTACATCTATTTAGGACTTTCTTAAGAATTCCCTCAAAAAACAGCTACATTTACAGCCATATAAATTTCAATTGTTCATCAAATTTACCCGCCTAACTTTTTACAACCATTCTAATTTCGTTAGTAGTATAATGGTCATCGGTATCATAACATTGACCAGCAAAATATTACTTCCTATTGCGATGAAGCATGGTTTCCTCTGTCTGCTTATGTTAATTCGCAGAATTATAGAACTTGGTCGGCCGATAATCCACACAATTTTATCGAAATATAATTACGTCCAATTGTGGAAGCAATTTCAAAGCGACGAATTACTGAGCCAATATTCTTCCAAAATGTAATTCACACAACTATTGTTTTAAAGTCATTTGGATAAGAGGATTAACTAATGGCTATTGTATTTTGTTCCCGAACGTTTGATAAGTGTAGGTTTATAGTAGATCTCTTGATTTGATACCTTTGAATTTCTTTTTATTCCCATATTTAAAAACCGCAATATACCAAATCCCATAAATAATTTGTATGAACTACAGTGCGCAATGTAAATAATATAATTAGCAATTTATCTCGGCGAGTTCAGTATTGTTTACAAGTAGTAGCTAACATTTGGAGCATTTTCCTTGTACAGGCTGACCCAAAATGACCGAAGGGGTTTGAGTTCATTACAACTTCTTATTTAAGACATAATTATTCATTTTTTTAAATTTTAAATACAGTATATTAATGGAGAATATTTTTAATTTAATTATGAAAAATTATATCTCGCAAGTGGTGGCCATTTTCTGCTTCGCATATTCGTGCTCTTTCCAAAACATTTTCCATAACCTTTCGCAAAACTTCAGGTGTTATGTTGTTGATTTCGTCGCGTATATTATTTTTAATTGCAGTATGGTTCGAGGCTTATTAATATAGACTTTTCCTTTCAAATAACCCCAAAGGAAACATTCTGAAGCGGTTAAATCCGGTGAACGCGGAGGCCAATTAAAATCGCTTGTACGGGAAATAATTCGTTCACCAAAGATGTCGCGTAAAAGAGCCATTGTGTCCCTCGCAGTGTGCGCTGTGGGTCCATCCTGTTGGAACCATAACTTGCGGATGGTTTTCCACGGCTAGCCTTAAAAAATTTTCCAACATTGTCCGATATCTAACACCAGTGATGGAAACAGCGACATCGTGTTCATTTTCAAAAAAATGTTTCTCCATCTTCCCGAGTACTCTCCTGTACCCGTTCAATATTGTCATCCGTGTGCACCGTTCGTCGTCTGCCGGCACCAGGAAGGTTCCTTACTGCTCCTTGTTCTCGAAAATTTGCAACCAGACGGTTTATTGCTGACTCTGAGGGTCCAACCCGCACATTAAAATAACGACGGTATGCACGCTGAGTCAAAACAATGGATCGTTGATTTGAGAAATAAAGTTCAACGATTTTGGCACGTTGTTCAATTGTGTACTGTTCCATTTTAAATTCCCCAAGTCTTCTTTACAAAATACAGAAAACAAAAAAAAAAAAATATAATAAAAAAGTTATAAGGAATTAAAACCCCTTCGGTCATTTTGGACCAGCCTGTACATAAGTGTAACATTTGTAATATGTGTTCGTAAAATTTATTGAAATTATCTAGCGATCATATAAATCCGGAGCTGAAGTAGGTTGTGCATTAGAAAAATAATTTTTTAACTTAAGCATTTCTAATATCAACATACGAGGGTATATCAAAATATAACGAACTTGTGCGATAACTTCTTTCACAACTAGAATTTTATAATACAAAGAATAGAACATGAAACGACCATCTCTAATTTCCTTATCGTCAACTAGGCTTTGATTTAACTTTTTACGTTTCTTACAAATTAATTACTGAATTGTTAGTGTTTGTCGTATCCATTGAAAAAATGAGAGTAGAGTAAAGATATGCGATAAAATTTTGTATTCGGTTGGATAAAACTACAACTGAAACTTTTGAAACTGTATACCCAGATGATAGTTTATCGCGATGTAGAGTGTTTGAGTGGCATAAGAAATTCAAAGACGGTTGTGAATCAGTGGAAGATTAACTTCGACGCGGGTGACCACCAACTGCAATGATTGGCATGCGGATTGGCATATATCAAATTTCTGACGTACTGTTAATTTATCATATGGTTCCACTCAAAAAAATTATTCATGAAGATTTAGGGTACTGAGAAATCGCTGCAAAATGTATTTCAGAAATTCAAATACGGTTGGAAATCAGTGGAAAATGAACCTCGATGCGGGCGGTCACCAACTACACGGAATGATTCAAAAATTGCAGAAATGAACGAGTTGATACAAAACGACCGTCGGATTTGCATATATCGCATTTCTGACATTGTTAATTACGGTCCCACTCAAAACATTCATGAAGGTTTAGGGTACCGAAAGGTCGCAGCAAAATGGATTCCAAAAGTGATAACCGATGAACAAAACGCCAATCGAGTGACAATTTGTCAGCAGTGGAAAAAGCAACTGCAACATATTCCACAGTTTTTAAGCAACATGGTTACACAAGTCACGAGAGTTGGTTTTATCATTATCATTACGACCCTGAATTAAAGGCACTCCAAGGCCGCAGAAGGGGAAAACTGTGAAAAGCTGTAAAGTGATGCACTTATTTTTTTTTTAATGGGTCGTTATTTATCATCACATTATACCTAGACAACATACAATAACTGGAGAGTACTACTCTAATGTACTTCGAGGAACCCTAAAGGCAAAATTAAAGACAAAATCTGTTTCTTGAAGTCAAAAAAGAATTGAGACAACGAAAGTTTGAGTCGAATTTAGAGCTCAACAAACGCGGTGATCGTTAAACTGAATAGACTCGCAAAAAATGGTTTCTCAGATGTTTATGACAAGTGGACAAAACGATGAGACAAATGTATTGCACAGAATGGAGAGTACCTTGAAGGGCAGTTGTTGAAGTATTTTAAATAAATGTTTAATTTTTGTACTACAGCACCAATCTCGTTATTTTCTGATACTTCTTCGTACATGCATACTTATATTTCAGTGCTAACATTTGACATTTAGTTGTCAATGTTGATATTTCATATAACTTTAAACGTATTTCAGAAATTTTAAATATAAATTAATTTTTTTGTACAGTTATTTAATTTTGAAATGGTTTCCACAAAAAATAATTGAATATTCAAGTTTGAATCATAATTGCGAAACGGATGGAAAATTGACGGCCAATGACGGTACTCCGTTAACGATTGTTTGGTGTAACTTCAACTTAAATTTTTTAAGTTCTGCTTTTAATGTAAATGGGATTTAAGTAAAACACTTATACTAATTTCCAGTATATATTACACTTTATTATATATTAATAAATGGATGACATGTTTCGCTACGATGTAGCTTCTTCGGATCTTATATTACTACTGAACACGCTCTTCACAAATGTATGGCTTTTTTCTAAACTATTTCAATGGGTTGCACTTGTCTACATTAGAATCGTCTCTTACCGATATATCGTCTAAAATTATTGTTATTTTAATATTTAATGAAACCAGTTTAAAAGTGGGGAATTATTAAGGTCTAATTGGTCATTTAACAATATATCTGCATATTTAAGTTTATTTATTTCTAAGGATTCCAGTAAATTTAACTTTAATCCTTTTTGTTGTGACTGTAAAATTTCGAAATCTTTATTGAAACTATGATTATTTTCCAACAAATGAATTGCATAATTGGAATCTGTCTTTTTGTTAATAAAACTTTTAAAATGTTCCTGTATTCTTTTCTCAAAGCTCCTACCAGTTTGGCCTATGTATGTTTTAGGGCACTCTTTACATGTTACATAAAACTAATAATTCTTTAGGGAAATTCATAAAAAATAATAAATCCAAGACAAGCAAAAGTAATAAATCCGGAGTATACAAACTAACATGTAAAGAGTGCCCTAAAACATACATAGGCCAAACTGGTAGGAGCTTTGAGAAAAGAATACACGAACATTTTAAAAGTTTTATTAACAAAAAGACAGATTCCAATTATGCAATTCATTTGTTGGAAAATAATCATAGTTTCAATAAAGATTTCGAAATTTTACAGTCACAACAAAAAGGATTAAAGTTAAATTTACTGGAATCCTTAGAAATAAATAAACTTAAATATGCAGATATATTGTTAAATGACCAATTAGACCTTAATAATTCCCCACTTTTAAACTGGTTTCATTAAATATTAAAATAATAATAATTTTAGACGATATATCGGTAAGAGACGATTCTAATGTAGACAAGTGCAACCCATTGAAATAGTTTAGAAAAAAGCCATACATTTGTGAAGAGCGTGTTCAGTAGTAATATAAGATCCGAAGAAGCTACATCGTAGCGAAACATGTCATCCATTTATTAATATATAATAAAGTGTAATATATACTGGAAATTAGTATAAGTGTTTTACTTAAATCCCATTTACATATAATGGATTTCCAGCAAGTATCGGCCGATTCAATTAAATTCTGCTTTTAAATTACAACAAATTTCAACACATTCTTCGACGCTGCGTTAATCACTTTAGCGAGACAGGTAGTGTGGAGGTTAAACAAGGAATTGGTTGACCAAAAAAACGTAAACGAGAAGTAATTGATAACGTAAGAGAACTAATGGATGAAACCCCAGGAGCTTCAATTCGAGTACTGTCACAACAAACTAACCTGTCATTTGGTACTTGCCAGAAAATATTAAAGAAGGATGTACAGTTAAGCTCACATAAATCTTGTATAAACCATTTTTGAATTTTTGTAATCCATTCTTGTAACGTCAAAATGACCTTTTTCACTTTGTGGTATCCAAAATGGCAAGAAGACTCCAGCAGACAAAGTACAAATTTTGTTAAATTTGGAAAATCGCACCATTAAACAAGTCGCAGAAGAATTTCATTTGAACAAATCTACAGTACTACAAGTTAAAAAAAGATGTGAAAATGAATGCAGTATATGTCGCAAACAAGGAACTGGTCTTAAAAGAATATCAACTGATGCAGAAGATCATAATTTGTTTGACTATTTGAGAGAAAATGAAAAGAATGACAGAGCAAATTCATAGATCTCGTATAAGATTTACTAATAGGGAACGTCTCATTGATACTGTGCCTAGAAGGTTAAGGGTAGTAATTGATGCAAATGGCGAATAAATTAAGTATTAATTTATTTGTGTTTTATAAATTGTATTAAAAAATTACTTGACATTTGGTTTGTTTTTCAAAAATGATTGATAAACACTAACCAATTTTAGAAAATTTCGACAAGTTAGGTTATACTAGATTTTTGCGAGCTTAACTGTAGGTACACTTATTTCCTTATCGTCTCACTTGCTATCAAGAAATCTATCCAGTTCACAATCCCCGAAGATTAGCATTTTGTCAATGGTTTCTAAATCATTTCGACGATGACCTAGACAGATGAAGCATTGTTTCATCTAAATGGTATGTTAATTCGCAGAATATGATAATGTGGAGAGCTGAAAAACCCAACATTTTTTTTATTGAAACTGCTGCTTGTCTTTAGAGAGATGGTGTTTGGTGTGACATAAGTAGGAAAAGAATTATTGGTCCAATTTTTTTTAATTGAACCATAAATACACATAGATATCAACAAGAAATTTTGATGCCGCTTGTTGACCAACTTAATGTAAATAAGTTAACACTAAGATACTTTCAGCAAGGCGCAGCAAGACACAAAGCACAAAATACAATTAACATGTTACATTAATTTTTTGACAATCGCTTGATTAGCCTGAATAGCGATCACGAATTTCTTCTAAGATCTAGCGATGTCATTTCATGCGGTTTCTTTCTATGGCCTACTTTAAAAAATTCTATTTTCAACGTACAAATTCCAGATCTGGCACACCTTCAAATCCAAATTACACAACAAATTAATGAAATCAATGAGCATCTTAATATGTTAACCAGTGTTTTTGAAAGCGTAAAAAGAAGATGTGCAAAATATATTGAGGCGGTGAACAATTTCAGCATCCTTTGTAAAATGTGTTTATTAATTCTTAAAATTGCATATCTAATTTTCTAGTTTATAAATAAATACGTATGGTGATATAGTAATATAAACGTTTTATTTCATTAGATAACATTTGACTTTTGAATGAACAAAATTTATAAATTGACAAATATGTATGTTGATATTACAAATGCTTAAGTTAGAAAATATGTTTTTTCGTGCAAAACCTACTTTGACTCCGGATTTATTTGATCGCTCGTTATAACTTTCTATAAATCTTACTACTAATATCAGCTAATATTTATTTAATAAAAATTCTAACTATACACCGTTTACGGTAAATGTAACTTCATCAGTAAAAATTATTTTATTTAAAATTTCTTCGTTTTCATTTAGCAAATTAAACATTATATCGCAAACATCAGTTCGTTTTACTTTATATTGCTCGAAAAGATATACGAGTATTTGAATTTTTTCAGGGTTCTGTACACCGAACGATACGATACCCCAAAATGCCTGGCTACACCTAAAAGCGATCCTACAGACCGTTCTTCTACATGACACAGGATATTTAGCTGTTAGATGTCTTCTGTTAACACGTGATTGATTTTATTATTTTTTTGTGTGAATTTTGAAGGTAACCATCTTCTTTGAATCTATTAAATAAATTAAATAAATTAAATAAATATTTGAAATTGTCTTTACCCAAGGCATTGGCCTGTTAGGATAATTAACGGAAAATATGGATCTAACCGTCCTTAAACTGTTATTTTTCTGGTACCACATTAACATTGAAATTTTTTCGTTTTTGCTATACGTATCCATTATTTAAATAAATTATCTATTTTTCAATAAAATGTATTTAATTTAAGATTTTTGTAATGAATAAAAATTGAGAAATATTTTATATTAAAAAAATTTTATTTTCTCTTAATGCAATTATTTTCAGAAATAAGCTATTGTTTGTACGTAGATGCTGGTGTATAACTGATTGCCTACTATGCCTCCATATAAATATCCCTATGTGTAATTCTAAATGAATAAAAGTCAATGAATTATACCTATGTGAAATGATAAAATAAAAACTCTGTATACATCATCCATATTGATATAAAATATTGTAACCCCAAAAGATAAATATAAATCGAATGACCAGGCAAGACAATTTCTTATGGTTCTGAAATTAAATTGTTGCTTCAATCATTTATAGTCAAGCTGTAGAAGCCATTTAAATATAATATTAGAGTAGGGAACTAACGAGGCGGGAGAAACAAAAATAATAACTCTGAAGAAACTAAAAAGAAATTATTAATAACACTGAATTTTAAATAAACCTATGATATTCTACTCCTATGTATTTCTACCTTTCAGTGTAAGTCTAGCTGTTAAACACCATTCAGTAATTTCATTGAATATTTGACCACAAAACAAAGAGACCAACACAGACATTACAATAATTGACATGCACGATTTTATAAAAGGATAATATATTATAGAAGGCCTAAACAATAAAGACAAAATATTCTAAATATATTGGATCACTATGTCGAATAGAAATAATAGAATTGAAAATAGCCTTGAATGAGAGTAAAAATAGAAAAGCTTCGAGATTAAATGGAATCAAGGGTAAACTTATAATATATCTCCCACACAGAAAAATAAAACGCATTTCGTCAAGAAAGATCGTGTGGCGACAATGTTTCCATAGTAACATAATTAAAGGAGAAACGCAAAAAAAAATGTAGTAAACACGTATACCTTTTGTATGTTACATAAAAGCTTTTCGAGCATAACAAATAATAAAGGCATCCCACGGCATCTAATATCTGTAATGACAGAGCTTTATTTACATACACAAATGCACACGTCCGGAAAAGTGTCAGTGCTTTTTACTTGTTGTATCTTGCATTTACACAATGCTCCTAGAAAACTGATAAAATGTATAATAGATATTTTTATACACTTTTACAAAGACAATTAAAATAAAGTAAATTTACTTCCATTAGGCTGTTCTCTTTTCTCTGAGCCTAATAAAGTAATATGCATATTTTTTGACAAAACGCATTTAATTACAATTTTTGAAAGCATTCCTCTATAATTAAAAATTGGTGAAAAGTCACATCTATCCGGAATGTGTGGATGTATTTCGCTCTTATTGGAGCTTGTCAACACGCAGTATCCTGGAGACACAACTGACTTCCACTTCTATACTTCGCGAATATATAGTTAATATATTCAACTTACTGCAAATGAGAAATAATGAGTCTTAAATCTCACTTTACATGTAAATGTCGCCTTAATGTGTGGCGTTAATTTCTACATTTTGACAAATTAAGTTTGTACCAGTATGCAGCATGCTACACGTCGCCATACCACCTTCCTGGTTCTTAGGATGACGAAAAACTCGTGAAATGTCATATCTATCCCGGAATGTGTAGATGCATTTCGCTCTTATTGGAGCTTGTCGACTCACACTATCCTGGAGACACACCTGACTTTCACTTTTATACTTCGCGAATATATAGTTAATATATTGAACTTATTGCAAATGAGAACTAATGAGTATTAAATCTCGCTTTACATGTAAATGTCGCCTAATGTGTTGCGTTAATTTCTACATTTCGACAAGTATTCCTCTCCACAGTAAATGCACTTTTGCATAGGTGACAAGCAATCTTCAAAACATTTTCTCCAATCTTCCCGTGTTAGGTTGTTTATTGCATTTTTAAATGCGTCAACTGCTTCTTCAATCGATGTAAAACGTTGAAGTCCACGTTTTACATCGATTGAAGAAGCAGTATTAACGTATTATTTACACGTGGAAACAAAAAGAAATCATTAGATTATTGTGAGGTCTGGATTATACGACAAATGGTCCATTATTTTAATATTTTGAGCATTGAAATACTCACTCGTTCGAGCAGATGTGTGAACCCAAGCGTTATCATAATTCTTCCTCAGACATTTTGAAGAACATAAGGCCAACAAATTATATTGCACTATTTTATATTAACGATATGTGTCAGCGACACAATATAATCTCGTAATTCCAGTAGGTTAGCTTTCACAGAATACAACTTTTGTATATCATATATTCATTATTATTAATCGAATGGAAATAAAAATCACAAAACACGTTTATTAAAGAGGATGATGTAAGAAATTGATAATAGACAGATTTTCATGTTTTGCTTAATAGAGACGCATTAAAAAAATTGGAGTTACGAGTTTTACGACCGTTTATAAGGATCTTTCTGAGATACGAGGTTTTCAGAAGATTTATAAAAAAATAATTCAAGAACGAAATTTTATTAATGGACGATTATAATACCTGCAAGAAATCAAATACAAATATTCTCGTTAATCAAAATACAAATTTCCATTTTATTAACGTAAAAAGAAATGGTTATATACCGCGATATCATAAAGTTTCTGGGTCCAAGATTGGCCATGGGGTGAAAAAAGTCTGTCTTAATTTATATCATCCTTTTGAGAAAAATCTGACAAAATTTTCAGGTTATGTGTCATACTGACATTAAGATTAATATATTGACAAATTTTAACGCCAGCATGACACTTAACCTGAAAATTTCATCCGAATTTTCTCAAAAGGATGATATAAATTAAGACAGACGTTTTTCACCCCATGGCCACCGTTGACCAAGATAATTTTTGATATCTCGGTACTTATATTATAAACCATTGTATAAAAAATTAAAAATGATATACTTAAAAAATGAGGGACATTGTCATAAAATGCATAATAGTTTTTTTTAAGGATTTTTTTAAAATCTGCAAATTGTTATATTTTTCTTTCGTTATAGGCAGCCTTTCTATGTCAAGAGCAGGCAATTCTGTGCAAGGCTACGGCTACGGCTCTAATTTTATTGATTCGAATTGGGAGGTCTTCCTATCCATCTCCTAACCGAAGTTTGTACTGTATAGTTCCATTGGGATTACACTTCAATTCCCTAAGATCCGTAACTGCAGGATCTTCAATTTTTTTCCAAGACAAATTGATCTTCAAAACTTTAGATCACTAAACCTTTTGAAAAAATCGCTAGTGAGATATGATGCATGATAAGGGCTTGAAAGACGGCGAGATGATCCACATATTCTTATATAATCTGCGGGTCCATCTATATTTATAACTTTCAACTTTCTCTCTATTGTACTGTGCATGGAATTTACTTCCATTTGTGTGGCCTCGTTCAAGATATTTTTGGACAACCACCAAATTGTTTGCAACAGAAAAGTTGAGTAGGCCATTTGCTAGAGCAGAATTTCTATTCTGGTAATTACATCCATCACTGTACAAAATAATTTGGTTCTCTTCAAATAAATGCTTAGCAGCTGCTTGTAATTGGTAAACAATTATAGTTAAACATTCGTCTGCGGTTAACTTCCCTTGTGTTTTATTCCAGATAGAACACGTACCGTCCTTGTTTTGAAGATCAAAGAATGTCATATTATCTATCGTCAATTTTATTTTATAATACATTGCGAACACATTTGTCTTAGAAGCTAAAAGGACCGCTTGAAGGTGCTTTACACGATGCTTTATCCTGCTGATTTTCGGTAATAGCTTCAACTTTCCCCTCAATGTGAGAATTGTAAGAGACTTGGTCAATATTGTCTATTTTAAATCCTACACAAACATTACAGGCGTCCTTTTTAAGCGTAAATAAACTAAAATTATTGTTCTTGAATAATTATTATAGTATTGCTTACATGGTTTACACTCTTCTGTCGACATCAGCCACCTTTTAAAATTCGTACAAATCGGAATTTGATTTCCACAGAGGTTCTAATTTTATTCTTTTAAACTTCTCATTGTCTTTTCACATTTTCTTCTAGATATATGTAAACCATCATTTTCCTTTATCCAATTCCTGGCACTCCACTCACCTATGCATAAGGTATACAAAAATATTGTCTTGCAGACCCTTACGCGGTCTCTTAGGTTTGTACGATATTTAATTGAAAACGGACGCCTTGATGTTTCAGCCTCTTTCCTATCTCTTGCTCTCTGTGCTTGCTTGTATACACATAACATTTGCATATAAACACCTTCCTTCCTCGATAATGTCCAAAAGTCTGTAAATATTTTCTTTCGTTGTTTTTTAGTGACTGAAGTGTACATTATAGCCTTATTATGTCTGGACAGTTTGCAGACACATCTTACTTTCATTATCCAATTCTGTTAGTTTTTGTTGCTCGCCAATAATCATAATCGGCAAAAATCCAACTCTCTGGGTCGAAAGATTCTAAAATATTATTTTGCAACATCGAAACATCTTGTGTTGCAGAGTCACTGTTAGACCGACAAGGCTTCCATTAACAGATATGGAAGAAATAACATTAGCTGAAGAATCTGCAGCGGCTCCAACTTGCAAAAGTGCGAGTTCGATCATTTTCATTGAGCGAGATATTGTGTACTGTAACAAACTAAAAGTTTAAAACTAACCTCATAACTCCACAAGGAAACAGAATTTGTTACATTACTTTCTTAAAATAAATTATTTGACTCACCTACGTAGTAGACAAGCATTTAACTCAAATTGTTCTTTAGCAGAGGAATTGCTAATCGAATGGTCACGGCATGCACAGTGACACAACTGTCAAAGTAGGGGAGTTACAAGTTTATCGTTGAACATTTTTCATGTTGGAGTTACGAGGTTTGCTTGTTATTTCCCAATTAATCGCAGAATTTTCTTGGAATTAATTTGGAACAAGTATTTCGCATTGCATAGATTCGTCTCTGGGCAATAGATGGTATAAAAATCTAATTTTTCGTTTTTTTTTTGAGTTACGGGGCTTTCTTGTATCACTGACGTATGACAATTTTCTAGTTCTGCAATGGAAATACGTCCTTTCGATTCGAATTTTTTATTAACAACTTCCTTGGAGTCGGCTCATTTATAAACATTCAAACTGTTGATTGTTGCCTTTTACGGGATAATGGCAGTATGACTTGTAGGCTTCCGCGGTCGTTGCCCATGACTGCTCCTCGGATTCCGAACTGTGTCCTTGGTATTGCTTTACTCTTGGCCGACAATTTCGTCCACAATTCCAAGGGACATCTTCAGGTCTGCTACTACAGTTGCTGTAATGAAACTGCTCACCAAAGCAGTTTCAGTACAGTTATTGTAGTAGCAACCCTGCAGTTGTCGTGCAGAAGCAGAGTTTTCTGAGCAATATTGTGGGGTCTTTTTTGGCGTTCTTAATTTTATATTTGTAGCCATTTAACATTATCGTAGTCCCTTTTGGCATATACTTAATTAAGAGAATCTGCTTCGCATCCCAGAAAACTGTGGTCATTACTTTTCCCGCAGAAAACTGCGTTTTTGCCTTCTTGGGTGGTGGAGAGCCTTTATGAACCTATTGCATAGATTATTGTTTCGTGGGGGATCCCAGTGGTGTATCCAAGTTTCATTCCCGGTTACAATTCTATTTAAGAAGCCTTCATCTTGAGATAAAACAGTCAAATTCTTTTCACAAATTTGTCGTCTATATAATTTTTGTTCGGGACTGAGCAGCTTGGAAATCCATCATGTCAATACTTTGCTCATTGCCAAATCTTCGTATAGAATTTTAAAAACACTCGTTTCTGATATTTCAATTTCTCTTCAACTTTGTTAGATTTCTTCAGTTCGTGCTTTCAGAGGTCTTTCACACCGTGGGTCATCATGAATGGATTCTCTGCCCCATATGAATTGATTCTTTCATGAATATTCTTCGAGCTACTACCTTCTTTTGATAAAAATTTCATGATCAAGCAAATAAAATCACTCATTTTTTCTTCTGGAAAAGTAACAAATGTTAAGCAATTCAAACCAAACTAGGAGATGACACTATAAAATGTTATAGAAATTTGACGTAAGAAGATTGTCACGATAGCATATTGTTTTCATAGCTGATAGCAAATAAAATTCCCCTCGTATATTGTAACAAATTTTACAATGCAAGGTTTTTCATTAGAGACTGTGGCTAAGCAAAATCTTTAGAAAAGTTATTAAACCCCTTACCATATTAATTTTAGTATCCTAAATACGCATTTCGACAATTAGGTTTGCATGCCCAGTAGGTAAAGCTAACAGTATTGGATATAACGCTAAGTAAAGCTAACAGAAAAAAACACGAAACACTTCACAAGACGTCCACAACATGACAACATAGTTGTCGAAATACGTATTTAGGATACGAATATTAATGTCGTAAGAAGTGTTACCTTTTTTTTAAATTTTTTAATCATATCGGAAGGGACTGGAATTGAAGTTCGTATCGAATCTTCATCATGTTTTCCGTAGATCTTCACAATAGTTTTCATTTATGATATAATGATCCTCCAGGTTTTATTGTACTTCATTGTAAAAATTTATTATTACAATTTTTCCTGTATTAACGTGGGTTCCTTAAATTCTATTTGTACATACTTCCTATACTTTCGGTGATCTAATATTTGTACTTCTGTATATATGTTCGCAGGCAATACTCATCAATATAGTTTACAATGAAAATACAAAAGACAGGAAGAAGTTAATAATATATCAACAAGAATTAGCGAATACAGATACGCGGAGAACAAAAAGTTATATAGATCAAGAACCGAATAAAATCAGATAACAGGCTGTCACATTTAGAATTTAGCATACGTTTCTAGCGTTGGCGGGAAACAGCGTTCATAATAGTATATTAAAAAACAAGTTTCATAAGGCACCATTTTGCCGCACGAGATCAATTTAGAAAACGAGCAGCGATAGTGGCGAGTTTTTTAAAGAGCGTGTGCGGCAAAAGGCCTTATGAAACGAGTTTTTTATACTATTTTGCATTTTTTACATTAATAAATTGTAATTATTTGATCTGAAAGTTCAGAGTTGGTCACATTGATGCTTGACATTTTCAAATTTAAATATTGCTATCCGCGAAGTATATTATATTATATATTATTTATTAATTTTCGTTAACATTGATAACTTGATATTTTATTTAAAAATATAAACATGAGTGACGAAGAAATTAATATATCTTGTTGTCAATTGTCTACGATATATGTTGTTTGTGTAGAGTACGTACATATATCATATCTGTCAAATGTACTTAAATTCTTAAAATCAAATGACAGCAATGATATTTATTTCTGTGTTCGAACAACGTCAACAATGA
The DNA here is from genome assembly GCA_935421215.2 of Melolontha melolontha. NCBI lineage: Eukaryota > Metazoa > Arthropoda > Insecta > Coleoptera > Scarabaeidae > Melolontha > Melolontha melolontha. The sequence continues at coordinate 92,325,168 of OW285239.1, forward strand.
AAAATGAAAAAAAAAACGTATCAAAATGAAGCTCATTTCGTGTCATAGTGAGTTTATTTCGAACGCAAAATAGAAAAAGGGTTTCTTATAAGCAAGATTGAGTACAGTTATGTTAATACTACATAATTTTTCCAAAACAAGCTACTCCAAATGAAAAAACAAGAAGAAACAAAAGCATCAAACAATGGGCGGTTGCAGAATGGATCGGAACGAACATATAATTTACTACGAAAACCTGCCATGGTTAATGAAGCATGAACGCTATGCTACAACGGTGATTCACTAATATAGATATACAAAGAAGAATTATGACTATAAAAATTAGGAAGAATGTAAATCCTAGAACTGTTGTAGGTATTAACAACATAACGTTGATTGTAAAATTAATACAAGGCGAAATTTAAAATATTGAATTATTAACTTTACATAAACTTAATTAAGAAATTATTTTAGTGTTAATACTGTTAGTTTTAATTCAGAGACAAAGTTTTAAATGAGTTCTCGTTATTATATGTATGCTCATGTTAGATAGAACTGGTACAGTACCAACGACACCCGGTCTGAAGAATGAAACATTTATTAGAAAGTTTCGCAATTTACTTTCATTTAATTATGAGATATATCAGGTAACTAAGGAAGTTCTGTCGTTTCTGTTCGTATAATTATTCTGAAAACTGTTTGCACATATTATCGTACAAAACTCCAAGAATTGTTTATATATTATATTAGCATATATTGTTTTTCTTTAATTTTTTACTGAATCTCGAACTGTTTATTTTGATAAAAATATAAATATAATTCAACCCTTAAAATGTCTGTGGAAAATAGTGTAATTCGTGCATGTTTATTTTACGAATTTAAACTTGGACCTAACGCTACAAAAGCTGCTAAAAAATTCGTATTGAATCAAGAATAGCCTAGAAATGGTTTAAAAAAATTCTTCATTGACTTATTATCCCGGTGGTCCCGGGAAGGAATGCGGGGCTTGCTGCCCGAGAAGGTTTCCCTTCTCGTTTAAGGTGAATACTGACAGTAAAATATTTTTCACTACACGGGCGCTGGTGTAATGCATGACCTGCTAATGCCCCTGTAATTGGCGTTAAGCTGTCGGGGAATGCTAAGCATGAAATATTATTATCAAAATAAGATATCGACGAATTGGAGACAATAATTATAACAAATTCCACTTTAATATGTCAACAAGGACAAAATTAAAGACTGGTTAACAAAATGGCGGATCAGGATCAGAGTTAAATAAACAAAACGTGTTTATGTAATATTTACCACCAGAAAAGATTGTTGTCTTACAGAGTATCTAAATAACCAGTCTGTATAACAGAAGAAGGACGCCAAATACCTAGAAATGTACCTTGATCAGATATTTATATGGAGAAAGCTAATATTCTCCAAAAAAAAGCGCTAAGCTTCAAACTTAATGGACTGTACTGGTTAGCTGGCTAAAAATTCAACCTATCTATCCCTAGAAACTCGAGTTCTTATGTACAAAGTTCATTCCATTAAAACTCGTTTGAACTTGTGGAATATAATTATGGGGATTGCTTCCATGTTTAATATTAAAACTTCAGTTCAAAGTATTCCACATGATTACCAAGGTTCTTTGATATGTTCTAAATAACATAACAGCCTGTAAATCAAAATATTGTAGCACCCGAAAAATTTCCTCCGAAAAATATGTGGAAAGACTAAGCAATCATTCCAACATTCTGGCAACTATTCTAATAACTAGACCCATTAAATGACTTAGACTCAAATGGTAGAATATTTTAGAGAGATTTTAGTAATTTAAAAGCACTCAATATAAGTATTGTTTCTCAAAATACATTGTTCAAGAATCTATCAATGAGCGGTTTCCTGCATGTACTTAAAACACACAGGTATTTTACAATATTTGTACACATTGTAAATAAATTTTAATTAAAAAAACACGTCAACAGCTTACAGAGCAGTTCAAAGTAAATGTCGAAACAATAACGGATGCACTTATGCCAAATAGGGATGAGGAAATGGAAATTTAGTAAATGGGTAGGTACTACACGAACTAATTCTTTTTAACAAATTGCCGCATCTCCTATTTCACGTCTAAAATTATATAAGTTTTGGATCAAATTTTGAACATTGATGAAACATTGATTATGTCAGTGCCGGTTATTGATGACGTACGATGTAAGCTGATGCACGGATCAGACTGCTTGGAATAATTTCTGTTGCAGCTACTTGCTTCTCTGTATGTATGAAAGCTTAAACGAATCAATGTTTCATCACATTGATTATGTCAGTGCCGGTTATTGATGACGTACGATGTAAGCTGATGCACGGATGAGACTACTTCGAACAATTTCGGTTGCAGCTACTTGCTTCTCTGTATGTATGAAAGCTTAAACGAAGCAGTGTCATCAGTGCAGCAACTCACATCGTACGTCATCAGGAACAAAGTTCTAAAGAAAAGTTGCACCACGAAAATTTCTTCTTTGTGTTTGATGGGCTTCAAAAGAAATTAATCGCCACGAATATTTACGAGTTGGTCAAAACCTCACGACAGAAATATATAGTGGGAAATTCCATTGCAACAAAAACAACCAACAATAGTAAATCGTAAAATAGTTATTAACAAGTGATTAAAGACATTTTTTATCCACCAGCAGAATTTTTGGTCACGAGGACAAAACATTCTGCGATACAAAGATCGACGCGCAGAAAAAATTATGAATTTTGAGTTTCCAGCTAAGAAATTGATAGTTTTCATGAAAATACAGGCATGAATAATGAAGACGTATCATTAGATTATATCGTTAATGAAGCGGCGGTGGTAGTGTCAAATTTATTATCCACAAAATCCAAAAATTTCATCGATGAACGAGGACGTACTTTTGGTATATTTTCCAGAAAAATCAAAAACTGCATTATGGTCGCGTTATTCCATGCTAAGAACGACGTTATCCTTGAAGGAAAGTATTGATATAACTAAGTAAGTACTGTTACACTTCACATATGAGAATGTTTAATTCAATTTTTAAATTATATTGTAGTGTAATTGCCTTTTCGGTTTCTTAAATAAAACTAACGGTAACGTAGACACACACTACATATTAATAATAAACGAATAACAATTTAAAAACTAATTACTAACAATAAGAACATTTATGTATTTGTATTTCTGTAAGTTCACTCGGCGATGATTTGGTATCGAATGAATCTCTCCCTCCATTTCCAGTCTTCTTATAGTCTATAGACCTTCGAGAATATCCCCGCAGTTCCTCAGTCTTTCTAGAGACGGTGGTATGTTCGAGCATGTGAGTCATCGTTAGACTGTTCGCGAATATTGTGGATAACTCACATCACATTGCCCCCTTCTTAAACATGAAGTTTCGTCCCGAAACATGTCATGCTTTGGTTCCCTCAAACGATGGCGAAATCGACATGTAGGGCTTTTGTTACATTGTGACGTCATATCCAAATAACAGTCCACGGTCTTATCTTGCCTGGATGTACAGGAATATTCAAGCCGGTAACTGCATACCAGAATTTCCATGCCAGTATGTTGGAATATTACTTCTAACATGGTCCTTACAATTCTCCAGTCCAGGCGGTCCAATCCACAACTCAATTTGGGAATTGCTAATATTAAAATGTCTTGTTGTAACATTTGTTTGCGTAAGTGGACCAGGGCCTTCCATAAGACACGATAAGTTGACTTCAGGCTTGACAGTTCTTTCGTAACCAAATAAGATGGCTGTTCTTCATTTGTTATTTGGAGACTCTTCCCAATTACTGGTCCCTGCTGCCTTAATTTTTCGATTCTGCCAAACCTCTCTTTAAATTCCCTGACAATTCCTTTGGCCATTCGCAGATCTCGGGCTACGCAATGAGCAAGCCCGTAGTCTGGCGGTACCGTAAACAAATCTTGCTGTTTCTCGATAGTTACCACAAATCAAGCTTTTCTTGGACCAGAATACTCTTCCATAAAGTATTCGAAGGTTAGTTCCTGGCATGGGCTATCCAATCGGTGCAAGTCAGCGGCTTCGTCTTTATTGTTTTCAGAGTATGGGGCTAACCGATTAAAATGTACGACATTTGGCATAGTATGAAGTGTTCGCCTGATGCGGTATATTAAATCGTTAATCCGCTTCAACGCCTCGTATTCCCAATTCTTTTGAAGTTTTGGAGATAGGCTCTGTCGGCGTTGTGGAATATATAACCAAACTCGATCGCCTTCATGGTAACAACTTTTCTCAGCGCGGATGTCGTAGCTCTCCTTCATTCTGTCACTAGCATCTTGGATATTATGTCTGACTTGTTCATGGATATTATCTAGTCGTCGTCTGAGCATGCTGACATAATCTTCTCAGGCAAGATCTTCACCAGGCTTGTTCCCAAACCTTAAATCACAGGACAATAGGTGTTCCCTCCCGAATACACGTTTGCTGGTGGCCAGTTGTCTCTTGAACAGAGGCCCGATACGCCATTAGGAAGAATGGTAAATGTTCGTCTCAATCTCTCTGATATTCGGAGACCACTTTGGATAAGTGTCTGATCATGGTCTTGTTCATTCGCTCTACCATCCCATCTTATTGTGGATGCAAGGGTGTTGTTCTCGTCTTTCGTATGCCCAAAAGTCCATACATCTTTTCGAATAGACTGGACTCGAAATTTCGCCTTTGATCGGAATGAAGTTCCAGGGGTACACCAAAACGGCTGATGAATACTTTGCAAACACGTCTGCTACAGTTCCAGCCTCTTGATTTGGTAGAGCATATGCTTCAACCCATTTTGTAAAATAATCCACGACCACTATTATGTATTTATTTCCTTTGTCGCTTTCTGGAAAAGAGCCGGCGGCATCTATGGCGATCCTTTCAAATGGGCTTCCTACATTGTATTGGCGCATGGGAGCACGTCGACGGCTCTGGGGACAATTGCTTCCGGCGCAATTAGCACACTTTCGGCACCATTCTTTCAAATCTCGAGAACAATTCACCCAGTAAATTCTCTGGCGCACCTTCTCCAGTGTCTTATGAAACCCCAAAATATCCAACAGAAGCCCCATTGTGAAGTTCTCGCAATACCTCTGGTATTATTTTCTTGGGAACCACCATTTGCTTCTTCCGCTCGCTTCCATCGTGATTTTCGACCCCATGTTTTAGGAGATTATCTTCCATGATTAAGGAATCCCATTGTGCCCAGTATAACTTCAATTCTCGTGACTGGGGAGCAATTTCTTTCCGGGTCGGTCTTTGCCCATTTCTCTTCCAAGCTCTGACGACTGCAAGATTCGGATCAGCTTCTGCGTGCAAATTGTCAGGTTGCCATTGGTCATCAATCACGGTGATTGGAAGAGCGTTGGCCGATTTGTCTTCGATTCGGTTGCAATGTCGACAGTCTTCTGGACAGGGCCTTCGGGAAAGAGCATCTGCATTTCGATTTTTGAGGCCTTCTCTGTATTCAATGTCGAACTCATACTCTTGTAGCCTCTCAATCCATCTAGCTACTTGACCCTCGGGATTCTTAAATTACAAGAGCCACTTCAAAGCGGCAGGATCAGTGCGGATCAGGAACTTCTGCCCTTACAGATACTTGTAAAAGTGCTCAATGGTTTTAACTACTGCCAATAGTTCTCGGCTTGTTACGCAGTAGTTTCTCTCTGGTTTGGACAGGGTGTTGCTGAAGTATCCAATGACCTTTTCTCGTCCATCTTGGATTTGAGAGAGCACACCACCAATCCCGACGTTACTGGCATCTATATCCAGAACAAACCTCCTAGATGGCAGTGGATAGGTTAAAACAGGTGCACTAATCAAAGCTCCTTTTAGTAACTCAAAGGACGCTTGGCATTCCTTCTTTCAAATGATTGCTCGATTTTTCATTAGGCGGATAAGTGGTTTTGCAATGATAAAGAATCCAGGAACGTAGCTTCGATAATATGTGCATAATCCCAAAAAGCTTCTTAGATGATGTTCATCTTTGGGTACAGGCCATTTATCCATAGATTTTACTCTTTCTGGATCCACAGCAACTCCTTTTCCAGAAACCACATGTCTACGGTAATTTACCTCCTTGCGGAAAAGGTGACATTTCTTTGGACGTAATCTCAGGTTGGCATCTCTGGAATACTACTTCCAAATTTTTCATGTGATCTTCAAAAGTCCTCCCTACCACAATCACATCATCGAGATATACCAAGCAGGTATTCCAAGACAGTCCCTTCGGTACAGTGTCCATGAGTCGCTCAAAAGTAGTTGGGGCGTTACATAGTCCAAATGGCATGACTGTAAACTGCCAGTCCTGTACCTAAACTGAAGGCAGTCTTCTCTTTTTCATTGGGATCCATTCCCACTTGCCAATAACCGCTCTTCAAGTCGAGAGTGGAAAACCATTTTGCTTCTGCCAAAGTGTCTAGCGCAACGTCTACTCTTGGGAGAGGATAACTGTCCTTTTGATCACACTATTCAAACGACGATAGCCCACGTAGAATCTGGTAGATCCATCCTTCTTCCAGACAAGAACCACTGGTGAAGCCCATGGACTGTTCGATGGTTTAATTACTCCTTGGCTTTCCATATCTTGTATAATCTTGCTTGGCTTCCTCACGCTTTGCCAGTGGTAACCTTCTTGGTCCTTGTCGAATTGGACTTGCATCGCCGGGATTTATTTTGTGCATGACAATATTGGTTCTTCCTTTCGCACCACTTTCAGTTTCAAATATGTCTTCATAATGTTTGATTAGATCCTTTCCTTGGCTTTGTTCCTTCTTGCTTAATCCTTGACAGGCGGAGTCGATTATCTTGCACAATTTCTCAGGAACCTGATCGAATCTTTGGTCATTGTAACATTTCCTTCCAGATAATCACCTTCCATGCACCTCGTCAAAAATGTCTCACTCCTTGCATCCAGAGCAACATTCTCTGCTGTAATTACCTGTACATTCCCACAATATTTTCCCAAGATTATTTCTTCTTCTATGTCAGCTGCGAGAACACGACCTCGGATTGGTGTTGGTCCTATGATAAAGTTGACATCTACTTCACCTGCCACAGAAGCTGTTTCTCCAGTAGCTGTCCTAAGTCTCCATTTGCTAGAAAGTATTTTTTTATTTCTGGAAATCAAATCGGGCCGCACGATGGTTTTCGTCGATCCATTATCTAGTAAACAAGCATAGGTCCTTCTCTCCATAATAGCGTCCACAAGCAGGCCATTGGTTTGATGTTGCAAGGATGCGATTTGGGAAGTCCTTGGGGTTTGCGGATTCTCAGACAATTCTTTCTTGGTCCTTTTACCACATTTATTCTGAATGTGACAGTTTCTTCTACAATTCCCGCATGGCCGCGAACTTTTATTTGGTTTGATCTGATTTAGGATTCGACTAACCACCTGCTCCATGAACTCCTCATTTTCCTGATTGTCGACAGAACAGCCACGAGCATGGTTCCGGTCGTGCCAACCTTAATGCTTGCTGCGTATCAATATCCCGTAGACCATCTATGAACGTCTGGACAGCTAGGTGTTCCATGAAATTATCTGGCGTCATCGGATATGCCAGTCGTACCAGACGAGCAACATCTACCTCAAATTCTTGAAGATTCTCGCTTTTCTTCTGTGAACGATTCTTCAGTTGGGTATGGTATACTTGCTCCAAATGTGCATGGCCATATCTCATCTCCAACCGCGTAATGAGTTGAGAATAATCTTTACGTTCCTCAGAAAGCAATGTCTGCAAAATGTCGCTAGCATCACAATTCAATGCTATGATTAAAGCAGTCGCCTTCTCTACAGAAAACAATGCATTTGCTTCTGCGGCTGCTTCGAATTGCGTCAGGTAAGTCGCCCATGACGTCTTTTCATCAAAGTTTGGTGGCTTGATTCTGGTCTTCGAAATAGCCACAAGTTCTTCTTTTGTTTTGATGGGCCGTGGTATAACTTCTTCGTTGACCTGCTTGGGATCAGAATGACTCATGGTAAAGGGTAATTTCATCTGAGTCGTTATTGCCTCTAAAAGTCTAGAATGTTCTCTAATTTTCTCCTCTACAGTTATGAAAACCTCTTCCTTTAATGTTTCTGAGTTTTCCGCTAGTCGCCGTTCTAGAACTTGCTCCAAAGCTCTCGAATTTTCAGAATTCTTCTTTTCCATTATTTCCAGAGTTTGCTCCATTTGTTCCAGACCTTTCTCAAAAGTTCTTGAATTTTCCAGTAATTTCCTTCCTAGATTGTTCTCGAGGATTCTAGAAGTTTCTAGGTTTCTTTCTTCCATATGAGCTTGTGAATCTATTAGACGCTGTTCCAAAGTTTGCAAATTGTCTATTAATCGTTGTTCCAAACTTTTCACACTGTCCAGATTCTTCTGCTCCATTTGTTGCATGTGAATTTGCGCGTTCTCTATTAGCCGTTGTTCCATATTTTTCGCAATATCCAGATTCTTTTGTTCCATTTGAGTTTGTGAATTTATTAGACGGTGTTTGTTCCATGGTTTTCACACAGTCCATATTATTCTGTTCCATTTTAGTTTATTAGTCTATTATTCGTTGTTCCATTTCATCAACAGCGAATTCACGTCGGCATCTCCGCCTGGAACTTGAAAGACATAATTATCTGGATACTTGCCTTCTTTGGCTAACGCATCTCGAAGTCGTTGCTGGAGGATTGCCTTTTTTTTGCCGGTTGCATCCTCGTCTCTTTCTTCTAACTCTAGTTTTAAATCAGTCACTTTTAATTCCGTGAGTTTTACTCCATTGGCCATCACGATATTTAAAACAACGTCTTTCGCACTGTATATTTCTTTAAACAGATATTTAATTAACACTTAATTGTCTGTTATTTACTAATTACTTACACCTGAATACCACTGTAGTGTAACTGTCTTTTCAGGTTCTCAAATAAAACTAACGGTAACGTAGACACACACTACATTAATAATAAACGAATAACAATTTAAAAACTAATTACTAACAATAAGCACATTTATGTATTTGTATTTACGGCGATGATTTGGTATCGAATGAAGCTCTCCTCCATTTCCAGTTCCTCAATCTTTCTAGAGACGGTGGTATGTTCGCGCATGTGAGTCATCGTTAGACTGTTCGCGACTATTGTGGATAACTCACATCACAATATTTATTTCTTTAAACATTTCGCACTTTAAAATATAAACTCACTTAGACATTTTTCTATATATTCGTTTGCAAGTAGAAAGTATTTCCTTTTGTGCTCGCTCAAGTCGCTAGACCCTTGATCTTCTACCTGCTTACGGTCACTTTGGAATTCTATACACATTTCGATTTTAAAATTAAATTGTTTTAATTTAATTACGTACGGCTTCTTTTATATATGGTGTCTCATATCATTTGAAAGGTTGACTTACAAGGGAAATGTTAATAATATTTATGTCATCGATAGCACACCTCTTCAGGTCGCGCTTTTGATTAATTATTATTCAAGACATCGACAATATCGATCCCTCTCTTGACTTAGAGCAATAAACCGCAAACCTTTCCATACAGACCAGTATTACTTCGACACGAATCAGGCTTCTCTTTAGAACAATTGTAAGTGAAACATCTTACACGCCGTGCTGATCAAGTACCGGCCAAGATGCATGTGCCCTTGCATCTCCGCAACTAGAAGGTAATCTGTATTGTTCAATATATATTATTCTTTTAAGCCAATCCACCTTAATTTAATTGATTTAATTAATTGATTTCTTATTCCTCCGACCAAACATCGCTCTACATATCTGTCGAAGTATATAACGCACCACGTGGCCGACCATCTTCGCAGCTCAAAGGTAACTCTGTATTGTGTATTGTTCGATACAGAGATTATTTTATATTAATCGTAACTAATTAATATTTAATTTACTGCCCAATTTAACGCCGTTTCAGTTTATTTTTGTGTTAATGTTTTAATTACTTACTTACTGCTCCTTATGATTGCAGAATGGATGAGCTGCGTAAGATAGGTATTGACGACATTGAAGATAAGGATTCTGTTCTTGTAGTAAAAATTCCAAATACAAAAACAAAGAAGGATTGCATCTTTACCGTAATCAGTGAACTACAATAAACTTTCAAATGCTTCTTTTCTAGGCTGCCTTCTAAGTGGATATTTTCCATGATATAATCTTGAGGCAAATAAGCAATTTTTTAAATTTTCACCCAGAACAAAAATCATATCTATCAGTTCTTGATTGTCGAAGTTAATTTTTACAACACGAAATGTAGAGTAGGTATAGTAAACTACTTATTCTTGACAGTAGTATAATAATAAATTAGAAAATGTCACCCCCACCCCTACTTCTGCCATTGGCCAGTCCGAAATCACCCAGATCCCTACTTCTACTATTAATACCGTCGATCTCCAAGTCCCGATATCATTCGACGACGAGAAACCAAGGAGAATACTTCGACCTCGCCGCTGAAGATGTTGTTGTGGACCGCATGTATTATTGTTTAGAAGTAAATGGTGGCCATTTTGAGCATTTAATAAAGTAACTGTTTTGTAGATATCTAGAAGAAAAGAAATTTATGTTTTTATATTTTACTTAGGGTTAATAAATTTTATAAATTATGTCGCATTTCGAAATTAATTTATGTAGAATAAGAATTTCATAAAACGGTAATTTCTCTGAAACTATTGGTTTTAGAGGCTATATGGTATGTACATAAATTGAAGGGATTTAGTAGCTTTACAAAAGTGTGCAATAATATACAGGGTGTTTCATTTGAAAAAAAAAAGATTTGACCTATTAAAATGTGATGATTTTGTGCCTTCATATTAAACAACCTGTGCATGAAAAAAAAATACTCTTGTGCCATATGTTTAATAAACTCTTTCTCTTTGTAATTAAGAAGAATTTCGCTTTACATGTTATTAGTAAACTTTTATGAGATACATTTATGATCATGCAATTTTCTCTAAAATTTCATACTTTTCGCAATTTGGTAACGCGGTTAAATTTTGTCGAAAAAATCTAGTGACTTATGTACACCGTTATACTGATTGCGATAATGTAAAAATATAGCTACCATGCCATTTAAAAAAATATTTCGGTTAAATGCCTCGACTAATCTGAGCACCCTGTATAGTTCCAATTATTTTACAAATATGCAGTGTTGCATTTGCTACAACTTCTATTTGAAACATTTTTTGATATGTGTTGTAATAAACGAAATATTGGACTTCCTCGCACTAATGGGCCAGCCTGTATACCGATCGTTTTGAGTTGTAAGATATTAAAAGCGGGGAGGAGGTCAAGGGAAGTACGTCCCCACCAATATTGTAGAGCACACCGCTTATTCAGATAACGACGAATGCTGTGTGCATATCATGCGCGTATGGTAGCAGTTTAGCGAAAGTTTGAGAAGGTGCATTATGCGTCGTGTTGTGCTTGAAGACATTTCACAAACTATGATAATATGCAATGTAAAAACGTTTAATTTTAACAGTAGATTAACATAAGGCAACTTATTTTTTAAAACATCAAATTAAGTGGAAAAACTTCTCTAAATTAAAATGAAATAAAACTACGTACCATTTAAAACATAAAATTTATTTCGAGCTGAATATTATTATACGAAAAACTTAAATAAGACTTCTAAAAATTAAATAACGGGGCGTACTCTTTAAAATATAAATTAAACTCATTCTGAAAATATCTAAACAAATTAAAACTATAATAATAATTAATTTTATAAATTATAATTTATTAAATTAAGTGTTCGAATGCTTTCCCTTCTTGCATTAAACAGTAACCCATTCTATCGTAAAATTCTCTTCGAACGTTAGACAACAAACCGGGAGTAATATTTTGGCAAACCTCAATAATTTTTTGTCGTAATTCTGGCAAAGTTGTAGCTCGGTTATGACTATAAATTTTATTTTTAATATAACCCCTAAGGAAAAAGTCAACAGGAGCCAAATCAGGGGATCTTGCAGGCCATCGAATGGTGCCCACTTTAGAAATTAATTTATTTGGGAATACATTTTGGAGATATTGCCGAACATCCCTATGCTCATGTGCAGGACACCCGTCATGTTGGAACCATACATTATTGATATTGTCTGAGACTTCTTCAAGACCTGGTATAACATGTTCTTGTAGCAGATTCAAATACCGTTGTCCATTCAAATTGCCGTTAATAAAAAATGGTCCTATAATGTCATTATTGTAAATACCCACCCAGATGTTTAATTTCTGTGGATAGTGCGTACGAGTTTGAAGTACTCTGTGCTCATTGTCTCGAGACCAATATTGGCAAATACTTGGATTTTGTGCGCCATGAATAGTAAACGAGGACTCGTCCGTAAAACATATGTTTTCAATAAAATTATTTATCTCAATATTTTTATCGATTATAGTTTGACAGAACTCCATTCTACGAAAATAATCATCCTCAAAAATCTCTTGGTGGTTTTGATATTTATATGACCGATATTTGTTTTTTTTCAAAACCGCGTACGCAGTTGATTTACTAATATCTAATTCTTCGGCAATATCACGAAGAGATTTATTTTTATTTTCTTCCACAGAAGCACAAATTGCTACCTCCGTATCCTCATCACGTGGCGGGTTATTACGTCTGCATCGATAGCAGTTAACGACACATCCGTAGGTTTTAAATTTGTTAATAACGCGGGATATAGTTGATATCGATGGCACAGGTCTGTTAGGAAAGGACAAAGGGAATAAGTTTCTAATCTCTTCATACGTGTTCCCTTGAAAATTCCAACTTATAATTTCAATTTTCTCATTTACTAAAAATAAATCCATTATGGACGTAGCGGCCTGTCCTTGTTATACACACTTCGATCCGATTGCTGTGAACTACTGACTGCAACTAACTGCGTATTGTGTCGCCTACTTGCGCTACTAGACCGTGGTATCTAGACTCATAGGTACGCGTCCCCACTTCTTTGCGAATTTTCATACCCCTTACCTCTTCCCGGCTTTATTTATCCTATTTGTCAAAACGATCGGTATATAGAGAGAGAGATTTTAACAGGAATTATAGAAAGTTAGAAAATAAAATAATTCAATAGGTTTTGCTATATTTCCAGAAGATAGAGGTTACATAAAATTATATTTTAATTTATATAGCTTCTAATATAATATTTTCTATTGTTCATTATCTAATAAAAGTAATTTATGAAATATTAATAAACGACTATATAAACAAGAAAGTTATATTTTCGAAATCGAGAAGTGGTATACTAAACATTGTATATTTCTATACGAAATAACTCTATTGATGAAAATATCGACAATTCTTTTCCAGATAGAAAATAATTTATTAATTCCATTTCTATAAAACCAATTACTTATATTTTCAAAAAATATACACACGTCCGTTTTAAATTTTACTCGATTATTAAATTGTATACGACGCATATGATTGTTCAAAAATAGAAACAGGTCTTAATCCAGTGGAGATATTTTAGGAATATGGAGAATTGGGCAGAATTTCCCACCCTAAATTAATTATTTTTTCTCTGTACACTATTTTAAATTGTCGAATCAGGAAATATACACCGGATATTGTTTCTGACGCACGTCTGCTAGTTTACTAGCCGAATCTGGAGTTAATTTGTTGCAACTGAAGCGACACGGAGGTTGGAAATCCTCCATAGTACCAGAAGCATACATTGATGATTGTTTCCGACGCACTTCTGCTAGTTTACTAGCCGAAGCTGGAACTGATTTGTTGCAAGTGAAACGAGTAAGATTGCTGCGGCCAGAAAAATTATGACGGGTAGGAAAGGGGAAGTAGATGCCGCCCCTTCTGCGAATATGACTAATAAGGGTGCAAATCTAATAACGATAACATGTTCAGATGACAGTGGTGGCACTAAGGATGATATTGTAGGAAACAAAAGCGCTGGTGTTATAAGTGTTGGTCAAATGTTAAACAGTACTATGATTACATAAATTAATAAAATTTTTGTAAATTGTAATTATTAATAAATTTTCTTTTAAAAAAATTAACTTTATTCACTAGTGGATAAAATAATACTTTATTTATTGCCGAGGTTAAAGTGTTTCTTTGACCATGAAAATTGCAATGGAGACCAGAGAAAAAATAATTAATTTAGGGTGGGAAATTCTGCCCAATTCTCCATATTCCCAAAATATCTCCACTGGATTAAGACCTGTTTCTATTTTTGAACAATCATATGCGTCGTATACAATTTAATAATCGAGTAAAATTTAAAACGGACGTGTGTATATTTTTTGAAAATATAAGTAATTGGTTTTATAGAAATGGAATTAATAAATTATTTTCTATCTGGAAAAGAATTGTCGATATTTTCATCAATAGAGTTATTTCGTATAGAAATATACAATGTTTAGTATACCACTTCTCGATTTCGAAAATAGAACTTTCTTGTTGATTTAGTCGTTTATTAATATTTCATAAATTACTTTTTTTAGATAATGAACAATAGAAAATATTATATTAGAAGCTATATAAATTAAAATATAATTTTATGTAACCTCTATCTTCTGGAAATATAGCAAAACCTATTGAATTATTTTATTTTCTAACTTTCTATAATTCCTGTTAAAATCTCTCTCTATATATATACAGGCTGGCCCATTAGTGCGAGGAAGTCCAATATTTCGTTTATTACAACACATATCAAAAAATGTTTCAAATAGAAGTTGTAGCAAATGCAACACTGCATATTTGTAAAATAATTTGAACTATACAGGGTGCTCACATTAGTCGAGGCATTTAACCGAAATATTTTTTTAAATGGCATGGTAGCTATATTTTTACATTATCGCAATCAGTATAACGGTGTACATAAGTCACTAGATTTTTTCGACAAAATTTAACCGCGTTACCAAATTGCGAAAAGTATGAAATTTTAGAGAAAATTGCATGATCATAAATGTATCTCATAAAAGTTTACTAATAACATGTAAAGCGAAATTCTTCTTAATTACAAAGAGAAAGAGTTTATTAAACATATGGAACAAGAGTATTTTTTTTTCATGCACAGGTTGTTTAATATGAAGGCACAAAATCATCACATTTTAATAGGTCAAATCTTTTTTTTTTTCAAATGAAACACCCTGTATATTATTGTACAATTTTGTAAAGCTACTAAATCCCTTCAATTTATGTACATACCATATAGCCTCTAAAACCAATAGTTTCAGAGAAATTACCGTTTTATGAAATTCTTATTCTACATAAATTAATTTCGAAATGCGACATAATTTATAAAATTTATTAACCCTAAGTAAAATATAAAAACATAAATTTCTTTTCTTCTAGATATCTACAAAACAGTTACTTTATTAAATGCTCAAAATGGCCACCATTTACTTCTAAACAATAATACATGCGGTCCACAACAACATCTTCAGCGGCGAGGTCGAAGTATTCTCCTTGGTTTCTCGTCGTCGAATGATATCGGGACTTTTTTTTTTATATGAGTCCTCTTGATTTTGTTCGGTGGTCGGAGTTGCCTCCATTTCCACTCCAATTTCATTACCCGGGGTTGTGTATGTTTTGTGTTATTATGTGTAGTTGTGTGTTTGTGTGTTACGTTTGTTTATCCTATATGGAATGCTGTGTGTTTTGCTACATTTTTGTGTGTTTGTGTTGACCTCTGTTTATCTGTTAATTTTTGATTTTTTTCGCGGCTATTTGGATATCGTTATCCTCTGCGCGTCTTTTAATTTGCTTAAGTCCGTCTTTTTTAATTAGTCTCCGTTTTGGATTTATTATTTTTCTTATTGTGGGGTTTTCGTGTGACTTTATTGTTTCTATTGTTTTTAGTGTTCGTTTGCATATTATTGTTTCCAGTGTTTCGAGTTTCGTCTCTTTATGTATCTGCGCGTTTGTCATGTATCGCGGTGCATTTATCGCGAGTCTAATTACCTTGTTTATTTTCCCTTGTACCGATTGTCTTTGCTTTTCGCTGGCTTGATGCCATATTTCTCCGGCATATGTTGCGCCCGCGAGTATTATCGTTTTTATTATTAATATTTTATTTTCCAGTGTTAGTTTGCTTTTGCCGTTTAGTATCGGGTACAGTGCGTGTGTTGTGAACCCTATTTTTCGTTTTAATTCTTTAATATGTGCCGTGTATGTTAGTTGTGAGTCCATTGTGACCCCGAGGTATTTAACTTTTTCCTGCCAGTGTATTGTGTGGCCTTCGAGTTTGACTTCGTCCGGCCTTTTGTGTCGTTTTCTGTGTTGGAAGTAAATTGCCGCGGTTTTTAGTGGGTTAATTTTAATTTTCCATTTGTCGTACCAGTCCTTTAGGAGGACTAGATTGGTTTGTAACTGCTTGTGTATGTACGATGTTCGTCTGCTGCTTATGTATATAGCGGTGTCGTCTGCGTATTGTGCGATATTACATTTTTCCATTGTGGGAATATCCGAAGTGTATATGTTATACAGGAGCGGTCCGAGAACGGATCCTTGTGGTACTCCTGCTGCTATGTGTTCGATTGTCGATTTTTCGTTTCCGATTGTGACATTAAATGTACGGTTCTTTAAGTAATTGTCGGTTATTTTTATTAATGTGTTTGATATTTTGTGACGTTTCATTTTGTGTATGAGGCCGGCGTGCCAAACCCGGTCGAAGGCCTTTTCAATGTCGAGAAAGATTGCGCCCGTTGATGTTGATATGTTCATTTTTTCGGTTATGTGTTCTGTTAGTCTTAGTGCCTGTTGTGTGGTAGAGTGGTTCTTCCGGAAACCGTATTGAAAATTTGGGATTATGTTTTTGTTTTCGACTTCGTTTTCAAGTCTTGTCTGTATTACGCGTTCTGCCAGCTTACTTATTGACGGAAGTAAGCTTATTGGCTTATCGGGACTTGGAGATCGACGGTATTAATAGTAGAAGTAGGGATCTGGGTGATCTCGGACTGGCCAATGGCAGAAGTAGGGGTGGGGGTGACATTTTCTAATTTATTATTATACTACTGTCAAGAATAAGTAGTTTACTATACCTACTCTACATTTCATTCTCACTGCGATATCCATTCTTGCTACATCGCAGTTGAGAGCACTTACGTCTATACAGCGTAAATACGAACCCGGAAGAAATGGCCGGAGAAAGAACAAATAACGTGATTCAAATCACCAACATGGCGCTGAGGCCAACATTTCGAAGAAGATGCACAGAACAACAATTAATAGACGCCAAAACTATTATGGAAGATACCACCGACGAAAAAGAAATACAACGTCTGTTGCGCGAACAATCACAAATATTTATGGTTGATCGCGAAAATCCGTTTGCAACTATTACATTCAACACACCTCACACAGAAGAAAACAATCCGACAGCAACAATTATATTCAACACAGAACACACAGAAGAAACAAAACCGACAACCGCAACAATAATCACCGACGCATTCACACACCCGAAGAAAACAACGAAGAAACAAAAAACAGAACACGCAAATACACCAATTGAAATAAAAAATTCTTACGACGCCCTCAATACCAAAACCGAGGAAAAAATGGAAGAGGAAACCTCCGAGTTCACTCTACAACCGTCTACATCAAACAGCACACCCAGGGTAAGTGACAAAACCAACATCACACATAACACAAAAACAGAAACACGTAAAACACACAAAATCGCACCAATAATTATCACAGAAAAAGACAAATGGGCATACATACGACACATACTGAAAACAAACAATATTAACACTGTAGAAAACAAACTAGTGAGACAAGGCATACACATCGAACCGACAACTGACAATGACTACCGTACACTTAAACACACACTCGACAACGAACAAATACAATACTACACATTCCAACTAAGAAGCGAGAAGACATTAAAGGTAGTTATGCGTAGCATTCCTACCTTTATCACAGACACTGACATCACCGACGATCTGACTGACCAAGGTTACCCGACATTAAAAATTAAAAGAACGAACGGTAAACACGGCATTCCTGCACCACTGGCATTAATCGAACTGACGAGAGAGTACCAATCAATTTACAACTTACGCGACTGCTGCGGACTTACAATCAAAATAGAACCTTTAAATAAACGGACTGACATTATACAATGCCACAAATGCCAGACATTCGGACATCATCAAAGAAACTGTCACGAACACTCGACACACTTATGTACAAAGACTAAAACAACCCCACCAAAGTGCGCAAACTGCGGTGGTCCTCACCTATCCACATTCATCAACTGTCCTAACAATCCTAACAACCCAGCAAACAAAACCGCACCCAAACCTAAATACATACCAGCACCACCCCCAACAAATAATCCCTGGACTCAAAGACAAAACAAAACAACACATAACACAGTTGACGAATTAGCACTTGCCTTAGGCAATATGCTAATAACACTACACTCGACTAACGCAACAAACGAACAAATACCAATACTTCGTAAAACAAACACAGGCAATAATAACACTTTACAATAAAACACATTAAACACACACACAACTGAAACGCAAAAAAAATGTGATGATGACCAACAAACAAACACACATGACTTAAACGCAAAAACAGGACTGACGCACAGACTGCACATACAAAACACATGACCGCGCAAAAAACACAATACACGATATTAATCAGACACAAACACATCACAACCCTGGGATATACATAACAACGGTGTGGAAATGGAGGCATCTTCGACCACAAGTCAAAATTCAAGACTCATGACAAGTACTCTACATTTCGTGTTGTAAAAATGAACTTCGACAATCAAGAACTGATAGATATGATTTTTGTTCTTCGTGAAAGTTTAAAAAATTGCTTATTTGCCTCAAGATTATATCATGAAAAATATCCACTTAGAAGGCAGCCTAGAAAAGAAGCATTTGAAAGTTTATTGTTGAGATTTACACAAACTGGAAATGTTGCATATCCAAAAGGTGAAAGAACAAAGATGCAATAACAGCAGATGATGAGATGACAGTTATGTTAAAGGTTATAGAAAATCCTCACACAT
The DNA here is from genome assembly GCA_935421215.2 of Melolontha melolontha. Classification (NCBI taxonomy): domain Eukaryota; kingdom Metazoa; phylum Arthropoda; class Insecta; order Coleoptera; family Scarabaeidae; genus Melolontha; species Melolontha melolontha. The sequence continues at coordinate 92,344,149 of OW285239.1, forward strand.
CTAGTAGAGAAATTTCGCATCAGACTAACATAAGTCGCACTGTTGTCCAACGAATTCTGAGCAAAAACAAGATGCATCCATACCACATACAAATGATGCAAGAGCTATTACCCGATGATTTTGAAAAAAGAATAACGTTTTGTGAATGGGCTTCAGGAAGAATTGAACAAGACAGACAATTTTTCAATCATGTTTTATTTTCTGACGAAGCGACATTTCACAAAAATGGATTTGTCAATAGACATAACTTTCACTATTATTCCACCGAACAACCACATTATGTAAAGACTACTAGTCAGACAAGATGGTCCTTGAGTGTTTGGGGTGGAATAATAGGAAATTATATGATTGGGCCGCATTTTTTTGATGGGAAGGTAACTGTTCAAATTTATTTGGATTTTTTACAGATCCATTTACCCCATTTAATACGACATTTGCCCAATCAAGTCAAGCAAAGGATGTGGTATTTACATGACGGAGCGCCAGTTCATCATGCCGGTGTAGTCAATACGTTTTGAAATAATTGGCTACCTGAAAGATGGATAAGCAGAGGAGGGCCAGTTAAATGGCCACCCAGTTCCCCGGAATTAAACAAAGTAGATTTTTTCATGTGGGGTAATGTTAAAAGTCAGTTTACAAAACATTCGCAACAACAAAGGAAGATATGAAACAAAGGATAAGAGACACTTTCCGAACTATTGATGAGACTATGGCTAAGGAATGTTAACAGAGCTTTCAATGACCGCATGTATTATTGTTTAGAAGTAAATGGTGGCCATTTTGAACATTTAATAAAGTAACTGTTTTGTAGATATCTAGAAGAAAAGAAATTTATGTTTTTATATTTTACTTAGGGTTAATAAATTTTATAAATTATGTCGCATTTCGAAATTAATTTATGTAGAATAAGAATTTCATAAAACGGTAATTTCTCTGAAACTATTGGTTTTAGAGGCTATATGGTATATACATAAATTGAAGGGATTTAGTAGCTTTACAAAACTGTGCAATAATATACAGGGTGTTTCATTTGAAAAAAAAAGTTTTGACCTATTAAAATGTGATGATTTTGTGCCTTCATATTAAACACCCTGTGTATGAAAAAAAAATACTCTTGTGCCATATGTTTAATAAACTCTTTCTCTTTGTAATTAAGAAGAATTTCGCTTTACATGTTATTAGTAAACTTTTATGAGATACATTTATGATCATGCAATTTTCTCTAAAATTTCATACTTTTCGCAATAATTTGGCAACGCGGTTAAATTTTGTCGAAAAAATCTAGTGACTTATGTACACCGTTATACTGATTGCGATAATGTAAAAATATAGCTACCATGTCATTAAAAAAATTATTTCGGTTAGATGCCTCGACTAATCTGAGCACCCTGTATAGTTCCAATTATTTAAAAAATATGCAGTGTTGCATTTGCTACAACTTCTATTTAAAACATTTTTTGATATGTGTTGTAATAAACGAAATATTGGACTTCCTCGCACTAATGGGCCACCCTGTATATATATTATTAACTTTGATGGTTCAAAGTATTTCGATATCACTGGCGATAATAAATCAAACATTTCATTTCGCTAAAACAGCAGATATTGACTGAATAATTTATCATTGTACTGCGAGCTGGTGTTGGAATATGTGAAGTAAATTTGATCAAAAACGATTTATTAATGCATTGGCAAGATTAATTGCCTATATGGTAGCAAGGTTAATGTGTTTGCAAAGTAAATTCATTAATATTTTAGGAGTACAAAGAATTATAAAAGCAACACATCAATCAAAACCAAAGTAAATTCACTGTCATTCACACAAAATTTCCATTCATTTTCTAACACTCTTGTCATGGTACAAATGTATATCGATAATTCGTATTTCTAATAAACATCTGCAAAATGTTTTAAACGAAAATAAACGTAATTACCAACCTCGTATTAGGTCTGTTGATATATAATCTCCTTTTCCGTTTCTCCTTCTGTATACGCTATTCACATAATTTGTGATCCTTCTACACTATTTGCTATTCGCAAACTTTTCTTATTTCTTTCGTTATAAAGTAACAATCGCTACTTTTAAAGTTCTTCCGTTTCCCTTTTATTTTAGTTCTAGCGTTTTAGTATTTTAGACTCCTGGTATTATTAATTCACAAATCGCTATCGAAGCAAAAATAATCTGTTGAGTACTCATATCCCTCAATTTTATTTTATTAATTAGAGAGATTAATTTCAAGCATTAGACTGTACATTGAATAAATCGGCGGAGCCGAGTTCGTTCCCAAATCCGCAGGTAATAAAATGATATAGACCGAATTCGTTCCGGAGTCTTAGCCGAATTCGTTCCCTAAGTTGCCGGTGTATACATTAAGAGGATTAAGAGATAATGAGGTATTTTAAGTGTAACACATTTATAATAATTTATTATAATAAATTATAAATATATAGTTTTATTATTAATAAAACTATATATTATATAAATTTACATTTCATAAAGAGTTGGCCAATGGTATTAAAAGATGGACTTGTACGTCGCGTTGTAAAACAAATTTGTGCAAAGCATTTGTAAAAACTGAAGGTGCCGACAACAGTATAGTGCAAATGTCGGCAATACATAGTCACGATAAAATTACAATTGCGATTCATAAAGCTATATTTTTCCTACAACTGTCATTAAAGGATGCCGTTTTCATTTAGGTCAGTCTTGGTAAGTAATTATTGTGGTTTCTTAAAATAATTAATTTTAATATTTATGTTTTCCAATTATTGACAGGTGGTGCATAATATTAACGAAAAGTGAATAAAGGTAATAAATATTTTGACATAATTTTGCACGTTGTATATATTTGCTGTATAATATGTACACACCTATAATGTATTTGAATGTTTGACTATTTTAAAAAGTGCCATGCACTTAAAATATGTGTAACCGACAATAACCACGAGATTGCACGTGTGTATATATTTGTTATAATATGTATATTTGTAAATATTTTTGTATATTGTATTTGAATACATACATGTTTGCTATGGTTTGAGTATTTTTAAAAACGCCTTCGTCCTTATCTTTTAATCCTCTAATGTATACACCTACAACTTTGGGAACGAATTCGGCTAAGACCCCGGAACGAATTCGGTCTATATCATTTTGTTACCTGCGGATTTGGGAACGAACTCGGTGCTGTCCGAATGAATATCTATTTAAATAGATTAAATGACTAATAAAAATCTGAATCGCGTCTATCGACAGCATCAATTCCAAGCACAGAGATTTCAATAAGACCCAATCATACGTTGAATGAACAGCGCCTACTGTTTCGTAACACGCCAGTTACAACAATTTATATTGTCAATACTGAATCGTGTTCTTAATAGAGATTGTCAGTTCTGTATTAGTTCTTCTCGAGTGTGTATCGTGGGTGAAAATGTTACGGAAAAGAAAATACGAGTTACAAGGGTTACAGGAAGCTAATATAATGCTGTGAGGCAAATTAACTTCAACAATATATTTGTTATATATTGTTTGTTATTTATTGTTATATATTGTTATATATTGTATTTGTTGTATATTTGTGAATTTAGTTAATTTAAAGCTAAATAAAATTTTGAAAAATTAAAAAAATTATTATTAAATATTTAATTAACACTACATATATAAAGAAAATATATATATAAAGAAAATAAAAGGAAATATAAATACAGCCTTTTGAGAAGTTTTAATATCTAATTATAAATATGTAATTAGTTGTATGCAATTAATTCTGAAGGAAATTGTAATTGATATAAATTTAAATATTAATTTAAGTTATAAATTTCCACATCATTTCCGTTGATTCTAAATAAACAAATGAGATGTTGTGAAGCAGATTTCAAGGGGACGTTTTTGTTTTGTTATCGGCGTCTATTTGGAGAGTAGTGGTATAGAGCCCATAAGATACGGCGCCATATTCCGTAAAATTATAGCATTTTTCTTAATCCGCATATTTTCTAAGATGAAGGATTAAAAAGTACCTATAAATATATCCAAAAGGTAGTGGAAAGTTTAATTTATCAATAGAAAATCATTTGAACAGCGTAAATAAAGTTTTTAATTAATTGTCATCAAAAGCATCATTTTCAAACTTAAAATATTAATGGCGTAGGTAAGTGAATAGTGAAGAAAAATCACTTCAACTGAGGAAATAATCATATTGTGTACCTGAATTATCCTATCCTTGAATACCTGACCTGACACAGTCATTCCTGGACCTGATTTTAGAAGATACTAGAGATTTTTCCAGTTTCCAGAAATTTCTGAAGATATACACTGAGATCCTTCCCTTTTATCCTGACTTAATTTCGTATTCTGACTTAGAAAGTACCTTAACTTACGTTCATCAAAGAAAAATCATTAGTTAATTATTCTAAAATAGATCGATATAACTATACAAATAATCGTAACTGTATGATTCAAGTAAACTATTCAGAAAACGTCATCCCATATGTCAATTGAGTTGTTCTTAATATTAATTAATAGGTTACAGTTCATTCAAGAACTAACTTTCATTTATTTTATTATTTTGTTCAATTTAGACTTGAATTATCTCGTCAAGGCTATTCTTTCTCTGAACACTTCGGTTATCAGTCACTGCTATCAGTACACCTTTGCATTATAAAGTTTTTGATTCATGTATTTAGTGTTTTTTTTAAATTTATATTTCCTTTGAAGCAAACAATCTAACGTTTTTTGTTCTTTTACATTTCCTGCAAGAATAAATTAACTTGGGTTATTGTTGTATAATTATTATTTTTAGTAAAAGTTTTAAAAACAAATACCGACCTGTTAAGGTATTCTATATCCAACTCCTATATTTGTTACCTTTTTAGTATTCTTGGATTTGAAATAAATGTTTTCATATAGTTTTGTGTGAAAAAGAAGTTTCATTGTTATTATTTACCGTAGGTATATGTTGAAAGGTTTCTTTTTTGTCTACCTGTTTTAAAGTAGATCAAAATCTTGCTGATTTCACACAGTGAGTTCTTTCTACCCTGAGATAGATGTCAGCTTGTATGACAAACGGCTTAAGTGATCGATATATATATACCTTTAAATTGATAAAATTTATAAAGGTTTTTTTTATATATATGTTTATTTCCGCAGCTTTGAAACTGACTACTTCACACGCCTGAGATAAATAATTAATTTATAAGAGTCTCATCAATAGTATCAATATAATTCCTGAATGTAGTAAATTTCCACATTCTACATTTTATTAGTCGCACATCTTCAGAACTGTATTTTTGAATTAGGTACAGTTTACTACATCTTATTTCTCTCTCATACTTCATCCACATCGCCTTTCGGGGTTTACTATGTTACGCTTAGCGTATAGAAGTTTTAATTCATTATTTTAAATACACATATTCTTCTTTGAATATCTCATATTAATTATATTTAACTTAGACATTTTTCTTGTATATATTCGTGTATAAAGAGAAAGTTTTTCTATTGTTATATTCTGAATTGACCGAGCCCCTTCCTTCTACCTGGACCGTCAACCGATAACAGTAATGTAGAATTTCTTCTAGAACATTCCATTTTAAGTTATTTTAATTAATATTACATACTTCTTCTTTTATATGTGATGTTTGATATCGTTAGGAAGCTGATGTCACAAGGGTTACTCTAATAATAATTATGACATCGACAGACCAAGTCTTCAGGTCGCGCTTTTAATTAATTATAATTCAACATATCGACCCCCTCTACGATAGATCATAAACCAGACCGTTTTCTAGACCCTTTCCTATCGACGAAAACTAAAAGTTCCTTCTTCTCGTTCGAACGTTCGAAAGTGCAACACCACGCGCCGTACTGGTCAAGTACCGGTGGCATGGCCATGTGCCCCCTGCATCTCTTCCGCTTCTAAGGTAATTCTGTATTGTTCTATATATATTATTCTTTTAAGCGAATTCATATTAATTTAAACTAATTAATTTCTTATCCCACCGGCCTACACCGCTCTACATATACTTGTCCGAGTATATCTTCAGACCACGTGGCCGCCAACTCAAGGTAACTGTATTGTTCTATACAGAGATTATTTTATATTCATCGTAATTAATTAACCCTTAATTTACTACTCCATTTAACGTTCGTTTCAGAGTAATTTTATGTGTTAATTTTAGTTACTTAATTGCCGCTCCTCGTGTACATATTACTTTGTTTTAATTGCTTTTAAATATACGAGTTTCAATTTCTTATTATGTAAATATAAATATAAACTTTAAGGACGCCGCTGTGTTTTATTTTATTTATTAGTTTTTGTGTATTTATTTTAATTAACCAATACCACGCACGTCCTGGACCTTTGAAGGAACTTCATCAGCACCATCTAATTATTGTATTTATCTTAGAATAATAATTATTATTATACCTAGCCAACCCCTAGTTAGTAATAACTACTATATAATTATATATATATATATATATATATATATATATATATATGGGGAATTCAATTTGTTGGCGATTTAAGGTCTGGTTTTACTTCAAAATATATATATTTAAAACAACCCTACATGTTTCGGCAAATGATGCCTTTATCAAGGAATATAAAATATAAATGACAGTATATTAATGTCATACATTTGAGTTGCTATGGATAAAATTATTCAAAGATACATTCCAATTGAATAATAATAAATCATGCCCTAGTATTCTAAAATAGATAGACAACAAAAACAGGGAAACACAAGACATGAGTTATTATTATGTATGCGCCCGTGGAGCGTCTTAAGATGTAAAGCTGTCGGCATTCGCCTTAAACGAGAAGGAAAACCACGAAAACCTACTCGGACAACCAGACAGGAATCAAAACACGGAACTGTTAGCATGATAAGCGATATATAATTATATAACAGCAACATATATTATGATGTTACATAATTAAGTTATAGTATATACTGTTTAAATTTTTATATCACTTCTGTTGTTAATTGAATTTTTTTTCCTGTTTAATACAAAAAAATTCCAAAAAAAAATTACATAAACAATAAACCAAAATGACATACATGAATAACAGTAATTTAGACATGCGCCACATACCAACCAATGATGCTAAAAATTACTATGAATTATACAGAACAAATCTTACAACATCGCCTACGATAGACAGAGACGTGTTTATCTACATATAGCAAGTGCGTAAAAGAGGACAATACTCCATAAGAGCCCATACTGTCTTCTGAGGTGCGAACAAAGTATAGTAAAGTTACGACATGCTTTTTGATGTCACTTAGAAGTCATGGCTTACTAGAGGCAGTTTTTTGAATGCATGATATAATATATTATATAATGCATATGTACAATTGCGGCATTAAAAAACGTATACATTTGATATTTTTCTGTGTAATTGTCATTTTCTTTTCAAAAGCCAACCGTATTTTATATTGCAATTTAATTGCGTTATATCAGTCATATTGACATGCCGCAATTAAGTGTTGTCTAAAAAACCCAAATAATTACTTTAATAGGAGAAGGATATACAATTTTATTAGAAATATAGATAATGGTAATTTATATGAATTTTCGTTTGACGTTTTAAAAAAATAAAAATTGACATAGACTTACATAATTAAAATATTGCGAAATGTAGCCTAAAAAGTTGTACGCGTCTTTTAATGCCGCAATTGTACATATTGCTTAACTCCATATCCTCCTTATAAATTAATTTTCATATATACATTTTACAACACACTCAACAATAAAAAAACATTCAGCATGCAAGTGTTGATATAGAACATCGCCGGCTGAACTTGTACCGCGCTACTGGCGGCTAGCAAAAACGACCATGTTTAGTTATAAGCAATAGTTTTATTTTAGTTATCTAGTTTACAGTTTTCTAGTTTGAACATTTTCATATTTAATTTTATTTGCTTTATAATTTGTCTGAAATTTTAAGAAAAGACAAAAATTGATTCACGGCACAGGTTTTTTGCTGATCTTCTTCAATATTAAATTTGAATTTCGGGTTTTCGTAGATGACATCATTTTTCTTTTTCATATTTTCCACATCACAAATTGTACTTCTTAGTTTAATTTCTTTATAGTTTACACCTTCTCTGACAGCCCCTTCTTTATTCTCGGAATTCGTTTTGTACCCAGAGGGAGTCACTGTTACATTCTTTCCTGTTCTGAGAGCGCTTCTTTACTTCTCAGTAGGGTTTTAGTTTTCTTCTTTAATATTTTTCCGCAGGTTTCTCTTCGCCTACCTCTCTTTCTCTTGAATGGTGTTTTACATTCCCAGATTCTTTGCACATGTACTGTACTGTTTAATCTTTGAAGATGTCCCCATGTCCGAATTGTCGTTGCTCTATGACTCTATTCAACTGACTCTATTTTAAGTTCTTTTCTTATTTTTGCACTTATTACTTCTTCTAATTTCGTTACTCCTTGTACTCTTCTTAATTATATCATCTCCGTTGCTCTGATCTTTCTCTAACAATACTTATGATTCGTACCCGTACGTCCGGATAGACCTATATATTAATTTGTATACTTGCGCCTTTATCTTGAGAGGAAACTTCTTTCATATTTATGAGTAGGGACCGGACACTAGAGGCCGAAGACTCATCGCCCACTGGCGTACTATTGGAAATTTGTATATTTAAAGAGTTTTTAATTTTACTTAAATAATCGGAAAACAAGCGGTGTGGTGATCTATAAAATACGAAATATATTTTTATTTCTTCATTTTGTAGTTCAAGTTGAGTAAAGGAGTATTAATATTAACTAGCAATACTTTCTAAAGGTTCTCTTCTGTAAAATTTGTTCTATTTCAATGAAATACATCCTATAATCGCACCTGATTATAAGTGCATACTGGAAATATTCTTTTATTTCAGTGTATTTAGCAGTTAAATTTTGAGGCATTGTCCCCTTACACAATTGCCGCAGTGTTAAATCTGGATTTATATTAAAAACTGCGTCTAACTTTTTCCGAAGGCCACATCCGTAGTCACTTGGGATATCTTTCAATTTATTAATAGCCACCATCTAATGTGGTTAATTCATCATTTAATTTGAGATTTTGATTTTCAAAATAAGTGATTAGTTTTGGCAAATTTCCAAAATGTTCCTGAAGAAAGTACAACTGATTTTTTTAATATAAAATTTGTATTAGATCCTTGCACTCAGAAATACTTCGAGCATCGTCACTTAAACATGTAACGAAATTTTGTAAACTATCAAAATTCTCTGCATAAAAACTAGTAGCTTCCAACCATGTTCCCCATCTAGTTAATACGGGAGAGGGAGGCAGTGACAAAGATGGAAGTTTTCCCTGTAAAGAGCTACTCATAATGGTGCTTTTCTAAAAGTTTTTTAATATGCTGCATATTACTTGTGTAGCACATGCTCTCCACAGAATCTGTGAATATATCAGAGAATTACAAAATAAACAAACAAAAATATATTTCGTATTTTATAGATCACCACCCGTTTGTTTTCCAATTAACAGTTAAAATAATGAAAAAAAGAAACTAATTCACCGTACTTTATTTATCTTAGGAAATATAAATTAATAAATAAAATAAATGATTAAAACTCCTCGCACTTCTATGTACGCCCATCAAGAAAGGAATTTAACTATAATATTGAAGTAATTGCATAACAATTCAACGACAAAATAAAAGATGTACCGGTAAGCGAATGGATAGTGCAATAACTGCGTGTTGTACTTATAGACTGTTATAGACTATTTATATGGTCCATCGTAATTTCGGCCTGATGCGTCCGGTCCTTATTTATGAGGCACTTACTCATTTGCATAATAAACTCTGTTTGCCTTTTCTATCTTGTTGTTTAACTCGACATCTTGTCTTCCATTTTGATTCAAAGTAATTCCTAGGTATTGGAAATCATTCACCTGCTCTATTAATTCATCTTCTATTTCTATTTGTATGTCCATATTGTCCTCAGCTATTGTCATAGTTTTGCTCTTACTTTTATTCAATTTCATTACATTTCTAGTTATTACTTCATTCCAAATATTCCATGTTTTGTAATTCTTTTTCACTTCCTGCTATTATTTTAATATTGTCCGGAAAGGTACGCTCAGAGACACTAACCGCTTCTGCATGTATATAACCGATAAACATTGGTTTTGCTCTTCTTTGAATCTTTTTGATCAATTCAATCATAAAGGTAATGAACAAAAGAGGACATAGACTTCCCCTTGTCTCACTCCTTCGCATGTGTCAAACTCCTCGCACATCAAGTATCCCTTAATTACACAGTTTCTCGTTGTTTTCTATAGGCGTTTAATTATTCTGATTTATTTTGATTTAACTTTCCTTCCTTTTAGACATTCCCATATTTTTTATCCTGACACAAAAGCCTGTCAAAGGCCTTTTTCATGTCCAAACAAGCTACGTAAGCTTTTCCTGATCTCGCCAGAGTTCTGTTGATTTCTGTTTTTTTAAAATTTCTTCCGCTAGTTTTACTGCTGTACTCAGTAGCGTGATTCCCCTGTAATTATTACGACTTTTATTATCGCCCTTTTTGTGTGGTGGAAGAATCATTCCCATCTCCCAATTCCTTTGGAATTTGTTCATATTCCATACTTTATTGCAAATTCTGAGAAGTAGCAATGTTCCTGTTTCTCCCATGTTTTTTTTTATCATTTCTGTGGCAATTCCATCCTCCTATGCCTTCTGCTTTACATAAAATACAATTTACCTGACATTCTTTCTGCAGTTTTTCCTCTTTCATAATTTAATTAAGAAAGTTCTTCGATGTTTTTCTGATTTATTCTATACATTCAGAGACTTTTTCTGATATTAGGCAATTATTAATCATTGAAACTGACGTTATATCAAATCTAGAAAATTTCTTTCCTCAGTATTTGTAACCTTGATAATCATATAATCAGACATAGTAAAATTTGTGAGAAGAAGACGCAGAGAATGAAACGACCATGTTACAAGAGCAGAGAACAAACGGCCAATCAAAGTTGTGAGAGAGAAAACCCGTGGAAAGAAGAAATCCGAGTACCTATGAAAGGATGGAAAGATTCACATAGATACCCTAAAAAAAGCCTAAAGAAAAACGGAATGCGACCTAAATAAAAGAAGAAGAATAAGATATTCATATTGTAATGATATTGACCAATCAATTGCCTTTTTATCTATTGATTGTCGATATTGTCAAAACTGCAAAATATAATAAATGACCAATCATGAAAATAGTATATAACGGTATTTGGCCGATATGACTAATTACAACAGGCGACGATAAATTCTATGTGCGAGGCGTTAACCGGGGCTATAAATTACACTGGTCAACACAGCTTAGTTTTCTTATACACCAGTAAGTATATGTAGTTTATGTCAAAACAATTTACTGCATCAATGTATTCATAAAAGGCGATAACCATAATGAATTTGATGTAAGTAATAGACTAAAGAACTTTAAAAAAATGGATAAAGAAGAAAGAGATGGTGAGAAGTGCCGGAAAGCTACACAACTTATTTATTACCATACATTATGCAGACATAAAATTAGGACAAAGAAATCACAAAAAGAAAGCAGAGACCGCGGAATAAAAAAAATCTATTAGAAGACAGGAATAAACAGAACATACAAAAATGTAAAATCGAGATGGGTAATGCTTCAGAATGGAAGAATGGAAGTTATTTTGCCGATCTTTAGCGAGTCAAAATATCCATTCGAGAACGCAAAAGCATTTCGCGTTCGAGATACAAAGAATATTTTTTTCGAAAACTGCAATAAAATAAGACAATTGTGTTATACCCAACAATTTAATTTATATTTGAAATCGTTTGAACCGTGTTTGAATCAAAACGGTTTAGGCGCGGTGACTATCACAACGATAGCAACCTAATAAACAATAAATATTAGTTGCTTGAAAAAGTAGTTTCAGATTTATATATTTGAATTCATATTCTAAGAGTGTTTAATTCAAAATGAGCTCGGAAAGTGAAGACGAGCATTTACCAGGTGAAGTATTGGAAGCGGCACAAAGTGCTGTTTCACATTACTCCCCCAAAAATTATAAATAAGTATCGGAAAAATGACAAATTATTTTGACATTTGTTTTATGTTCTAGAACGAAAAAGTCTTTTTCTATTTTGCGTTCGAAATGAACTCATTATGAAACCCAAAACAGTATCGAAATGAGCTTCATTTCGATACGCTTTTTTTCATTTTTCAATGTTGGCGTTGTTCGAATACAGAAATAAATATCATTGCTGTCATTTGATTTTAAGAATTTATGTACATTTGACAGATATGATATATGTCCGTATTTTACACAAACAACGTATGTTGTATACAATTGACAACAACATATATATGTTTCTATGTCACTCATGTTTATATTTTTAAATGGAGTATCAAGTAATGTTAACGAAAATTAATAAATAATATGTAATATAATATACTTCGCGGATAGCAAGATTTAAATTTGAAAATGTCAAGTATCAATGTGACCAACTGCATGCTTTATATAAAAATTAAACTCTGAACTTTCAAATTAAATAATTCCAATTTAAGCAATTTATTAATGTAAAAAACGCAAAATAGAAAAAATAGTATAAAAAACTCGTTTCATAAGGCCTTCTGCCGCACTCGCTCTTTAGAAAACTCGCCGCTATCGCGGCTCGTTTTCTAAACTGATCTCGTGCGGCAAAATAGTGCCTTATGAAACTTGTTTTTTAATATACTATTTTCTATTTTGCGTTCGAAATGAACTCATTATGAAACCCAAAACAGTATCGAAATGAGCTTCATTTCGATACGCTTTTTTCATTTTTCAATGTTGGCGTTGTTCGAATACAGAAATAAATATCATTGCTGTCATATGATTTTAAGAATTGATGTACATTTGACAGATATGATATATGTTCGTATTTTACACAAACAACGTATGTTGTATACAATTGACAACAACATATATATGTTTCTATGTCACTCATGTTTATATTTTGAAATGAAATATCAAGTAATGTTAACGAAAATTAATAAATAATATGTAATATATTATACTTCGCGGATAGCAAGATTTAAATTTGAAAATGTCAAGTATCAATGTGACCAACTGCATGCTTTATATAAAAATTAAACTCTGAACTTTCAAATTAAATAATTCCAATTTAAGCAATTTATTAATGTAAAAAACGCAAAATAGAAAAATAGTATAAAAAACTCGTTTCATAAGGCCTTTTGCCGCACTCGCTCTTTAGAAAATAGAAAACTCGCCGCTATCGCGGCTCGTTTTCTAAACTGATCTCGTGCGGCAAAATGGTGCCTTATGAAACTTGTTTTTTAATATACTATTTTCGTTCTAGAACGTAAAAATATTTCGCAGCTAGGTGACAAAAAAGGCTCACTTTGTCAACTGAAAATCTAACGTAAATGTCAACTTTTAATGACGAAAATTAATTTTTTGAATGTTACATAAACTAAAGAAAAGTAGTCTTCTGAGTAAAACGCGTTCGAAATTTCCAAAATTTTTATTTTTTAAGGAGTAATGTAGGTACATAATATAACGTAATTTATTTACAAAATATATTCCTATTCGACTTTTGCCTGTATTTCATTGCCGGTTCATCTCGTTTAAGGCGTAGTCAGTAGTTCGCTACTATGCTTTCGTTCCATATTCCCTTATATCGCGTGATTCAATTTGACTGATAACTTGGTGAAATCTCTCACCATATTTATTGCTTACATCACCAAGATTGTCTAGAAGGAGATCACATGTAAACGGAGGAATTGAACTTTAAGGGATATTTTAGGTTCCAAATCTTCGTAATTTTCCAACAGTTCATCAACCAGCGTTTATAATTTTCAGCTCTTTATTTCTGAAGAAGTTTGTTATTTCAGTTTTTAAGGACTACCAATAAACCTTTCTTTCGTCCTTTCTCTTTCGGTATAGTCGTAACAGTCATCTTTCATTAGCTCTTTGATTTGGAGTTCGCTTAATATTCCTTATTTTGGAGATTTTACTTTAGTTCATGATTTACTTGATAACCCAGCGATTTAAGTTCTTCAGAATTAGTAGTCTGAAGAATGGTCCCTTGGATCTCTCTATATCATTGGAACTGAAAAGATTTTCCATTCAGCTAGCCAGTTAGCTGAGAAACCTTATCCCGATCTCCAACTTCACACCTAGAGAATACAATCCCGGTATCCCGAATCCCGGGATATCGGGATCCCGGTCGGGTTTTGATCCCGTAAATCCCGTGACTGTACTTGGCCAATCTCGGGATTTTCGGGATTGCCAGTTTGCATTCCGTAATCCGTTGCGCCTTGACAATGACCTTACCTAGATTATATTAAGGGCACTTATTACATAAAGACACAAAATCAACCTTAGGTAAGCCGTACGATAAAATAACTACACAGGTACAGCCCAAATAATAGGTATCTTAGAAGGGACTTCCCCGCCCGGCATATTTCAATAAACACTGTTAAAGTAATTCCCCCAACGGGCCAACAGGGGAATTACCCGATCACCTCATATGATATTCTCATAATATTGTTGCGAGGGATTCCCCGTCGGGGATTCCCTGTACGAAAGTATAAATACGCTTATTAGGATTTACTTTTATCATTTATTATTCTACAAGCGACAAGGTTACACAGGTTACGTCATTTAAATTTAAAAATCAATTATCTGAAAAAGTTATTTTAAATGGCGGGAGACTTTGTTCAACATAAAAAAACAGTGATACGTCGTCAGCGTGGTGTTATTTTTTAGTTGCGAAAGACGGGAATAGTGCTAAATGTAAGCGATGCCCTGCCATTCTCAAGACTTTGGGTGGATCGATTAAGGGATTACATACACATTTGTCATCAAAACATAACATTAACATTTTAGCTGACGTTAATCGTTAACAGCTTCAACAAGTCAAGAAGTCAACAAGTAGAAGATTATTTACTCAGTGCCGACGATAGCCTCGATGATATTTTGGCAAGAATGATTGCATTAGATGGATTTCCATTCAGTGTATTCATAACTTCAGACGATTTGAGAAAATTGCTCTTAGCGAAATACACGGATTTACCAAAATCAGCCGTCACAATTCTAAAGCGTGTTATGAATTACAGTGAAAAAATCAGAAAGCAAGTAACTGCAAAATTAAAACATTTGAAAAGTGCAGGTCAAAGATTCAGTCTTCTTTCGACGAGTGAACATCAACGTCCAATAAACGATACATGGCTGTCAACGTTCATTCATATAGACAAATGTGGAGCTTAGGACTCGTTCCTTCATGGATGTATGACGGCCGAAAATTGTCTTCGTATATTGAAAGAGCGTCTAAGTAAATTTAATATTTCCCTGGAAGCTGATATCGTGGCTAATGTAACCGATAGACCGAACGTTATAATAAAGGTGGGACAGCTTGTTTGCACTGAACAACAACTGTGTCTCGCACATGGTATCAATTTGGCTGTCTGTGATGTGCTTTATAAAATAAAGAATTATTTTCAAGACAGGCAAGACAGCCCTACCTCAGACTCAGATGATACTATAAATTAACCAGCTGTGACTGCTGATTATATGAACGATAGCGATCATGATGACAATTTAGAAGACTTAGACTGTCCATAATCAGATTTAATTTCTATGTCACAAAATGAACTTGCGCGAGAACACATACCAGAGTTAACGAAAGATGAAAACATTAATGAGCTGATAAAGAAAATCCGCAAAGTTGTGTATTTCAAAAGATGACCATTGAAAAATGAAACAGTACTTCAAAAATATGTGAAGATTGAACATGAAAAAGAGTCACTTCCTTTGGACTGTAAAACCAGGTGGAATAGTCTTTTACCATGCTGGAATGATTTTCTCTTTTAAAAACCTGCATTCAAAAAGCTCTTATAGATCTCAATCATCCAATCCGTTTAGAAGATGCTGATTTTGACTTGGTAAATAAAATTGTTGATGTGCTGACCCCAATTAAATTAACAGTAGAAGCAATCTGTCGACGAGATGCTTATTTATGCACAGCTGATGCCGCTTTGAAATTTCTTATAAAACAATTGTCTAGCAAAAACTCAGCACTCGCCAATAAAATGAAAATATCCTGAGTGGAACGTATAAAGCAATGAGGAAATAAAGATTTAACTGGTGTGTTGAATTATTTACAAAATCCACGAAAAGATGACGAAAATCAGTTATTATCGGATTTAGAATGGCTTGACTTATTTCCAGTTCCTACACAGGCTTTAGTGAGGGCGCAAATAAAGAGTATTTTTAAAATACTAAATAGTCAAGATGACACGGAAGAGGAAGAAAGGTCAGGATCACAAACAGATGATGAGCCAAGGCAACAAACCTCCCAACCCCAATTGACACTAAAGGAAAAGTTACAAATTAATAAGAGCTTGGAATCCCCAGATCCTGAAGTACAAAATGAATCGGGGTTCGTAAATAGTATTAGACGCGAAATGAGCCTGTTCGAAAATGAAGAAGTTCATGTATATCACTTAGAATTAGAATATATGTATATCTACAGTATATTCCTCCAACCAGTGTAGAACCTGAGCGAGCGTTTTCAGCTGCTGCTTATGTTGGCAATAAACTACGAAGCAGGCTTGGAAGTCAAACATTGGATGCTTTGATATTTCTGCGATTGTATTTTCGAAATTCTAAATAGTTTTTTGTATTGTCTTTTTGTTCCATATTTTAGTATATTGTGTTGTGCAACAATATTAATAGATAATTTTTAAAAAATTACTTAATTTTTTTTTCATTTGAGCCCAATTAGAAACCACAAAATCTAATCCCGGGATCCCGAGATTACGCTTCAAAATCCCGTAATTCCGGGATTGAAAAACATGCTCGGGATTATATTCTCTATTCACACCCGTACAGTTGGCAACGTTTTTTCACTTCACCACGCACGTTATAAAAGTTCTCAGGGCTATTCGCACATGGAAATTGTCATCTTTCATTAGTTCTCTGATTTGTGGTTCGACTAATATTTCTTATCTTGGATATTATGAATTACTTGATACGCCAGCGATATAAGTTGTTAAAAAGTAGCAGTCTCAAGAATAGTGTGGCATTGTAACAAAAAAAAAAATTAATTGTCAAAGATTGAGTGGTTCACAAATATGTAATAATAGAGTATATATATATATATATATATATATATATATATATATATATATATACTGTATGACATGGAAACTGCAACACCAAGAAGGGGTGCGAATTTTTTGACCAAACTTGGTAGAAACGTATAACTATTCAAAGGCAATAATTGATTAAAATTTCAGAAAAAAAAACAAAAGACTAACACAATTTAACATAATTTTTATTAATAATGTGTCGAGCCGCCCCTATTAGTTACACACTCCCTCACTCTTCGTGGCATTGATTCGACTAGGTGGTCGATATCCTCTTGGGGTATGGAGTCCCAAGCAACCTGTAATTCATGCCGGAGAGCTATTAGTGTCTGCGGGGGATTGGCTAAATTCATAAGTTTTCGTCCAATAATGTCCCACACATGTTCTATTGGCGAGAGGTCGGGGGATTTGGGTGGCCATGGCAAGATATTGACATGAGCCTCTTCGAAGCGATTTATAGAAATTCTCGCTACGTGGGGAGGCGCATTATCCTGCTGGAAAAGTGGGTCTTCGAGCATTTGAAGATATGGAAGAATATGGGGTTCTACCACCTCATCAATGTAACGTTGGGCGTTCATGGTGGCTTGGATGAACACCAACTTGGACCTACTACCATATCCTATAGCACCCCATACCATAACACCCACTGCTCGATGCACATGCCTTTCAACGGAAAACTGAATATCACTACGTTCCCCACGTCTTCGTCTGACCCTCATACGGCCATCATGCATCCCTAGACAAAATCGAGATTCATCACTAAACACCACCTTATGCCACTCCATGATCCAATGCATTCGCAATCTACACCACTCCAAACGTTGCTGTCGGTGTTGAGCCGTAAGTGGTAACACAAGATGTGAACGATAAGATTGTAAGCCGAAACCCCTAATTCGGCGATAAACGGTTCGAAGGGTTACTGGACGACCTTGATTACCTAACCACACGTCAGCAATTGATCTGGTACTGGAGAACCTGTCTCTTAGTGCCATTAGGCGAAGGCGGCGGTCCTGTATCCCATTAGTTCTTCTTCGGCCTCCGGTTCCTCTTCGACGTCTTTCCTGACCCTCCCTAGTCCTTGATTGATAACAGCGCATAATGGTGGATTGGTTTCGGTAAAGGCGATTTGCAATTTCCCTGTATGAAAAACCACCTTCTCGCAAACCAACAATTCGACCTCTGTCGAATTCGCTTAATTGGCGATAATTTCCACGTTGCCGCACTCTAGGCATAATAAAACTCTCTAAACACGTTAAACAAAGGTATAATAAGACAAAACCGTTGAAATAAATTTGAAACAAACAATAAATACACCACACATTAATGTCAGCGAAAACTGAATGAAGTGTCAGAAGTGCCATGACCACTTGATATATCGCAACAAAATTTTAATCAATTATTACGTTTGACTAGTTATACGTTTCTACCAAGTTTGGTCAAAAAATTCGCACCACTTCTTGGTGTTGCAGTTTCCATGTCATTGAGCTTATATATATATATATATATATATATTGTTCTAATGCGATATTGCGGTGTATTTAAATAATTTAATTGGAACTATTAATTGGGCGCCTTTTATATATAATAAATACACTTCAAACAACGCAATCTTTACTTTACTATGCCAACTAGTCATCGGTTGAATGGAATCTATAAAAATCAATGTTATCTCTGGCTCTTCGCGAATAAAGGCTGTTTAAATCTTCGTATGGTGCTTAATTTAATTATGCTATAAAGAAATAACTCCTACAATTTAACTCTAACATATAAAAGAGTGAGACTAAATAAAAAATAATCTGTTTATTGACAAATAAAAAGAAAACTGTAATGTGAACAATAAATTGGATCAAACGTTAATAAAAATAAGCTTTAAAAGATGTGCACGTGTATAAATGAAGTGAAATAGGTTATGAACAGTTAATTATTACAAACATGTACAAAATTAAGGATTATCAATTATAAACGAGTAAGTACTTCTAAGATTATTCTTATGATGATGGTAGAATAGATAATACGAGATATTATAAACAGTGTGATGTGGATGTTAATAAAAGTAAGATTCGAGGTTTTTTTTATTAATAATTAATTTTAATTTTATGTAAATTTTCAATAATGACGGATTTGTTGTAGTATATGGTACTAGTGAACCTGTTGATAAGTGTTACTAATGCGAGTCTCCAGTCTAGTAGAAATCTCAGCGTACGATGCGAGTGCGGGATCTCCCAATTCCTTGGCGGCGTCTGGTGTTGTTTGTTGGGTGACGCGTTCGTCAATTTCTTCGGACTCTGTGTTCGTATGATGCTCTTGCGATTCTACGGCCACTGTCAAGTGATGGGCTCGAGGTTTGTTCTTCGTTGTTGTAGAAGATATCCAATTCACGATTAATATAACCAATTTAGAGGTTTTCACTTGTATTTAATATTTATTAAGATAATTTTTCAAGTGATGTGTCGCAATACATCTATGTGTATTAAAGTAATTTCAGAAAAGACATTTTTAAATTATATTCTTGATGATATCACTGGTTTTAACACTTTTTTATAAATTTTTCTAGTAAGTTGATCGAAAATGCGTCTATATGACCTTTAGATTTCAAGTAAAAGATGCCGATATCGTTTGTTTATCTTCCAAGCCTAGTATAATAATTACAAATAGCCTCGAAGTTTTACTTTTACTAATTACTTTTACAAACATAAAATAGATAATATTATTATTTTCCTTAAATGATAAAATTTATAGGTTAATTTTAACGTTTGGTATATATATTTTCTTATGCTAAATTCTGTGTTATGTGCATGGTAAATATTGGTTCGCGGGTTAGTTTGCTTTGAAAATAAGTGGGCGTGTTTAACTAGTATCGATACAAATATGGATGTAGATAAATTAGATCTCGTTAATTTCGCGCTAAGATTTGAATTATGAAATTGAAATAATAAATATAAAAGTAATAAAAGAAATAGAAATCAGTTAATTTAAAGAATACTATATTGTCGTCAGATTAATTTATATACATTTTGATACTAATTTAACCTATTAACCTCGCTTGTTTAACCCTTTTTATGTTGAATTTACTAATTGAATATTTTGTATTTCCCATCATAGGTGCTGGAATATGCGTATGCCTTGTCCCATAACAATATATATATATATATATATATATATATATATATATATATATATATATGTATATATATATATATATATATAAATATATATACACTTCACAAACGACAGAAAGGAAATTAACAATTTAGAACATAACACGGCATTCCCAAGCAAGCATAACATCCTATAATTACACATTGCCGGGAAGCTCCAAGTCGTCCGGTTAGTCCTCGACATCACATTCCACCCTAACACGCTATTCAATGAATAAACATGCATGGCTAGACAAGCACTGCTTTAAAGTGTCTTTGAAAATTAGTAATTCGAAGATTTAAATGTAAACACATGTTAATTTAATTTGGAAAAAAAATGGTACGCGATAAACAAATTTGAATAGTATATTCGGATTTAGCAGGTAAAATTACTTAAGAATTCGCGAAAACTGTTTCCATAACAAAATCTTTGTATATCAGTGTTACTTACGTTTATTTTTAAAAGGTAAGAATGTCTGAAAAATACCAAATATCTGTAGAAGTTTTAGGTTCATGTAAAATTCTCGAATATAAAAGAAAACTGAGATGGTAATAAGTATTTGCACTTTAAAGATATCGTGATCTTAGAACAAATGCAGAATAAAATTAATAGTCAAGACTGTCTTATTTTTTATATCTTAAAATGTGAAGCACGTTCTAGCTATTATTAAATTTTTCTATTTTTCAAAAAGTTTTAAAAAGTAGATTTGTTTTCATACACGAAAAAGAAAAGAATTCACAGAACAATAAATTTCACGTAATTTTTAAGAATGAATGTCCTAAATAAAACAATAAAAATACCTTAATTACGTTTTATTGATTACGAGACGAGAGCTTCTAAAAACTAATCCTGCCGGTAATGTATAGAGAAAAACTGAGCGACCTAAATTTCTTGACAAATATATTCCTGCAAGTAAAATAATATATTTGCGTCCTTGTCCTTGTGGATTTCATGATTTATTGACCTAGAAATACTCTTATTTAAAGGTAGAATATACAGTATAGAGGAAATAACTACTGGATATATTTTAATAGAATATCATATGTTGTATCATATATTTGTGTTTGTAAAATATAAAAAAAACATATATAAACATTTCTCATATAAAAAAAATTCAGTTTTTAAAAGCAGTCAATTTATATTTTCCAAAGTTGGTATCTATTTTGCTACAGATTGTTAAAAATTTTGCACATAAAATCGATGTGGAACTCGACATCGTGATATGAATTTAACGTATGGTGTTTTTCTTTATAAACTATATATTACAACAATTAACAATAAATACAACAATAAATACTTCATTTTCAAATTATTGATAGTAGGCCATATCTACGATGGTCCTCAGTTTTCTTCCGACTTGTCTCATCATCCTCTGAACTACAGCCAGATCAATTTCTCGCATTTTTTAAAAAAATTCGGCGTCGTGGTTGGCCTTTTGCTGCTTCTCATCCATTTTCATACACTTTCCTGGTCAATATTGACCAAAATTTGAGCTACATTGGGGGGATCGTCTAACTTAGGAACAAGGTTTATGTTGTTTGCGTTATACCAGCCTCTAGTAACACTAGCATAATAAGATGAAGCTAAATCAGGCCAAAACAAGATATCATTATTGCCATGATGTGTATTTTAAAACTAAAGCAGTTTAGAAAGGCATCTTTGAATGTAAAGTTGTGCAGTTAAGACTTCTCGTCGAACACAACCAATGTACGTCTGCGAGATAAATCCGGTCTCAGAAATGGCACACCACACTAAAATTTTGTCCTCAAATTTGGATTTACCATTTAATGCGAAATTGTCTCATGTGTTTTCTATGTCGTCGGTGTAAAAACCATTGATTCCCTTCATATCTGAATGGAACAAGGTGAAATATTTCTCATCATCCATTCAATCAGTTTGTTGACAACATAGATGCGCCTTAGCGCACGAGAACACCTGGGTATTCTTTTTAACGGGGCCGCGGTATAATTTGGTGCTTTCCTTCGTTTTCGAAACACTACGTTCTGTCGGGAATTTGTTTGAAAAACAGTGGTCTTTGAAAAGTCGAATCTTCTACCTATTTTTCGCTGTGATACTCCAACTCTGTCATTAACGGCTTCAAGCATTCTTTGTTCCCTCACTTAGCTCAAAATTCTTGGTGGACCACTTTTGGGCAAATTAACGCAAGGTATTCCTTCTTCACATTCCTTTATGGTTTGATAAATTGTTGATACAGAAATATCTTGTTCACGATAAATGGCATCAATATCACGCTTGGACATTCGCCCAACTAGATTGGAAATGCCTTCACGAATATTTAGCTTATAAGACATTTTGTTGAACCAGATCACAAAAACTAAACTGTCATAATTAAAGCAAGTTAATTATGACATATGACTTCGACTTCCAGCGACACCCACAACTTAACCAAACATCATTTAGTAAAACTACAATCATCTAAAATTTTTTCGAAAACTTTGGGATCATACGTTAGGACAATATTTCAGGGTTACTATTGTAAAGGCTTGGAATGCAGATTTTTAAAAAATTGAAAATATCATCACGCAATATTTTTTGTTTGTTTTACTCCATAAAAATATAACTCGAAGTGTACTTTTTTGACATTTTTTATATGTAACCCGCACAGAAAAAATATCGATTTGCTATTTTTACATATTCTTTTGATATTTTACAAAAACACAAATCGATAGAAGAAAATTTGAATGAATGAGGATAAAACGTAATTATAACAGGTTGCGCATTACGAAGAATTGCCTAATACGCAGTTTTATCTAAAATTTCTAATTCACTAATTATCATTTAATTAATATTTTTTAACCTACGTACCAAATACGACTATAAAAAATATCACTGCATTCACTGTCATTTATTAACAATACAAAATCCACAGGCTACCAGAACAAACAGCGTTTGATATTCCAGAATGACCAGACTCATACTAATATATATTCTTACAAGAAAAAGAACGCTAGAAGGAGCAGGGTTGTCAGCAAAGACAGGAAGCAAGAACAAAAAGATCAATGTCATGCTAAAGGACGGAAAAATAAAATACCGGTTTCACTAGTTTTATATGCAACTAGCTGCCCGTAGCCCGGCGTAGCTCGGCCACATTCTATAGAAAAATTAAAACTTTCTTTGTGTTAACTGCCATTAATCGACATAAAGTTTTTGTTTATTCTCTAGCTAAACAACGAATCAATGATATTTTATTATAATCAATCTATCATTCCAATGCCTGTGGATACACAATATTCTTCGTTATTCCATCTGGTGCATAAACAAACATATGTAATATGTCCTAATTTTGCGGACATACTACATATGCACATGAGGATTGATAATTTGCATCTGTTGTAATCATATATAGCAATTCGATAACTGTTGCCATTCTGTCGAGATAATTGCTAAGGGACAACTTGAAAACAGTATACACGATGCTGTGAAATTGACCCAGCGAAAAAAATAAAAATAGATTTAATAATGTATAAATATTAAACGTAACCAGATTAAGCAAAAATAAAAAGAAAACAACTGAGGTTGTGTCTTTTAAATGCACCTCGCATATAGTATTTGAATTTAGTATTAAAACGTTAGATGTAAAAAATTAACTTTATTGTTCAAGTAAGTTTAAAATTCAAATTTCGTAATTCGTATTTCGTGGCACGACACTCGAGTAAATAGGTGACTAAAATTGGTACTAATATAAATCAATCTCAATATGGTGACTCCACATGTGATTATACTTATCGATCTATTAAATTATTTTATATGTGCTAAACTAAATCCAGTTTTAATATTATAAATAGTGCAAAGTGATATTAAACAAGTTTTAAAAAGGATTACACTGTTTGAAGAACAGTTAATCAAAATGTAAGTACTAATAGATTGAAAGACAACAAGTTTTCTGTGTGTTCATGATGTTCTAAATGGCGTAAATAAATTTGTTAAATAACCTGAATATTCGGGTTATATATTCTTGTAATCTCTGCCTATAGGTAGTGGATGGGTTCTCAAAGTAGGAAACAGGAAAATAAAACAGGAAAAATCCCTCAATGGATGGCTCAATATTCAAAGTTTTGAGTCCGACGACGGCTTATTTCATGGCGGCTCGTGTGGCGTCCAATATAATGCTCGTGTTCGGTAAAGTTTTCGTTGATGGCTTCGGCGTGGGTTTTATGCGTCCAAATTTTTGAAAATTAATAAGTCAGGAACGGAATGGTCTTGTGTATTGAAACTTGGTCAAAAGGTAGTCGGCAGGTAAGAAAATAGTTTGGTATATTTTAAACACTTGTATATTTAGTATTTCAGCAGAAATAGTGAATTTTGTGGATAATCTATCGGGTTGTTTAAGGATTTTAACCAGGGTTTAAGGAGAACATTTTTATATAGTTCAGATAAAGATTAAAAGTTTAGTAATTTCAAACGCTCGTAGTAAATATAATTGTCTTTACCCATATTCAGTTGATACAAGATACAATTAATAAATATCCGTTGAATTCCATCAATACTATTTGAATGATATTCAACATGCGGATTGAAGACTGAATAGCAATATTCCAGCGTAGATCGAACTAAATTCTTATACAACGTAATTTTGGCTATGTCATTGCTGAAATGACGATTTTGGCGTTGTACCGGGTGTCCTTGAAATAAGAAGACAACATATGCAAAATGGAAAGATTTAATTATATAGAATATACATCTATCCAAAATATTTTAAAAATGTTTGTCTCGCCACTGTGCGATCGACTATATTATAAAAGATGATATCTGAAAGTTGACCGACAATAACAATAATAACTATTTGTTATTGTCTCGTTTTAAGTTTCGTTCAGTTGTCGATCGCTACGTACGTTTGATACAATATACATTCGTCTTCGATTAAAGATAAAACGTTAAATACCCATAGAGAACACATCCTACATGTTCTTTTAATAACATCTACTTTAAAAATTCGCATGTCAGTAAAACTTTTTAACAGTTGAGGTTATTGACCTTTGGCAATAATTCTGATTCTGCTATGTACTGTAGTTGCGATTAGACATGTGCGCGCTTGCTCTAATAAATTTCAGTCTTTTATTATTTTCCACAATGGATTACAAATTAAGAAATAGAACTAATCCATCAGGCGTTGAAGATGACACCCCTATTAAAAAAGCTTTAGAACAACTACTGCTCTCTGATGAATTTATCACTAAAATTAGTGATAAAATATATATTAAATTGCAACTCGAATTTGACGAAAAAGTCAAACAGTTGACAGAGGAGGTAGGCCAACTGAAATCCGAGGTAAACAACATGAAAAGTGAATTAAACCATGTCCAACAATATTCGCGCATTAAAAATCTCCGAATATTCGGTGTTAATGAGGAGCCTGGTGAAAACACAGACGAAACCGTAATAAAAGTGTGCAAAGAGAAGCTGAATATTAATATTTCCTCCTCCGATATGGATATAGCACATCGACTGAAAGGCAAGGAAAGTGGTGTTAAGCCAATAATTGTCCGTTTTACACGAAGAACAGTAAAAAAAATAATTTTTAATAATAAGCGTAAATTGAAAAGCAGTAAAATCATTATCAAAGAAGATCTTACGCCGATGAACATGGCTATTTGGAAAGAACTGCAAAGCCGATCTCCCGCTAATAGCTCCTGGACAAACGACGGGACAATTTACTGTAAGTGTAGTAATAAAACATACTTAATTAAATCTGTGGAAGATGTAGAAAAACTCTGGAGCACCCGGCGCCCATAGATATCGAGTGAGCCGACCTTTTGTAATAAATTTGCATAGCTTGTTTACTTATTTTATTATTTTTTTCTTGTTGCTTTTTGTTTTTCTATTTTCTTATAGATTGACATACTTTTTCATTTTCTTTCTTTCTTTCTTTTCTTGTTAATTTGGTACACAGAACTAATGCTTTTTGTTGTTGTATAGATCATTCAGTATTGTGATATTATTATACAATGTGTAGAATTGATATCTTGGTATTTTAATATTTCTAAATTATATAGATGTAGTATGCCTCTATGTTTGGTCATTGATGGTTGAGAGCATGTCTTTCGCGGGCCTTACTTTTGCTCATCTTAATATTAAATCATTGCTCCCTAAAATTGATAGTGTGATCGATGTATTGGATGGGAATTCTATTGATGTTTTATGCTTAACCGAAACTTGACCGTCTCCAAGGATTCCTGATGACACTCTTAAAATACACAATTAAAATTTTTACAGACACGACCGCGAGAATCGCATTGGCGGCGGGGTGGGTATTACGTTAGAGAAAGTATTCGCTGTAATATTATCAATTCGGACGACTCACACATTGAACAAATATGGTTATCTTGCTGCATCTATAATGTACACTCGATAATTGGGTGTTTATCGACCCCCTAATTTCTGTTCATCAATTTTCTTTGACGAATTGGAGGATTGGTTGCTTACAAGCAGGCTCAATGCTGAGTCGGTCTATTGCTTGGGTGACCTTAATGTCGATTTTTAAATGAAAATTTACCTTTGAGGCAGCGAGTTTCACATATATTTGATACCTTAGACATGAAACAAATAATAATGGAACCTACTCGAGTAACTCTCACCACTGCTACCTTGCTTGATTTAATTATTATCTCCGATGAGTCGGAGTTGGTCGAGAGTGGTATAATTTCATGCGACTTATCAGACCACGACATCCCCTACTGTAGGTTTTCTAAACTTGAGATTGTTAACACACCGAAATTTCAAACTTTCAGAGATTACTCGAGCTTTAATTACGATCTCTTAATGAAAGATTTAACCATTATTCCCTTCAATCACATGTTTTTTATGACTCTAAATGACAAACTGGATTTCTTCAATCGTGTAATTCATAATCTATTCAACGCTCATGCTCCCCTTAAAACGGTAAAAATTACGAAACGTCATAAACCTTGGATAACTGAAAATATTAAACTTCTGCAGAAGTTACGCAACGATGCTAAGAGTAAATTTAGGAGAACCGAACTGGAGTCTCACTGGATTTATTACAAACAACTCCGAAATTATACTACTTTGGCGATTAGAAATGAAAAGACAGCTTATTTTCAACATTTGTCTTATAATAGGAACAGTAAATCTCTTTGGCGCGAACTTAATCAGTTAAGTATTGGAAGGAAAAAGAAAAATGATATTTCATATGAATTCTCAAATCCGCACTTGATTAACGCTGGGTTTATTAACAACAAACCTCTCGTTTCTGGAAATTTTCTGGAATGTACGAGTATTAATGATTACATTAGTAATACTTCTCCGGACCTAAAAAATACTTTCGTATTTCACCCTGTCGACGAGAATGTCGTGTTTCAATTTATCTTAAGTATTTAGAGTACTGCTGTCGGTGGTGATGGCATTGGCATTCACATGCTGAGATTGCTCATACCGTATGCGCTTCCATACATAACCCATTTAATAAATTGTTGCATAACAGAAAGCGTTTTTCCGGTAACGTGGAAAAAATCACTTGTAATCCCTATACCTAAGAATGTGAACGCTACTAACATCGGTGACCTTCGACCTATTAGTTTATTGCCTGTTCTAAGCAAAGTCTTGGAAAAAATACTAAATACACAAATCACGGAACATCTGCAAGCTTTTGATTTGCTCCCTCAGTGTCAATCCGGTTTCCGAATTAATCATAGTTGTACTATTGCACTTTTGAAGGTCACAGATGACATTCTCAGATCTAGAGATTATAACGCTATGTCTCTATTGGTTATGCTAGATTACAGTAAGGCGTTTGATACTGTTAACCATGATATTTTATTGGCTATTCTTTATCATCTTGGGTTCAGCAGTGGTGTCTTGGGTCTGGTACTTCCGTACGTCTCCGAAAGATATCAGTGCGTAACGTTGCGTGGCGACGTATCATCACCATTGCCTGTGACAAGTGGTGTTCCACAGGGATCAATCCCTGGCCCTTTATTTTTCTCCATTTATACCAGCCACTTACACAAATGCGTCAAACACTGCCAGGTGCAAATGTATGCTGATGTTACCCAGCTCTACGTTGGTTTCACAAAAAACGATGTTCGAGTTACTATTGATAAGATTAATCACGACTTAGAGCGCATACAATCATTTTCGCAGAATCATGCACTAAAGGTCAACCTGAAAAAGACCACTGCCGTCTTGTTTGGTAACCCTGCATTAATTCAGAACATCAAAGAACAAATCATGATCAAGATTAATAATGCAGAAGTGTCGTTGGTTGATTCGGCTAAAAAAACCTAGGTTTAATCATTGATAACACCTTCCGATACAAGAAACATCTTTCAAAAATTATGCAGTCAGCCTATGCCAATCTCAAAACATTGTATCCTTATCGATCAACTTTTGACATCCGTACTAAAACCATGTTATGCGAGAGTCTTGTCTTGTCGCTGTTTAATTTTGCGTCCACAATCTACGGCCCTTGCTTGGATAGTGCTGATCGAGCTCGCGTACAGAAGGTTCAGAACGCGTGTATGCGTTACATTTTTGGTATACGCAAATTTTAACATATTTCGCATAAACTTCTTGAGTTGCAATGGTTGAATATGGCCAACAGGAGAAAGATTCAAGCCTTCTGCCTATATCATAAAATTATAACTTTGAAAACGCCATCGTACTTAACTGAAAAGATACGTTTCCGGCTGATGTACACAATATAAATCTCCGTAACACCAACTTGATTAAACCCCCCAAACACAGATTGGCGCTTTTTGAAAGATCCTTTACGCATAACATTTATCTACTATACAACTCCATTCCGGCGTGTTACAAATCCTTGGAGACAAAGGCATTCAGGAAACAAATCAAGTACTTTCTTTTTAAGCGTCAGTAATGGTTTTCGGCTAGTATGTGCGTGTATGTATGTATGTATCTATATGTGTATATACGTATGTGTGTGTGTGTGTGTATGTATATGTGTATATATTGTTGATTTTTTTTTGTTCCTTTGCGTCTGTTCTGCTCTTATGGTTCGTGAGTGGATGTACAGGCTTTATTGTTTATTGCATGTTGCTGTATTTGCATACTGTTTGTTTTATTTATTTTTTCATGTATTTTTATTATTATTATGTAGAATTAGCAGAATATTAGTTTTAAGTTAGACTAAGCAAACTTTTTTTGTTAGTGATCGTGGGCATTAAGGTTTTGGTGGAAGAACAGGCGGCGGAAATTCTTTTCCGTCGATCTGAACCACGCCTTAAGGTTTCGGCACTTTCTTTTTTGGGCTCTTCTTTCTCTCTGTTTTGTTATTTTCATATATGTAATTTGAAAGAAAATTAGTGTTGAAATAAAGGATATATTATTATTATTAAAACTGATTATTCAATGTTATTTGCTTGAGTTTTTATAAATATGAACATTGCAATGTGTGTATTCAATAGCGGCATTCTAAATCCATATTAATATGTATTTTATATTTTGTACATCTCGTAACAAAAAAAAACATTCACGTAATACGTAAGAAAGGAAAGTGATATAAGTCAGTTCTAAAAGTTTTCGTCCACAGCACATATATCGGTAAATAATTGTATTGAGGTTATTTAACCATAAGTAAACAAAGCTACTCCATTGAAGGGTTTTATAACGTCGACAATCATATTAACAATGTTATCTGTTACAGTCTTTAAACATCAAAGCAGCATATGAGTAAATTCAATGAATAGACGGTCTAATACATAAGCGGCCCAAGCTTTAACTTTCAGGGAATTTTTAATTTTGGAGTGGGCGTCGTAATTGACTCCCAATTGTTTG
Organism: Melolontha melolontha; assembly: GCA_935421215.2. NCBI lineage: Eukaryota > Metazoa > Arthropoda > Insecta > Coleoptera > Scarabaeidae > Melolontha > Melolontha melolontha. The sequence continues at coordinate 92,374,207 of OW285239.1, forward strand.
AATATACATTCTTCATAATTGCATCTTTCCATTTTGCATACGCCGTCCCTTTATTTCAAGGACATCCGGTATAATACCACACATTCTGTTAGTGCTGAATCGAATTTTTAATCTTCTTTAGAAAAGCAGATAGTTTTACATTTATTGGCCTTTTAATATATTGTAACGAAATGGCCATTTATGTCTGCTTGTAGGCGAATATATTCTTGTAGAGAGGGTATCGAAAAGAAAAATTTCAGGTCATCAGCAAACAAAAGAAAATTGCTGAAATTACTATTTGTAAATGACATTAAGCATCCTGAAGCTTAATATGATTTATAAAAATTTAGAACAGTATGTAATTAGTATGTTATTTTACCCATTCAGTCGAGATCCATTACGAATAATGGTACGGTGAAAACAAGGAGTAGTTCTGTTTATATTTTAATCTGCCGAAATGTTACGATATCATAAAAATGTATCGAATATCTCTTAAGAGTTCTTGTTTCCTAACAGATTTGATTGAGAGTAAGGTGATAACTCTCAACAACCCCTCAAGTGTATTGAATGACGTTAAAAATATAATTATAAGGTGGAAAATATGATGAGAAAAATATATTCCATTTTTCTGTTTTCCGAATTAAGATATTGCTACCGACTTTGGCGCATGACTAACGAAAAAACTCAATTTATTCTGCACATGTGTGAAAAGAAACACTAATAAATTATGATATAGCAGCACGAACGAACGAGCTTCAAAGTGTATTTGCACTACTCGCTGTTATTATAAACTGCGTTTTCGAAGTCCGATGCGGCAGGTTTTACAAATAATAATTAAGTCTTTTTATGCAAAGAAAAATAATACACATTTTGACACGTATTTCACAAAAGAGTAAATAACCTTGGTAATTTCTGTAAATGTTACGGCCAGCACCAATTTATATCACAAGTAACGTACTAAAATGAAAAATACAGTATGGCCCGAAATAAACAGTACTGAATTTATAATTCTTTTATTTATTTTTTTAATAAATGCATATTATTTAGACTTTATTACTTTTAACTTATGTTCTAAATGTTCACTTCCTCGTTCAAGACAGACTTCATAACGAAGTTCCAAGTTGGCTGTCATGTTATCGAGTAAGGGTTGCCTCAGTTGTTCGAAGAAGGCTCGAATTACCTCCTTTAATTCACTAATGGTTTGTGGTGATCTTTTTAAGACGGCATCTTTGGTCATGCCCCAAATGTATGCATCTGGAGAGGCAAGGTCTAACGAATATGAATGATAAGGTAAGTTAGTAAATCGTGAAATGATTTTGGTTTGAAAATTTCCCTGAAGAAATTGACGAACTGCGTCAACAGTATGACAAGTTGCTCAGACCTGCTGTAAAACTAAATCAAGGATAAAGCGTGTTAAAATTTGTATGTACCGCTGTTGATAAGTGTGACTGGTCTACCATTCACTTCGATAAAGTACGAACCAATGATTCCCTGCCCGAAACTGCACACCACACACTCACTTTAGCACTTTGTAAAGGAACTTCTTGAACCTCATCGGGTCTGGCAAATCCCATTAATCGATTTGTGCGCCGATACACATGGCCCGACAAATGAAAATGTGCTTCGTCTGAAAATCATACATTTTTAAAAAATTCAGTATTTTTCCTACTGTAACGCGAGAATTCTGGCGCAATATTCCACTCTACTGCGATAATTTCGAGGATGTAACTGTTGGTGTACCTGATTCACATACGAAAATGCACCCAGCTCCTTCAGGATTCTTTGCAAGAAAGTTCTCTATACACCAAGTTGCAACTCTGTCCTTCGCTGGCTGACTTTTGGAATTTCTAAGATCTGCTCAAAAACGCGTTGATGGTTATTGTTAATGCTAACTGTCCTGAGACGGTCCGAGTTTCCTTCTCGTTGGTACAATACACTGCCAGTATTTTTTAACTTTTCAACAACCTTTAAAATTACGGCATTACTCAGAAAACGTTTATTAAACTGTTTTGTGAATTTATTACATACATATCACAGACTTGCACAGTTGAGTTGGCCGATTCCGTATGACCGAAAATATTGCTCTGCCAGAAAAACTTTCTCCTCTGTACTGAACACCATTTTTAACAATTTGGCACTACTAATTAATTGCTTAACGTTTACTAGACAGATCTATACTTATCTAAAGTGGGTATGACAGCACGCGCATAAAGACACCGCCAACTTAGTTTCCGTACTGTTTATTGGCATTACTGTTCTAACATGTTTTCTTCCCTTCGCTCTCGTCTTTCAAAGGTATCATCGGTTTCAACTGCCCTATAGAGTTTCGTTCTTTAATTTGTGAGGTAAACGTTAGACAGTTTAGAATGACAGTAAGACAACAATGTTACCAACATTTTGGCACACAATAAAGTCCGCAGCAACCTAATAATTCAATTTTAATTATAAGATTTATCCCATACTGTTTTGTCCTGACCTGCATTTTCTCGAACATTCTAGTTTTATTAGAATATGATTTATTCGGGAGAAATTTCAATTTTTACTGCTATATACAGGGTTTTACAAAAATGTAGGGCTGGCTATACATAGACGGTTTCTACAACTAAAAATAAGCAAAAAAGTTTAAATAAATTTATGTCCTAAAATGGTTCGTTACTGAGTTACGGCCACTTGAGGTTTTTTTCTTTTTATTTTAGAAAAGGTTACAGAAAACGGGAGTTTCTTATAGTAAATGTTCAAAATGACCTCCACGGGAAGCAACACAAGCTTCAGCTCGTCGTATCATGGACTGCCTCACGCGCTGAAAAATTCCTGGTGTATTTCGAATTTGGTGGCATCCATCTTCCTCTCTACGTTGAAGGTCTTCAATATTTTGAATTGGAGTAGAATATACCATAGACTTTAAATGTCCCCATACGTAAAATTCTATTGGATTTAAATCTGGAGATCGTGCAGGCCATGCTACAGGTCCACCGCGACCAATCCATCTTCCAGGATATACGGCATTTAAAAATTCGCGTGCTGTGTGACTGAAGTGAGCCGGTGCACCGTCGTGCATGAACCACATGCGTCCTCTAACATTTAGTGGAATATCGTCCAGCAAACCTGGTAAGTCGTTTTCTAAAAAATAAAGATAATTCTGCCCAGTAAGTCGTGGTGGAAGTACAAAAGGACCAATCACAAATTCGTTAATAATTCCGGCCCACACACTAAATGAAAACTGCGCTTGATGTCTGGACTGAATAATAGCATGAGGGTTTTCTTGTTGCCACTGGTGTAAATTATGAAAATTGACGATACCATCTCTTGTAAAGCCAGCTTCATCACTAAAGAGCACACACGACAGAAAGAGATGATCGGCGGCGCATGTCCGTAACAACCATACACAGTAAGCTTCTCGTGATGGGAAATCATTCTCACTAAGTCCCTGTACTCTTTGCAGGTGGTAAGGAAAAAGCTGATTAGTTCTTAAAATACGCCATACACTCACATGATCGACATCTTCCGCCAATGCCATTCTTCGAGTACTAGCACCTGCATTTTCTTCAACACGATCCAACAAACGTTCTTCCAATTCCAAATTTCTTGTGGTTCGTGGTCTGCTGCGATCTCGGACTACTGGTTTGAATGATCCTGTTTCTCTTAATCTAATATGAAGCCTTTCGAAAGTTTTTTCATTTGGTAAACGTCGGTTTGGGAAATATTCTGCGTAAAGTCTTCTTGCTTCTGCTCTGTTGCAATGTGCCAAACCATACATTAAATGCATGTCTGGCATCTCTTCGAAAGAATAATCTGCCATTTTATACTATTAATTAGAAAACAGTACTAATCACAAATGACTTAATCAACTTTCACGACTGACAGCAAAAAACACGGACTGCCTACTGAATATGATTAACATAAGTTACTCACTTGTCGGCGACTTGTTCAAACATGCAATACGAACGCTTCGCGTCTGCGCGATAATTTGTGACGAGATACACACGTGTCGGACATGCAATACGAAAAACTTCAAGTGGCCGTAACTCAGTAACGAAACATTATAGGACACAAATTCATTTAAACTTTTTTGCTTATTTTTAGTTGTAGAAACCGTCTATGTATAGCCAGCCCTAAATTTTTGTAACATCTGAACGACTTTTTTTTTAATTCCAAATCCCATTTGGAACAAGACAAATTCTAATAATTGGTATAAAAATGTTCCAATAGGAACAAACATGATATCTAAAAAACTTGTCATTTACGCGAATCCAATAAAATAAGACAAAACAATTATTCAGCATGTGTAGAAAGCAACAAAGAAAATAATATTAAAATTAGTACACCAAACCAAACAATTTATAATAATTGTACATTTAATAACTGTTCTCCTGCTTTCAAATAAAAATAATTATTTATTATTTATTTAAATCGTTAATTTATCTTGCCAAAAAACACTCGAGCTTTTCTTTCACCGATTAATTTTCTTTTTAACTCAAAATTTTTCCTATCAGTAATTTTTCTCGAAAAACTTGTGTTACTTCCCGTGGAGGTCATTTTGAACATTTACTATAAGAAACATAAGAAACTCCCGTTTTCTGTAAACATTTCTAAAATAAAAATAAAAAAACTTCAATTGGCCGTAACTCAGTAACGAACCATTTTAGGACATAAATTTATATAAACTTTTTTGCTTATTTTTAGTTGTAGAAACCGTCTATGTATATCCAGCCCTAAATTTTTGTAACACCCTGTATAATAAAAGAAATGTTGTATTTCAAATTATAGATATCTTTTGGAAATTTTATTTTATTTCATGTTTTACTAGCTTTTGTATGGTTTTGGCTATCAGTCACTGTATGCCGTGAAATCGTATTGAAAGTATTTTTCGTAAATGATTAACTAGTAAATACGGGCGATTTATTCGACAAGCACTAGTTGTTTATAGAAGTTTACAGATTTATTACTCCTGTAGTCGAAATTGTTTACATAGCCAATAGTGGGGAAATCTAGTGCAAATAATTTCTTAAACTTTTGCCTATTCGTCAATTGTTTGCGCTTTCCTGATTTCCATAAGATTATCCCTATTGTGCAGTTACACACACAGCATTTTCTAAGTACTTCTTTAATAGAATTTCACCATTTTTTATTTTAAAAGCTTTCCCAATATCCTCACAGGAAAAATACACAATTCTTCCATTTTAGTGAAAGTGACCTTGAAAATAGTTTCTAGTGTTCTTGTTTCTCTACTAAAACTTAATATGTGTAGTACTTATAAAATGCAAATTACATAAATTTTTAAGATTTCCAATAGTAACCGATATTAAAACTTACAGGGTGCGACAGAATTGAATAGACGATTTAATCATGTAGAAGATAGCATATTCATGCTAAATAACATCAACTGTAAATACAATAAAAACAACAAAAAAAACATATCTGCATATGTATATATGAATATACACAACAGATATTTAAATAATGCTTACTTCCACGTATATACACGTGTTTCGATCTTGTAACGAAAGATGGAGCGCCGCCACACTACGCTTTAATTGTTCGCGCTTATTTGGATGAAGTTTTTCCAAATAATTGGATAGGTAGTAGAGGGACAATAGAGTAGCCACCCGAATCGCCAGATTTGTCTCCTCTCGATTATTACTTGTGGGGATACTTAAAAAGTAAAGTATACGTGACTCTAACAGCGAATTTAAAAGATTTAAAAGCACGAATACGTCAATAAAATAGAAACATTACCGCAGATGTCCTCGACAAGGTTCAAAAAGAATTTCTTAATCGCCTTGGCCATTGTCTGATTATTAACGGTGCTCAATTCGAACATTTAATGTTTAATGTTTACCATAATATTATTTCAAAATTATTATGTTAATATCATCCTTACCTTGTCGTATGTAAAAAATCTGCTCTTTCTAATCCTGTAATAAAAAATGCGCGTTTATATTAAAAAAAAATGATGAGGTCATATCGATCTTTGGAGATACCTGTATATTTCAGTTTTATGTAAGAAAACTCTAAACTAAAAATAAGAATTGACGGGTCCGAGGGTTTTTTTGGAAAACTTAATTTTTATTTAATTTATTCTCTACTTTACGAGTGCACTGTATATGACACAATTGCAAGTTTTGAGAAATAATTAATTAGTCGAAACGGCGTAATTAGTACAGCACTACTAATTACGCCGAGGACCACACGTGGTCCTCGATGAAACTTCAGGTCCACGTTGATTAATTTACTTCTACAACAGATTCTCCCGTTCTCATGATCTTAAACTTGAACGCCAAATCTCATCATCAAATAGCTATAGAAGCCGGTAGGATGAATACGAAATAAGAACCCTATAGATGGTATTTTATGCATTAAAAATAGCGAAACATGAAGATTGGAGTACAAAAATGTCACAAAGAAAATTAGCGCGAAAGACACTCACCTACAGATGTTTGAGGGCACAATTAACATGTCGTAAGACAACAACTCCAATTCAATCATAGAAACTGAGGTTCAACAAACACTTTATGTCGCCCAATAAGCCACCTATTTCAGTGTAAATTTACTCTATACAAATAAGTACACAACAGCAAACAAACAAAATTACAACTATTCAAGCCGAGGTTCTCAACGGTAGCGTCCGAGGTCCCACCCTACGGGTATACTCCACCCGATAAAATATCGTCACAATCTCGTCTTAGATCTCGTCAATGCACATATAGAAAAATATATTGCCAGTCGTAGCCGCTAAGTATAATGACACAATTTTGGATGTCAAATGTCAAGAGAAATCGTCTTGAGTCGTCTGAGGGCCAAGAAAGCTACACCAGCAACCAAGGGTAGTCGAGCTTTTACTAAGGAGCAAAGTACGAGTTTAAATGTGTAGTCCACAACTTGTGGTCTAAATGGTACTAATATATCATGTAAAAGATAACATACCACGCTTGCTGTCATGTCTCTCTAGGCCATCAGATGGCTTAAGAAGTTTTCTCTTGACATTTGATGTGTAAGATTGTATTATACTTAGCGGCAGCGACAGACAATAGCTCCTTCTCCACGTGCACTGACGAGATCTAAGAGGCGATCGAAGCACTTGTCTGTACGTAGAAATAACCATTACTTAAATATGCCTTTTATATGTTCGTGTATACATGTACAGACGATTTAAAATAAGTAATTATTAAATAAATAATTATAAAGTACAAATTTAAAAAAGGTATATAACCCCTTACCACAATTATTAGTCGTATCCTAAATACGTATTTCGACAACTAAGTTGTCATCATCAGTAGGTAAAAACTACTAATTAAAGTCACACGGGGCACAATAAAGTAAGATAAACGCTTCCGCACAACTACTATACACTGCAACCCTGTAAAGACTAAATTTACCATGCACATCTCAAACTACGAGACAAAACACTTGTCTCTTAGAAAAGGTTTTTAAACATGTGTTAAAATATCGAACAAAGGGACGGCAAAAATTCTTCTCTAAAGACGGCGCCTACTAAAAACGATTTTAAAGCTACGGTGACCTACTAATAAACTAAATGAAACACCTTATATTTCCACAAAAACACTAGTATATTTAACTGTATGAGCATTTCATGTGCAATGTACAAATTAATAGTTATTATTTAAACGTGTTATTTCGAGTACGCAGGTAGTGACAAAATCTATATTGGGTAGGAGTGTAAAAAAATTTTCCATTAACAAATGGTTAAAAAGTCGTATATATATAGTAAAGGCCGAACTCTCATAGCAAGTTCTGAGAAAGACAAAATTAAGAAGGGGCGTTATATGTGAAAAACCAGACATCCGGCTTGTTGTATTATATTAAATGAGAATCAATCCTCGTGAAAAGGGTCAATGAATAATTAGATATTGTAGGTGTATAATTTAAAAGTTAATTATAAATAGGTGACAATGTGTTATATTAAATGAGAAACCATTCACGTGAAAAGGGGTCTATGACTAATTAGATAATGTAGGTATATAAATTTAAAAGTTAATTATAAATAGGTGACAATGTCCTAGTTAAGGAGTTAAGCAATTTAATATAATGTATAGAATTCACGGTAGTCTCTGGGTGTGTTAAGGAGGTAATTTTGCATATTAAATGAGAATCACTTCACTTGAAAAGGGGGGTCTATGAATAATTGGATATTGTAGGTATTTAATTTAAAAGTTAATTATAAATAGGTGGCATGTCCTAGTTCAGGAGTTAAGCAATATAAAATAATGTATAGAATTCACGGTAGGCTCTGGGTGAAACATGATAAATAATTTAATAAACAAAACACCCGGTACATCTGTTCCACAAAACGTGAAACATTTTACATTTCGTGAAACAAATACACCGAGTGCTTCATTCAACAACCATTGTTTAGGAGGTAATTACATTATTTCATGTGTATGGATTCCCACATGTCTATATTTCTGATGTTACATCCCCCACCCACTTATAAAAATGTGAATAGACAGCTGAACGGTATTGGAGATTTATCGCTATTCAAGGAGGTATGTTTATTTTTCGCGATAAATATACTTTCGTAAGCATCAAGTTCATGGGGTTTATTAATTCCTTTTATCAATTTCAAACCTGTAATCGGTACATTGTGTAGTGTGCTCAAAGCGTGATTTGCGACATTTGATTTATCCGGTCTATTGTATTTGATATGTGCTATGTGTTCTTTAAAACGTGTTATTATAGGTCGTTTAGTTTGGCCTATATATTTCAAATTACAATCCGCGCAACTAATTTCATAGATCCCTGATTTCGAATTGGAATTGATTTTATATTTAGTATTCGCTATCAGACTTTTGATGGTGTTTTCAGACCGAAATGCTACCTGGAGACCTCTTTCTTTCACAATTCTATTAATGTTTGATACCCCAAAATAACCAAGAGAAAAAGTACATATGTCTACCATACCACCCTGTCACGAAAAACATTAATAGAATTGTGAAAGAAAGAGGTCTCCAGGTAGCATTTCGGTCTGAAAACACCATCAAAAGTCTGCTAGGGAATACTAAAGATAAAATCAATTCCAATTCGAAATCAGGGATCTATGAAATTAGTTGCGCGGATTGTAATTTGAAATATATAGGCCAAACTAAACGACCTATAATAACACGTTTTAAAGAACACATAGCACATATCAAATACAATAGACCGGATAAATCAAATGTCGCAAATCACGCTTTGAGCACACTACACAATGTACCGATTACAGGTTTGAAATTGATAAAAGGAATTAATAAACCCCATGAACTTGATGCTTACGAAAGTATATTTATCGCGAAAAATAAACATACCTCCTTGAATAGCGATAAATCTCCAATACCGTTCAGCTGTCTATTCACATTTTTATAAGTGGGTGGGGGATGTAACATCAGAAATATAGACATGTGGGAATCCATACACGTGAAATAATGCAATTACCTCCTAAACAATGGTTGTTGAATGAAGCACTCGGTGTGTTTGTTTCACGAAATGTAAAATGTTTCACGTTTTGTGGAACAGATGTACCGGGTGTTTTGTTTATTAAATTATTTATCATGTTTCACCCAGAGCCTACCGTGAATTCTATACATTATTTTATATTGCTTAACTCCTGAACTAGGACATGCCACCTATTTATAATTAACTTTTAAATTAAATACCTACAATATCCAATTATTCATAGACCCCCCCTTTTCAAGTGAAGTGATTGTCATTTAATATGCAAAATTACCTCCTTAACACACCCATAGACTACCGTGAATTCTATACATTATATTAAATAGCGCAACTCCTTAGCTAGGACATGTCACCTTTTTATAATTAACTTTTAAATTATATACCTACAATATCCAATTATTCAAGACCCTTTTCACGTGAATTGAATTCTCATTTAATATGCAAAAAATTACCTCCTACACACCCAGAGCCTACCGTGAATTCTATACATTATATTAAATTGCTTAACTCCTTAACTAGGACATTGTCACCTATTTATAATTAACTTTTAAATTTATATACCTACATTATCTAATTATTCATAGACCCCTTTTCACGTGAATGGTTTCTCATTTAATATAACACATTGTCACCTATTTATAATTAACTTTTAAATTATACACCTACAATATCTAATTATTCATTGACCCTTTTCACGAGGATTGATTCTCATTTAATATAATACAACAAGCCGGATGTCTGGTTTTTCACATATAACGCCCCTTCTTAATTTTGTCTTTCTCAGAACTTGCTATGAGAGTTCGGCCATTACTATATATATACGACTTTTTAACCATTTGTTAATGAAAAATTTTTTTACACTCCTACCCAATATAGATTTTGTCACTACCTGCGTACTCGAAATAACACGTTTAAATAATAACTATTAATTTGTACATTGCACATGAAATGCTCATACAGTTAAATATACTAGTGTTTTTGTGGAAATATAAGGTGTTTCATTTAGTTTATTAGTAGGTCACCGTAGCTTTAAAATCGTTTTTAGTAGGCGCCGTCTTTAGAGAAGAATTTTTGCCGTCCCTTTGTTCGATATTTTAACACATGTTTAAAAACCTTTTCTAAGAGACAAGTGTTTTGTCTCGTAGTTTGAGATGTGCATGGTAAATTTAGTCTTTACAGGGTTGCAGTGTATAGTAGTTGTGCGGAAGCGTTTATCTTACTTTATTGTGCCCCGTGTGACTTTAATTAGTTGTCGAAATACGTATTTAGGATACGACTAATAATTGTGGTAAGGGGTAATATACCTTTTTTAAATTATTATTTAACCACAGTCTCCATTGAAAGAATTTTTATAAAGTACAAAGATAAGCATTTTATGTGAGTATTATGTTTTAAAAATAACATAATCTCCGTTAGCATTTGTAATGGAATCTGTTGAATTGCAGCAGTGATTGATTATTTTAAATTGTCTATGCCATGTGGTCGCATGCCGTAGACCTTGTTTTTAATGCTTCCATAAGAAGTAATCGCATGCTAATAAAGTTGAGTGTAAAGTTACGTCACCATTACGGGAGATGACTTTTTCGGGATAATTGTTGTATTGTTTGCATTGAGAATCTTGCTGTATGAGATGTTGCACCATCTTGTTAAAATCATAACAAAAGAAAATACATAAGCGCTTAGATCAAAATGGGCCTCTTCTGCAATAATTAAAACATAAATAAAAATTGAATAAAAGCTATGGTTGCCTGTTAATCAATTCTAAAAGCTTTCTGTAAAATTTGACTCGATGATTTGAAAGTTTAATATTTATACATTATTTTATTGATTAATATATATTGACATTATAACTTAATCCTAATTACCGTCATAGCTTTTAACATGGAAACTATAAATAAACTCATATAAAGTTGAAGTTTTTTCTGATTCTTTATAGAACCCTTCAAAATTATCACACTTGAAAGTCTCGTTTAGCTTAAGGGATATTCACCCTCCAAATCCTAAATAATGGTTCAAGGTGATTTTGTTTTATGCTCGTATATCGAAATTTTGTATATGGACTTCTTTATTTAAACAAAGTGTGTTATTAAAAGCACGCGTTGCGGGAGCTAACCCTATGCAGCATAAGGTTTATCTCCATACTGTATATTATTTTATTTACTTTATTCAAAATTCGCGTCGATCTCCACCTCATGCTGTAAGTTCGACCTTTATATAGACCTCATCGCATGGGCGTTTCCAGCATCCACGTTACTTATTTTTTTTTAATTTTCACGTATAATGTCTATTTTTCTCATTTAATGCCTTATAATTGGTTAACTAATAAATAAAAATGCATTTTCTGCTTGCTTTTGTATTACTATATTCTCTAAACTCCTTTCCCTTTTTCCGTAGTTTGATATTTTAAATTTTTAATTTTTGTCAATTCAAATGCTTTTACCCAATCAAGTTTCTTACAAGTTTGAATTCAATTTACGTATTTTTATTGGCTTTCCGGATCCTCGCATTTAAATTTTGAATTCCCGCGTAGCGATTAGCCTTTTCCTCGTTTTCGATTTGATTATCCAGGTTGGTTCACTTTTATTTTTGATAAGTACACGCCATTAACCTGACTTTGTAGATTTTTGCATTCATTTTTGTTTGTTTTCATTTGTTTCTTTTCTTTCTTCAGGTTCTGCTTGCTGCGAATATGCCGACAATTGCCCGATTTGTCTGGGACATTCTCTTTCTATTGTAGATGGATTTTAAACTGTGTCTGTTGAATTTACTTTATCTAATGTTGTTTGTTATTCATTCAGCGTGTTTTTCTCTTAGTTATGTTTATAATGTAATACGTTGCTGTAAATAGCATTAAATGTATTGTTTGCACTTAATATACTTATTTGTTTGCTTCTAGGCTGTTTGTTAAATCTAAGGTGGCTTTATTAAACTTTAGGTGATTTATAAACTAATCATGCATTGTGTCAACAAGTTATTTGATGTAGTATTGGATTTTATGTAACATATCTGAAAGTTACTTCACAAATACTGGATTTTAAATACTAAAACAATCTTAATATATCTTCGTACTTTTATTTGGTACATAGGTTCATAGCTTTATTAATTAACTTATAACTTTCTCAGATTCATTGAATTTAAACATAGAATTTGCTTTACATTACGTATTAGACAGGTGCACCCAATGCACACGTCGTTCTATTTACGTTTGTTCTCATTTATTCTTATTTTTCTTCGATTAATTTGTATGGTGGTAAAATATCACAGCAATATATACGGTATTATTCAAACCTTTAGAAGTATGTCAGGAAAAACTTAACAACAGGTCGATAATTATGATTTTTATATATACTTATATGTGACGGTTATAAATCAACAACGAAATTCTGCTCTTTTTTTAAATATTTGAACGTGTTTAGATTTTGCCATAATTTTATAATTAAGTAGTGTGGTTCTTTTATTTCGAATTTATGTAAATACGAATAAACCAGCAACTATCCGTTTGAAATATATTATAAGTTATATAAAACATTTTATTATCACTATATTTTTCAAAGAGCTTCTTGCATTTGAGTAGTCGTTAAGATACATTACTAGAGTTTTCAAGCATTATACGAGGGATACTTGAAATGTTTCCGGTCTTTTTAACAAAAACACGTATTTCTAAGCAATATAAAATTTATTTTTTGACCTAATCTCCCTGCAACTCGATACATTTGGTTCAACGATTTTACCATCCCTTCAAAATGCCAGAAAAAAATTGATTGTTCGAACCTGAAAAATTCTGATTTACAGCGTCTTCAACCTCGGCATTTGCCCCATATTTTTTTCCGCCGAGATACTTTTTCGAATTAGAGAACAGGAAAAAGTCGCTGGGAGCTAGATCTGGCGAATAGGGTGGATACAGAAACAATTCAAACTTCAATTCGCTTCAATTCAATTTTAACATTGCAACCACGCACCTGTGAACCCGAGCGTTATCCTGGTGAAACAGAATTTTCTTTTTCGCCAAATATGTAAGTTTTTCATAAGTGACCTTCAATTTATCTAGCAATGCAGTAGTCCTGTCCGTTGATTGTCGAACCCTTTGCAAAGTAGTCGACAAGAATTATTCCTCGGCTATTCCAAAAAACTGTCGCCATCACTTTCCCTGCAAAGAGTTCGATTTTTGCCTTGCAAAGCTACATTTACTTGGTCTCGCGCACCCAGGTTTTATAGACGGTTATCAATCGCCGCAAAAATTCCGCCGGATTTTTTTGATACAGGCTAAGACACTCCCCAACATGTTCGTTCGTATGCGCTTTTGGTCGATCGTCAACAAACGCAGCACCCACCAGGCGGATAATTTTCTCACATCTAAATCTTAATGCAAATTCTAGTGCACCCGCTCAGATTATATTCCACAAGCCTTAGCTATATCCATAATAATCAATCGATGATCTTCCATTACAATTTGATACACTAAATCGGCCATTTCGTCAGTTGTACCAGTTTTCGGACGCCCGGAACATTTCTCGTCTAAAATGCTCGTATGACCCCGTTTGTATTCGGCCACCCAATGTTTTATCGTTATAAATGAAGGAGAGGCTTCGCCATATACAGAGAACTCATCTTGTGTCTTGGAACGTAAAAAATCGGCCACAACCGAAAAAGTTCATAATGTAATGCTGTATTAAGATGCGTAAGCTAGTGAATATTGTAAAAATCTCAGACGAACGGACAAAATATATTTTTTATAGATATTTACGTAAGAGAAAGCTCTTAGTCAGATGTGTGCCATAATTGAAACTTCCTCAAGTAAAGAAAAAGAAGCGGTCATTTGACCTAGTTTCAAATATGAGCTAGTAGATTTTATAAAATGAAAGGATATACAATATTATGAACAGGATAAAGATAGGACATGTATTATAAAAGTACGATATTTTTATTTAAATTTTATAGGTTTTAAAAACCGATGGCAATATACGTATTATGATATTTTCGCTATAGGATGAATCTGATTGGTCACTACATGCAACAAAACATTTGAAATTGAAAAAAGAACACGGCTTTTGAAATGCGAAACGTAAAATTAAAAGGGGCTATAGTAAACTACATCTGAAAAAGTCGTTGGCGTTATCAAGTTTATATAAAGGCGAGGCCGTGGAAGAAAAGGAATTCAAATAGATAAATCTCTATCACGAGCAACGTTCACTATTAATTTTGAAATATTATTCTAATTTTGAAACTTTGTTTTGAATTGTTAATTTTCAAGCATTTTTAAGTTTAATTATTTGTAAAGCAGTCATATTTTATATTATTTAAATCAATCACTAATTTCCTTTTAAATAAATTTTCTTTTATTTCGTGATTTAATAAAACATATATCACGCTAAATTCGACAACCTATCCAACATATGAGATTCCGAAATACGGTAAATTGTGAAGCCAATTAAGAAAAGAATTGAAATTTGAAGTGTACATGGATAATTAATTAGTAGTAAATTAATTATAATTCCTGTTTATGCAACAGAGTGATAACGCAAGTTACTTTAGAGAGCACATGGAGATACAGTCTCACAAATATCTAAAGATATATGTGTTTTATTTGCAATTAAATATTCATTAATTAAGAATCACATCAAATTTTATAGTGTGAAGATAAATATCTCATGTGGTAGGTATTATTTCTCCCCAAGGGAATATTGATTAGCACACTTTTTAAATACAACAATATCAACCTAACAATCCATAAAATCCATAAAGCTTCAACGTATTATAAATTAGACAAAACAGGCTGTGTCATAGCTTGGTATTTGGAGCGTATTACATTCCCAAAGCTAAGATAATACACAATCGTGCTAATTGAAAGATTTACAAAATCTGAATAAGGACTTCGAGTTAGATAAATATATTTTTACAATACACATAAATTTATATGTTAATGATTCCATTTAAATTAATAAATAATCAATAATGTTTACTGAGTTCTTTATTCATGAGTGTATATCGACGAATGAACAATAAATGTATTTAATTTGATATCTTGGCATCTTATTTCTTTACCATTTACATTGGATGCTAGGCCTAGTTACAAAGAACCCGAAAATTCATCCTGAGAACAATACATACTAAAAGAGTCGAACAATATATATGCGTTGTGTAACGATTTACAGTTTAATAGAATTAGAGCCCAATTTTAAAATCAAACTAAACAGCAATATGTTGTTCGCAATATATTATTGTAAATAAGCTATAAAATATTTTTATGATCCAGTGTTCTAATTACATAATACAATATTGTATTTTGTTTTGACTTCTTATGAATATTTATGATCAAATTTAACGCATCATAAATTTCGAATATAAATATTTATTACTTATTTAACAAATTATATAGAGTATGTTGTTATTCTAATTCACCTGTATTTCCTTGTTATGAAAATGTTTTCGATTGTTTCTATTTCTATGACTGGAAATTAAAATATAATGCAATCTTTCATAGGAATTCATTAGTTTGTTTATCTATCAGACTCCATTCAATTATAATTATTTACGCTTCTCAGGACTATTCCTAATAAAAATATTGAGTTAATATTTTTGCACGTTGACATGGAAGCTTTTCTTCTCAACAAATCAAAGCTTTTACATTTATTTCATTCCGACTAATTTGAAGAAAATGTAGCAATAGTAACAGAGCTCGCGGGACGCATTTCAAATCGAACTGTGAAATCGATGCAGTATTTAATGATATAAGGGATATTCCCATCCGATTGCGTAATATATAACTACAATGACAGCGAAATTGATTGCGGGCTTTTGGTGTACCTGACGTACATACGTTTTAATTGCTAACTTCAAAGTTGTTGTTATTGTTATAATATTATTGTGGCATGTTTAGGGATAAACATAAACCAGAGCTGCCAAATGCCTTCAATCAATTTCATCCTAATTGTACTATCGTGAGCAAATGAAAGTGCACACTTTATTATGTTGGCATGTCGAAATTTCAAAATTTATCTAATGTATACACTACTTTTGAAGTGTCAGTGTCAGCATTTAAGCATAACATAAATGACATTAGCTTGACAATTTGGTAAAATTTACGCAGCTATAATAGTGCGTTTACTTTCAATTGCTCACGATAGTACAGTCGTGGCCTTTGAAAACTCAGACACTTAAAGACAAAAACATTTTAAGCGGTGTAAACTTTTTTAGCGTTACTCAAACCAGTCATTGGCGTAGAATGCAAAATGTATTGCAAAAATAGTAAATTTTAAAAATTTATTAATAAAACTGCAGATAGTGTCCTGCTCTACTTAATTTTAAAAAATATCAATTCCGAATATCAGAATACAAAACTTTACTTCAAAATTAGTACCTATTTATAAAGAAAAAACTAATTGTAATTCTGATAATTGTGGCATTTTAAAAAACTGACTATGAATTTATCAAATGTGACATTGACAAAGTGACCGATGAAAATTTAATTTATACATAACAAAATTTTAAATTATTGACATTTAAGTATGTCAAAATCAAGTGTCTGAGTTTTCAAGGGCCGCGACCGTACATATACTATATGATTCAAAACACTTTTTATAAGGGGCGGCTGTGGATTACGCATATTTCAGAAATGTATCTCGTAACTTAATTTACTTATCTGTCAAATGTGATTAATTTGAAATGTCAGAATTCTGGTTAGCTTGAATATTGTAACATGAGAGCAAAATGAATTGAGGTAGTAGGAGGCTGCGGTTCGCTGATCGTATTTCGTGAATTATAAAGTAAATAAATCTTACTGACAGCACTTAAATGTCTCCTTGATACAAATTTAATTTACAACTTAAAATATTTATAAAATGTCATACAAATGTCATGTTTTATATTTTATTGAAAAGTTTACAATAATTGTTGAAACTGTTGTCCCTCGGCATTCAAACATAAATTTACGCGCCGCTTCATGTTTTCAAAAACCTTTTGTAAAATAAATCCGTCTACTAACTCGCACTGTCGCACGATATTGTTCCGTAAATCGTCTATTGTATGCACTGGATTTTTAAAAATAGAGTTTTTTAAGTATGAAAATAAAAAGTAATCCAGAGGAGTTAAGTCACACGATCTTGGCGGGAAACGGTCAACACTAATAATTCTTTCATCAAAAAATTCACGTAAATAATTTATTGTTTCACGGGCAGTGTGTGGTCGTGCGGAATCTTGCTGAAAGAAACCTAACTGTAACTCGTCATCATGCAGTTGATTTATGAATGTTTCCAGTATATTATTGCGATATCTTTCACCATTTATAGTTCCTTCGAAAAAGATCGGACCAATAAGCCTTCTACGTGACATGGCACACCAAACCCCTATTTTTACAGGATGCAACGTTGTTTCCCTATAATAATGCGGATTGTCTGTTGCCCACATACGCATATTCTGAGCGTTTATGTAGCCGTTCAGGTGAAACCACGCTTCGTCGGTGAAAAACGTTTTATCCAAAACATCGTCGTCGTTAAGATTTGCATTAAAGAAACGACAATAGGCAACTCTTCGAACGTAATCTGGCGGCAATAGTTCTTGATACAATTGAACCTTGTAAGGCTGCATACCAATATCGCGTTTAAGAATACTACGGCAGGTTCCATAACTTATATCCAACTGTTGTGCCAGTCTTCTGACAGATGTTGTAGGTTGTTCTCTAATTGCGTTTCTTGCATTATTAACAACATTTTGGGTCCTAACTCGAGAAGATCTTCCCCCTTTCCATTGTCTTTTTACAGACCCAGTTGTTCGAAAGTTATTTATAATTCTCAATAGGTCACGAGAAAAGTTCTTATTTACTAAAACAACTTCAGGAAAACGTTGCTGGAATTCTTCCTTGCACATTTCTATTGAATAATACCATTCGCCGTTTGGCAAACGTCGACCGTTACGAAAGTAACATTCTAAAATGAACACCATTTGTTCTTGAGTATACATTCTGAATGTGATTATACTGCTTTTTTTAAAAAAAATTGTATTGAAAGAATTAATAATTCACACTGACAGTCTGTCATTAAATGTTTGACAGAAAAATATTGTGAATATAATTCACGAAATACGATCTACGAACCGCAGCCTCCTACTACCTCAATTCATTTTGCTCTCATGTTGTTACCGTTGCTAATAACTTACTATATTGAATTAATTGATATTGATAACTAACTAAAAATGGTATTTACTGCTCAACAAGAGGCATTCATTATTGTGTCATATTTTCGCAATGGGTGTATCGAAAATGGTGAATGGAGGTACAGAAGTCAATTATGTTTACAAGAATTTGGTTTGAAATATTCAGACGTAATAATTGATGAAGCCGTATTTTAGAAATATTTGTCAATTGGCTCCACTATGATGAATTAACCCAAGGGTATGTCCAACAAGATAGTGTTACAGCACATACGGCACAAACTACTCTTCATTATTTAAGGGAATTTCATGACAATCGTTTAATTAGTGCTAGAACAGAAAATTCGTATCCACCTCGGTCATCTGTTTTAACGCCATTACACCTCATTTAAAAAATACAGTTTATAAAGAACCTATCGATACTTATTACTTATTACTAATTAAAAGCAAAACTCAATAAGAATGTAATCAAATCACGCTTAGAAAGGTTTTGAAATTATGAAAAGTCAGTTAGATTGTGTTTAAATCATAATGGTTATCATTTTAAATAGTTCCTTTAATATATGTTCCCTTTTACTCTAATTTAAAATTGTTCCTTCAACATTTTTAATAAATAATATATATATAAACAGCAGATTTATTATTTACTAATACAATATTCTGATATTTAAAATTAATCACATTTGACAGATAAGTAAATGATATTAAGTTAAGATATACATTTTTTAAATATACGTAATCCACAGCCACCACTTATAAGTGTTTTGAATCATATGGTATATGCTCCTATGTATTGTTGTGGTTTCATGCGATAAAGATTACGCATTAGTATTAAATATAACATTTAATCTCTAATAAGTGTTATGAATGCGATAATTAAAAGTAGAGAAGTTCGGAAGTAATATTATGTTGAATAGACGAGTATAACGCATATCACAGAAGCTTTTGGAAAACTTTCGTCAGCTTAAAAATAAATGATAATGACTTGCATTATAGTAACCATGGTTAACAAATATTCATTAATACTCAAACTTGTTATGATATTTCATAGATGTCAAATAATTTGCGCCGTCATGTCGTAAACTGCCCGACATATAAAACCCGTACACTAACATATTATCAAAGTAAGCCAGGCTTATCAAATTTGACTTGTCTTATTTGAGCTGTCTAATTTGACTTAAAGTTATAGGTATTAGCACTGTAATATAACCTATGAAGTCTATTAGTTACAGTACGAATATATTTGTCCTGTTTACGTAACTGAAAAAACTCTGATTTTATACTCATAAGACTTGCACGGGTTTTATATGTCGCGCAGTGTACAGGCTTGAAATCCGACCTGCCCAAGCGAGAAATTGCAAAAATTTTTCGCAATCAAAATATTTCAAAGACAACCATTTACAGTAATCGACGAGTAATCGCAGAAAGTAAACACGGTATATCATGCTTCAATTTACCAAAAAGTGGACGTCCGAAGTTGCTGACCGAAAATCGCGCAAACCGTATTATTTGAAATGCAGTAAGACCGAGTTATAATATCAAATCAAAAGTTATCCAGAGGATTTAATATTTCTCATGAAAATGCAAGAAGGCTAATGCAAAAAAAACTTAAAATACTGTAAAAGCCGTAAATGTCCACGTTATACAGAGAATCAGTTACGAAGAATTGCAATTTATTGTCGTAGATTATGCCGAAATCAACTTGCAAACAATAAACTGATAACAATAGATTATGAAAAATATTTCACATTATCTCACTCAGAAATGAAAGGCAGTGATGATTTTTATACCAATAATGTAGATTGTTGTCTGGATAACGTTAAATACAAAGCCAAAAAAAATTGAAGACAAAACTCTAGTTTGGTACGCTATATCGAAGAGCCGAGTTTCAAGACCTTTTATTGGACATATGAGAGGTGAAGCAGTTAATTCCAGCATTTATACCGATAGATATCTACCAAAATTGCTTCAATCTATTAATACGACTCATTTACGTGATGAAATAATGTTTTTATCAGATTAGCATTATGCAAAAACAACTAGAACATGGTTAGAAGCTCAAAATATACATTTTGTGCTAAAAGCTGACGATCCGTCAAATGTGCCACCGAGTCAACCTATTTAAGATTTTTGGCGAATATTAACCAGAAAAGTATATGATAATGGATGGGAAGTTCAAAATGAAGCACAACTAAGATGTGGAATATATCAAAAGATAAGAGAAATTGATATAAACATCGTCCAAAACATGATGAGACGAGTTAGACAAAAACTGCGTACCATGGAAAACTATGTCCCTCTGTCATTATTTTAGATGTAGACTTATTTAACTTAAATGTAAGATAAAATGTTAGTAAAGTGTTAATTTATATGAATTACGTTATACTTATTTTAATTTTTTTCCAAAACTTCTGTAGCACACGTTATATATAGACAGTAAATTGGAGAAAATAAGAGATGTAGCAGTCAATCGAGCTTTATAAAGTAAAGTTTTTGAAAAATTAGTCAAGCTTTCAATTCAATATCTAAATCTTCATTAGGACTTGGATAGTGACGCAGACAAGGAAACCTCCACCTCCTCTAACTGTTTTTTAATACATTGTACATAATAGATAGTTGATTTTATTTTTAAATTTGGAATATGTCTCTCCAATCTGTGCCTGAGGCGCTCGGTCTTCTGTCCAATCATTGCTTTCGTGATCTAAATTAGATTCGTTGTGAACTTTATCTGGTTGTTTCTTCGTTTCGATGTTAAACCTTTTCTTCTGTATTTTAATAAAAATACATTTTTGTTTTTTTTTTAAGCCAAGACATTCAACAACATCATAGGATACATCCTTGTAATGAATTGAAAGAAACGGGTTTTTAGAGCAGATTGTCTAAGAAATGTTCAGCCCTTGGATTAGTAAAGCGTTTTCGCCCTAATTCTGCTCTTCAAAAGTAATACCCTGTCCCGTTAAATCGGTGAAGCATACGGCTTTCGTTGGAATGATTTCTTCCTATAAAAATTGAGGATATAATGCATGGAATATTCGCCGGTACTGCCTCTTCCACCGATAAATTTCTTGGGCGATTTATAAGTTCAAAACACCCGTTAATGATAAACTAGCCAAAAAATCTTTTTAGTTAAAGATAACTTGTCTTAACAAGCAGTGTTAGAATAGGTTCTTGTAAATCAAGTTTTACAATAACCTATTCTAGTAGTGCAAAAAGCATTTGATTTATTTATAGAAATAATAATAATAATATTTATTAAACCAAGAAATCAATAACACGTTCAAAATTAAATAATGGAGAAAATTATAAGTGAATAATTAATACTAGATCATTATAAATAGTAATTCAAATCACATAATTACATAGCAAATGAGATTATAACGAAAGTTCGCGTACTAATTTGCATAATTGTGTTTTTGGAAACAAAACAATAAACTAACTTACCAACTTATAATTATACATTATCTAAACGAAGGGAACAAAACAATTCAAATAATTAATGGGAACTAACCAAAACTAAATAACAAAATTACTTCAAATGTTCAAAGACCAAAATATTCGCAAGCATAACTGGCTCTTGATATTGTAGCGTGAATGGTTTTGTGCAAAACACGACCATTTGTTTGTCTAAATGCTTTTAAAATACAAAATAGCAATTACCGAATTGCTGTGTTTTATAAACTTTTATATAAGCCAAGAAAAATCCATTTTTCGCCTAATTTTGATTACATCGATCACCAAATCTATTATTTAATCACTTCGTCATAATATTAACATTATGTGCTGTCCCACCATATTGTTGAAACGACATGCTAATATTTATGTTCAGAGAAGTGTCGTCTATTAAGCCTTCCAAATCATTTTCAAGAAAATTCGTCGATTAAATTGTAATTAAAAATATTAGGCCTACTTTTTCTTCTATCAAGAATACGCACCATACATTAAAACTGAAATGGTGGCGAGTTTTATGAAGAACAGGAGAGTTCTCTGTCGGCCAAACATAGGAATTGCTTTTATTAAACAACTCATTGATAAAACGGAACTTAATCCACCAGTAAATACATACATACTGTTATTCTTAGATTTCCATATAAACCTATGACGAAAATGTAATCTTTCCTTTCTTTTTAGATATATTAGAGACATCGATGTTTTTTTTATTCTACAAGCTGATGTTTTAGTAACTTCAGTATAGTTTACAATCTCTCTTATGAAAATTGTAAGATATTAACGTATTTTGTTTAGCACATTTCCTGTAATAGGATTAACCTTCCTGGCATTTTTTTTATTCATAAAATTCAGTAGGTGTTTTTAGATAGTTTTTTAGATAATTTTATTTTCGTGTAATACAAATTTAAAATATCTATGCTCACATCCAAAGGATTCATGTTGACGACACTTTCGATAGCTCTGCAAAATTTGGTATACAATCATTTATAATTCAGACACTAGAGAACAAATTAATACGGGTTCTATTAGTATGTGTTTTACTTCCCACAAACTTACTTTGAAGCTTTTAAATTAGTTCTAAATTATAGTGCGTAATACTGTAAATGAGTACAAGAAAACCGATTCTGAAGTAAGTTAAAGATTATGATGGACTTTTGGGCTATTATTTTTAGATTCTAAGGATGTAAAAAACTCTTTTGTAGAAGAATTTTATTCTGAAATACTTTAAAATGTATTGAGTATGCCGATTATTTAGTTAAAAGCTATATATCCTACTACGCCGTTCTTCAACCATAGATATGAAGAATGTCTTTTTAGTGTTACATATAGCCATAAAATCAAAAAGTGCATCGACTTTTTAAATCTTTTCCACAAAAATTGATACACTTCTGCATTCGTTTAAACCAATTGTTAAAGCAGCTACTCCAGTCTCCAGTTGGGACAGTCAAAATTGCCGTTTTAAAGGCATCTACTGTTTCTTCCGACAACTGAAATCGTCGACCACGCATTCCATTCTTGATCTTTGGAAACGTAAAAAAATCATTGGGATTTAATAATTCGATATTTTGATTTTCCCACACAATTCCCGAACGGATAATTTTGTCGGATTCTCTTCATCTTGAAACGCCCAAACTGATGTTTATTTTCGGATTCATAGGAATAAATTCATGGTTCATCGCCACACATAATGCTATAGACGTTGTCTGAGTTTCCGTTATTGAACCGGCTTAAAGTTTTTGGGCACCAACTAACGTGAGTTCACTTTTACTCTTTGGTTAAAAGATGCGGAATGCAACGGGAAACTAACTTTTTCACACCCAGTTCATCATATAGGTTCGTTTGGATTGAGGTCTTTGGAATATCCATAGATGTCTGAGTTTCATGATATCATATGTTTTGCCTCCCTTAATCAGGCGGCGTACAGTATCGATTTTTTCTGGGTGAGTGCTGTTCTTAGTGGGCCTGTTTTGAGATTGTCGTTGATACTGGTGTGTCCACGTTGGAATTCACAGTACCAACGTGAAATTGTCGATTGATGTGGTGTTTCATCTTGAAAAACAAAACCCAACTCAGCAAGACATTATTGTTGACTTAATCCTCTCCTAAAGTTTAAAAAAATTATTCCGCAAAAATTTTCACGACTCAATTCCATTTTTCAGCCAACTTATGAACTATAAAAATTCACTATTACTAAATCACTTTGCGCGTCTTGATGAAACTTTAGACTTAGGTTAACGAAAGATTGAGATTAGTTTTGACACCAGACGTTTTATTACTAGCATCCTGTATGAGGCTATATGCAACACTAAAAAGACATTCCTCGTATATATGGGCCTCGTGCTTTAGTACTACTAATCGTACCACGAATGGATGTGAGTCCTTTCACACCCAATTGAATGCTAGTTTTTATATATCTCGTAGTTATACATTTCTGGTTAGTTATAATGGATATCCAGTTAAGCTCATACTCTAAAATAAACAGTGTTCATTTTCCTATAGCTTGTAGAAATATTAGTTATAATAAATGCCAGCAATATGTTAATAATCCGCAGTTGGTTGCATTGCTTACGGGCAATCGTCCTGTGACAAAAATTGCCTCTCCCGCATTTGACTGGTGAGATTAGCTTTACCTTAAAATTTTTCTAACCATTAAGCATAATTGACCCATGCCCCCCCCGAAAGATCATACAAAGACACACACACACACATAACTACGAAAGTAAACAACATTCTAAGTATTCTTGAAAATATTTTCAAAATGGCCGATTGCATTTCACGTACTAAAATGGAAATGTTTCATACGAAAAAAAATCGATTACGTGCGTCAAATCTTTTAATAAACGCAGTGTATTTATTTAAAAAAATATATTTCGGATTTCATGATTCTTAACTGAACCTATTTCATAAATTCTTCATAATACAATATTTAATGTTTTGCTTTCTTGTATTTTTGTTAAACCGATAGCATTAGTAGATAAAAACACCGTTAGAATATTATATAATATCTATTTCTCTCACGTGTATAAAGTAATGATTAAACGGATATCGAGGATTCTTTACGATTTCGGAAAAATGTAATTAACAACGATAAAAGATTCAACCAACAATACGAAATCGTCTGTATCTGCTTTCCTCGCTGTAGTAAAGGGATTCATTCTTAAATTATCAAAGCCGCATCATCAGAGTCAATGCCGCTTCATTACTAATATCCTCGTTCTATTGTGTTCTCTTTTATTCAAGACAGATAATAAGAAAAGGAAGTATTTATTGAAAAGCTTCTTGGATAATCTCCATAAGAAGCCTATTCCTCGTTGACAAGGGTTTAAGCATCAGCATTATTTAGTACCTTTTCGTTTCTGAAAACGAGATAAATTAATTAGTTGTTCCTGTTTATGTTCGTCTAAAGTTTGTTTACAGTTTGGGATCACCTTAAATTTCTAGAAAATATTAATTCCCTGTATAAATTTGGCATCATTATATTCAGTGCTCTTTATTATTATGGTAACCATAAATGCGATGCCTTAATTAATACGTATCTTTAAGATTCATGAATTTAAAATTAACGAAGATTGCTACAGAAATAATCACAAATTAATGAAATTAGTTTCAAAATGACTTTAATAACGATTACCAAGTTTTCAAATTTATTGCGTTACGCTCTGCGGCCTTTTAATTCTAAGTTCTTATAAAAGTAATATCCCTCGTGGTTTACGGATCGATTTTCATGTCCTGTAGACGCTTCTTTGCAAAAAATTATAAAATAGCTTGCTGACATTTTAGTTTGGACATTGACTTCATCTTTACAGAAGGACAAAAGAAGCATTTGGACATTACCGAACTGTTAGTTTTCGTTTGGATAAGATATATTTAAATATAAAGAATTAAAGAAACATTTTGCTCAGACACGCTATCTACGTGTCCGCATGCACAAACGTATTTTTTAAGGAATTTTTGTATGACATATTATTTAATATAATATTTGCATGCAACATCGCCATTTCATCATACTCCATGTACAGAAATTATATCCAGTTTCTCTTAGTTATTGTAATGATCTCATCCATTTATGATAAATCATTTTTAAATTAAGATATACTAACATAATATAAAACAAGAAAAAGTTTTCCAAAATTTAATGTTGAAATGTGCTTGGGTGATTTTAATATCGATTATCTGAATACAGATTCATTTTATACAGGGAAAATCAAAGATATATTATATGCTAATACTTTGTACCAAGTGATCAATGAGCCAACGCGTATAACGTAAACTACAAAAACATTAATTGATTACATAATTAGTAGGGACCGGACACGAGAGGCCGTAATTACGATGGGCCATATAAGTAGTCTATAACATCGCTAAGTACAACACGCAGATATTGAATAGCACTGTTCATTCGGTTAACTGCACATCTGTTTCTTGTCGTTGAATTGGGACGCAATTATTTCAATAATACACTTAAATTCCTTTCTTCAAGGGTGTAGATAGAAGCGTGAGGGGTTTCTATAATTTATTTTATTTATTAGTTAATATTTCGTAAGATAAATAAAGTACGGTGGTTGGTTTCTTTTTTTCATTGTTTTCACTGTTAAATACATACTTTGTAATTTCTGGAATAGATATTGTTTCATATCGTTTTATCGAATCTACTTCTCCCAATTATTTTGACGTAAGTATCCAGTGAATTTAGTTAAGTTTCAATAACTTACGCATACATTTTTAATTTTCATTTTATTTAGATGTAGAACATTGTTTAAGTTACCTTTTCAGATATGACATGCAACACCGTCGAGAATGATATCGTGAAACAATGGCGAATTGGATTAAGGGTCAATCTGATTGTATGGCCATTGCCAGTGATTCCTAAATTGATTGCAAGGTCTGTAAAATATCGTTCAGAAATTCCAAGAAATCGCACATGAAACGTCACTTAGCATCGCATTATAGACCCGCTGGAATCTAAAAATTTTAACAAAGAACTCTGTGAAACTTTACTGGCGGCAAATATTCCATTAAATAGTTAGCAAAGTTAGCAATCCCACCTTCAAAACATTTCTCCAAAAATATACTGGTCGAACTGTTCCTGATGAATCCACCTTACGCAAATATTATGTTTCTAAGTGCTACACGAAAGCAGTAGAACACATTAAAAGTCATTTTTTAAATCAGTACCTATGGATAAGTGCTGACGAAACTGTCGATATATTAGGACGCCATGTGGTAAATGTTGTAGCTGGTGTACTACATTCAACTATTTCATATAACGCATATGTAATAGCAACAAAAGTTATAAATGCAGTTAATGCGGAAACAGTAGCTAAAAGGATTTGCGAGAATATGCACCGCATGCTTCATTCGGACGACAGGTACAAAGAAAAAATACTTTTATTTGTTAGTGATAGTGCTGCATATATGTTAAAAACAGGCAGACTATTAAAGGAAACATATCTTAATATGCAGCATATTACTTATGCAGCACATGCTCTCCACAGAATCTATGAATATCTCAGAGACTCCTTTCCGGAAGTTGATAGACTTCTATCCGCTTTTAAAAAAGTTTTCAGAAAAGCACCATTGAGAGTAGCTCTTTGTCACTACCTCCCTCTCCAGTAATACCTAAATGGAGAACATGTCTGGAAGCTACTAGTTTTTTTTGCAGAGAATTTCGACAGTTTACAAAATTTCGTTATTTTAAGTTGGAAATGTTATATTTGAATTCTATATCCTAAATTTAATTATATTTAACATACAGTGTGTTTCACTTTTCATGGAGACACCTAAATAACTTTTTTATTTAGAAAGCAATCAATATAAAATTTTTAACAGTTGTGTAGGCCACAACAATGCACCGTTTCGTATGAATAGAGTTTTTATAAAGTAAATATCTAGCTAACTATAATTAAAATGAAAAGTACTATTTCAAGTAGTGTCATACTAGCGATTAGGATAGAGCAATAAAGTATTAAAAAAAGTTTTTGCAAATCACTCAAGAAGCTCTAATAGCAAATTTCGCTAAAAATTTTCATTTTTAAATTCTTCTACATTTGTAAGCCATCAGTAAAGAGAAGCAAGAAAACAATTCACAAATTTTATTCAACATTAAAGAACAAACAAAACAAAAGCAACAATTTAACGAACAATATTTTAAATAGGATCTTTTTCAACTAAATCACCTTGAAAACGGATACAATTTTTCCAATCGCCTTTTGTGATTCAGTACAAGTCGTTATAATATTTGTGGAGAAATTTTTCGATAAACTTGTCGGATTTTCTGACACAGTTTCTGTATTCTTTGAGGTCTAGATGCATACATAACATTTTTAATAGTCCCCCAAAGAAAAAGGTCGAGTGGTGTAATGTCGGGTGATCTCGAAGCCCAAGCCCACTCTATTAAAGGGTTATTACGGCCTATCCACCATAACGGAAAGTTTTCGTCTAACTATGCTCGCACTATTCTGGCGTTATTAACTGGGATCCATCTAGCTGAAAGTACAAATCTCGTCTCATATCCAGTGGTAAATCATCAAGCACATAAATTAATTCAGTATTTAAAAAGTTTAAAAACCTCTTTGCATTTAGCGTATGAAAAAAGAAAAACGGGCCAATGATTCGTATATTTAAAATTCCGCAACACTCATAAACTTTCTGCGAATATTGCCTTCTACAATTGATAACCCATTTTGATTTTTTTGTTGCCCAGTATCTACAGTTCTAAGACGGAACAACACCATTAGTAATGAAGGTAGCTTTAATTCTCTGTCATTTAGAAAATTGCCTTGAGCTCATAGATAATATTCCATTCTTCTATTGAGATCTTTAAGAGTGTGTAAATATTTAGGCATACGCTTTCAATTTGTGACAACGGAGACATCTCCAAGTTTTAGGGTAAGACTCATGTGAGTCGTAAACTCATTTGAGGATTATTATAATACGCTGCTTATTATTGCATCGAAATAGTGTTCTCAATTGTTCAATTATTGTTGACCTGGTTTGGCAACATTTCCAGTAGTTTTGAAAATGTTATTCAAGTATGCAACAGTTCGATAACGGATGGATGGACGTTCAGGATGTCTCGCGTTAAACTCTCTAGCAGCCTCTCAGGTAAAACGTACGTTATCACTAGAGCTGAGGATGTTTGCGGTATGGCAGGACCGTATTTAGTGCATCCCTACCAGCGTATAAACACGATGCAGCGATACACTTTAGTTAGTCGTGAACTGGCAACGTGATCGTGTGTTGTCTTGAGCTCTATTTAATAAGTATGACGGACGTGCCCAAGCCAAGAAAGCGCCCATTGTATAACGACGTGAAGAAATTTATCCGAGACTTTCCCGATTTGTATTATAATGGAGCAAAAGTGGTTTGTAAATTATGCGATAAACAGTTACTTTGCTGGGACAAATAGTACTGTAAAAGACATGTTGAAAGTGTACACCACAAAGACAAAAAAAATAATGTGCTGTCTAAAACGCAATTCATTTTCGATTTATTGACAATGCTACTCGTCTGCGATGTGCCAGTTCACCTGCTAGATAAAAAAGCCTTTCACGACTTTTGGAATAAATACAATTCCAACAAAAAGCTACCGTCACGGAGAACGTTACTCACCTATTTACCAATTGTGCGTGAGGACATTGAAAACAGAATGAAAGCAGTAGTAAATGATAAACAGTTATGGGTATGTGTCGACGAAACGACAGATCGAAAAAAACATTCTATTGTGAATATTATAGTGCGTGTACTAGATCCTGTCAAATCAACATTTCCCATTTTATTAGCCAGCAAAAGATTGGAAAAGTGCACTAGCGAAGTAATTACGAAGGTAGTGCTCGATACGCTACAAAAATTTCAAGTTTCAACTAATCAACTCCTGATGTTTATGAGCGATGGTGCTGCGACAATGCGTTCTGTAGGCCGTTATCTTAAAGCAGATTGTGAGAGACTTTTGCATGTGACATGTAAAGTTCATGCTTTACACCTTGTGGCACAAACTATTCGGCAATGTTATCCAGAGGTGGATGCATTAATAGCAACCACAAAAAAAGTGTTTCTAAAATCTTCCAAACGAATTCGAGAGTTTCACAGTCGGTGCCCTGGTATTCCCGAACCACCAGAGCCAATCCTTACACGTTGGGGAAGTTGGTTAAAGGCGGCATTTTATTATGCCAAGTATTTCCAAATAAAATCTGTGGTTCTACAATTCAATCCTGCCGAAGCTGTAGCCATTAAGGAAAGCCAGAGACTCTTTCAAAACCCTTCCCTTGATGCAGATTTACAAACTATTTATAACAATCATATAGGATTGTTTAACGCAATCGAGAAATTTCAAAATACTGCATTATCGTTAGCGGAGTCACTGCAAATACTGGACGATGTACACGCCCAGCTATGCGCAGTAAATGACAACAAAAATGTTAATGTAATAGAAAAGTTCGAGAGTGTGATAAACAATGATTTTGATTTTACCAGATTAAAACAAATTAGTAATGGTGCATGTGTAGATTCGGTTTCTATCTATAAAGATTATTTTAATTGTGCGTGTGTTACATCCGTGTGTGTTAGATGTCGAGCGGTCTTTCTCAAAATATAAAAAAATTTATTCATCACGGCGTACATCGCTCACCGCTACAAATATGGAAACGTATCTAATGCTACAAACTTACTGCAAGTCTTATCCACTTGGCGCTATGCTATAATAATCGTAAATAAGGTAAGTGTGTTATTTATATACAGTACACATAACTGACATACCTAAGTGATATAAATAGCGAATGCATGTAAAGCAATAAAATCACGCATGCATCACCGATCGATACAAAGTCATTATATTCGTGCGTTTAACTGAATACTATCCTGGCACACCGCAAAAATTCCCCAGCTCTAGTTATCACCAACAACTCGAATAATTTCTACTTTTTGAGCAATACTTAAATGTCTATTGGCCATTGCTCAGCAAAGTTCAATAGTTACAACTGAAGTAAACTGTTTAGTTAATTGACGTTTGACGTTTGAACTGACTAATTAATTTCTTGCTTCATGGCATATTATTGCAATAGCAAACTAACGTAGCATAAAAATGGAGAAGAATTTAAAAATGAAAAATTTTCAGCGAAATTTGGTATTAGAGGTTTTTGAGTGATTTGTAAAAACTTTTCCTAATACTTTTTTACTAGTATCACATTACTTGAAACACTACTTTTTATTTTAATTATAGTTGACTAGATTGACTTTATAAAAACGCTATTCATACGAAAAGGTGCATTGTCGTGTCCTACACAACTGATAAAAATTTGATTGCTTTCAAAATAAAAAAGTTATTTAGGTGGCGCCATGAAAAGTGGGACACACTGTATATAAAAGTGAATAAATTTCGGTTTATGACGAAATATGCGTATTTTTTTTAATATCATGTAGATCATCACCTCGTATACCGTTTCTAAATCGCTGAAACTTGCTTTAAAAACGAGAAAGCTCAAATAAACGAATATCAACTTTGTGGTTCTAGATAATATACGAGAATTTTCCTTAATGTTGGGCCTAATACATTAAAATATAGTATTGTGCCCTGAAAATTATCTTACAGTTTCACAAAATATTATCTATTACAGTAAAGTATTAAAAATGTTTTTTCCGTGTGCTTAGAGATACGAAGATAATTGATAGGAAAGTGACTTTTCAAAAGTTGGCAACATTTTCGCCACGATGCGTATATTGTTGACCTCAGGTATGTTTCAGAAGCCCTCAGGTATGTTTCAGAAGCAGTTTGAAAATGTTACTTATGTATAACTGGTTGCCTACTATATGCCACCATACATTTATTCCTATGTGTAATTGGAAATGAAAAAAAGTCAGTCAATGCATTATACCTATGTGTAATGACAAAACAAAAACCCGGTATGTTAATTTCTCCTGGTTTGAATTAACTTGTCTTTTTACTTTCTAACTGCAGCTGCTGAAAGCTACACCGTGTATTTTTTCACCACTTGTACACAAGTATAAGACCGTGCCCAATGCTACTTTATTCTAGCGTTGATACTTCAATAAAAGTTTGATATGATCACGAAGATCTATTATAACCATATTCACTACACTTAAAAATTAATATCTAACGCGAAAAAATGCGTATAAAAAATGATGAATACTTGTCGGAGAACTAGCTGTAATTGTAGAAAAGCTTTAAGATCCAGATAGGATGTCTAACTTTCTCTACGATGATTTAGTTGAAATCTTGTAGTTATGAGAGCTATTTTGTTAAGGACAGAAAGGCGTTATTCAAATAGAATGTAAAACGTTTCTCGGCGATCTTTTGGTTAGAACTAACTTACGTTTTAGCTTGAATGTGAAAGAAAACTTCAGTTATAAAATCAATATCACCTCTATTGATATGCTGGCAGGAATTATCAAAAGGCCGTTTTAATGGCAGTTAATTGTATTCTGAAGAATTTAGAAACACATGTCCACGTAATATAATTTTCCGAAATTTGATGAATAAATTAAATAGATAAACAACCAAGGCAAACACACTTTCAAAGGTAAAGTATTTTTCAAATTGTAAGAAACCCCTAAGGGTTTGGTTAGTGATTTAATTGCGGTCAGTTAGGAACAAGACGGTCTGCCGCGTATTAAATAAATGAACCGTAATAGAAAGTATTAGGGGCTATTACTAGGTATATATACTTTAGTACAGAGAAATTAAATTTGCTTTTGTGAAAATTCAGAAATATAATAATGTGAATAAAAGTAATACCTGTTTAATTACTTTCGTTTAATATCTTTGGCTATAACCATTACCATTGTTTAACCTTTTGGATAATATGTAATAACTGTAATAATATTAAGCATAAAATGCTAATGCACGAAAACTATCTCGAATGAGATCTAAGAAAAAAAAATTTAATAAATGCGCGCTCGATACAACTCTGATAAATTTAGTATTCCTTTATAACTGCAGCGCTACCTCTACTGAAGCGTAATTGTGGGAGTTGTAGTTGCGATGATGCATACTGTAAGTCAGAAGTCAATCTGTTATCAACTTCCATGAAGTATAGCTTATTCAAATCACGAATTAACAGATATCGTCTTACTATAGGGTGAAGCAAATGGAAATGTAAGAGATACTAGACGTATTTATGAACGGCGATTTCAGAAACGAAGATGTCCTTCAAATGATCTAATTTTACAACGTGTGTACAGATTAAGAGATTGCGATGTATTGCATCCAAGTTTTGCAGGCCATGGCCGTGTGAAACGATCTTCGGCAACGTACTTTTTAAGCTGCGGCCCATATCCGTGAAGACCGAGCCGTGTTAAATCGAGTACTTTGAAAGTTTACCGATCGGTTAGATGCTTGTATTTAGGCAAATGACAACCACATTGAACATCTTTAAGCATTCCACCCGTTTCACACAAATCTGCCCTTCTTATAGCAAAGAAGTTGTCTTTAAAAAAAGAAACAAATACAACACAGAAAAGAAATTAGCATTCAATTAAAAATTATATATGCAATTTATTGTTTCTCGGCGTGAATTTAATACTAAGACGACTAAATTATAAATTCTGTATCACCGCAAAACAGCTATACCGTTTAAAATTTTTAAAGAAACTGGATATTAAATTTTTTTTGGAATATTACAAAGGTCTTATAAATAACAACAGAACAGCTGATATATTTAGGAAATGAATGAATACATGTTTATAAACTTATAAGTAGAGCAGACCAATTTCCGTGCGTGCCATGTGTGCCGATATGATATTACTTTAATAGCAGAAAACCAAATGTATATTTAATTATTTCTAATAGAATAAATGTCTCTACTTCTATACTTGTATCGGTAACAAGCTCATGTTGTGTCACTATTCTATCGCATATTCTAATATATTACGAATTACACTCCCATACCGGCGCTCGTGGCGCGCACGGAAATTGGTCTGCTCTAATTATAAGGCAAAGACATTACTGAAATGTGAAGGAAGTTTTTTTGGTGAACTTGAATAAATAAATGCCCATTTCTTTATTGGATCGACAACATGTAAATATCTAATTTCTATTTACTTAGATTCAATCTGAATACAAGACCGTATTTGAAAAGTTCGTGTTTCTAAATTTCCGCAAAAATGAAAGTTTCGATAGAAAATGTTTTGTAGATTTGAATTTCTATCTTACGTATTTAATATATATATTAGCGTACGTTCGAATATTTCATTTACATCCTGTATATAGTTTTAACTTATTTGTTTGTGTAATTTATATAGTTGGAAAGTATATTTTGTTTGGGAAAGTATTATATTTTATATTTTAAAACTATTCAAGATGTGGAGACCTTGGTTTTCTAAAGAATATGAAGAACATAGTAACGATGTTGTTTATCTACAGAAGAAATAATTTTCACGACGCCAAAAAGGTAAGAGTTTTTTAGTGATTCAGGATAATCAAATAGTTTTTAATGTCTATAATATCTGAAAATGGGAAAATGACGAATCTACACATGAGTCAGATGTTATAAAAACAACATCAAAGTAAACAGAAGTACCTTTGAAACAATTTACAAAATTGTCAAATGTGGCGTTTAAACAAAGAAAAGCACAAGCGATAATGTATCCTCAAAGAAAATTCCAAGATAGTGACAGTGGTGAAACGGGTATCGAAGATTCTGTGGGAGATTAATGCAAGCAATAATACAATCTACCTTCTATTTGTTTTTAATTAATTTTTTATATTATTATTTTATTATATCATAACCGCATTTATATGAGTGTACACACACGTACACATTCTTAGTATCACTCCTTGCTCTAAGTTAAACTTGATGCAGTTTACATATTATCAAAATAAGCGTGAAGAACACTTCTTGTTAGTCCCATATAAATAAAAATTAATACTTAATACTTCTGGTCTTCATGCCCATATTATAATCACTGTTTGCATTTCTCTAGATCCGCACTGCAGCATGGCAAATTAAAATATTTACACATCAGAAAGCTTTTATATTATTTGAAAAGGATTATACTTTATTCAACCGTTATCACAATGAAGTAAATTATAACAGGTGCAATGGTAAATTTGCATTACACAGATATGAATAATTTGTATTTTATTGTTATACGCGTCCTAATTTTATTGCGACGGCGAGGTCATTTGATAATTATATTTGAAATCAATTCGAAAGTCATAAAGTAAGTATCTTTCTTTATAACTTAAATTAAAATTTGCCCGGAAGGTATAAGAATAATTTAATAACCAAAGTATAGTGCATCCGGAAATATACCGTTGACTTTTAAGTAAACTTTAAATCCTATTTATGTATAATTAATGCAGCATGATGTCTAAGAGAAAGAGGGACATTAGTGTATCGTGTATCGACATTAGTGTCGGTCTTACTTTAAATTTCTATATATTAAGAAGTCATTAAGTAATAGGTTCAAGTAATCAAATTCTAATGCAGAGTGTACCTGCACATAATAAAATTCCATGGATACTTTTGGAAATGAGTAGTAAATATTAAATTATATATTCAATATCCCTATTTTCTAAACGTACGTGGCTAACACGGAGATGGCGCGAATTTGCAAGAATCTTCTTTGTCATTCTGTAGAATCATCCTCTAGTAGATTAAATATGATAGTACAGAGCAATCTGTCAATTAGTATGTTTTCGACAGTACGCCAAAGTGAACGTCTCGTGTGATTTTGTAATAATGGAAAAAACCGAATTGAGAGCAGTGATAAAGCACTTTTATTTGAAAGGGTTGACACCAACCAAAATCAAAGCAGAGTTGAATTCAACACTATTAGAATCCGCTCCCTCGTTTTCAATGGTTAAAAACTGGGTTG
The DNA here is from genome assembly GCA_935421215.2 of Melolontha melolontha. Classification (NCBI taxonomy): domain Eukaryota; kingdom Metazoa; phylum Arthropoda; class Insecta; order Coleoptera; family Scarabaeidae; genus Melolontha; species Melolontha melolontha. The sequence goes on from OW285239.1 coordinate 92,410,057, forward strand.
CCGAATTTAGGCGTAGTCGTATGAGAGCTCCATAGTGGACGTCCAAAAACTGTTACGTGCCGAATATGATTGAAAAAGTCTACAGTATCGTCTTAGATGATTGTCGAGTAAAAGTGCGCGAGATAGCAGACATTGTAGGCAGTATTTGGGAGTGCAAGTACAATGATGCGAGTGCTTCGTGTATTCTCGTGTACTAACTAACTCGTGTACTATTATTATTATAACGTTTTCTTAGTAAACACCAATAAACACATGCGGCACTCGCATCATTGTACTTGCACTCCCAAATACGTCATCACGAGCCGCGCCTGATTGTAGGTATCTCAAATATCAGTGTGCACATAATTTTAACTAAAGAATTGGAAACTAAAAAATATTCGACGCATTGGGTGCGGCGAAGCAATAACTGAATCGTTTGAGTGTTTCCCACGACGTTTTCGCCGCAATCAAGAGGACTTTGTACGGTGTTTCATTACTGTCAAATGAAACCTTGGTCCACCATTACACTCCCGAAACCAAACAACAACTCAAATAATGGACGAAAAAAGATTCTCCGCCACCAAAGAAGGTAAAAACGGTTTTGTCAGCAGGAAAGGTTATGGCAACTGTTTTTTTGGATTCTCATGGAATTATCTTATTATCTTATTATCTTATTATCTTATTATCTTATTATCTTATTATCTTATTATCTTATTATCTTATTATCTTATTATCTTATTATCTTATTATCTTATTATCTTATTATCTTATTATCTTATTATCTTATTATCTTATTATCTTATTATCTTATTATCTTATTATCTTATTATCTTATTATCTTATTATCTTATTATCTTATTATCTTATTATCTTATTATCTTATTATCTTATTATCTTATTATCTTATTATCTTATTATCTTATTATCTTATTATCTTATTATCTTATTATCTTATTATCTTATTATCTTATTATCTTATTATCTTATTATCTTATTATCTTATTATCTTATTATCTTATTATCTTATTATCTTATTATCTTATTATCTTATTATCTTATTATCTTATTATCTTATTATCTTATTATCTTATTATCTTATTATCTTATTATCTTATTATCTTATTATCTTATTATCTTATTATCTTATTATCTTATTATCTTATTATCTTATTATCTTATTATCTTATTATCTTATTATCTTATTATCTTATTATCTTATTATCTTATTATCTTATTATCTTATTATCTTATTATCTTATTATCTTATTATCTTATTATCTTATTATCTTATTATCTTATTATCTTATTATCTTATTATCTTATTATGGTCTTATGGGCGACTACTTAGAAAAGGGGAAAATACTAAATGGAGAGTATTATGCTAATTTATTGCAACAATTAAGCGACAAAATCAAAGAGAAACGCAATCATTTAGCAAAGAAGAAAGTAGCTGCCCGCAAGTCTGCGATTGTAATGGCAAAAATACATGAATTTGAATGCTATAATTTAGAAATACTCTTACATACTGAGTACGGAACATTTACAGGATTGCAGTAGCTTAACACTTCCCGAAACCTCAAATCGTTCTCTTAATTTCACAAAAGCTTTCAAATGTCGATGTCGCGTATTTTGGGAATGATTGTCTGTAAACTCTTGTGGATAATAAATTGTTTTTGTCACATTCGCCTAAAACGTAAATCATTTGTATCAATCCTCTTTTGAAAAAAATCATTTTTAGTTAATTCAGATACCTAGGCTGTCAAAATCCCACATCTTTGTCAAAGTGAATGCCTACTACATTTAGTAAATACTCCTCTCTTCAAAATTGCAAAATTGATGCACAGCTCAGTTTTCGGTTTATTATTATTGTCGGTATCTTTTGTATCATCCAGGCACAAATACAAGAACCAAAGCAAAGCGTATCATCTTAAATATCGCAATCTTTATTAAGAAAAGAATTAATGGAATTTACACTAAAATTTAGTATTAACCGCGAATAACTACTTAACCATTTAATTCAGTGATACAAAATGTGGTATCGTTGGAAAGGTCATAAAAAGTCTATTTGACTATGAAAAAAGATTTAAAAAAAGTGAAAAAACTATAATTTGGGTTAGAATCGTTCACTGGAATAGTAACTACTTTTTGAGAATTGAAACATTGAGAGCAAAGAAGAAATGTTTTCTAAAGCTGTAACCTTTATATAAGACAGAAATGTAATTTAGTTACCTCATGATGCTGTCCTTAAGTTAATCTGTTTTTAACGCTAAGAAATAAGTAATTAAACTTCTAGTTTCAAAAAATTCTTTTATTGTAAATACCACTGTGGTATTTACAATAAAAGAATTTTTTGAAACTAGAAGTTTAATTACTTATTTCTTAGCGTTATAATGCAGTTTCAACAAGTATCTCCTTCGTCAATTAACTATTTAATCTGTTTTTAACACAAAATTCCCAATTAATAGGCACAGGTCCATAGTACACCAATAGTATATTATATCATTCTCTTTAGATTTTTAGGGCAAATTCAAATATGCAATTAAATATAGGGGAACGCCATTTAAAAAAATGCAAGTTTAGTGTATAACTTTTTTGTATAATACAAAAGTATGTTTAATGTTATAAAATATTGTTAAAAATCTGGTGTGAAGAACACAATATAAGTTCATTATTAATATTTTTGTGAACGTGTCCCTCTTCAGAGACGCTCTACGCTTGGTCTTAATAATTTCTGTGAGATAGCGGAGTTGTTCTTTTTTGTGAATGTATCCTTCTCCAAATTCTCCGAAAGCGGCGTACTGACGAATCTGTAGAAAGATGAAATACGTATCTACGCACACAAAAATATTAATAATGAATTTGTATTGTGTTCTTCACACCAGATTTTTAATAATATTTTATATTATTAAAAATACTTTTATATTATACAAAATTGGTGAGGTTTGTTCCTACTCAAATATGTTTCAAATTATTCTGTTATATATGCATGGGGTTTTCCGTAAAGAATAGTGAAGACATGATAATACAGTTTCTAGATATGCTGATGGGAACACTTTGTTAGTTCTACAGTTGTTATATAGGAAGAGCTAGTTGCTTCTGCTAATTGCTAATATGCAACACTGACTGTATTTCTACGCTCGGTATTATTAATTTCTGTGAGGGAGTGAAGTTGTTGTTTCTTATGAATGTATCCTTCTCCAGCAGGGTCGTACTGACGAGTCTGTACAAAGATAAAATGCGTATCTGTAGAAGGATACATTCACAAAAATATTAATAATGAACTTGTATTATGTTCTTCACACCAGATTTTTAATAATTATAATATTTTATATTACTAAAAATACTTTTGTATCATACAAAATTGGTGAGGTTTTTGCCTACTCAAGTATGTTTCAAATTATTCTGTTATATAACTTTTTTCTTCGCCACATGTATAAAGAAAAATATTTTTAGAAGATGCAGAAGGTACTTTTTATAATTCTAATTAAGTTAGTTCAAACGACAAAGACGCAGGAGAAGAAATACGGAGTTATGCAACATCCTGTATATTACGGTATTTAAAGCATTCCCTATTTCTCAGTACATTAATAATACTTCTTTTCAAAAATTGGAACGTATAAAACCATGAAAGTTACAAATGGAAAAACGTAGCTCTTGATTTACAATTCTCGCTTTAACTTGTAATTAATTAACTTCACTCAAAGTTAAAACTTAAAACGCCTTTGCGTTACAAAGAGTAATCTTGATCTTAAATTTTGTCTACCTTTAGGCGTTCTTTTTATGGACATTCCTCTGCCCTATATTTCAGACTTGGTATTTTTAATAAAATTAATAAAAAGGGTTTTAAAATTGCCGACTCCACATATCATTGAATTTATCATAGACAACAATAAAAGAAACTGGTATACGAGATAATTTCTTATATTATCGAAAAATATTAGGAAAAGAAAAACACTAGACAGCAAAATGATCAATAACTCTGGGCAGTGCGGATCTTTCTCTTATATTTATATGCGTATCTTATGCGTTTTAAAATACTGAAAACACACAACAGACAAACTAATTTCAAAATATGTTAGTAATTTGAGATATTTTCTAAAACAATTTTTCCTTAAAACATGTAAAATTTAAATATATTTAAAGTTACATTTTATTTTAGAAACTTAAGTGTAAAATAGTACTAGAAATATTCTATTACTTAACGTGTTTTGATACATTTGAACATGCCTGGGTATATTTGCTTCGTCATTGAAAGACGCTCTTGTTTGTTCTACAACCAATTAAATTAAATAACTAATAGTTCGATGCTATATGGATACAACATAAGGTGCTACCTAGGAGTTATTTTAAATAGATTAAATCAATTTGTAATAGTCGAAGGTATGTCTATATCATTAATATTACATAGGCGTGCAAATTATCCCAACAGCTTTTGTTATGTATGTGTAGAATTTATTATTCATCGGCATAAGCGAAATATTACACCTTTATAAAGCGTATTACTTCTATTTTAGTTGAAAAATTAAAAATCAAGACAAGTAATAGGCATCTCATACTTACTGTACACAATGCACTGTCATTTTGTGTTCTTTAATTTGGTGCGAACAAACGTGTCACTCCATGAACTGCTACTTTTGCTGCTCTAAAATCTTCAGTGTTACTAACAAAAATAAGAATAATATTGCTTATCATAAGCTGTTGCTCGACAGTACCTCTTTTCCGAAGCATTGCTGATGTCAATATATATTAATACCTACAAAACATACTGTTGCAGTAACAGAATCATTAGTTTCAGAGTTGCCGAGCAGCGATGAGGAATTTTTGAAGAAGACGGACACACGTAATAAATCAATCAGAATTGGTCTATTACGTGATTAAATGATTTAATTCTCGATGAGAATTTATCAACTAATGCAGCGAAAATATTAGCAGCATACAGCTGTGGTTATTCTTCCCCACACTCCAAAGTCCTAATCAGTAAAAGTTAATATGTACAAATGTTTTGAATATACATTGCGTTTTGTAAAGAAGGCATGCCGTAAAAAATTATAGCTCAGCAAGAGATAAAAAAACACCTAAAATGGACGAAATGTGCAAAAAGCTTGCACTATTAAATAAGTTTCTACATTTGTCTCGGTAAGCAAGGTTCGCTGTTGTGAGAAGATTTTCTTATAATTTGAGAAAGATCGTTCGACATCTACGGATGGAACACACGTATAATTAAAATTATCTTTATAAATAGATGACGGATCTGTAGATGAATCATCATAAATTTGTATTGTATCATAAATTGTTGATATTGTATTGTATCATAAATAAAATACTATCGAACTTTTTTCAAATTCGTTTTCTTTCTTTTGTAACTGCGTGCGTTTTGTAAAAAAAAAAACTAAAGTTTAACCTTAAATTTTAAACAATAAGTAATTTCTTTGTTATTATTTAAATCTTATTGGACTGTATATATTAACAAAAATGGTGAGTTGTAATTTCATATGAACACGTGTTGTTTATAAAACCTTATGTGTTTTGAAAACGTTCGTGCGTATATATTCACTGTATACTGAGTAGTGAGTAGGATCCTAGAATGTGTGGAAAAACTCTAGTTAGATAGGTTTGTTATTAAAATATTCTCTCCGTTTTTTTTTCCTAAACCTGACGTGATAAGAGAAATTTGTTTATATTATCATTATCAGATCTACAAAATTACATATATTTAATGAAGATGGACCAAAATTCAAAATGAAGCTATTGGTTGGCATCATTACTGTTTGAGTAATGCCGTTATCATCAATTTTTTTACATGGTGAACCCCCTTTCTTCTCTAGCTTTCGATAGATCTTGTTATTGCTTAAACAATGAATACATAATAGTAATACTTTACATAATAATTTTTCAAAACAACTACAAATATATTTGAACAAAAAATGAAAGTAATTCTTAACGATCGAACTTTTTAGAAAAGAAGTAATTTAAAGTAAATTGTTCTTCATCAACATGCTGCCATGGGGGTACACCTATCTAAACAGTTTGTATATTACGCCCAACTGCATCACGTTTAATTTCTTCCATTGAACCTGAATTTTCTGCCCTAATTCTTCAAATGTGTTAGGTTTGTTAAAATTGAAACAGATAGAAATAAGAAAGCTCCCTAACCACAATATAAAATAATAAGCTCTAAATACATATTTCGACAAGTTGCCATTCTCCAGTAGAAAAATCTTAAAAATTGTGTTAATCGTAGCATGTTTGACTAAAATACAACCGCTTAAGATATGCTCTTCACCAAATCGCCAGTGAGATAACACTAAATTCCATACATGCAAACAAACTCTTATTTACTATTTAAACCTAGCGTAAAACTTAAAAAACCATGAATCGTGAAAAACATGATGCGTTACAATAATTACTACAGTCACAATAAAGCATACAAACTGGACCTAGGAATAGGTCGATTGTCAGATTCATTAAATTAATGTTATAAATACTTCGGTAGTGATCTAATTTTCTATAATTAGTTATTGTTTTAATTAGTCTTAGACTATTTGGAGGCATAAAGTGGCCTGTGTCGCAAATATGTCGGGTAACACTAGATTTTGTAGGTCTATTAAATCTAAAATGGGAAATATGTTCCTTGTAGCGAGTTGAAATCGAACGTTTAGTTTGTCCGAAATATATTTTTGCTTACAATCGTTAATTGTAGTTATTTATGTCACAAGGGATGTAAGTAAAATTTTGCGGTCGAAGATAACTTTGTAGACCGAGGCGCAAGTCGAGGTCTACAATATATCTGAGACCTCAAAAGCACTTACATCCCGAGTTTCATACAATATTTTCCTACTACGGGCTCCAGATGCTAGAAATGTATAATCTGTATAAATGTTTGACGTTTGCTTATGTACTCTTGTATTCAAAAAAATCGCATACACCTATTTTTTCTCCGTTTTTTTGTGTTTTTCTAACGTTTATTAACGCCATGCCGTGCCAATTAAGTTAATTAAAAATACAAATACCAAAAGTTTCCGAACAAGAAAAGCATTTTATTATAGCAAAAGCTGAAGAAGGTTGGTCAATTTGAAATATTGCACTTCATTTCCATTTCAATAAGAGCATAATTTTAAGAATTAAAAGAAGATGGGAACAGGAACATTTTAAAAACACATAACCTTCATAATAACTTTTGTCTAAATGACAGAAGCTCGGTTTTTAAACGACAAAAAAAACTAATAAAAAATGTTTACTTGATTTAACTGGTGTACACGATTTCTTTTAATACAAGAGTACGTCAATAATTGTCAAACTAGTAGGTGTCTAGGATGCTAAGGAGTGAGCCACAAAAAAAGTATTCAGAGTATGCCATGGATTAAGTCAGTTATGTCTTAGATTGATTAAGTGATCTAACCTACATTTCGTTCTATAAGTAATAGGTTAAATCGTAACTTGTCAATTTAACTTATGATTATTATCAAATGGGTCATTTGTAAATATTTTGTAAAGCCAAATTGACAAATTACGATTTAACCTATTACTAATAGAACTAAATGTAGGTTAGATCACTTAATCAATCTAAGACATAACTCAATTTAACTTACCTATGATTATTTACAAATGGGTCATTTGTAAATATTTTGTAAAGCCAAATTGACAAGTTACGATTTAACCTATTACTAATAGAACTAAATGTAGGTTAGTTCACTTAATCAATCTAAGACATAACTAATTTAATCCATGGCATACTCTGAAATCTTTTTTTGTCTCACTCCTTATGTACAATTAAGCTCACATAAATCTAGTATAAACCATTTTTAAATTTTTGTTTTGTTGTAATTCATTCTTGTAGCGTCAAAATGACATTTGTCACTTTTTGATGTCCAAAACGGCAAGAAAACTGACTCCGACAGAAAAAATACAAATTTTGTTAAATTTGGAAAGTCGCACCATTAAACAAGTCGCAAAAGAATTTCACTTGAACAAATCTAGAAGAATGACAAAGCAAATTCATAGATTTCGTATAAGATTTACTAATAGGGAACAACTATAGGAATCTATTGAAAATAACTGAGAAAACATTGTTGAAAAACCTAATTTTATAAGAAGTCTCATTGATTCTGTACCTAGAAGGTTAAGGGTAGGAATTGATGCAAATGTCGGACCAATTAAGTATTAGTTTATATGTGTTTTCTAAATTGTATAAAAATAATACATGACATTTGGTTTCTCTTTCAAAAAAAAGATTGATAAACACTAAGCAATATTAGAAAATTTTGACAATTTTGACAAGTTAGGTTATACTAGATTTATGTGAGCTTAACTGTACATATTGCTATGAATTGTGGTTTATATATTTACTGCACCACCATCCACAACTAATCTACCCAACTAGGATACTCAGCCAGTTGATTTCCAACAACTAGACTTCCTTCTTCTCAGTGTTCCAATCGGAAAAGCGTGGAACTGTAATATTATTTAGGCGCCAGTCAAAATGTCTTGGCAAATATAATAGTTATATTCAATTATAAGTTACTTATTTTAATAATTAAACAACAGTAAAGGTATATGGGATAAAAAATGAGCACAAGATAAAATTTAAATGAATATTTAATACAAAAAAATCAAAAAAGAAAAAAAAACTATCTTTATAGAGTATAAAGATTGTGTATTTTACAATAATACTGAGGTAAAACAATTCACTGAATATGACAGCTAAGTGAATTAAAACTTCCTCTTCCTCCTCCGAACAAACTTATTAAAATAATAAAGATTATTTTTAATTTCTCCCCAGAGAATCACACTGTATAATGAAACTTGAAAACACGAATAAAATCTAACACGTGCCCGATACATCAAACGCATACAAAAAATACCCTTGACTTCCCAACGTGCAAAATATTACAATTATAATTTTTTTACGTAGAAATGTTAATAATATTCTTTATCATTTATTCTTACTAATAATAATAAATCTCTTAAATAACAGTATTAAATACAATATAAATATCCTTATTATATTAATCAAAATTTTATGAATTCATAAATTTAAAAAAAAACTTACAGTTTTTTTAGGAGACTTACAAGAACCGTTGTTAATCTAAAACAACAAAATAACGAGAATAACAAACTCGTAGAATTATCGGGACTAAATATGAAATACCATTAACTATGGTCACACAATTAAAATCAACCCGTACAAATTAAATAAAATATATATAATTTTTTCAAAGAAATTCAACGTTTCTGTCTCAGGTCAGAAGTAGATCTCCCTCAATATATCAGTCGCTATCGCTTTCACATAAAGAAGACCTCCAAAAATCAAGTTTTTGCTTACGCACATTTAAAAACATATCGGATATTCAATCAAGTTCAAAAATTATGGTACAGTTATCTTAAATAAATTTTAATATTATTTATTAGGAAAAAATCCATAACAATATGTACTTCTGTATAACCAACGTTGTGTAACTATCCCTACGGAAGGAAATTGTTATAAATACATTCAAAAACAAAATCACATGTTATAGTTATTTACGTTACAAGCCCGGTAAATTAGGTTTTACAGTTACGAGTGGGATGTTTCTGGACGAGGCGACGAACGGGCCGAGTCATGAATTTCAAGACGAGTACTGTGGAAAATCTTTTTCCGGACATATATCGTACAATGTTTTATTTCATCCTGCAATTTCGTTTGAAAAAACTTGGTTTTTAAATGTCGTAGAAATCATTGTGGCTGTCAATCATAATTTTATATCATACAATGTCAAGTCGGCAAACTGATATAACATAGTAACGGGTGTTCATTTGAAAAGTCAATCTAGGTTACTTTGAAATTTTGATAGAATAAGACGCAAATATATTAGTATGTGTTTGTTGTTCCGTAAACGTAAATCCAAATGACATTTGATAATATCAATCGCAAATATCAGTTAGTGCATAAAATAATCGTGCGTCGATTCTGGTTTAAATAAAGAAATCTTGAACGAAGGATTTTAAAGTGCTTTGATCTTGAAGGACAACGTTTTCAACATTTGTTATAGTTTTCAATAAATACCTATTATTTGTTATTTATTTGTATGTATGAAACTGTCAAAATATACGACTTCGTAGGTTAAGTAGTAAATTTTAATTTACGACATACTTCAAAATGTTCTCAGTAAATCACATGCTACTAGATTGACTTTTCAAATGAACACACTTGTTACATTGTGTATCTATACTTTGTTCGCACTTTAGCAGCCAGTATGAGCTTTTATGGAGTATTGTCCTCTTTTACGCACTTGTCGTATATATATAAACACGTCTCTGTCTATCGTAGGCGATGTTGTAAGATTATACGGAACAAATCTTACAACATCGCCTACGATAGACAGAGACGTGTTTATATATATACGACAAGTGCGTAAAAGAGGACAATACTCCATAAAAGCTCATACTGGCTGCTAAAGTGCGTAATTCATAGTAGTTTTTAGCATCATTCGTTGGTATGTGGCGCATGAGTAGTTAAAGAGGCAACTGTAGGTGTAGGCTTGTAGGTCTTTGTTACCCATTATATTGAAATTATCGCATGCATAAAAATTTCAAACGTTTTTTATCCATCTGTCACTGCAAAATCTAACGTCAAATTACTTACCTCCGTAGAGAGGTAAGTGAAATATTACATCACGCTCTGAAGGGTTACAAGCTTATATAAGTCGTAAGTAGCTGTTACTTCCCTCCAAACAGAGTAACAAGAGCCCACTGACGAAGTCAGTAGTAGAAAAAATTTATTTCATAGATGCCCGACCTATGTCCTCATTGGTGCTACCTAAAAGTGATTTCTGGATAGTTCAAATTGAAGTAATACATAGATAGAAGCTAAAAGCTTTAAATCTGTCATTAATTTAATTTTTACATTACAAGATAGCATTTTAAAAATTAAAATTTAACGGATACGAGCGATTTTTTTAAAAATATTAAAAAGCAATTATGAACTTTGTTTCATTCTTTTTCAAACAATGTCATTTTTAATATGTTGCTATTTTAGTTTCGAAGTCAGAACTAGAAACGCGTGATTGACATTAAAACAATAGCTATTAAACACATTTGTTCGCATTTCTGCAGTTTTGCCGGAGTTCGTAAATTTTTACAAATTAAGCATCGAAAAGGACAAGTTGGATAAACAGAAAGAAGTATTGAACAGTAAATAAAGGAGAACCAGAGTTACGTATCAAGGAAAAATCACAGCATGTACACTGAGACAACCATAAAATAGTTCTAGATGAAAATCATAAGAAAAGTCATCAGGATAAGGAAACATCAAAACCTTAACTGAGAAGAGTAACTCACTAAATTACCCCATACACCTCGTTGTTTTTCAACTGTTACCCGACGAATACAGTTGATGCAACGAACGGATATTAAAAACGAGGCGTGGGAGAAAACCGTCGTTTTTAACAGTCATTCAAAAATATAAAATTAAGTTTGATTTTCGTCCGTCTTCGTGTCAGCCATTCTGGTAAATATGAGGCGTATACGCTAATTCCCTTGTGTTTTCTTAGTGTCGTCGTTTGTTTTGTAGGGTAGAAATCATTAAAAATTATATTCAACAAAGAAACAGAATCTGTAATAGAGTTTATAGAACTATATAGGAACTTACTCAATATATGGCAAGAGAAAGTTACGACAATGAAGAAGAAAATTAACTTTTTATATGGTAGATTTATGAAGGAGATAGAAGGTAAAAGATTGAAAATATTATGGTATGAGACCGGGGGAAAAGTATAAACCACATCTATTTTGGCTAATTCTTTTTCTTCAGAGATCAAGAAATTTCAAGACAGGGAAGTGATAACAAGAGACAATGCCATTAATGAAAATACTAACCTGGATGTACATAGCTTTATGCTACATGATCAAAACATAAATTTTGCAATTAAAAGCTTGTTAGTAAATTAGGTTTTACAGTTACGAGTGGGATGTTTCTGGACGAGGCGACGAACGGGCCGAGTCATGAATTTCAAGACGAGTACTGTGGAAAATCTTTTTCCGGACATATATCGTACAATGTTTTATTTCATCCTGCAATTTCGTTTGAAAAAACTTGGTTTTTAAATGTCGTAGAAATCATTGTGGCTGTCAATCATAATTTTATATCATACAATGTCAAGTCGGCAAACTGATATAACATAGTAACGGGTGTTCATTTGAAAAGTCAATCTAGGTTACTTTGAAATTTTGATAGAATAAGACGCAAATATATTAGTATGTGTTTGTTGTTCCGTAAACGTAAATCCAAATGACATTTGATAATATCAATCGCAAATATCAGTTAGTGCATAAAATAATCGTGCGTCGATTCTGGTTTAAATAAAGAAATCTTGAACGAAGGATTTTAAAGTGCTTTGATCTTGAAGGACAACGTTTTCAACATTTGTTATAGTTTTCAATAAATACCTATTATTTGTTATTTATTTGTATGTATGAAACTGTCAAAATATACGACTTCGTAGGTTAAGTAGTAAATTTTAATTTACGACATACTTCAAAATGTTCTCAGTAAATCACATGCTACTAGATTGACTTTTCAAATGAACACACTTGTTACATTGTGTATCTATACTTTGTTCGCACTTTAGCAGCCAGTATGAGCTTTTATGGAGTATTGTCCTCTTTTACGCACTTGTCGTATATATATAAACACGTCTCTGTCTATCGTAGGCGATGTTGTAAGATTATACGGAACAAATCTTACAACATCGCCTACGATAGACAGAGACGTGTTTATATATATACGACAAGTGCGTAAAAGAGGACAATACTCCATAAAAGCTCATACTGGCTGCTAAAGTGCGTAATTCATAGTAGTTTTTAGCATCATTCGTTGGTATGTGGCGCATGAGTAGTTAAAGAGGCAACTGTAGGTGTAGGCTTGTAGGTCTTTGTTACCCATTATATTGAAATTATCGCATGCATAAAAATTTCAAACGTTTTTTATCCATCTGTCACTGCAAAATCTAACGTCAAATTACTTACCTCCGTAGAGAGGTAAGTGAAATATTACATCACGCTCTGAAGGGTTACAAGCTTATATAAGTCGTAAGTAGCTGTTACTTCCCTCCAAACAGAGTAACAAGAGCCCACTGACGAAGTCAGTAGTAGAAAAAATTTATTTCATAGATGCCCGACCTATGTCCTCATTGGTGCTACCTAAAAGTGATTTCTGGATAGTTCAAATTGAAGTAATACATAGATAGAAGCTAAAAGCTTTAAATCTGTCATTAATTTAATTTTTACATTACAAGATAGCATTTTAAAAATTAAAATTTAACGGATACGAGCGATTTTTTTAAAAATATTAAAAAGCAATTATGAACTTTGTTTCATTCTTTTTCAAACAATGTCATTTTTAATATGTTGCTATTTTAGTTTCGAAGTCAGAACTAGAAACGCGTGATTGACATTAAAACAATAGCTATTAAACACATTTGTTCGCATTTCTGCAGTTTTGCCGGAGTTCGTAAATTTTTACAAATTAAGCATCGAAAAGGACAAGTTGGATAAACAGAAAGAAGTATTGAACAGTAAATAAAGGAGAACCAGAGTTACGTATCAAGGAAAAATCACAGCATGTACACTGAGACAACCATAAAATAGTTCTAGATGAAAATCATAAGAAAAGTCATCAGGATAAGGAAACATCAAAACCTTAACTGAGAAGAGTAACTCACTAAATTACCCCATACACCTCGTTGTTTTTCAACTGTTACCCGACGAATACAGTTGATGCAACGAACGGATATTAAAAACGAGGCGTGGGAGAAAACCGTCGTTTTTAACAGTCATTCAAAAATATAAAATTAAGTTTGATTTTCGTCCGTCTTCGTGTCAGCCATTCTGGTAAATATGAGGCGTATACGCTAATTCCCTTGTGTTTTCTTAGTGTCGTCGTTTGTTTTGTAGGGTAGAAATCATTAAAAATTATATTCAACAAAGAAACAGAATCTGTAATAGAGTTTATAGAACTATATAGGAACTTACTCAATATATGGCAAGAGAAAGTTACGACAATGAAGAAGAAAATTAACTTTTTATATGGTAGATTTATGAAGGAGATAGAAGGTAAAAGATTGAAAATATTATGGTATGAGACCGGGGGAAAAGTATAAACCACATCTATTTTGGCTAATTCTTTTTCTTCAGAGATCAAGAAATTTCAAGACAGGGAAGTGATAACAAGAGACAATGCCATTAATGAAAATACTAACCTGGATGTACATAGCTTTATGCTACATGATCAAAACATAAATTTTGCAATTAAAAGCTTGTTAGTACATCAACTAGCTTAGTAAAAAAGCAAATGAGTGTCATTATATCCTTAATTGAGGGTGTTACGTGTTTTAGTAACATCATTTAGTAGCATCATGAACTTCGTTCATTCAAAGGTAATTATCCCAATCTCCTGGTTTCAACATTATTGATTCAATAAGTTGACAATTTAGTTCAGCTATATAATCGTACTACTTGAATTGCTTAGAATTTAGATTACCTTCTTCTGCATTTGGTGCGTTCGTTATTTTTGGATAACACTGTATATTATACTAGGTTACTGCTATATTTTATTACTACTCTTTCGACTGTACAATACCTAAAATTGTACTATTTCATTCCTAATAATTAATTTGTTCGTATACGTACTACTGTCAGTTATATGTTACCATTGTAACTTAGGTCTCTCTTTTAAATATCATAAGGCAGTTTAGTTTCCAATGACGTTTGTTTTAATAGTACATCCTTTAAACTGCTAATTTTCTAGTTAATTTATGGGATCTGAGTATTATTATATTATGTCACATTAGAGAGTTAATACTACATAATTTATATATACCTTAGTCCTTTGGGCTAAGTGGATACCTTTGAGTTGATTTAAATTCATTGTCAGATTGTTTGTTTACAATTCAGGATATACAAGTGTCCCGTATCATTATGTTCAACTTTTAGGAGTGTAAAGTAGAATTCATTTCAAGTAACAAAAACGCAAAACTTGTATATACATTTTTATTTAAAGCTACAGATCTATGAATGTGATTGTCAGATCATGAAAAAAAAAGTAACCCTAAAGTCAATACAAACTGATTTTATTTAAAAAAGTTATACGATTCAATAACAGGCCTGTGATTGTTAACATCGCATAATAAAATGTTATCCTAAAGTAAATAAACACGTGTCGTAGTGCATACAGTAATTTCTTGGAGATCTACAAAAAAGAGTACTGGAAATTGATTTATGATAAAGAAGGTTCTTACTTATTTCGTAAGTGCTGAACCATGAATATCATACAATTAACAAATGTTTAGATAACTGTTAACGTTGCATTTTAGGATTACATTACGTTTCAGTTCATACAACAGCTTATTAGTGAGTGGACACGTTTTCTTTATTCAAAATGCCTTACCGATTTTCTTCTCAAGAGTATGCGGACATGCATTTTGTGTATGGCTACTGTAACGGCAGTGCACGTCAAGCAGTTATTGAATACCGACATCGGTTTCCTGATCGGCGCATTCCTCATTATAGAACGTTTCTGGAAGTACACAGACAATTTCGGGAGTGCGGACTGCGTGATTATCTTTTCGACCGAGGAGTAAATTTGCCAGCAGACTGAGAGGAAGAAGTAGTAGCTATTGTTTTAAGGGATCGAACTCTCAGTGTACGTCGAATCGCTAGACAACTAGGAGTGCTACGAACGATAGTTTGGCGAATGTTAAAACGTGAGGGCTTATATCCATATCACTATCGCATGCTTGGGGCAGACCACTATGCTCGTCTAGTTTATTCTACCTGGATGTTAAGACAATCACGGCTTCATTTTAATTTCTGCAGAACAGTCCTCTGGACAGATGAGTCTACGTTCACGAGAAGTGGTGTTACAAATCTGAGAAACCTGCACAGCTGGTCATCATAAAATCCCAAAGCTATACGTCCAACTAAATTTCAACATGAATTTTCTATTAACGTTTCGGCGGCCCTAATCGATGACTTGTTGATTGGTCCTGCCGTTCTTCCTGCCGTTCTTCAATATCTTATTGACGAACTGCCAGGCCTTTTAGAGGATATCCCACTGAATGTTCGACGAGACATGTGGTTTCACATGGATGGGGCACCACCACATTTCGGAATTGTTGTCCGAAATTGGATTTACGTCAATTTTCCGAGATGAATTGGTCGAGGTGGTCCTGTTGCATGGCCACCCAGATCACCCGATCTTAATCCCCTTGTCTTTTATTTATGGGGGTACATGAGAAATTTAGTCTACGCGCAAGTTTTGAACACAAGAGAAGAGTTGTTGGATCGTATTCACCTGGCTGCCGAGCAAATCCGACAAAACAAGTATGAAATTCGGATAAGTACTTCTTCTGTTGGCTTACGGGCACAAGCGTGCATTCAACAAGGAGGTGAACATTTCGAAAATATTATTAATTGAACTTTTTAAATCAAATCAGTTCTTATTGACTTTAGGATTACATTTTTTTCATGATCTGACAATCACATTAATAGATCTGTAACTTTAAAACAAATAAAAATGGATATACAAGTTTTGCGTTTTTGTTACTTGAAATGAAGTCTACACTCCTAAAATTTGAACAAAACGATACGGGACAACTTCTATATAGTAAGACGTGTCAAAGTTACGGTCTAGAATCATGTACATAGCAGTGCATTTGTGTGTTGGGAAATAGTATTATATGAGTTCTCGTTCGGAAATTGTATATTTTAATTAAACAGTGCTGTTTAATGTTAAATATTTAGAGTATAGGAACATAGTATTTTATCGAAATGTCTGAAGATATAATTTCATTGTAATTGATTAGGGCAACTCTTTTGATATTTCGATTTGTAAGCTAGTGATACAGTGACATCTATTCGTAGTCATTGGTGATAGAGTCCATTTCGTTAATTAGGCAAATTTTGCTTTTATTAGTTGAAATTTAAAAGGAAAGCGGTTGCAAATGTGTATGATGTTTTCTTTGTGATCGATTTCTTTTCTGAAATTAAATGTGGGATAATTAGAATACTCTTTCGAATATGTTTTTTTTTTCTTAAATGACGTAGTTTCAGCTACAATAAAACTGGACAAGGAGTAAGCTTCGATGTCATTTTATTGTGCTCTGGTTATAAAGTCTAAGTGGTTGTTCCATGGCTATGGTAAAGAATCATCTTATGATTATGTTCGCAATAGCGGGTTTGCAGTTCTAACTAATTTATAGAAAGTAACGAGGCATTGTAATATCGTTATTTTGTCGTGTGAATACTCGGATTAATATAGATGAAAATATCTCCACCATGCGGCCATCTGCCATATTTGTGACTACAAACACGTTTTGAACAAGGTGAGTGTTTTCGAAGATATCTTATAGAATTTATTGTTATTTCAATGAGGATTGGCTTCATTAACTAGAGTATTTCATTGTTCTTATGTTTGTTTTTTTCTCTATTTCTTATATATCAGGATATCAAATTGGATAGGGCAAAAACACCCACAAAAATTGAGTATAACAGATGTAATCCGATTCTGCACATAATTGACAGAACGGTATGCTGAGAATTCTCCCTTTGAACGAATATACAGTGGACCACGAGGTAGACCGTTCGTTTTTTTCCTTCCTTCCGGCAAATAAAGCATCATAAGGTAGTATCCATTTTGCGTATAATTTTGGAAGACAACGTTATCATTAATGGTCAGCGTCAGAAGGAAAAATTGCATAAATTTTGTACAGATATAATTTATATGAATTAATAATTTCTTTTTAGTTTAAAACATTAGTGTCACTCAATTTAGATAAATTTGCCTTTTGTTTTTTGTGTATTTGGAAAATTGTAACCGATTCAAATAGTCAAATAATTTTTATTATAATTAATATATTTCTGCATATACGGTGTGGATAAATCTTAATAGATTATTTTGGGATGAATTTTAATAACAGAAATTTACGCAATTAAATAATTAATTGTGTGCAATAGAAGGCATTATTTCATATACAGTGTGTGTAAATATCTATGTAAGGTTTATGAAAGATCTTTGATAAAATATTCAGGCAAATCTTAGACTAACTTTCTTAATTGATTAATTAGTAGGTAAGGCCGCGATTTGGCCAGACAGACGCCTGGCGTCGGCCCTACACATTATTAGCGGGCCGACGCCAGGCGTCTGTCTGTCCAAATCGCGGCCTTGCATGTGGTGTTTCAGGGAGAAGTCAAGGGTGGGATTGAGGAGGAGGAAGGTGAGTGTCAAAGCAAGGTAGGTTTTAAACGCCAGGCGTCTGTCTGACCAAATCGCGGCCTTGCATGTGGTGTTTCAGGGAGAAGGTCAAGGGCGGGATTGAGGAGGAGGAGGAAGGTGAGTGTCAAAGCAAGGTAGGTTTTAAACGCCAGGCGTCTGTCTGGCCAAATCGCGGCCTTGCATGTGGTGTTTCAGGTAGAAGGTCAAGGGTGGGATTGAGGAGGAGGAAGGTGAGTGTCAAAGCAAGGTAGGTTTTAATACAATACTACACCCCCCCCCCCCACTGTACTACTACTACTACTCAGCATTAGAAGGTAAATTGATGGGATTGAAGAATAGGCAATGATATCGCTCTTATTGTACATTAATTGTTTTCCATATTGGTCAAATCATTTTAACCGTTGACCTTCAATTTTTTATATATACCATCTGATGATCTTATTTTTTTTGTTAATTTATCTAAGCCACATGCTTTTATGTGCATATAATTTAACATCACATTTATTTCAATTGTATTGTCTGCATTTTAAATAATTTCATTTATATATTATACTGGGTGAGTCTTTTACTCATAGCCAGAATTTATTTTGTTATTTACATATATATCACTATTTTAATGTCAGTATCGCTTTGGTCATATTTAACTAGTTTTTTTTATTCATTCAACTTTCGCTCTTGTTTTTTATAATCATTCAGAATTTTTATTGTAACATTCTGGGTACGTTATTATTTTGTTATTGTGTATTTTCTGGATTACAATAAATTGTTATTGTTATTGTTTTGATTTGATTGTTTTATTTGGTTTAACAACGATACACGTAATTACCTGGATTTATTCAATTTACTACGGCAGAGTCTGTGTTCTCTGTTACGGCTAAAGGTATAACATTGTGGCGCCCTTTTAGATATAAGAACTCCCCTTTCACTCGCCTCTAAACTGAGCTGGTCTATAGCCGAACGATCTCCGGGGAAATTATGTATTGAGGTAAATTAGGTTAACATAAGTCTTACTCCATCAAGTATGTATAAATCTGTTTCAAAATTGTTGAATAGTAGAAAATTTTCAACAAATAAACAAGTCTATGCTGTTAATGACTATTGTAAACGAACTCTAAACGCTTTTCTAAAAATAACGTAAGATTTCTTGAATACCCATGAATTTAGTGTGTCGACTTCAATGAAGATGTTAAACACAATACACTTCTAATCGATAAATTCAAACCAGTCTCGTATAATAATGTATTTTCATTTAATTTCACCCCTTTTGAGCTTCCTAAATGATTTATGTAATCTTCTTTCGACTATGTAAAACATC
The DNA here is from genome assembly GCA_935421215.2 of Melolontha melolontha. Lineage (NCBI taxonomy): Eukaryota > Metazoa > Arthropoda > Insecta > Coleoptera > Scarabaeidae > Melolontha > Melolontha melolontha. The sequence continues at coordinate 92,429,598 of OW285239.1, forward strand.
GCTGGAGTATTTTTAAATAAAGTAAGGAAAGAATATACGCTGTTAGTCATCTATAATCAGTACTGAAGCTCTTGTCTAATTAGTGCAATATGAATAATATCTAAAAAAACAATTTAATACGAACAAAGCATAGTAGCTAAACTTAATTTTAAAATATAAAATCTTTAGTTGCGGAGTAGTTATTATAGAAAACAATTTAATACGAAAATAACGCTTCATATAGATATCGCTGTGTAGTTTGACTCTAATAAGTCTGGCTTCAATTATATTAAAAGAAAATCGTTTATTCAATTAATAATAATGTTTGACTCTTTGAATAAGTATAGCTCTCAGGATTTGCTTTCGGGTTCTTTGTAATTAGGCCTAGCATTCAATGTAAAAGGTAAAGAAATAAGACGTCAAGATATCAAAATTAAATTCATTTAATGTTCATACTTTCAAAATATATTTATGAACCATGAACTCAGTAAACATTATGAATCACTTATTAATACAAAGGTATTTTTAATAATATAAAATATTATTAAAAATCTGGTGTGAAGAACACAAATGCAGGTTCACTATTAATATTTTCTGTGAACGTGTCCGAATATATCCTATCCCCAGAGACGTAGATACGTATTTCGCTTTTCTACAAGCTCATCGGTACGCCCCTGCTGGAGAAAGGATATTTCCAGACACATTCACAGAAAAGAACCACCTCGCCCTATCACCGTAATTATCCAGACCGAGCGCAAAAGTAAATTCGGCGCTACCTGTTGTCAGACAGCCGCAGTACCTCGCATACCGTCCAAATAATTAATGTGAAGTAACGACGCCCTTCCAAAGGTTAGCACAGCCAACTCTCTAGAAAACTGCATTTTGTTTGTGCCTTCACTCATACTACGGCTTAACCGCATGTGTAATGTATCAGAATAATTGAAACATACATGAGTAGGTAAATCCCACCAGTTTTGTATAATACAAAGGTATTTTTAATAATATAAAATATTATTAAAAATCTGGTGTGAAGAACACAAATGCAGGTTCACTATTAATATTTTCTGTGAACGTGTCCGAATATATCCTATCCCCAGAGACGTAGATACGTATTTCGCTTTTCTACAAGCTCATCGGTACGCCCCTGCTGGAGAAAGGATATTTCCAGACACATTCACAGAAAAGAACCACCTCGCCCTATCACCGTAATTATCCAGACCGAGCGCAGAAGTAAATTCGGCGCTACCTGTTGTCAGACAGCCGAAGTACCTCGCATACCGTCCACATAATTAATGTGAAGTAACAACGCCCTTTCAAAGGTTAGCACAGCCAACTCTCTAGAAAACTGCATTTTGTTTGTAATTAGTGTAATTAGGTTTACCTACTCATGTATGTTTCAATTATTCTGATACATTACACATGCGGTTAAGCCGTAGTATGAGTGAAGGCACAAACAAAATGCAGTTTTCTAGAGAGTTGGCTGTGCTAACCTTTGGAAGGGCGTCGTTACTTCACATTAATTATGTGGACGGTATGCGAGGTACTTCGGCTGTCTGACAACAGGTAGCGCCGAATTTACTTCTGCGCTCGGTCTGGATAATTACGGTGATAGGGCGAGGTGGTTCTTTTCTGTGAATGTGTCTGGAAATATCCTTTCTCCAGCAGGGGCGTACCGATGAGCTTGTAGAAAAGCGAAATACGTATCTACGTCTCTGGGGATAGGATATATTCGGACACGTTCACAGAAAATATTAATAGTGAACCTGCATTTGTGTTCTTCACACCAGATTTTTAATAATATTTTATATTATTAAAAATACCTTTGTATTATACAAAACTGGTGGGGTTTACCTACTCATGTATGTTTCAATTATTCTGATACAAATCACTTATTAATCTAATGGCTAATTTACACGTATTAAGTAGCTAAAGGAAGTAACTAAATCAAATTACTAAATTAAAATACTTGTATCCTGTAAATTACTTGATTTAGTACTTAAGCAACTAATGCATTTAGTAAACGACTTGAGTCAGTAAGTAGAAACAATTTCTATTTGCTTGAGCAAGTAGCGTCACTTGTCTAGTCCGCATTTAGTTGATGCAAAACAGAGGTGGGGCCTCTGTTTTGCATCAACTAAATGCGGACTAGACAAGTATAGACATGTTTGTTTAGTAAAGTACATTAGTAGAAAGTACATAGTGTGCGTTGGGCGTGCTATTAATGCTTATTATGCATACGTGCATTCGCGACTACAATATGGTGTTATTTTCTGGGGTAGTGCGGCGGATGTAAAACGCATTTTCTACAAAAATCTTCGATCAACTTCTTTTAAAATAAACTACCGAGATTCTTGCAAACCAATATTTATAGATAAGAAAACACTTACTTCATAATCAATTTATGTGTGCGAAGAAATTAGAATGAATTTTTCCAGAAATTTCAAGTTGATCATTGTCATAATACCAGAGGTAACTTGAACATGTATCTAATTCCACCACAAACAAAACTGACAAAAATGAAAAAAGTGTGTTTTTTCACTGTATGCAAATCTACAATCCCATTCCTAACAACATAAAAGACGAACCTCATTCAAATATAACAGCTGCTGAAGACAAGCTTGCTCGAAGAAACTAGTCTTCAGCAGCTCTTTCGGGAAGTTATAAGAACAATTTAAAGTTTAGTTATATATGTGTCAACGTTTGTCATGCCCTACCGTATATTTGTTATTTACTTGTTATACACTATTTTATATTTGTTTATGTAGTTGATATATTTTTTATATTTAACATGTTCTATGCTTTTTGCCTGATGGGACGAAATATATTGTGATGACTCATCCAACGATACGTCACGTATCATACCCCTGACGCCTTCTCGACAGATCTAGAAACAGAAAGATCGATGCTAAGAAAACACGAGAGTTTTTCGGCTTTTATATGAAATATTTACAAATATTAAATTAGAATGTATGTAAATGCAGAGTAAGTGGGGATGTAAACATTGCTGTCTACAAATTACAATGCAAATCATACGCAATTTTTTAATTGAAAAATATGGTCTACGTTGGGACTCGAACCCAAGTCTACAGATTGCCGGGCTATCGCTTATACCACTCAGCCACAATAGACCCAGGTTCAAGCTATTAAAAATGCATTATAAAGTAACAGTGTTAATTAATCAGATGTCAGTTATTGAATGTAGATGTCAAGTTGAAAGCAGGAGTCAGTTTTGAAAGCTCATGTCAGTTTTGATAGCAGATGTCAGTTAGTGAAAGCAAATGTCAGTTATTGAAAGCAGATGTCTGTTTTGAAAGCAGGTGTCAGTTATGAAAGCAAACGTCAGATTAGAAAGCAGATGCCTATTTTGAAAGTAGATGTGAGTTATTGAAAGCAGATGTCAGTATTTTGAGAGCAGATGTCAGATTTGAATGTTTGAAAATGTTAATTATTACTCCATAGCTATGTGAGTGTTTAGATAATATCTTAGCCGTTTATTAAATATAACAATTGATAATTAATTATATATATATATATATATATATATATATATATATATATATATAACAATTGATAAATAATTGGAGATTTTCGGCTTTTATATGAAATATTTACAAATATCAAATGAGATTGCATGTAATTGCAGAGTAAGTGGGGATGTAAACATTGCTGTCTACAAATTACAAAGCAAATCATACGAAATTTTTTAATTGAAAAATATTGTCTATGTTGGGACTCGAATCCAAGTCTACAGTTTGCCGGACTGTCGCTTTTACCACTTAGCCACAATAGACCTAGGTTCAAGCTATACAGAAATGCATTATAAAGTAACAGTGTTAATGAATCAGATGTCAGTTATTGAATGTAGATGTCAAGTTGAAAGCAGAAGTCAGTTTTGATAGTAGATGTCAGTTAGTGAAAACAAATATCAGCTATTGAAAGCAGATGTCTGTTTTGAAAGCAGGTGTCAGTTATGAAAGCAAACGACAGATTAGAAAGCAGATGCCTATTTTGAAAGTAGATGTCAGTTATTGAAAGCAGATGTCAGATTTGAATGTTTGAAAATGCTAATTATTACTCCATAGCTATATGAGTGTTTAGGATAATTTCTTAGCCGTTTATTAAATATAACAATTGATAAATTATTGGAGTTTTTCGGCTTTGTCTACTCTGCAATTACATACATTCTAATTTGATATTTGTAAATATTTCATATAAAAGCCGAAAAACTCCAATAATTTATCAATTGTTATATAATAAACGTCTAAGCAATATATAAATAGCCTTGAAGTCCTCTTACAAATAGTTAAACATGAAAATGTTTGAAAAATTAACAACTATATACAAAATTTACGACGAAAGACTGACTAGAAATGTTGCCCGTAATAGAAACTCAATTTTACATTTACAAAACTCAATGTCTTCTTTATGCGTCTAGCACATATTTAAAAAGATTTGTGACCGTTTTGGGCGTTTTCTTTTCGTGCGTTTTCAGTTTATAGATGGGAAGTGAATGTGCTTTTGAATTCCCGTTTCGTGCGTCAATTTTATATTTTACAGGAAATAGGAAAAAATAAAAACAAAATTAACGAGTTTTGCTGATTCAACAGTTTAATTCCAAATTTTAAAAAATGTACGATAACCCTTGAGATACATGAACAATATTGCATATATATTATCAGAAAGTAGTACACCTATTAAAAAATATAAAATAAACGTACCTTTAAGTCTATGTAGAGTAACCTTTATCTAATCTCTATATTATACAATACTTAATTAAAATTAAAAGTCAATCTATCTATAATTTTACTATATATTTCAGCTTGTCCAATGTGCCAATAAGATTTTGTATATTTTGAATTAAGTCACTTACAACTATTTTTAACCCTCTATCACAGTATTTTTTTGCAGGAAAACACTATTATAATAGTGCATTTCTTCCTGAAGAACTTTCATTAATTCAAATATATTGGGATGTGCATTTTTGATCCATTTGTTGAGTCTGTTATGCCATCCTTCTACAGAATTATGGATCCATTGATCAACAAAGTAATCGTTAAATTTAACAATGGCTTCATCGGTAGGAGAATTTTCCATTATACAGAACCAACCATCTTTAACTTTATCTTCTAGCAGATACGCTAAGGCAGCACATTTCCTTATGAGGTTTCTTACTTCGTTTTCCTAATACAAGTTTGTTAGACCTAAATCTTGTACTTTACGCCAAAGAGCTTGATCAAAATGATTGATAAGTTACATCCTTTGATAACTGTAGTTGGAAAAACTTCTTCTAAAGCATTACTTGCCGCAACTTCAATATCAAAAATATATATCTTTGATAAAAAATTCTTGATTTTATTTTTTAATAAGAAGAAAAATCGTTCATACGTCGCCTCTTTTGTGTCGGTAGCAGGGCATATACGGCAGGAATGATGTTTGTTCTTTCTTCTGTACTACCAATATCCGCGTGAATTGTATATAATTGGCAAAACAGTGAACTACAGCTTTTAATTGAATAGGAGGCAAGAACCTCCTGCTAATAAATTGCCTCCGTCCATTGCAAATACAATAATCCTGTCTTCAATACCATCGTGAATTATGACATACTCTTTCATACACTCGGGGAACTATATATCTTCTCGTTTTTTTTTGGAAGCAAGCTAATGCCTAGCGATTTGTGTCGCTCATTATACAATGCATGTTTCACTGACATAAACAGTGTAATATTTGTAACGAAATCCAAACCTCTGTCCTTAGTAACCATCATAACTGGTGTCATTCTTTTCTTTCTCTCTTTTTGGCTTTATATAATCGCTTGTCGACTTCATTTTTGCAATATCTGGAACCAGTTATGGCTCTTTTCACTTAGGGGTAAGTGTAGACTGGAGTAATTGGAGACATATCAAATAAATATCTGGTTATTAAAGGAGATAATTATTGGTAGATATTGTCTATACAATAAAGAACTAATTCAGATTTAAGTTTCGGAGTCCTATACCTTTTTGACGCAGTTTGGTTGTCACATGAAAAATTGGCGAAATATCGTTTTGTTGACACTTTCTGCACATTTTACTTTTTTGTATTATTTTGTAGCTTGTGTATTTAGGCTACAATTTTGTTTCTATTTAAAAATATGTAATATTTAATGCTCTATTTGGTTGTTTTTCTTTTACCCTGTCCTTACTTTGATTAGAAAAAAAATAGGTTGTCTGCAATACCCCAACTTTTATTGAAAGTGGGGGAGGCGTAGACTACATAAAAGCATAATTGTAAACAAAAAATAGGTTGTCTGCAACTTTTATTGAAAGTGGGGGAGGCGTAGACTACATAAAAGCGTAATTGTAAACAACTGGGGGGTAATTGTAACAACAACAAATTGAAGAAGCTTGTAAAGCAGTTAGTTCTAGAAGAATGATCTACCAGCAGGCGCATTCAGATAGAAGGCTCTAATATATTTTCAATATCTCCCAGACCACTAGAATTAAATAAACGATGGACCAAATTAAAAAAATCTCTTGTGTCTAATAAAAAAAAAAGAATTAAAAATTGCTATCTATTGTTTCTACGAGTATATGGTTTATATCCCTACTTGATTTTGTTTCTTTCATTTTAGGTGTCTAAGTATTTTTAAGATAATTTAATTTTTACTTGTTATTACCTAGTATCTAAGTACTAAAAGCTTATTCTACACAAGAATATTAGTTTTGTTTATTTTGTTGTAACTAAGTAGGTACTTAAATATTCAGAATAATTGAAACATACATGAGTGGGTAAACCCCACCAGTTTTGTATAATACAAAGGTATTTTTAATAATATAAAATATTATTAAAATCTGGTGTGAAGAACACAAATACAGGTTATGAAGACAGGGTGAGGTACTTCGGCTGTCTGACAACAGGCAGCGCTGAATTTACTTCTACACTCGGTCTGAATAATTTCTGTGACATGGCGATGTGGTTCTTTTTTGTGAATGTGTCTGAAGATAACCTTTCTCCAGCAGGGGTGTACCGATGAGCCTGTAGAAAGGCGAAATACGTATCTGCGTCTCTGGGGAGGGATATGTTCGGACACGTTCACGAAAAATATTAATAGTGAACCCGTATTTGTGTTCTTCACACCAGATTTTTAATAATATTTTATATTATTAAAAATACCTTTGTATTACTTAAATATTGTTTAATTGAAAATAAATGTATTTTGCTAATGTTTTGTTTTATCTACAACCATAAATTTTCGGTGAGAATGAATAATTCAGTGTCATTAAAGTACAGTGAGGTTTAAGAAACCAAATATTTTCAAGAATCTTATACATTGATAGTGCCATTGTACAGTACATACTATTAATTTTTGCCCAAGTTTAAAATCAACAAAAATATATATATTTTTGTAAAACTCTTACATCGGTTCTTGAGGTAAATGTAGACACATCGGAATTCCGCACTTATCTTAGTATTAAAATAGCTGAGGCTATTAGAGACACAAAAGGAAACATGTTTAAAATGATATAAATGTCTTGTAAATTTACATTTATATCATTTTAAATATGTTTCCTTTTGTGTCTTTAATAGCCTCAGCTATTTTAATACTAAGATAAGTGCGGAATTTCGATGTGTCTACATTTACCCCAAGAACCGATGTAAGTGATGACACTTGCAGAGTTTTACAAAAATATATATATTTTTGTTGATTTTAAACTTGGGCAAAAATTAATCGTACTGTACAATGGCACTATCAATGTATAAGATTCTTGCAAATATTTGGTTTCTTAAACCTCACTGTACTTTAATGACACTGAATTATTCATATCCCTGGGGTAATTGTAGACAAATGTCTACAATTACCCCATCATGCCCTCTAACTTTTGATTTGATTTCATCTGTAACAATTGTTCCTGAGTACTTCCTGTTTATACAAATCCATCGAAGAGCTAAGTTTTTGTTTTTTACTTTTAAGTTGAACTTGTAGGATGACTTTTTTTTCACGTTTTGATTCTATCACTTCCATTACAAACAAAAATTCACGAAAGCATTTTAATAACCTAACTGCACTTACAAGATTTCCGAAGAGCTAATTTATTTTAGTAATGTACAATATTTTATATCATCCCTATATTAGTGGAAGGGGAAGCAAACAAACAAGAAAAAAAAATAATAAATTGGTAGTTAATCCTTCAGCGAGTTTATTGTAAACAACAGTAATTCCTTATACAATTGAATATAATTATAAATTCACAACAAATTAATTCTTAATCCGTAGGCGATTACTAGGTAAACAACTTTAATCCCTTAACAATAAATAAATATACCTGTACCTTAATTCCTAGTCAAGGTTAATGTAAAGATATTTTATTATATTAATAAATTTAAAATAAATTGATTCCTAATCCCTTGACGAGTTCAATAATTATCTCTTAATGCCTTTCTTGGTTTACTGTTAGCAGCAAATTTTATGCACAAAATGGGATTCCAGAAAAAGAAATATAGTTTGGACGACCAAAATGGGAATATTTCAGGCAACATTTTTCGAAGCCCTAAAGGGGAACGCACGAAACGGGAAGATACCATTTAAAAAACTATGAACTCATATTTGAAAATAGGTCAAATGGCGCTTTCGCTCCAACGCGTTGTTCTATCTCAAATTTCACCAAACAGTATATGTTCTCAGTGATACATAACCTTTAAATCTAACTAAATTTGTTTTGTTTTTATTGTATATAATAAATACATGTCTTCTTTATAGATATAAAATATCATATAAAGCATTCTTTAAAAACTGTGATGTCTTTTCAAAGTTTATCAACATTATCGATCCTTTATTGATTGCTTGTTATACCTGATTGTAATGGAGATTAGATATTTTTTAGACATTTGATATTTGTAGACGTAAGTATATTAACATGTCATTATTAGTTATTTAAATAATAAGGGAGTTAAGTAACATTTACTAGTCGAGGACTAGTTTGCGTCCGAGGGCTTGCCCGAGGACTTGCAATAGAGTTCGAGACTGGTAAATGTTACCTCCCGAATTGCTTTATAACATTTTTCCCACTCCCCAAACAATAAAATTCTCAAAAATTAAATGTAATCATGATAAACAGTAACGGTGAACAACCTCGGAATTTAATAAATTAGACACATCTGAAACGTTACTAGGCAGTTCCTACATACAATTGTTTATAAACACAAATAAAACGAAATTTGACAATTCAGTTGTGTTAATTGTGGTTTAAAAATGAGTATTCCCAATGTAGAAGACGAAGCGAAAGAGGCTTGTTTGGATTTGCTTCCGGAGAAGTCGATGAAACGCTACGAGTTAACATACAAATTGTTCAAGAAATGGTGTCAAGTTAAGGATACCACCATCGTTTCGGAGTCCCTGCTGTTAGCGTATTTTCTGGAGAAATCTAAAAAATTCAAGGCTCCATTCAGTTTGTGGTGTGAATACTCGATGCTCAAGAGTACATTATTTATAAATGAAAATATTGACATATCAAAGTATCCCAAATTACGTGCGTTTTTGAAAAGAAAAAATGATGGATACAGGCCTAAAAAGTCACGTGTGTTCACAAGGGAAGAGATAAATTTATTTCTTGAAAGCGCTCTGGATGACATGTACTTACTTATGAAGGTATGCTAAACTTTTAATTGTAATCTCTTCTAAATTGAACATTTCAGGTAGTGATGTTAATGGGGATTGCTGGAGCATGTCGCGGCCAGGAGTTATGAGAAATGAAATTGATGGATGTGAAAGAAATAAATGAAATAATTATTGTTACAATACCAGATTCGAAAAATGGAATGCCGCGTACATTTACAATTACAGCCTCTAAAGGAAATAACTATTGCTATTTGCAAATTGTCAAAAAATATATCAACATTAGATCCAAAATTGCAAATGTTCGTTTTTTCATGCGTTATCATGGAGGGAGATGTTATAATCAACCTGTCGGTAAAAATACAATCGCGGAAATACCTTGTAAGATAGCAAAATATCTGAATTTAGACAACCCCAAACTCTATACAGGTCATTCGTTCAGAAGAACGTCAACAACATTATTAGCGAATACTGAAGTAGAAGTTCTCACACTAAAGAGGCACGGGGGTTGGAAGTCTAGTAGTATTGCGGAAACCTACGTAGCCGATTCTATTGCTAACAAAAAAGCGATTGCTAATAAGGTTTTATATGATAATCAGGTTACAAATTATACTGAAGCATCTTCGGCGATGATAGTGTCAAATGAAACCGCGGAATTAAGTGTTGCTGATAAAGTAGGTGATAATAACTTGAATTATCAAGAAATATAAATAAATATTCCAATTTTGTTAATAATGTTACTATTTGTACAAACTATAATATTACCATAAATATAAATTAATAGAACACGTGTTTTGATGCACTTTTTTTTCCTAAAGGACGTAAGTAAATTACTTACGCCCCGTTGTCATAACAATCACAGTCATTTCAGTAAAACCAACTTACGTCTATAGAAACAATGTATTAATGGTATACAAAAAAGGTTTAAGTATATCAATACGTTAAGCACGTATTACGCATTTGTTACAAATGAAACAGCCATGTAAAATACACATCTGTAACTATAAACATGGACAACACACCTCGTATTTTCCAGCTTTTTACTTCTGCTTAAGACATATGTTTCTGCTATTACTATTAAGCGTCGTCAGTTAAGCTAGTGAAGTAATTTAAAAGCTTAAATCGCCTATAAGGCATAGCAAATTTCGTCCTATCAGGTAGCACCATATAACAAAGTGACATCTGACGGACGAAAGAGACTATGCCGAAAATGGCAACCCTTCCCTTGACCGGCTAAGCCGGTACAAAAGGGAAGAAAATACGCATATAGGTGTAAGTCCATTAACACGATGCCAGATGGCAGTAAATATACAAAAAAGGTTTAAGTATATCAATACGTTAAGCACGTATTACGCATTTGTTACAAATGAAACAGCCATGTAAAATACACATCTGTAACTGTAAACATGGACAACACACCTCGTATTTTCCAGCTTTTTACTTCTGCTTAAGACATATGTTTCTGCTATTACTATTAAGCGTCGTCAGTTAAGCTGTGAAGTAATCGCCTATAGGCGATTTAAGCTTTTAAATTACTTCACTAGCTTAACTGACGACGCTTAATAGTAATAGCAGAAACATATGTCTTAAGCAGAAGTAAAAAGCTGGAAAATACGAGGTGTGTTGTCCATGTTTACAGTTACAGATGTGTATTTTACATGGCTGTTTCATTTTTATTAATGGTATGCTTACTATAAGGGGAGTGGGAAAAATATATTTCATATCATGTTTACGTTGGTTACAATCTTCTATTGTCTTTCAGGTCGTTTCTGTATGTTGTTAAACGTAAGATTGTCGAAGTATGAGTTTGTTTTCATTTGATTTAAAATAAAAATCTTACCATCTAAAATGCAACGTGTCTCCATGACAAAAAGCTATATATGGATTTATATTACCACAAATAGTCTTTGGAATACATTTTTAATTAATTTTGATACGTAAGCATGTATTTTCTAAATTTAAAATATCATATTGCTAAAACGTAACGTAAACAATAATAACTTTTGACACATAATTTATTGCATCTTTGCCTATTATAAAAGTATAGTTAAAAATATATGTAGATAGAAGTATTAAATTTATCCTATCGATAATTAGACTGGGTTTAATTAAAATATTGCCCGTTTCTAGTACGTTACGTTATTGTTCATGTTATATTACCTTTATCTTGCAATATATTGAATAAAGGACTTCTTAAGAATTTAGGAACTGAACTTGACTACAATCTAGACATGTATAGACTGAACGACCTTGGTATAGATTATTTTATACTCGTATACCATACGTATTCTAAATAATAACAGAAATAATAATAATTCATGCCTTAGTTATTATTACGCCTACGCCCGTCTATATTTGGTTGTCCGCACTCACCTTAAACGACAAGGAAGACCACGAAAACGTATCAAGGACAGCAAGCAGCGGATTCGATTTTGGTACCGCCGAAACAATGAGCCAGTAATTTACGACTGCGCTTTTGTCCGTCAATAGTTTTATTATTTTGCCGTTTCATTTGACTTGAGCAAAAAGATATCATGAAGTTATACGAAACGTGATAGGTTTGTAAAGTACATATAGAGTTATAAAACACTGCCTGTCGTTCATGTGGCAAAAGATCTGTAAAGGATAGAAACCACCACGAAAATTTACTCCGTTTTTCTAAACAAAAAATCGCCAATAATATTTAATATTAATATCTTTGATTCCGATAGGTTCGTTTCTTGCTATTTTAAGATATAGCGCAATATACCCTTAGAACTACTTCATTATTGTTCTCTAAAAATTCAATACACTAGAATGAATAAGAAGATTAATCTAGTTTGAGATGCTGGAACGACAATGTATAAATTGATAAAACGTGAAAATTTTCTATCGGTGATATGATGGTCTAGCAATAAGTTGATGTAACAAACATAAAAGGGCGATAAGCATATGCACATAAAGTTGACTAGTTGAAAAGATAGTTCGTATTTTCTTTTATTACTTAGAAAGTTTAGAAACTATATATCGTTTAAAAGAAATACGTCACAAATACAAACAAAAACAGGAATACATTAAAATCAATTTATTTTAAAGATTGTAAAGTTTTAAACACAAAATTAGGTTAGTTTGTTTGATAATAAATTATATGATCAGTGTTAATGTCTTTAGGAAATACAACGAATCAAAGCATTGAGAATAAAACAGCAATTTCAATAATTCTGACAACTCTCTTTTTATGTGTGTCTGCTTTAACTGCAATAAACCTTTTGTCGATAAACTTACTGTTAAACCAAAGACAAAGATAGTAGTATTTAATTTTATTGGAAATGGCAAGAGATGGACTGGAACGACAAAATGCGATACACGGAAGTGGTGTTTTCGATTTTTTAAAGTAAAAATTTAAAAAATATAAACTGTATACAGGCTGATTCTAAATATATGCGACACATTTTATAGGCACATTCCTAGGGTTATTATGATCATAATAGTTCATATGAATGTGTCTTAAACGACTTATTTTTAAATTTACGGAATGTAATAGTAAATTAAAAGTTCTTCTATCCTGGGTTGCATTGATTGGTGAATACCGGGAGTGTTTAGAGTTGTCTCAAATGTTGCAACAATACGATTCATTTGCTATAGTATAACTAACAAGATTTAATATCACACCTGCCTCTGCAAAAACATTCGTTTTGAAAAGAAAATATTTATTTGTCATTTAAATATTATTGTGTGAAAGTATTGTCAAAGTTTTCTAAAATGAATTACACAAATGCTGTGTTGTGCGATATGCATTTTGTTTACGGTCTTACCAATGGTAATTCACGTGTAGCTAAACGTCTTTATGAAAAACGATACCCGAACCGTGTTAGTTAAATGGGAAGTTTTAAAAAACATACGGCCGATAGCGAGCACTCACGTATAGTTAGATCTCCACAAGTGGAAGAAATGGTGCTAAAGGAAATTGAGAAACATCCTACTACAAGCACCTGAATAATTGCCTCTGCCTTAAACAAGTCAGCCCCCAGTTTGGAGGATATTGAACAATCAATTGTTGTATACATATCACGTACAACGGGTACAGGCACTTTTACTAGCAGATTTCCTGAAAAGCTTTGTTTTTTGTCAATGGATACAACAGAAGACCGCACTAACCAATTTTTAGCTCAGGTATTCTACATCGACGAGACTAATTTCTCCAGACAGGCTATTATTAATTTTCATAATAATCAAACATGGGCCCAAGAAAACCCACACGAAACATTGGAAACCCGTTATCAACATTAATTCTCTGTTAATGTGTGGGCTGGAATTGTTGGAGATCACTTGATAGGTCCATATTTTTTACAATGAGGTTAAATGGAGAAGTATACCGCCGCTTGTTTTAATAGAAGCTACCACTACTGTTAGAAGGAGTCCCATTGCAATTATGGTTACAAATGTATTTTATGCAATATGATGCTCCGGCACATTTCAGTTTAGTTGCAGTTTAGTGAGTTTTTGGACGGTGCGTATCCAAATCAGTAGACAGAGCGAGGAAATCTACAGCCGCAGTCACCGCGATCTCCAGACTTAAATTCCCTAGATTTTTTTCTATAGGATTACCTTAAATGACTATCACTATATCATTTTATACGACTGCCATTGAACATGTTGATGATCTGAGAAATTGTATTGTTGCAGCATTTGAGACAATTCTAAACACCCCGGTATTCTTGAAGGCATTCACCAATCAATGCAATGGAGGATAGAAGCTAGCATTACAGTTGAAAGCGGTCATTTGCAACAATTTTTATAAGTTAATTTTGTTATATTAATACGCTTTATTGTATAAACTTTTCATTTACTATTAAACATCTCATCAATTTAAAACTAAGCGGTTTAAGATTCCGTTCATATGAACTTTTCTGATCATAATAGCCCTCGTAATCAGCCCATAAAATTCGTCGTATATATTTACAATCACAATAAATTTAGAGTTATTATTGGTGTAAAATTTTCATCACGTTGTTAGTTAGGAGTACTTCGTTACTGCCCCGCAACTTTAATAGAAAGTCGTGACATATAATTTCAAATTTTCCAGTTCATAATAAGAATGTAATTTGTAAAAGTGAAAATTGTCAAAATTGTGAAGGTAGGGTGAAAAATGGATAGAATAAGAACACAAAAAGATAAGCGAAGAAACCGAAATTTTAGAAGAGATTTCTACGTATGATGAAACTGTTGATGCTACAATTAAGTTAAAAAGTAGAAAAGCAAGAGGAAGTGACAACATTCGTGGTGAGCTAATCTAATTTGAAAGAGCCGCATTATGGAGACAAAAGAAAATATCAGATGAATGGAAAATAGGCGTAATAATAGTGATGCCAAGAGAAAGAGACCTCTAAGTGTGAAAACTATCAGAATGCCTATTACACTCTAAATGCTACGTATAAAGTATTAATTTCAGTAATAAAGAATGGACTGACGTAACACACTTAAACAATGATAAGAAACTACCAAAGGAAAGAAAGGAAAAGTCTATAATATATGTAATACATATTATAAAATAGATACAAGAGAAAAGTTATGAGAACAACTTTGATATGCATATGCTGTTCATCGATTTCAAAAAAGCGTTTGATAAACTAAGAAGAGGAAAACTAGTAGAAGATTTGGATGAATTACTGATAGCACTTGAATCTACAATATTATATGGATGAAATAATACCAAGTTGATTCAGATCGTAGCATATGCTGATAATTTGGTAATTGTCGAAGAAGAAAACAAGATTTAGAAGGAATCGTGAAAGTAACAGAAGAGAATGCTAGAGAGAGGTAATAATAACCACAAGAAAGAACGAATCATAAGTTTAAAATATTGCGATATGTTTTTGAAGTAGAAAGATTAGATATAAAAAGAACAATTCGACTAGGACACAAAGCTTTTTATAGCAAAAAAAAATTACTGAAAAACAAAAAGTTAAACAGAATCACAAAAATTTATAAAACAACGATAAGGCCTGTATAACATAGGCGGCTTAGACCACTAGCTTAACATTGAAGGTAGAAGAGCAGCTAAAAGTATTTTAAAGATAATGAGACACACAAAGGCTAACGAGAACAAGTACAGCTGTTTAATGAAAAACAAAATCGTGAATCGTGAAGGTAAAGGCGCAAAGATTAAGATGGTTCGGACATATCTTCAGACGAGAAAGACCAGCACCAATAAGAAGAATAACAGAGTGGACACCTGCAAAAACAGACCGAGAGGAAGACCAAAAATAGCATGAAAAGATCAAATGGAATGGTAACAAATAATGCAGTCAGCTAAAAAGCAGCAAGAACTATATGATGAAAGAAATAAAAATGTGAAATGAAAATCCATCACATGGAAGGGGTAAAACAACTATAGTTTTCCCCGAAAACGTATAGCTTCATATGTACGAGGGACAGTCCGAAAATTCCGGAAACAGCTATGAAATACGGAAATAAACGACTTTATTGTTTTTCGAACTATTCGGCATTAAATTCTATGCACTTTTCGATTTGTTCAAACTAATCATTGAAACATTTACGCCACTCTGAAATTGGCGTATGAGTTGAATGCAGTGATGGCCTATTCTGGACAAGAAAAATGGTGATCCCGCATTCTTTTTTGATTGTTGGAAACGTAAAAAGGTCACTTGGGACCAAGTCAGAACTATTGGCTGGATGAGTCGTTAATAGGATGCTTTTACTTCGCAAATAATCGACTGTTGCGCGAGTGGTATGAGGAGTAGCATTATCATGAAGAAGAATGATTACACGTTTAGGATTGCTTTTTCGCCATTCACCAATAACTTCGGGCAAGCAAATTATTGTATATATTCCGCATTTACAGCTAGACGATTCTCCAGAATAATTGGAGCAACATTACCAGATCTTGCTATGAA
Organism: Melolontha melolontha; assembly: GCA_935421215.2. NCBI lineage: Eukaryota > Metazoa > Arthropoda > Insecta > Coleoptera > Scarabaeidae > Melolontha > Melolontha melolontha. The sequence continues at coordinate 92,446,065 of OW285239.1, forward strand.
ACACACAATCATTTGTTTAGAAGTGCTTTGCAAGCAAACAATTCTTCTTAACAGAAGTACATTTTGAAACATGCGAAGTGTCCACTGCTGTTTTCTTTCCGGTTCATAAGAATATATCCACCATTCGTAACCTGGTAACCTGTAATGATGTCATAAACATGTGTAGATCTGTAATTGAATTTATTCAGCATTGCTTTGCACCATTTTACGCCTTCGTCTTTTTGAGTCGTGGAAAGATTATGCGACATCTAACGCGAACAAAGCTTCCTCAGTGTTAAATGAGTATTCAAAATTGAATGTATCGTGACCCTAGAAATGTGCAAGCATGCCTGAATCTCATCTTATGTTACATGCCGATCTTCTCCAATCATTCGACGTACAGCATGGATATTTTCCACAACAGATGTTGCAGGACGGCTTTACGGCAGTACGATCACACTTGAATTCTCGAAACCAGCAATCTGCCGTTGTCTTCGATGGCGTTTCATCACCAAATGCAGAAATTAAACATTTTATGCACTGATATTGAGTTAAACCATAATAAAGATCATAATAAATCATAGCGCCAACATTTTTACGAGTACATTTTCAATACGATTAGCAAATTTTAAAACTGCGCTTTTCACAAACTGACTGATATTTAGACAATCAGTCAAAAACATTATATTTTTGACACATCGCAGTTAGTATACGAGTGCACACGTATCATTTATCAAATTAAACAGCATTGCCAGATTTCCGAAATTAATAAGTAGGTAATAAACTTTTGAAAGTCCATCTATCTCGTTTCGATTATTAACTGTGTTGTTATTTTTTAATATGTGTATAATTTCTAAAATTTCCCTGGTTTTCGTGTTATTATGTTTTGTTAGTATTTTTGTATTATCAAATTCAAAATTGTGTTTAAATGTTGCTTAATGTTTTTTCAAGGCGGTTTGATTTTTTGCATATTTGTGTCCTTTTAATCTTTCTTGAGGTAGCTGATTTGTTTGGCCTATGTAACCTTTGTCACAGTCTTTGCAGGGTATATTGTATACTGTGATTGTTTAAGAGTTGGTGCTGGATCTTTTAATTTTGTGTGTAGAAATTTTAGGTTTTTTTCGTTTTGGTGTGCTAATTTAAAATTAAATGGTTTGATTATGTTTAATCTTTCGGATAATCCAGTTATATAGGGTGTAGGGATATATGTTAATTTTATTGATGTTGTATTTGTAGAAAGTGCTGTACTGACGTGTTCCTGGACAAAGGGCGATTCTCCGAACAAATAAAAAATATAAAATTTTACCGAGACGTGTATTTAAAAAATGTATTTTTCCCACTCCCCTTATAGTAAGAATACCATTAATACATTGTTTCTATAGACGTAAGTTGGTTTTACTGAAATGACTGTGATTGTTATGACAACGGGGCGTAAGTAATTTACTTACGTCCTTTAGGGAAAAAAAGTGCATCAAAACACGTGTTCTATTAATTTATATTTATGGTAATATTACAGTTTGTACAATTAGTAACATTATTAACAAAATTGGGATATTTATTTATATTTCTTGATAATTCAATGTTATTATCACCTACTTTATCAGCAACACTTAATGTCTAATTTATTAAATTCCGAGGTTGTTCACCGTTACTGTTTATCATGATTACATTTAATTTTTGAGGATTTTATTGTCTGGGGAGTGGGAAAAATGTTATAAGCAATTCGGGAGGTAACATTTACTAGTCACGAACTCTATTGCAAGTCCTCGGGCAAGCCCTCGGACGCAAACTAGTCCTCGACTAGTAAATGTTACTTACCTCCCTTATTACTTAAATAACTATTTCTGTGCCACCGAGGGTAAAAATATGTTTACAATAGCTGGTTGGAAAGCCCTAGCGGCAAATTAAGAACGGCAAAATTGCTAAGAAATATGGAACAAATGTCCTCAAATATTAAAAAGTTTTAATACGTAGAAATTGTGTACACACAAGTAAAATAATATTTTACAAATATATACAACTGTTATATAAATATCATATATTATTTAAATATCTGCACACTGGACTAGACAGAGTATTTACTAATAGGTGGATTAAGAGAGAGCGTGCAATAAGCTAGCCACCGCGATAACTAGATCTCACCCATTGTGATTTTTTTCTGCTGCCTACCACAAAAAAACATAGTTTACATGAACACCCACCATAACCGAAGAAAACATGAAGGAACGTATAAGAAATGCTCCTTTCCACTCGCACAAGAACAATATGACTAAAAATGTAAGGCAGTCCATACAGAGAAAGTTGAGAACGTACATAGATCAGAATGGAAACATATTAAGATTAATTATTATTAACAAATCAAGAAGTGTACATAATAATAATTTTGAATTACGTATTATATATGTAGCTATATTAGAAGCACTGAATATTGAATAATATTAAAGATATTGCCCATAAAAGTGGAATATCGTTGAAAATATTGTAAATAAGTATTACGTTATTAGTACCATTTTGAAGGTAATTTTACAGGGACTTTGCGGACAATATCGAAAAATTTAAATTTCGTTTAAAAAAAATCAAGAGAGAAGCGATTGAATTTCAGTAAATGTGGCACAGCCTACTTAACATGTATATATTTTTACGTTATACCATCTTGAAACATATAATTTATTAGACTTCAAAATGATATCCAAAGAATAGTTCGATGCACGATACCCATCTTCAGCCTACGTCTTAAAACGCCAGATACTGCAACTGTAAAATTTTTGACAGAAATTCCAACATAACCAAAAGTAGTTGTCGGAAGTGCACATAACCATAAATCACTTCAAAGATAATTTAGGTGGCTATCGAAATAAGTTCTAAAAAATATAGCAATCCATTTAAACTGGAAAATCTAAAGGTGGGTGCGGGAATTTATAACACCCTGTATATTCGTAAATAATTTTATAATATCCGCTGTGATATACTATATACGTAGAGAAAATATCACTTTCCCATTTTTGTTAGTTTTCACGTCAAACTCCGCCGACACATTATTGGCGCACCCGGTATACTTTAATAAAAAATCGTGACATATAATTTAATTTTTTTAACACACAATTCCTACTTATTAAGATATAATTTTTTTAGCTTTGCGCTATACATTTCAAAATATTTATGTACTCTTAGTCGTTTAAAACTCCATGCGCTAGAGAAAGAGAGCAAGATTAATAAAATTCGGGATAATTTTAGTGCGGAGCAGAAAATATAACCTGTATGAATATTCATGACTTTTTGTAATTTTCAAGAACATTCGAAAGGGGACGAATGTTGAATTACTTAAATTCCCGTTCATTATTAACATTTCAAGAGGATACACGTGTATTCATGTGTTAATTATGGTTTAAATAATTAATATAGGAATTTAGTGTTATGTGTTTGTCGAGTAAAATCTAAACAAAAGTGCAGATGGTTTCTTGAAGTTAATCTGACGGAAATTAATGTGTATTACTATTCGATTCATGCATTATAAAGTAGGAGATATAAAGTAGTTAAATTATTATATACTTCTAACAAATTATTGTATTAAAGAGTAACCAAAATGTAATTATATAAATAATTGGGTTTTGTAATCCACAAGTGATTCCATAAATGTTCGATATGCCCTCCATTTCAAGTTTCCCCAAGTTTTTTGCAGAATTATGTCCATTTTCGGTTGATAATTCCACAGTGAGTGATCCACTGGATTAAAATTAGGTGATCTTAATAGCCATGAAGTCTGATCAAAATACCATTTTGCAAAACATCAACTAACGATTTTTTTTTATTTAACTGGTCGGTAAATATATAGAAGTTCGTCAACCAGCATAGATGCTCCAAAACCAAGAATTAATGGAATGGAGAATTACAACTTGCTGAAAATCTGCAAGCTTTAGATGAATATTATAAGAAATGGCGCTTACAACCAAACCCTTCAAAATCCGAATCATGTGCCTTTCACTTATGTAACAAGGAAGCCAACAGAGAGCTGAATATTGAATTTGTTGGTAGTCGGATTAACCACAACCCACACCCTAAATATCTGTTTCTGACATTCAAGCGGCACCTCAATAAAACTAGTCAAAAAGTGAAGCTCCGCAATAATATACTACATAAACTTGCCAGAAATTCATGTAGAGCGAATTGGGAGACCATGCGAATGGCAGCCATTGCGTTGGCTTACTCTCCTGCTTAATACCGTGCTGTCGTTTGGTATTGAAGCTCTCACAGTCAGCTGGTAGATATTCAACTTAACATTTTCCCGCAGAATATCAGACGTCCCTCTGGAGCACAGAATGGATGTGCTAAGATTTCCAACAATATTGACCTTCGGATACACGTTGATTTGGAGAGCGTCTTCAGGATCGGACTGAAATCTAGGAGACCGATTTGGCTGGATACGGTGGTTCAGCATTTCATCAATGTAAATGATTGCTAGATAGGCCTCCTCGAATAGCACCTTAAGTTGAGGAATAACGATTTAATCTCTAATCCTTCAGAACCTCTGCCGGGCCTAACCTTCCCACGTAGGCATTGGTCTCAGTTAAAGAGATTCTGCACAGACCACGAAAGGTGCAACTCAATGCTATATAAATGGAAAGTAGCACATACTAGCTTTTGCGGCTGCGGGAATGTGGAACAAACTACGACCCACATAGTAAATTAATGTCCTAGAAAAAGTTTTCCTAGTGGCATCCGGGAGGTGAGCAAGGCAAATCCTCCAATTTTGAACTGGTTGAAAAATTTAGATATTACTGCATAATTAGTATTATGACCTTTCTTTGTCATAAAAGTGGGTTATACTCTAATATCTAAATTTCTATTTCGCTTCTCATACGAAATAACAATAAACATGCGTAGAAATTATTTTATCAATTTCAATGTACTCATTTCACAACTGTAGAATTATATAATCTAATTTTCTTATTGTCTACGATTTCCGCTTGATTTTTTTTCGTTGTGATCTTTTGTTGACAAGATTTTACAGTTATGAATATTGGTCCTACCATTCAGATTGAAATGTTCCTCATCTGGCTATGGAATAAAAGATAAATAGTGAGATTAAATTTCCATCTGAGCCAATATTCTCAAAAAAGAAAAACGTACAGTTAAGCTCACATAAATCTAGTATAACCTAACTTGTCAAAATTGTCAAAATTTTCTAATATTGCTTAGTGTTTATCAATCTTTTTTTGAAAGATAAACCAAATGTCAAGTAATTTTTTAATACAATTTAGAAAACACAAATAAACTAATAGTTAATTCATCTGCCATTTGCATCAATTACTACCCTTAACCTTCTAGGTACAGAATCAATGAGACTTCTTAAAAAAATTGGTTTTTCAACAATGTTTTCCGAGGTATTTTCAATAGATTCGCATAGTTGTTCCCTATTAGTCAATCTTATACGAGATCTATGAATTTGGTTTGTCATTATTTTTATTTTCTCAAATATTCAAACAAATTGTGATCTTCTGCATCAGTTGATATTCTTTTCTCTCATTCTCATTTCTCTCATTTGCGACATATACCGCCTTCATTTTCACATCTTTTTTTAACTTGTAGTACTCTGGATTTGTTCAAATGAAATTCTTCTGCGACTTGTTTAATGATGTTTAACGAAATTTGTCCTTTGTCTGCCGAAGTCAGTTTCCTTGCCATCTTGGATATCAAAAAGTCACAAATGTCATTTTGACGTTACAAGAATGAAGTACAACAAAATAAAAATTAAAAAATGGTTTATACTAGATTTATGTGAGCTTAACTGTACATTTCAGTCAAATTTGCTTCCTTTTTTACTCCAAACAGCAGTTGAATGAATTTCATAAATTTTAAGAATTTTGCGAAAAATTTTTCGAACCGTGATGTACAGCATTTACAATCCTTTGGATATCGCATTTGCACGTAGCTGACTATTTCTGGCTATGTACTGATTTTCTTGAAGGCTTTCTGTAACTTGAATAACACTAATCCTTAATTATGTTGATCTTCAACGAACGATAATTTAGCAAACTTTTTTTTTATTTGACAGGGGCCTGCTCTAAAATTAATTGTCGTGTGAAGTCTTCGTAATCCGGCAAAATAATTTCTACCGCATTTATAATAACATTGAACTAAATCAATTTTGGTCTATAAGTTCATATTATTAAAGTTTTAATTGTTTGGAGTTTTACGTGTAAGTTTTATTTATATAGTTTAGAACCGGACTTTTAGAGAAAAAAAAACAGTTACATTAATAATAGTGTGGACATCTTGGAAATAGAAAGTATAAGTGAAACTAATTTAATATACTCGTATGTATATATATATATATATATATATATATATATATATATATATATATATTGTAGTGGTACAACCAGCTCAGGTATTCCAGCACCTACAATGGAAAGTACAGGTACACAATCAATATAAACACCTGTATAAACAATAAATTGGTGGACGGAATTTGTGAAACTAACATCGAAATGTAAATAAATTAATACGACGATAACTTTAAAATTCATCATTATCTTATTTTGATTTTAACTAACTTTTTATATTTTAATTTCATTTTTTCATTATTCAAATTATACGCGCGAAACAACAGGTATTTAATTTATCAACATCAGGTTTATATCGACGCTAGATAACCACGCCCACCAATTCAAAATTATATGAACCCCGCTAAAGCAAACTTTACGGTAGAAAACATTACTAAATTTATATTCAAATCATATTTTAGGTTAATGTAAAATATTAAATTAATTTTCCCTTTATGTTAAAATCAAAACATTGTATAAACTCACATTTTAAATTGATGTAATTAAACTAAAATTACGAGATTATTTCGATATAGAAATAAGGCTTTGGAATAAAAAATAAAACGCGATCGGCGTCATCTGATATAAAACTTTCAACATAAATGGCCGTTTTTGAGTGTACTTCCTTAAAATAAATTTTTAAAACATCTTTAAAGTGAAAATCTCCTACCTAGTGTTGAATCATTCGATAACCAAATTAAAGGCCCACCTTTTGAAGAAAAAATCTCAAGAATACCTCAACGCAAACGTGAGATATCGTCCTAAGCATCATTTGAAGCAGAGAGCAGGGCAAGCCAACGATTTACACCACTCAACTCGACGAACTCCGCCAAAGACGGTGAACGAGGCCGTGCTTCCTGGTCTGCCGCATATCCACATATTGAGAAGTATATCAGATCTAGGAGATCAACATCAGGTTCACCTACAACGTTTATTCCAAATTATTTAATTTTAAAAGTTATAATTGCTCAAATTAATCGCTACAAATTATTATTTCATGTATCAAATTCAATTTTAAAGTAAGCATCAATTTAAAGCGTTGAATTTTACAGATATTTAGCTACAAATAAGCTTATACTCACCAAAATAATATAAGATATAAAAACTATTAAATATTTGTTTATTTTATCTCGTACACATAACCTCATCACCATTTCCCACATGTGCACTTATTAATTTCAATTTTTGTCACATCTTGTATAATTTATATAATATTAAATACAGTTTCCTATTTTTATCTCTCAATTTTGTTGTTACAGTTTTCTTATTTTTGTGATATTAAATTTTTATTTATTTATCTAATTCAATCTTTTATTTGTGAAGTGTGATTGTTGTGTTTGAGTGGAGAATACACTGATTGGTTTGTAGCTGCAAATAATACACCTGACCGACCGTGAACCCTGAGATTATTAAAAATTAACTTTTACACTCAAGCTCTACCGCAATTAGCTAGTTATATTAAAAAGGGTCAGATAGCGTTGATTCGACTAAGGATATTTGTATATTGGCGCCCACATTTTAAATTTAAAATCATTAACCTTTCATTCTTTTAGATTTTCAATTTTTATAATTAATTCATATACTATATTCTTAGTTAAATCCTACTCAGCGCATCGATTGGCACTTTACATTTGACGCCCGAACGTGAAGGCCAAGTATTATCCTGCAGTTATAAAAATAGTGCTCAACCAACTTTTACACAGACAGATATTTGTTTAAAAAATTTGTGAACTGTATTAGGTATTTATGTGTATTGTGTTGTGTATCTGATTTGTCCATTGTATAGCTAAATCAATATCACATTTTACGAGGGAACCTCAACTTTAACCGGGATATTCAGGAATAAAAGGTTAGTGAAAGGGAAAATCAACTTGTGGGTATTTATTGTTTTCAATTCTTGCCAATTTATATTAATTTTGTGTGGCATATAACTATTCTGATTAATATCTAAATTCATACTTCTTTAATATCAATTATAATAATTCTTATCAATTTTTCAAAAAAAAAAAAATAATAAATTCTTTCTTATACTATAACAAATAAATTAACATTAACATGGACACCAGACATCGATCAAAGGCAACAAAAGATAATGTTGATGAGGACAGGTCCGAGCAAGGAGATATTCCAGTAGCTCAAACATCCGGATCTGAAGTGGTAAGTTCTCCAGAGGATAGCCAGGTAATGAAAATGTTAAACGCTCTAATGTTACAAATGAATCAAATGACTAATAAAATAGACACTACCAATAACAAGCTAGATGCTAATAACCTTGACTTAACTAATAAAATAGAAACCACTAATAATGAATTGAAAAATAATAACATTGACATGAATAACAAACTAGATGCTAATAACCTTGACTTAACTAATAAAATAGAAACCACTAATAATGAATTGAAAAATAATAACATTGACATGAATAACAAACTAGATTTTACAAATAATAAATTGGATATAACGACCAAAAACCTAAAACAAGATAACATTGATTTAAAACAAGAATTAAATAACTTGAGTAGTAATTTAATAACTAAATTAGAAACCAACATGCAACACATTAATGAAAAATTCGAACTTAACAACGCCAATATAGACAACAAATTAAGTGCTTTTAAAATCGATCTGGAGGGAAAAATAGCAGAAATCTCCATCGCACAAAAAGTTATGGAGGAAAATGAGTTAAAGTATTTAATTAAACTTGACGAAACAGTCAATCTTCTAAATTCACAGTGGGCAAAACGATTAGGCAAAACCAACAAAATAGAATCCAATAACATTGAAAAACGATTAGACTTAAATAACATAATAGGATCTAGTTACAACAATATAAGCAAGAACTTAGATATCACAAAAAACATAATAGAAGCTAAACGCAATAAACAAAATAACAAGATAGATTTCAAAAATGCCGATCAAAAACCAACCAATAATAAAACAATTAATACACATAAAGAGGTACTGGATAAGAATACAATCAATAATATGCACAATATTAATAATAAGGAGACAACTAAGATAATACAAAATCATAATACTAACATACCGCTTAGAAGAAAAACTAAACCCAATTTTCCTAATCAATTTTTAATAAACGACAAAGAATATCAGAACTTTTTAATAAACAATGCAAGGGAGAATAATAACTTTAACATAGGGAAGACGGGGATTAATAACGTTAATATTAACTTATCCCATATTAACATCAAGAATATTAATCATAATTATGCAACCAACAACACACAATCAAAAATCACGTACATACAAAACATAGCTTTAATTTCAACAAACTTAATTATACATGATAACACAAATAAAATATTAAATAAAGAAGGCATGATAAACAACTCTGTAATATATGAATACTTAAATAATAACAATTTCCTTAATAATTTATCCAATATAAAAATCAATACTAATATACACATTCACACAAAAATTATAAATACATACTCACTAATTAACAAAAACCTCCATAAATCTCAAGGTAGAGGCAACATGATATTTCTACACAGGGATAACAACATTGATATCTTTAAAATAGTTCGTCGAAAAATAAATATTTAAAAAAATACGATGACAGAATCTCGATGTTCTAATACACACGATGATGAACAAAGCAGAATACGGGGATACGAGTTATAATTACAGATAAACTAAAACAATTACACTTAGATTAAGCATAAACAAAGAGATGATAAACACAATTTAATACGAAAGAAAGTACACAATATGATACAATAAATGAACTTATAACAAGTCAAATAATAATGTATAAAATCAAAGAGAAAACAAACATAGCTGGAGCTCAAATATAAATACTAATTAACTATAACAAAGAGATAAAATACTCTGAGAAAAGAAAGGTAGCACATATTCAGATGACTAAAATAAATTACAAAAGAACAATTATTTAAAATAATAGTGGTACTATCAAACGAATTTAAAAGGGGAACATATTCACTTATGAACATGCGAAAGGTTAAATAATGAAAGTTTAAACGTATTATTATTATTGAAAAAGAGAGAGTATGATTGAATAAATAATGGATTGTTGATATGATAATAAGATGGACTATATAGATTTTTATTTGTAGAAGGACTTAATATATGATAGGGGTGTATAGAATTATATGAAAATAAATGAATTATTATTATTATGAAAATATTAAAATATAGACAAAAGTGTCTTCTTATAAGGTAGAAAATATATATTACTGAATGGCATTTTACGATAAGAGAAGTGAAGGTGAATGTAACGTCTTGTATGTATAATGAAAGTATTATTTATTATGGAAGCTAAAGCTTAGATCAGTATATCAATTATAATTAAAGATTAAGAATAACCAGTTATAAAAAGAATTATTAAGCATGTACCATCAATGAAAGAAATAAACAAAATACCCTAACAATTATAACACTACAGTCAAATACCTGAATATTTAATGTAATTAGTACATGAAGTATATAACACCAATTTTTAAACACAGAGAAAAGCCCAGTATTACAACTATGTTACAGATCGAACAACAATACATTATAAAGTATAACACTAATAAAGAAAGATTTAACTAACACAAAAATATTACTAATACATATATACAAACTAAATATAAGAAACCTTATTAAAAGATATATAATAATGCTATTAAAATGTATGGAATATGTAACATTTATAAAGATATAATAAAACATAAAAGAAGTTAATAAACAAAACGAATACAGAAAGTATAATGAATATAAAGACAAATATTATAAAAAGAAACGAGATTTTTAAAATAAATAATCATGATTTACAATTAAAAAAAAAAAGTTTGAAGTGAATAATAAATAATTTATATATTAGAAAAGAGAATTACATAATAATTATTATTTTGTTCCAAGTTGAATTTGTTTATTTGTTTTTTTTTAAATATGTTGACACATGATGAGGGAGATAAACAAGTTGATGTTCTTAATTCATTTTCCATATCTGGGAAAAGAAATAACTTCAGTACATTCGTTTTTCTTTTGACGGGGATAATGTAGTGGTACAACCAGCTCAGGTATTCCAGCACCTACAATGGAAAGTACAGGTACACAATCAATATAAACACCTGTATAAACAATAAATTGGTGGACGGAATTTGTGAAACTAACATCGAAATGTAAATAAATTAATACGACGATAACTTTAAAATTCATCATTATCTTATTTTGATTTTAACTAACTTTTTATATTTTAATTTCATTTTTTCATTATTCAAATTATACGCGCGAAACAACAGGTATTTAATTTATCAACATCAGGTTTATATCGACGCTAGATAACCACGCCCACCAATTCAAAATTATATGAACCCCGCTAAAGCAAACTTTACGGTAGAAAACATTACTAAATTTATATTCAAATCATATTTTAGGTTAATGTAAAATATTAAATTAATTTTCCCTTTATGTTAAAATCAAAACATTGTATAAACTCACATTTTAAATTGATGTAATTAAACTAAAATTACGAGATTATTTCGATATAGAAATAAGGCTTTGGAATAAAAAATAAAACGCGATCGGCGTCATCTGATATAAAACTTTCAACATAAATGGCCGTTTTTGAGTGTACTTCCTTAAAATAAATTTTTAAAACATCTTTAAAGTGAAAATCTCCTACCTAGTGTTGAATCATTCGATAACCAAATTAAAGGCCCACCTTTTGAAGAAAAAATCTCAAGAATACCTCAACGCAAACGTGAGATATCGTCCTAAGCATCATTTGAAGCAGAGAGCAGGGCAAGCCAACGATTTACACCACTCAACTCGACGAACTCCGCCAAAGACGGTGAACGAGGCCGTGCTTCCTGGTCTGCCGCATATCCACATATTGAGAAGTATATCAGATCTAGGAGATCAACATCAGGTTCACCTACAACGTTTATTCCAAATTATTTAATTTTAAAAGTTATAATTGCTCAAATTAATCGCTACAAATTATTATTTCATGTATCAAATTCAATTTTAAAGTAAGCATCAATTTAAAGCGTTGAATTTTACAGATATTTAGCTACAAATAAGCTTATACTCACCAAAATAATATAAGATATAAAAACTATTAAATATTTGTTTATTTTATCTCGTACACATAACCTCATCACCATTTCCCACATGTGCACTTATTAATTTCAATTTTTGTCACATCTTGTATAATTTATATAATATTAAATACAGTTTCCTATTTTTATCTCTCAATTTTGTTGTTACAGTTTTCTTATTTTTGTGATATTAAATTTTTATTTATTTATCTAATTCAATCTTTTATTTGTGAAGTGTGATTGTTGTGTTTGAGTGGAGAATACACTGATTGGTTTGTAGCTGCAAATAATACACCTGACCGACCGTGAACCCTGAGATTATTAAAAATTAACTTTTACACTCAAGCTCTACCGCAATTAGCTAGTTATATTAAAAAGGGTCAGATAGCGTTGATTCGACTAAGGATATTTGTATATTGGCGCCCACATTTTAAATTTAAAATCATTAACCTTTCATTCTTTTAGATTTTCAATTTTTATAATTAATTCATATACTATATTCTTAGTTAAATCCTACTCAGCGCATCGATTGGCACTTTACAATATATATATATATATATATAAAATAAAAATTGTTGGGGAATCCGGCAATAGAAACCTTTAGTTAGTCAATTAGAGTCCTTTATTTTTTACCTTATATTTCGCTCTGTAGATTTAGAGCTTCTACAGAGCGAAATATAAGGTAAAAAATAAAGGACTCTAATTGACTAACTAAAGGTTTCTATTGCCGGATTCCCCAACAATTTTTATTTTACATACTTGTTTTAACGGCAAAGACTCTTTGTCTACTTATATATATATATATATATATATATATATATATATATATAATTGAAAAGAAAGTATCGACCGTGATATATTATCAAAAATTAATTAAAATTCGGGTAAGCGGTCAATTAAAAAACTCCTTTATTAAATTACCCTATATTTCGCGACACTTTGTCGCTTCTTCTGGGGTAAAAAATGTAGAGTTAAAAATTAATCAAATTGACGTACAAAATATAAAAAATTTTATATTTTGTACGTCAATTTATTCGATTTATTCCAATTTCTTCAGAAAGTGTAGTGATGTTCCCTTACTAATCACTGCACTTTCTGAAGAAATTGGAATAAATCGAGTCAAATTTCGTTATACAAGTCCGTACTACATAATGAAGAAACCATAATCTAATGGGTTTCCTGGTTTTACTACGTGCAGTTCGTAACATTATTAATTTTCATCAATCTATTGAATGTTGGACCGACTTCTAATGCTAGCTGTTTTACTTGCCCGTAGGACTTCGGAGATGCTTAGAGATTTCATCGATTCGTACTTTTTTGTTTTATTTCTTGGTTTAGTTCCTTCAACAAACTGTCTGTTAAGATATGTTTAAAGCGATTCTCAAGAAGGTTTATAATTTCAAGAAAATTCAAAATTGTGTTGTTTTTGAAAAATACTCTGTTGAAATTAAAATTTAGTATTAAAGGATTATTTATAGAACGCGAAAATAAAAGAATTATGATAGGTACTGAAAGAATTGTGTTGTGAGTGATTATAGATAGGTAGTTATGTTCTCTTTTCAGTAGGTATTAATAACATATCACATAAAGTTTATATGTCGGTAAGTTTATTCGCACATCTAATTTTACTTAGTTATATGACAATAATGATGAAACAGTTTATAGCTCATAAAAGTAATGGGCTCATTTACTGTGACGTTCCGACTTGATTTACCAATAAACACCACGAAACTCTCGATTTCATAGTAGTAATGAATACGCTTATAACTAAACTTAATATATTAAAGAAGGTAGTTGGATTTTATTGTATAAATTTTAAATAATAATATTTCAATAAAATATTATCACGCTTCGTAATTATATATTTTTTTAATATCTAATCCAGCTGAATTATAAGGGATGGTTCCAAGGTTTTTAGAAATATATAATTCTTACTATTTTATTAATTTTAGTGGCAGTTATTTTTTTAAATAATTTTCTTTTTTTTTTTCTCGCTTCGTATTTTATAACTGGCAACAAAAAATTTTATTACTAGTTTGTTAATTTTTAAAGTTTATTATGTTTATTTAACAATGCTACAATATATCAAAATACGAAACATTTACATATCATGCACAAATTCACAGTATTGTCTTTGGATAAAGCCTTACATCATAGATACTAGGACCTACAAAATATCCTCCCCCGGTCTTGGTTCACGGGCCTCCGCGGCAGGCGTGTTCCAAGGTGGCGGATAAGAGACCGGTGAGGCCGCTCTTGGGGAACCTGATTAGTGGCAATCATAAGAGGTATTGGTGGACCTAAAAACCGTCTAATAATCCGTAGCGAAAGCTGTTACCGCGAACCAGCTCTTCCAAGCTACAGTGTAAGGCAACGTGCTCAAAGCTGAATGGCCACTGAGATATTATGTGGTCTAGAAGGTTACTCTGGGGGCATCAGGTCCGGTTTTTACCCCTTGTGCCCATAATGGAAGATCTGCGGGCACTGACTTCATAATTATTCCGTACCAGGGGAACAAACGGAACCGAGATATAAAACAAAATAAATACAAAATAATGGAGATATTACAAAACCTGAGGAGTCTACTGAGACTCCCTTGACAATGGAGACTGATGAGACTCCAGAAACAAAAAGAAATGAAGACGAACGGAAGTTCAACTTCATACTATATTACTACGATATTACTAGAGGAGCTGAAAGCCAACCTAACTAGGACATACTAGGAACTAGGAACAAAAAGAAAATTAACACTATTACCGGCTTTATAACTGGACACTGTCCATTAAGGAAGCATCTGTATACGACTTGGTTAGCGAGCCCTGGTAGGAGATGTGAGAAGCAGGAGGAAACTGCCCTTTATGCAATATGTACGTGTAAGGGACTGAAGACAGTAAGACAGAAAGATTTTGGAAGAGATCTATTGGATCCTACGTGGGTACTCAAATTTCCTCTGAGGAGGATAGTGGCTGTTATCGAGGACACAAGGCTAACAGAGTGGAACTGAGAGATCTATTGGGAGCGATACACAGAACACTGTGCTCAGGTGCCTGGACTTACTGGCTTCCAGAATTAAATATATATATATATATATATATATATATATATATATATATATATATATATATATAATAACTTCGTGACCTTGGTATGATATGGTAAACCTAATCAGTAGGCGATTAAAGGTCTGTATATTACTTCAAAATATATGTATTTAAAAAAACTCTACATGTTTCGGCTGTAGAGTTTTTTACAAAACATGTAGAGTTTTTTTAAATACATATATTTTGAAGTAATATACAGACCTTTAATCGCCTACTGATTAGGTTTACCATATATATATATATATATATATATATATATATATAATAACTCATGTCTTGCTTTTCCCTGTTTTTGTTTTGTGATGATGTGGTCCTCTACTGGGCTGTAGCCTCGCATATGCGCTACCAAACTCTAGGGGGGTCTGCCCGATGGGCAGACAGGTGCCATTCCGCCTTTCCAGCAGGAGAAAGGAACCAAGCTACGCGGCGCAATTCACGGCGCCGCGCAATGCACACACCACTAAGACCGGTCCTGGGCGGCAACCTGGCTAGGCTGCCGTTAACAGCACACACACGTTCGACGTGTGTGCAGTGCCCCCGCCTTGGCGGAATATGTTAAGATGGCACAAAGTGTGACCGTCGTCGACCGAAGTAGCCGCTAAGATTGTTCCCTCGGTTGGCGATGAGCAACCCCATGCAGGGTGCGCTTCGCTGGTCTGCGCTTTGCCTCGATGGGACGGGGATCGGGCCGTCGAAGTACTGCACGGAAAAGTAAAGAAGTTGCCGGGAAAGGGTTGGCGGCCCTGCGCAACGGCTGGTTATCCGATCTCTCTAAATTTATGCGACCGGTCACTAAACACACGCACGAACGCGCCAACATACAAAACCCTACACTTACACGCTCACACAAACACAAAACCACACACCCAGAGAGAGACGCACGCTGCCAGCAGTAACCAACACACAAGTTCATACCCAGAAAGAGACACAAGCTGCTAGCAGCGAACAACACATATGTTCACACCTTGCTATGTGTTTTTGGAATACTAAGGCATGATTTATTATTATGCAATTGGAATGTATCTTTTAATAATTTAAACTATAGCAACTCAATTATTTGACATTTGTATTCTGTCATTTATATTTTATATCCTTGATAAAGGCAGCATTGCCGAAACATGTAGGGTTGTTTTAAATATATATACTTTGAAGTAAACCAGACCTTTAATCGCCGACTGATTGAATTTACCATATCATACCAAGGTCACGAAAATATTATATATATATATTTAATTATTTCGTGACCTTTGTATGTTATGGTAAATTCAATTTTTTGGCGATTTAAGGTCTTAAATCGCCAACAAATTGAATTTACTATATATATATATATATATATATATATATATTTCTGTATCAAATAATTTTTAATTGTTAGCCCTAAGTATTTTGCTTTGCTTACATTCTCTATTATTTCATTTTTAATTTTTGTGCTAAAAGTTGGTTTAAATTTCTTATTATAAAGAAAAAAGAAACATAAATTTCGTATTAGTTTCGTCTATAGTAATTAAATTATTCAGACAGTAGTTCTCTATTACTTTGATATCATTTTTCCTGTATTTTATTCACGTATATACACGAATATATTATGTAGATGTCGTCCGCATATATCATCTGTATTTGTACATATATTATGTATAAAATGGGTGGTAGATTTCCTCCCTATGGTGTTATTATACACATAGTTTATCGCTTTCGATTTTATTTATTATAGTTCTTTCAAGTCTGTTCATGAGATAAGTTTTTATTAGTTCATTGTCTTTTTCTATTCCTATTTTGCGACATCTCTAATTCCTTGTCTACGTTGTTCCAGATCCTTTTTGAAAGGCATATTGGTTTTTGTGACATAGTAGATAATTCGAAAGTAGTATAGCTAAGAGAGTTCTAGACCAAAATCCCATAAGATTTAACACAGGGGTCTAAATTTGCTTTTTTGTCCCTTCCACATTTTTTCAGTCTCGTAACCACGCTCACAAACAGGCAGACGTGTCTGTGAAACAGACCCAATACAATGCCTAGAACCTGCAAACACACAGGTGGACAGGTCTGTCTTCTAGCTGTCTGCGGGTTGTGGGCCTGTTTCACGGACAGGTCTGTCTGTTTCACAGACAGACCTCTGTGTGAAACAGATAGCTCTGTCTGTGTGCGGGTTGTGGGCGTAGTCACGTGACCTAGAAAAAAGTAGAGGGAATAAAAATGAAAATTTAGACCCCTGTGTTAAATCTTATGCAATTTTTGTCTAAAACCCTTTTAGCTATACTACTTTCGATATTTGAGTTTGAAACTATTTTTCTAGTATTTTGGTAATTGTCGATAATGGCATAATTGGTAGATACCTTCTAGATTTAATTTACTTCCCTTTTTATATATGGGAACTATAACTTTTCTTTTTTAGATGTTTTTGGTATTCTCCAATACAAATGCTTTGGTTAATCAGTTTGATTAAGATGTCCAATATGCGAGTTTTTATTAGTTCACAAACAAATTCTAGAATGAAGATTAGAACTTAAACGCTGGCCATCCGTGTATTTCGTATAAACGGAGGTGCGATAAATTTATTTCCAAAAGTCCTTTGTTACGTCATAGTGCTTCCCGAGTACCTCCTCTTTTCTGTTTCTTCAGTCTCTTTCTTCTCTCTTTAGACAAATTCCTAAATTCTCATCAATAATCCATACCTTAGCATCCCCCAACAGCTTAACACCTATTACAGGAGCTTTGGCAGGCCAAAAATTAAGATATTTGGCTATCAACATTCACCTTAGATGAGAAGGAAAACTACGAAATACTTTCCAGGCAGCAGTTTCTTGATAAAATATAATGTTATTTTGCAACATTTTCTCATACTATTTCCGTGGTTTTCGCTTCACTTTTGCATACCGAGAGACTATAAATGATGCAAATATTTATTTTGCAACTCTGAGGAAATGGCTTACATGATCATTCGTTTTAGATATATCTTTTTTCATTAGAATATTTTGTATACATATGGATGACATATGGTTAGAGTTACTTGTTCGACTTTACTTAGTCAAATTTTTGAAAAATTTCAACCAGACTATCAATATAAATTTGCAGAATTATTGCCATCTTAATCACAAAAGTCTCAATTATTTTATAGTCACCCGTTATTAATAATCTGGCAAATCTGTATTATACAGAACACCAAAATGAAACAAAATTTGGGGCATTTTGAATAGTATTTTAAAATCAATGCAGATATTTTATAAATGAAAGAAAAAATATATGCTCGTAAAACTAATGGTTAAGCCAACATATGCTTATAAAAACTGGCCGACAAATAAAAAGATCGAGTTAAGTTTAAAAATGAATGCAAGAAAGATTTTAAAAACAATATTTGGTGGAAATATAGCAATGGATGGAGAAGAAAAAAACAGTTAGGACACATGGAAAAGATAGTTAGTAAAACGGAACAATGCAGAACATCTTGTTACAAATTTTTAGGGATTTATTGGTCGGCTCTGGTATATTCCGCTTTAATATAACGTCTCAGCTTTTTAGGGAAGAATTTTAAGAAGGAGATGCGCACGATGTTCTACGGTCACATCCGTTGTGAACCTTTGGGACATTAGTGATATTATCTGTGTACGTACACGATATCGTTTTAGCAGCTAGATAAGTTTCATTGAATTAGATGGATTATTAAAGTCTGCGGAGTTTGTTACCGCGATTTTAAATGTTGGTGCGTCGTGTTTGATTAGGCTGCATATTAATTGTACTCTTCGACCATCTGAAGAGTTTTATTTTTGTACTGAGGGTAACTCTAGATGTCTGTTGCGTAACTTTATAATCCACGTGTTCTGGATTCGACTCCATTTTGCAGAAGGGACCCTTTGCGCAGCAATAAAATAACATCAGACAGCATTAGTCAAGAGCAGCTAAGTAAAAAATTGCAGCTTAATTACTTCGAAACGTCTGTTTGGTAAATCCTCTATCAACAAAAACTGGCATCGGGCCATAAGGATATAAATTTAAAAAAAACCAACGTTAGCCACATAAAATATTTAATTCGCCAAGTTATTTACTTCTTTTTTTTTTGCTTTGTCGACCGTAATTTTTATGTACAAATATTTTTCTTAAATTAGTTCACCTTACCTTTAAACTATCAGATTAATTTATCATAAATATTATTCAGGGCTTTTCACGTAATTAGAAATTTGTAAAATTCATTTGTTTTAAAAATTTGGGCAAGAGAATGCAAATTTTTTGTTATTGCTATAATTTATTTGCGTTACCAATTATGTATTATTAAGCTTATGTAATTAAGCGGAAAGAAATTATTTTGTGAACGATTTACATAGGATCTTATGTACACGTACTCCGGTTTTTGTAATTCTTTAGTACCTTCCTTTTTGTTTGATGTTTAATGCTTATATCCAAAATTTGCATACACACTATCATTCAAGAGTTCTGGACGCTAGAATTTTGGACTTGTTTTCTATTATATTTAAATAATTCATTTAAATTTTGCATTAATTAATTTAATAACTATATACAGGGCCTCATCCGTTATTAATATTGAGGGACAATCTTTACACGTGCCTTCTATTTGTATAGCTGGAGAATTGCTCAGCTTCACCACGTTTTTCTAATAAACTTGCCTCTTTACCTTTGATGTGGATCATTTTCTTTTATTTGTTATTACCTCCAGATTTCCTTTATCTTTTCGCAACTACTTAAGACTTTCTGTGGTGGGTTTGTTAGCAAGAATACGAACTCCGCGTGACATATAATCTAGACAACAAGCAGTTGATAAATCACAGTGGTGCACATTTAAAATTTTAAATTTATAGTCATTATAGCAAAGTTTCGTTAAGAATCGCACGACCATCTCACTGAGCTTTACGTCGTTGGCACTGGCTAGCTGCTTTGTGACTTTAAGTTCAACGCACCCACGCAAAGTAAGTTCCAGGAGGGTGTTTGTATTAAGCAACATTTTAACAGATATTTTTTTTTGGACTGTTATTGCTTGTACCTTTTATAGATAGAAACCTAATGTAAGTAGATAAAACAATTCCGAAGGTAAAACCTTCGGTAAAGGCATGAGGTTCTAGAAGATCTATAGAAAAGAAAAGTGAAGCAGAAAGGAGGGTAAGTTAATCGCCATTAATAAGGACCACGTTGCAGCGCCAAAAATATTAAAAAAAAACAAGATAACGCAAAGATTAGTTAGGAATTTGCCTTAGGTTGAATGCCCTAAAAATATAGTAAATAAAAAAACTTTAAATGTTTATATCATTCTTCAAATGTAGTCCTGATTTTTCGAATTTATATAATCCTTTTCAATTATTTAAAACAAATATATTTCAAGCTCTAACAAACCTACAATATTAATATCCCAAAGACCTGCAAAGATTAGTACGGGAACTATTATTATTAAAACAAATATATGAGAGAAAATTAATGTTATACTATTTAAATGTAAGATAAAAATTACTATTTCAATATTAACCTTACTAAATAAAATTTAAACTAGCTTGTTTCAAATATTTTCTGTCTAAAACTTGTTTCCTATTTTATTTTTGTAATCTTTGTCCGCATATGTTTCTAATGCTTTTACATTTTCTTCATAAATGTCGGTAATTCCACTCCCAATTTAGCTTCAAATACTGGCCAGCGTAACACATATTTCATGCAATCAAAGAGAGTCCTTTTTTTATTTCTCATGTTTATTTTCATTTCTATATTTTCTTCTTTAATATTTAATTGTACTGTACTTTATACGATTGTTTGTATTACCTATTTGTTTTACTTGAGGTATGTATTTCTTATATGTTAATATTATTGTATATGACTATGAAATTTTTTAAATAATCATCAACTAAATTATTTATTTGTACTTCTTTAATTATGAAAATAGTATTCTCTTAAAAATATCAATGTATTCACTATCATTGCTAAATTATAATTAAATTATATCGTCTCGAAAATAATCATTTACTTTTTTTTTGTTTTCGAAAGTTTAGGGATTAACAAAATTTTTTTTTCTAAAAATCTGTCTAAATATTTCTCTTTAATTACTTGCTAACTTATATCAATTCATTAGCTACTTCTTGACACACTATATTCATTTTAAATATACCTTTTTAAAAGTCGTAATTTACCTACTATCAATTTAAAATTATTGAAATTTTTATATCAAATTGTACAGTTTCTCGCTTATGTCTATTTTTATGTAACAATACTTTAGGATTTACTGTTTAATATTACCCTGACATGTTCTCTTTAAATTTTATAAATCCCCACAAGCTATTTAAATATTATCGTTATCGAAATTTGTTCTCCCGGAAACAAATTTACGTGAATACATTGTACTAACAAATTTATTTGTTTATACGAGGTGCTACCAACGAATTCCCAGAGGGGTAGGGAAGGTGGGGTAGTACTACTGTCTTAGTTGAGGCTAGAGACAAGTGCATTGTCGTGGTGTAAGATCCACGAATTTTTGCGCCACTTCGCAGACCGCTTGCGTCGAATGTTTCTTTTAGTCTCCGAGGAATATCGCATTAAAATCGTCCAACAACTGTTTCACCTTGTGAGAGTAATTCCTTGTACACGATGCCATCAGTGTCAAAGCAGCAAATCAACATCGACTTAATGTTGCTTCGAACTTGCCGTACTTTCCTCGGTTGTGGTGACGATGGCGTCTTCCACTGCATATATATACAATATATATATATATATATATATATATATATATATATATATATATATGCACACACTAACAAATAAAAAAATCGCAAAATATCATCAAAAAATTTTGTTATTGAGTAGTAGTAGCACCTTTGAGTTAAGAATTCTTTGGCCGTATTTTGGAATCTGGCATATTACATTAGTTTGTCTAGTAATTTATTCATTAATTTTATAGCTATATATTGAGAATTGTTCTCACTAAAACTTAATCTAAGTTTTGGAATTTCCAATGCATATACATTTCGAGTGTAATAGTTGCTCTTGTTCAACCTTAGTCGCCTATCAAAGTTCTGGTTAGCACGCGAAAATAGGATCCAAATATAGACACACGGTAGAGTCATAATTCCCAATTTAGGAAACAAAGCTAGATCTGCCTGAATTCCGTGTCATTATGCGTAGTGCTCGTTTTTGAAGTTTGAAAACTCATATCATATCCGTAGATGATTCCCATGCTATTGTACGCCATACGTCATAACCGACAAAATAATATGAAAATATAATGAAAATAGGCAAAATAGTACTTCTTAGGTAGCGAGAAATCAACCTCATATCTTAGTCTCATATAGGACAAAGTTTTTTGCATATAGTCTCTATATGATCTTCCCAGTTACACATAGAATCAATAGTTAGACCCAGAAATTTAGTATTATCTATCTGGGCTATACTAGATTGATGGCCTTTAACAAGACGAGACTGATCCCTAACATTATAGTTTAGCCTATATTTCTAGAACAATTTGGAGAGACTAAAAGTGAAACATCAGCAGCGTACAATACCATGTCGTCAGTTGGAATATCATTTACATAGATAATGTACAACAGAGGACCCAATACACTGCCCTGAGACACCCCACATTTTAAAGTGCATTTATTATAGTTTTTCTATATTTTTTAGTTATTTATATGTAAGTACAGAGTATATTTTTTAGAATTGACAAAAAAAGGGCAACAAATTTCTCAACCAAAGAAGATGCTACGTTAGTATCCCTTGTTATAAAGTACAGAAATGTATTGGAAAATAAAAGAACCGATTCAGTCACCAATAAAAAAAATTAATTAGAAACTTGGAATAATCTGGCTGGTGCCTTTAACAGTATATGTGGGGATGTATTCCGTGATAACAGAACTTTGAAAAGTAAATATGAAAATTTAAAGAACCGAACAAAGAAAAGTTTGAAATAAAACATTCTGATGTTAAAAATTATGCAGGAAGAAGATGATATAAAATTAGAAATTAAAAAAAAACTTTATTTGATTTAACACATATTTATTATTCAGATAGATGTTGTTTAATTAAAGATATGAAATATATGAGCTACTAACACTAAAAATTTAATGATATTTATTATATGCTTGAACTGCTACTGGACGCCCGAGATCCACCGTTCAGCTGACTGCGTCTTTGAGGCGCAGTTCAAGGTTGAACTAAGTTGGTACAACGCATCTTTTCTGTTGAACTGAAATTCACGTTGAATTACCAGTGAACTTTGTTGGTACAACCGGCCCTTAGTTCTGAGTATTCAATGAGACTGCTGCTGTAATTGTTTAAGTTTACTGCACACGTTGTATTATTGGCAAGTTCCGTAAGCTCAGCTGAAGATGGTAACAATTTATTTGCGATTGAAATTTTATTTTGTATAGAATCATGTATATATGTCTCCACTACCGTACTAAAACGTCCCCCCCCCCCATGTCGTTTGATGGAGGTAATAACGGCTCCTGCGTCAGCTAACAGAGTGGCGGAAGAACGTCTAAATTGCATAATTTTCCGGATGAGGCAAATTGAGATGAGTTAAACCACGTATTGGAAGCAGCACTAAGTGCAGTTTCACAATTAATCCCCAAAAAATCGTTGAGACAGTACGAGATTGCCTGAATTCAAATGGTGGTGTAGTTCGAAGAAAATTCAAAAAGTGTCCGAAGCGGTATTATTGGCATATTTCGAACATAAAATTAAATCTTAGACTTTATGTTCAGTATATTCCACCTTAAACCGTCTTAATTCTAACACGGTTCTAACGATTTCAAATATAAATTAAAATTGTTGTGTATAACATAATTGTCTTATTTACTGTAGTTTTTGAAAAAAATATTGTTTGTATTTTGAACGCGAAATACTTTTGCGTTCTTGAATGGATATTTTGTCTCGCTAAAGCTCGGCAAAATAACTTCCATTCTTAAACGCGAAAGTACCATTTCGCGTTCTAGATACAAAAATAACAATAATGATTTTTTTTCTTGGCTAGATATAATAGAAAGTATGAAAAATGTGAGTCAGTTTTTCGTTAATTTTCTGCAAAGATAAATAATCCTAACACAATAAATGATTACCTAATATAAATATATAAAGCATGATATATATTTACATTTTAGTATTAACTTAAGTGTATTGTTAATTACATTCGTGCAACATATGTTTACAATGGATGTGGATGTAATTATTATATTACAGGTGTAAACAGATAAATAAAGCCACAGAAGTAAATGTGTTTGTTTTACCATTTCTAGTTAACAATAGAACACAATAGTACGTATATATTATTCAAGTATCTGTGAATAACAATGGGCCGGGATTATAAACAGCGAATAAATCTCTGAATAACAACTTGAATAAATTGAAACCTGGTATTATAAAAAATGCATGCAAGTAAAATAAGTATTTGTAGTGTTTCGTCATAAATCGAAATATTTTATATTTATATATTTTAGATATTAGTAAATTTAGTATTACCGAATTAAAGAATAACATTCCAAACTTTATAAATATTCAATGTCCAATTTCAAGGGTAAACCACTATATACAACGTATTTGTATTAACATATTCAAAATTGTAATATTTTCCTTAGATTCAAAGAATTTACATTTACTAATCTTTATTACCTGCTTTATACAATTAGACCACTTTTCTTTATTGTCTAGTGTAATTAGTGAACAATTTCAATGGACCTTTCAGTACCTGCTATTATTAATTATATTAATATACATAATAGGCTCAAGATATTCAAATATGCATGTATCATAAAAGTCTATTATAGATGAACCGATCAGATAAAAATACATTAAGAAGATTTATGACACCCTATTTAATACATAATTAGGAATTTTATTTTATTATTTTATTTATTTATCAGTAAGATCTTTAAGACTATCGGAAACATTGGGTATTGTTTGCATGTAGATACAATTTCTAAGAAGTAATAATGTAGGTAAATTCCACAACAATTACGTAAAACCTACACACACATTTTAGTTATGTTAAGGAGGGGTAGTGATATGTTTTATATATATTTGTAACACACCAGTCACAGATAGAACATCATCAATCGGAACATAGAATATAATCATTCATACAGAATAGAACACAACATACATTCTGCAACAATCATACAACAATAAAACAGTAAAGAATTAAGTTTAAGTTAACATTAGGTGTGAGATTTATCTTATGAAACTAGTGTTTTGTGTAAAATAAATAAAAACATTTAGAGAATATACCAATTTTCAATATAACTACCACCAACCAAAAGAAATAACCAGCTTATACGGAAGTTACGCCCCGTTAGCAGTGGGCTAAATACAAAACATATACCTTCGGGTCCTTCGAGAATCGACTACAACGCAGCATTCGGTACTTTGAGCCATATATAACGGTCTTTCAAACCAGGAGCCACAAACATGTAGAATAACTCTAAATAGCTATGTATTTTGTAGTTTAGCGTTTCGATAAAAGATGGAGCCACTGAATAAAATTAAAAAAATTTAATATCCAAGAGGTATGTTAACTTTATTTATTTTATATTAATTTACTTTTCTCAATTAGGTTTCGTAGAAAGAGTAATTGTATAAAAAGAAATTGGGAATTCATATTAAATTTATAAAAAAAACAAAGAATAATAAATGATTAATTAACAAACACGCTTTTCTGAAGAAGTATATTATTGACATCTTTCTGAATGTCTTACAAAAAAAGCAGAATTTTTTTAATCTACATAAAAATTTCGAAAGACTACAAGTTGATACTTTTCACAAAGTTATTTTTTTCAATAATAAATTATATTTTTATATATTTCTGTCTACAAACAAGTGGAGCGAAAGGGTTAATTTAAATTTAGCTTGACATTATAAAAATTCAATTTAATTTTTCATTCGTTTCGATTCAGGTGAATACGTGACATATACATAAGCATGCCTTTGAAAAGCGTGACTGGCAGGTTTATTATTTGTTAAATGACTGTCATCTATTTATGACGAAAATTTAAAAAAAAATAAATATTTTAACGGAGATATCTATTAATAAGAAATTAAATTATTTATTTCCATTTCGTTAAAATCTGATGAAATCAAGTTTAACGAATGAATTCAAAATTTTATTCCTGCTCTTAAAGTATATTGAATGTACTGGTTTTTGTAAGAGGGATGTTTCCAGAGTTCTGGGACTTTTGCGCTAATTAAATTACGCAGAACTTATAGACAATGCTATTGGTGACAAGTCTTGACATGCTTATACAGCTATCCAGTGCAATATTGTTCAGTCTAATTCAGGTGTTCGGCCGATATAGACGCATGTTCGTACCACAGTTTGTGTAACCATGGGATACACGGCTAAATCTCTAAGAGCAATAATTTTCTTTTTGTGGTAAGAGGGTGTTAAAACTTTAGATATTATTAAACGTCTGCAAGGAGTGTTTGGTGAGTCTACATAATCTAAAAGTACTATACATCGGTGGATCGATTGTTTTAGATATGGTAGAACATCATTAGAAGACGATCGCCTAGGAATAGGTACACGACAAGTTCATGAAATCTTACATGATTGTTTGTGTGTAAGCAAGGTTTCAGTCCGCTGGATGCCAAAGTTTTGGGAAAGGAACAGAGACTCAATAGATCTGACACTTGTCATCAACCTCAAGAGCTGTTAGCTCATTACGGTGATAAATTTTGGCAACGGATAATAACCACTAACGAAACATGGATTCCTTATTTCAATTCTGAGACCAAAAGTCAATCCAAAGAAAGGCGTAAACCCGAAGAAGGGCCTCCACTTAAGGCGCGTGCAGTTCCGTCTATTGGAATGGTAATGCTTACTGTATTCTGGAATTGCGAAGGGATTATTTTTATTGATTATCTGGCGGAAAGTACTACAATTAACGTAGAATATTATTTGAAGTTATTATCCGGACCACTGCGGCAGGCACTTATCAGAAAACGGCCTGGGAAGTCGCATAAGCGTCCTTTATTATAAGAGGAAATTTATCGTTGGAAATTAAATGGCGATTATGTTGAAAAACTACATTGTAATATTGATGAAAGTTGACAAGATAAAAAAATTATAGCTAAATTCCCAGAACTGGAAACATCCCTCATATTTTTATAAGGTTTTTTTAATATTAGCTTTATTTTTTGTTCATATATAAATGGAGATCTTTCTTAAAAAAAGGTATTTGAAAATCAATACTCATTCATATTCTTTGTTAACACAATCAGTTTCTCGAATAAGTGTAATCTACTCCGGTTCTAGTAGTACATTTTATGGGACCTATCGTCCAGTGCTGCTTAGTTTTGGATTCACACCATTCTTGAAACTCATACATTCTTATTTAGTGTATATATTTATAGTGTATAATATTTGAGTTTTACTCATCATCTAAAATATCTCAGGGTTCTGTCTTGAAACCTTTGCTGTTTGTTTTCTATATAATCTTATTTTATTTCCATTATGTATCCTAGATTTGCTTGTGATTCGAAGGCATATTCCCTAATGAAAAATTTTGGGACTCGTTAATTGGCATCTTTCCAACTATCTTTCTCTAATACCCCTTTAAATTTTAAAACAGATTCTGCACTATTCTGATTTAATTTTAACATTATTGCTGGAGTTTCGTAATCACTTTCAATTTTTGTGTAATCTCAAGTAACGATTAAATACACTAGCCTACAAAAAAATTATCACGCAATTTTAAAGAAAATGGGCTATTTTTAGAGCGCCGATTATAAGTCTGAACTTCATTTCTTTTCAAATGCTAATAGCCTTTTAAACCATCATAGAAGATTACTCAAAGTTAAGAAGACAGTTATTTGAAATTAATTATAGTGTTGATCTCTTGTTAGAGAGATTAAGAGAATAGAGTGTTGAATCTAAGCCGGTAGGTGTAATGTAAATTTGAAATCTATGACTTTTTATTAAAATGCCCCGCCAGTTAAAAAAAACAAACTGATTCCTCTTACTATGTGAGTAGGAATTTCACTACCATGTCCCAGTAAAGGAAAATTACAACAAAACTTAAGAATATTTACCATCTCTACTTCAATGTTTCTGTAGCACATCAGGATAAGGCCTGGGTACTACATGCGTATTCATGTGAACTCCGATATTGGTTAAACCAAAGGAATGTGCCAATGTCATTTTGCAAAAGCTATATAATGGAGAGAACCAAAATATCATTTTCAAGAATGCAATTTTTGCAAAATTATTGTTACAGACTTCTTTGTGGAAAAGAAAATGTAAACAGCTTATTCAATTGTAGAGTGCAATCCCTCAACAGCTATTCTATATGCCAAAGAGTTATATACTAGTAACAAAGTATTAGTAGATTCTAAATTAGTACAGAAAAGTAACTTTAGAGTGAGAAACAAAAAAATCCCTAATCACGATATAAATTAATATATATATATATATATATATATATATATATATATAATAACTTCGTGACCTTGGTATGATATGGTAAACCTAATCAGTAGGCGATTAAAGGTCTGTATATTACTTCAAAATATATGTATTTAAAAAACTCTACATGTTTCGGCTGTATACGCCTTTATCAAGAGAATACAAAATATGAATGACAGGATATAAATGTCAAGTAATTAAGTTGCTATGGTTTAAATTATTCAAAGATACATTCTAGTAATAATAATAAATCATGCCTTAGTATTCCAAAAAATAGATAACAAGGTGTGAAAATATGTGTTGTTCGCTGCTAGCAATTTGTGTCTCCTTCTGGGTATGAACTTGTGTGTTGGTTGCTGCTGGCAGCTTGCGTCTCTCTATGGGTGTGTGGTTTTGTGTGAGAGCGTAAGTGTAGGGTTTTGTATGTCGGTGCGTTCGTGCGTGTGTTTAGTGATCGGTCGCATGAATTTAGAGAGGTCGGATAAGCAACCGTTGCGTAGGGCCGCCAACCCTTTCCCGACAACTTCTTTACAATTCCGTGCAGTACTTCGACGGTCTGACCCCCGCCCCAACGAGGCAAGGCGCAGACAGGCGAAGCGCACCCTGTACGGGGTTGCTCATCGCAACTAAGGGAACACTCTTAGTGGCTACCTCGGTCGACGATGGTCACACTTATGCCATCTTAACGTTAAGATGGCATAAGTGTGACCATGGTCACACTTATGCCATCTTAACGTTAAGATGGCATAAGTGTGACCATCGTCGACCGAGGTAGCCACTAAGAGTGTTCCCTTAGTTGCGATGAGCAACCCCGTACAGGGTGCGCTTCGCCTGTCTGCGCCTTGCCTCGTTGGGGCGGGGGTCAGACCGTCGAAGTACTGCACGGAATTGTAAAGAAGTTGTCGGGAAAGGGTTGGCGGCCCTACGCAACGGCTGGTTATCCGACCTCTCTAAATTCATGCGACCGATCACTAAACACACGCACGAACGCACCGACATACAAAACCCTACACTTACGCTCTCACACAAAACCACACATCCATAGAGAGACGCAAGCTGCCAGCAGCAACCAACACACAAGTTCATACCCAGAAGGAGACACAAATTGCTAGCAGCGAACAACACATATTTTCACACCTTGTTATCTATTTTTTGGAATACTAAGGCATGATTTATTATTATTACTAGAATGTATCTTTGAATAATTTAAACCATAGCAACTTAATTACTTGACATTTATATCCTGTCATTCATATTTTGTATTCTCTTGATAAAG
Source organism: Melolontha melolontha (assembly GCA_935421215.2). Classification (NCBI taxonomy): domain Eukaryota; kingdom Metazoa; phylum Arthropoda; class Insecta; order Coleoptera; family Scarabaeidae; genus Melolontha; species Melolontha melolontha. The sequence continues at coordinate 92,476,187 of OW285239.1, forward strand.
GCGTATACAGCCGAAACATGTAGAGTTTTTTAAATACATATATTTTGAAGTAATATACAGACCTTTAATCGCCTACTGATTAGGTTTACTATATATATATATATATATATATATATATAGTAAATTCAATTTGTTGGCGATTTAAGGTCTGGTTTTACTTCAATATATATATATATATATATATATATATATATATATATATATATATATATATATATATTTAAATCGCCAACAAATTGAATTTACCATAACATACAAAGGTCACGAAATTATTATCTATATATATATATGTGTGTTTTTTTTTGTTTTAACTGGAAACCGGGTTTTCTTCCGCGTTTCCACTGTTTGGTCTTCGTAAAGACCGGTGCTGGTTTCTGGACGACGTTTCGGCAAAATCACATTTGCCATCTTCAGGTCTGCGATAACTGTCTGCTTCTGCTTCTGGTTACTCGTAAGTTTACGAGTAACTTTTTTGTGTAACACATTCGGTTACCTCAGGGAACACCCTATATATATATATATAAAACCGACAAACTAAACGGTCAATTTCAACTTGTTACAAAGAACATATTTCCGATTTTAGATTTAATAGATCTGAAAAATCTAGCGTTGGCCTCCATATTTGGCACACAGGCCACCCGAGCAAAAATAATAGAAGGGTTAGAAAATGGATAGTCATATCGTCAGATTGACTCAAAATTTGGTGTTGGCAAAAGCACAATAGGAAGGATAAAAAAACGTTGGAATAACTCGAAAAGACGAAAAAAAAACACCACCGCAAATGATGACGCTGCACTTTTCTTAGAGAAAATCCCTTTGAAACTGCAGTGACGGCATGTGAATATGCTAATTTTCATGGATCGATATGGACGGCTCGAAATCGGATAAAATGCAGTGAAATACCTAATTATTCTGATACACGAAAGCCATATTCATCCGAGGAAAATAATCAACAAAGGATTGTATATGCACAAGAATTCTTAAATGCAAACAATGACTTTTGGCAAAGGGCATAGTTTCTGATGAAAAGGTTTTTCAGTCCTTTAATATTGGACGTGCACGTATGTACGGACCAAGAAATAGTCGGTATGTCGAACAATACACCCGAAATATAGAAAGTAGTGGATTTTTTTCTTCAAATATGGGAGGATGGATAAGTTACCAAGGAATAGGTACTTGTTTGAATATTGATGAAAGATTAAATGGCAAAGTATATGTTAATATTTTGGAAACTATAATGCTACCATCAGTAGAACATTTGTACCCTAACTGTAATGAATATATTTTCCAACATGATAATTCCCCTAATCATAAATCGCGGGTTGTTCACGAATGGCTAAATCATAATAACGTTAACGTGATACTTGGCAATCAAGAAGTCCCGATCACAATTCAATGGAAAACGTTTGGGGTAAATTAGTTAAAGACATATATAAAGATAATGTAAGACCAAGAAACAATGACGAATTACTAACTCTTATTCAGGACGCATGTGACAACATTGAGGAAGGATTTGCACGAAATTTAATAAATTAAATAACGAGGCGACAGACTGCAGTTTTAACATCTAATGATCAGATAACTAAAAATTAAAATATACAACGTGATTCAAATAGAACTTCACTGAGTAACTAGTACTTGCAAATTATTATAAACTACGTGCCTTTTATTTATAACTATTTATCTAATGTAATTTTGACGTTTGTCATTTTGTGACTAGGAATTTACAAAATTTTTTTTACTTAATAAACAATACTACTAAATAATGTACACATTGCAAGAAAATATTTTTATTGTTGAAGCATATTTCCGAAGTGCAAAATTTCTTAACGGAGAATGACGATATTCCTACGCGGAATGGTAAGCGACAGATTCACTTGCAATTTCCTAATAGAGTTGTGGATAATACCGCTTTACATCACCACTTTCGTCAAGTCGTGGAGAAGGCTTGGGCTACAGGATCTTGTATTAAAAGGTAAAAGTTCTGGTAGACCACGTACACAGCAAAATATTGTTGAACACGTAGAAAACCTTGTTGGAGAAAACCCACATACATCAATTCGTCGTTTATCAGTTCAAACGAACGTGTCTTCTAGTACCGTTCAATTTTAAAGCGTCCTTTCCATATGTATCAATATAAACTATCGCTTGTTCAAGAGATCTTACCTAGAGATCACGCTAGTGGGCTTAATTATTGCAACTTCTTTCAAGAAAATCTAAATAATGACGAAATTCTTGATCTTTAAATTTTTTGACTCATGAAATATGGTTTCATTTAAGCGGGTTTGTAAATAAATAAAATCACAGAACATGGTTTATAAACAATCCAAACAATTACATCGAAGTTCCCTTACATCCTGTTAAAGTTGAGTGTGGTTAGCTGTATTTCGTCGTAGAAAAATAGGACCAATATTTCTTCACAATAACATTAATATCCAACGATACCGAGAACAGTTATTAACACTATTTTTAACTCAAGTGCAACAAGACGAATTCAATGGGGGTTACTTCCAGCAAGATGAGGCTACTTCATATACAACTAGTGAAAATTTAGCGCTTTTAGAATATTACTTCTTTAATCGAGTTATAAGCAGAGGTGTTTGGCCAGCAAGGTCACCAGACCTTACTCCATTAATTTTTTTTATTTTCGGATTGCTAAAAATGATGTATATTAGACAAGAATGAATAACTTAAATGACTTAATGAATACAATTACAACGAAATGTAATGAAATAACTCCAAATGTATTGCAGAATATTTTTGAAAACATGAAACGACGTATTTCATTATGCATTCAACCATTTTGACCATTGTGACCATTTTGAACACTTGTTATAACTAATAATAATTAAAATTTCTACAAATTAGTTATTTACCTTGGTTGTATGATTAATATTCCATCTTAAAATTTTTTTTATTAAATAAATTAATAATCTAATTGTACTTGTTATTAATTTCATCACCATATCTCTCGATGATAAATTTTGACAGTGACAGATAGGATAACCTTCATACCATTTAATTTATGTCCGCATTTCAAGAATGCAGAACATCATAATTTATATGATAAATTCATGGACAACTACGTATTACAAAATAAGCAATTGTTACAGAATTTGTCATTAACTGCGATCTCTTATATTAATTAAATTACACCTACATGTAACTATTACACATTTTTACATGGCTTTTTAACGTTTATTAGTACTGGATAACCTTGGATACGAAGATCCCTTTATATCAAAAACCCACTTTACATTAATAAAGCTTAATTTATTCCCGCTTTATGATCTCGCAACTATACCTTAGCCAAGAACTATCTTTCTTTTTTAGATTGTTCTACTGAAGATGGTAACTTAGTTTCCGAAATACGTATTTAGAGTTTATTAATTTATATTGTGGCTAGGAATGTTTCTTGTTTCTGTCTCTTCCAGATTTAAGCTACAGTCTCTCCACCAATTCGAATAACTTAAAGGTATATTTTATTTCTGATGTTTAAAAACAGTATATCAGTATATCGATGATATTAGATTCACCAGATGATTCTAAATTAGATTTTATTCCAGTTTCGTTGCTGACTTCATACTTTACATCGTATGTAACATTTTTTTAAATCTAATTAGCGAATTGATATTTTCTTTGCTTAGTGTATTAATTAGGTAAATGTAAAAATAGTCACCCTGCCAGGTAGCATACGACATTATTGCTGTGCGTTATTAATATAAATCAATGTCGAGCGTAGCTGACTAATCCAATATTATCGATTGAAATTAATATAAAATTAAATTATCATCGACACTAATCAATTTCGTTAATTATGTATTTTATAAGCGAATTAATGGAACATTAACTTCTTCTTAGCTTGTTTAGGTAATAATAATATAGAAATACTGCTTTACATGCAAAAAAGACAAGCATTGTTGAAATATATGCGAAGAGGAGCACTTTACCCCTACAGTGATATATACATTATTGATCATCTCTAAACAACCCGCAGTAAGATACTGTTTGTGGGAAAATTGAGATGTATAATTCTTTTTCGTAGTGGAATTGGCATGCTCCCAAACTATCTCCGTATCCAAGTCTAAACTGTACATTAAGTACTAATACGGTTTCAGCCTCGTAAAAGATGTGTAATTCTTTAGCTGTGTTTAGCTGTGTGCAATAGTAATAATAATGTTTACTTATTTTAGAAAGTGATTGTTTCGTCATGAAACGAAATTTGTTATATTGTATATATGTTAAATATAAGTAAATGTAGGATAAAGAATTAAACGAAAAAAATAAATATTCGACGTGTATATAACATAATTTTTTAGGTTCTAAGAATCCTTTACATTTGCAAATTTATTTATTACCTACTTTATAATTTAGATCGCTTCTTTTATTGCCGAGGGCCATTAGCGAACGTATTCAAGAAACGATGTTTAATCTGACCACCCATTGTTAACTAAATATGTATAACAAAATTATATTTCCAAACAATGGAATTCAGTCGTAACTACATACTTAGATTTTTTACATCAATTAATATTAAATTAGTAATGATATTTTATTGTACAAATTTATTTATTAGTAATGTTTAAGGCCCTATCGTAAACCTGGTATTGTTGCCGGTACGTACAATTTCTACGAATTAAACACAGAAAAATTACCCGTTATGACGTCAAATAATACAATGTATAACGAATACACGCATTTAATTATGTAATAGTTTGTAGGGGCAGTGGTATATTTTTCACGACTTGTAAGATAGAACAGTATCAATTCAACAACAGTATAGAATTTTCTCTCCATAACATTCATATCAAACAGTATCTTATTAATAACAAGAGACATGCAGTCTTATATAACAGCAAAGAATTTAAGCTTCAAGTTTACATTAAGTGTTTAATTTGTGAAATTACCTTAAAAAATTTGGTTTAAGTGTTTTTTGGTTAAATAAATAAAACATTCAGAAAACACACCAAGTTTCAATATAACTGCCACCAACCAAAATAAATTTACAAGCTTATACAGAAGCCTCGTGAACGATGGGTCAGGAGACGATTTATACATCGTTTTTCACGAGCCGAATTCAACCCCAACATTTGGTCCTCCGAGAGACGGATATAAATTATACAATGATCAATAAGTATAAGAAGAAATATTTATAAAATATCCTTAAAATTTAAAGTGGAAGATATATAACTTTCCGAAACCCACTACGAGCAAAATAAAATCGTTCCCATACAAACAGAAGATGACTATACGATAAGAATACATATAAAGTTTAGTATATACCTGGATGCGACCACGGATTTAATCCATCTTTACTGTAACAAAATTTTAAAAAAATTAATCAATGTCCTAGGACTTTCGGAATCTAAATATTTTTAAAGTTGTTTTAAAAGCAATTTAGAGATTATATATTTTTAGTTTTTTACGTGAGTTAGTCCAAAATACAGACTGTAACCAACTTGCGAAAGTCAGCTTCTCTGTTAAACAAACAATCTTTTCTTTTTTAATATATCTGCAGTTATGCTCATGTAAATCTAGTACCGAGACCTGTTTCTAGTTTGATGTAAAACATTCTTTGATTATCAATTTGACTTTAATTACACTAGTTTATAAATTTGAGTTTGTTCGCTGGGGTTTGCATTTTAATATGACATTGGTTAAATATTTTGTGGTTTCAAACATGATTTAGATTTAGATCCTATCACATCCAGATACAACACAAATTACGAAATAAAAAGCTTTCAAAATAGAAATAAAACTAATGGTTAAATCTTCACTTTTTTAATATCTAATCGTAAAACGACAATTGTTTCGCCAGCACAGTGGGTCTTCATCAGGTACTTACAGCTAAAGAGCACGTTACTTCCTATTTTCGCTGCTCTACTATTGTTGTTCGTTTTTAATTTCATGTATCTCGGGAAAACTTCATTTGTAAACACTTTTTGAAAAAGCAGATGTTTTGCTCAGAAGCTCAGAAGCTCAGACAAGTTTTTTTTGCTCTTTGGTACTTTAAACTAATTCTACGAAGTAAAACCGCAACACAAAATATCTGGTTTTCAACAAGTGTTTACAAAATGAAGTTTTCCCGAGATACATCGAATTAAAAACGAACAACAATAGTAGAGATGCTTTGTGATCAGGCCCATCAAAAACTGCAACAACTCTGAAAATTATCAAATAAAATTAATATTATTTTGAACTATCGAACAATTTATATCAAAGAGATAACTAACATCGTGCGCCGATCGACTGCATGCGAATATCATATTTTACAGATTGAATTAAACTTATCCAAGCTATCAGCAAAGTGGGTGCCCTGAATCTTAAATCGTGATCAAAAACGTGAAAGAATGCTAATGTTAAGCTAATTTTTGAAAAGACATTACAGTTGATGAAGTCTGACTTCACCACTATCTTACTACATCTATCCAAATGGTAATCTCGGCAATCGACTCATCGATCCACCCAAATCTATCATTTCTAATAGTGAAGAAGGTATTGTCTACAATTTTTGGATTTCGAAAGTGATAGTATAAGTAGAATATCATGTAGAAGGTCAAGCTGTTAACCGTATTATGCCACTTTTCCAGATAAATTAAAGAAACCAATTTCTGAAAAACGGCTTGGCGTACAAACAAAAAATCAGGACAACGCGCCTTCTTACACCAATTATGTTGCTGGCGAAAAATTGGGTAGAATGTAGATTTTATGCTATACCCCAATATTTTTTGTTAGATCTAGTTCCAAGTGACTTCTACATATTATCCAAACTCAAACATTTCCTTGATAAAAGGAAGTTTCGGCCGGATGAAGAACTTATTGTAATAATGAACCAATATTTTGAAAACACTAAAGAAGACACTATCGTCAAAACATCGCCGTAATTGTATAAAAGCATGAAAGAGGACTACAATAAGTTGTATACCTATGGGAAATGTACAAAAATATGTTGTAAAGGGATCCATTTTTTTACACGTTTCTAGCTTATAAATTTTAAAAATCCTCATGTTTATAATATCACCACGGGCCTAGTAAGCCATGGTCTCATTGTCTCTTTCCACGTTTCCTTATCTTGAGTTATCTTCCTCCAGCAAATCATGTTACCCCCTTCTTATTTCCTTCCATCTTACTAATATTCTCCTTCGTAGGGTTAGTAGCCTACAGACTAATCCAAGGTCAAACACCTGTAGGTCGAGTTCACAGCAGTGACCATCATAAGTTGAAACAAGAACTCCAGGCAGATTCCACTACCGAGGTAACTAATATAAAATAATCATTCCAGATAGGGAGGAGCGGAAAAAAGGCCCACCCGTCCAGGCAGAACCTGATCATCATCTGATACACCGATGGCTCTCAAATAAAAAAATGGTGCTGGAGCCGGAATGCATCGTCTCAAAAAGAGGACAAAGATTCAAATGAGTCTAAGTAGAGATACTAGTAGTAGTATTTCAAGCGGAAATGGCAGCATTGCGTGATTGCGTTGGAGAAATTAACAAACAAGGTGGAATAAATATTTTCCACGCCTTTTTATTATCGACTTTGTTTATTGGTATTCATTTTTGCAATAGTTTATCAGAAATATTGTTTACGTGTTTTACTTTTCATTTAAGAAGAGAAAGCGTATAGAAACTTATGAATTAAGAAATTGGCACTCTATATGCTTCCCTTTCGTTTATATGCAGTCTGTGTAGTACTTGAAAGATGATAATTTCTAGAAATTAAATGAGCAGGATTTTACTAAGGCAAGCACGCGCTTAATATACAATGTAGATTACGTCGTCGTTGTCTTTCGCGACTGATTGAAGTAACGTTCATTAAAATGTAAATAATAAAGACTATTATGTAAAGGCAATAACTATGTATATATCCCAAGAGCTATTTCGAAAATGTAGTGAATCATATATTAAGTTATAATGTCAGATATAATGTTTCACCAAAAAATCAAATAAACGTTAGAGTCAATCGTTAAATTGTTAAAATATCAAGTAGAACTTGGATTAATTTATGGCATTTTCAGAAAATCTCTCCTGCTTTTACGAATGAATTATCTTTCTCTGTTCAAATATCTGGAAGGTGAATATTGTATTCTCTTAATAGAGCGTTTGTTTAAATATTGTTCTCTCAAATGTTCTTATTAAGAAAGCCGAAGATTAAAAAGGCATTAGTTTGTATTTGAAAGACTTCTACTAAGAGATTGTCAAATATAATTTAATGCCTTTTTATTCTGTGTCTATATCTTTTTGCAAAATCTAATTATGACTAATATGACTTCTACTGGAAAATATTATTAGATTTTGCGAATAGATACAGACACAGAATATCGTGACCGACTTAAACAATAGGAATAGGTATAATAAATAAAGCTAAAATTCAATAAAAGAAATATATGCCACAATAAAACTGAAAATTATCTACAAATATAGGCTAGCCAATTGTATAATTATCACCTAACATACATAAAATAAAACGAGCATTAGACGTGCGTTAATCTAAAAATTTATTTGTTTTCTTATATCAACATAGAAAGTTAATCATAAAAATTAGTTAACGATATATATTTCTTAGATAAGGACGATTCACCAGGTACATGTAAGGGAACTAACCAACTAAACATTAAATGTAAAGAAAGCTTTTCCTTAAGCTATTAGATACAATTAAGTACATGAAAAAAATTACAGAATATACTCTAACAAACAAAGAGAGTACTCTAATAAAGTATGCAAGAGATCTTAAAAGGTCGCAGTGGAATATGGCCACCTCAAGTAATCTTGTCTGTTCTACTTATTTTTTGTCAAACAAGATTTACTTACTTAATAATATGATATTTACTACATAGTGGGTGCACTAAATACATTTCAGTACAATTTAAAGATTATGAGAATTACATAAAGATTATAAACAATTAGATTATAAACACGAATCTAAATAATCAAAACAAAATCCATTCCGAAATAGTACTTAGAAATAATCATAAATTATTAACGAAACCGAATGAAGTAGCAGAATATTTTAGCACGGTAGTTGATTGTTTAGTGTTGGACAGAATAGCAATAGTAAATCAAACCACCATTTTTTTTTTTTCAATCTAGTTGATGAAAGCGAACTAGATGAAGTAATATTAAGTTTAAGGAATAAACTTTCTTCACTGATGATAATACTCGTATACGTTCAAATCTCCGTAGACATTCTGTTGATGAGATTGTTTTGCCATTATAGGCAAATATTTTTTTTTTCAGCAAAGGTGTCTTTCCAGCACAATTAAAACCTGCAAAAATTAAACCATTGTTTAAAAAAGTATCAAAGGAATTACCGAATGCCGTTGTTGTGAGCTGCTTATATACTGCTGTGTCGGAGGGGGGTATGGCCTTGTCGGTGTCGCGCACGAACGGCTTTGTACATGAAAATTATCAACCAATTTCCCTATTAAGTATATTTGCGAAAGATTTAGAAAAACTATTTGCTACTAGAATAATAAGATTCATGTCAAAATACAAATTATTCAATGAGCTTCAGTTTAGTTTTAGAAAAGGGCGTAGCACAGTTTCTGAAATTTCAAAGTTTTTAAATAAATAATCAAAACATAGATAAGGTTAATGCATGTGCTGGAATTCTTGTTTATCCGAGAAATGCTTTTATGCAACATAAGTTGTTAATTAAAAAAATATCGTGCTACGAATTTAGAGGTAAACCGCTACAATGGCTTCAAAATTACTTGCACAATCGCACATAACTTCGAGTAAATGCACTTTAAAGTGGGGTGCCTCGGGCAGTGTATTGGGCCCTCTATTGTACATCCATGTAGATGATATTCCGGCTGACGACATGGAAATGTACGCTGATGATGTTTTCACTTTTGGTCTCTGCAGAGTGTTCCAGAAATACAGGCCCAAATGTGTCTATTAGTTTAAATGCTTTAAATGAATTGGAAATAAATTACTTTAAATAATCTTACATTGAATAGTATTAAAACGCATTTATTGATTTTAAAGCAGGTTAGAAATCAGTCTTGGAACCTCTGCTTTCTGATTATATCTTAACGACCTCTTTTCACTAGATTTGGAAGGTGATGACGCTGGTTTTAGAGGCGATACTGTCATACTGTATGAAAACACAGATTGGTATGCATTGAAAAGATCACCTGAAACTGACTTACAGAAAGTAATGAAACAAACGGCTTAGTGAACGATTGCTCACAATCAATATTGATACATTCGATGCCTTTTGCGTCATATGCCACGCACGCGTCTGCCTCGATACGAAAGCCAAATCATAAAATTTTATAAAGTTTAAATATTGCGGTATAATACTTGACAGACATCTCAGATGGAATTTACAAATTAACTATGTAGTCAACAAAATCATATCAATTATTTATCTATTCAAGTATTTGTCTAATATTTTAACTCACCTGAAGGTGTTAGATCGTGACTCTGATAGAACCACATTTAAGCTATGCAATCATTATCTGGGGTGCAGCTGCAAATGCCTATATGAAGAAATTGGAGGTGGTTTAGAAATGGATTTTCAAAATTATACATCATAAACATTATAGATATCCCTCTGATGGTTTGTATCAGAAATCAGCGCTTTTAAATGCTCGACAACTGTTTCTTTATTCAACTTGTATTAGTCAGTATAAACATAAACATCAGCTGACTAATTATACATCATGAATATAGTGCGCGACATAAAATTAATAATTTTATTATCTCTCAACCACATAAAAATATATTAGAGGGGTTAGGACCCAGGTTGTACGACTACATTCCAAATGAGATAAAATGCAGCATCAATATTGGACTGTTCAAAAATAAGCTTAAGTTATGAAAAACAACAAATATATAGATGCCAACACTTTTAACTATAAAGTTTCATAGCAGTAACAAATTGACACTAGGGAAAAAGACCGGTAGGAATAAAATAAATAAATGCTTTTCGTTTTTTTTTGAGGTCCTCTATATTTCGTATACTTTTTGCGCATTTTCTATGGAACCCAACAATTGATAAATTCATAAATATATATGTAAATTTGATATAGTAGTATATACTGTATGGTGTTACACTATTTATTTTTTAGCTAATTTGAATTTTGTTGCCCTTTTGCGGTCGCAATGTATTTATTTAACATATCAAGTTGAGATATAAATTACTAAAAAAATTTATGTCTTCAAGTAAATAAATTATTATTATTATTAGTCTCATCTTTTTAAAAGACATCAATCCAGTATAGCCCAAGTAGATAATACTAAATTTCTAGATGTAACTATGGATTCTATGTGTAATAAAAATGATCATATACAAATTTAATGCAAGAATCTTAGTTAATGTTTTGCCTTAAGTAGACTAAGATATTAGGATGATTTCCTGGTGCTAAAGATGTATTATTTTGCCTATTTAGTGAAAAGAATGATCAATATCTAGCTATAAAGTTAATGCATAAATTACCAGGCAGTTGCAAACTAATGTCACATGCAACCAAAGAATTCTTAACTCAAGGGTGCTACTACTCAATAACTTAATTTTTAGATGCTATTTTCTGATTTTTATTGTTTTAACATATTGCTGTCTAGTTTTATCCTAATAAGTCGGGTTCCAATTATATTAAATTTAAAACCTTACATACGCATATACGAGGCATGTTAGTACCGTTTTGAAACTACTTTTCTACATAATTTCCTTCAATATTGAGGCACTTGTCATAACGTTGTACCAGTTTATGAATACCCTCCTCATAGAAGTCTGCCGCCTGACTTGTTAACCACTGCATCACAACTGTTTTGACTTCGTCATCGTCTTGAAGACGCTGGCCGCCCAGGTGATTCTTCAAGTGCAGGAACAGATGGTAGTCACTGGGCGCCAGATCAGGGCTGTACGGAGGATGATCTAGAGTTTCCCATTTAAAAGATGTGATGAGATCTTTGCTCTGATTAGCCACATGCGGACGGGCATTGTCATGCAGCAAAACGATGCCCTTGCTCAACTTGCCTCGTCTTTTGTTCTGGATTGAACGGCGCAGATTTTTCAAGGTCCCACAATAAGCTGCTGCATTGATTGTCTCATTACGAGGCAGAAATTCCACAAGCAATACTCCTTTTCTATCCCAAAAAATGTGCACATGATTTTCCGGGCAGAAATTGTTTGCTTAAACTTCACTTTTCCGGGTGAATCTGAATGCCGCCATTCCATGGACTGTTGTTTTGATTCAGGTGTGACGTAGACCACCCATGTTTCATCGCCCGTAACAATTTGGCTTAAGAAATCATCACCGTCGTTGCGGTACCGCTCAAGAAAAGTCAATGCACTGCCTAAACGTTTGGTTTTGTGCACATCCGTCAACATTTTCGGTACCCAACGTAAGCACAATTTTCGGTAATTCAAGCGCTCGCTCACAATGCCATACAAAACACTACGCGAAACATTAGGAAAGCCATCACACAAGGAGGACATCGTAAAGCGTCTGTTTTCTCTCACCTTATTGTCCACTTCCTGCACCAAACTTTCATTAACGACCGAAGGACGCCCACTCCGTCGTTCATGTGTTTTGTCCGTAAACTGAACAAATCTCACGATGGATATTGATCGGTTTTAGGTCTTTAGCACTAAGAAATCTTATAACAGCCCGTACTTCACAGTCGGCGGGATTTACGATTATCGGAGGCATCTTAAACACTCAGTAAACAACGTAAACAAGGTAGAATCAGACTGTAATGGCGTCAGTGCGTAGGCAAGAGATGTAGGTCCCCGGTGCGCATACGCAGAACGCCGACCGCAGCGCTGCGGTCGCGGTGTGGAAAAACGGTACTTACTTAAAAAACATACCTCGTATAATGTTTGCGTTTTTGAATAAGTGTAGTTCTCAGGGCTTGCTTTCGAGTTCTTTGTAATTAGGCCTAGCATCCAATATAAAAGGTAAAGAAATAAGATGACAAGACGTCAAATTAAATTAATTTATTGTTCATACTTTCAATATATTTATAAATCATGACCTCAATAAAGCATTATGAATTATTTATAATCTAAATCAAATCACGATCATATAAATTTATCAGCATTGCCAAGATATACACAAATAACTTTGAAGTCCTTTTTCAGATTTAATAAATCTTTCAATCCGCACATTTGTGTATTATCTTAGCCTAGGGATGAATAACTCTCCAAATACTAAGCTATGACACAAGGTGTTTCGTTTAATTCGCTATGTTAAAGCTTTATGAATTTTTGAATCCTCCAGGCAGTGCTTTTATAATCTCGGTAACGCCAAGACTTTTACAGATGTAGAAAAATCTTCTAAAACGTCCATTTTCACTTATACATTTGCATTCTAAAAAGTTGCGTTGTAATATTGAATTCAAATTGTTTTATAAATTTTGTGACCAATTAAATTTTGTCATCGGTGGCTTTACCTACTGTACCTTCTCCGTCTTGTTCACAGTATTGTATGTCTTCTTTATCACATTTTTAATGTTTGCCTTCTTCCATTTTAATTTTTACCATGCTGTATATATTCTAGTGATACATAACGTTTAAATATAGCTAATTGTCATCTTTATTTTTATTTACATTGCTTAAAATAATATAATCCTTTGGCGTAATATTCTTTCGAAGCTTTGTCGGTATTGTTGTTCTATTTCCGAAGACTTATTTTATCTGATTTTCCCAGTTATGTAGGTACAATGTTTGGCACTCATCAACATAAGTGCATATGAATGTTATCAAAACACATTTCGAACAATATTTGCAATAGCTATAGCCGTTTATTTCCTTTCAGGTGACTTTATTTATGCTAATAAACATTGGATTGTTAATGTATGGGCCAAGCCCATTTAATTTCGAATCGAAATTTTACCAATCGCACCATTCGAACTATAATAAACAGTGGATACTTTTATAAAGAAAAACTATATGAATTCATGTTGCCGTAAATGGCCTTTGATATACCTTTTTAACTTAATTTTGGTACACAAGCATGTATTTTTCTAAATTTAAAGTGTTTATATTTATAAATCATAACATAAACAATAACCTATTGACATTGAATATTAAAAACAAAACCTGGCACGTGACACAGAGATGCATTTTTAAAAACACAATCTGTTTAATTACGTTTATGCCTATTACAGGCAAGTATAATTAAAAATCTCTTCACATAATGGCATTGAATTTATCCTATCCATAGTTATACTGGGTACATTTAAAATACAGCCCGTTTCTAGTACATTTAGTTGTAGTTTAGGTTCTATTTCATTTATTTAAATTACCTTACTTTGGAAAGAATTACATCAATGTCGCAGAAATTTTAGGAAAAAAATTAAATTCTTTAAAATAAGTATAACGTAATTTATTTAAATTAACACCTTACCAACTAATCTTACATCTAAGATAAATAAACCTACATCTAAAATAATGGCTATATTTTTCAATGGTACGAAGTTTCTGTCTAACTTGTTCCATCACATTTTGGACGATGTTTATATCAATTTCTTATCCTTTGATATAGTCTACACCTTAGTTATGCTTCATTTTAAGCTTTCCATCCATTATCATATACTTTTCTGGTCAATATTCCCCAAAAATTTTCGATTGGTCTAGCCTGTGGTATATTTGGCGGATTGTCAGCGTTTTGCACAAAATGTATGTTTTGAGCTTTTAGCTAAGTTCTAGTCGTTCTTGCGTAATGTCAACTTACTAAATCCGGCCAAAACATTATATCATCATGTGAATGATTCGTATTAATAAATTTAATTAATTTTAGTAGACATCCCTCACATTGCCCCTCACATACCCAATAAAAGGTCTTGAAACTCCGCTCTACGATATAGCATATCGAACTAAAATATTTTGATTTCGGCGTAATTTACGACAACAAATTGGAATTATTCGTAACTTATCCTTTGTATAACGTGAACATTTACGTTTTTTTACGGTGCTTTAAGCCTTTTTTTTTTTGCAATACCCTTTTTATATTTCATGAGAAATATTAAATCTTCTGGATAACTTTCAATATGATATTCCAACTCGTTCTTTTATACTTTCGAAGATACGGTTAGCGTGATTTTCGATCAGTAACTTCGAATGTCCACTTTTTGGTAAATTGAGGCATAGTATATCCCGTTCACATTACTCGATAATTGGATGTCTTTGATATATTTTGATTACGAAAGATGTTCACAATTACTGGCTTGGGCACGTGTCCAACCAGATTCTATATGCTTTTTTGTATTTCAAACTTTTATAATATAACGACGTAAATTATTTAATCTCTACGAAATGTCATAACAAGTTTGAGTAATAATGAATATTTGTTTACCATGGCGACTACATTACAACTCATTTACATTTATTTTTAAGACGACAAAAATTTTCGTGACGTACGTTATTTATGTATATGTATATATATTTTTTCTTATTAAACTGAACACTGAAACTGAAACGGAATAAATTTAAAAATAGATGCTAATGCAGATGCAAATCTTAATATTGCGACGACACCTTAGCCTGTTTACATAATGTACGTTTTTTTAATACCTTTCTTTTTCAATAGGGAGAAACTCTGACATTATAACAGTTAATTTGATAAGCCATACCCTCATTTTACTCAATATTGTTTGACATTTCATAATGCAAAAACTTACAGCCGATCAACGTCTACAAATTATGTAAATTTATTTCTAAAATCAGTATTCATTTAAAAATGTTCACACTAATTTAGGGCACATATCATTGGCCAACTGAGACGACTATTCGCAACACAATTGAAAATTTTTGCACTCAACTTACTCTTTCGGGCTCCCATCCACCAACGAGATTGCGTAGAGTGTGTACTAAAGAAAACATCGTCGCTGTTGAGGATGATCTAAATTCATCGATTTTTAAACGTGTACAAGAACTTGGCCTGTGCCCATTGACTTTGTGGAAGATTTTGCGCAAGGATGATGGCTTACATGCCTACAAGATTAAACTGGTTCAAAAATTGAAGCCAATCGACCATCGTTTTCAAGATCAGTTCAGTAATTGGGCGCTTGAACATTTGGAAGCCGATCCATTTTTTTATGGTCAAATTGAGTTCAGTGGTGAGGCTCACTTCTGGCTCAGTGGCTTTGTGAATAAGAAAAATTGTCGTATTTGAACGACAATAATCCACAGGTGACTCATCAACTACCGATTCACCCGGAAAAATGCACCGTTTGGTGCGGTTTGTGGCCCGATTGAATTATCGAGCCATGGTTCTTCAAAAACGAAGATAATCGAGCTGTCGCCAACAATGCCGGCCGGTATAGAGGCACGTCCAACGATTTTTTATTTCCAGATGTGCATGAACATGGTCTGGAAGGCCCTTGGTTTCAGCAGGATGGTGCCTCATGGCGAAACCATCGATTTATTGAAAAATGTGTTCGACGATAAGATTATCTCCAGAAATAGACCTGCACAATGGTCTTCAAGATCATGTGATTTGGCGCCTCTAGAATATTCTATGTAGGGCTATTTGAAGTCATTGGTCTGCGCAAACAATCCAACAACTATTGCAGCATAGAAACCAACATCGAGCGCACCATTCGTAACATACGATCTCAAACGCTTGAAAAGGTAATCTAAAATTGATGCTCCAGGATGACGTGCCTCAGACGCTTCCGTGATCGCCATATGCCCGAAACCATCTTCCATCATTAATGGCATAAAACTATCTTTAAAAAAAAAATTCATTTCCCTAACACTGTTTTTTTATTTCAATTTATAATCCTACACCTCTTTAAAAAAAACACGCTTTATATGAAAAACCGTTAATTACAAATCTTTAAATGATATTTTCATAAATTCTATGCATGAGTTGATTTAGAATTTCTATTTAAATATGTGAATAAATTAATATGTTCAAAGGTCTTATTACTATGTTATTCAACATAAACTAGAAATTCTTTTCTGTCTCTAACAATGTACTTTTACCGTAATTATTCACTAAGGCACTAAGGATGAGGGATATCTTTTATGTTTTGCATACTGGGACATAGAGCACCACTAATCAAATATCAGTACTAAACATTAACCTCCGTATTTAGTTAGACTAAATTCAAACTTTCAGTGCAATACTTATAGTGCTGTAGTTAGTCGAAAAATGAAATTAAACCGTGAAAATTTTTCATGCAATAATTTTTTATAATTTTCGAAAACAATTATCTCAACAAGAATGCCTCGCTCAGTTGGTTTCTATTTTCGGTAATGAAGCACCACATCAGTCAACAATTTCTCGTTGATATGGAAAATTCAAACGTGGACGGATTAGTTTTAGCGACGATCAAAGAGCAGGTGCACCAAAAAATGGCAGTCACTCAGGAAGACGTCGATTCTGTGCGCAAGCTCATCAACGAAAATCAACATGTGACATATCGCAAAATTGAAGCATTATTGGGGATTTCAAAAACCTCAATTCAAAAAATTTTGCATGAAAAATTATGTGTTTCCCGTTGAATACACCATCTGTTGATCGATGAACAGAAAACAGCTAGGGTGAATTGGTGTCAAGAAACTCTAAACCACTTCAACGTGGGAAACTCTAAAAACTGTACAACATCGTGAGTGGTAATATATCTTGGATTTACTTATACAAGCCACAAAATAAACGCCAATCGTCTGTTTAGGTGCTTCAAGGTGAAAAAAAGCCTACGAAAGTCATTCGTTCTCGAAGTATCTCCAAAAAGACGGTCGCGACATTTATCTCGAACGCAGGTCATGTAGCAACAATTTCTCTACAAGATTAAAGAACTGTTACTGACGATTGGTATATAACCATTTGTTTTCCGTAAGTCAACGCTGAGGTCCAAGAAACCAACCCACAACGACGAATCATCTTCCACCACGACAATGCATGCTCGAACACAGGTCGCAAGATAATTGAATTTTTAACTCAACAAAACGTCGAATTGTTACACCATTCTTCGTACAGCCCCGACCTAAGTTCCAATGATTTTTCTACCTTTCCGAAAATCAAGGCCGGATTGCGTGCTCTACGACTCTAGTCGTCAAAAGGAGCAGTCGATGCCTTCAAAAACGCAATTTTGATTGTACCAACAAGCGAGTGGAATAACTGCTTCTAAAGTTAGCATGCAATGCATGCAAACGTGCAGTAATTTTCGTAGAGAGTACCTCGAAAAACACTATAAGTCTTTAAAAGGTATCTACTGTTTTATTCCAGCTTTATAGGCAAAATATAAAAGACAACCCTCGTAATTATATAAAATTTTACTGAAAAATTTTGAAAGAATCTTTTATTATATAACTACTTATATATACGAGCATATTGAAAAATATTTAATGTAAAGTACATGGATTAAATGCATATTTGCTTTTAATTGTCTCTATTTTTATTATTTGTTAATAAAACTATCTGAGATTCAATGTAGTTTATATTATTTCGATCAGTAAATATTATTTTGCCTTGCTGTAGATCATGTAAATACATAGGTAGGCAACTAAATTTATATGTATATGTTATTACTTCGCCATTACGTATACAGAGATACCCACTTATCTCCTATTTATTACTCTTCTTGATCTCGAAAATCATGATTATAAATTAAGTGAATTTGACCGTACAAATTGAATTTGACCGTTGGAATTGAATTTGCTGTCATCGCTAGGGAGTACCTATTTCGTGAATTTTTAAAGCAAAAAAAAATGTTAGAAACAATATAAAGTTATAACGTTACAGATTCAATATGTTTAATTTTATATAGGAATTACAAATAATATTTCATTATACTGAAGGAGATATTTATGATTACTTCGAAATTACTCTACTAAAAATTAAGTAAATTACATCTAAAGTCATTAAAAGCGAAAAGCATTTTGTTTGTAAAATAAAACACAGATATCGTGAGGAAGATTATTTTTAATTCGATGTACAGTTAATACAACATGGTATCATTCAAATCAAATATCCTCAAGTCATGTAGTGTTGCTTGGAAACTAATCCAGGGTATTAAATTGCATAAGCCAGGATGACTGATTCATGAAATATACTGATTAAAATTTTGAAAACTTTTAAATCAGTGTATTTTATTTATATTTAGTATGAAGTTCCAACAACTGTGTCCCTAATCAATTAATTTTTTGACCAACTCATTTATGGAATTAATCGATTCGCCAAATTTCTCTTTCAGTAAGTGAATTGTTTGATTGGTAGTGTGGTAACTGCGACCGTCTTGTTGAAATTACATGCTCTCCAAGTCAAGAAGAGCATCCAATTTAAGCAAAAAATTCAGTCAACATTAAGTGATAGTGAGTTCCAGTCACAGTAAAAGGATAGAGTTATCACCATCACTGAAATGAAAAGTAAAGTGTAACAACTCCTCCAGCATGAAATGCTAACCAGAGTCAGTCAAGTGGATGCAATGCTTTTTCATGCATTACTTCGCATTGAAATTTCAAACCAAATTCGGCAGTTTTCTTCGGCAATCTTATCATAAAACTATTAAGCCAGAAGCGAGCTTAGTCACTGCAGATGATTTTCTTATTAAATTCTGGTAAAGTCTTTCTGAAGATCAACTACCGCATATGGGATGCAACAAAATATCATTTGGTTTCAGTTCTTGAATTAAAGCAATCTTGTAAGCATGTAAGCTAAGATCGATTTGCAGAATTTGCAACAAACTGGTGTCGAAAATGCCTTAATGATAAAAAATATGAATCGAAAATTGACAAATTCGCATCTTGTAATAACTAAAGTAGGACATATATTTCTACATATTCAACGTATTATTTGTCTGACGAAACACGTCCTCATTAATTGCGTAACTAGGTTAAAACGTGATATAAATTGTATGTATATATATATATATATATATATATATATATATATATATATATATATGTATATATGTATATATATATATATATATGAATATATGTATATATGTATATATATATATATATATATATATACAGTAGTACCCCCATATCCGCGGGGGTTTGGTTCTGTGGTCTTCCGCGGATACTGAAAACTGCGGATAGTAGCGAACGCTTTATTTTCGAGTACAATATGAAATATGAAGCAAAGTTAAAGCAATGAAACAAGAAAAAATAACACATAATATTTATTTAAAATAAATAAACAATAAATAAATAAATATTCTTGTGCTGTGGCACAAATAGAATTTAAGTTTAATAAATATATAAGTTCATACATATTGCTATGAACTTTTCCCCGAAGAAAGAAATTAAAAGAAACTATAAAAGACAATATATTTATGTGTATTTTATTCCAGAGAAATATTTGAGGATATTATATATTTTATGTATATTTTATTTTAATGTATATTTATGTCCACGCTTGTATATCTTGCGAGTTTAGTTTGATGTATGCAGTCCGGATCGAGTGGTAGTATTTTCATATTGTAGCTCTTTTGATCTATGTTAAGTAGGGCTGTGATGCTGTGTCCGGGAAGTAGGAGATTTAGAGATTTACCAGTCATCGAACAGATAAGTCTAGTTTTTTTTCTGCTGAATAGAACTTCTTTTTATTCAGATATTTTTAGATAAATACGGTTTGTGTTTTAGTGGTGCTTTATTGATGTATTTAAAGTTAATTCTCGATTTATTACGAGTCTTTTTATACTTGTAATTTTGATTTGAATGACCTATCTGTAGTCTCTCTTGTAATAGTTTTTTTTGTGAAGTGGCTACATTAATTAATGTATGTATATTTCTGTTAATATATTTATGTATTTAGAAATAATTCTATAACATTGTTGAGCTCAGTAAAATCATTAATTTTTAGTTTATACAATATTTTTGTAATCAGAGAAATATTAAGAAAAGTTATCAGATTTTTTGGAACTAATTTTTTTTAAATAAAATGTTCTAGAAGGTTAGAAGGTGGGAAAATTTATTTGTATCATGTTAATGTGCGCATGATTTAAAATTTAGATTGCGTGTGAATATAGATAGTTTTCTATTTGACGTTTGATATTGGGATAACGTAATTGATAATATCTGATAGTTTTTTTTTATATTTAATTTGTAATTTGCTCGCGGTCATTTTGGTGAGGTTTTTACCTTTTGCTTTCATTTAGTATCAAAGTTTTCCTCACCTCCTGTCTCATTATAGATGTTTCAGTGCGACTTTATACTTTATAAAGTCTATTTTTTTCTTTTTCTTTTTTTTTATGGGATAAAGATATTGAGGGGTGAATCTTTGTTTGTTTTCCTAATACCTTTTGTTTTTATTCTTGTGCGACGTACCCTATGAGGGTAAACCTGTAGATTAAAGAGCTCCAGGAAGGCGTATCCGACTAGAGTATAGCAGGGTAAGCTACTGTGTATTGTGAAATAAAGTTAAATAAGCAATCAACATCACAATTCACTGCAATATGTACATATAGTACATATTTACATACACAACAAGAAAATATACAACAAGAAAAACTTTATCATCGTGAGCTACATATTCATTCATCTTCCTCCAAGTCCAAGTTAGCAGTCGATTGTTTACTTAGATCCGAAGCAAACGATGTTGATGGCTGTGCATTATCGATAGTTTTGTCGACTTTTTTAAAAAACATTGTTATTGGTAGTTGTCGTTTTTGCCTTTTCATTTCAATAGACAAATCCTCCAAAGGTTTCAAGGCTTCTGTTATAGGGCGAGTAATTTTTATACTGCGTTCCATTATTGGATCATATTCTACTATCTGTTCTTTTAATGTTTGAGCAGTTCGAAATATCGCTGAAAATTTTTCAAGCATCCATGCTGGCGGTTCTTGTTGACCCTCATCCTCATCGTCACTCGCTTCTGGAGAAGATTTCACAAGGTCTTCCAATTCCTCGTTGGTGAATACTTGATCCTCTTCGTTTATGTAATGAGTTCCTCTTGGGTTATATCGTTAAATCCTTCTCCATCTATTTTCTGCGCTATGTTAAATATCGTTGTTAGATGTGAATTAATATCATGTGTGTCTTCAGAACTAAGAACGATGTCATTCCACAGATTTTTCCAACATGCTATTATCGTTTCTGACTTTAATTCCTCCATCGCTCCTTTGATAAATAGAATTGCGTCAGCAATTGTAAATGACTTCCAGCATTCCATGAGCCCGATATCAGAGCATTCGTTAGCCATTGTAAACAGCATTTCGAAAACCTGTCGAATATATATGGCTTTAAAGCATCTAATGACACCTTGATCAAGGGGCTGAAGCAATGAGGTCGTGTTAGGTGGTAAAAAAAGCACTTCAACATGTTTATCTTCTGTGCCTAGTGACACAGGATGCCCAGGAGCATTGTCTAGTATCAGCAGCACTTTAAATGGTAATTTTTCCTTTTCCAAATATCTTTTCACTTCCGCAATAAAGCATTGATGAAACCATTGTGTAAATAGAACAGCCGTAACCCACGCCTTTCGATTTGATTGCCAAAACACAGGCAGGCAAGCTTTATCTTTGTATTTAAGAGCACGTGGATTCTGTGATCGGTAAACAAGTCCGGGTTTAATCATATGACCAGCTGCATTTGTACAAAATATCAAGGTAAGTCTATCCTTAATTGCTTTAAAGCCTGGTGCACTCTTTGCAGTCTTCTGAATATAAGTCCGTTGAGGCATTTTTTTCCACATAAGACCAGTCTCATCGCAGTTAAAAACTTGCTTAGGATGATAATTCTTTTCTGCAATAATTTGTTTAAATTTTTCTGGAAACTGGGCAGCAGCTACATGATCAGCCGACGCAGATTCCCCTGTCATTTTGATATTTTTTAGATTAAACCGAGCTTTAAATCTATGCAGCCACCGCCTACTTGCTGTGAATGATTTTCCCTCCTCTTCAGTATAATCTTGGGTCTGCATATCTTCATACAAAACCAACGCCTTTTGTTGTAGCACATTGCCATCGATAGGAATATGTTTTCTTGTCATATCTTCCACCCATAAATTTAAGGCATTTTCTACCTTAAGTAACACTTTATTACGTATTGTGGTTGCAACTTTTGCAGTTTGGGGTGGACTAGAAAAACTAGCTCGAATCTTATCTTTGTTTTTTAACACTTCTCGTATCGAAGAGTCGTTTTTATTGTATATTTTAGCAACAGTTGCAATAGATTTTTCACGTTTTCTTTTTGGTTTAGAAGCCATTTTAAAATGACTTTCAAATTTACTTGCTTTATTTAAAAACTATTGCAAGCACTGTCTTGTCCGACAATTCGAATAGTACTAAACTCATAGTTAACAGGAGCGTTTATATGTACAAGTAAAAGCGAGTGGCACCTTAAGCACGTTCCAACTTGTTTAACTTATCATAAGAGAGCGCCGAATTCAGGGGATGACTCATATATACGACGATATATCGACCAATGCTCCTATAACTTTTATAGTTATTGATATAACGCGTTTTCTGCTCATCATAGGTAAATCGCGGATGACTGAAACCGCGGATACGGAGTCAGCGGATAACGGGGTACTACTGTATATATATATATATATATATATATATATATATATATATATATATAGCAATTGATAAATTATTGAAGTTTTTCGGCTTTTATATGAAATATTTACAAATATCAAATTAGAATGTATGTAATTGCAGAGTAAGTGGGGATGTGAACATTGCTTTGTAATTTTTCGGGCTTTTTCTTTTGAAGAGTGGGCGTATTCAAACTAATGTCGATACAAATTTGAATGTAAATAAATTAAATATTTTTTTTATTTTCGCGATAATGAATAATATGACTTCAACAAATGATTGAAAATGAAAAGTAAATTTTGAAATAAATATAATTTTGCGTAAAATATCAGAAATTGTTGGAATATAAATTTATTAACATTTCGACATTAATTTTCACATGTTGCATGCACATGCAGCTGCGTTACATGTGGCTTTCTAATTTTAATTTCCACCTTTTCATTCCCAGGCAGACTTAGTGCTCTCATAATTAGAAGCACGTCAATATATATATATATATATATATATATATATATATATATATATATTTATTTATTTATATATATATATATATATATATATATTGAGGCCGGAAGAGAACGAATCTAATCAATCTTGTACTTGCAAACATTGTAGCAGGTAAAATTATTGTTAAGTTTTCAATAAAATGTTATATTTATATTGTTTCCGAGTGTTTTATTTATTACACCAATAAAACCGGGCTCTAACGAGCCCGCCTCGAAGATGAAGTAGTAGCGAGGACCAGGGGACATAACAATCACAACAAATACTCTAACGTACAGTTGCAATATCCTATCTTCTTCGTGTACTTCTTTGTGTCACTGGCACAACGTTATGAAGTGATTATGTTGATTCAAATTTTTACAGACATTCGATTGAACGCGGATATTTATAAAACATCTAAATAATTTGTAAGAGTATTTAAGGCATGTGTCCTTTCGTGACGAAATGGTAGGCACAGACAAGCCAAAGTATAAAAAAAAACTCAACAGAGCTAGCATCTGAAACAAATTTCCATTTAGAAATGTGTCGACCCTAACGAAAAATTAAATTAGGTTCAGTACTGCTATTTTGAGACAACCTGTATAAACGAAAGTATTTTTAGGATATGTCCCTTTAATAATTAAACAACACTTGTTTGAAAAGTTTTTTTAAACCTTCAAACGGTATCGAGATATCGACTGACACCGCACTATTGGGACACTTGGTATATGCATTTTTATTATTTGCATATTATTCTATAATAAGTAGTCCTTTTCTACTGTTGGATAATAAACTACTGTTATTATTATTATTAGATCGCTGATTACGGAGGGTAAGTACAGTTGAACACAAATTATTCTTGTAGAAATATATGTAATTAGTTACAATCTCGTCAACAGAAAATTGAAATACAAAAAAAGATATTTGGCGCACCATAGGGTAAGGATATTTACCAAGCAAAGTTAGAAAAAAACCAAAGGAATTGCAAAATCAACTATTCAGAAGGTACTGAGGAAACTTATAAATTAACTCAGTTGAAAAAAAAGGTTCTGGATGAAAACCGGATTTGGTCGATAAAATAAAGGCGAATGGTTATTAAGGAGTTTGAGAAAATTTCAAACATCTTTGTGCATGATGCCGCATGCAAATTATATATTTCGAAATCGTCGACAAAAGGAACGCGTGTATGTAAGTTGTGTATAAATGTATTGATGAAAACTGATTGAGTTGTGATGCGTGATCAAACATAAGTAAAAATATACTTTAAAGAATGATCAAGTCAGCAAATGTATGTTATACAAAAAAGGGGCGATGTGGATAAAAAGTACAAAACTAATAAACTGGATAAATTTGCTCTAAAATTTCTCGTATTACAGGTAAATTGCTGTTGTTGCATCCGTATCGAAAATATTCTTAAAATCCTTGTATACAACATCTTGGAAGAGATTATCTGGTGTCCAGATGACTTTTAAAAAAGATCGCCTTCCACTACGCAGTACATTCTATCCTATCAGGTATAGGATAGAATGTACTACTCCCTTGGTGGAAGGCGACCTTTAGACGATATTTTATAAACTCGCACTGAGGAAGTCGTAAAGCAGAAACGCATGTGTTTGTGGTTGAAATGTCTACTGGTTAAATACGCGGTGTATGTCAATATGTACAGATGCATATATGTTTATGCATATTTGTATCATTTATATACAACATCTAGTTGTTGCTTTTCAATAGATTCACAAATATTGCTCAATTTCTGTGTAAGTATTAACAAATAGATTAATTAAATGACAGTTTTCACACGACATGACAAAATTACACTACTTTAACAGTTATTTTTGAACGAGTAACAAAACAAAAGGCGTTCTAAGCTAAATGAAAATAGTAAAGCATGATAACAACCATAAAACTAAAATGATGTGACATGGTCAATGAAGAACGAAGGTTGGACTCCAATAAATGTCTAACGTACGTGTATTGTTCAACATCTTTAGAGGCTATACAGCAATTTTTGTATAATTAATTTAAAATAAATCATTAACATTGAAGCATGAGTTCCACTGGAGTACTAATTCTCGTACGACAGGTAATTCGGCATTTTTGCCCCAAAAAACAAGACATTTGTCGCAATTGTTCAGTGAAGTCTTGGCTCAATTTACAGACTATCTATTATGCTAAAGCTACTCTGATATAATATAATGTTGAAATTATATCTAAGATTGCCAATTTTCCAAATTGTCCGGAACTACGTCTTATCGAAAAATGTCAAGCAATTATTAAACGCAAAGAAGACAAGAATGTGGAATATCGTGATTGAAACGGTGGCCAGTGAATATATGCAAATATCGATGAAGTATCAAAAGAGAAATTAAGGTTTTTTTCCACGGTTAGTCTCTTTTAGAGTATTATATTTAATTTATTTAGTAACTTCATAGTATTTTCACTTTTTTTACAACTACTTTTTTTCGTGGATAGTCTTTATTACGGGCTTTGAACTCCGAACGTGAACACTATCACGTTATGTTGTTTTGTTTGGCTTACTTGATGAACAATATATTTGGGAATTTTACTGCACTTCAGTAATTATGACAAATGACAAATATTCAAGAAGTCTTGCAAAGACAATAATTCCAAGAAATGTTGTCATGTCCATTAAATAGTAACAGGCGACAATCTGCATTTTCAAATGATAGAGATCTAAAACTGTATTGGATTCCCAAATGAGAAAAGTTCAATGCTAAATTCAGTCAACAAAGTTTTGCACTTATTTAATTATGATAATTATTAGAATCATTTCTGAAATTATAACATATAACGAAGCCTATATTCCTTTTCACGACAACATTTTAAGTAAACAAACTATGCGTGTTGGTAGACGGTCCAAGACAGATGAATGCGAAAAGACATTTAATTTGATCAAAAAGTAGTAAGCAAAATTGGAGAAAATTATTGAACAAGACCATACGTGTGGATACAACATAGCCTACTTAAAATTCTTCAGAACCTAAAATTAAGAGACCTAACACTCCATTACGATGTCCCTTCCCACTTTGATGCAGTAACTTACTGCATAATTTATATCCGGTCTCGAAGGACCAAATTTATGAATCATGCATAAATGATTTCTTGACCCACCACTTACGGGGATAACTTCCGTATAAGCTGATTATTTATCTTAGTTGGTGGTAGTTATATTGAAACTTTGTGTGTTTTCTGAATATTTTATTTATTTTACTAAAAACCACTTAAATATTAAGGTAATCCCACAGATGAAACACTTATGTAAACTTAAATCTTAAATTCTTTATTGTTATATGAAACTGTATGTCTCTAGTTGTTAACATGATACTGTTGAGTCTCTTGTCGCTAGGCTGAGATTCTGTTTGATATGAATGTTATTGGTTCTACATTGTATTGTTTGACGTCATAATGGGGAATTTTTCTGTGTTCAATTCGTAAAAATTCTACCTACTGGCAACAATACCCAGGTTTACGGTAGGGTCTTAAATCTTATTAATAAATAATGAAATATCAATACTAATTAACTATTAGTTAGTGTCGCAAATCTAATTTAGTAGTTTCGGGTAAAATTCCATTGTTCAGTAATGGAACCTATTGTGCATATTTAGGAAATGAGAGCTTAACAAAATTGGACCAGACTAAACATCGTAAGTAAACTAAGCGGTCTAATGTAAAGTAATAAATAAATTTGCAAATATAAATTATTACGATCTAAATAATGTTTCATAAATTGAATAGGACAATAAAATTATGTTATACAGTGGTTCAAACTTGGAAATACATGTCGAATATTTATAACATTGGAAATGTTATAGTTTAATTCTTTATCCTAAATTTATTTATATCTAATATACCGCCTAATTCTGAGTAAACGCAACGATCCGAATGTATGAATATTTCTCCCGCTTCGAATACAATTCCCCTGAATGCTGTAGGCGCGTCAACATCGATGTCATACATATAGCAAGCGCCAATTAAGTTGTCGCGAGGAGGGGGTTTAGCAACAGACTGTTTTGTGATTGGCTTAACATCGATGTCATACATATAGCAAGCGCCAATTAAGTTGGCGCGAGGAGGGGGTTTAGCAACAGACTGTTTTGTGATTGGCTTAACGCGTTCAGGGGATTTTTATTCGGAGCGGGAGAAATATTCGTACATTTAGGCCGTTGCGTTTGCTCAGAATCAGGCGGTACATACAATATAACAAATTTCGTTTTATGACGAAACATTACTTTTTATGGAAAAGTTATCAAACATCAACCAATCGCACCTAATCTTGAAATGTATGATTTCTGGTTATACTTAAACAATAAACAAAAGTTGTGGTGAAGTAATCGTTTTACTTTACGCGAAGAGATCGATACACACTATACATATAAGATTTTTTAACTTCATATAAAAAAAAAGAATAATACAATGTCTTCCGTATATGCAAAATTTGTCTTCGAAAATATATGTGTTAGAAAGGATTTCCAACGTTAAGCTAGATTTCCCATATCTCAATAATTTTAGTGTGCTCTGGTAATTAACTAAAATCAACTATATTAATCATGTCTTGTTTCTTACCAAGAAACTGTAGTTTGAGTTGTGAAATATTGTATCGATACACTTTTATATACATGTATTTACCAGGATATAAGTAAAAATCTGACTTTTCTACTAAAACTACAATTAACTTTTTAATATTTGATGTTTATAATTTAATCAAATTTACATTTGAAGTCTAAATTTTCTTATTAGTATTTTTAATTTGGATGTATTAAAATCAAAATTACTGTTGCTTTAAGTTGAAATAATTCTAATTCGAACATTTTAAATTTTACGAATTTGTTTAAAAGTATTCGTAAGTTGGGAGGAGGAGGGGTGTACTTTATTTGGACGCGCATTGCATTAAATCTCCGCAAAAGTTATATGAAGTCCGCTATTTCGTATTTTTATACCATCTCAAACCCAGTACAAATAACTAGAAATTTTATATTGAATGAAGTTGCATATACTAATAAAAAATAATCAGGCAATGCAATACAATTATGATATATTTCATTAATTTTATTTACCTATTGTCTAAAATAACGTATATGACTGCATGTAATTAAAATTCAATGAAAGAAACAGAATATAACTTGCTATTATATGTAAACAATAATATAACCAGCTAATGACGTAATCCAAAACAAAAACATATCTAATTAACTTACGAGAACTTCCCGAACTCGTCGAAGTTGATGCGGCCCGCTTTATTGAGTTTATGAAGCCGCTCATCAGGACATAATATTTTACGTTTTAAAATTTTATATATAAATTATCACAATAACACATAGTCGCTCGCTTCAATAAAATAACACGATACCAGAAGATGTGACGTTGTGTTGCCACTGTATCGGTCGTGTGAGGCATCCGCGACGTCAAAATGGAACGTCGCGGCGCCTCTGATGGCCACGCCGGCGCCGTAACACGAGGGACACGAGGTGCGCACTATGTGCGACAACGCTATCTGTGGCTGATCTGTGAAAAGTATTGATTATGCACTTACGTTTACGAAGGTGGATTGTAATGACGTCACAATGAGCTTCTCTTTGGCGTCGCAAAGCATCCCGGCGCTTCAGCTGGCGCACAAGAATGCTTCCTATGCGACCGACGTGATCGTGCAAAGTGACGATAAGCGACTGCAGTTCTTCAATACCTAAAACACAATACGGTGATATGATTGTTGTTCTGATTTGGGAAAAAATAAATGTTTTGTACATTACAAATTTGTAACATTTTGTATCGATCCAATATTCTGGTTAACATAATTTATGAAGTTACAGGTATCAAAGTTAATATGAAATATATGTTATTCTTTTAAGACAACAAAGCGTGACTTGAATATTATCAAATTTGTAAACTACATATTATATTTTAGGTAGGCCATCTAGAGGCGAAAGTTACAAACTATGCCTCTACGTCATCGAACTTTAAAACGTCATTAATTATTTCGTTCCCTATTTGAATAGATCTTATTTCGGCATGAGAAATATTAATCTAGTTTGAGACTTTAATAACTGACTAAAGTTGTTTAATTTTCAAAATAATATAATAAATAAAGTTAATTCAGTTTCTTATTCATCTAAGAAAGTTCATAAGTACAAAGGCGGAATTGTTTTTATATTTTGGAATGGGTAGTTTTTAATTTTGATACAATTTTCATTATATTTTTCTTTACTCACATGTTTCTTTAATTTAAGTGTTAATATAAAATCAATTCAGACTTTTATTGACTGGCAGTTGGTGTTAATTTATCGAAATGAATGTCTTTCAAATAGCATGGAGAATATCCTGTTTTCGACATACACTATGATGTTTAGCCTGAGAGACATGGCTTTCAGGAACAGTGTCTATATATAGAATGCTAAGTTTAGGCTAAATTCGGTCTAATGATGTACTTCACATTACGAGAGCAGGAACCAATATCATGATGAAATCTCCGATAGCACATATAATTAGATACTTCAATTAATATTTTGAAAATCTTTCATAATTCTAATGTCAAGTACATATCGAAATTATTATTTTTTTGTTATTGCTGTTATTTGGGTTGAGTTTAGTATTATTTTTTTTCTAAATTATGTTTATTAATATATTTTAATTTTTGGTTACCTAATTTATATTACTACACGGACTCTCTCTTCATATATGCATTCTCCTGCTAGTGGATACAATCTAATCGACAATAAAGGTCAGTACTATTTTTTTTTTCTTTCCACTTCTATCCCTCCACCTTATTCCATGGCTGCCAAAATTTGAACAACTACCCCCCCGGGAGTCCTTACGCGGGCCACAGTGTCATCACCGCCCCCTCCAATAAGGAAAACGCCGTGGCACACGCATCTCCCGTTTATTTGATTTTAGTTTTATTTGTGTGACATTTAGATGGGACAATACATACAAGCAAAATATTCAAATTCATTAATATAGTAATGAATTACTAGAACCGTACAATAATCGATTCATGGTGGTGGTGGTCTGGTGGAAAGACGGCAGCCCCTTGCAATTCGTGAATACGAAGGGCCAGGGGTCCTTCCCGGGTGCGTCTACTAAACGGTGAATAAACCTCCGAGGTTTACCAGCTCTAAGTTGTTGGGAAGCTGGTTTCGTGAATACGCAGGATTCTCAGGATCCCAAGATAACGAACTTTTGCATGTCTCTCACAATGTTGTTCGCCTTCGCCACCGGAACTCCCATTTCTTTCGGGTTTTTGAAAAATTCGCTTCCCCGCCTAGTACACTGATGATAAGTGACGCAAATGTTACCGAGAATCTCGGCAATTACGGATAACTCAGTCCTATTTGTAGAAGCAGATCCCGATACTAACTCTTTTTTCGCGTTCTTTATCCAATATGTTCATCTTAGCCAGAGATGACATCTCCACCATGTACATGTATTTTGTCTCCAAAGCCATAACGACCATATCTGGTGTCTTGGCTTTTATTTTTGTGATTGTGAATAAGGTTAAATAAAAGATTTTAATTTTGTCATTGAAGACAACGGGTGATATATTTTGTTCAACATACGGCAAGATCACTTCGGTATCAATACCATATTTATGTCTCAGGTGGAAGTAGAGGACTTTTGGTGCCGTATTGTGCCTGCTTATATATAAAGTGGACACATATTTAGAACATGCCGCAAGCAAATGCATTGTGTTTTCTTTACGTATTTTGCAAGCTTTTGAAACTAACGGCCTGTAGTTGAAGTCCAAGCACTTCCTTCCTATAGGGAAGGGCCGAGAAAACGCCATCTTTACATTCCATTATATACACTTTAGTTTCCAAGTACAGCCCAGGTGATAAAAGAAAGGCAAAGGTCCAAGTCTCTGTAAGATTTTGCTTTTTCGGCTTCTGCAAGTGTTCTCCTAAACAGATTTCGTTTATTTTAGATCTAAGCTTTTATTTTTATTATATTTTTTTACATTATTATTAGAATTATTATTATTTATTATGACATTTGTTAGGGTTTGTGAAGAAATTTTATTTGGAACAGTGGTTGGCTCAACTGAATTTATTTTAGCTTTAATAGCCAATAATAATAATAATAATCACAAAAAAAGATCAGAATCGTGAATGGATTATAAACAGCCACAAGATAAAACGATGTTAAACCGAATTTACAAATACAAATAACTACATCAATCAAAGGAACAATGGAGTAAAAGCAAATATTATCAACTACCTCATAAGAGATTTCATTTGACAAAGCAACAAATACACCACCATCCGTAGAGCGATCCACAAGAGAAAATTTTCTGACGTATCTTACAATATTATATTAAAGATTACTAACCTGGAGCTCGAAACTGACTTATCAAGCCAACTTTCGGTAATGACAATTATATCATAAGATGATACAGACTGCGGTAAAAAAGAATGACTTTTTGTTTTGAGGCCATGGGTGTTCTGGTAATAAATCTCAATAGACACAGATAAATCGTTGGACTTGTTCAGTTTAAACTGCTAGTGATGGAAGGTATACCATTTTTATACTTAATTTTGAGGTTCGATTCACTATTGCTGATTCGACTGTTGAATTCCGCCCTGACATCCTTGTAAATCTGCAGCTGTATCGGAGTACGGTCTCTATAAATTGAGAATTTAGAAAATCTTGGCATAGCTCTTTATTTAGAAATGTGTCGCAACACCGTACGTACAGTATTCTCAGAAGAAAAGCATACTTTAATGGGTTTACGACGATTGGTAAGATTTGCATCGAATTTACCCAGTCTCGAAACCTTCACACGCATCACTAATCTGTATCGCAGAACAAAGATCATTTACCATGCCAGCATCTAAAGTAATCTGCTCGCTATTGCTATTGCAGGCTGCCTCTGAAGAACCAAATACAACAACATTATTCTTACGTTGATCACGATCAGATATTTCTTGTATGATCCGTTCAGTAACAAGTAGAGAAACAGTATTAGAAAAATTCTAATCGATAGCGATTGCTTTAAAATCTTTAATCTGCCTGAAGAGATACGATGACAGACTTCAGATCATTGAGATCGTTACCGAACTGTAAACAGCTCTTGCAGTCCATGAGATACCCAATTTAGTATGAATTTTACGAGCGTCGAAACGCCAACACAATGCATCTTGAAAGCTTTGTCGCAAATACAAATACACAGTTAACGAACTTGTGTGGCTCATCAACAGCTTTACAGCCAACACAAGAAGGCATTCTCAATAATTACTAAACTGCATCATAAACAAATCTATACGGGTCAAACAAGGACACAAATTTCACGCCTGCGGTGCCCGTCGCGGCGACTAACACAAAAAAAAACATACAATGGAAAAATAGACAACGGTTGAATACTGCTACAGCAACAAAGGTAAAATTAGTAAAGATTTGTTGTATTGATGGACAACAGTATACAACGAAAAATACAAGAAATATAAAGATTGAATAAAAAGAATGAGCAGAAAGTTGAGTCGAAAAAGTAGGTAAAGTGACACACAATAACTTAAAACCTTAAAAATTATATGAAAAGAAAGATAAAATTTTGCACTTTATATCGATGTAAAACACAAATAATAAGAAAAATATTAATACAAAAATTTTATGGCTAATAACAGAGCAAGAAATATGCATTTATATGATACGATATATACGATACGATACTGCCTATTAATGCCTATGAAGGCTATGAATAGAATACACCATATACCCTGGAATACTTTCTTTTTATAAATTCAAATAGGTACATTTTTTTGAGTTGTTTAAATGCAAGACATTCCCTGTAATTCGTTTGATGTTTGCTTCTTTGACAGAAATTTCTTATCCAAATCTTTGACATTTAGAGCACTGCCAAATATCTGTTCTTATAATAGTAATGCTATTTTATAGTCCTTCATCAAATAGATAAGTTAGACAATTTTCTAGAAAAAAGCTAAGAGCAGACAACTACTTTCAGCAACAACAAAAAGTTGAAATACTGGCCAACATAAAAAGCAATGTACTGGACAACTGGCCAGTATATTGCTTTCATTGCAATCATTGTTACATTTTTATATTGTCACACTGGAAGAAAATAAAACTACTTCATAGCATGTTCTATATTATCACATTGTGAATCTAAATAATATAATTTTGGTAATTATTCTTATTTAGAAATAGTTTCATGATTATTTTATTAAACATTTTCGATTTTGGGTCTTTCGCATAGTCTTTCCTTGGCGGCGCCGATTCATTACCATTATAATTAATCGGCAACATCTCAATAAACTTTCAATGCAGATCATCTTACGGCAAACTATATAGACAGAATCCCGAAAATTTCATCTTTGACAATTTTTCTTGGGACCCTTACTTTAACAATTTTACGGTTTCGTATACAAGAAAAATTTGACGGAAACGTGACTTTTGAATGAAGAAGTATTGTTGGTACAAAAAACTTTTCATTTCTTATATCTTAAAAAGAGTAGAATCTTTGAAACTCTGCAAAATAAGCCTCCGTTTCATCAATAATCACTTGGTTCAGTGCATCTTTGTCTTCTGAGCAATTTTTTCATGTTTGAGAGTGAAAAAATCACAGAGAGCCAAATCAGACGAATATGGATGAAAGAGCGTTATGCAATGTAATTCAACTAATTTAACGGGTACATTTTTAGACAAATAAGCTGGTCTATTATCATAATTTAACAAAATCTATTTCTTCGCCAAATATTGTCGATTTTTCTTTAATTCAGCATTGGAATGATCCAATGAATTAGCATAATACGGTCCTGTATTTCCTTTCCTTTCCGACAGATGGAACCACATTAGCATTCTTCAATGCTCATTCGTCAACGAGAATCAATCACAGATAATATTTTTAAAAACACTAAAACGATTTTCAATGATTAATATTTGTTTTTGTTTGTTATCTCGAATATATAAATAGCAACCCTTGTAAGGTATTATTACTCTATCAAGTGAGTATCTATTTTGTCTAAAAGATTTTCTTATACAAGGGCAAATTGATATATAAGAGCTCAAATAACGCCACTGGGGATAGAATCAACTTCTAACCAGCAAACTGTAATTTCCAGTATCTCGTCTCACCATACAAAATTTAATTTTTCCGTATACCATCGTAGAAAATCATGTTCAACATTTTCTGGGATACCAAGGCCATTATTTATACCGAATATCTACCGAAAGGATCAACTATTAATTTAAGAAGATACAATTCTTTAATGATCGTCAAGTGTTGACTTGACGATCATTAAAGAATTGTATCCGTAAAGTAAGGCCGGAAAAACAATATTTCTCTTTCACCACGACGACTCCAGACCGTATTGAAGCAACGAACCGATGAAGATAGTGACGAGCCTGATATTCGCGGTTGTTTCGCATCCTATAGACCTGATTTGGCACCTTCAGATTTCTGGTTGTTGCCAAATTTGAAGAAAGTATTAAAAGGTTAACATTTTTTATCAAACGCTGAAGTTCGAGCTACTGTTCGCATTTAGATCAACAATAGACAAGAAAGTCTTTTTATGGACGGAATGAAGAAATGAATTCAGCGTTTGGAGAAATATGTTCGTTTCAGTGGTGTTTATGTGGAAAAATAGTTATGTACATCGGTAATTCAAGAAATTTACTTCATTTTGAGACTATTTCATTATTGTCGTGTCGTGTCTTATTCTTATTTCATAGAGTTGGAGACTCTATACATCAATCCGCCCTCGTATGCTACTATATTTTTATTTTACTTATGCAAACATACTACTGTAGATCAAAATTACATTCCATGTAAACAGAGGAAATAAAACGTAAATAGTAGGTCAAATCATTATAAAATATGCAGCAAATTATTGACATAGAAATATAATAAAATGTTTCAAGTAATACATTCCACCCTACATTTTTCATAGTGGCCTGTGTAGTACGGTAACCGCTTGACAAAGAGACGTGATGAGGGTAGTAGTGTATTAATGCTACAAAAAGATGACATGCCAGAGATAACGATAGCCATACAAGGACGTATTTGAATTTAAACATAGTCCCATAGTCAGGATACGAGAGGGTGGCTTGTCATACAAGGATATTGTGGCTTATATATATATATATATATATATATATATATATATATATATAGTTATTGTTACCTTAATGTTTTAAATTTAAATGTAATCAGTTTCAATGCGTATATTTACGTCATTGCCATTATTTAACTCTAGATTCTGAGTATTTTGTTATTGCTGTGTATATTAAATTATCGAATGTCTTCTTTTCAATAATATTTTAGCATCTCCTGGAGAAGCAACAAATTTATTGCAAAATATAGAGAGATTGAAAATAAATTAATTTTAATTGACAGACCGCTGGCCCGTTTTGAATTTATTATTAACTAATATAGTAAGTACGATCAATAATTCTTGTTTGTTTTAAGTTATATATATATATATATATATATATATATATATATATATATATATTTAGTGTTAATAAGAATTAGATTTCTTATTTATTTTATTGGCGGTGTCTTAATATTAAAATAATAAACTTTTTTTATTGGTTTAGCGACCTTTAATGAATTTCAATTTTCTCTACGACGTTTCGACTCTTTTAATTATTAAGTCTTTTTCAAGTCACTAGAAACAAAAAATTAATACAACGAAAAGTAAGAAAATATGTTTACATTTGTATGAATGAATTAAAAATTAAAATAATAATAAAGTAGGGATAATTGAATGATATATCATTCATTTATATATATATATATATATATATATATATATATATATATATGTATATAATATAGAAAAGATCTGTATTCTTAGCCGTTCAATAAATACATAGGTAATTTCTCTTAGAATTTAGGCTTTTCTATTGAAATAAATAAACTATTATTGACGTTTCGACAACTTATTTTATTATATGTATATAATTATGTCTTCATCAGAACATGCTTAATTCTATGTTTTATAATTAAAATTTGGTTTACATTATTTGTGTGTTAATAATCACATATTCGTGTATTGTAAATGTAATTTTTTAAATTTTATTATATTATTTTTAAATAATAATTGAGTATTTCGCCCCTGCTGTACTTGCTTTTTCATCTTCCGATTATACATTGGGACAACATGTGCACGGATGACGTAAGCGTGTGTCGATACGTCGTAGTATAACCTCTTCTCCTCTCTAAACCCTTCGATGAGGCTGCGTTTGCTTTGGTTCACTTAAATCTTATATTCCGATCAGATAACACGTTCCGTGTAGTCACTTTTAGTATTGTGAATTTTTGCGAGTTTTGGAAATTACACCGATTCGTCGGATGATGTGACCGCACTTGGATTCTTTAATCACCAAGAAAAAAACTTGGACTATTACACGTTGTTTGGGATAGTGATTAGATGTGCCCTTGACCATCTAAAAGGGTCCTTGTCTCCGGGATAATTTGAAAAATATTCCAAGTGACTTCGGATGTAGCCTTCAGCAAAAGTTAGACGCAGCTTTTAATAGAAATCCAGATTTAATAACATTGCAGCAATTGTGTAAGTGGACAATGGCTCAAAATTTAACTGCTAAATACGCTGAAATAAAAGAATATTTGCAGAATGCACCTATAACCTGTTGCGATGTAGAAAGGACGTTTTCTATCTACAAGGAAGTATTTTATTCAAAGAGAAAAAATTATACAGAAGAGAACCTTGAGAAGGTATTACTGGTTAATATTAATACTCCTTTACTCAACTTGAACAAAATGAACAAATAAAAATGTAATTCGTATTTTATAGATCACCATTCGTTTGTTTTCCAATTATATAAATAAAATTAAAAACTCTTTGAAAATGTAAATTTTCAATAGTACGCCCGTGGGCGATGAGTCATGAGCCTCTCGTATCCGCTCCCTTGTTATCAGCTAGGCTGCCCAGTTTTATTACATTTTATAGACGCTGACCACGCTGAAATGTTCCCAATTTAACAATTTAATCACCTCTATTAATAATATTCGTTATGTGCTAATCGAAAAATCTTTATACCAGGGTTGATTGATATACAGGGTTAGGCAATATCAGGAAATGTATGGATTCATAATATGCCAACTTAGATTTTAATAAGACTTTCCACTTAATTAAATGCAAATTGGGATTCGATAAGTATATTTATATCCGAATCAGACTTCCGGTTTAGCTGGACTTTTTCATTTTAGATGAAACACTCTATATATTTTTACGAATTCAATAGAACTCTGATCTAGGAATTCAACAATAATAAGGTTTGGCCGCCTTTTGTTCAACTATGACAGAGATATTTAATTAAATCTAATAATGCAAATTTTAATAAGAACAAGAAGAATGAACACAAAAAATACAAACAAAATCAATATCGGATAAAGAAGTTTTCGAAATTATGACAAATTCTTAAATGACATTTTCCAAAGCCTCCTGACGAATTAATTGCACTTCCTCAATGATTATCTTCGGTAACTCGTTCAGATTATGCGGTATGAAGTATTGGTCATTTTTGCAAATCTCCATCACTCTTTCACAAAATTCAATTCTATGACCATAATCCCCGTCCAATAATTCTTGCACTAAATGTGGTTTACACAGAGCATATTTTTTGTGCTTCAATAGTCTGGCTACTGGTCGGCAACATATATCATAGTTTAGTGCGGGGGATGTAATTAAAGTTTGTGGCAATTTCTCTAATGCTATATCAATATCTTGAGCAATAACTTCATTAGTGACGACTCTTGGTCGTCCGCTTTTCAGTAAATTTGTAACATTTTCGCTCAAGTTATACCTTCTATTGGTAGCCGATCTTGATTCAAATTGTTAAATAAATCGCAGAGTTCTTCATGAGTTCTGACACGGTCACCAAAACCAATTAATTATGATCAGAATTTCAATACGTTCTCTTACAGTTAATTGAACCATTATTAATATTTAGACATCTACAAAGTTAATTATGACAGTTTAAGTCATGTACTGAATTTTAATTTCATAATTTACCAAATATAAACATTATTTTAAAATATCAGTTTAATTAAATATCTTTGTCGTTGTTAAACAAAAGGGTGCCAAACATTATTATTGCTGAATTTTCAGAGCAGAGCTCTATTGAAACTTATTAGAAATATAGAGCGTGTGTCATTTAAAATAAAAAAGTTAACATCGTTCTCAGCTAAATCGTAAGTCTGATTTAGATAGAAATATACTCATTGAATTCTAGGTCTGCATTTAATTAATTGTGGGAAGTCTTATTAAAATCCAAGTAGCCATATTAAAGATATTCAACTGGATTCATACATTTCCCTATCCTGTATAAGTCTTCAACAACGCCATTATGTGAATAGTGGGGATACAAACAAGTTCTAACTCCGGTAGTTTTGAGTATCTCGTCTTAGAATGCAAAGTTTCATCAGTTTTCCTGTATACCATCGTTGTGTGACAGAGTCTTTTACTATGAGTTAGATTTCTGAGATGCGTACCACGAAACGATACGTGAAAATCTCATGAACATCAGCACCGGGGACGAATCTTAGGTTTATCATTATGACCCCCAAAATAATCGACGGTCAATGGAAAGTCGACGTCTTGATTCTTCACATGTACGAAAATTTAAAGCAGCTCCTTCAACGAAGCAAGTCATGCTCACCATTTTCGGTGATGCAAAGGGAGTCATTCATACCGAATGTCTGCTGAATGGATCAACGATTAATTCAATAGGATACTGCAAAACTTTACGATTACTAAAAAATCTTATCCGTAGAGTAAAGCCGGCAAAAGCGACTTTTTTCTTTTTTTTCTTGCACCGCGACAACACCAAACCGCATTGCAGTAACGAAACGTTAAAGACAGTGTCGAGCCTGAATTTTTCGATTGTTTCGCACCTTCCATACGGTCTTGATTTGGTACCTCCAGATTTCTGGTTCTTCCCAAACTTGAAGGAGTACTTTTTAATAACTCCTTCAAGTTTTGGAATAACCAGAAATCAACATTTTTCATCAGAAACTGAAGTACGCGCTGCCGTTCGCAATTGAACAGTAAGCAAGAATGTTTTTTCATGGTCCGAATAAAGAAATGAATTCTACATTTGGAGAAATGTGTTGCACTAATGGTGATTATGTGGAAAAATAATTATGTACAATAGTAGTGCAATAAGTTTACTTCATTTTGAGACTGGTTTCATTACTTTGTCTTTTCTTATTCTTATTTTATAGAATTGGACACCTTATATACCAATTCGCCATCGTATTATTTATGTATCAAATGTATGTTGTTGTAGATCTGGAACATAATGTTTATAAATTTAGACATAACGAGCGATCAGGATAATTTGTAATCGAGTCATTCATGAATCCGAAATTGTATGTCGTTACTTGAACTGCAATTACATTACAAACGTCAAGTAAAATGTCAGTCGAATATATAACTATGCAACGATTGCAATCGGAAAAGACATACGGACTCAAATTCATAAATAACTCGATTACAAATTATCTTGATTGCTCGCTATTTACAGTTCTATTACAATTTTTTAAATATCGTATCGTTTAAGTTATAGGAATCTTTGATGTTTGGTAGTAGGTTTTGTTGTAACAATATCTAGCCTCAATTCAACCACGTAGATTAAGAAAGTATAGTCATACAATTTAACAAAATTAATACTGGTAGCCGTAACTTTGTGGTAATTCATTTTGAAAATAAAATAAAATAAAACAATAACTTTGTTATATATACCACTTTATTCACATATAATCGTGACCGCGGTTTCGACATTATCAAACTGCAAAAGTTACAGGCCTACATAGAACTTATAAATGACACAAAAATATATGGGGGTGGTTTATGATGTTATTTAAAATTACTACTATATACTTAACTATTATATACAACATTGGAAAAGAGGTGTATATATAAGATCCAACTGTTCGTTTAAAACGATATCTATTGTGTTGTGTCGGCTTTTGAAAATCTCTAGGGCCTCTAAAATATTTAATTTACGACCTTTCTCGGCCAAATGCAATATTTTACGGTGACCAAATGTATGTCCTTCTGTAATAAGACAACATTTGCAAACCATCTTATTACAGAAGGACATACATTTGGTCACCGTAAAATATTGCATTTGGCCGAGAAAGGTCGTAAATTAAATATTTTAGAGGCCCTAGAGATTTTCAAAAGCCGACACAACACAATAGATATCGTTTTAAACGAACAGTTGGACCTTATATATACACCTCTTTTCCAATGTTGTATATAATAGTTAAGTATATAGTAGTAATTTTAAATAACATCATAAACCACCCCCATATATTTTTGTGTCATTTATAAGTTCTATATAGGCCTGTAACTTTTGCAGTTTGATAATGACATTGTATGTCGAAACCGCGGTCACGATTATATGTGAATAAAGTGGTATATATAACAAAGTTATTGTATTATTTTATTTTATTATACAATTTAACATTTGATATTATATGATTCTATTAGTCAGACAGTTTAGAATACATTTAATTTATCTATGTTTTATTTATTTATAAATAGAGCTGAGGATGTTTGCGGTATAACCATGGTTATATCATGTAACCATAGTAAATTACTATGGTTACATGATATAACCATGGTTATACCGCAAACATCCTCAGCTCTATTTATAAACGAGTTCAAGTCGTTGTTTGTAAGTTACTATATTTACATAATAATTTCATGTTCATTTTCTTTCTCTCTGTTAGACATGAAAATAATATTAAAATTCTATATCATACTTGTGCCTCGCAATTAGTTTAACTCATATATTTCAAAATTAGATTGCTAGACCCTTACAACGTTTATTATTGCGGTGCGTTTATTGTGTCGTCACTTAGTTGAACTATTCTATTAAATTTTCAACAGTTTGTTCATTTGTTAAAGGAATCAATGATTGCATATCACTGCAGGAGCAAATTAATATTGTACAAAATTAGTGTATTTATATAATAGTATTATCACTTCAAGAACGAAACTTTGAGTGTACTAAAATTACAAAGGATTTAGGCGTACTTTCTTAAGCCCAGCTAAACTAAATGTAGTAAGCATATTAACAGTACAGCTAGCTTGACTCTTGCCCGGTCTCATAAGAATCGCTCGTAATTTCACATTCATCGTTTTCATTTTGTTTCTCAACTTCTTGTACGTACGTTCTAGGTTAGAATATGCGTCCTTGATTTGGTCATTTGTAACAAATTTCATAAGTCTATTCGAACAGATTCAAAGGCGTTTCTTAAAATATATATGTTTTGGGGGACATGCCGAATGTCCAATTCAAGGCTTCATAAACTTCTGCAAGGTTAAAATTTACAATTTACTTCACAATAAATTGAATTCCCCTAGCTTCTGGACAAAATATCGTACAAGGTTGGGCGTTTTTCGGCAATAAGTCGAATATTAATATTATAATTAGATCACCACAAAATATAATATGTATTGATTGACATTAATTCTTCATTATTAACTGAATTATTAATTGCATTGGCAAATTTTAGTATACGTCAATATAGAATGTAATAGTAAAACAAGAAAGTTTTCTCAAAACAAAGTCCCCATTAAGTACGAGGGCTATTTTTTCCGGTAAGCTGATAAAAACAAATAGAGGCAATTTGATATACACAAAAGTTACACATAAATCTGAACTATTTATCAATGTTATCGCCACCGATATTAATGCATTGATCGTAACGGGGAATCAGTTTATGTATATCCTTCTCATATCTTGTTGTTGTCTGGATTCTCGGCCAATCTTGCACATATTGCTATTAGTTCTGCTTGTTTGAACAATATAAAATGAATGATTGGGTGAGGGCAGTTACTCAAGCATATTTTTACTTTGACTCTGTATATTGTTAAAGTATCTCAGAGCTGTCCTTTTGGGTTCTACTTAACTAGGCCCAGTGTCTAATGTACACGTAAAGAAATAACACAACAAGATGTAAATTGCTAAAAATTCTTTTATTGTTAATTTGTATTTTCACAAGACATTTTGGTTCAACTTAAAATATCTCATCCTTAATTTAAGACCTAAATATTAGAAAGTTTTGTACAAATTTATGTATGAACAATACACGTATAGTTTTGGAGTCTTTGCCGTAGATTCGATTGAATCTCTCAAATTATCACATTTGAGTATTTCATTCACAAAAGGGGGTATTTTCCCTCCTAACGTACAGCTCATTTTCAATACATTTTCAATATATGGATATCAAGTATCTACTGATATTTGTTTCTAAATCGTGTGTGCTATTCAATGTCTATTTAAGTGAAAGTCTAGTTCCTACAGAATAGCACATCTATGTTCACGCTGTATATAAAATTGTATTTTTCGTTTGTGAATGAATATTTAATTAAAAATCTCAATAGCACATATATCGT
Source organism: Melolontha melolontha (assembly GCA_935421215.2). Classification (NCBI taxonomy): domain Eukaryota; kingdom Metazoa; phylum Arthropoda; class Insecta; order Coleoptera; family Scarabaeidae; genus Melolontha; species Melolontha melolontha. The sequence goes on from OW285239.1 coordinate 92,519,520, forward strand.
GAGATTATTCGTGGAAACTTATTTCCTACTTATCTTTCTCAAATATCTGGCATAGGTTTACATTTCAGTCGTGTATTTATTATTAATTAATTCAAGTTAATAATCCATATGCGGTTTTAAAATGATTTATTTATGTTAGATAGAATGCAATTTTATCACGTGTAAAGCCTTACTTACTCGAAACTAAATTCCTCATTTATTCTATCAAATTATTCTTTGTACATAATATGTATCTTTACAAATCAGTGATAATTTCAAAATAATAATTGATATGATAACAATACTAATTGCAATAACTATATTGTTCACTCTTATATGGTTTAATTTAAATAAATTATATAACGTCTACAGAATTAAAGACTGAACGTAAAAATTAGCTCAATTAATAATAATAATCCAAAATGTAAATTAATGATTAAATGTTGAAGATCTTTGAATGTTTTGAATTGAATCGAATGAATGTATTGATTGAATATAGAATGAATCTATGAATCAATGAATGTGTGAATGTCTTCCTTCTACCGCGTCCGGGCCTTTGATATATCGTGTTTTCTAGTTCTTGGGACAACTTTCCCACCACATTGGATTTATTTAACATTTAGTTTTCTTTCGGGTTTATTTTTGTTTTGGACCTATGTATATCTCTACCTTTTATATAAAGTTTTCTTTTTTTGTTATCATTGTCTGCTGTTATTTTGTCTATATATATTCTCCTTTGTTGTAATTTCTATGTTTTACACTTTTAATCATGCGAATAACATTTTCTCTCTTTCTTGATTCCGGGAACTTCCTTATTTGCGTGTCCTATCCCGCAATATATTCCAGGTGTATTATGAGTGCGTCTAGATTAGATATCCTCCGTGCTTCTTCTTTCCCTGGAGATTTGGATTTATTTCTCTCGCACCTCTAATTGTTATTTGCCTTGATTTTGATCGTATCGCTCAACATTGTGGGCATACATATTGTAATATACTTTTGTTTTTGACACTTTGCATTTGTTTATGTTTTAAACGTTAGTATTTTCAATTGTTATTTTTAGTATATATTTTTAATTTAATATAAAATTTTGTTCGCATTTGTTATGGCTGTTTTTATTGTTTTCAGAGTGCACTGCTCCCGTTCTTTGATGTTGAATGACTTCTTTATCTGATTTTCATATTTCTAGATGCCTTAGATGTCTCATGTTTACAAGTCCATTAGGAATGTTGTTAATAAAATATGAATAAATTGAAGTTACATGTTATTAGTAGAGAACGGACGCAATTTTCATAAAACGCAATCGGCAATTGGAATTGTGTATAACGTCGCTCAGTACATCCCGGCGTAATTCAATGAAGTATTTGTTTGACTTACTCGGACACCTGGTCTCGCCGCGATAACAATGGCCAAGCCAGCTATTGTATTCCGAGAATATAGTGCTTTTTAAAGTGTTTTCATGAGCGTAGATAGAAGCGGGTTTTTTATAATATATTTTATTTATTAATTTATAAAGATAAGATAAGATATAAGATAAATAAAGTGCTGTGAGTAAGTTTCTTGTTTTCATAGTTTTAACTGTTAATTACATCGTAATTTTTGTGATAGGTCCTGTTTAATATCGTTTGATTGAATCTATTTCTACCAATTATTTCGACGTAAGAGTGTGCATTGAATTTCGTTCAGTTTCAATAACTTACGCACACATTTTTAGTTTTCATTTATTTAGATCTAGAGCATTGTTTAAGTTACTTTTTCAGACATGATATGGAAGAATGCTGACAACGGCATTGTAAAACAATGGCGAGTTGGATTGACGGTCATACTGATTGTATGTCCATTGTCAGTGATTCCGAAATTTATTACAAAATCCGTAAAATATCGTCAAAAATTCGTCACTTAGGATCGCAAACACATCTGAACTCTGTAAAACTTTTATGGCGGCTAATATTCCATTAAATAAACTTAGCATAGCAATCCCACTTTAAAAATATTTCATCAAAAATATACTGGTCGAAATGTTCCTGATGAATCAACTTTACGCAAATATTATGTTTCTAGGTGCTATACGAGAACAGTAGAACGCATTAGAAGACATCTTTTAAATCAATACATATGGATAAGCGCCGACGAAACGGTGGATATGTTAGGACGCTGTGTGGTAAATGTCGTAGCTGGTGTACTACATCCAACTATTCCCTATAACTCATATGTAATAGCAACAAGTGTTATAAATAGAGTTGATGCGGAAACAGTTGCTGAAACCATTAAGGAGAATATGCAAAAAATACTTCATTCGGACGCCACGTACAAAGAAAAAATACTTTTATTTGTCAGTGATAGTGCTGCGTATATGTTAAAAACAGGCAGACTATTGAAGAAAACATATCCTAATATGCTGCATATTACTTTAGAGACACTTTTCCGGAAGTTGATAGACTTGTATCAGCTTTTAAAAAAGTTTTCAGAAAAGCACCATTGAGAGTAGCTCTTTTCAGGGAAAAATTTCCATCTCTGTCACTGCCTCCAACTCCAGTAATAACTAGATGGGGAACATGGCTGGAAGCTACTAGTTATTATGCTGAGAATTTCGATAGTCTAAAACATTTCGTAACACTGCTAAAAGGAGGATGCTAGAAGTATTGGTGAGTGCAAGGAGCTCACACAAATCCCAAATTAAAAAAATCAGTTGTACTTTCTTCACAAACACTTTGGAAAATTGCCAAAACTAATCACTTATTTTGAAAATCGAAATCTCAAATTAAATAACGAATTAACCACATTAGATGTGGCTGTCAATAATTTGAAAAGTATTCCAAGTGACTTCGGATGTGGCCTTCGGCAAAAGTTTGAAGCAATTCTTAATAGAAATCCAGATTTAATTACATTGCAGCAATTATGTATGGAGACAATTCCACAAAATCTAACGGCTAAATATGAAGAAATAAAAGAATATTTCCAGTATGCACCTATAACCAGTTGCGATGTAGAAAAGACGTTTTCTATTTATAAGGATGTACTTAATTCAAAGAGAACAAAATTGACAGAAGAAAACCTTGAGAAACTATTGCTAGTCAATATTAATACTCCTTTACTCAACTTGAACGACAAAATGAACAAATAAAAATGTTCCAATTATAGAGACAAAATTAAAAACTTTAAAAATACAACTTTTCAACAAATACATATGTATTTCGTAATTTTATAGATCACCACCCGTTTGTTTTCCAATTATATAAACAAAATTAAAAACTTTATAAATACAACTTTTCAACAAATAAATATGTATTTCGTAATTTTATAGATCACCACCCACCCGTTCGTTTTCCAATTATATAAATAAAATTAAATATTTTAGAAATACAGTCTTTCGCCAGTACTGCACTGGGTGGTAAGCGTGTCCGTTCTCTAGTTATTAGTTATTACTAATATGACTAGTAATACGTAAAATATTTTGTACAATTTTTCTACATTTTCGGTACGTAAGGCATGCTTTCTTATCTAATTAGACTCTAATTAACCTTAAAACAATTTTTAATACAAAATTGGAATGTTATATACGAGGTGCATTTTAAAACACACAACCTCTGTTGTTTGCTTTTTTATTTGTTTATGCTATTCAGGTTACGTTTGATTAATTCATCCATCATTAAATTCTATTTTTATTTTATACCAATAGTAAATTTCACAGCAATATGTTTTCAGCTGCTTGTTAGTATTGAACCACTGCTCTTCTAACCACACTTTCATTCTGACTGACAAGTGGAGGTCACTTGGTGTCAAATTCGGGCTATAGGTCGAGTAATTGAGCAGCTCCCATCCGAAATTCTTGAGCAGTTCCTTTGTTTGTACTGTTGCATAAGGGCGTGCATTATAATCAGTAAGGTCAATTCCTGATGACATCATGCATTTCCTTTTGATCTGTATTGCTCTCCGTAGATGTGTCAGGGTTTAACAGAATGCCGCTGGAATAATTGTGGCACGGTTCTATGAACTCCACTAGCAAAATTCTTTTACAATCCCAAAGCACAGTAGCCATAAGCATTCTGTTGAACAGGGTTTGTTTGAACTTTTTTGGTTTGTTGCGAGAGTTCGCATTGCATTAATTGTTTCGATTGCTTTTTTGTCTCGGTGCTTATAAACTGAAATCATGCTTCGTCTCCCGTTACAATCTATTCTAAGACGGCTTACCCTTCCTTAGTGTAGCGTTGCAAAATCTGAAGTTTATGAACGTCTGTGAAATGTTCCGGAACGCATTGTATCCAAAAATTAAGTAACCGAATTGTACTGTAACAATACAGACAGCCCAGAAATTGTGAACCGGCGGTGGTCTCACGGTCTCCTCTTCATCGAATGTCGTTTGTTGATACATAATTCCGCAATAATTTCATGTTACGCACTTGAGTTTTTGAATGGTACAAGAAATTTTTAGAAGGTTGGAAGGAGGTTAAAGGTGATGAATGTTCTAGTCGACCTGCAACATTGATGAAAACATTCATAAAATTAAATTAAATTGCGCGTAAAGATCCACGTTTGAGTATTCGGATCATGACAGACATGACGAACATTTAAAGAGACATAGAAATAAAAATGTTGCATGAGGATTTGCAAATGACGAAAGTTTACTCAAGAATGGTACCAAAAAACTCACACGTAAACAAAAGGAGAACAGGAAAAACATCTGCTCTGACATCATGAAGCGGTTTCCAGCAGCACTTAAACAAATAGAAAAAGCCATCACATGTAACGATACGTGAATTTTTTAATACGATGTTGAAAAAATAGTGTCAATCCACGCAGTGAAAGACTTCCACCTCGCCAAGTTGCAAAAAGCTCGTATGAGCGAGTGAAAATTGAAAGTTACACTCATCGTTTTCTCGGTATTAAGGGTGTTATCATGATTGAGTAAGTACTTCAGAGCCATACAATAAACCGGAAGTATTACATTGAAGTCATGACCAAGCTGCGAGAGAGGGTGGCGAAAAAAATCACAGATCTGTGGAACAACTCAGGGATGCTTTACCAGGACAACGCGCCGACGCACAATGCACTCTGTGCAGTTCTTAACGGATAAGAGAATTACTGTGCTCGAACATCCACCATATTCATTAAATCTCGCTCCATGCGAATTCTACCTACTCCCACGTAAAAAGTGCTTTAAGGAGCACGCACTTTTAGTTTGTAGAAGAGGTCAAGGAAAAAAGGGCACACTTGCGGAAGAGAGTGACACTTGAAAACCTGCAGCACTGCTTCGGACAATAGAAAACACTTGTGCAGCGGTAATTTTGGAATTGTTTTCTGTTCTGCTATTCGACAATCTCTAATTGAATGCAGTAATCACTCTTCGTCTCAACGATTCCTCCAAGATACAATTCAAAATTTACAGTCAGTTGAAAATAGATTGTCAGATAGAAAATCAATCAATTGATAATTAGTATTCCAAGAGTAAATGTAATCAAGCGCGATGTTCAGTGTTTCTATGTATTGTGTCATAACACTCTGTCCAGGAATATACATACACCTCCAAGTATACCGCATCTTTCGATACTTATATGTTCTAAGTACTTCTTGTATAACCTGCTCCTACAATTTTGTTATTTTTATAGAACTAATAATTGAATTAATTTTATTGTTCTCCGAGCCTGTGTATTTTTCATTTATTAATTTTTCAATGCTTTAATTTCTTTTAATTAATACAGTTAAATTTTAAGAGAAGTCCCGTCGTTTATCATTTACTAATATTTTCTTTCAGCTTACTTCATATTCTGGAATTTTGAACTAGCCCGGATACCCACTACGTAAATTTCCTTTTTACAGTCTCAAGACACTACTTCAACTTGGAGCAAACTAAGTTTAGTAATACCTAAAAGTAGTTTTATAATTCTACTTATTCCGGGAATATTTTTATCTTAGAATAATAATTCTGATATTTTTCCCATTGCTAAGAAAGCGTCTATATTTTTAAATCAATTATAATGTAGGTAGGATATATTGACCCCAAGAAGCAACTTATAGTATCTAATTATCAGCATGCGATAATAGTTCACATATTTCAAAAATGAATTAAAAATATTAAGAGATGAGTGCACTTAGAATTCTAAGAAACTAACTTTTAATGTGTTTACATCTGTTGTTGCGCCTCCTGTGGCCATACTTCTCTCATTTTTATTGAATGGATACGGTTTACCTAATACGAATCTATTGGCTGTATTGACTACAAATTAGGCCTCTATATTTAATTACCACAGGTAACCTGTATATCTGACTAAGTATGTGAGGTAATTAATGCAAAGAAACAAATACGATTTTAATTATTTATAATTTTGCAAATGGTGTTATTGTATTACTCTGCACTGTAAGTATCGCAGACCGCTTAATAGGATTATCTATTACGTAATATACGTAATAAGTATTTATTGCTGCATACATATTGGAAGATTACAGTTTACCATTTCGCACTTGTTTTCATTACCATGTGTCGACCTTTTAGTGATAGTGATAGCGAGAGCGATGATGATATTGGAAGACAGCAGAGAAAGCATTTATCACAAGATGCGAAGCAGATCATTCTTACTATGCATAATAGAAGAAAATAACGATTGACAAACAAAGAATATCGAACGAACGTGGCAATTACCTACAGAAACATAAGGTAATTAAAGGTGACAAAGGCTCTCGCAGGCAAAGAAGTGAGAAAAGGACGTTGATAAAAGTTAATGATTATGACATCGATACTACTAGAGAGCAAATATACTCTATGTACAGGCAAAAATCTTGTACCTGCTCTTGAGTGCTTGCGTAAAAGAATTAATGATCATCGTATCAATATTCACTGTTGTGAAACAACCTTGTGGCTGACATAAGAGAAAGCTGAATTTAAGTTTGGCACTATAGAGAAACTTTGTACAATTATGGAAAGTCCGAGTTTGCAAAAACTTCGGTGTGACTACCTAATGGCAATTAAAAAATATAGAGGGGAAGGAAGATTAATATGCTATTGAGACGAAACGTGGTATGATACGCATGATACTATTACCAAAGGTTGAGTGGACAGTTCTAGTATGTGTTTGATGGGCGTGCCTGTTTGAGGGAGAAGATAACTATTTGTCATGCTGAGAGAAAGGATGGACTGGACAGTGTCCATTATCTGCAAAAAAAGTAAAATCATCAAGTTTAGATTATCATGAAGATATGACCTCATCTTTATTTGAAGACTGGGTTTGTGATTCTTTGTTACCAAGTTTACCAAAATGTAGTGTGATAGTGATGGACAAAGCTGCATACCATTCGCGATAACTGAGCAAGGTTCCTACAAAATGTAGTACTGAGAAATTATTCAAGAGTTTTTAGAAGTCAATGATTTATATTATGAAGATCATTGTGCGAAAAATCAATTATTGGAGGTGAAGAACACAAAACAATATGTGAAGGATTATTGTATAGATAATAGAGCCAAAGAACAGGACATACAGTTTTACGTTCACCGCCGTATCATTACGTTTTCAACCCAAGAGAATTAGGCGAACTAATAAAACACTGAAATTTAGTGAAACTACCATAACATACATTAACAATGCTATGGAACGCATACGTGCTGAAAATTGGAAAAATGCAATTAAAAAATAAAACGAATATTTAGACATGTATGATATTGTAGCACCTTTAATTATAAATTTGAAATAATATTCAGACACAGACACCAATTTACCGAACGACTCAAGCACAGACGATGGTTAATGAAAGAAGGTTCTACCCAATGGCAACGTTCGTATGTTAACTTTACGTTTAATACTTATGTATATACGGAACATGACTTATATACAATTATGTACCTATGTGGTTGATATATCTACATTACCACACGTCTTGTAATATTTTTTTACAAATAAAGCTAACGAATAGTATTTCTTTTTTTATATTTGATTTTTGTTTTTATGTTTTTTTAATTAATTATAGGACCCTAATTTGTAGATGAACCGTATAAATTCAATAACAATGAGACAATTATGATCACAGGGGATGCAGCACTAGTTGTAAACACATTAAAAGTTAGTTTCATATAATTCTGAATGCACTATATACATATATATATATATTAAAAATAATAGATTTTTATTGGTTTTAGCGACCTTTTATTGAATTTAGATGTTTGTTTGCGACGTTTCGACTTTTATCAATTCAGTCTTTTTCAAGCATCTGGAAACAAGAATCATTACAATGAACATGAGAACTGTGTTTGTTTTGTGTGATATAACAATTGAATTAACAATTTTAAATTTAACATTATATTAAGAAATGAATTACGAATTAGGTTAGTGTTTTACGTTGAAAATTAAATAACATTAAATTAAAATAGCTTAGAATGGTAGGGGGACATTTATGTGATCAATATCTGTATGAATTAATTGGAGACTTAACAAATATTAACAATTTTTAAGTTTAAAATTAGATTAAAGATGATTACAAATTGAGTTAACATTTAACGTTGAAACTTACATAAAATAAAAATAAGAATGGCTAAAATGAACAGGTAGGGAGACATTTAGGTGGTTAACAACTGTATGACTGATTGGAAAGTTGAATTACAATACAATACGTAAAGAGAACAAAGAAAAGTCAAATAAAACTCAAATTTGTTGTTTGTTCTACACGGGTACGCATTCATGTGCCACATGTGTTTGGACATCCGGGACCAATTTTCTTAGAACGAACATGCTTGTGCGGATTTTGTAAGTGAACTAATGCTTTAGTTTGCGGGGGTTTAATTTCTGTTTTTTGGAATGAGCATGGTAGTCAGGACCGTATTTAGGGGTATAAGTTAACATTGTTATTTCTAATGGGAGCTATTTTTTTCCCGTTTTTGTCTTGTGCGTGCAGGGGGGGTTTTTTTAATTTTTCTATTGTTTTATGAGAGGGTAATAAAGTTTTGAAAGCCCATCGATTTCGTTCCTGTCGTTGATTGTTTTGCTATTTTTGAAAATGTGTATCATTTCTAAGACCTCTCTAGCTTTTGTGTTCTTTTTTTTTTTTTCTTTTTTTTTCAATAAAAGGTCGCTAAAACCAATAAAAATCTATTATTTTTAATATTAAAACACGGCCAAAAAAATAAAAAAGAAAAACAAAATTCTTTAAACACTAAACATATATATATATATATATATATATATATATATATATATATATACACATAACATTAAACATTGAACTGAGTAAGAAAGAATAATACATAACACAAATTCATGCTAGTTATTACCTTGTAATACAAACAAAACCGTGAATGTTAATTTTGCTAATGCTTCAATGTATCATCATGAGAGAAGCACGATAAGTTACGACTCAAATAATACGTCCTTATGACGTACCAAGTAGGTGTTAAAGTAATTTCAAGCTTGCGTGACGTCAAACGTATCTGAAATAACTTCATAAAGAATAAACCGAGCATATTAAATGGTTGGCTATTAAGTTGGAATTGTGGTAATTGTGTGACGACTTTCGCCTTCAAGTATTACTAAGATAATGTAACAACTTAAAACGTAACAAGAAAGTCACTTCGGGCGAAATGCGTCTCTTCTAAAATTAACGCTGTCAGCCGTTGGCTTTTAGGGGTAACTGAGGCGTTATTGTGAGACAGACACTGAAACATAAAATGTAAATGTAGTATAAGTATTTCGAGGCAAGTATGTCATATAGCTATACTAACAGAAAATGTAAGATTCTAATTTAATTATAGTCAACGTACTAAAGGAAATTTCTTGAAAGTTTTTTTAATATAAAATTCATTCGTAATAAAGTTCGTAATTCCTGCAACAAAATATCTCTAACGTCATTAGTTAAAGGATTTAAATATTTACATCAAAATATGTCAATTTCATTCTACTTGGAAATCATAATAGCTGAGCATATTATATATTCCATGCAATTTCGCTAAGGCGTCTTGCGCTTGCATTTAAATGTAATATTTTACAGAGATTTTAGTCCTGACGTTCCAAAGTTTTGATTATAAAAAGCAGTCGAAATGATCGGTAATAAGAGAAATACTATATTACTTATTATTTCTACGAAGACACAAATAAAATTATTTAGCTTAATTAAAAGGGAAATGTTAAAATAATTATATATTTATACATACCAATTATTGTGTGAAATATGAGTTCCATATTTTTTATTAAATTGTGGTGAACTTGTCTCTGGGTTCGTTTAAATAAAAGTAAGTAATTAAAAACACTATATTAATAATAAAACAGTATTTATTACACAATATTTATATAACACGGACTTCTACTTGAATGCCTGCAATCCCTTCCAAGCGCAATATATATCTTATGGAAAGTCCAGAATAATCCGGGTTCTTCGCTTCGCTTCTAGAAGCTTCCGGCGTCTAATGGTGTGTTTAGCGGATGACATCACCGCCTGACACCAGAATAATGTGAAGTACCTAAATTGTCAATTACATATATGAAATATAATTATTAGAGAACGGATGCAATTTTCATAAAACGCAATCGGCAATTGGAATTGTGTATAACGTCGCTCAGTACATCCCGGCGTAATTCAATGAAGTATTTGTTTGACTTACTCGGCCACCTGGTCTCGCAGCGATAACAATGGACAACACAGCTATTGTATTCGGAGAATATAGTGTTTTCACTGGTGTCGTGTACGTAGATAAAATAAATAAGTTTATCGTATTTCGTTAAAGCACGAAAAAAAATTGAACCCGTTGGAATCTGACAATTTTAACGAAGAACTCTGTGAAACTTTTATGGCAGCTAATATTCCATTATTTGAATTGAACAATCCAATTTTGAAGACATTTCTGAAAAAATATACTGGTCGAAATGTTCCTGATGAATCAACTTTACGCAAATATTATGTTTCTAGGTGCTATACGAGAACAGTAGAATGCATTAGAAGTCATCTGCTAGGACGCTGTGTGGTAAATGTTGTAGCTGGTGTACTACATCCAACTATTCCCTTTAACTCATATGTAATAGCAACAAGTGTTATAAATAGAGTTAATGCGGAAACAGTTGCTGAAACCATTAAGGAGAATATGCAAAAAATGCTTCATTCGGGCGCCACGTACAAAGGAAAAATACTTTTATTTGTCGGTGATAGTGCTGCGTATATGTTAAAAACAGGCGGACTATTGAAGAAAACATATCCTAATATGCTGCATATTACTTGTGTAGCACATGCTCTCCACAGAATCTGTGAATATATCAGAGACACTTTTCCGGAAGTTGATAGACTTGTATCAGCTTTTAAAAAATTTTTCAGGTAAGCACCATTGAGAGTAACTCTTTTCAGGGAAAAATTTCCATCTCCGTCACTGCCTCCCACTCCAGTAATAACTAGATGGGGAACATGGCTGGAAGCTACTAGTTATTATGCTGAGAATTTCGATGGTCTAAAACATTTCGTAACACCGCTAAAGGAGGATGCTAGAAGTATTGGTGAGTGCAAGGAGCTCACACAAATCCCAAATTTAAAAAATCAGTTATACTTTCTTCACGAACACTTTGGAAAATTGCCAAAACTAATCACTTATTTTGAAAACCGAAATCTCAAATTAAATGACGGATTAACCACATTAGATGTGGCTGTTAATAATTTGAAAAGTATTCCAAGTGACTTCGGATGTGGCCTTCGGCAAAAGTTTGAAGCAATTCTTAATAGAAATCCAGATTTAATTACATTGCAGCAATTATGTATGAGACAATTCCACAAAATCTAACGGCTAAATATGAAGAAATAAAAGAATATTTCCAGTATGCACCTATAACCAGTTGCGATGTAGAAAGGACGTTTTCTATTTATAAGGATGTACTTAATTCAAAGAGAACAAAATTGACAGAAGAAAACCTTGAGAAACTATTGCTAGTCAATATTAATACTCCTTTACTCAACTTGAACGACAAAATGAACAAATAAAAATGTTCCAATTATAAAAATAAAATTAAAAACTTTAAAAATACAACTTTTCAACAAATACATATGTATTTCGTAATTTTATAGATCACCACCCGTTCGTTTTCCAATTATAAATGTAAATAAAATTAAATATTTTAGAAATACAGCCTTTCGCCAGTACTGCACTGGGCTTTGCGTCATGTGGTAAGCGTGTCCGTTCTCTAATAATTATACCCCGATTGTTTTCTCAGTACGAAGACTATTCCTTTTTTTTTAATCTAGTACAGTAATACACAATTATTTGCTAAACACATTTATTTTTAATTTTTCAAAGAATTCCTCTCCACAATTAATGTATGTATTTATAAAAAGTAATATTTAAACAATTTTCTTCAATCTTTTTGTGTTTGCTTATTTATTCCATTTGTAAAATACTTCGACCGTTTCATCGGCCAATGTACAACATAAACCTCTTAACTTATCATTTACACATTAAAACAAAAAGAAATAATTCAAGACCTTGTCTGGAAAACAAAACAAATGACTCATCACTTCAATGATTATTCAATATCTTGGACGATTTTTGTGAACACTTTAATAATAATAATAATTTTCGACAGCATAACAGTGTACTCAAGTTTCATCACCTAACACGGTCATATTTTTGAACTGCTGTCAACTTGATAATAATAATAATAGTGATAATAATAATAATAGTAATAATAATAATAATAATCCATGCCTTAGCATCCCTCAACAGCTTACTTCCAATTACAGGGGACATTGGCAGTTCATCAGATATTATTATGGAGCGACTTAAGATGTTTAGCTAACGATGTTCACTTAAAAGAGAAGGAAAATAACAAAAACCTTCTCATATAACCAAACCTCGGATTCATTCCCTGGCCCTTCGGCATAATAAGCTAGTGCGTTACCACTTGGCTATTTAGCCAGGTAAAAAGTATATTTGGTATTAATAGACGGTGACAGTGTAATCACTGAGAAAATTCGCGTAGCTTATATCGTTAACTTGCATATTTTTGAAAGGCGCGAGTACCAAAAAATATAAGGCTAGTTGATATATTTTGGAAAGACGGTGGCGAGATTTTTATAACAAATACTACATGTGAACGATATCGACCTACAAAGGGAACTGTTTTGCAATATAGTTTTTAATTTTCACATTCTATGCAGAAGTCATCAAACCAGCATTTCCACCTTTATTCTAAAAGCTCGTGACACTTGTCATACTATGCTCTAAGAAAATTCTCATAGTCGGAAAACTACCTCCCTTTCAGCCTGTTCTGCATATTGAGAAGCAGCGCAAAAAGTCGCGTGGAGCCAGATCTGACCGCTAGGGTAGATGTGTCAGTATCTTCGGCCTAGTTCTTGTTAAATGCTCGACACCCACGTTGGAGCCAATGGCCCGAAAGTTATCGTGGTGGAAAAACCAGGTACTTGGTCTTGAGCGAGGACGAGTATTTTTAAGTGCTTCAACAATTCTGAGAATGCGCTCCTTGATGTACTTTCTTGCGATAATTGTCTTCAATGTTTCAAGCACCACGTGCTCCACAATTCCTCTCACAGTGAAGAATACAGCCTACCATTTTCTTCTCGACGAGTCGAGATTTACAAGGAGCCAGACTTTGTTCTATACTTTAGTGGGCGCCTCCTTATCTATTAAGATATAATAACGAAATATTCCACATATAAACTTGTCGAGCATCTCGCAGCACCATTAAATGTATATGTTAAGGCATGGAGTACCCAAAATTTCCCGCTTGAAAATATTTGTCCAGAATGGTACGAATTGGTGATGCATAAATGCTGAGACAATATTCTATATCGCAATAATTTAGATGCCCATCGGACTTGACCATCTTATTGACAACATCAATGGTTCTACCCGGTACGTACAATGTGGGTCGTCCGGGCCTCGTAGCATCTTCTAGGAAAGATTTATTATACTAAAACTTATAATACCTGAATATGGCCATCTTATGGGACACGAGCCATTTACCTTGACCAATTTTAATTCAAGGGCAAGCTGTAGCATAAGGTAGCGGTAGTCCGTTTCTAGCCGAACTGATATGTTTTTGCTCATCTAGTGCTCTTTCTATATTGTATATATAAATATTTGAGGCATTATTCTTAATGCTTCGCAGAGTAAGACTGTGATAGAGATAGCTACGTTATCTTTTCAGCGGTTGCATTGCTAATGATACAGCAAATATGTTAATATAAATTTTTGTTTTGCAATAACGAAAACTATTATTCCAAGAATATTTCTTTTCTCCTGACTGAGTTTGTATATTATAAATTATCAATAATATTCTTTAAAGATCGGTATAGCGTGCCATGATGGCAGATAAGTGCCTTTCGATAAATTTCTATTTACATTCTACAACTTCGACCTTCGAAATTATGTGAAAAAATTGCTAAACAATTGTATTAAAAGAGCGATAATTTAAGGAATAAAATCTCTAAAAATGGTTAATTAGAAAATGCTCGGTTTTTTATTCATATTAAAACTTCAGGATTTAATAGCATTTTTTAAATAAAAACGCTTTGTTTCAGGAGATGACTCACCTTGTATAATTAAAATGTATCATAAAAGAAATAAGCTTATCCACATTCATATCTTCTTCGATATTAAATATATGATATGGCTATTCACAGTGAATAAATTAAGTTCATAAATTGTTATAAAATTGTATTCTGATCTACTCCGAATTTACTGGTCTTTCCTAGATAGTTATATTGATGTTGAAGAGTGTCTTTTTGCTTTTTATGACAAACTTTATTCTGTTTTAAACCTTTCTGTTCCTGTGGACAGATCGTCCTCTTATCCTCCACTTATCCTCCGTGGTTTACTAAGAACATAAAGAAATATCTTCTGTTGAAGCGTCACGGAAGTGAAAATCTACTAATGATAATTACAAATCAGAGCTTTAGAGAATTCGAAGAATTACTAAAACGGAAATTGCAAGAAGTTATACGTGCTATACACATGACATAGAAGAAAAAATTATTAATGATCCGTGTCAATTCTGGACTTTTGTTTGTTTGGTCGCAACATGCCTAGAATTCCAAGTAATTTACATTTTAATAATCAGGAATATTCCGAATCACAAGCCATTTGTGACACCTTCACATTTACATTTGCAGAAGTTTATCTTCCTAACAACTCCGATGATGCGTCACGTGAGTACGATACTATTAGTAGTTATCCGCTTATAGCCGTTCCTTCTGTTACACAGCATGATATCATCGAGGCCATTGGGAAACTGAAGAATAAACATACTGCTGGAGACGATAGTATTCCACGACGAACGTATTTGATTAAGGACTGCGCAATTTTTTTTGTTCTTCCACTCTCCAAACTCTTCAATTTATCCATTAAAACATCTTCATTCCCACAAGCATGAAAAATCGCTAGAATTTGTTCTGCATTTAAAACGGGTGATAACACCGACATCTCTAATTATAGGCCAATAGCTATTATTTCTGTTTTTGCGAAAATCTTTGAATCCATTCAGCACAAAATCATCTCGTTCAAATGTCTGCCCTTTATTTCTACTTCACTTTTTTTTTCACAAAAAATATTAATAGTGAACCTGTATTTGTGTTCTTCGCACCAGATTTTTAATAATATTTTATATTATTAAAAATACCTTTGTATTACTCGTACTTATTTTAAGAAAAATATTTGTTCTTTAAACAAAATTATCCTACCACTTCCTAGTTCACGTTACTGTATTCACTTTTTAAGACAAACACAGTAAGTAGTGAATGAAAACATCAGTAAATTTACGAATGCCAGGGGTTTGATATTTTAGGTGTAAAACGTGTAGAATGATGGATGACCCGTGGGTGTTGTGCAAGTTTAGAAATAAAGCGGGTCGACAGTCTAGGGAAAATTTATCGCTAGGTTCGGATATTATCAAGGTGAAATATTCTAGAGAATCTTCAGCAAGGGTATATAATCGCCTCAAACAGGGGTATGAAATGCACGAAGGCGATGCGAAAATTGCGTGACGTGTTTGACGGCAACGGTTCTAATCGTATTTTCTCTGAGCATCGGCTTTGATAAGATGATCGTAGATGACTGCGTTATGTGAACTAGATATTGAAGACGCAAATTGATTTTATTTGAAAACTAATGTAGCATAATACTAGAAAGTGTTTATTCCGCTTACTCAATGTTTATTATAATTTCTTAAGAGTTATGTATACCGGGTGTACTTTTTAACTTGAAACTTTCAAATACCTCGAAAAAACGTCCATATTTAAAATTTAGTAATTTAATGGAAGATATATATTAGTACTGGAATTAGTCCCTCTCTCCCTCTACATATACGTGGGGAGGAGCTAACTTTGAAATCTTAAATAGGAACCCGTATATTTTATTACAGATTCGAATTCTGTTGAAGAAATTACGTAGGATTTGTCTGAAACATTTTTTTCCAATTTCTCGCACTGATAACCTATGCATTCGATTCTGAAATTCGTTTTCAATAAAAAGACCACGAAAAATGACTTATCAAGAAAGTACTATTTTATCGGAACCCAGGATTAAGTTGAAAATAATTTTTATAAAAATATTTTAGTATGTACAATATTTAACGTTTCATATTTCTTCCATTCGTATTTCTTCTGATTCCAATAACACAAAATAAACGTACAAAAGAATGAAATAACTTTAAGAAAGAACTTCTTTTACTCAGTTCGATGAATATTTAGATAAGACCTGTTTCTGTTAATAATACCTACTACAGAATGAAATATTTAACTATACAAGAGAAAATTGAAATGGTTCTGGTATATGGAGAAGCTGACAGAAGTCTTAATAATGTTATCAATCTCTACGCTCAGAGTTTTCGGGATAAAATTCCATACTTTATTTTACCGTAGTATCAAATAGTCACTACTGATAGAAGTGTTCAGCCGAAAAGAGGACCCGTCGAGCAACAGTCACCGGGGAAAAAATAAAGTCGCTCTATTAGCTGCAGTGGTTGTTAACTCTCACGTTAGCACAAGAGAAAGAGCTCGCTATTCTGGATTGTCCCACACCAGTGTTTGGAAAATTTTAAAACGTCATAAATATCATCCATATCATGTATCTTTACATCAAGATCTTCATGGCGTTGACTTCCAAAATTGTCCCACTGACAAAACTGAAAAACGCCAGCGCCCTTGGACTGTTAACGTGTGTGGCATAATTGGGAACAGAATCATCGGCCCCCACATTATTGAAGGCCGCTTGCATGGTAAAATATACCGAGACATTTTGGAGAATAAACTGCCAGCATTACATGAAGACCTTAGCTTAGAAGCATGTACAGCTGCTGCCGGAAAACAAATCGAAAAATGTTGTAAAGTATTTCATGTTATACTTTTTTAATTGTTTAATATTAAAGAAGTTTACATGTTTAATTTTTCATTTTTAAATTTGCTAAAATTCAGAAAATATCAGTCAGATTAAAAAATGGTAAAGGAACATTCGTTTCAATTTTTGATGATTAATGGCATCCCATAGTCCGTGCCTGCGAATTTTGTAACACCATGTATATACGTAATCTTAATAATAATAATAATAGTAATAGTAATAGTAATAGTAATAGTAATAGTAATAGTAATAGTAATAGTAATAGTAATAGTAATAGTAATAGTAATAATAATAATAATAATAATAATAATAATAATAATAATAATAATAATAATAATAATAATAAGTAATAATAGTAATAATAAGAGTAAGCGGTTGAGATGGACAAATGAAATGAATGAATACCTCTACCGAGCTTACTTGCAAATAACCAAAATGGAAACAAGTTCCGAACCATATGGAAATGAGCTACATACAACGATGGCAAAGAAATTCCCTGTGCTGTGAAACAAAACAACACAAAATATCATGGATCAAAAAAGGCAACTGCTAACACAAAACCGTCTAGCGACGGAATCAATAATACGAATAAGAAGAGAGGTAGAAGTAGAACTAGGAATGAGAAAAATCGAAAATATTCAAGAAACCTATGAACAAACAGCAGAAGAACAAGAACCTATCGACGGAGATATAATAGATACGTTGAAAAAAAAAACACCATGTTATATTCTCATACAGACCCGACAAGAAGGCCAAAAATACCCAGACTACAACCATGCCGTAAAACAAGAACACTGCTTGACCAAATCAATAAGGCAATAGCACCTGCTATCGAGAGCTGCGCCACACCCGAACAGCTACAAACGACAATATATACCGCCGCGATAACAACAACAGAGCTTCATGATAGAACAAAACCACAGAGGGAACAAACAACCACACTAAAAGCAAATAGAATGGGAAAGAAGAATATCTACAAAAATTAACGTACTTCGAATACAAATTGCAAGACTAACGCAAGCAACACACAAAACAATTACCAAAACCAGTACAAAAAAAAAGTTGACGAGATAATAAAAGCACACAGAAACAACGAGAATACTACGACAGAAGAAATTCTAGACCTGCTGAAACAAAAACTGGCAGTCTATTCCAATCGGATCAAAAGATACAAAGAGAGTCAGCTACATCAGGAAACATCAAAATAGGTTATTTAACATGAACCAAAGAAACTTCTATCGATCCTTAGAAGAAAAAAATGAGATTCAACCAACACAAGATACCCCAGATATAAATACAACAAAACAATACTGGGAAAACATATGGCAGAACCTGGTGGCACATAGAACCAAACAGAAATGGACTCAAAAAGAACAAAAGAGTCAACAGAAAACGAACTTAATGACACCCGTTCACATAACCACCGAAGACGTCACTAAAGGCACACACAAGACCCTCAACTGGCGAGCAGCAGGTATAAACCATGTCCAAAACTACTGGTACAAGAAACTATCTAATACGCATGCGAAAATTGCTAGGCTGTCCAATGAAGCTGTTGCGGATCCTCGAAAAATACCTGACTTTTTCACAATGGGAATAACATACTTGCTCCCTAAAACCAAACCAGCTAGTCCCGACCCATCAAAATATCGACCCATTACCTGTCTTCCAACAATATATAAGCTTTTGACATATATACTGACAGATAAGATATACGAACACCTTGAAAAAAACCAAATCCTAGCGGAAGAACAGAAAAGGTGCAGAAAGAAAAGTAGGGGGTGCAAAGAACAGCTGATAATCGACACCCTTATTACCGGATAGGCAAAGAAGAGCAAAAAACCTCTCCACACAGCCTATATAGAGTACCAAAAAGCATTTGACAGCATTCCACATACATGGCTTTTACAAACACTGGAGATATATCAAATAGATCCGCAAGTAAGGCAAATGCTAAAACATACGTATTATGAAGGATTGGGAAACAACATTGACAATCAACATAAACCGAAAAACAACAGAAGTAGGTAAAATAAAAATACAAAGAGGAATATTTCAAGGCGATTCGCTAAGCGCTCTCTGGTTTTGCATGGCAATAAACCCTCTATCAACTATGCTCAATGCGGACGGGAGAGGCTATGAAATTATGGGAAGTGAGCTGCAAATATCCCATCTGTTCTATATGGATGACTTGAAACTTTACTCAACAACAAGAAAAGATCTCGAAAAGCTATTGAGAACAACAGAAACTTTCAGTCATGACATAAAAATGAACTTTGGCCTAGACAAATGTCGCATAAACGCGATGACCAAAGGCATCTGGATTGATTCGGAGAACTATACATTAAAACACACATTAGACGCACAAGAATTTATACAGACAATGCAACCTCAAGACACATACAAATACCTTGGCTTCGAACAGAGCAGAGTGATAGACAAGAACCGCACAAAAGAACAAATAACTCAAGAGGTCAAACGCCGAATTAATCTGATCCTAAAGACAAAACTTTCAAGTCGAAATATGGCCACCGCAGTAAACACGTACGCACTACCAGTGCTAATGTACACGTTCGGTATAGTGCGATGGACCGCAACAGAATTAGAGGAAATAAACAGACTAGTACGGGTCACATTCACTAAACACCGTGCCCACCACGCCAGAAGTTCGAACGAGAGATTCCACCTTCCCAGGAAGAAAGGAGGCAGAAGTATAATTGATATTAAAAACATCTACTATGAGCAGAGACATGACCTCAGAGAATTCTTCACAGTAAAGGCACAAACATCAAACATCCACAGAGTTGTGTGCAACAATGATGACCGATTCACTCCACTCAACTTAAAGGACACGCAAAACAATATTAAAGAAAAAATTGTACACGACAACGAAAAAATTGACCCGTGGAGAAACAAAGAACTACACGGCAGGTACATACACGCTGCGTACAATGCATACATCGATAAAGAGGCGACACTACAATGGCTATGTAGCACCAACTTATTTGTCGAAACAGAGGGCATCATTATGGCTATACAAGATCAAGTAATAGCAACTCGCACCTACAAAAAACACATACTAAATGAAAACATAGCATCAACGTCATGCAGAATATGTGGCGAGAAACCGGAAACCATAGAACATATACTCAGCGGATGCTCCATTTTAGCCCCAAAACAATACACCAGACGCCACAACAATGTTGCGAAAGTGATCCACCAGGCAATATGCAAACAGTATGATGGAACCACTGGAATAACGCCATATTACCAGTACGAGCCGAAAAATGTAGTGGAGTTGCCTGAAGCCATGATTTACTGGAACCGAACAATACAAACTGATAGAACTGTCCAGCATAACAGATCAGACATCACGTTACGAGACCATAACAATAGCATTACGTACCTCATCGACATCTCTGTGCCAGGGCCAGCGAATATCCAGGCGAAGCACAGAGACAAGATCGACAAATATTTACCACTTGCCCAAGAAGTTAAAGAAGTGTGGTGCCAAAATAAAGTGATTGTAGTACCCATCATCATCGGTGCTACAGGAGAAATACCGCTGAAGTTACATGAGGCTCTAAAGACCCTAAATATACATCCTATGACATATAAACAGCTTCAAAAAATTGTCATACTTGAGTCAACGAGCATTGTACGGCAGGTGCTGAGCCAGAATACATGATAAAAACAACCACGAACACATCTCAAACCGAAACACCATATCTCCGAAAACACGAACTAAACGACTCCTACGATCTCATGCGTCGATTATGAGAAAAAAAAAGCCAAAAGAACAACGTTACAGTAGATCCATGAAAAAAAAGACAAAAAAAAAAAATTTTATTTAATATACATGTATAATTCTACCAATGTTTCCATCCATATCAAGCAGCCTAGATGTTGACATGCTTGCCTCGCGGCCGTGTATCAACTTTTTCCCTTTCTCCCGAAAGGGCCACATCAATAATAATAATAATAATAATAATGAAAACCTGAAAACTCCAATGCTGTAGAAATTTTGGATTTATTAAAGCAGACATTAGCGGCATATGCAAAGAGGTTGAAACGATATAAAATCAGTAATCCCGAAGGCAGCAAAATAAACAATTCGCTAGAAATCAAAAATTATTCTATCGTGGCTTGAGTGATGCAAATCCTGGACAACAGATTCAGTTACCAACGAAAGACAAAATGTCAGATTATTGGTCTGGAATATAGAGTACGCCGGTGCAACATAGAAATGCAAAATGACTGGCGGATGAAAGAAGGAAGGTAAGTAACGGTAGGACAATGCTAAATTGGCGGATTGATTTAGAGGATGTGAAAAGAGCAATCCAAAAAGCATTGAATTGGAAAGCGCCTGGACCAGATAAAATACAAAATTTCTGGTTAAAAAAATTTACATCGACGCACCTACAACTTGCTAAGTGCTTCCAACTATTGCTAGAACAACCAACCGAACTGCCAGAATTCATGACCGAGGGAAACACCTTCTTAATTCCGAAATCTAATGCATCTGCGGAAGAACCCTCGAAATATAGACCAATTACATGTCTTCCTCCATTATACATGTTCACCTCGATTATATCTGAAAAGATATATGCCCATTTGGAGAATAACAACCTTTTAGAAGAGGAACAGAAAGGATGTAGAAAAGGATCAAGAGGTTGCAAAGAGCAGCTCCTGATTGACCCAGTTGTGATGAAGAATGTGGTAAAAGCAAAAGAAAATCTTTACATGGCATATATAGATCAGAAAGCGTTTGATAGTGTACCTCACTCAGTGGTTGGTAGAGATTCTTAGGTTATATAGAATTGAGGAGCACCATATTAATCTTCTTAGCTACGCCATGACTAAATGGAAGACAAGTTTGTTAATGAATACCCCTACAGAAAGTATTGATGCAGGTAAGATCAGTATTAAAAGAGGCATATTTCAGGGAGACGCTTTGAGTCCACTGTGGTTTTGTTTAGCCTTGAAACCGTTAACAACTTTGTTAAATTCCCTAAATAAGGGATGTAATTTACTACAACCTGTCGTACAAATTAGTCACCTTTGGTACATGGATGATCTCAAATTGTATGCTAGGAGAAAGAATCATCTTGGCGGTCTCCTAAACTGTGTTGGCCGTTATAGTAGAGATATCCAAATGAAATTTGGATTGGAAAAATGCAAAATAAGTTGCATGGAAAAGGGACAATGGGTTGAACATCGTGGGTTCGAAGTGGAAGGCGGACAAGGACTAGTTATTGGAATGGAGAGCAACGACTATTATAAGTATCTTGGTTATTTGCAGGCTAGAGGAATAGAACACAATATTGCAAAAGAATTAGCGAAAGATCAGTATTTCTTTAGGCTGCGATCGTTGTTGAAAACCAGATTGTCGGCAAGAAATATGTCCAAGGCAATAAACACCTTTGCAACTTCCGTACTTACTTATGGATTTGGAATAATTAACTGGACTGATACTGAACTTGAAGCAATAGACATCAAGACAAGAGTAGAAGCCAGAAAATTTAGAATTCATCATCCACGTAGTGCGATCGAAAGGTTCCACCAACCAAGAAGAGAAGGAGGTAGAGGAATACCGAGTGCTTATTGCAGGCATTATACACAGGTAAATAATTTACGAGCGTACTTTCTGCAAAAGTCGAAAGAAAGCAGATTGCATAATGCGATTGCTCAAATGGACAATTTTATGCCACTCAAACTGGCTAACGATGAATTCAATCCATCCACGAGAATCTTAAGTATATCCCAACAGAAAGAGAAATGGAAAAATAAATCTTTGCATGGCAAGTATCTGTTAACAATCGGAACAAACTGAAAATTTTGACACCTCAGCGTCGCAAGCATGGCTGTAAACAGGTAACCTGTTTGCAGAAACAGAGGGATTCATAGCCGCCATCCAAGATCAATAATAATTCCAACAAAAAATTCTTAAGGAAAATTTATCTGGCATTAAATGTCGTGTATGCACAGATAAGGAAGAAACAATTGATCATTTGATGGCAGGATGCTCTGTACTTGCCCCCAAACAATACCTCGAGAGGCACAACAGGGTTGCGAAAATAATACACCAGCTGCTTAGACAGAAGCACTTGTCGTATTCTGAAAATGTCCCGTATTATGAATATGAAGCACCTTCAGTTTGCGAGGACGAAAATTCTCGATTATATTGGAATCGCCAAATAATCACGGATAAAACAATTCCCAACAATATTCCAGAAATAGTACTGACACTGAAGAAGGACAAGATAACGGACTTCATTGACATTGCTGTTCCGTTGGCAAAAAACACTGCAAGGAACTATAGTGAGAAGGTAAATAAATATTTACCTCTCAGCGACGAAATCAAGAGTATGTGGAAGATGGACAAGGTCCTAATAGTCCCAATTGAGATTGGCGCAACGGGAGAAATCACACATAAATTACACAAGTCCATAAATGTTTTGGATCTCTACCAGAAACTTGTTAAAAATGCAAAAAAGTGTCTTGTTAGACACGGCTGCAATAATACGTCGTGTGCTAAACGGATGTTGGAGCGCGCGAACGTGGTCAACGTGGCCGGGAGGCGAAATGATGGAACGGGTGGGGTGCTGATGTGGTCCTCTACTGCGTGGTAGCCTAGCATATGCGCTACCAAACTCTGGGGGGTCTGCCCGATGGGCGGACAGGTGCCATTCCGCCTTTCCAGCAGGGGAGAGAGGAACCAAGCTACGCTGCGCAAAACACGGCGCCGCGCAATGCACACACCACTAGGACCGCTCCTGGGCGGCAACCTGGTTAGGCTGCCGCGAACAGCACACACACGCTCGACGTGTGTGCAGTGCCCCCGCAATGGCGGAAAACGTTAAGATGGCACAAAGTGTGACCGTCGTCGACCAAAGTAGCCGCTAAGAGTGTTCCCTTGGTTGGCGATGAGCAACTTGGGTGCGCTTCGTGGGTCTGGGCCTTGTCTCGACGGGGCGGGGGTCGGGCCGTCGAAGTACTGCACGGAAAAGTAAAGAAGTTGCCGGGAAAGGGTTGGCGGCCCTGCGCAACGGCTGGTTCTCCGATCTCTCAAAATTAGCGCGACCGGACACTAAACACATGCACAAGCGCGCTAAAATACAACACCCCTACACTTGCGCGCTCGCACAAACACAAAACCACACACCCAGAGAGAGAAGCAAGCTGCCTGCAGCAGACAACACATAAGTTCACACCCTGAAAGTACTGGTAGGTATCTACTGTAATCAATATTCATACAAAAATAAATGAATGATAGATAACTATGCCACCTATCTTGTTCGAATGAACCGATGGGATAAGATAATGGCAACCAAGAACGAATGGTTCTTGTGAGTGGAAGAGATAATAATAATAATAATAATAATAATAATAATAATAAAGCGCCGGACCCTATGGGCCGTGAAAATGAACCCCCCGTAGATGGTGGGAGGTCTTATTATCTGCTTACTAAGAATGAAGCATGCCATATGGAGGAGAGCTGCATAATTAGGTTACGGAAAAATACCTGGAAATAAGAAATAATAGACAACAATAATAATAATATGATAGTTATGCCAGCCATCTTGTTCTCACGAACCGATGGGTTAACACACTGGCAACCAAGGACAAATTGAATGTTCTTGTGAATGGAGGAAATAATAATAATAATATGCCGGCCATCTTGTTCTCACGAACCGATGGGTTAACACACTGGCAACCAAGGACAAATTGTTCTTGTGAATGGAGGAAATAATAATACCCGCACATGGTAGCCTAGAGATAGGTTACTGGGGACTAGCGACCCCACGGGTTCCTGAGCTAACCGTTGGGTTGGGTTAGCAGCCCCAATAAGGTACACTTGCTCCAAACACTGGATGAAAAGGATATTGTGGTGGGTAGGAGGAGCAGGATCCAGGTAGGATTAACCCGCAAAGACCGAAACAGCAAATTGGAAATGAAACACAAATATGGCGCTTCAGTAGAAACAAAGAACGCAGGCGAGGATGTTGTTGAGATACCTTCATCTCAACCCACTTCGTCAACATAACAACTAAAGCGCCGGACCCTATGGGTCTGAAAATGAACCCCCCCCCCCCCCTACATGGTGGGAGGTGTTATTATCTGCTTACTAAGAATTAAGCATGCCATATGGAGGAGAGCTGCATAGTTAGGTTATGGAAAAATACCTGGAAATAAGAAATAATAAACAACAATAATAATAATATTATGATAGTTATGCCAGCCATTTTGTTCTCACGAACCGATGGGTTAACACACTGGCAACCAAGGACAAATTAAATGTTCTTGTAAATGGAGGAAATAATAAAAATAAAGTTGATCGTGTGGCGTATATCGTATGTGCTCTGCGTAATATTTACAAATTTATAATATTGTGTGCTTTGGTGGTGTTATTTAGTAATGGAACTTTGATTAGCTGTTAGTTTTGTACTAGGTGGAACTGTGGGTTTGGCTTCTCTGCAAGTTTTCGGTAAGAAAATAGAAAGATATTGAATGAAAAGATAACTGTCAAAGTTGACATTGTAAATAATACATCTTATACGAGAGTATATCTTATAGTTTGATTTTTCCTTTTAGGTTGATTTTATTATGTTGGTTTCTTAGCTTATTAGATTGTTAGTTGTAGTGTTTTACCTTCTTTTTGGTAAAAATTGCACTTTTTTGATTAGATGTCAAAGTGACATTTTAGTTGAAAAAAAAATTTCTTTTGAATTAGTTAAATTTTCTTAATTTGTTGCTTTAATCTGTTGTTTTAATAACTATGTTTAGAACACGGACTCATTACCTAGATGTATCATTACAAGACACAGCTAATGAGACCGTTAGTATCGAATCTTTTAGTGAAACGTTAGCAAGCACTAGTACAGGCCCAGATGTTGGCGAAATGCTCACATCTCAGCCCACTCGGCCTTGTCAACATCGAAAAAGGAGAATTTTATGGACAAACGAAATGAATGAGTTCTTAGTTTGATGTTATTTCTTGCTAACGAAAATAAACACATTGATATGGGACGGAATTACATAGAAAAGTATTTGAAAAGTTCCCAGAACTCATAAATAAAACTATACAAAATGTATTGGATCAGCGTAGATCTATATTCATCAATAATAGATTATCTCCAGACGTCATTGATGGAATAAGATAAGAGGTTTCGGTAGAATTGGAGATTGAAAATATAAATAATAAACAACAAACGCTGATCCAAGAAGAGGGAAATAATGTAGAAGTGACTATAGATCAAGATATTAAAGGAATAGTCAATTCTCAATCTATTATAGCAGACAAACATCAAAGGAAAAGAACTTCTTGGACGTTTATGAAGAAGTTTATGATCAGATGTTATTACACAATAACAAAACTGGAAACAGTTAAAATACCATATGGAGCAGAGCTACATAGACAGGTAACTGAAAAGTTCCCTGAGTTGGCGGATAAAACCATTCAAAATATCTTATAACAAATACGATCTATATTCATTAATAATAGATTGTCAACGGAAATAATTAATCAAGTGAGACAAGAGGTTTCCTTAGAACTTGGTATGAGTAGTAATGATGAAGTGGAGGTTGAAACAGGAAAGTAGATTTCATTTAGAATTTGAGAATAATTTTCTTAAATATCATGGAGTTGTACCTAGTAAGAAGCCGCATCTAAGAAATCTTATCTACCAAAAGGGCACATCTGATATTATAAACGAGGTAAACGGCATTATTGGGACAAAAATAAAGCCTGGCGAGGCTTCCGTCAACAGCACAGACACGCTCGCCGTGTGTGCAGTGCCCCCGCAATAGCGGAAAACGCTAAGACGGCACAAAGTGTGACCGTCGTCCACCGAAGCATCCGCTAAGAGTGTTCCCTCGGTTGGCGATGAGCAACCCCGTGCAGACTGCGCTTCGCGGGTCTGGGCCTTGTCTCGATGGGGCGGGGGTCGGGCCGTCGAAGTACTGCACGGAAAAGTAAAGAAGTTGCCAGGAAAGGGTTGGCGGCTCTGCGCAACGGCTGGTTCTCCGGTCTCTTTAGAACTCTCTTTAGTTCAGGAACCGATTGTGGCTTGTTCTTACAGATCCGGCTTTTTACGTAACCCGAAATAAAATAGTCCATCGGTGTTAGATCACATGATCTTAGTGGCCAGTTAACATCACCATTTCTTGAAATAATTCTTGCAGGAAATTTTTGTCTTGATAAAGCAATTGTTTCATTAGCAAAATGAGGTGCTGCACCGCTCTGTTGAAACCATCTATCCTCTAGATCAATATCATTCAGTTCAGGCCACCAAAATTCATTTAACATCTCACGATATCGAACACAATTCACTGTTACAGCATCACCAGCAGCATTTTGAAAGAAATATAGTCCAATTATACCACCTGACCATAATGCACACCAAACAGTGACACAAAACCGCCAATTTCCAAATGTGCTTCATAAGAAAATATGCTTTTTTGTGAAAAATCATCTGGTCGTTCTTTAATGCAACTGACGATTGCACGACGTTTAGCATGGTCCAATGGCTTTAGTTCCTGTGTTATTTGAACTTTATATGCCTTTAAAGCTAAACCCTTTCATAAAATACGTCATGTTGTTGATTCACTGGGTCCAACTTGTTGTGAAAGTCGACTAATGAACATTTCAGGTGTTTCAGTAACACCTTTACGAATCAAATCAATATACTCTTGTGAACGAACACTACGACTGTAGCCTTTTTTGTTCTTCCACCGATGCGGTACCACTAGTTCTTTCAGATGGTCGATCATGTAAACCATAAAATTCACGTAATTTTCTAAAAACATTTTTCACAGAACGCTGATTTTCATAAAATAATTCAACAACTTGAACGCGTTGTTGTATCGTGTAAGAAGGCATTTTATAAATGTCACACATCACACTTCGTAAATGTTAAAATACCCAGACGAATTCAGTGCGCCATCTATATTTTATTTATTTTTGAAATAAGGCGCTCAATTTGAAATCCCCATTATATTAAAATAGTAAAATTACAATGTGATTGAAAAATATCATTAAATATGTAGGCTGCTTGGAATCTAGTGGTTTAAGTGGCACTGTCATTTTTGACATGTCTAATCAAAAATTCACTTGACAGTTCGTACTGAAGTGAAGTTATTTTCTTTACACGGCATTTAAAAGAAATTAGTTTTGTGTGAAAACGGAATTTTCCAGTCAAAATTTTCGGGCATTTATTCTTTATGATTTCCAAAGTGCGTTAACAACGAAACAATGCTTCGATCAACTTTATTTGGCTTTTGAAAAGAAGCTCCTTTCTTTAAGAGTATTTACAGTTGGTTTTCCGAATTTCAGCGTAGACACAGTATTCTCAAGAACGAATATTGTGAAGATCATTCATCGACGTCTGTTGTTGCCATTAATGTTCATGCTGTCTGTGAAACGATTGAGAAAGCAATGCACATACCATTTTACAAAAAAAAACTTGAACATTCGGAACCACCGCAATCGTTGAACCACCCTAATTTGATGACAAAGGCAACTATAAAAACCGTAAAGTCGTTTACTAAATTTTATGTGTTTTTTTTACAGCAGCCCCTGTATATAAGGTTTATGGTTTAGGCATTCAATACTAAATAAAAACTAAAAAATGGTGAATGGAGTTCAAGTAATGTTAAAACGTTAACAAAAAATCCACGAAATTCGATGAATTCTGATGGGTTTGCTCTATCAAAACAGGAAACAAATATGATTAAAATGTAGAAGGCTTAAATTAATATTAAGATAAGCAATAGTACGATCTCTAAACCGTTACCATCCGAAAAAACATGGAAAAAACGCATGGAATGGGCACCCAAAAGCTTCAAAAGTGATCGCTCAAACATTATGTTTAGTAAACAAAGTTTTCTCATGACTGGATACTTAAGAAGAAAGCCTGGATATTATAAAAGTTCCACATTAAAGTGTACGTATGGAATTCTTATGGAATACCCGGTTTCAACGACAGCTTTTACAGAAAAATCTAGATGGCCAGTGAATTATTAGATTACATAAAGAAGGTGCAATGTTGATGTGAGGAAGAATTAGAATCATGACTGTTGCAAGAAGATACTGACCATAACTATCCTACATCAGAGACAGATTTGTACGATTTGCAAAGAAGAGGATAACCTAACAACAATTACCGACTGTTAATCCAATTACTAATGCTTGGGCTACTATGAAATAGAAATTTCGCTTTCGCACTTAATTAAATAATAATGCCATTGATAAGTGTGTCATAAGATTTTCACTTAAGTATTCTCATAAGTATTTATAAAATAAGATCCCGCGATGCAAACCATTTCCATTAAAAAAACAGTATAAAACATATACGCGAATAAATCTTTGTAGAGACCGTTTACGAAACGCTTGGTCTGTCGGGACGCATTTAGCCGGAAGATAAACATATCAAATAGTTTATAAGCCCAATATTTTAGATTCCTTTACTTGTGAACCAGCAGATTTCCAGATTATCCCGTTGTAGCTGGCGCTTTTTCGCTACAAGATCGTTAAGGTCTGTCACCTATCGCGCGGCCGGACACGCACGTCTGACCGGCGGCAAGGGGTGTTTTTGATCATAAACTATTAGTTATATAAAAAGCAGTACATATTAGGTATCACATTAAAGCTTATGACGTCTGCTACACAAATGACCCGGTTTGTCAGCATGAAAATAGCCGGAAGTACTTGACAGACCGAAATTTAACCTAATGAAAAAAAATTATCAGTATATTGCGGCGCTTTATATATCTAGTGACGAGTTGCAACTGATGTCAAGACGCTCGTCAAAATACGTTAGTTTGCGTCAGTTCTCCCGAAAAACATAGGGTTGTCTCTTTTTTCCTTTTGAACTTACAAAATGAATTGTTTCGTGAGCAACAAAGGCGATGTAAAACCATTCACCGATGAATCGTTCGACAAATGTTCACAAATTATTGCTTTTCGGAATACTAAAAAGTTAAATAATAGAAATATATGCGGTAGGAAACTGTAGAGATGTCAATTTAGCGAGAATCGCAATTTTCCAATCAATGTATTTCATTAAAAAAATGACGAGAAATTTTTGATAAAAGTCCGGGGTTTTGACTCTAGTCTCTAATTCCATCATGCTGAAAGTCATTGAAACAAAAAATTCTAAGAAAAATATAACGTGCTTCAAAAATTTTCCTCATTAGAGGCCATGCTTTTTTGATAATGGCTGGTGACACGTAATCTGTCAATATAATTTTGAATGAGCATGGCCGTCTGTAATGAGGAAAGTTTTTTAAGCCACGTTATATTACCGCGTTATGGCAAAATGCTACACTTGAAAAATGTTATGTGTTGGATGCGGAAGAACATGAGTGCTGCTACACGAGATACGTAGTTCCGATCCAGAGGAACTTTTAGCTTTGTCAATTACCTAATGTATGTTTGCATCTAAATATTTGTTATGGTTTACTCTAAAACCAAATATTGAAAGTCCGACTGTTTTACATTTAAGGTAACTTCCGAAATAAAAAAAACTATTTACAGTCGTGGAAGTGCGAAATTGTTCATATTTATTTATACCATATTTTGCAAATAACCGTTTTTCACTTTTTTATTATTTCACCAGACTAAATTTTGGTCTGTCAAGTACTTCGTACATGAAACAATTTTCTAAATTTCAAATTCAAAAGGAAAAAATAGACAAGCCTATGTGTTTCGAGAGAACTGACGCAAGCTAACGTATTTTGACGAGCGCCTTGACATCAGTTCCAACTACTCACTAGATATATAAAGTACCGCAATATACGGACAATATTATTTCATTAGGCTAAATTTCGGTCTGTCAAATGCTTTTATAATTTAATACCTAATATGTATTGCTTTTTATATAAGTAATGTTTTATTATCAAAAACACCCCATGTCACCGGTCTGACGGGCGTGTCCAGCCGCGCGAGAGGTGACAGACCTTAACGGACTTATAGCGAAACGTGTCAGCTACAACGTAATGCTCTTGGAAATCTGGTAGTTCACAAGTAAAGCAATCTAAAATACTGGGCTTATAAACTATTTGATTCGTTTATCTTCCGGCTAAATGCGGCCCGACAGACCAAGCGTTTCGTAATCGGTCACTACAAAAATTATTCGCGTATACATTTTATACTGCTTTTTTGATGGTAATGGTTTGCGTCGCGGGCTTCATATAACCTTTCTAACATAACTACTGCGTTAATAATAATAATAATAATAATAATAATAATAGGAGAAATATTATAGGTGGCTGTACTGGTCTTGGCATAACTCCATTGGTGTCATGTGGAAAATTAATTATGTACGCTTGTAATCAAAAAAATTGCGTACATCTATTTCTTTCCCGTTTAATTTTGTATTTTTCTGACGTTTATAACCGTCATACCGTGACAATTAAGTTAATCAAAAATGCAAATACAAAAAGTTTCCGAACAAGAAAAGTATTTTATTACAGCAAAAATTGAA
Source organism: Melolontha melolontha (assembly GCA_935421215.2). Lineage (NCBI taxonomy): Eukaryota > Metazoa > Arthropoda > Insecta > Coleoptera > Scarabaeidae > Melolontha > Melolontha melolontha. Next base: position 92,551,284 of record OW285239.1, read on the forward strand.
GAAGGTTGGTCAATTAGCGATGTTGCACTCCATTTCCATTACAATAAGAGTACAATTTTAAGAATTATCTACCCGAAGTAAAATAGGCTCTGGTCTAAAACGAATTTCTACTCCTAATCAAGATGAAGAACTATTAAATCGTTTAAGACAAAATCCTTTTGGATACGGAGTTCTGGAGGCTTTTCATACCGTTTTTCCTGGATCCCAATCAACGGTATCACGTAGAATTAAAGAGTCGGAGCTTAGAAATTCAACTAGCGCAAAGAAAACAATTTTGATAGCACACAAAAACAAGGGCGAATAATTTTTTGTCTCAATTACATTTAACGACTCTTAGAATTTGGGAACGAGTGGTTTTTTCGGATGAAAAAATTTTTAAGTCGTCAAATGATGGAAGAATCCCTGTTTACAGACCAAGAAATTGTAGATTCGAGGAGCGATATGTAAATCCATCAAATAATTCTGGTCGCTTCTCGGTGAACGTGTGGGCTTGAATGTATGTTCATGGTCCAGGTGTATTTTGGCGTGTTGAAGGGCGTTTTAATAGATACAATTATATTAATATATTAGAAAACGTTCCTTCTGTATCTCAAATTTATCCTGATAACAATTTTATTTATCAACAGGATAATTGTCCTGTTCACGTTGCAAATGATGTGAGATAATGGTTTGAAGGTCATAACATAGAAGTATTACCTCGGCCATCGCAGTCAATTTGGGATTTATTAGAAAAAGGCATTTATAAAAGAAATTTCAGAGCCCAAAACGCAAATGAGTTATGGGAAATTATTCATCTGGGTTGGGAAGATTTTATATATCACAACGAAAGGTGTAGGAATTTAGTGCAATCTGTTAGGTAGACTCAATGCAGTTTTAAATGCAAACGGTGCCGTGACTAAATATTACTGTAATATTCAAATAAAATTATCTAAAAAAAAACACATAACCTTTATAATAACTTTTGTCTAAATGACAGAATGTCCGTTTTTAAACGATAAACAAACTATTCAAATATGTTTACTTGATTTAAATGGTGTACGCGATTTTTTGAATACAAGAGTACGTTGGTAGTACAATTAATTTGCTTCATTGTGAGACTGATTTCATTATTTTGTCTTTTTTTATTTTATAGAGTTGCAGACTTTATACATCAGTCCACCCTCGTATATACTTGGAAGTAGTGTCATTAGTGATAGATGGTGTAGCTGTCACCAACTGTGTTAATTATGCTATTTCATTTTTTTAAATCAGTTATCACTAAAGCTAAAATGAATTTCAATATTAGCCCAACTCACGCAAGTCTAGAAAAGCTCCGATTTTGTATTAGGTGTGGTTCATTAATATTAAGATTAATTCACGAATAATTGGATTTGCGCTTATAACTAGAACATAATACAATTTTGTTACAATTAACTTACAGCACGAACAGTTTTTCTATGCTAGCAGTATCTGTCGCGGCTTCTTCAGTGAATCAGTACAAGCGGAAAAAAGAAAGGCAACCAAGGTGACAAAGGTGACAATAGGTGACAAAGGTAAAGATATATGTGTATAATCAGATTTAAAGGTTTTATATAACAAAAATGAATTCTAGCAAAAAGAGTGCAGTCATAAAAAGAGATTTAAAAATGGAAATAGAAGAAATAGTATCAGGGTTGTTAGCACATTAGTGCGCTACCCTAATATACTTGGTATAACGAAAAATTTTGTAATCATCATGGATCTCAGCAACTAATTAAAGGCTCTTTTTTTAAATAATTTTTTTTAAAATAATCCTCATATATACATTATAACTTACGTCTCACTGTTTTTCACGAAAATGTACTGGGGCTCCGCTAGGGCACTTTCCATGGTTATAAGATCATAAGTGACACAAGGCCCCAAGTTTAGAACCTCTTAAGTCAGTCAGCTTTGAAGCTAGAGAATCGCCTGTAGTACCAATTGATTCCTTTATGTGAGATATACTTAAATATGTCATGGCTACATAATTACAAACCCGTTGAAAAGATGATTGAAAAAAAGTGCAAGAATGGATTTTTGTCACCCTCCTTTTTTTCAGGTAAATCGATATAGCTCGACGAAGGTATAATTTTCAGATCTCCATCGTCGATAGCTTTGGACATATTTTTTCGTATTGAAAAAGCATTACTGTAAAGAGCTATATGCAAATACATATATGTAAATTTCGAAGGTAAAGTTCACCCGAATGAAAAATCCTGGCTATTTTAAATAAATAATAAAAATTTGTGAAAGCATTCTATATTGTGTGCTGCAAATGCTTATAAAAAGAAACTTATATTGAAAACTTTTAAATTTGAGTTGTCCGGTGGCTAGTGGTTATCGCGTTTGGTTGTGAACAATATGGTGCGAGTTCAAGCCCTTTGACCCACATTTTTTTTTTAATTTTTTGTCTTAATGTTTCATTATGTAAGACCGAGAGAGAGAGAGAGACAGAGATTTCGAATTTTAACTATTTTTGCTCTCCAACTAAGTTTTTGTTACATAAAAATTAATTAATCAGGTGGAATTATCAATTTATTTGAAACATGCAAAAGCCACAAATTTGTGTATTGGTGCTAATGTAAATTAGATCAAAGTAAGGATCAACTTTATTAAGTTTCGAGTGTTGTACTGCTATTTTGCTCTTAAATAAAATTTCTACATCACCGACTTTTACTGAATCTTTACTTCAGTGTCTCATAACATTTTCACTGAAAATGTAAAGGTTTCTGTGAGTTAACCAATTCCACTATTAATATTTCACTATTTAAAAATTAAGAACCCAACAATGGGATGTCATAGTATCCCATTTTTTGTTCTTCTAAGAAAATTTTACAGTAACGATGAGTGTTGTAAAGCAGAATTATAAGATTGAATTTAGTAATTAATTGCATATTTGTGAAAGCGGAAATAAGAGTTTCGTAGTAGTTAATTCAACTTCAAAATTACAGTAAATTTTCCTAGAAAAGTAAAAAAAAATATGGTCAAATGGTTATCTGTGATGTGAATAGCTTTTGGATTTACCCTTCCCGAACATTGTATCTGCATGAATTTGATAGCTTTGACTAGTAACATTTCTTTGTTAAAGTGCAATATATTCCCAAAAAAAGTGGACTAGTTTATTGCAAAATCCTCCGATGGGATAGAAAAAAGGTGAATATACTTCATGTGTTTGAGTCTTTAAGCAAATAAGCAAGCTGATAAAAGTAACGGATTCCAAGTCACAAAAAAGTTCCAGAAATTCTTATAAATGATGCCAAAAAAGTATATTTCACAGCTGAGCTGAGCAACAACACAAATTCACCATACTCGTTAGTAAATAACAACTCGTAATTAAAATCAGCACAATTGATGAATTTTGTTTAATCTAGATTTCAGCTTCTTGGCCATTTTCATGGATCAAAGCGCAAAGCCAAAAAGTGTTAGTGTTAGTGTTAGCTAAAGTATCAAAAGGCATACAAGATACAAAAGTGTATTAGATTCTATATCTAAAAGTTTAAGAAATCATGACTGCAACAGATTAACTAGCGAAGCTTATCTGAAAAATATACTTTTTTTGGCATCATTTATAAGACCTTTTGGGACTTTTTTCGAAACTCTACGACTTTTACCTACTTGCCATCTTCTTGCTTATTTGCTTAAAGACTCAAACACATGAAATATATTCACCTTTTTTCTGCCCCATTGGGGCATTTTGCAATAAACTAAAAATACGTGTATTATTATCATTTTGCGTATTCCTTTACTTGAACTTGTATCCAAAAATCATGATTTATGAATAGAAAGGTTCACTCTAGTAACATCTCATCGACGTAATATCCCACGAGCGAAGAGAACTCAACGTTGTCCTGCGGCGACTGATAAAATATATATACGCGCACTCGAGCGATGTTAGTCGAGTGGACCTTTCTACTTATGAAACTTGTATCTGAGTATACACTATGTGATGAAAAAAAAACGAATCTACCAGCAAAAATATATATTTTTAAACCAAATATTAAAATCTTTACTGTCTGGAGAATAATAGATTACTCAATTCATTGAAAAATGCATATCCTTTATTCAGAAAATTTAATAATGAGCTGCCGCTCCAAGTAAATGATTACAATCTGTTATTCGCTTGAGCATGCTTCTAATAAGTTGAACCGGTTACTCAAGTTGAAACTCATTTCAAGTAACTTGTAGTGTACCATGCAACTATGGTAAATTCATTGGATGGTTACGAAACATACCACCTCTTCGACCGACCTATAAAATTCCAGACATGCTTCATTGACGATAGATCTGGCGACCGCGCAAGCTATTTGAATATTAACTTTGGCTCCTTGCAGGAATCGTAATATTACAATTCTAATATGAGGATGCGCAGTATTTTGCTGGAATGTGGCATTATTTAGCTGTTGGATATATGGTAAAGAGAATGGCGATCGAAATTCGTAAATGTAGCTTTGAACATTTAAATTACCTTGAAAGAATACTCACGGAATGTACTTCCTATGCTAATTCCGCCCAAAATCGTCAATCATCTAATTAGTATAATCACACGTTCTACCCAAAAGTTCAAAAATTGCCATCCCCCTCTTCGATGCGCTTCGAACACCTCTACGACTATCATTAGTTTACAAAAAAAAAACACGAAAAACTTTTGAAGAAACTCATTGAACCGTTCTAATCTGAGGACGCGATGCCGATTAAGGATAGGCAATATTAGTCTTGGACAATAGAAAATCAACTCAAACGAAGGAATGCGGCGATATATTGAACGCTTTATTATTCTATAGCCGGTATCTGCAAAAATAAAAATCATTTCAAAGTTCAAAGGTACATTTACGAAGTTCTGGAACCAAATGCTTTACCATATTTCTAAGAGCTAAATAGTACCACATTTCAGTGTACATCGTAATGTAAGAGCTGCGACACGAGGACGGACATTGTCTTGTCCGTCCTCGTGTCGCAGCTCTTACATTACGATTTCTGCAAAAGAACAACATTAATATTCTCATATTGGCCTGCACGGTTGCCAGAACTTCCATACATAGAACATGTCGGAAATATAGCAGGTTGAAGAGTTAATATGTTTCCTAACTCTCTAATATACTTGCAACAGCTACATGATGCCTTACAAGCTACTTCTAAGAATTCATAGATAACCTTACTAGGAGCAAGAGTTACTTTTATACTTTGACGAAAAACCTATTGATCTATAGTTGAAGTTCTCTTGACACAGAGTTGCTCTTGAAAGTAAGAGACACTATCCATTTCTGAAGCTTTTGAGCCAATTTTGCGCGATATGATCAGAGATTACATTCGAACCTTCTATCTCACACCATATAGGAGTAGCATCGACAGCACTTATTGGACATTTTTTATTTATGGATAATATGAATGAAAACATTTCAATTAAAATTAAGTTAGTAACTACCCATCGCACAGCCCTTGCTAGTTTGACGTATGACAGAAAATATTCGAAAAATTTTTGCAACACATAATGAAATGGAATCACTTTATATATAGCTAAATAAGAATTTGTCAGTTTTCTCAATAGTTTGTACAATGATTTTAATATTTTTTATGCATCCACAAAATAGTTTCCAAGAATACTTTAAGAAGTAATTATCATTCACAACGATGAAAATAACAACAATTTACCTCGCAAAATGATAGGATATTTAAGCGTTAGCAGCAAAAGTTCGACAGAATCAAACACATTAATGTAAAGGCACACCGACTGAGGTTTTTTGATAGAGACAATGTCTTAAAAACCTTACTAGAACTTCATAGTATAAATAGTATAATAGTATAGTATATAGTATATAGTATAGTATAATAGTATATAGTAATAATAGTATAAATATATACAAAATATACCTAAATTAACATATTGAATAGTAGCTCAGAGTTTATCTATGAGTAATAGTATATTACATACCGAGCGGGGAAGTGCCCTATTACAGCCGAGCGTCAAGGTAGCCTCGCGTCTGCAGCTTACCTCGGTGCTTTGCACCTCGGTAAGCTGCAGACGCGAGGCTGGAATGAGTTCTCCCGAGGTATGTATACGATTTTATTCACAATCTACTATTAGTAATTCTATATAAGTTTTATTTTAAATAATAATAATAATAATAATAATAATACATGAGTATCGGTATTTATGTTTATGATAATTTGATAAACTATTTTAAGGAAGATACTTGTAAAATCGTTGCTAGGCAATGTAATAAGTTTGTTGAATCTGACAGTTAGGTAATTATTACTGATATTACTGGCAAATACAGGTGGAGACATTCTACAGTTGGGGGTTAGGGGGGTGGAAATCCAGTACTGTTGCTGAAGGATATGTGGAGAACTCATTACATGGACAAGTAAAAATTGCTAATATGTTGTCAAATGTAGAACAATCAAGATCGTCGATTTCTAAAAATGAACAGTATAATTTTAAGCAACAACATGGTCTTTCTTTAACAGTTAACAGTAATGATAATTCTAATGTAACCATTAATATTTACAACTCTAAATAGGTTTATTATTGTTTCTTTACTAAATAAATACAGAGTTTGATTCCAATTTATTCTTAAAAACATGTTTTAATGCCAAAATGTCAATGATGTCATATTTGTGACTAATGAACTGACACTTGCTAGCTGGGCAAACACTTTTCCGGCTATAGCTGGGAAAGTGAAGTAGGTAAGCAATAAGTCGCTTCCCGACTGTTTCGAAGGGTACAAATCTACAGATTACTAACCGATTGTGAGTAAAAGTAGTTTTCAATTTAATTAGGTGTAAATTATTTTACATAGTTACGGTTGTTAAAATCAAATTCACAATTAGAAACGATTTCTAAAATTTAAGTAGGTAATGTTTCAACACGACACTTGTTATAGATAAGCATGACAAGTGCTTTGACATTTTATTATTTTGCCAGTTCTAAATACAATGTAGCAGTTATTTTTAAGGAATACAAATGTCAATTCAACTTTAGAAGATTTCAAACAGTGCATTGCGATCGGTTTTATTTCTTCTTATTCGGCAAGACAGACGAGTAATAGTACAAAAAATGTGAAATATCTAAAATGTTATAAATTGGTGTGGAACGTGTTAAAGATATAAAAGCTGTCTAAAATATCGTAAGATTAGTACCAGATATAATCGTGTAATTACCAGGTATATTAACATTATTATTATATTAATCAATTGCAAAATATCTTCTTTATTACTGCCACGATACTAAAAAAATGGACATGAATTTTGAAATTAAATTCTATCTAGTTCTAGTTCATAAATCGATTCCTGAATTTTTATTATTTTGAATTTCTCTGCATCCTATATACAATTCCGATCTTTCCACTTCTGACTTTTTATTTATTTTCGTCAGTTAAAAGAATTTTAAGGTAGGAAAAGTTTGCAATCAAATGACGAACGTACAGAAGTTGTTCAGGAGTAGATAGGCAGTAAACCCAAATGCAGTTATCCCTTGTTATCCGCGCGGGTCACATTCTTGCTGAAAGCGCAGATACCCAGAACCGTAGATAACAAGGTTAGAGATTAGTGTTAAAGATTCAATATTTATTTGTTTTATTCATGAAAAAACGCATATATAAAACTTGAAAACTCTTATATCTAACTTGAGGACACATTGATAATACATAATTATGTACTGCTCGACCAAAATAGTTTACAGATAAAATCTCCACTTCTGCATTATTGCTTACGAAAGGAATCATTTTAGCCCGTAAAGCTATTCTGATCGAGTCATAAAAATACTAAAATAGTAACATAAAAATATTAACAGCCTGAGAAAAACTGAGTTATGGAATTTTGCTGTTTTTCGTTTAAGCTCTTTTTTAATTTCTTTATAGGGATCCAACATGATCTATTCCCCTTTTGAATTTTAGGCCTCTTTCCACATTTGAATCCAAGTCAAGGACATGTCTAGTTGTCCTGCTAAGAAAAAGACTTCTTTGAGCGAGTTCATCGAGAAATCCGGCGTGAGAATTTCTTCTTTGTCCAGATCTTCGACTACCATCGACTCATCGGCCCCTGCGATAGTATCTCCTAGTTCTTCTAAAATTAATTCTTGCTCTTAATTATGACATAATATCGTTATTCGTTAATAATATCAAAACCTTCGCCATCTATGTTTTGTGCTACTGTTACAATATTAGTTACCACACAATTTTGTGGCCACAATTTTTCCAACAAGCATTTATAGTAGAATTTTATCTATGAACTCCTCGGTATTATCGATAAAGTTAGCAATATTATAATTTTTCCAGCTTTAGACCACAGTTAAATAATTTTCTAGACGACTTAAGAGATCCCGAAAGTTCTTCGTAGATAATAAGATTTAAATGCCGCGATTATTTTATTAATTCAGTCGACATCGTAGAACAATTAACGTATGAATATATAAAAGAACACTCAGTAGACTAATATCGAATAAAAACTGACTTGTCTTAATATATTGCTGCAAAAGCGACCAATGAGAAGACACTATAAAGCGGTAGTATGTGTGGAGTGTTCTAACATATAGGTGCCCGCTTTATAATTTGAATTGAATTCGAAACCGAATTATGAATAGCTATTTTGCTTTGAATGGTTGAATATTAAATGGATATTTTTATTTTCCATAGCCGTGGTACCGCAGATAAGCAAAACCGCGGATAAAAATACTGCACATAACAAGAGATACTATACCTACTTTCCAAATAGGACCAGAAACCTTCCAGATTTACGCCAAGTGAAGACGATTCACAGGCTGAGTACATTGCAAAATATTATAGTGTTTTTTTACATTTCTTTTTAATAAATACAATTATGATTGAATTTGAATGAAAAGCCTAGTTAAATATTTAAATTATTAAAATCAAAAAGAAATAGACATATATTTATTTCTCATTTCAAAGATAGAAGCAGTTTTATATGCAACCTTTTACATTATGTACGCTACTAAACGGATACTTCGATCGCTTCCGAGATTTATAGACTTGGGCCTTTTAGTAGACATTCGTTCTCTTCTAAACACTAAATAAAGGCTCCAATTTATCAAGCTGTCTACTTTTATATCAGAGTTCATAGATCTTCAAAACGGTAGAAGTATTATAACTATCTAATATAACAACTCAAATACTAAAAGTTACCGTAATACAAATTTATAACTGACCCTTTCCTATTTTACTATAATTCTAATTAAGGATCACAAATGTTGTATTTTTTGTATATTAACTTATATATCCGTTTTGTATTTGTTTTTACGAGCTAAAACACAATGAACAATGTTTAATATTTGACTGAACTGTACATGTATATATATAATGCAAGCGGAATCGAACACGGTCCTCTTTTTTTGAATTCGTAATACCATTGCCCCTATGAACACATGCATATTGTTATGTATTGCTACCTACAAAAGATGCAAGCAATAAAAGTCTACAAAGCTGACTTTACTAAAAGGTTACGTTTTTAAATTGACAAAACATCAAGCCAGTGCCAACGGCGTAAAACTCAGTGCAGACGGTCGTGTGATTCTCGTCGAAACGATGCTGAACTGACAAATAAATTAAAAAGGGAGCTACCGCGATTTAAGAACTGCCTGTCGCCGAAATTATATGCAACCCGGAGTTCGTATTCGATGTATCTAACCCACCATAGAAAGATTAGAGTAATTATAAAAAAAGAACGGGAGGTGATACCAAATAAAAGAAAACGTCCCACATTAAAGAAAAAGAAACAAGTTTATTCTAAATGTTCTACTAGTGAAAAAAATATACAACCTAAATAAATAGTAAAGAACACGTAATGTGTTTCAAATAAATTAGTAATACATATATATACATATATAGGGTAAACTTAATAAGTCGGCGATTAAAGGTGTGGTTCATTACTTCAAAGTATATATATTTAAAAAAACTCTACATGTTTCGGCAATGATGCCTTTGTCAAGAGAATACAAAATATAAATGTCAAATAATTAAGTTATATATAAGTTAATTATATATATAATTATTATATATATATATATATATATATATATATATATATATATATATATATATATATATATATAATAATTACATAGGTTTACATAAATTTCCAATCGAACACAACCTCAACTTGTTTTTTTAAATGATAAAAATCAAGTGCAGAATTATATAGTCTAAAACTTTTATACATTAGTCTATATACATATTTCTGTTATAAGCATCTAAAGCAAAGTACGAAAGGTATAAAACAAAACGGCATACGTATACACAAAATTTGATGTAATCGTTCACAAATTAACTTTTCCGCTTATTTACGCAAAGTTAAGACTACATATCTGGTAATGCAATTAAAATATAGCAAAAACAAAGGAATTGCATTCTTATGCACGAACTTCTTAAACAACTTAATTTCAGAAATTTCTAATTCATTTAAATGACCACGTTGCCAAATTAAATTTAGCGGGAAAATTACTCACCTTCGGATAATCGATGGGTACAATAAAACTACGGCCTAGTCAATCACGATAATCCAACATAAAAATTGCAGTAAAACAACCTCAGCATGCCGCTAACAATCCACCAATTTCAATATAACATATTGAAGCTACAAAATCTCTAGCGGCACACACACACAACTAGGCTCGCAGGGATCTACCACGGATGTGACCCTAAGGCATCGCTCGCATTACTTACGATATTCTTCCCTCTAACCGGCGATGTAGCAATGTTATATTCAAGCGGGAATATACAAGGACCGACCAACCAGTTTGCCTAAGAACTTGTAACAGTATGAGGCAAACATGTCTTTTTGCGTCTTCCGAAATACAAAATTTGTATGAATAAATCTAACATTTGAAACCTACATACTATATACGAGATTTGACGGGAGAGTATAATGAAGCGTCTTTAAATGTTTATAAATTTATAAGTAGATATGTGAAAGAAATAATTTGAATAGGTTTTAATTTTAATAATGTTAATGTATAATATAAGGATACCTACCTTATCCTATTGGTTAGTTTGACTGAAGTTTATAAGATATCGCTCTGACAACTATATATATTGGTAGGTATAGATTAAATACATAATTTTTTAAATGATTCTTTCAGAAATAAGGGCGCCAGTTCATCTAATGCTTTTATTAAATCAACAAAATTATATGATATTCGGTTACTTAGCGGTAGAGCAAAATCTCTTTCTCACGAGCCGATTCTTCTCATAAACAACCTCGAGCATTTACACCTAGCATAGGTTTAAAATGTAATATCACAAGCATACATTAAGTCAGGCAAACGATAAATAAAAATATTGTGTGTAGTTTGTGGAAATTTAAGTTTAATCGGTATTTTTTTAAGATATTTGGTTCAAATTAAAAACATACCTAAATCAGCTGATGATCGTGCGTAAATCACATGACATAATAGGGTTACAAATCGTAAAAGTATTTATAATAGACCTATGGTTTACTAAATGTGAATAATATTACATAAAATAGTGATTTTAGCTGATCTAAAACTTTATGAAAATATAATTTGAAAGAGACCATTCAGTTTCAGGCAGGTTTAGTCTAATTAATGTTTTTATCTTTAAATTCTATTATTATAGTACAAATAATAAGGTTATGTTGTTATGATATGCAAATATGGATATAAAATAAAGATTTTTATTTGTAATTACGTGTAGTCCGACGTCTATTGTAAGGATTTTCTTGGTGATATAGGATTCAATTGGGAACAGACGGAAATTTGATGCAGGCATGTTTGAGGCAACCAGGTACTGGGATGACACCAACAGTTTTTCGAAGAATTGGTCCGTATATTTCAGAGATGCTGTACCATTTTATTGTTCGAACGATGTATGTACACTATCTTCATATATTCTGGACGTCTTCGGGTTAGTATATAACAGCTTTAATATTTTAAATGATATTTTAAGTTTACAATAATTTTTTAACGTGGTTTTTTCTTACAACGACCCGAGCGACGCTCTCGACATATTTTATATCTCATATTAATTGAAATCACCGTTATAATCAAAAATAATAATTATAAAATAGTAATTACACTATTTTAAATGTCAATTAATGTCATATGTATGTCAGTTAAAATCGATGATTCCCGCGGTGAATTAGTTCAAATCAAAAAATATTATGGTTGATAAAATAGATTTCCATATGATATTAATAACGGGTGTTCAGAAACATTCGAAGTCAAGTGGGCTCTGAACAAAAAATCGTATATCTTTACTTAAGTATCTGATTTGTAATAATTATTAAATGTCAACTGTTGTCTGTCAAAAATCAATCTATCTCAGACATGACTTCATATTTTCAAGGACTACTTTGACTTCGAATGTTTCTGAACACCCGTTATTACCAATCAAGTTAATTATTTTCGGAATTACAAATAAATTAATGAATTTTGAAAATGAAAAGTGATCTACAAAAATAAAAATTATACCAAATAAATTTTCTAATTAAATCTGCGGTATAAACTTGTTCAATATCTTACACTGTAAATGTATGGTCTTCTTTCATAATACTTAATCTAACGCTTATTTCTAACATCTATGCTCTTTTTCTTCCACTTTCTAGTAAGAAGAAGAACTATAACATTTCCCCTTCCAAGAAAGGCGCATAAGGAACCGAAGAGCTTAAATATTAAAAATCTCACCAGAAACGGAAAGAGTAAATAAAATCTAACTTTTAAAATTAACTTTCAAAATTAACAAAACCGAAATTATAGTAATTGTTTTCTCTTTTTTTTTCTTTTATAAACATCGTTTTGTATATTGTTGTTTAAATTGTTGATATATTTTTAACTTATACATTTTAATTGTTGTGTTTATTCATTTGTTTTTATTTGTAGTATATAATATTATTTATTTTCCTGTTTTATACTGTAACATACTTTATCAAGTTATTTTTGTTGTTTCTTTTATCTTTTAATATAATTATAATTGTTATTAATTTATTATTTGTGGTATACTGTTTATAATGTTTTTAATGTTTGTTTATGTAGTTTTGTTGTAATCTTGAATCATTGCTATGTGATATCTACCTTTTATATAATTTGATTTTGGTTCAATCAATTCATAGCTATTGTATCCTAGTCTTTTATTAATTATATGTGTTTTGATAGTTAAGGTTTAAATTTCTCCTTAGGGTGTAATTTTTTTTAATGCTTTCAATTGATGGTTAATTTTTTTATAATTATATTATTGGTTGTTGTAAATAATCTTCATATGTGCTTTCTTTGTAAATCTTTCCTTTTATATAAATAATTCTCTCTGTAAAAGCTAACTACACTGTTCAATCCTTATCTTTCTCCATTCCTTTTATATATATATCTACCTCTCATAAGACATTTTGTCTATAATTTGTATATCAATCATATTTATTTAATTATAATAATCATTTATTTAATAATAATACTTTCTACCCCTTATAATATATACTCTTCATTTCCAACTACTCATTTATTCTCTATACAAAACCTTCTTATCTTTCATTCTAACATCCCTTATTTATATGTACTTTGTTTCTCATTAGAATTGTCTTTCTAATCTTTTATTTATTTTTTAGCATAAACATTTGATATATTAAAGATATTTTAAGCATATTTTTGGTTAATTTTTACCCCTATCAAAATTATTTCTTTGTACTACATATTTGTATTGCAATTGTTTTTTCAACCTTTCAGCATATTGTTTTTAATTCATTATAATTAGTAGATGGTAACAATTTATAAGACTATTTTAATATTTACTATGAGTTCTGTTATGTTTTAAAGGTATATTCTATTATTGTTGAAATAAAACATTGTTTATATATTTTTATATCATTTTATATATTTTTGTATCAAATCATGTTCCTATTATTTACCTTTATCGTTGTCAATTTATGTTTAGAATTCCGATTTTCTGCAATTTATATTAAGTATTTATTTTTTTTTCGACAACTCTTAGGCTGGCTTGTCAGATAACATGAACCAAGTAATATCGTATTGCCCCTGCCTTGAGAATAGTGTAAATTGTAAATTACTATAAGGATAATTTGAGTGTTAATATAGATTAGTTTGTTATTATCGTCTTGTGTTGACACGTGTTTTGGTTATTAGTAGTAATTGTATTTTTGCATAGGGGTTCAATTATAATTTTGTTAATACAAAAGTATTGTTAATAATATAACATATTATTCAAAGTCTGGTGTGAAGAACACAAATACTTCAATATTAATATTTTTTGTGAACGTGTCCAAACATATCCCTCCCCAGAGACGCAGATACGTATTTCTTCTTTCTAAAGATTCATCAGTACGCCCCTGCTGGAGAAAGGATATCTTCAGACACATTCACAAAAAAAGAACGACTTCGCCATCTCAAAGAAATTATTAAGACCGAGCGTAGAAGTACATACAGCGCTACATATTGTCAGACTGCCGAAGTATTCTCGCTTTGTCTACATAACCAATGCAGAACTAACGAAGTTTTCCCAGTCCCACCTCTGGAAAAACTTCATTAGTTCTTCTTTCATAGTACTTAATCTAACGCTTATTTCTAACATGTATGTTCTTTTTCTTCCAGTTTCTGGTAACAAGAAGAACTATAACATTATATTTATATATATATATATATATATATATATATATATATATATATATATATATTCTTTTCTTATATTATTCTGCTTAATTTGTTTTGAGTTGCATTTTTTATATTAATTATAATGTTCATTTGTTTTCCTATTTTATATTGTCATAATTACATTTATGTCCTGCAATTGGGGATCACCTGTTGGGCATTAAAGACTGTTATTATTATTATTATTATTATTATTATTATATTGACTAAAACAAATGGTGATACGTCGACAAGTACCGTAAGAAAGATTTAATGCTTGTTGTAAATGTTGTACAAGAGTTTGTGGATATTAATTTCATTTCTGACCATTGGTCTACCACTTCCTATTTTGCGATTCATACATCACACTGTTGCTTTGAATAAATTCACAAAACGGCGAATGCAAACACAGAAATGGTCATATGGAACAGCGTTATTGACAAGTCCATTTAAAACATCTTCGTATACATCTCTCAGAGAATAAGTTCGTTCACCATCGATTTTTCTCCATTTCTTAAATAAATCTCAACCATATAATCCCTTTGCTGCTCATTAAATACATAAGCCGTTGTTTCATGATAAATTTGTAAGAATAATCGAAGATATTCGCAGATTGTCAATTTAATCAATGAGTGACAAATGACATTTCAGAAACTGGGTATGAATTATACTCCGACATGACTGCTTTCTTGTTCATAGTCTACTTGAAAAAGTTTTTTCTGGCTCACATATTATGTTTTTACGATGTCAAATTCTTTAGATAAATCTCTGATAATACATTTCCTAATTTTCGAGATATATGTGTTTGATTATATTCTTTATAAATTCGTAATAACAAAATATATAATCTAATCTAGTGCAAAATATCAATATATAAAAGATAATAAAAAAAGTAGTGATACTGGAACGAGAACTTTATTTGTACACTGGTAAAATTCTATTAACCCACCAAACAGCTGGAAAATATCACACTTGGAAAGATAAATATTTGAATAATAAGAATACATGAAACATCTGCACAAGTTCTCATAAGCAGAGTAAATAATATACCATAACCAGATAAACATTTAAAAAATTTGTACTACTAACTATTTTAATTACACTAAATGGCATGAGTATTGAACTATTATTCTATAAAAAACATAAATTCCTTCAAAATTTATTGGATATAATATTTCATATATACAGATTTTTATAATCGTAAAAAGACAATTAGTTCACCAACACAGTGGCTTCATCAGATACGTATTAAAGTAAGTTACTAATCTTAAACATCTCAACTAAATGGGTAGACAATAATTAACGCCAACATTTAAAAATCAAAACTTTAAGGGCAAGATTAGGTGTTGCGTTTACGTACTGTTGAACAAATTCAAGCTTGTGTAACAAGTTTTTACGAAATTCAAGAGATTTTTATCGCCGGTATTTCACCAGGATACATCATTATACTCCAGCAACAAAAGTATAAAAGTATAAAAGCTGCTCTGAAGACAGCAATAGCTTTCTTTTCGGCCAAAAAGATTATGGTAACATTTTTTGAGTTAGCAAAGACGCAATATTCATTTCATGACAATTGCACCCACTGGCGGAACATTCTTTCCATACATACAATCGTTGCCATAAAGAGCTTTCAAACGGCTGAAAATTTCCATGGGTACAACCTTGCAACGTTAAAAATTCTATCGCGGATTGTTGCTTGATACGCATCTCAGAAATCGAACTCCTAATAAATAGCGCTGTTACTCAAGGATTGCACACAGGTAAACTAAGCTCTATATGTAAAGACAAGATGCTCGAAATTACCGTTTGCAGGTTAGAATTTATTCGTATCCCCACTACTCACTCAATGCCGTTGTTGAAGACCCTATATATCAACCCGCCCTTGCAGATTACTAAATTTGCTAAAAATTTTCTGAAAGAGTACGCTTATATTTCTAATATTTGGCTAATACATGAAATGTGACAGAAATAATAATAGTTGTATATTTCTCTACA
Organism: Melolontha melolontha; assembly: GCA_935421215.2. Taxonomy (NCBI): domain Eukaryota; kingdom Metazoa; phylum Arthropoda; class Insecta; order Coleoptera; family Scarabaeidae; genus Melolontha; species Melolontha melolontha. Next base: position 92,567,875 of record OW285239.1, read on the forward strand.
CAATATCCAAATTTTCGTTCCAGAGGAAACTATTAAAAAACATAGAAAATATTGCTATGAAATTAGAAAATGTGTGTCCTGTCTAAAGCTACTTAAGCCTAATTAAAAAGTATATTATATAACAAAATGTAAAGTGAGTGATATCGTGCGAGTGATAATCTTGACACACGAAGCTCCAGCCGAGTGCGGAAATCTTACGAGCAAACGATAAACACTTGCCAACAAGTTTTGTAGAGTATTTTTCTTACGCCACAGAAAAATATTTATTGCAAAAATATTTCTTTTTTAGAATCAATAAAATTAATGGTTAGATTATTAATTTGACAGTTATTGAAATCTGATGATTATCTGATGTTGATATTGCATGTTAGAATGTGAAGGCGACGAATCGATTATTTCTGTTTCTGTTCTAACGCTTGATAATGAATTAGTAACTGCATTAACAATTTTATCTGCAATTTGTATTTTATTGGTAATTAACTTATCAATTTACTCTTCGGCGGCAGCAGTAGATTTCCATCCACCGCTTAAGAGTTGTGATGTCTCCACCTGCGTCAACAAGAATGGTAGCCAAGGATCGGCGAAAACAATATCATATGTACAGTTCTGTATTTTTAAGGTTTAACTAAATGGCTATTTGTTTAGGGATGCTGCCAAGTTTGTTCACATCTATCGGCTGTTTACTTCATTTTTGGTTATGATAATTTAAAAAGGAACAATGCTCATTTGTATTTGGTGATCTAAGCGCCGCATATTTCTTAAAAATTTTATAAAATTCACCCGTAATTGTGAAGGAACTTGCTTTCTTTGTTTTGGTGCCAGGTATTTTAACCAAAGCAGCAGATCTCAAATCTTCAATATCATTAATCTTCAGCTGGCTTCTCGTCTGCGGCATGCGCTATTTATACCAATAATCAATTTTGGTTAAAAGGTACTTGACGTCTTGAGCTTCGTGGATAAATCGATTAATTTACTCTGATGTCAAAATTTTTCACTTTTTCAGTTTGTTCAGTTACGCTTCAACAGTGCTCCTAATTTCAAATATTTCGCTATATCTACGTTATGATGAGCGCAAAGAGTACTTCGAAGAATAGAATACTGAGCCCATAAAGAACTGCAATTTTTCAAATAACAATATAAGCTATCAGTACATTTTCAGATTCCTTTTTTTCGCCAATCCATAAATTCGTACCTGTCTCTGGATTTAGGTGGTAATAGGTTGGGAGAATGGCTTTTTGCGGGTTCAAGTACTTCTGGTGGTGTACATTTCATACCCATAGACGAGTCGGTCGTTTTCTACAAAGTCAATAATAATATAACATAAAAGCCCATGGAAAGTGTAATAAACTTACCAAAATCCGTTTGTAGCTCACAATTTGCCCGAAAATGTTTGACGTTTCTTTTGCTTCTGAGCGCAGGTGTTCGCCCACATATTTAGTTTACACGTGTTAAGTCGCCTTCGAGCGCAGGTACGACGTAACGCCATAGAGAAGCGGATCCAGGCCAGCTAAATTGTAATTGATTGTTTTGTGTTGTTTATGATTTTAATTAATATTTTGGGTAATTCAAACACATCTAAATCTAGTTTTCACTCCATATTTCAATATCTGCATTTCATAGTTTCTTTATATATTCTAATATTTGTATTTAACAGTTTATTTATATACCTGTTGATGTTTGCAGTTAATAATTTGTCTATAAGTTTTCCCGTCAGATTAAATAGTTTACATTCGCATGTGTTCTTGTAAATTTTATATATACGGTATGTACATTAGCGGAGATCTCCGATAATAATTATTTTTATAACACATTTTTATATACAGATCCGTCTATATTTACATATTTGATATTTGTTGGCATATTTTGGGGAAACCGTATTTAATAAATATTGTTATAATATTATTTGTGGCGTTATTGGTTTCTATATTGTATTTAGATTCCATTTATCGACATTATGCCTTGTGGGTACGTTTGATATATATCTACGTCCTTAGTGTGACGTATGAACTCTAGTTACAATTTAACCGTAATTCATGGTGGCCTTTTATTATAATCAGACACTCAACAGCGTTTCGATAAGAACCCTGTGTCTTCACTGACCTTAGCCCAGGTACTGGCTAGTTGAATTGTATCTGTACCATCAACCTTCCCACATAGCTAAGACTTCTGCAGTATTTCTACAGTATATCGAGAAGTAAAAAAAGTTAGTTTTATGAAATTTTTTATATTTACCGGTAGCAATAGGTTAATTTTCTCAGGACGCATACACTAAACCCACGTGTTCTAAGAGAATACTAGTATTTAAATGTTGATATCATTATGAAACCAAACGTAATTTCATAATTACCTTCACTAAATAAATTGAATGTTTAATGAAAAATAATCTGTAATCTAAAAACAATATGATTTATAACATTCAGTGTTAAATCATAGTCATCCAAATAACAAAATATTTAAAATTTGAAAAAAAGCTCTGTATTCACACATCAACCTTTGCAATATTTATTTTCTTAAATATCTTAATATCATTTGCATAGTTCAAATTCAAGTCTATTATCTCCAAAAATATATCATTCGACTATAGCAAAAACAATAATGATCTCAAGTTGCTGTCTTGCGGAGACCTGTATTTATAAGAGGAAAAACTGTTTACAAAAATATATAATTTTTCATTTTTCATATAAACATATATTCAACAAATATCTTAAGCCATAAAACAAGTAAATGAAAAAATTATAAGGTACAAAGAAAATACAACGAACCAGGGGTATTATTCTATGTATTTATTAAGAGTATGATAACTAGGGGATTTGGAGAGACTAATGGCATTTACAACAAAAAAGTTAATCGAAAGGGAAATTAATCAGAGTAGATAGAAAAGAAGGTATCGTAAAAAGTAGTAAGCATTAGTAATTAACAATTCAAATCGTCTTGTAAACTGATTCTTATTACTTATTACTTAAATATTTAATTTAGAAATAATTACATTTTGTTTCGATATTATATTACTCAAAAGGACGCAAGATTAAAATTAATTTAGGACACGAATGGGCTGTTACGTTTCTCTTACTACATATTCAATATACTTTTCTAATATTTTAGTAGTATCTGTTTAAATATTGTAATGTAATATGGTATGTATATTCAATCAAATCCCTTTGGAAATTTTACGCACATGATAATGCGAAAAATCAATAAAAGTTATATTACATTTTGGCAAGCGTGGAAGTGAAAACAAATTATACGCCTCTTATTCTTTGATTTTTCATACGAAAAGCGTCTGAATCTGTTCCTGTCGGCAATGTGAGATGAAGCTTATTCTAATCTTACAGAAATATAAAGACAAAAAGACAAAGATGGAGACATATCAAGGATCTTGTGAATATATTTTACATAATTGTGCATGTGTTTTTCTATGCTATATTTATATTCCTATATGACTAAATTTGTTATTGCAAAGCTAATATTATAATAATAATTATAATAATAAAAAAAATATGTATAATAAATATAAAATCACACACAAAATGGTTTTACTCTACACATATCTCATATGGCGAACATGCTGGAAGAAATAGTAACAGAAGGAGAAAAGATGGGCTTACTGGTAAAAGAATGAAAGAATAATGACAATTAAAAGAGGCCTCTAGGCGAACACGAAGATCCTAAAAAATAAACTACCACCGAAACAGAGTAAATTAAAAATTTTTAAAACAATTATCAGATACGTAATGATACTAATGATATACCCGTACACCTGAAACAATGACATTAACAAAAAGAGATAATGACGTGAGAGTTGTTGAAAGAAGAATAATGAAAATAATATTTTATAGTGTAACTTGCTGGAAATTAGTATAGGACAAAAATGAATTGTGAAAGGGCAGTGTTGAATTACCAAGCCAGTGATGATATAGATTTTTTTGCTCCTTCTAATTAGGTTAGCCAAGAACATAGCACCCAGGTCTCCTAATATTTCCTAGTATGGAACTTTTCTATCTCCATTCCTTTTTATTTTCCCTTTTCAACCATGATCAGATCTCCCTTATGGAAGAATCCATAGTAATTCCACACATAAGTTCTGGTCCTATGATGTTCCCGTTTGAGTTTTGACTTGGTAATACTGAGTTTTATAGTCCATCGTTATGTTCGCCCTTCTTCTTGTGCAGCCAGCTTCCATAATTTTCCAGCACAAACTACAACCGCAAACAACTCAGCCTAGAAAACCGTCATGTATATTCCTTGGCTAAATGATATCTTCAGTTTACTATACATTCCACATTCCATCTCGTACACCATGATTATTGCGATTCCTCCGTAAACCCAGCACCTGATAGCTCACCGATTCATCGCCTTGTCAGTATTAAAATATTCATCTCATCTGTAAAATTTAATTTTGGGTATCATACTGTCCACCGCCATTTGTAATAACAGTTAGTCCAATATCGTCTGGCAGTATCTGTATAATCCCCAATTATATTATTGGGGATACCATAAACAATTAGACTTCAATCTCAGAATTGGAGCCACGATTTCTGCTGACACAAATAGTTCTATCGGAGAGAGACCCACTATCGTCTTACTATACTATAAAACAGGTGGAAATGTTAGAGCTACTAAAAGTATTTATGAAGGGCGGTTTCCGAACTGAAGATGTCAATCAATTGATTTAATTTTAATCGGTTAATTTAATTTAACCGTTTGTAACGGTTTACAAACCGTTTACGGATTGAGAGATCGCGGTATATCGCATCCAAGTTATGTAGACCATGGCCGTGAAATACGATATTTGGCAACGTATTTTTCAAGTTGCGGCTTATATCCGTGAAGACCGACTCGTGTAAAATCGTGTACTTCGGAAGTTTACCGATCGATTAGAAACTTGCATTCACGCAAATTCACAGCCACATTGAACATCTTTAAGCATTCCACCTATTTCACACAAATCTGTCCAGGGCAAAGAAATTGTCATTAAGAAAAGAGCCAAATAGGACACAGAAAAAAAATTAACATTTAATTAAAAATTACAAATGTAATTTATTATTTCTCCGGGTAAATTTCATATAAAGACAACTAAATTACAAATTCCATATCACCACAAAACGGTTATACCGTTTAAAATTTTTTAAAGAAACTCGATATTCTATTTTTTCGAGATATTACAAAGGTCGGGCCATTGACTTATTTATAAATAATAACAGAACAGCTGATGGATCTAAAAAATTAATGAATACATGTTCATAAACTTATCACACAAAGACATTACCGAAATGTGAAGGGGATTTCTTGGTGAACTTGAGCAAATAAATGCCTATTTGTTTGTTGAATCGCCATATAAACAAATAATTTCTATTTATTTAGATTCAATCTGGATACAGGGCCGTATTTGAAAAGAGTATGTTCCTAAATTTCCACAAAAATTTAAGTTTCGATAGAATACATTTTCTTGTATATTTGAATTGCTGTCTGTAAGTATTTATTATATGTTAGCGTACGTCGGCATATTTCATTTTCATCCTGTATACGATGATATTAAAGTATTTACTGTTTTTTATTTGATTTTCCTAAATAAATAAATAAATATTTACATTTATTTAAATAAAGATATATTTTCTGAGAATGACGTATATCTTAACTTGTAACAATAAACTAATTGCTTTTAAACATTCATAAAACTAAATCTTATTGTTCGTCATATCAGATAGTAGAGTATCAGTTATAATTGGTAGAACAACTATTTGTTCTTTTGCTTTCAAATAGTGATCATGTAAATCCTTTAAGATCTAAAGTAACTTCAATTTGACATATTGTCTAAATACACTAACATTAATATTCTAAAACCTATGCATTTATGATTATTGGAGAAACTCTTCCATAGAAAAGACGTTTATCACTTTCGTAACAATCATACTTGGACCGATGCAAACCTTTGTTATATTCACCCAGTTAAATTGTAAAACAAGTTATCGTCAACTTGAAGGCGGGTATTCTCAACGGTTTAATTATGGCATACCTACTTCCTTAATGGTCTTGTTCACGAGGCAACTGTCATGATCGCGTAGCGTTTTGACTGCAGTGTACGAGCTTCAGATAGCGCGCGATACTGTAAAACTTAGCCCCAGAAGGGCAATATTTGCAAAGAAGTTAGTAGCCATAATTTTCAATTAGTGCTACTCAGTTTTCTAGCACCTATTCATTAATATTCAGTTAATACCCAGTTATAACTATAAAATAGTAACTCATTTAAAATATATTCTAATTTAACTTGACATGCGTTATGTGTTCTTACACAACTTATACATTATTACTAGAGACCGGACGCATCAGGCTGAAATTACGATGGACCATATAAATAGTCTATGACAACGTTCAGTACAACACGCAGTTATTGAATAGCACTATTCATTCGGTTAACCGCTCATCTGTTTTTTGTCGTTGAATTGTGACGCAATTACTTCAATTACAGTTAAATTCCTTTCTTCATTATTTTATTTATTAGTTTATATTTCGTAAGATAAATAAAGTACGATGAGTTAGTTTCTTTTTTTTTATTGTTTTAACTGTTAATTACATAATTCGTAATTTTTGTAATAGATCCTGTTTAATATCGTTTCATCAAATCTACTTCTCCCAATTATTTTGACGTAAGTGTCCGGTGAATTTCGTTAAGTTTCAATAACTTACACATACATTTTTAATTTTCATTTATTTAGATGAAGAAGATTGTTGAAGTTACTTTTTCAGATTTGATATGGAACAACATCGAGAATGGCATCGTGAAACAATGGCGAGTTGGATTAAGGTTCATACTGATTGTATATCCATTGCCAGTTAGTCTGATATTTATTGCAAAATATCTTTAAAAAATTCCAAGAAATCGCACGTAAATATTATGTTTCTAAGTGCTACACGAAAGCAGTAGAACGCATTAGAAGCCATCTTTCAAATCAGAACCTAAGTGCCGACGAAACTGGCGATATTTTAGGACGCTGTGTGGTAAATGTTGTAGCTGGAGTAATACATCCAATTATTCCATATAACGCATATGTAATAGCAACAAAATTTATAAATACAGTTGATGTGGAAACAGTAGCTAAAACTGTTTACGAAAATATGCACCAAATGCTTCATTCGGACGACAGGTACAAAGAAAAAGTTCTTTTATTTGTCAGTGACAGTGCTGCATATATGTTAAAAACAGGAAGACTATTAAAGGAAACATATTCTAATATGCTGCATATTACTTGGGTAGCACATGTTCTCCACAGAATCTATAAATCTATCAGAGACACTTTCCCGGAAATTGATAGACTTGTATCCGCTTTTAAAAAAGTTTTCAGAAAAGCACCATTGAGAGTAGCTCTTTAGAAGGAAAAACTTCCATCTTTGTCACTGCCTCCTTCTCCTGTAATAATTAGATGGGGAACATGGTCGGAAGTTACTAGTTTTATGCAGAGAATTTCGATAGTTTACAAAATTTCGTTACATATTTAAATGACGATGCTCGAAGTATTTCTGAGAGCAAGGAATTAATGCTAATTCCAAATTTAAAAAATCAGTTGTATTTTCTTCAGGAGCACTTCGAAAATTTGCCAAAACTAATCACTTATTTTGAAAATCTAAATCTCAAATTAAATGATGGATTAATCATATTAGATGTAGCTATTAATAATTTGAAAAGTATTCCAAGTGACTTAGGATGTGGCCTTCGGCAAAAATTAAACGCAGATTTTAATAGAAATCCAGATTTAATAACATTGCGGCAACTGTGTACCGGGACAATGCCTCAAAATCTAACTACTAAATACGCTGAAATAAAAGAATATTTCCAGTATACACCTATTCCCTGTTGCGATGTAGAAAGGACGTTTTCTATCTACAAGGATGTATTTTATTCAAAGAAAACAAATTTGACGGAAGAGAACCTTGAGAAAGTATTGCTAGATAATATTAATACTCCTTTACTCAACTTAAATTACAAAATGAACAAATAAAAATGTATTTCGTATTTTATAGATCACCACCCGTTTGTTTTCCAATTATATAAAACTCTTTAAAAATACAAATTTTCAATAGTACGATAGTGCGATGAGTCATCGGCCTCTCGTGTCAGGTCCCTAATTATTATATATTGGGCTAATGCAAAAGTTCATCCCGTTTTTTTAACAAACGTTGAAGAAAAATTGTATCTACTACAAATCACGTTTCATAAATATAATGTATGCCATTCTGTTTGATAACTAGTCTACGTTTTAATTGCGTAATCCCGCCATCATAAAAGTTCTGAGAGATTTTTGCAGTCTTCCAAAGAAAAAAGGTTTTTTAAGCTGCTTTGAAGGGCTCGCAATAAATGAAAATCAAAGAGATGGTCTAACATAGTCGTTGTGGAACAGGCGGATTCACCATGACCTCTTTGCTTAACATTATTATCAACAATCTACTTTTCATCGCCTATTACCATCCGCTTCAAGAATAGATTTCATTGCGTTTCAAGAGAGAATCGCAAAAATAATTTCGGTGTATTAAAATTTTTTCCAATATCTCACGCTAACTATTCCAAGTTGACATAATCGCCTTAACATTGTTCACTGGCTGATTTCACCAATTCCTCCGATTGCTCTAGTAGAAAATAAGGAGCATATAACGCTCCTTATTTTCTACCTTTCTTAAAACTTGACAAAAATTTAATAACGCAACCAATAATACAATTCTTGTTTCACAAGTACTCGTCGAAATGCCCGCTATCAAATGATGTCAAAACTTTACACGCGTAAAGTAGTGTTTCTACAACCGCTAGTGTAAATAGCTAAAATAGCACTTCTAGTAAATGCTTCATTGTGCATGTGTGCTGTAAATTAATTCCGCCCACAAACACATTTAACTGTCAATTATCAATTTATAAAAATTAGTAAAAGTAGTGAAACAGCCCTATTTCGTTTGGTTAACGCTCAATCATGAAATTTAAATGCAATTTATTTTAACGTTTGTGATTTTTTCAACTGATTTTCTTAGTTCTGAGAAGACTTGTTGATACATTTTTGTTCTTAAAGATCTTATGTTGGTGACACTGATTTTAGATATTTGACATTTGAAATTTGTATCTTCACCAATAGGTACAATTTTGTAGGGTATCATGGCAGTCGTATAAAAAGTATGGTACAAATCTCGAGTTATAAATCAGTTACACTCTCGTGAAATTACACTAACTCGTCCACTTGTCCGTAATATGCTATTTACAAGACTAGTTACGTAATATTCTATAACGCTTCGGTTGCGATGTAATGAGTGTAATGACATCTAACCCCAAAAGCAAGATGAACTTTTACATGTATTCAATACGTTGTGTACATAAGACCATCACAAATATTTCGTATATTTTCTGAAATAAATATATTTTTCCCACTCCCCTTATAGTAAGCATACCATTAATACATTGTTTCTATTGACGTAAGTTGGTTTTACTGAAATGACTGTGATTGTTATGACAACGGGGCGTAAGTACTTTACTTATGCCCTTTAGGGAAAAAAAGTGCATCAAAACACGTGTTCTATTAATTTATATTTATGGTAATACATATTACAGTTTGTGCGATTAGTAACATTATAACATTAGTAACAAAATTGGGATATTTATTTATATTTCTTGATAATTCAATGTTATTATCACCTACTTTATTAGCAACACTTAATGTCTAATTTATTAAATTCCGAGGTTGTTCACCGTTACTGTTTATCATGATTACATTTAATTTTTGAGGATTTTATTGTCTGGGGAGTGGGAAAAATGCTATAAGCAATTTGGGAGGTAACATTTACCAGTCTCGAACTCTATTGCAAGTCCTCGAGCAAGCCCTCGGACGCAAACTAGTCCTCGACTAGTAAATGTTACTTACCTCCCTTATTACTTAAATAACTATTTTGCAGTTTCGGAACTAAAGTTGATACTTTAGTACCTGTTTGCAAGGACTAAAGAGAGTCATTTAATCCCTAGGGAACAAATATTAATTGAACTCCCTAGAGAATTTATTGACAGATTAAAAAAAATAATGTCAAACTTGACAAATTTTTATTATAATTTTTGAGACATATTGATAGTAATGTTAATGCAATTAACAAATAATGGTTTATTGCTTTCATCAACGATGTTTGATGCAATTCCACAAGATGAAGTTGGTCCTGGAGCTAACGTAGAAGGGCTTGATATTTGGTCAACTCCAAAAATTTGGAGGCCATTTTTTTTGTTATCAATACTATATTTCACGTTAAACATGGTTTTTAACATTGAATGGTGGGCTCAAATCGTAGAAACACAACCTTTTTTCGCTATTTCATTAAAAAAATACCAGCAAAGCTTTTCTTTAAAATCACGGCACAATTTCAAAAACGTTTCATATTGTTACTTATAAATTTTACGCGATATGGGAGGCAGTAGGTCTTCCAACGTCTCTTCGGCAGTTTTTCTAGTTAAATTCTTCACGATTTTCATTCATTTTTGCAGTTTTTGCAAAATGACAGAGCTCATTAGCAACGTAACTATGATGAATTTAATGGCAAACTCGCATATTTAAAATTTGAAATAACGTTCATAATTATCAATTTTTGTGATAATAACTCTGTTTCGGAAGTGAAAAGAATAGCGTATACACCACGGGACTAAAGTGTTAAAATCCAGTCGCGGCATGAAAGGCTGCACTTTAGTCACTGAGTATACAATATACTATTTATTTCCATTGTAAGTAATAGGGAACTTAAGATGATTTCAAAAAACAAATTGCGTCTGAAGCTGAGTTTATATTTAATCATACATTTGATTACCTATATTAAGCAATATTAAAATAGACACAAGTCTGAAGTTGTTTCGAAATGATTCGTGAATGTAATTTATGTGGATGCACAACAAAAATCAATTTGAGGTGACAAACAAATTGATAGCGAAGCCAAACATTATGTGCAATTGGAGTCGCACCTGTTCATTATCAATTTACTAGTGGAAATGTATAGGGATTCCATCTGTTATCAGAAAATTATTGATTAGATGAACAAGGAGTGTATAGACAGATATGTATATCTTCATTTTGATATAGATAGACGAAACGTACACGAAATTGCGAACGTAGAAATGTGTCACTTAAATGCTAAATATTTTGGAGACAGCAAAGATAAATCTAATTTTATTACACAATATAGCTGAGTATAAAACGATAGTTGTTGTATATGCATATAAAGAATACTTATAATTATTTAATAATTTATAGATCACGAATCTATGTAGTTGCTCGCCTATATAATGCAGTCAATTTGTAGAAAAAATAAACGCTATAAAAAGCTGTATGAAAATATAAAATGTTATACGCTGAGCCTGGTAAAATAAAACACAATTTATTTACAAAAACATTTATTTATAATTTTTCAAAGTATTCTCCTCCACAATCAATGCATTTTTGCATCCGTGGAAACCAATCTTGAAAACAGTTTCTCCAATCTTCTGGGCGTAGTTTGTTTATTTCATTTTTAAAACCGTCGCTTTTTCGGCCCATATTAAACGGGTGTACGTAATTTATCCTTTGCCCGTGGAAATAAGAAGTCATTAGGTGATAGGTCTGGACTATACGGTGAATGACCCATTATTTCTATGTTTTGGGCATTCAAATAGTCAGTTGTTCGAGCGGTAGTGTGGGCCCGAGCGTTATCTTGATGCAAGATGATCCTACCTGTTTTTTGCGAACATTTTAGAGAACCTGAGGCATACAAACTGTAGTGTCTCATTCTGAATTAACAGTACGTCTATCTTCCAGTGTTACAGTGAAAACGTGCCCACTAATTCCAAAAAATGTGGCGACTATCTTCTTGTTTCGGTTTTTTTCACGAACAACTTTTGTTGGAGCCGACTCATTCTCAAAGACCCAAACTGACGATTGTTTCCTTTTTTCAGGATCATAGTAGTATATCAACCATGATCTATGGATATAAAAGTTGGGTACTAAACAACCAACTAAGCAAAATACAAGTCCTAGATATGAAATATCTGAAAGGCGTCAAAGAAATCATACGAAGAGGTAAGACATTGAACGAGGCAGTTAGAACAGATCTAACGCATTGAGAAACCACACCTAATATGGTTCGAGCACATAGTAAGGATGGAGGATAAAAGGCAAACGAAAAGGGTATGGTTAGCAAAATCAATGCAGAAAAGACAGAGAGGAAGGTCAAGAAAAACATGAGATCAAGAAGTGGCATACTGTCTGAAGGAACGAGAGGCATCCTGAAATGGGGGAATGAGGATAGCACAGAATAAGAAAATAGGAATATTGATTAATTTTAAGTAGAAATTCGCAGTATAGAATTTTAACTATTTACAGAAAGAACGTACAATAACTGACCAATAATATGCTGATGTGCTAACACCTTTCAATGCCGAACTGAAGAAAATTTCTATAAGAAATGACTCTCCCACAAATAATCCTCGTATATATCAGAAACTCAAGGAAGAGTAACTAAGGTCTCGAAGTTTTGCAGGAATGATATACTGATGAGTAGAGTGGAACATAAAATTAATTAGTTAAAATTAGTTTGGTCAGGCCATATGTTTGGGAAAATACAGTATATTTACATTGGGAAAAAAAATTGAGACAATAAAAGACAACCCAAACCACACAAAAAAATATTTTTTTCCCAATATAAATATACTGTATTTTCCCAAACATATGGCCGAACCAAACTAATTTTAAAACGAAATAAACAATTTCATTTCTGCACCAAGATATTTAGTTACACTAAATATTCCGAGAAAGGCAGATCGCCCCTAAAAAGGTCGACATGTCCGAACAATACATATTACACAAAATATGTGTTTTAACACGAAACAAATTGGTGAGTTTTGTATCCTTTAATTTTCCTTACTTTAATTATTATTTTAATTTTAATTCATTCATACAAATTGTAAATATATTTCTTACCTTTCGTTGTATTAATTTTTTAGTTCTAATCACTTGAAAAAGACTTAATTATATAAAAAAAGTCGAAACGTCGTAGAAAAAACTGAAATTCATTAAAGGTCGCTAAACCAAGAAAATGTCTATTATTTTAATATTATAACACGGCCAATAAAATAAATAAGAAATTAATTTTAATTCTTATTAACACTATATATATATATATATATATATATATATACATGTATATATATATATAGTAGATTAAATTAGTCGGCGATTTAAGGTCTGTTTTACTTTGATATGTATATATTTAAAACAATCTTTACATGTTTCGGCACATAATGCCTTTTTCAAAGAAATTTAAAATATAAAATTTTGTATTTTAATCTACTATAATATATAAAGGTCAACAAATAATTATATATATATAAATAACTTAAAAGAAATTATCGATCGTACTATATTGGTTAATAATAAATTAAAAACGTGCAAGTGGTCTGTCAATTAAAACTCATTTATTTTTTTATCTCTATATTTCACAAAGAGTTTGTTGCTTCTTCAGGAGATTCTACAAGAATAATGAACAAGACACAAGGTCTTTTCCCAATACGGACATCACTTTTATGGTGTGTGATGCGCTGTTTTAGCCATTGCGATGACTGTTCGGATTGTTGTGGCGTTTATATAGGAGACATCGCAATGGCTAAAACAGCACATCACACAGCATAAAAGTGATGTTCGTATTGAGAAGAGATTTTGTGCACTGGTGGACCATGCACTTTATCTTGACCATATATTTAATTTTGTCGATGTTAAGATCTTAGACGTTGGAAATAACCATAAAAAATAATCATTTTAGAAATGGTCCACGTTAACAGAGACACAAATAACGTTTATTATAGGTCTGATACTAACGGACTAAGTACAATTTTTTTCGATATACTCGGTTTGGCGATTAGTTGACCATCTAAAATTTTTTGTTAATTGATCCTTGTATTGTTAAATTTATAGTGCATTGTTTTTGGTTTTGAAATTCATGTGACTTTAGTTTTTTGCTATATGATTCGTTTTATATTTTTTATATTTTAACTTTTACATATACATGTTTTTTAAAGGTTGATGTGACACCTTATATCTATAGTTACATTATTGTTTTAAATATAATCAATTTTAATATGTCTGTGTACGTCACTTTCTCTTCTTTTTAACTCTACATTCTGTGAGTATTTTACTATTGCTTTATACACTAATTTATTTAATGTCTTGTTCATTAATCTTCTTGTATCTCCTGAAGAAGCAATAAAATCGTGAAATCTAGAGATAAAAAATAAATAAGTTTTAATTGACAGACCGCTTGCCCGTTTTGAATTTATTATTAACCTATATATATATATATATTGATATAAGGCAAACCTGAACATAAGGATGCCTAGGAGAACAAATAACAGAATTTTTAAAAAAACTAATGTACTCATTAGAATTATAGGAAATTTCGAAAACTGAATTCTTCTCATGGTATATCAATAAAGTTGATTTCGCGTTTATTTTAATGCATAAAATTAATTCTCACATTTCTTTATTTCTATCCTTTCAGTTGCTTTAGTTATTTTATTTCGAAATCTTGTATTTACCAAGATATGTCAACTTAATTGATTATCAAAAATAGATAATAATAATTTAGGTGAAACTGTACTTATTTAAAATAAACACAGCGGGAGAGTTCACCACCATAAAATGACATTATGTAAACTTATTAACATTTACATATTAATTATTTATATATTATAAAAAACTTTAGAATTTATGTTAAGCTCATGTATATTTGCAATGATTAAATTGTTATTTTCTTTAGAAAAATATGACGAGATTAAAGTAATGCATACGAATTAACGAATAAGAAGCCAACTGGAAAACAAAACACAGTTGGCGTCATCAGAATAAAAACGCCAAAAAAAATGCCGCATCATATAAAAGTGCATCTCTGAAAATTAAAAGAAAAATACACAAAATAAAATTAGAAACTTATATAAAACACTAGTAATACCTTACCTATACATCCAGTACCTGTTTGAAGTATTTTACGTGCCCAACCGATTTCCTGTACCTTAGAAATCAAGAATTGCTGTTTACCGGGGAAGCTAACTGCTATAGGAGAATTCTAGGCCAAACGACGCGCCATTGCCCATAGAAAATCGTATCCTGCATTAATTGACTTTCCAGACCATATCCAGTAACAACAGTCCTGAAACCATTCACTTAAGTATTCTTTAATCTCCAATGAACTATAGAAAATGCAAAATTAATTCATTTCATTTAAATAATAAACATAATCTATGTATTATTAAAAATTTATAACCTAGTATACATTTGATGTTTATGAATGCAAATTAAGTTAAAAGAATCCAGTTTTCTTGTTATTATATTTAATTAGATACTAAATTCATTTAAATATTAGAAGTTACGTAGGTAACATGTATTTAAATTGTTTTGCTAACCTAGAAAGTTGATCACATTTAATTTAACACGTGACATGTTACATTTTCATTATAATTATAATTTAGTAATAATTTCAATCACTTACCTGCTTTGATTTTACGTCATTAAAGACTTTTACATTTATCCTTATCTTGCTCGTTTTATTCTTGGTAGTTTGATAACGTATTCACCATTGTTTATTGTATAACCTCCAACAAAATTGGTGTATATTCTATTTAAACACCGACCCCACTAGAAGGTGCATTGTATATGTACCAACCAAGAGTACTTTTGTTCTTTACTAGCTGGACACCCAAAGTTATAAAGTGTAACACACACACACACACAAAGAATAACCTTACAGAGAAGCTGAGTACATAAACAGCTGTTTAAGGGCAAGTGCACTTAGCGTATAACATTTATGCATTTCAGATTTGTACGCATGCAACAGAATATGATAAAGAACCCCATCTATATGTAACACATATTATCATATTTAAAAAAATAGATATTTGTCATACATTTATCAATACCGCCCTTAACAGTTACAATTCATTTATAACATTTAAAAATCAGCTTTTATCTATAAAGCATTCTTTCAGCATCATTATTTGATGCAATCCAATATTCTATTATATAGATTGACTTTACATTACAGCTTCACTGTACTTCATCAATTAACTTTGTATTTATTAACTCTAGCTCTTTTAGTTTTATATTATTTGGCTAGCCCAACGAAGAGCTCCTTATAGCATTATATTAATATATATATATATATATATATATATATATATAATATCTTCGTGACCTTGGTATGATAAGGTAAACTTAATAAGTCGGCGATTAAAGGTCTGGTTCATTACTTCAAAGTATATATATTTAAAACAACCCTACATGTTTCGGCAATATGCCTTTGTCAAGGGAATACAAAATATATATTTTGTATTCCCTTATTAAACATGTAGGGTTGTTTTAAATATATATACTTTGAAGTAATGAACCAGACCTTTAATCGCCGACTTATTAAGTTTACCTTATATATATATATATATATATATATATATATATATATATACAGGGTTGGGCAAAAGTAACGCATCAGTCGAATAATTCCGTAAATATAAACTTAAGAACAAAATGTTGTTAACAAAAGTTTTTTGACAAGTTATTTTGTATTGCCTTCAATCATTTGTTTTTTTTTCATGATGATTACATATGACAGCTAAAAAAATTTTTTTTTTAAATGGAAATAATATTATTTTTTAGACAATTCGGAATCTTTATTAAGTTCTGAATATGAATGCGTACTATTTCATGGGATTAGATAATAAAAATATTGAGAACAAAATAAAATTTAATAAAAGTAAACAAACTACAAAATTAAATTAAATGCTCAAAGTGACGTCCTTCTACGACCTGACAGTGTCCTAAACGTTCTCAAAAATGACGAATTGTATTTTGTAAACTATTAGGTGGTATGGCTTGTATCTCACGAGCAATTTTTGCTCTCAAATCATCTAGGTTTCTAGGTTTTTCCTTGTATACTGCGACTTCAAGTGTCCCAAAAGAAAGAAATCCAATGGATTTAAATCGGGAGACCTAGAGGGCCAATCAATAAAACCCCAACGTCCAATCCAACGACCGGGAAAAATTGTGTCTAAATACTGTCGAACATTAATAGCATAATGTGGTGGTGCTCCATCTTGTTGAAACCATAGATTACGGCTTGGCATGCTTTGTTGATTGTCGTTAGGAAATAAAATCAACAGATCCGGTACAATATGGTTTCGCAATAAATGTAAGTAACCATCACCATTTAGGTTGTGTTCCAAGAAGTACAGACCTATGATTCGTTGCCCAACAATGCCAGCCCACACATTAAGTTTGTGGCAATGCTGTGTATGATTTTCTCGCATCCAATGTGGATTCTCAGTCACCCAATAACGGCAGTTATACCTATTTACAATTCCATTTAGACAAAATGTAGCTTCGTCAGAAAATACGATGTTGTTTAAAAAATTTGGATCGTTATTTATTGGACAATTCCATTATTGTTTCACAAAACTGTAATCTTCTGTCCGGGTCATCTTCGTTAAGTTCGTGCAGTAAGTGTATCTTATAGGGCTTGTATTTGTTCGCTTTTAATATTCGTCTAATAAATCTGCTACTCATATCATTTTCTAATCCTAGTTGAGTGGTTGACGTAGTGGGATTTTCTGTTCCAACAAGTAAAACATGAAGAGATTGGTCTTCATTAGTGATTTCTTTTGGTCGGCCAGCTTAGGTATATCTCTAACATCGCCCGTTTCTCTAAATTTAATAACCAATCTCGAAACTGTTTATTGAGCTATAGGATCTCGATCCAAATAAACATTATTGAATAAAGTGCAAACTTCGTGATGTGAACGTTGCCTGTCACCATATCCGACCATCATAAGAATTTCTATTCTTTCTTTAGTAGTTTAATTTGACCATTTTAACACAAAACACGTATTAAAAAAAGCAAGTTTTACGATGGAAACTATTTTATTGTGAAACGTCAATAATTCAATGACAGTCAAAAAATCTACAATTTCCAAAGCAATATACAAAACACTGCACTAGACAAATGTACATTTATTAAATTTAATTTTTTTCTCAATATTTTTATTATCTAATCCCATGAAAAAAGTACATATTCATATTTAGAAATTAATAAAGATTCCGAATTTTCTAAAAGAAAATATTATTTCCATTAAAAAAAAAATGTTTTTTTGCTGTCATATGTAATCATCATGAAAAAAAAACGCAAATGATTGAAGCCAATACAAAATAACTTGTCAAAAAACTTTTGTTGTCAACATCCTAAAGTTCATATTTACGGAATTATTAGACTGACGCGTTACTTTTGCCCAACCCCGTATATAAATATATATATTGTTACGTTTCTAGTACTAGGTAAATGAATGAATGAATGTAAAATGTGAATAATTGATTTAATATAATATGGATATATATATATGAATGAATGTTATAAATGCCCCAAAAGTTGGGATGACATATGTTATATTTCGGTGAACGTAGATTGTATATAAAAATTTATTTAAATCGGGCTTATTCAATACTTATCTGTTTTTTTAACGGCTAGCTTATTTCTCTCTCAGGGTTAAGGTAGGTTCACTTCTCTCCACTTTGAATTTATTTACGTAGCTTATTTAATTGGAAATGGAACAATATCTCAAGTACTTTACAAAAAAAAACCAAAGTAAAATATTGACAATTAACTTTATTAATAAGAAAACATCTTGAAAAATTTCAGAATTTAAATATAACAGTTTCGTGACACACATATATCATAAGGGAGACACACTCAGCAGTTGGTATTCTTACAGTACAAATGCAATATGGTGTAAGACAAGTGCAAATAATTGTTGCGTTATTAAAATATTTTATAAAAGTGAAATCGAATCAAGTTTAATATTAGAAATAGTGAATACTAAGTTTTAAATAATGTTGAATAAAAATTACAGTGGTTGAATATCTGTGAAAGCAATGCAAATAATTATTTATAGAATAAACAAAAAAAGTTCTAGAAGTGTTCATAAGCAAGTTAAAAATGGCGCGTATAATATTTGTAAAAATAGCAAAAACCTGAATCTTCGGATATAACCTCTGTTGATTCCTGCGCCTGTGTTCTGGAGAAGTCTTCACAGCGGGAACCTGGAGAATATTTCTGCTACTATCCCTCGGGATGATGTGAACTTTTCCAAATCTCCAAGTCCGACGGCGGCTTGAACGGATGGCCGATCTCGAGCGTTCAAAGATGGTGTTCGATGTACGGTGAAATTTTGGGCGGGTAGTTTTCGTATCGAAAACTATAAAAATTCGTAACTCTTGAACTGTTTGGTCGGAAGATGTTAAATTTGGTCTACAGGTAGTTCGTAGGTAGGTGAAACGTTTGGTAGACTTAAAAATCTCGAGCACTTAATATTTCCGCCAAATTATTTTAATTAAGCCGGAGCACAAAAAAACGTGACCTCTCGTTGCAACTACTAATTACCGACGCCAATCTTTTCATTTGTTTTTAATTGCATAACTTGCCGCAAATCGCTCCATTCTTTACTTGCATTATCTTTTTGAATATTATTAAATTAAACATTTTTACAGTGTAAAACAGTTAAAAAAATTACATTTTGATTTATAAAATAACTTTAGTTAGGTAACATATGTTGATGTGTTTACAATCACTCTGTCAACATCTGTTTCTTTGCGGGTTATTGCACCGTTAAAATTGTGGGCGGGGCTTAATTGTTCAAATACATTTAAATATAAATACGTTAAATTTGTTTGAATAAAGTCGCGTTATATATTAATTTGAAATAGAAATGAATATAAACATCACAATAAAAAAAAGAAAAATAAGTTAATTATTTCAAGGCAAATTTGTCGTCATAATAAAGTATTTAACTTTGAATCAATCTTTCCCCTTCTTGGTATTAAAGTACATAGTAAATACAAACATTACAGTTACATGTATTCTTTGTATTTCTTTTCAGAGAAAGAGCCCTTCTTGCAATGCCTCAATTTCCCCCTTGATAAAAGATAGAAACTTGTTGAAAGCTTTTAATCAACTGGGTAAAGGAGTATGAAAGAAATATACAAGTGCAGTATAGTGCTCTGATGAAAATTTAATGAAATGTGTGTGTTCACGTTAAAAATACTTTAAATTCTATAAGTAGTTATTTATATTATTCTAGCAAATAATTCCCTATTTAGTAAATGTCATTAAATGGTTAAAGTTGATTGTTTTATTTTGTTGTTCGGGTTTTTGTTTGGAAACCTTTTTAATACTAAGTAGTTACTTTCTTCTTCCTTTTTCTTTTAATAATAATATAATTAATTTAATTAGCCTAGTTTAAATGTAAACTTGTGATTAGTATAGATAATATAGTACTTATTATTAGTTTACGGACTATAACATGTTTGGTTTGTTTGTTTATTTTTACTGGGCGGTTTTCTGATCTTTTGTTTGCGTTCTATTCTGATGTTAATAGCTTTAAATATATTAGTAAATAGTTATGGTGTTCTGTTTTGGGGTTGTTTTATATTTTTGGTAAATCTTTTATCGATGGTGTATGCTTAACATTATTTATACATTGTTTCTTATTTATCTTTGTTTCCAATTCATATCAATATTAGTTTTAACTTCAATAATAAATAATTCTCTCTTTGTCAATACAAATCCTTGCCTTTCAATTCCTACTCTTATCTGATTCCATACCTTTAATATACATAAATTCCTTACAATAAGACGCTTGGTCTATATATTTTAATAATATTTCATAATATTCATATAATTATAATAATTCATTTATTTATTCATATTCAATTCTATATCCCCCATTATCATATATTAATTCCTTCTAATCCTTTGTAAATCTTTCCTTTCCATTTCTTGCCTTTTCATCATACCTTTATTTATTTTTAAGATCATACTAATCTTTGCATATTCTACCCTCATTCTCTCATATTGTTTAACTTTAGCATACTTATAATTGCTTCGTTTTCCCCCTTTCAGATGTTTTAACCTTTGTTATATAATCTCATTTCAATAATTTTTTTCTATCTAAGTTTGTTCTTAATAATTTTAATACGTTATGTTGCTTTTGCCTCAGAATATTTGGCATATTAATACTTGTTTATTAGTTTCCTTTTAATGTATAGCTCCAGTCATGTTAAGTTTCCCTTATTATTGTAAGTTAGTTAGTTTGTTATTTACTCGTTTCTTATCTTTAAGTTTCTTAATGTTGTTTTTTTTTTGTTTGTTATTAAATTGTGTTGACTATATCCTTGTTAATATATAAAGTTTTGCGTTCAGTTGAGTTATCAGTCATGAATAATCCTTTCCCCATCTTTGCTTAGGTCGTCTTATTATTTATAGAACACCGAGATTCTGTTATCCTATATTAAAATGTTGATTTTTCGTCGACGAGCTTTAGGCGTGACCTGGCAATGGCAGTGGTATAAAAATATCATGTAACTTCGCCCTCGGGTTATATGAATGTTTTTGATTATGAGTGTCATGTTTAAGATATTGTAGGTATTAAAGTATTTGTAAATAATTATGTGGGTTAGATTGCCTTCTATATTCATTAAGTTATTAATGTTAGTGTGTGTAACTAAGTATTGCAAAGTTAGGCTTGCTTCTTGGGTGTAAATATTATTTGTTAGTGTGTTGTGGGTTGCATAAGCGAGATGTATATTTTTAATTATAAATATGTTAAGTTCGTTTCTACCTGTCGTCAGTGTTTTAATATTGTCGTCCTCCTGAGTGTTGTTTATTAAAAAGTTGTGATAAGCTCCGTCTTTTATTCGAGATTGATTGTGTGTTTTTATTTTATTTTTGTATCTGAGCGGTTGGTTAAACTTTCGGTCCGGAATCATTTTAGTTACTTTTTTGTCATTAATATTGTTAATTCTTGTGTTAACTTGTTGGTCCTTTAGTTCAGGCTTGGGTAGGTCTAATCCTTTATCATTTGTCCCGCATTGTTGATTTATATTAGTTATTATGTGTTCACTAAACGCATCAAATTTGTGTTTAATCCTCTCTCCCATGGCTTTTTGTGTTGCGGTTATTTCAGCAAGCTTGACATCGATATCCCCCTTGAATGTATTGAGTTTCTTTTCTATGTTGGTGTTGTTTAATTCTATTTTTTCATTTATGTTAATTAGGTTAATTTCTAATCTCGTCGTAAGTTCGTTATTTAAGTTATTTAAATCTTGTTTTAGTTCGCTATTTAAATTCGTTAGGTCTCGTTTTAATTCTTGGTTGTTGGTGTCTAATTTGGTATTTAAATCTTTATTTGAATTGTTTATATCTTGTTTTAGTTCGCGATTACTAGTATCTAGTTTGTTATTAAGGTCTTTATTGGCAGTGTTCATGTCTTCATTATTAGTATCTAATTTGGTATTTAGTTCTTGCATTTGTGCCATTAACATGTTAAACATGTCCATGAATTTACTGTCAGGCGAAACACTGGCCTCTCCT
This sequence comes from Melolontha melolontha, assembly GCA_935421215.2. Classification (NCBI taxonomy): domain Eukaryota; kingdom Metazoa; phylum Arthropoda; class Insecta; order Coleoptera; family Scarabaeidae; genus Melolontha; species Melolontha melolontha. Next base: position 92,590,312 of record OW285239.1, read on the forward strand.
GAAACGGACGGTTGCGGTACTGCAATATCCCCCTGTTCAGTCCGGTCTTCTTCCACTGCGTCTTTCGGGGTCTTAGCTCTGTGTCTCGTATCCATTTTAGGGTATATTTAGTTAGTTTGTAAATTATATTAGTATTTGTACAAGTAGTTGTAATTATATTGTAAATATGTTAGTTGTAAAATGTTGTTGTTTACAATGTTACTAGATTTAATGTACACACGTAAATGCAATGACAAATAACACAAATATACATAAGAAATATGAATCTGCACTTTAATATTTCCCTGTACCAACCTTTAAATATCTTACAGATGGTCTCGAAGACAGCAATCCCTTGAAATACAAAACCGTGCTCTCTCTCTCTGAAGTTCCACAAAGACAAAATAACAAACACATAAACAAATAGTACAGTATGGTAAATGCGAATACAACGGTTCTCCTTGTTTTTTTTATTAATTCTTTGTGCCACGAAAACTTTGTTACTTGAGAAAGTGTTCCTAATTGATATGTTCGATAATAGAGTAACTTTTTGTTGAAGTGTGGAGTAGAAGTTCGCCCCAAAACGTTAGGGTGCCATTTGTTACGTTTCTAGTACTAGGTAAATGAATGAATGAATGTAAAATGTGAATAATTGATTTAATATAATATGGATATATATATATATATATATATATATATATATATATATATGAATGAATGTTATAAATGCCCCAAAAGTTGGGATGACATATGTTATATTTCGGTGAACGTAGATTGTATATAAAAATTTATTTAAATCGGGCTTATTCAATACTTATCTGTTTTTTTAACGGCTAGCTTATTTCTCTCTCAGGGTTAAGGTAGGTTCACTTCTCTCCACTTTGAATTTATTTACGTAGCTTATTTAATTGGAAATGGAACAATATCTCAAGTACTTTACAAAAAAAAACCAAAGTAAAATATTGACAATTAACTTTATTAATAAGAAAACATCTTGAAAAATTTCAGAATTTAAATATAACAGTTTCGTGACACACATATATCATAAGGGAGACACACTCAGCAGTTGGTATTCTTACAGTACAAATGCAATATGGTGTAAGACAAGTGCAAATAATTGTTGCGTTATTAAAATATTTTATAAAAGTGAAATCGAATCAAGTTTAATATTAGAAATAGTGAATACTAAGTTTTAAATAATGTTGAATAAAAATTACAGTGGTTGAATATCGGTGAAAGCAATGCAAATAATTATTTATAGAATAAACAAAAAAAGTTCTAGAAGTGTTCATAAGCAAGTTAAAAATGGCGCGTATAATATTTGTAAAAATAGCAAAAACCTGAATCTTCGGATATAACCTCTGTTGATTCCTGCGCCTGTGTTCTGGAGAAGTCTTCACAGCGGGAACCTGGAGAATATTTCTGCTACTATCCCTCGGGATGATGTGAATTTTTCCAAATCTCCAAGTCCGACGGCGGCTTGAATGGATGGCCGATCTCGAGCGTTCAAAGATGGTGTTCGATGTACGGTGAAATTTTGGGCGGGTAGTTTTCGTATCGAAAACTATAAAAATTCGTAACTCTTGAACTGTTTGGTCGGAAGATGTTAAATTTGGTCTACAGGTAGTTCGTAGGTAGGTGAAACGTTTGGTAGACTTAAAAATCTCGAGCACTTAATGTTTCCGCCAAATTATTTTAATTAAGCCGGAGCACAAAAAAACGTGACCTCTCGTTGCAACTACTAATTACCGACGCCAATCTTTTCATTTGTTTTTAATTGCAAAACTTGCCGCAAATCGCTCCATTCTTTACTTGCATTATCTTTTTGAATATTATTAAATTAAACATTTTTACAGTGTAAAACAGTTAAAAAAAATTACATTTTGATTTATAAAATAACTTTAGTTAGGTAACATATGTTGATGTGTTTACAATCATTCTGTCAACATCTGTTTCTTTGCGGGTTATTGCACCGTTAAAATTGTGGGCGGGGCTTAATTGTTCAAATACATTTAAATATAAATACGTTAAATTTGTTTGAATAAAATCGCGTTATATATTAATTTGAAATAGAAATGAATATAAACATCACAATAAAAAAAAGAAAAATAAGTTAATTATTTCAAGGCAAATTTGTCGTCATAATAAAGTATTTATACTTTGAATCAATCTTTCCCCTTCTTGGTATTAAAGTACATAGTAAATACAAACATTACAGTTACATGTATTCTTTGTATTTCTTTTCAGAGAAAGAGCCCTTCTTGCAATGCCTCAATATATATATATATATATATATATATATATATATATATATATATATCTTAAGCTATTAAAAAGATTTTTTGGTGACATCTACATGGTTTTAAAGAAAAGTGTATAATGATTCTATTAGATGGACTAAAGCTGACAAAATAGTTCCAGTATTTCATAAGTCCATACGGAATGTAAAAATTCCTCTTTTCGTAATAATTTCATTAATTCCTTTAAAAAATAAATGTACTGCGTAGGAAACATAAAATGTGTAAAAATTAAGAAAATAAATTACTTTAAGCATGATTTGTATTTCTTATTTTTTAAACGAGACGGATGCTCACAACTCGTTGTCTACATTAGGAAAAATATAAACATAGTACTAGGAATAATACTGAAGGAGATCAATTTGTTTAACAGTATATAAGTTTGTTGTTTATATAAAACTTATATCTAAACAGAAAACTTTTTTGAATAATTGGATTGATTAGGCTTTTACTTGATAACGATCCATAATTTAAACTAGAAATTAAAAAAATAGCTACAATTTTCGCTTTATTAATACGTCATGGTAAAACTACAATTGTTTCGCCAACACAATGGCTTCGTCTTGTACGTAATAGATCTATTATCTCAAAACTTGCTCTAGTTAGTACGTACCTGACGAAGCCACTGTGTTGACAAAACAATTGTCTTTTACGATCACATAGTAAAGTGAACTAAGTAAGTTTACTTTTAATTTTTATTTTAAGAAATATAAAAGTATCTTACCTTTCTCTTGAAGGATATCTTCCGTAATTGTGTCGAGCCTAAAGTTCCTCTGCGACTTCGATGATGTTGCTGAATTATAGTCCGTACTACTATTTGCGTGGTTATAAATATCTACCAAAAGCTGATCTACAAGAGCGGATGTTCTTCTCCTTTCCACTTCCGTAGGAATAACTTCTATATTTTTAAAAACATTTCGCGTAAGCGACAAAGTTTTAACGGGAGATTTGGCTTTTATTATCGGTATCTTGGGCGGTAACGACTCGGGAATAAAAGGCATGGCATCCGGTGTTACAGGTGGACTCTGGCATGTCAGCACCACATCACCAAACACTGTGGGATCGCAGAGTTGCAATTCGCGTACGGATCTCTGTCGAGCCAACATCGTCGAAAGCCACTAATCTTCGCGTTACGATAACTAAACAGAATAAACAATAATGAAAAACTTAATTAAATACATGTGTAAAATGTATTCGACAAATGCAAATATAGAAATATGTATGTCGAGTAAAGTGGTTCGTAATAAATTTTTCAAAGATCAACTTCTTAATACGAATGACAGATTCCATTTAATGAAAGCAGAGTAATTCCAGGCATTTCATTTTCGGTCTTTAGTTACTGACTTTAGACGTAATAAAAACATGAAAGAGTCACACGGGCTGAATACCGAAAAACCAGAGGATTTTTAATATATTTATAACATTCGAGAAAAAATATACGACCAGTACATTGAGATGATGGGCATTATATATCTACAATATATACGTTATGTCAGGTACATACCTTTATATGTGTTTTTTCAGAAGCGCTTGTAACTTAATACTATTATTTAGAAATAATTGTGTGGGAATTTTTCTTATTCTTTTTCGAACGTCAAACTTGTTGATTTTTCAAACTAATACGAGGAGTTTACAGTATTGCATTCTTCCGAAAACTAATTATATTATAAACTTTAGAATATTGCTGTTTACCTAGGTTTGAATTTTAGTTACTTTTGTGATCTGTTGGAAGGTATGACATATATATATATATATATTAAAATAATAGACTTTTTCTTGGTTTAGCGACTTTTAATGAATTCCAATTTTTTAATACGACGTTTCGACTTTTTTATTAAGTCTTTTTCAAGTAATTAGAACTAAAAAATTAATACAGAGAAAGGTAAGAAATATATTTACATTTGTATGAATGAATTAAAATTAAAAATAAAATAATGAAATTAAAGTAAGGAAATTAAAGGATACAAATATCCCTACACCCTATATAACTGGATTATCCGAAAAACTAAACAATATATTTAAACTATTTAATTTTAAAATAGCACATCAAAGCGGAAAAAACTAAAATTCCTAAATACAAAACTAAAAGACTCAACACGAACACTTAAACAATCACATACAATATATAATATACCCTGCAAAGACTGTGACAAAGTATACATAGGCCAAACAAAACAGTTACTACAGGAAAGATTAAAAGGACACAAATACGTAAGAAAACCAGACAGCTTTAAAAAACACCAGATAACATTAAAACATAATTTTGATTTTGAAAACACAAAAATAATTACTAAGCAAAAAAATACAAAGGCCAGGGAGATCTTAGAAATGATTCATATATTCAAAAACAACAAAACAATCAACGATCGAAACGAGATTGATGGACTTCTAAACTTTATTATCCGCTCATTAAACAATAGAAGACAACCCCAACCACACAAACAAAAAAAAATTTTTCCCATTGTAAATATACTGTATTTTTCCCAAACACATGTTCTGACCAAACTATTTTTAAAAACGAAACAAACAATTTCATTTCTGCACAAAGACATTTAGTTACACTAAATATTCCAAGAAAGGCAGTCGACCTTATAAAAAGGTTCGACATGTCTGGCCATACATGTTACACAAAATATGTGTTTTGACACGAAATAAATTGGTGAGTTTTGTATCCTTTAATTTCCTTTACTTTAATTTCATTATTTTATTTTTAACTTTAATTCATTCATACAAATGTAAATATATTTCTTACCTTTCTTTGTATTAATTTTTTAGGTCTAATTACTTGAAAAAGACTTAATAAAAAAGTCGAAACGCCGTATTAAAAAATTGGAATTCATTAAAGATCGCTAAACCAAGAAAAAGTCTATTATTTTAATATTATGACACGGCCAATAAAATAAATAAGAAATAAATTTTAATTCTTATTAACACTAAATATATATATATATATATATATATGTATATATATATATATATATATATATATATATATATATATATGATAAACTTAATAAGTCGGCGATTAAAGGTCTGGTTTATTACTTCAAAGTATATATATTTAAAACAACCCTACATGTTTCGGCAATGATGCCTTTGTCAAGGAAATAAAAAATATAAAATTTAAAAAATTAAATTGAAATTTAATCGCCGACTTATTAAGTTTACCATATCATACCAAGGTCACGAAAATATTATATATATATATACATATATATATATAGACTATTAAGTATTATCGACCGTACTGTATAAGTAAAAATTTCATTAACGGGTGAGCGGTCTGTCAAGTAAAAAATAAGACTCCTTTATTCCACTCTATATTTCATAACGCATTGGTTACTTCATCAGGAGTGTAATTCAGAGTTAAAATTTAGCATATAACGGCGCTAAACATGTTAAAATTAGTCAAATTTAACATGTTTAGTGCCGTTATTTGCTAAATTTTAACTCTGAATTACACTCCTGATGAAGTAACCAATGCGTTATGAAATATAGAGTGGAATAAAGGAGTTTTATTTTTACTTGACAGACCGCTCACCCGTTAATGAAATTTTTACTTATATATATATATATATATATATATATATATATATATATAAGTAAACCAGACCTTTAATCGCCGACTGATTGAATTTACCATATCATACCAAGGTCACGAAAATATTATATTTATATATATACAAAGTGTCCCGTATCGTTATGTTCAAATTTTAGGAGTGTAAAGTAGACTTCATTTCAAGTAACAAAAACGAAAAACTTGTATATCCATTTTTATTTGTTTCAAAGTTACAGAACTATGAATGTGATTGTCAGATCATGAAAAAAAGTAATCCTAAAGTCAATACAAACTGATTTTATTAAAAAAAAAGTTATACGATTCAATAACAGGCCTGTGATTGTTAATGTCACAGAATAAAATGTTATCCTAAAATAAATAAACACCTGTCGTAGTGCATACAGTAATTTCTTGGAGATCTACAAAAAAGAGTACTGGAAATTGACTTATGATAAAGAAGGTCCTTACTTATTTCGTAAGTGCTGAACCATATAAATCAAACAATAAACAAATGTTCAGATGACTGTTAACTTTGCATTTTTTAATAAAGGATTTCATTACGTTTCAGTTCATACCACAGCTTATTAGTGAGTGGACACGTTGTCTTTATTCAAAATGCCCTACTGATTTTCTTCTCAAGAGTACGCGGACATGCATTTTGTGTATGGCTACTGTAACAGAAGTGCACGTCAAGCAGTTATTCAATACCGACATCGGTTTCCCGATAGGCACATTCCTCATTACAGAACGTTTCTGGAAGTACACAGACAATTCATAAGTACACAGACAATTCATAAATATTAATTAGGATATCGCTCAGCGTTCGAAAACCTTTACGCGTAAATGTGATTTACAAGAACACAATTCTGATCGCTCGATCCTAAAGCGCAAACTATATTGATAAGTTCTTGTTGATAAAAATTCATTTTTAAAACATTAGGAAACACACACGTAATTGACATATAGAGCAAATAAAGCATTAAGCAATTTGACCATTTAGAATTTTGAGGTGTGTTATTTGTTTTCCATGGCTGTTTTTAGTTTAGTTTTAAGAACTTAATGCCTGGAAGTGTAAAGCGATTTTAAAAAAGAAAAAATATACATAAATATACAAAAATCGCGGTCCAGTGTTCAAGTAGTAAAGAGAAGATGATTTTTTCGGACACTCAATGGAAATGGACTACATTTTCTTTTTACAAATCGTAAATAAAAGTATCTCTTTTCTTTATAACAACCATTTTTTGGTAGCGACAAATTAACGCCACTTTAATCAGCAAAAGGCAAAAATTTTGTCGATAGAATTTTTTTTGTTTTTCTTCACTTTGAGTGCCTGAAAAAATTTTGTTCTTTGCTTATCAAGTAGTTTTAAACTCGAGAATAAATCTTTGCAAATTAGTAATGATTTGTTTTCTAAATTGAAAAAGCTGGCTATATAACGACCTAAGGTTTTGGCACATTGCGTAAATTAAACGCTCAGCTAGAAATGCGAACCGACATAAAAAAAAAAGTGCTGTAATATATTAGAGTTTTCAGAACGCCATTAAATTTTTGGTAAATCTCTGTTTTCAGCGGCGAGATAAATAATTATTATTAGGGAAAAATTAAATACCTTTCGAAATTAATAAATAGTTCTACATATTTATTTTTAAAACGCAATAACATTTCGATTCATGATATAATTGTCATTTTACGAGTAATAATTGGTCTAAAAAACGAAGTACAAATGTTAATATTATAAATTATATTTTTGTAAGTAAAAGTAGAATTTAAATTTCTACACTTATCTCATAGAGATAAAGGTTCCAACATCAAAGACTTTTTTAGAAATAAAATTTATATATATTTTTTCTAATTATTGAATTTAATTAAAAAATTCCTTCAATGGATTCTTCTTTTATTTAATTAATATAACTTAAATATTTTATAAATTCTGCTAAAAAATGTACACATTAGCAGATATTGATTTGAGAAATTTAATTACAAAACAAAAACTTTAATTAACTTTTAAATTTAAAAGAGGAAAGGTTATGAAATTTTCTTAAGTTACACATGTTTTTGTTTAATTAGGCTTAAATATTGATTAATTTTCCCTTGTTTACAGAACAGCATTATATATATTTTTGTAAAAATTTTCATTGATGTCTGATGCAAATTCTTAGGTTAATTAATCTCGAAATATGTACAGAAACTTACCATTATATGGGAAGCGAACTTTTAATACAAGAGTTTAGACTGTATTCTCTGCGTCTTGTTTTATTTTAAAAGAAAGAGTAAAGAACTTTTAATAACCAGCTAGAAACTTAAATTAAATTTTTAATTTGATAATATGCAGACGGTTTAATAATTTCTACAAAGTAAATTTAGATTTACCAAATATTATTTGGTAAAATAAAATTAAAATAAAATTCACTGTTTTGAGTAATATCGGCTAAATTTCTTGGTTTTAAAATTTATAATCTGCAACTAGAAAGATTACTATGTGTTGCTTCAGAGTTTTTCCAAACATACGTATCCTACCTTAAAAATTCATTCCTATAATACATACTTACTATTATAAGTGATTATTAGACGCTCGCTATATATATGTACAAACTAATTAAATTTACATTTAACGTAAAATAAAATAGGCTCTCCTTTCTCTTTTCTTTTACACATAATTCTTTTTTTTATTTGCTTTATACTTATTTGTATTTTTATTTCGTTTTTGTAATCTACTATTGTGTAATAAACTATTATTACACCCATACCTCGCTTAGCGGCCTAGATACGTTCCGAAAAAGTTGTCCGTAAACCGAAAAGCCGTTTAGCAATTCAATTATTTTCATACAAACCCATACAAATTCAATCAGATCGGTTCCAATTAAAAAAAATATTATTTAAAGGGTTTAGTTCATCAGGCATTTTATTCTTTTAATTTTCTATAAAAATACATACCTACTTAAAAATAAAATAACACTACAAATAAGAATACATACATAAAATGAACACATTACATAGTTCAAAAAAGAAAAACAAAAGAGATCATATTCACATACAAAAATTATAAAATGTTTGGAAGCTTTTTTAATCTGATAAAATGCTGCCGTCGTCAATTTCCGTTTTTGTTGAATGACTTAACTTAAAATATTCTTCCAACTTTGCCTGCTTCGCCCTCCTTTCTGCTTCTTTTTGTAACGTTTTGCAATATCTAATGGCTGAGTTTTCTTCTCGAGATACTTTATCGCTGCGTTCTTCGTCGGGATAATTTTGAAGAAGGATGTTCATCCCCTACTCGCAATAAGAAAATGAAGTCGTCAAGGTTTTTGGTGTTAGCTGCCTGGATATAGCAGGCTTTGGCTCCTCATCAAGAGTTTGATCGGTTACTAATTGGATCAGCTGCTCGTTTGAAAGAGGGTCTCTGTCACCATCGAGCGAGCAAATCAAATCAACGATTACATATATTTAAAAGAATTATTGAATTAATTACAAAACGTACCAACTGTGTTTTTAATTCAGCAATTAATAACTATGCTGGTCACTACCATGCGCAATTTCCATCAAATGCGTGCGTTCTTGTGTGCTTTTGCTTTTTTTTATCAAAACGTTATTTTGGGGTTCCCCGTTTTATAAACGTGTACGAACGTTTAGTCTCTTTCATCGTGCGCTCAGGTATGAATAATATGTAGATACATACAAAAATAAAGCAAATACAACCAAGCTATTGGCCGTATAATGAAACATTTTAGGCCGTAAATCGAAAAAGTGTCATAATTAAAAAAGGCCGTTATAGCGAAATGACGTATAATGAGCGGCTTTATAGCGAGGTATGGGGGTAGTTAGTACAATTTGATTACGTTTTTTTTTGTATAGGACTATACCGTTGGCGTATATTTGTCTACATGGAGTGTACACAAATGGTTGAGTATGTGTGTTCCGCCAATAACGTTGCTAGAAGGATATGCCGACGATCCTGTGTTGAGATCTTGGATGTAAGCGAACAGCACTTCACTACTTGCCTATATCCAAGATTTCGAGACACTTCCGATTGAGATATCGATCAGGTGGTGTGTAGAGGAGTTAAAGCCACTTTATATTTTGTACTGATGGTGAAGCATCGTGCAAAGTTGCAACCAAAATCACGTTTTGGGGTGGATATCGACCTTAAATCTGACTCTGAGTCCTTTGGCATCTTTCAGTTGATCCAACATACGTAGTCTGCGATTTAGGCCCGTTGACATCTATGACGAGCATTAAACTTGCTCTAAGTAGTTTTGCAGCCAGAATAAAACTGGAACGGAATATATGGACATACAAATTCCCGTTCTGCCAGAATTATGGAGCAGGGGATCCCTCGTGCTACCTGATACACACCTGATAATTCGTCGTGTGACGTAGTGAGAGATGTGATCTATACCTTCACAAGCCAAGTTAGAAGTAATTAATATCTCAAATCATCGATGCACCGGAAACTGTAGTTTCCGTGTTGTAATTCATATTTTATCTTTTTATAATTATTTTTATATAATAATTTTAGCATCATTCTTTAGTTTATTCTTACTTTTATTTAATATTCGAATCATATAATAGTTATTTAACAATTAATAATTAATCTTAATATTTTCATTCCTTGTTTTTTTCTGATAATACGCTTTGTGGGTACGTTATAGCCTTTACATTATTCGTGTGGCATATGAGCTCTGATTACAATTCAAAAATAATTCGAGGTGGCGTCCATTCTATCTATTTTTGTAGTCAGTCATTCAACAACGTCTTGAAAACAACCCCGCTGTCTTCACTTAGACCTTAGCCTGTATACTGGCTAGATGGATTGTATACCTCCCACATAGGTAAGTCCTTAAAACTCTACCGTACATCGAAAAGCTCGTGTGGACAAAGCGATCAACATCAATTCCGTACTGGCGGTCGAGTCAAATTATTTATCTTAGAGTCATATTTTATCGTAATTTTATTTATTGTTTATAGTTATTTAATATTTTCTTATTTAACAGTTGCTTATTTCTCTTTTTGGCATATTTATTATTAATTCCGTTGATACTAAACGTGTCTAGATATACGGCTAAGAACATGAAAGTCCAATTTCGGCAGTAGATCGCTGCAGTCAATAATCCCATTTAGTAGTTTCCACAAAAATATTAATGGATGTCTTTGTCTCCATTCATGAAGTGATTGAAATCATAACGTTCCAATAATGAATTATAGTCGATTTCCCTAAAAGGATACTGGCCCTAAATAAAACATTTTAAAAATCGTCTTTGCACCTTTTCCACACTCAACGTGTGACAACAAAAGGTCCAAGAAAACTGGCTTCGTAAAGTAAGAATATTGCACAGTCCAAACATCCTCCTCGGACTTATCTTCCGTGAATGGGATGACCTTAAATTGACAAACCTGCCAGGAAGTGCAAACGGCATAAAATTCAATGAAGATGGTCGTGCGATTCTTGTCAAAACGTTGATAAACTGACTAAAAATTAAAAAGGCCGCCCCCGCGATTTACGAGCTTCTTGTCGTAGGAGTATATGTCACGCAGAGAACGTACTTGCGATAACGAACCCACTAAGGAAGGACTAACGTAATTCAAAGAAAAGAAAACATTCAAAGAGAAGAAAACACGAGGTAATATGTCGATAATAATATTTACAACATAAAGAAAAATTTGAAAAACTCTAACTTTTGTACGATGTGGTATAAGACCAGACTGTATATTTATTACAAGAACCAAACAAAAAATGTAAGAAATGTATACACGCAAATGACATACGTATACGCAGGGTCTTGGGTACTTATTCACAAAGGGCTACATACTCTATGGCTATTAAATTAAAGTAAAAACAATTAAAATGCAATCTTATGCACATAATTCTTAATTAAATGGAGTCGTCGTATTTCTATATAATCTAAATGCTTCGAAGCAAATATTAAATACATAAAATTAAATTACAATTCGCATTAATAATACTAAAGTTTTAATTGCTTAAAGAAATTAATATGAGCAATCGTAACATACAAAACTAACAAAATTCATAATGAATTACTAAGATAAAACAAAAAACGTAATTAATTAGTGCAGAGCAACCTTACAGCTTGCTGATTTGTACAAAGTTAGCCGGCTGCAATGGAGTCGATTCCGTTTCACACGTATTCCTCGAAGTGATTCCCGAAACACGTGGTCTGAGTCAAATTCTTCAATAGATTTTCCACTTCTGTTGATTTAAAAACTCGTACGGCAAATCTCAACAGCCAATTAGTTGTACATCTCGTAACAAGAAAACCTCACAGCTGTTCGAGGGTGGCAATATATCTTCGGCCTAGTCAATAACGCCAAACCAAACATAAAATTGCGGTACATCAAACTCTGTCTGCCGCCATATAAGCCACCTATTTCAGTGTAAATTATCTTGATACAAAATCACACAGCGGCAACAGTCAGAAACACATTTAGACTCGCCGTGATTCCATTTTAAATCACGGCGAGTCTAAATGTGTTTCCGACTATTGCCGCTATGTGATTTTGTATTGAGATAATTTAGTGCCCGTAGGTCATACATAAACTTCATCCCACTCTAAGCAGATGCCGGAAAAATTCGACTCACGTATGATATATACACCACAGTCAAGAATATCGTAACACCTGACGGACGTAATATAGCGAGCAAACAATCCTCCAACCAGGTCAAAGCAAATGCGAAATACAGGATGTCCAAAAAGAGTACGGGGTATTTGTTAATTCAATAAAAAAACACCACAAGTCCGAAAAATATTTTTTTATTTTTAATCTTTAGACAAAGTTTTGGAAAATTAAGTGCCAAAGATTATGTTGTCCAAATGTTGACCCTCGCGCTGCTGACACTCTTCTAACCGAACACGTAAATTAGCCGCCACGCGCCACATCTCTTTGGAAACAGCCGATATTGTACTTCAATTGCAGTTTGTGGTTTGTTTGCGCACACTTTCTCTTTAAGGTATACCCATAAGAAATAATCAAGAGGTGTAGGATCGGGGCTTCTCGGGGGCCAGTTGATGGTACTGCTCTGTGGGATGGAGCGCTGTCCTGGATAAAAACACAATCATTATTCGGGTATAATAGACGCATTTCCGGTAATAATTCGTCCCGCAAATGTCGTATATAGCTATCTGCGTTTGTTTTTGTTAACTGAGGATCAGTAAAAAATAGGCGACTCTTTCCGTTCCAAGATATGATGCATGACACAATGGGCTTTTTAGAGAACCGCGACTTCCTGTGGTACAAACGTTCTGGTTTAATAGCATTCTTTTTGGTTGTCGAATAAATCTTGTTATTTTGTCTATTTTGAGGTACTTGGAGCGTAAAATTCATTTCATCTTGAAAAATTAGACGGCGTAGGTCAGCATTCGAAAACCGCCTGTACAGTCGCAGAGCTCTTGATGATCGATGGTCTTTTGCATTAAGTGTAAGTGCTGGGGTTTACAGCCTTTTGAAGCATTTAATACCTATACGTTTTTGAATAACTTGTATAGACCTGCGACTAATTCCTAGCCTGGCTGTTATTTTACGCTGAAATAAATGAGGTCCCGGTTGATTTGCTGTGACGACGAAAATTCTCTTACGATTTCTGAATTTTCATAAGTTGTAACAGTTATAGGTCCTCCGCTGCCGGGTGTTCTGTAAACAGATTCGGTTTCTACAAGCCGTCGAATAGCACGATTTATTCTGGTCAGGTAGCCATCTCTTGTCTAGAAACTCTCTTTCAATTCTTTTCCCGCGCTAGTTTTTCTCTCCATAGCACATGGCAACTATGTCTAAATCAGGCTTCGTCAAATGAGGTGCCATTATTACGAGAAAAAGTACATTAATTTATACGAAATGCCACTATACCAATTGGAAAGTGATAACTAATTACAAATGTCACTGAGAACTTCATTTGTTTTAACAAAACAAACTGTTTTAATAGCTTTATTATCCGAACGCATAGAGATATTAAGGTAATTTTTCAGTAATGGAATAATAGAAGTTTAAAGTTAACTTAAAGAATAAGGATTACACGTTGATAATTTGATAAGCAACTTAAACCGAACCAACCTTTTGTTAAAAGGTCAATATATAATAGAAGTTTAAAGTTAACTTAAAGAATAAGGATTACACGTTGATAATTTAATAAGCAACTTAAACCGAACCAACCTTTTGTTAAAAGGTTGGTTCGGTTTAAGTTGCTTATTAAATTATCAACGTGTAATCCTTATTCTTTAAGTTAACTTTAAACTTCTATTATTCCATTACTGAAAAATTACCTTTTTTTAAAACCTTTTGTTAAAAGGTTGGTTCGGTTTAAGTTGCTTATTAAATTATCAACGTGTAATCCTTATTCGTTAAGTTAACTTTAAACTTCTATTATTCCATTACTGAAAAATTACCTTGATATCTCTATGCGTTCGGATAATAAAGCTATAAAAACAGTATTCGTTTTTTCTCGCCACCCGGTATAAGCATATTCAATGTGATTCCAAAAGCTCAGGCGCCGATCAAAATTTGCACCAAGATATATAAATAAATAATACAGATATTTAAAGTATATACGTATTCCCTGAGTGACCTTGATTGAATATGTAATGTATTCTATTGTTTATGCACACATCTTCAAATCTAAAAATATAGGCAAATCCCCAAGAGATAGTATAACTTAACGATAAACAATTGAGGCAGCATATAGCGCCATCCCGAATCCGAAGACGCGAACTAAAATACAAATAAAAATGAAAAAACAATAACACTTAAATTTCCACTATATAGAAGAATTGCTGAATTCCGTTTGTTATTATTGAGTCTATTTATTTCACATCTGAATCTTTATTCTGTTCTGGTTTTCTAACGTTTTTATGTTTGTTCTGGATAAATTTTATGCCTTTGTGTAAAACGATTTACATCTTGAATATAAAGTGCCCATTACTGAACTATCCTTCAAATTATTTCTTAAGTATAGTATTCATTTAAGTTTAAATTTGTTAACACCCTTTAGATTTAGTTTCCAATTCAACACCATCTGAGAAAGACGCTGTATCGAAACAATTATTATGGTATTTTACCAATATAGTGGACATTTTATGGCGATATGCACCGAAGTGAGTGACGTCTGGTGGCACATTTATGAACTGTAGCAATAGGCAAAACATATATAGAGTACATACGATCGCGTGTTATAAATAAGGTAAATAATGTCTCAAGGTGCAAATAAAGGTTAACCTTAGATAAAACTTTCTCATCAATATTATATAATTAGGAAATAGTTACAATAAATATTAATCATTTCTTTAATTTTCTTTTTCATTGTGTGTTGTTCTTTATCGATTACCTGTGTGTTTTCAAAATCGAAATGGCGATCGTGTGTAAATAAAGCAGTTTTGTCTGTTTTGGACTTAAAATAGAAAAAAATGAAGAAACAAATGTTGCGATTGCAATAGTTACTACATAGGCCAAACTTAACAATATTTATACAAAAGAATACAAGCCCACAAATATTCCAAAACAGACAAAACTGCTTTATTTGCACACAAACTGCAACGGGATCAGCATTTCGATTTTGAAAATACACACATAATTGATAAAAAACAAGACATGATGAAAATGGAAATTAAAGAAATGATTAATATTAAACAAGAAAAAAATTCAATTACCAGAAGTTACATAAAAATCAGAATATACTCTAACTTAATAGTATAAAGTAACGATCTGCAATTTATAAACATCTATCATATGTTATTTAAATATCGGCATACTAGCTTATTATGCTGGCAGTCCTGTGTTTAGATACGGTACTAAGCCGTCCGAGTAGGTTTTCGTGGTTTTCCTTCTCGTTCTAGACGAATGCCGACAGCTGAATATCTTAAGTCGCTACATAATAATAACTTATGGCTTGCCAATGCTCCCTGTGATTGGGGTCGAGCTATTGGGGAATGCTAAGGCATGAATTATTTTTATTAAACTTGAATGTATTTTTAAATAATGTAATTTTTTATCCATGACAACTTCACATATATAAATATGACACTAATATACTGTCATTTATAATTTAAAATTCTTTGAAAAAGGCAGTAATTGCCGAAACATGTAAGAGATTATTTTAAATATATACATATTAAAGTAAAACAGACCTTAAATCGCTGACTATCTAAACCTACTATATATATATAATTATTTCGTGACCTTGGTATGATATGGTAAATTCAATCAGTTGGCGATTTAAGGTCTGGCTTTACTTTAAAGTATATATATTTAAAACAACCCTAATGTTTCGGCAATGATGCCTTTATCAAGGATATAAAATATAAATGACAGTATACAAATGTCATATAATTGAGTTGCTATGGATAAAATTATTCAAAGATACATTCCAATTGAATAATAATAAATCATGCCTTAGTATTTCAAAAACAGATAGACAACAAAAACAGGTACAAGCAAGACATGAGTTATTATGTATACGCCCGTGGAGCGTCTTAAGATGCAAAGTTGTCGGCATTCGCCTTAAACGAGAAGGAAAACCACGAAAACCTACTCGGACAACCAGACAGGAAACAAAACACGGAACAGTCAGCATGATAAACAAATGTATATGATATTTAAATGTAATTGATATTTAAATAACTTAAGATATATAAGTAGATAACAAAAAAAATATATTATGATGGTAAATTGCAGATCGTTACACAATTAAGTTATAGTATATACTGCTTCAATTTTTTAAATAATTTCTGTTGTTAATTCAATTTTTTTCCTGTTTAATACTAATCATTTCTTTAATTTCTCTTTTCATTGTGTGTTGTTCTTTATCAATTATCTGTGTGTTTTCAACATCGAAATGGTGATCGCGTTGTAGATTGTGCGTAGATAAAGCAGTTTTGTCTGTTTTAGAGTATTTGTGGGCTTGTATTCTTTTGTATAAATATTGTTTCGTTTGGCCTATGTAGTAAATATCGCAGTCGCGACATGGTATTTTATATATGACATGTGTTTCTCGATTTAACGCTACCCCTACTCTTTGTATTACGAACTTCTTGAAATGATATTTTGGATTAATATTCAATATAATTACATCTTTCCATTTTTCATGTTGTCTTTTTCTTTCAAGGACACCGGTATATATATATATTATATATATATATATATATATATATATATATATATATATATATTACATTAATTGCTACATCTCACACTTATTCCCAAAGTAATTGTACATACAGAATTATTACGAAACTATACGTATGACAGTTAGTACAATGTGATATATAATATTAAATTGACTGGAATAGCAAAAGATTTACAACATAAAAAGCACAAATGGAAATAAGGTGACACTAGATTGACACTAGGAAGTCTAAATTTTATGGAATTTTTATATAACATTCACGAATATATAAATAGTGAGAGAGAGGAAAGAGAAAAATGTACATACATTAACTTTCAAAATTTAATATAGGTTTATTACTTCTCGCATAAGAAATAAGAGCTGAATTTTCAAAACATATTAGCAGTCTCATAAAAATTCTTTCATAAATAATTTGTAGTAATTATTATAAAAATATAATCTTACGATCAGTGCAGAAATTAGAATTGATCGATTATTTTAAAAATACAAAATCGTACAACGTGTTTCAAAAAGAATTACATCTAGTTGTCCATGAATTTCTCCTATAAATTATGATGTTCTGCATTCTTGAAATGCGAATATAGATTAAATGGTAAGACGGCTATCTATCTATCACTGTTAAAATTTATCATCGAGAGATATGGTGATGAAATTAATAACAAGTAGAATTAGATTATTAATTTATTTAATAAGAAAACTTTAAAGATGGGATATTTATCAAACAACCAAGGTAAATAACTAATTTGTAAGAAATTTTAATTATTTTAATTAATAACAAGTGTTCAAAATAGTCACCATTTTGTTGAATGCTTAATGTGATACGACGTTTCATGTTGTCAAACATATTTTGCAATACACTTGGAATTATTTCATTACATTTAATTGTATGAATTAAACTTCATAAAGACTTCATCAAGACATAAACTTCATCAAGTCAATTAACTTATTCATTCTACTCTTATACCTCATTTTTTAGCAATCCGAAAATATAATATATAATGGAGTAAGATATGGTGAGCGCTCTAGCCAAACACCTCTCCTTATAACTCGATGAGGGAAGAAATATTTTAAAAGCGCTAAATTTTCATGAGTTCTTTGTGCAGTAGCCTCCATCTTGCTGGAAGTAACCCCCATTGAATTCATCTCGTTGAACTTGAGTTAAAAATGGTGTTAAGACTGTTGTCGGTATCGTTATTGTATTAATGTTTTTGTGAAAAAATATTGGTCCTATTTTTCTACGACGAGATACAGGTAACCATACTCCTACTTTAACAGGATGTAAAGGAACTTCCACATGATCTTTTGGATTGTTTATAAACAATGTTCTATAATTTTGTGTATTTACAAACCCGCTTAAATGAAACCATGCTTCATCAGTAAAAAATCTTATATCAAGAATTTCGTCATTATTTCAATTTTCTTGAAAGGAAGTTGAAATAATTAAGCCTACTAGCATGGTCTCTAGGTAAGATCTGTTGTACAACCGATACTTTGTATGGATACATATGTAAACGACGCTTCAAAATTCTATGAACGGTACTAGAAGATACGTTCGTTTGAACTGACAAACTCGGAACTGATGTATGTGGGTCAACAAGGTCTTCCACGTATTCAACAATATTTTTCTGTGTACGTGGACTGCCAGAACTTTTGCCTTTTAACACAGATCCTGTATCCCGAAACTTCTCCACGACTAGACGAATATGATGATGTAAAGCGGTATTATCTACAACTCTATCAGCAAACTGCAAGTGAAACTGTCGCTTACATTCCGCGTAGGAATATTGCCGTTCTCCGTTAAGAAATTGTGCACTTCAGAAATATGTTTCAACAATAAAAATATTTTCTTGCAACGTACATTATTTAGTAGTATTGTTTATTAAGTAAAAAATAGTTTGTAAGAAAAATTATATTCCTAGTTACAAAATGACAAATGCCTAAACGACATTAGATAAATAGTTATAAATAAAAGGGAAGTGGCTTATAATAATTTGCAAGTAGTAATTACACAGTGCCTACTGAGATAAAGTTCTTTTTGAAACGCGTTGTATAACCAAAAACCTTATTTTACTAAAACACACAATGTAACCGTCCAGAATGTTATTTGAAATTTTCAACTATTAAATCCACGGTAGAACAGGTAAACAATGATAGGATACAATTTTTAGATATATTAGAAAATATAAGTTAGCATAAAATAGAATAATATAAAACAGAATATTTTCTGGAAAGAAACCAATGTCAATAGATTCATCACCGTGGATTCAAATCATTGCTTTCAACATAGGACTGCTTCTTAGTCATTTTCTTAGTCAATCAGTTACTAAACTTTCCGTTAACAAAAGAGAGATACGATATAGAACTAGATTTTATTAAAAACATCGCGATGTATAATGGCTTTGACATAGAAATAATTAATAAATTAATTAGAAAACCGAATTTAAAAAAGACAATCCGCAAATCCACAAGTTTGACAACTCAACGTAATCAGGAGGAAAAGTACATGTGTCTACCATACCATCCAATCACGAAAAACATTAATAGAGTTGTTAAAGAACAAAGTCTCCAAGTTGCTTTTCGGTCCGAAAACACCATCAAAAGTCTTCTAGGTAATACTAAAGATAAAGTTAATTTGAATTTGAAGTCGGAAATATACGAAATTAATTGCAACGAGTGTAATTCGAAATATGTAGGTCAAACGAAATGCTCACTAATAACATAATAACTCGTTTTAAAAAACGCATATCACATATTAAATTTAATACACCAGAAAAATCGAGCATGAGAAACAAGGCATTGGCCGCGGATCATAACGTCTCTGTAAAAGTATTAAAACTTGTCAAGAACATCAACAATCCCAGAAATTTCGACGCATACGAATGCATTCATATCGGTTGAAACAAATTTAATAGGTTTAACTCGAACAACGGTCGTATCCATACAGTTGCCTTTTTTCATTCTTAGAAAAGAGGTATAAAAGGTTGAGGGCGTGAGAATAAACATGGTGTTGCCGTTTTCTTAAGAAGGGTAAGTTGGCGTAATTTTAGTTTATGTATTTATTTTAAAGTCAGTGTATACGTGGACGCTGTGTAAAGTTGTGCGCGATTCTATGTGTTAGCTTTAGTGTATCCCATGTTCGACATTTTGATTAGTGGTTTTACCTACTGATGATGATAACTTAGTGGTCGAAATATGTATTTAGGATAAGATTATTAATTGTTGTAAGGGGTTTTATGCCTTTTTTGAGTCCATATTAAATTTAATATGTTTTTACCAGTTTCTTTCTTATTCTTGTTAAATTTGTGATTTAATTAAAAATTTCATTAATCGTATAATATTCAGTTAAATTAAAACGTGGCCTTCAGAGTGCGCATTCATATATATTTCCGCCCAGAATCTTAATGCACTGCACTGCCTTTCGCCTAACTAATAAAGAACTTACACGATAAATTACCAATAGATTTTAAGCAAATGCATTCAAATATTCCTCCAATTACGACTTTTAGTGGTGCACTGGCAATTCGTGTTAGACTTTATGCCCGTTATTTCTAAGATCCGTTCTACAATCTATCGATAATCGAGTGTTCCCTAAGATCAAAAAATTGTTTATTAGCGAACACTGAATGAGGCAGTTGTGACGACTCCCTCTGTGTAATTAGTAACATTTCTCGTGTAGTGATTATTCTCTCTGTGGAAAAGCTTTTCTGTTCTCCATTGTACCATTGAGTTTCATTGGAAGAGACGACTGGTAAGTTACCGAGAAATCGGCATTTTATTGGTTCACCGTTCTCAAAACATTTTTTCCACTATGAAGGTTGTATCTCAGAAACATGGTTTTCAAATCGCAGTCCACACATTTTTTCTTTCACAGTTGGGAACAAAAGGAAATAATTCGGCGACAAGTCAGGTGAATATGGACAATGAAACATTATTTCAACACTTTTCTCCTTCAAATAGTCAACTGTTAGAAGTGCTGTATGGGAACTGGCATTGTCGTGATGAATAATGCAACGTTTTCGGTTGTTCTCCCTGATATCGTCTATAAGTTTTGGCAAACAAATTACTGTATACCATTCAGCGTTAACAGTTTTTCGATTATCTAGAGGAATTGTTGCGATGTGTCCTGTATAGCCAAAAAGAAACAAGCGATCATTTTCTTGGAAGTGCCCCTTGCACGAACAACTTTTGTGGGGTGCGGTTCGTCTTGGAACACCCATACCAATAGATAGACCCATACCAATAGATTGTTGCTTGGCTTCCGGCTCATACGCATATATCCATGTTTCGCCACATGTGACGATGTTATATACGGATTTTGCGGTTCCTACATCGAATTTTTTGCGCATCTCTTTACACCAATTGGCACAAGCTGCTTTCTGTGCTTCGGTCAAGTTATGTGGAATTCATCTAGAACATAGTTTTTTTACAAATAAATGTTCACGTAAAATCGAATGAATTGCAGTCAGCGATATGCCTAGAGATGCCTCTACCTCACTGTAAGTCACATGTCGATCGTGTTCTACCATTTTCCGCACAGCATCAATGTTTTTTGGAATCACAACAGTTGTTGGTCGACCTTTACGTGATTCATCACTCACTGAAGCACGACCATGACGAAATTCTGTAAACCAATTGTAAACTGTCTAATCTGATGGTGCTTCATTACGAAAAGTTGACGCAGGCGATATAATGCATTCTTGTGGAGTTAGGCCTTTTTATAATCGTAAAAAATCATCGAACGAAAACCTTCACAAGTAATCTCCAGTATTTTACAAACTCACTGTCTTAAAACTGTCACTGTCAATAAACTACTGACTCAATTTCTAAGATATCGCTATCTCATTGACAAATGTCAAACTCTTAGAATATTGTGATTACATATGTCAAAAGCACCATCTAGTCGTCGATTGTAAAAATATAAAAGGTGTTCCTCGTAACCTATTCAAGTTTGTTCGGTGTAAATAGCATCTATGCACTCTATACAGGTAATCCATTAATCTGTTTCTTGTTGAGTCACGCACCGTTCGAAATTTTGTCTCTATGTTATACTATTTTGTAATTACGAAACTTCTTCCAACGTAACAGCTTTGGTTGTGATATATTATTCATAAAATTATGTAGTATGAGATAGCTAACTATAATACCAGCAATTATCACTTCAAATTTTTATATAGGTAAACCATTTAGAGAAATTTTTAGAGATAGAATAAACAAGATTACAGCCCAACGAGCACTTATTGGCGATGAATTACGTGCTAGTTGAGAAGAGGAATCAAAGTTAAATCGAAAATCAATAAATTCACGATGGCAATGACATGGAAGTGGCTGCTGAAGAAACATCGGGCGAAGAAGAACTGTTGAGGCTGTTGAAGATGAGGTTGAAATGTCTGGCGATGACATAGAAACAAACAATCTAAAGACAATTTGCAATACACGGACGGTACAGTGTGGCATAAAAATCAGGGAAAGCTGATCAACTCCGAGAAATAAATCAAGGCAGAACTGTAGTTTTGCGACACTGCGAAAAAAATTGAAAAGCCGGGTCGTAATACAACTACAGATACTTTTTGTACTAACTACCATCTAGCAACTGAATTACTAAAATGTAGGCTTACGCTAAATATGCACATTACATAAAATAAAACTTGTGTTTCTGTGAATTCCAGCCTAGTACACAGAGAAGTTTCATATATTTTTGGTATACAATACAATACAATACAATACATAATATGACCTTAGTAAGTATCATATACCTCTAAGAAAAATAAATTTGTCTTACTTTACTGTTATCATAGATGCATATCGATATTAAAGTCTCTTTAGAAGAACATAAAAAAGCAGTTATAATTTTTTATTATAATTAACATTCATAAAAGGAGGCGTAGATACCACTGACAAATTGGTGTCAACTTACATATGCTGGATAGGCACAAAAAGGTGGCCTGTTTGTTTTGTTCTATAATT
Source organism: Melolontha melolontha (assembly GCA_935421215.2). NCBI lineage: Eukaryota > Metazoa > Arthropoda > Insecta > Coleoptera > Scarabaeidae > Melolontha > Melolontha melolontha. Next base: position 92,613,233 of record OW285239.1, read on the forward strand.
TATTAGCCTAGCAGCAACCAACGCGTATATAACGTATACGCATACGAATCGACAATACCATGCAGATAAGCTACATAAAGAGTGTCTTTTTATAAAAGATTTGGAATATAATTTGACTGAAAAGTGTCGAAATGCTCGACTCACGGCTAATATCCCACAAAAAATCAAAAGGATGCGGTTGCTGAAGCAAGTGGTAACCAAGAGACCAGTAAAAACGTGATCAATGTAAAAATTGGGAGTGGAAAGTCTAACACGAAATCCCAAGCATATAATAAGTTTATTTGTTCCGATAATGAAAACATCTTCTGCAAAAATTGCATAGAATAACCAACAGAATCTTAATTTTATTTGTATTCTAGTAAAACATTTTTTTTATAGTACATTGGGTTGAATGACAAGTCCGGATGCGGGGCCCCCTGCGGAAGAAATATGAACTAAGTGACAGTTCTCTTGAACAGCTGTGTTTACTTCATTTGTGTTTTTGCGTAGGAGTTTGGAAGTTAGTGTCTGTTTCGATCCATAAAATTTATTCGAAAATGGACAGTTCCGAAGAAATCGTGTTAGTATTCAGTTCTGCGTTAAACTAGGTGATAACCTAGTGGAAACGAGACGCAAGCTGAATGCAGTATATGACAATGAATGACCACATCGCAACACTATCTCCAAATGGTATCATTATTTCAAACAAGGTGGTACAGATCTGGTTAATCCAAATCCGGTTAATCCGAGATTGTTAAATGCCATCACCGGCTGCCTGGTGAAGAAACCCAAAACATTACTGGCCCTACTTTCTGCTGAACACGGCGAGTCAAAAGAATGCCTACAAAACATCATCAAAACGCGCCTTCACTTCAGAAAGGCCTTGGCAAAATGGCTGCTCAAGGTGTCTAATGAGCAAAAAACAAAAGAGTTGATGCGTAATTGATTTTAAACGAGTATGGTCTCATTCAGCGCCAAATCATGGTTTATTTGACAATCTGCTAACTGTTGATGAGACTTGGGTCTACTACGAACCACCACAGATTCGAAATTCAACTTCCGAATGCTAGCTTCCTGATCAGCCACCGGCAGCAGTCGAGCGTACCAAAATAACATTCAAAAAGACCATATCTCAAATCGAGTAAATCCATCGACAAAGCATACTACATGAACCTTCTTGTTGTGGCAGTGCCAAGATTTCGTCTGGGAAGCGTTGTAAAATCAAATTTCTACAAGACAATTGTTCAGCCCATAAAGCAAATTTTACACTCGAAAAGAACACTCAGCTGGGTTGGGCGCTACTGAAACACCGACCCTATTCGCCTGATTTGGCACCCTCTGATTATTACTTGCTTCGAAATTTGAAGAATGATATGTTGAAACGAAAATTATAAACGTTGACGACGTATAAACACAAGTTAGTGCCTATTTTGCCTCAAAAAGTCAGCCTTGTTTTTTAGGGGCTTTGACATGTTCAAGTCACAATTGTTCAATATAATTTTAAACAAGCGAATCTTATTAATTTTTATATAAAAAAAATTCGACAAAATAAAACCGTTGATCCTTGCACACGGATTTGTCATTCAACCCTGTACACTAGTTAAAGACACAATAAAACTAAATTTTAAAAAATATGTATATACTGGGTTCAGATAATGGATGTTACACTACCATGAGGAGTGTAGAAGGAATATAAAACGAATTGAATTTTATTCTAGAATTTTTTTATAAAATACACAAAAGTATATGTTATAAAAAAAATAGATTGCAAATTTAAACAATAATTGCAATCTGTTTTTTTGTTTTAAAATAAAAAGTAATAGACAAAAACCCATTACATATTTATGCAAAGTATTTCATTCAAAGGAAAATATTTTTTGTTTTAGCTGAAAATTTATTATTAAATTCTGGATATTATGCAAAAAGTTCAATTGACTAAAGAAGAAAACTGCGCATGTCTCAGAATTTATATGTTATTTTAAAAAGTGTATCAAGGAAAATACATGAAATTCGAAATAGGAGTAGTTAGTTTAAAGTTGTTTAGCTGTAACTAATTATTACTAAGCGATATCAGAAATTTTGAAAGGGAAATAAAAATTGTGATTCTCTAAGTCTTTTTGACTTTCGGTATAATAAAAAATAAATGATTTCGTTCTTAACACTATAACTTACCGTAAATCTTCAAACGCAAATTAATATTCTTGCAAGAGAAACCTTTAGCGAACGCATATATAAGCGTTCTTTCTATTTTTATTTACCGAGAAGTTACTATTGTTGATTTACTCTGATAAAAAAAATTCAAACATTGCACATATGTTACAGGTTTTAGTTGATACCAACATTTTAGAACTTAAGAATCCAATTAAATTTCCGGAAACACGAATCGTAATCCAATTAAAATGCCACGTCACTTTATTCACATCTTCATTTCATTGGATCAGTCACACACTTTTGTCTCTTGCGCTAAAACAATATCCCACGCACGTTTCCCTTTGCTCCTTTCGATAAAGCGCTCCTGTTACGTTAATCCATTACTGATATGTTCATGCAGAACCGATCCGATTGGATTATACGGACTGGTTAATTAACAATTGGTGACTGTCGCGCTCTTTATCCATAAACGTATTCTGTACAGGATAATAAACGACTTGAAGCTCTAGCCATCGCATACGTGTCTGCAATATCCAGCTCGCGGCTACTAATGTCGACGATCTTAATCACCCGTATGTATGTAGGTCTGATAAGTTAATTTATTTCCGGAAGTCCATAGCGATATACCATATGCGTGGCTAGATAGTAACCAATTAGCATGTAAAGTTTGCATTTTTAAAAGGTTTTGCTGTGTTATATATAAAGTGTTTTTCAAATTTATTTTGTAATGAAATAAAACTTCTATAGTAGATATAACTTGTACTAAAGCTGTTTCGGTACTCAAAATATCAATAGCACTTACTTTATTTTCAACAGATAAGAGCTTAATTACAAGAAGTAAATTGCTCCAAGGAACATATTTATATATTTTGCAAAATAATTAACAATCGATAAAACTAAAACAATTAAATATTATGTATACTAACTCGAATCGAAACACGAAGAATCAGCGTTAATACCATAAACATCTGAAATATTGTCAAAGAATAGGCACACACGTATGACAAATAGAGAGGTTTATTCGAGTAACATCGGACTGGCAACTCGTCCTCGCGCGTATATATATTTTGTCAGTCGCCGCCGGACAACGTTGAGCGCACTTCGCTCGTTTAGAGTAATCAATTATTACTGTTAAAAGCCGAAGCGCACTAAAACCTATACAAATAGATAATAAGGTATAAATTTATAAAAAGTAGTGTAACACTTGCCGTTTCAAACATCTTCCGTGAAGTTACCAACTGGGTAAAATCGGTTAAATATTTGCAATATCAGATGTGTTTCCACTGATGTTATATTACCATAATTCAAATAATATTTAAAACAACTTAACGGTTCTATTGACGCACCTTCACTAGTTTGTCTTAATTTGGCAAAATCTGAATCTTTCTCTAAAACACCTTCAACCCTTTCTAGAACGCAAAATTCTTTTGCTTCTACTACTGCGCATAGCTATGCGTGAACATGTTGCACTATTTGCAGGGATTATATGACACCCAAGGATTTTTTTAACCTCATTATTTTGAAATTTTGACTGGTTTTGCTTGATAGCTGCAGCTTCTCTAGGATCGAATTGAAGAACCACGTTCTTAATATTATCAAAATATTAATGATAGTAAAACGCTGCTTGTAACCATGTTTCCCAATCTATAAGAATAGACTATGGTGGTTCAGGAATATCGGGGCACAGTCTGTGAAATTGGCGAACACGTTTTGGGGAATTGCGAAACATAGCCTTTGTACTTGTACAAATAATGCATCTATATCTGGATAACATCTACAAATAGTTTCTGCCACCAGATGTAAATCTTGGATTCTACACATAATATGTAACAAGTTAGTACAATATTCTTTTAGAGAACGTTCTACAGAGAGCATGTTTGAGGCACCCATCACTCACAAACATTAATACTTGATTTGTTGAAAACTTTTCCAACACTAACTCTGAAATTATTTCCACAGTACATTGTCGTACTTTTCTACAAACTAGTAAAATTGAAGGTGATAATTGATTCCATTGTACGTACCATAACATTAACCACCTTTTTTTTTTACAATCTGTTGTTACATCTACAGATAATCACAGTTTCTTTTTTTTCAATTCGGATCATGTGTTCATGTTTTCAGTACGATCACGGGAGGTGGGGGTGATATAAAATGTAGTAATCTTTTCCGGCTTGGTAAAGTTCCTTTACCGTAGTGCTTTCAAAATGAACGAAATGATTCGTTGTCTACAAACCTGAACGGTACATTACAATAATAATATGAAAGTTATAAATGAACCAAAAATGTCTCGCTACTTTTTCTGCGATTATGCATTCCGGTATTTACGTGTCCTACGCAACTAAATTTTCCTGAACACATTGGTGGTATAATCTACACTTTATACTTTATTATACTGCCATTATTATACTGCCATCGTGTTATGTTTTATTCGAGTGTATATAAAGTCAGTATCACAACATTAAAATAACTAACCCGTAAAATGTGTATAGGAGTCGTTCAATTTTCTATGCTCCCGATGGTACAATGGGCGACATAAAAAGGGGGTAAAGTCTTAATAGCGAATTTAGCATTATTTAACTGTTCTTCAGGTATTTATTTCTATAGTAAATGAAATATTCTAAACAATTTATCATTGAATTTGTCAATTTTACATTTTAGAAAAATATAGCGTTTTTAATATTATTCATAAAATAAATTAATAAAATTAATAAAACTAATATTTTGTAAACCCACCGTTTTGCTCAATGACGCTTTGAAGACGTGGTAACATTGAATAAATTAAACTCTGTGTATATTCTCTTGTAATTTCTTCCCAACAGTTTTCGACTGCTTGCCAAAATTCCTCTGAATTTTCAAGTCTAACATTGGTATTATAAATTTTCTTGACCAAACATTCTCAATGGGGCTCATGTCGGCACTGTTTGCCGGCCAAGGTAATATAGGCACTTCTTCTCCTCAAGCCGTAACAACATGCGAAGTATGAATAGGGGTGTTGTCTTGTTGAAATAGAAAATTTTCATCAAATATTTGTGTTACACAAGGTATCATTATATTATCTAATATGGTTCTGTAAGTATTTCCTGTACATAGTTCGTCTATTCTTCAGCAAATTCCTGGTTCTTGAACGCTGATCCAAGCCCAAAAGTTTACAAAGAAACATCCACTTCTCTTTATTTATTGGACGTATTCCTGCGAATATCTGTTACTGTTGCGTCTATATAATTTTAATCGACTGTTATGAGATGATTTGAAATTCTTTTCATCTGAAGAGATGACACTTTCGCAAAAATTATTTTCGATATTAATATATTCTTCTGCAAACTCCAGACGTCGTTGTTTATGGGCTTTAGTTAGAAATCCTTTTCTAGCAGCAGAATAGTTTCTTAAATTAGAGTTTTTAATTCGACGAAGAGCTGTTCTATGCGATGAAGGAAATGCAGTTTCTTCTTTTGCTACTACAACGGTAGAAGAATGATAATCTCGGAGGTAGTTAATAAATGCTGCATCGTTATCCGCTGTTGTAATTTTTGTTCTTCCTGATCCAACATTTCTTGTTAATCTTGCTTCATTAACCCATCTCTGCTTAATTCTCAGAATAGTATATTAACCTACATTAAACTCTAGGGTAATTCGTAATGACCACCCATTCTCCAACATCATCACCACTCTAGTTCTATTAACTGTGCTTAAGTGTTGAGGCATTTTCAAATTGAATAGATACACGGACTTAAACAAGTAAGTCAAAATGACAATTATTAAATTAATTTCTGTTTCATAGCAACGATTTCCAAAAAACACCTATTCACAATAAATCAATTTAAGTGTACACATTTTTTTTCTCCATATTATATTAAATCCGGAAATACTGTTATCAATTTATGAGCTACATCATAAAACTGTCTCTTTCTGGCTATTTTTAACACTATGAAATTATTATTTATCACTGTAGACAAGCGAAGAGCATTGAACGATGTTCCGACCGCGACTGACAAAATATATATACGCGCTAAGGCAAGCCGTTGGTGGGATGTTACTCGAGTGAACCTCTCTAATGATAAATAGCCAGTGTAATGTGAAAAAAGACACAGTAGAACGACCCTAGAAAACGTTCAACAATAATCATTCAACAATAATAAACGATCAACAATAAATTTTTCTAAATTCTAGTAGAACGCTAGAAAAGAACTGCTTCATCAACAATACATTTTTCTAATGAAACAACCAACAACTCCACCTTGCCGCTTATCATTAACATTAATCCTTAACTTACACAAATAGTTAAGTTTATTCAATAGTAATACGAAGACATAGGTAACTTCTTTCAGGTTAGATTCTTCCTCTAAATAACACATAAATTTGAGAATTTCTCTTAGAATAGCATCTACCAAAGTAATCTGCTGGTGATAAATGTACAATCATATTTTGGAAGTACATCCCAATCGTATTAGTAAAAATAAACAAATATCAAAAGTTTGAATATTCAAATTAAATTCTCTGTAGTTTTAGTAGATAATTTAATGCATACACTAAGCCGCATTTTTTTTTTGTCACTATGACAGCGGTAAAAGTTTGCCCTAACTTTTACAGCGACAATACGAAACCTCAATTTTAAAACGGTATAACTCTAGTATATCTAGCAGAGTACCGATGTCAGTGCGGCCCTTAAGTTACCCAGACATGACAACCAAATCGTAAACAACTTCTTCGCCAGGATTGTCAGGAAATTATTCAATGTCCAAAAATATCTCGATATGGAGAATCTTCAGGTACAGAAAATGAAACAGAGATCCACAACAATGTGCCGCAGAATACTGTGAATTCAACTACATGAATTCTTTCAATATTATTTTCTTCCAGTGATTGATTAGTATAACTTATTGTTTTAGGGCATCCCATGCCCTATGACGTTCATATGTGGAGTTCTTGGTGGCCAGTTTATTGTTCAAATATTCACAAATCGAAGGTAGTTCAGTGCCTTTCTAGCGTGGAGGCTGGCGTTATCCTGCATAAGTATGAAATTGTCCCCAATAAATAGCACAAACGTCTTCACATGTTCTTCCAAGATATTTTCTATGTAGAAATATACATTTATTGATCTCCTTAGTATAGGAGCCAAATCTGTGTGATCACCGAAAGAAATTCCTCCTCAGAACATTATTGATCCACCACAAGATGGGATTCTTGGAGATATTGCAGACAACAAAACTCTACCCTGGCATTCATCAGACTTGCTCACGTCCAGCTGGTAAATTAAAGCTTACTCTTATTTCACCTGAAAATAAAACTCACTTCCAGTCGTCAATGATCGCCAATTTACGTGTTTCCTTGCCAAACGTGGTCTAGTAACTCTACGTTACCTGGAGATCAGTGGTGCAATAGCTGGTCTTTTAGTGTATAATCCTCCGCCCTTAAGTCTTCTCGTGACCGTTCGTATTGAAATTGGTACATATCTAGCTACTACTCGGCCTCTGCTTGGTTCTAAACTGGTAGAACGCCTGTTTCTTAAGGCGACTTGCATAAAGTATTCATAATCTCTTGCATCTGTAGACTTTTTACGACCTTGTCCTGGGGGGTTTTACAGTAACTTCGAAGTTTATAGTAACGTTTAACTGTTCGACTAAATGTTTATTACCCAACTCCTAACAAGCTAGCTATATGTCACCGGCTACGTCCATCGATAACTAGAGTAACCGCTTCCACTGCTTCTTCTTCTCTTAAGTTGTGTGGCCAATCCATTTCTTCTATTCTAAATTCAGTAGACGAGGCGCTTTATTCAACCAACGTTAAATGTCTTATTGAAAAGTAAATTAAGAATGTTCAAAATGATTTTCGAAAAATTACAAGTAATAAAATTTTCCTGGTGTGCTAATTTTGTCCAGAAAGATATATATATATATATATATACACTTTGTCCGTTTTCAGTTTGCAGTCACATGACTAACTATGTCATACTATCTCAGACACAGAATCTATATACTTTGTTTTTCAGATATATTGAGCTACAAATATTCAGAATTGAAACGTATGTCATTTGATACAAGACATACGTCTTTGAAATTTCTTCGTAGCAAAGACAAAGAAAAATAATATTAGCATGTCTTGTATAATATGAGATACCGACAACTGTTTTAGTCAAAAGAGAAAATACGTATTTATCGACATATACAGGTTATGTTTAGTGCTTGTTTGTATTTTTCCGTTGATATTTTAAGATTTCTTATTTATCTGTTCTTCTTGCAACAATAATAGTCAGTTTCGAGTAATTAATCGTAAGTATTTAACGTAATATTTCTTAATTAAATTATTTTACTTTGACACTGACAAATTACATTTTTTGATAAATTGATATGCATATCGCAAAATGTAATTTTCATAATATGAAGTGATATAAAATTTCATGTTTGTGTTCTTTTTGTTGTAGAATATGCCAGCTAAACGTCTAGATTCACAGGCACAAAATCTAGTTGCCAACCTTCTTCATTATTTTGAAGAAGAGAAATATAATAGAGGTCCATTATTGTCTGTTGATTCAGTTTATGAGAGAAGATAACACCAAATTAATATCTTTAGATTAATGAGGAAAAATATTTTTAGAGAGTAGCAAGTGCTCTTAAGATCTCTGTCCGAACCGTTTACAATATCAAGAAACGTGGGACACCATCACCTGGAAAGCAAATACCCCGGCGTAAACCAAAAACCAAAGATTTGCCAGAAAGCTTGAAAATGGAAGTCCGAAATACTTTATACGACATGTTTCATCAAAGTATTCTAAGCAATTTTATTTTCATAAATGATTTATTTTTTAACGATATACTTTTTTAGAAAAACATGTTACATTGAAAACATTGAAGACTGAACTGGAAACTAAACAAATGGTGCAAATAGGAAAAACATCTCTTTCCATTTTACTCAAACATATCGGTTTCAAATATAAAAAAGATGATAATAGAAGAGCATTAATGGAAAAACTTGATGTTAGTGTAATGCGAAGTGTATTTTTAAGGAAGTACATTGAGAATACAAATTCTGGTTTGCGTCAAGTTGTCTTTTTAGATGAAACATGGATATTTTCCAAAGGATCGAAACCGTAAAGAGAAAGTTTATGAAATTGATGAACTGTTAAGAAATGCAGGACATGAAATTCTTAGACTGCCACCATACCACTGTGACTTCAATGCTATTGAGCTAATTTGGGCAAAAGCAAAAACATATTACAATGTGCACATCGGTAGGGCTGGTTACACCTACGAAAAGGTGAAAGAAATGTGGAAGGAGGCATCACATACATGTGATAGTAATACATGGAGTAACTGCATAAGGCATACTGATAATTTAATAAAACAATGGTATGAAAGAGAAAACTGCTTGGTAGACTTGGATATAGATCCAGTAATAATCAATGTTACAGAATCAAGTACAGAATCAGACTCTGATTCAGATTAATATATGTAATTGCAACTAAAGGTGTCATATTTTATGTTAGTACAAGACAACATTATTTTCTGTCTATGATAGTGTTTTTATGATTGTATTAGAAAGATTATATATTTAAGCTTCCATGTAAATATGTTTTATTCAAATAAATATTTCTTATTACACCGATTATGAATTAGATGAATTATTTGCTATTTCTACATACTTCTATTTTCTAATATGCTCAGTTAATATATGAACAACTCAAGAGTTTGCAGATACAACCAACATAAATTGTGAAGATAAAGAAAATAGCTTTTGTCACATACTGCACTACTGTTGTTCATTGAGTTTAGTATGCTGTATGGCATTTTAAAATCAGGTTTTAATAGTCTTATGCAGAATAACATTAAAAAATATCAGCGCTCACTTGTGCAGTCACATCCATATCTGTTAACACTAGAATAGAATAATATAATTTCGCTATTTTGTATTTATTGTATTGATTAAAGTATCTGCATTTTATTAAGTTGAATAGTTTTTATATGAGCAAGTTTAACAAACAGTTATGATAATTTTTTAACATACTGATTCCAAATGAAGTTATATCTTCAATGGTTTTACTTAGCGTAGCAATGTAATAATTGAACTGTATAATTAATTTATACATAATACTAATAGTTCTCTATAGTTTTTGTAAACAAATGAATTATTCGTGTAATTATTATTAACCATTTTCTTGGAAATAATAATACCAATTTAATCAAGGTGAGCTTTTATTTATTTAATTTCTAATGCAAAAAATTTGATTATACATATGAAACAATCAAAATTTAGCTTCCTATTTTCTTATTTCCCAACCTTTCTGTTCTACTTTTTGGTTATATTGGATTGCTTTGTAATTCATTTATGTTAGTGAATTTCTTCTCGTATGATTTCTGCAATTTCCAGATTATTTCTTATTCCAAATTTATTTAATGCGATTAATGCTAGAAGTGAAGCATCTGTTTACAATACATGAAAAGCTGCATTTTCTACATGTACCTTGGTCTTCTTTAAAGAATATTATTTTATATGCGTATTTGAGATTTAAAACTTCCAAAGTTACTGTGTTTATACTTCAAAAATTTTAGGTTATGTCATACGGCATCGTTCCAATTTCATTACCATTACATTGGTCAATAACATCGATTGATTAAACAGGAAAAACATTTAGAAAATAAATAGAAAACATTATGTATTGAAATAACAATTTTATATTTATAAAATACTTAAACCTCTTTTGACTCAAAAGTACCGACTAGATTCATACTACTAAAAATAAATGAAAATTGATCATGTGACTGCAAACTGAAAACGAACAGAGTGTATATATATATATATATATATATATATATATCAATTGTTATATTTAATAAACGGCTAAGAAATTATCTAAACACTTATATATATATATAAATATAATATTTTGTATTCTCTTGATAAAGGCGTACACAGCCGAAACATGTAGAGTTTTTTAAATACATATATTTTGAAGTAATATACAGACCTTTAATCGCCTACTGATTAGGTTTACTATATATATATATATATATATATATATGATAAACGTAATGTTAATGAGAATTAATAATCATTAAATTCTCACATTACTGCCATTGCCGCTCTAATTCGTTGCATCGAATTCGATGCGGAAATCGAGATGCGGGAATCGATGCGGGAATCGAGAGCGGCAATGGCAGTAATGTGAGAATTTAATGATTATTAATTCTCATTAACATTACGTTTATCATAATTAGTATATATACACGCAGTATAGAAATGAAAGTCGTGTCTATTTCTGGATGTAGGTGCACTGACGATTGGTAAAACCATGAAACGCTGGCGTCTGCACATTCCAGGGTGGATACGACTTTCACACATTTTTTCATATATATATATATATATATATATATAATAACTTCGTGACCTTGGTATGATATGGTAAACCTAATCAGTAGGCGATTAAAGGTCTGTATATTACTTCAAAATATATGTATTTAAAAAACTCTACATGTTTCGGCTGTGTACGCCTTTATCAAGAGAATACAAAATATGAAAGATTCATATTTTGTATTCTCTTGATAAAGGCGTACACAGCCGAAACATGTAGAGTTTTTTAAATACATATATTTTGAAGTAATATACAGACCTTTAATCGCCTACTGATTAGGTTTACTATATATATATATATATATATATATATATAGAATATTGTAATTGGTTAATGGGAAGGATAGAAAATGACGAAAATTTTTTAAGCAAAATCATCTGGTCAGATGAAAATTTAGAAATTCTGGAATGTTCAACAGAAATACGGAGCACTATTGGGCAGTACAAAATCGCCAACAAAACAGGGCTAGAAGACCACAACATCGTTTTGGAATAAACATTTGGATGGGTATTTTGGCAAATCGTCTCTTAGGACCAGTTAGAAATGCATTATTGCATTTCTAAATAGCTTGAACCTGGGTCTATTGTGGCTTAGTGGTAAAAGCGACAGCCCGGCAAGCTGTAGACTTGGGTTCGAGTCCCAACGTAGACCATATTTTTCAAATAAAAAAAATTCGTATGATTTGCTTTGTAATTTGTAGGCAGCAAATATCAAATTAGAATGTATGTAATTTCAGAGTAAGTGGGGATGTAAACATTGCTGTCTAATAATTAATAACTTATTAATGAATTACGCACGACTTCTCTTCTAATTGTTTCGTAGTTAGTAATATTATTTAATAATCGAGCTATTTTTTTCTAAATATTGAAATTATACTGACTCCGTGTTAATATAAAGATATTTTAATAGCCACATTTAGATCACTATTGTGAAGTAGATTGTTACCAAATTACGAAGATTGCAGCCCGATTTTTTTATATTTGTTAAATTTCGTACCCAAAAAACAGAACATTCTCGTAATACACATGAAATAACTGATTTAGATCTGTACTAAAAGTTTATAAACAGCTGATTTTGTACGTAAATATTGAGGTTATTGAGCTTAGCCTGTTTGATATTTATTCTAGTCTTGAATTTACTTATACGTATGATTTTAGAAAAGTATAAAACTGGTCAAATATCTAAGTCGCTTTTTGTACTGTGTTTATACATTAAAATTCTTTTCAATCTTTGTTATATGCTTCACAGCTTTATATTTATTTTATATAGTTTATATACCAATGTTATAGTTTTTATAACATCGACAGCTATTAGGTATGTAAACATCTGCTGTATGTGTGTCTTCAATAGAGGTATTTATTATTTATACCCATTCCGAATATATTTAATTCATAGGTGGCACGTAATACAATTTATAGAGGTTTTTCTAGATTTATGGTTCGCATCGCAATTGACCCACAATATTTCTATATAACTACATCTTTCCATTTTTTATACGTGGTCTCTTCATTTCAAGGACACCAGTATATTCTTGTTTGTATTTTACATTTGCTTGTCAAAGTATTTTCATACTGTGTTTTTAATGGACCACCAACCATTATAGATATTAATTAAATTACTTGGTTTTCTGCTGGAGAATCATTTAGTCCTTGGTGTCACTTTTAGAAGATAGTCGCATTTTAGCATAAATTGAACGAATTCTCTTAGTAACTGGAAGAATTTTCCATACATTTCTATCTCCATCTTCGTTAAGCTTCGCTACACGAAAATTACTAGAATTATAAATAGTTAAGTAAGCTCTTCAGATTAATAACAGTGTCTGTTTTGAACATCTAATTAAAGATACTACTTTAAAGAGAAAACTTCTTCCTATGTAAATGTGCTTCTTACACATTCTATTAATTGAATTCAGAGCTCGTTGGCAAATTATAAACAAGTAAAGATACTTATATTAAAATGATTGTTCCGTAATTATTCATCTCTCTAACATACTCAGGAACAATTTTACCAACTTTGAACTCCTTTGAATATATCTCGAACTTTATCAATTCATTAATTACACAGCTTAAATGTTAAATCATTTTCAAGATTTCTATTTTAGTAGATCAACACCTACGCCTTTCATAAATATCTTTGGAAATTAAATTTTCAATATTTATTTTAGTCTTGAATTTACTTATAAGTAAAGCTGAGAATTATATGCACACGGAAACTGTATTATATGCACATACATATATGATTCCAAAATTCGATGAAGATATACAGAACTTTTATTAAAATGTAAAGTTTAAGTGATAGTTACACAATTAAATTATTGTCAAAATATTAAATGTCAATATAAATTTAGAGATACCACAAATATGTACTATATGAATATTTTATGGAAATTTTACAAAATACATGTATAATAATAATAAGAATAAGTAAGCTAAAGAACGTAACTCTTTGTATTTATAGTTGCCTTAGTAAACATTTACAATTAATTGCTTTTCTAAATTCTCAACTAAAAATGATCTGCCATATGTCAATAATAACTTACATGCTGAAAAGCTTCGCCCAACTTCAACTGATGTAATTGGCGCGTACTTATATTTCCAGATCATTAATGGACTCATCTCAATGGTTTCATCGTAGTTTCCTTACAACACAGTGGATATTATACTAAGCTGATTAAAGTCCTCGTTTTTCTCTGGAACTTGTGCTAATTTAATTTTGAACCGCTCTCCTATGGTACCTCGCACATTATAAATTTTATTCTTTAAACACCTTGAGTTTAAAGTTTTCGTAGTGTTTCACTAATAAAACCATAATTTGCTTTGATAAAAGCTAACTCTTGGCGCATTTGCGGTTTATTTAGTATATCTTTACAATTTGCAATTTGCAATCGAGTCATTTGAAAAGGAGAGAATGTATTCTCTTATCTGTTCAAAGGTATGTGCATACAATACAGCGGCATCAAGCCACCTGCCTCATCTTGTAATTATGGGTTGTGGTGGCAATACCAGACCAGATAACTTATCTTCGTATGCTTGAACCCTCGGCAGTGCTTTAATAAATACTTTTTTGTCAAATTGATCAATGAATTAATATCTGGAAATGTGTAACGTATTTCTCGCTACGCTGTTAACAGCATGGGCCAAACATGTTAAATCAGATTCGTGTAAAAAATCATCAAATTCTGTTCTGACTTCACCATATATGTCATCAGTAATACCTCGTCACTTGGAAAGGCATTAAACAAATAAAACCTCGTTAAACTATCGTTTATAAATCTTGTCATAGTTAAGTTATTTGTTTTTTCGAATTCTTCTGTACCAATTAAAAAGGATTGGCCGGCGCAATTTTCATTTAAAATGCCAATCAATAAGTCGGCAATATAGCGCCCACAACTGTCTGTTGTCTCATCGACTACGAAATAAATATAATGTTCACTATGGTTCCCTTAATTTTGATCATAGTTCCCTCAAACAATAGATTAATATTCTTTTTTCTTGTAGTTGAGTGACTAGGAACAGACAGTTTCGTATACTTCTCTAAAAAAAATACGAATATGATTTCGACATATCAAGGTAAAATTACGTATACATATACTTTCGAGAACTAACTAAACACAACTGGCGATATGACTGACCTATAGGTCAACCTCAGTGCTCTTAGACTGACTGGAACTTCCCCGACTTGATAAATACATCTGGAAATTTCCCCTGTATGGAAATGCTCATGCGGACTGTTAGTGTAATTTTTATATATTATGAATAAATACTTTTACATATTTTTTACGGTGCACTTTAGAAATAAATTAAAAAATATGAACAAATATGCAATTTTAT
Source organism: Melolontha melolontha (assembly GCA_935421215.2). Taxonomy (NCBI): domain Eukaryota; kingdom Metazoa; phylum Arthropoda; class Insecta; order Coleoptera; family Scarabaeidae; genus Melolontha; species Melolontha melolontha. Next base: position 92,628,542 of record OW285239.1, read on the forward strand.
ATTAAATATGCTCAAAGCAGTGTTTATATGCAAGATATGCAAAACAAAAGTAGTCGCAAATGCTTTCTTTTTACGTGATTCGTATAGATCTGTAAGAATTTTGGTAAACATATCACAAATAAAAAATATGCATTTTCATATAATCCCAGCTTTACTCTAATATCCATAGTTTGTTTTTCTACTTTTCCAATATTTTCTTCAATTTCAGTAAAAAAAAAAACCAAATCGCTTTTATATTAGGTTTATACATTACTTCTTTTCAATCCTTATTATATACTTGACAGCTTTATATTTATATATAAAGGGGATCGAAAAATATATTGTTCGATTTTAGTCCTTTTTGTTGTTTAGAATAACGTTTGGGCCTTAAAGTAAATCAATTTATGTTAGGTTTCGCCGGTTCAAGCTTTTATGAACTCGTAAGTTCAAAAAGTTAAATATAGTAGGAGTTAATAAATAGTTAAATAGTAATTTTATTTTCGTTTCTCAATTTACCTTATAGCGTTATTATATAGAAATAATAATTATAATAATAATGTCGATAATATACAGGGGTAATCCAACAGACTTACAGAATGTGTTCTAGAGGTGATTCTGAACAAAAAAAGTTCATATACACTTTAGCTTAATTTCTTTTTTGTTCTTTAGATTTCAAAAAAAAAGAGAAAACTGTTTCGGTAATGTATTTAATCATAAAATTATGTAACAGACTAATAAACTAATATTATAACAATTGCTCGAAATGTTCGCCTCTTCTTTCGAAACATGTTGCTAGTCATTTTATAAAGTGACAGATAACCTATAGATACTTATGTCATTTATCGATAAGTGATAACTGTAACAAATTATTTTCAGTAACCGTGCCTAGAACGTACACTAATACGGAATACGCTGACATGGTGTTTGTGTACGGGTATTGTCATTGGAAGCAGACATGCTGCAGTACAAAAATACCGTCAATGTTTTCCAAATCGCACAGTTCTTCACCATACGACATTTTCTAATGTCTTTCAGTGTTGGAGAGAGACGTAATCTTCACCAAATTCACTTATCAAAAGAGAGTTTGATTTTTATCAGCAAGCTAATGTTGTCCTAAATGAAGTTGAACAAGATCTATCCACAAGTATACGCAGTATATCTACCATCACCGGTGTTTTTCAAATACAGATATGGCGAATTTTACATTTCAATGGGCTTTTTCCCAATCATCTACAGAAAGCTCATCATATGCTACCAAGAGATTTCTGAATAGCATACAGTATTGTCAATGGTTATAGAACAATTTAGAATTTATTTTGCGAATCCTTTTTACAGTCGTGTCTCAATTTACTCGTGGATGTATAAATTCTCACACTTGGGCGATTGAAAACCCACATAGTTTATGAGGTGATTAATCAGTTTTGGTTAATCATCAACAACGTTTTTCTGTAAATGTAGGGTGTGGGTTGTTAAACAATGACATTATTGACCACATTTTATCCACGGAAATCTTACGGCAAATTATTAAAGGAATTTCTTAGAAGATACATTACCGGAATTATTGGAAAATGTTCCACTGGAAACTCGACGCGGCATGTTTTATCAACATGACGGCGCTCCATCGCATTTTAGTAGGCAAGTTATTGACTCTTTAAATCAAAATTTTCCTGTAATGTCGACAGCTTCTGCCTATTAACCTTCCCTCCACGTTCTCCTGATCTTTCGCCATTGGACTTTTTCTTTTGGGGTTGTCTAATAAATCGTGTTTACTATAAAGGTAAGCTAAACACACATACAACATACAAAATTAACTTGCAAATATTAACTGACAACAGAATATGGCCCAAAGACTAGCAAATATGTTTAAAAAGAAGAGGCATTTCGGTCAATTGTTATAATATTAGTTTATTAGTTTCTTATGTAATTTCATGATTAAATACATTACTGAAACAGTTTTCTTCTTTTGTTGAAATCTAAAGAACAAATAAGAAATTAAGGAAATTAAGGAATATAGGAACTTTTTTGTTCAGAATCACCTCTATACCATATTGTGTAAGTTTGTCGTTACCTTAGGGAACAGCCTGTATAATAATTTTATATAGATTAGTTTCAAGCTTTGATTAAATATTTCATTGTAAGCTGATCTTTCCCCAACATTGTTGGAGAATGGGTAATTAGATAATAAGTAATACTAAAAAGTTTATTAGTTTTATTAACACTGCACAAAATCCATCACTACTCAATAAAAGAACAAACTATCATACTAATATTAACTATCCGGTAAATCATAAACATATACTAAAAATTATGTTTCGGAATTTATCTATACTTTTCAACATAGTTTTTTGACAATTTTAAGGAATTTCTTATTCATATTTCTTTAAAAAAATCTAGTTTGTTCCAAACCTTCAATCTCCAGTAATTCGGTTGGTTATAGTGCTTCTTATTCTCTATTGATAAAATTGTTTACAAAACTCATTTTGTTTAAATAAACATATTTAACATAACTACGTGTATTAAATATATACAAACGAAGGATGTTGGGTCTAATAGAATAAAAATGGTATTTTATTCTTAAATTATTACATTTTTTGAGTATATTTCCTACTGCGGTGCATTAGCCGGCCGATATTCAGTCCGGGAATGCTATCCGAGAATGTCCTTGTGGTTTCTCTCCTCGCTTAAGGTAACAACCTAATATCTAAGTCACTTCAAGGGGCAGACGTAATATTAACTCATGGCCTGCCAATTCCTCCTGTAATTGACGTTAAGCTCTAAGAGGATGTTAAAGCATGAATTGTTCAACGAGACTGGTGCTACAACTTCTTTCCCAACTAGAATTTTATAACAAAACGAAGAGAACATGAAACCCCTCTCTCTCTCTAATGTACTTATCCTCAAGTAGGCTTTGATTTAACTTTTGACGTTTATTACAAATTAATTACTGAATTGTCAGTATTTTACTTAGTCATCGAAAAAATGAGAGTAGAGCAAAGATGTGCTATAAAATTTTGTGTTCGGTTGGGTAAAACTCCAACTGAAACTTTTGAAATGATTAAGACTGCATACCCAGATGATAGTTTATCACGACGAAGAGTGTTTGAGTGGCATAAGAAATTCAAATACGGTTGGAAATCAGTGGAAGATGAACCTCGATGCGGGCGGTCACCAACTGCACGGATTGATTCAAAAATTGCAGAAATGAACGACTTGATCCAAAATGATCGTCGGATTGCCATATATCGCATTTCTGACATTGTTAATTATGGTCCTACTCAAAACATTATTCATAAAGGTTTAGGGTACCGAAAGGTCGCAGCAAAATGGATTCCAAAAGTGATGACCGATGAACAAAAAACCAATCGATTGACAATTTGTCGGCAATGGTAAAGACAACTGCAACATAATCAACAGTTTTTAAACAATGTGGTTACATGTGACGAGAGTTGGTTTTATCATTACGACCCGGAATTAAAGTCTCAAAGTATGCAATGGAAGCACAAAGGCAGTCCAAGACCGCAGAAGGCGAAAACTGTGAAGCGATACACTTAATTTTTTTTTTCCGCAAATCGTTAGGAAATTTTGACATTCCTGACAAAATTTCTTAAAGAAAAAGTCAACATTTCCTAACAGTTAGGAAATGTTGACTTTTTCTTATACATATTCGTACTTTTCTCTTGATTTCTTTGGCAATAATTCTAATGAAGCAGTATTCACTACCTTAACCAGCTCTGAAGGAGTCCCAGATATGGAAAATTGATCATAACTTATCATTTTACACTGTTTTACTATCGAAAACACCAGCAGTTAAATTTATATGCGTCAAGTTTGACAATTCAACATTAATACGTTTCCATAGTAACGCAACCAATTATATTACGAATTTCAAAACACCATTTATTTGTGATAAATAAAATTATTCGCGATTTTTTCAAAATTAATTAATATCTGTCGAATTTTAAACGATTTGCGGAAAAATAGTATGTTTACCTCGTAGGAAAGGCCACATTCCTGGACTCTGTGTTGCTAAGTCTCGGCTTGCGCCTCGACTTAGCAATCTTCACAGTCGTCCAGGAATGTTAGGCTTTTCTTACTCGGTAAACAATATACTATTTATAAATGGGGCGTTTTTTATGATCACATTGTACCTAGAGAACATACTGTAACTGGACAGTACTATTCTAATGTACTTAGAGGAACCCTAAAGGCAATATTTAAAAAAAAACCGCGCTTTATCAAGACTCACAGATCAGCGATTTGTCAACGAACGCTTGAAGAATTTGAGGTGAAAATTATGGTTTACCCTCCCTACCCACCTGACTTTGCTCCATGTGACTTTCATGTGTTTCCTGAACCCAAAAAAGAATTGAGAGGTCCAAAATTTGAATCAAATTTATGGGTATACTCTCAAGAAATGCTTTATCAGATGTTTGTGGCAAGCGGACAAAACGATGGGACATGTGTATTGCACAGAATGGAGAGTACTTTCAAGGATAGTTGTTAAAGTTTTCCAAATAAATATTTCATTTTTGTACTACAGCACCAGTCTCGTCATTTTCAGATATTCTCTCGTATGACTCACTTTTGCAACTACCTTTCACATTTCTAGAGGTACGTATCCATGAATCTTATGAAATATAGGAGTTTCAATTAACGAATTAAACCGCATTCTCGGCAACTTATGTTTGACATGTGGAAATAAAAACAAACCGTTGAATATTATGTACTTAGTATACTTGTAAGTTCCAGGTGGAGATGCAGACGTAAATTCGTTGTTGAAAAATATGGAACAACGATTAATAGAAAATGCGCAAATTCAAATGCAACAAATGGAGCAGAAGAATCTGGACAGTGTGAAAAGTTTGGAACAACGACTAATAGACAATTCGCAAAACTTGGAGCAGCGTCTAATATATTCACAAACTCAAATGCAACAAATGCTAGAAACCGCTAGAATCCTCGAGAAAAATCGGGAAAAGAAATTACTAGAAAATTCTAGAAGCTTCGGAAAAAGTCTGGAACAAGTGGAGAAAGTTTTAGAACAGCGATTAGCGCAAAAATCAGAAGCATTAAAGGAAGAGGTTTTCATAGCTATAGAGGAGAAAATTGGAGAACGTTCTAGACTTTTCTAGGCAATAATGACTCAGAGGAAATTATCCGTTACCACGAATTATTCTGATCCCAAGCAGGTTAACGACGAAGCTATACCGCGGCCAATCGAAATAAAAGAAGAACCCGTGACTATCTCGAAGACCAGAATCAAGCCACCAACCTTTGATGGAAAGACATCATGGGCGACTTACCTGATGCAATTAGAAGCAGCCGCAGAAGCAAACGCATGGTCTTCTATCGAGGAGGCTACTGATTTAATCAAAGCACTGAGGGGTGATGCTAGTGATATTTTGCAAACATTACCTCCTGAAGAACGTAAAGATTATTCTCAACTCATTAAACGCTTGCAGATGAGATATGACAATGCGCATTTGGAGCAAGTATACCATACCCAACTGAAGAATCGATTACAGAAGAAAGGCAAGAATCTTCAGGAATTTGAGGCAGATATTGATCGTCTAGTTCGACTTGCATATCCGATGGCGCCAAATCATTTCATGAAACACCTAGCTGTCAAGACGTTCATAGATGGTCTACGTGATGTTGATGCGCAGAAAACATTAAGGTTAGCACGACCGAAGACTTTGATCGATGCTTTGGCGTACGCACTTGAGTTTGACACTGCAAAACAAGCCTCTCGGAACCATGCTCGTGGCTGTTCTGTCGACAAACCGGAAAATGAGGAATTCATGGAGTAGGTGGTTAGTCGAGTCCTAAATCAGATTAAACCAAATAAAAGTGCGCGGCCGTGCGGGAATTGTAAAAGAAACGGTCACATTCAGAATAAATGTGGTTAGAGGACCAAGAAAGAATCGGCTGAGAATCCGCAAGCCCCAAGGGCTGCCCAAGTCGCATCCTTGCAACATCAAACCAATGGCCTGTATGTGAACGCTATTATGGAAGGAAGGACCTATGCTTGCTTGCTAGATACTGGATCAACGAAAACCATCGTGCGACCCGATTTAATTTCCAGAAATAAAAAGTTATTTTCTAGCAAATGAAGTCTTAAAACAGCAATAGAAGAAGCAGCTTCTGTGGCAAGTGAAATAGATGTCAATTTTATCACAGGACCAACATCAATCCGACATCGTGTTCTCGTAGCCGACATAGAAGAAGAAATAATCTTGGAATTAGATATCAGAACACCTACGGTTTCCAGTTAAACATAAAAGAAAGCACTTTAAAAATAAATAATGAAGAACTGTTTCTTCATGAGAAAGACTGTGGACATGTACAAATAATTACACCAGAGAATGTTGTTCTGGATGCAAGGAGTGAGACATTTTTGACGGCGTGCATGGAAGGTGATTATCTGGAAGGATATGTTACAATGTTGGAATCAAAGGCTGATGATGACGAGGTAGGCCGAGGAATAGTAGTTGCTAAAATGCTGGTTAAGACTCAGAAGACTGTACCGATAAGGGTAATGAATGTGAACTATTACTCAGTTTCATTGAAGTAGGGTACTATGTTGCGGTGGTGTTCGCCAGTCACGGCTGTCATTTATCGTGTAGAGGCGAAGAAAAATGGATTCGCGCAGGTTCCTAAGAAATTGTCCAAGATAATCGACTTAGCCTGTCAAGGACTGAGCAAGAAATAACAAAGCCAAGTTAAGGATCTAATCAAACATTATGAAGACATCTTTGAAACTGAAAATGGTACGAAAGGAAGAACCAATATTGTGATGCACAAAATAAATACCAGCGATGCAAGCCCAATACGACAAGGACCAAGAAGTTTACCACTGCCAAAGCGCGAGGAGGCCAAGCAGATTATACGAGATATGGAAAGCCAAGGTGTAATTGAGCCATCGAATAGTCCATGGGTTTCACCGGTGGTCCTTGTCAGGAAGAAGGATGGATCTACCAGATTCTGTGTTGACTATTGTCGTTTGAATAGTGTGACCAAACAGGACAGCTATCCTCTCCCAAGAATAGACGATACGCTAGACACCTTGGCAGGAGCAAAATGGTTTCCCACTCTCGACTTGAAGAGCGGTTATTGGCAAGTGGGAATGGACCCCAATGACAAAGAGAAAACTGCCTTCAGTTTAGGTACAGGACTCTGGCAGTTTACAGTCATGCCATTTGGACTGTGAAACGCTCCAGCTACTTTTGAGCGACTAATGAACACTGTACTGAGGGGACTGTCTTGGAATACCTGCCTTACATATCTCGATGATGTGATTGTGGTAGGGAAGACCTTTTTAGAAGTAGTATTCCAGAGGTTGCGGGATGCCAACCTGAGAATAAGTCCAAGGAAGTGTTACTTTTTCCGCAACGAGGTAAATTACCTTGGACATGCGGTTTCCGGAAAAGGGGTTGCTGTGAATCCAGAAGAAGTAAAAACTGTGGAAAATGGCCTGTACCTAAAGACAAACATCAGCTAAGAAGCTTTATTATTATCTATGCTACGTTCCTGGCTTCTTTAACATTGCAAAACCACTTATCAGCCTAACAACTGTTTTAAACTATCCACTGCCATCTGGGAGGAAACATCTGGGAGGTTTGTTCTGGATACAGATGCCAGTAACGTCGGGATTGGTGGTGTGTTCTCTCAAATCCAAGATGGACAAGAAAAGGTCATTGGATACTCCAGCAAGACACTGTCAAAACCGGAGAGGAACTACTGCTTAACCAGGAGGAACTATTGGGAGTAGTTAAGACCATTCAGCATAAAGTGGCTCTGACAATTTAAGAATCCCGAGGGTCAAGTAGCTAGATGGATTGAGAGGCTACAGGAATATGACTTCGACATTGAACACAGATCAGCCTTAAACATCGAAATGCAGATGCTCTTTCCAGAAGGCCCTATCCAGAAGACTGTCGACATTCAACCGAATCGAAGACAAATCGGCCAACGCTCTTCGAACCACCGTGGTTGATGACCAATGGCAACCTGACAATTTGCATGCAGATCAAGAAGCTGATCCGAATCTTGCAGTCTTCAGGGCTTGGAAGAGAAATGGGCAAAAACCGACAGGCAAGAAATGCTCCCAATTCCCGAGAATTGAAGTCATACTGGGCGCAATGGGATTCTTTAAACATGAAGACGATCTCCTGAGACGTGAGGACGAAAATCACGATGGAAGCGAGCGGAAGATGGAAATGGTGGTTCCCAAGAAAAGAATATCAGAGGTATTGCGCGAACTTCAAAATGGGGATTCTGGGGGACATTTTGGAGTCCATAAGACACTGGAGAAGGTGCTAGAGATTTTACTGGGTGAATTGTTCCCGAGATGTGAAAGAATGGTGCCGAAAGTGTGCTAATTGCGCCGGAAGCAATGGTCCCCAGAGGCGTCGACGTGCGACCCATGCGCCAATACAATGTGGGAAGCCCATTTGAAGGAATCGCCATAGATGCCGCTGGCCCTTTTCCAGAAAGCGACAATGGAAATAAATATATAATAGTGGTCATGGACTATTTTACCAAATGGGTTGAAGCATATGCTCTACCAAATCAAGAGGCTGGAACTGTAGCAGATCTCATTGTGAAGAAGTTCGTCAGACGTTTTGGTGTACTCCTGGAACTTCATTCCGATCAAGTGCGATATTTCGAGTCCAGTCTATTCGAAAAGATGTGTGGACTTTTGGGCATACGAAAGACGAGAACAACACCCTTGCATCCACAATAAGATGGGATGGCAGAGCGAATGAACAAGACCATGATCAGACACTTATCCAAAGTGGTCTCCGAATACCAGAGAGATTGGGACGAACATTTACCATTATTCTTAATGGCGTATCTGGCCTCTGTTCAAGAGACAACTGGCCAATCACCAGCAAACGTACTATTCGGGAGGGAAATCCGTCTGCCCTCTGATTTAAAGTTTGGGAGCAAGCCTAGTGAAGATCTTGCCGGAGAAGATGATGTCAGCACGCTCAGATGACGCCTAGATTATATCCATGAACAAGGAAGACATAATGTCCAAAATGCTCATGACAAGATGAAGGAGAGCTACGACATCAACGTCGAGATGGGTGGTTACCATGAAGGCGATCGAGTTTGGATATATAATCCACAACGCCGACTGGGATTACCTCCAAAACTTCAAAAGAATTGGGAGAGGCTATACGAGGTGTTGAAGCGGATCAACAATGTAATATACCGCATCAGGCGATCACCTCATACTAAGCCAAGAGTCGTACATTTTAATCGGTTAGCCCCATACTTTGGAGACAATAATGACGAAACCGCTGACTTGCGCCGATTGGATAGCCAATACCAGGAACTAACCTTCGAAGACTTTATGGAAGAGTATTCTCGTTCGAGAAATGCTCGATTTGGGGTGACCATCGAGAAACAGCAAAATTTGTTTACGGTGCCGCCAGACTACGCGCTTGCTCATTGCGTAGCCCGAGATCTGCGAATGGCCAAAGGAATTGCCAGAGAATTTAAAGAGATATTTGGCAGAATCGAAAATTAAGGCAGCAGGGATCAGCAATTGGGAAGGGTCTCCAAATAGCAAATGAAGAACAGCCCATATTTTATTTGTTCACGAAAGAACTGTCAAGCCTGAAGCCAACCTATCGTGCCTTATAGGAGGCCCTGGCTCACTTACGCGAACAAATGTTACAACAAGACATTTTGAAATTAGCAGTTCCAAAATTAGGTTGTGGATTGGACCGCCTGGACTGGAGAATTGTAAAGAGCATATTAGAAGTAATATTCCAACATACTAGTATGGAAATTCTGGTCTACAGTTACCGGCTTGAATATTCCTGTACACCTAGGCAAGATAAGACCGTGGACTGTTATTTCGATATGACGTCACAATGTAACAAAGGCCCTCGATTTCGCCATCGTTCGAGGGAACCAAAGCATGACATGTTTCTGGACGAAACTTCATTTTTAAGAAGGGGGCAATGTGATGACTCATTCAACCTCCAGCGCCTTCCTGATAGATGTAGAAAGAGAAAGAATGAGAATAGAAAGCTCGAGAGAGATTCGACAGCGATATATAAGCCGTCGAGGAAGAGATTTGGGGATTAATTCGATACCAAATCATCGCCGACTGAACCTACATAAATAAAATACATAAATGCGCTTATTGTTAGTAATTTAAATTGTTATTCGTATTTATTATTAATATAGTGCATTTATAATTATAACATAATGTATCGACCTGGAAAAACAAATATCATTGCTGAATTTCTATCACGTTTTCCTAACCGAAAAGAAATTTTAAGCCATGCAGACAACGTATATTAAAGGTTTATGACGATTGCTACAACACGAAACTGGACGACATGGATTTAACAGAACAACTATTACGTAGACGAACAATCACTGACAAACTGTTGAACAACGTGAAACAATTAGTACAGTCACGTTCTTGGAATCATACCATTACAAAAGAACTTCAACCTTTCTATGAGAAACGTGACGAAACCTCTATTGAAAATGGTATATTGATGAGGCAAGGAAGAATCATCATTCCAATTACATTAAGAAAACATATACCGAGACTATTACATGATGGACACCCAGGCATTGTGGCCATGCGCGCCTTGGCACGATTTTATATCTGGTGGCCATGTATGGATACTGATATTGAGAATTATATCAAGGATTGCAGAAACTGTCAAAACTATCGACAGCAACAACCAGAATTACCAACCTATTCGTGGTCTATACCTGAAAACATATGGGAGAGATTACACATAGATTTCGCAGGACCATTTGAGGGAAAATTCTGGTTAGTTGTGGTGGATGCACTATCGAAATGGGCTGATGTGAAACCAATGACGATAATTACTACACAAACCTTGTGTAACGCATTGGATGAACTATTCGTGAATTTTGGACTGCCACGAATTATAGTTTCTGACAATGGACGACAATTTACATCAGAAGAGTGCAGACGGTATTGTACAAAGAAAAATATTAAACATATTACATCGTCACCGTACCATCCTAAAACAAATGGACTAGCTGAACGTTTTGTACGAACATTTAAACTTCGAATGAAGGCGAGTAGAGACGACAATCAAACAGCAATTCAACGCTTAAGAAACTTTTTATTCAACTATCGTAATACACCCTATAGCACAACTCACAAATGTCCCAATGAAATGATTTTTTGACATCGATTGCGATCAGTATTGGATAATCTGAAACCAAATATGAGAGAAACATCCGCAACATGCAACATCCGAACCAGAGGCGATTCAACTTCGTCGAAGCACCCGCAACCGGAAAATTCCAAGCCGTTACTTAGAAGAGTGAAATATCTCTTAAGGCCGGAGGAAATGAAGAATATGGTACATAATTCATATGTGAATAACACACACACACATACACCGACACACACATACACCAATATACACACAGATACAATACGAGACGCCTAACATAGAACACACATGATTTGACCTTACTTCATATTCATTAAAGATTACTGTGTTAATTATCAATTGTGTTTAGTTATGACTAAGTAGTAAATAGCCATTCATCTCGTAAACATAACATATACACTAATATACAGCGATGGACAAATGTGGGGAACCATGTAACTATCCGTCAAATTAAAAAAGATATTGTAATAAAATTTTAAATATGTAAATTAGGAATGAAAAGCCATCATTTAAAGTATTTTTTAAATATACAGGGTATGCAAAAAATATAACGTACTAAAGTTATACATTTTTAAATTGAACGCCCTCTGCATCTTTTATGCAAGCGAAATATGAATTCTTAGTATTTTCAAAATCGTAGGTTCTAAATGTAAGTACTACAATTTCTTTTAGTTTTGGCGATTAAAAAATTGTTTCTTTTGTCGAACAAAAAGTTAAGGTAAATATTATAATTTTTAAATTTGATCACAAGGTCTAGTAGTTTGCGGCATTTAAATTAAAAGTGTCAATAAATAATTGTTGTTTGTCATTAATGGTTGAATTAAATAAAAGTGAAAGAATGCAAATATTAATTCTGTTTTGGTAATAGAACAAGAACTCATCAGGAGGTATGTAATCTTTTTAGTACTATTATACATCCCAATCTGCAGCCAATTTCGCATTCTGTTGTTACTAAAACCTTAAGAAGGTACAACATAAATGGCGGTGTTCGCAATTTGCAAAGAATTTGTCGTACAAAGTCTTCTACAAATGATACTAAAACTCCAAAATATTGCTATATCCGTAGAGCAAAATCTCCATTTATCTACAAACGAGCTGACGAAAAAGCTGGCGCTGTTGTCGATCAGTAGGAAGTACTTAAAAAGAAAAATACCATCCTTATAAAATTCACCTCGTTCAAGAACTATCTGATGATGATTTCGAAAGAAGCCCAGAATTTTGTGAATTAATGTTGAACTTTTGCAATCGTGATAACAATTCTTTTAGTAATATAGTATTTTCTGATGAGGCAACCTTTTATTTGAACGGTACTATTCGTAGACATAACTGTCGGTATTGGGCACTGAGTAAACCTCACAAGAGGCGCATACGCAACAAACTAGAAAGCTTAACGTTTTGGCTGATATTTGTAGAAACAAAATAATAGGATCTTTTTTATAGAAGAAATGGTCAAAATTATTTATAACTTTAAAATAACTAGATAATTCCTTCATTGGAGAAAAATTACCAATTGCCACAAAACATCTGATTTCAGGAAGATGGGATACCACCTCGCTATTCAGTTATCGTTCGAGGTCGATTTGATCGAACGTTTTCCCACAGATGGATTGGAAGAAGAGACGAAGTTGAATAGCCTGCGCGTTCTGCCGATCTACACTACACTAGATTACTTCTTGTGGGGCTAACTAAAACATAGAGTGTATCTTATACGAGCTAGAAATTTGCAAGATTTAGCTTGAAGAATTAATGAAGAGATACGAAGCATTTCACCAGATATCATAGCAAGGGTTACATGAGAATTTACAGACTGACAGATTTACTGTCAGGAAGTAGGTGGTGCACATTTGAAAATTTCATAAATTAAGTTTAACTTTGTTTGTATGACCAGTTTATTTTCTTCGCCTTACAGAAAATACTTTAGACCCCAAGTGTTATAGTTTGTTGAAATCGTGTTATCCAGGAGATTCACAAAATGTAAAAAAATACAGGGGCGTCAATTTAAAAAAGTATAACTTTAGTACGTTACATTTTTTTGTAAACTTTGTATATTTAAAAAACTACTTCAAATGATGGCTCTTCATCCCTAATTTCCGTGACTAAAATTTTATTACAATATCTTTTTAATTTAACAGATATTTACACGAGACATATTTTAAAATATCTTTGTTGAACCTCTTCAATTCTCAATTGACGAGGGTGGCCAGACAATGGAACAATATTCGAAACAGTTCATAATAAACGCGAAATATAAGGACTTTTGTGTCCTAAAATCACTAAATTGTCTGTAACTGCATATGATAAATCTCAATAGTTTAAAAGCCATTGCAGAAACATATTCAATGTGATTTCTAAAGCTGAGGCGTCAAGCAAAAGCAACACCAAGATCTTTAAGCTCCCCAACGTTGGTGTTCAAAATTATTATTATAAAGAGGAAATGGTTGCATTTTTCTGGTATAGGTAATGACCTGACATTCATTAATTAATGTTAAATTTCAAGCTATTATTTCGATACCACTGAAATAAAACGTCGAAATTCTCCTGCAATATCCGAATATCACTGTCGCACGAAATAAAGATTAAGAATGCCTATTATCCTTATTTATTCTTATATTTTCTTAGATCATATATTTTAGGCATGCACTTTTCTTTTTACAGCAACATAGTAAATTAAATATAATTATCTCATATAGTAAGTTCATTTGTTATGTTGGAATTTGTACAAAGTATTTACATTCTTCTGCTCTAGTTTCTAGAAGTTAATTATGATTTGATCCATATTCCAAGTCTAGTTTTGGATTACAGTTTTTAACCATAACAGAAATGTTATGGTTAAAAACTGATAAAGATAAAGCTATTGATCTTTCGTTTACACCCTTTTTAGTGGTCTAAATGCTATATTATCTAGGCTTATTATTATTTTATATTTACTTTCTGTTTCCCCTTTGTATTTATGTTATTATACATACGAATTTCTCAAAAAATAGAACTATTTTTAAACATACATATTTATATTTCTGGCTGAAGACAATTCTTAAATATTTTTTTCTGGGTCTAGTTAAGATTTTTTGTAAATAATAATGGTCGCGTTTGTAAGAATATCTTTTAAAAATTAAAATATTTAAAAGACAAAGAATGTGTAAAAATAGATATGTAATTTTCTGATCTTTATATTTGCAGTGGATACTATTCACATTAAATAAAATTGCAGTTAACGAATTAATTAACGGATAATTTCAAAAAGTTAATTGAAAAAATATTCTTTTAATAACTACGATAAAAGTTAATATAATCATTAATCAGTTCCCGTGCGCGGGTTTAAAAAGGAAGTTTAGAATGATAAAACCGCCTGTTAAATAATCTTATCAGTAATATAGTTATTATCAAGTTATTTTAAGAATATAACTATTTCGGATACATAATATTTTAATTATAAAAACTAAAAGTTCTTACCTTGGTAAATGGCTACTGCAACTTAATTGACAGATACGTTATTTGGGTTGCCTATACAAGATTATTAACCCTTGTCCGGGCAAGACATTTTACTAACGTAACCGGGCAGTTCGGGCCTGGTAGGCCCGGTGCTTTTAGTATAATATGTTTTTACTTACAGAATTAATGAAACAAAGAGTTTATGGGAATTATATATTTAATACCATTTATAAATAACATTAATTACTTACTGATCTTAAATTTTATTCATTTCTTGCAATTATAACACAAAACTTTTGATGAAGAATGTTCGTTACAAATGTTTTGTTTGCACTCATCACAACATTGTCTTTGTTTCCTGTCTTTTGTTTTAGGACACATGTAGCACCTTCTTCTAGAATTTGCTTTAGTTTCAGTTCTTGCTCTCTTTGCCGGCGTTGCTTCTTCACCTACAAACTCGCTGACACAGTGTTGGATGGTACGAGGAAGTCCATTCGCCTTCCTTCTTTGAATGTGCGGAAGAACTAGGTTTTCAGATACATCTACTAGAAATAATCTCCTTTTTTGGTGTTTAGCTTTATTCCAATTTGGGTTCAAATTCATCCAAGTAACATATGCTGCAATGCCGCTTACGTCGAGAAGGTTCATAAAAAATGTAAATGACCAACGATTTGTTCTGCGTTTACATGTGTATTTATGAGCCAATTGGTCTCGTGTCCACGCCACATTTTGTGCTGTTATAATTCAGAATTAGTTTTGGCTTTTTTTATCGTCATTGTTACAGTTATTAGTATGATGCATCGTTGACAGAGCCAAAACACTTTTGTTTTTCTTTGGAACGTAGGACACTAAAGACGCTTTTTCTGTAAATCCGAAAATGGACGTTTGTTTTTCACGTTTTCTATTGGGCAAAAATTCGGTTGGGATGAAGCATTTATTTTTCCTTACGGTACCAACGCTCGTCAACCCATTTGTCAATAATGTTTTTGCTAATGATAGTCCGTAAAATAATTGTCGAATGTGACATTTCTGTTTGTATTATAATACGGTTGTACGAGCTGCTCCACTACCTGTGTTGCGAGGCCCTTGTCGATTTGATTTCCTTCCTTTCCAATATAGGGAATACCATTTAGAGGATAGTAGGTTTCAGAGTCACACGCGCACCAGATCTTCATTCCATATTTGTCTGGTTTGGAAGGCATATATTGTCTAAATGGACATCTTCCTCGAAAGGGCACAAGTTGTTCGTCCACTGTGATGTTTTCTCCGGGGAGGTAGTGCTTTTTCAGATTGTTATTTACTTTTTCCCAAATAACTCGAATAGGTGCAAGTTTATCGTTCTTCCTTCTTTCGGAACGTGTACCTTTGTCATCAAATCGTATAAATCGCAACAAGCTTTTGAATCGTTTCAATCCCATCGTTGCTCGAAAAATTGAAGGGCCATATAATCGACTCCATAGCACATCGTAGCTAGTATCATTAGCACTTAGGTGACCGGCAGTTAGAAGCAAACCAAGAAAAGCGCGAATTTCGATATTATCACATGGTTTTCAGGGAATATCTATCAGGACCCTCTCTGCCTCCTTGTTTGTATGTGAAGCAATTTCGGTAAGTACAGCTTCACCAATAAATAAGAGAAATGCATCAATTGGATCTTCAACAATTTTTCCCGGCGGTAAGATAACTTTATGCATTTGCGATTTTATTATATTGCACGAACGAACCCGTCCTGTCGAACGAGGCTGGCTGCTCCACACTCAATCATCTTTAGCAACAAATTTGGAAATACTGACAACATGAGTGTCACACAGTCCCTCACTGCCTTCTTGCACGTCTTCCGTTTCACTAGCATTAGAAAGGTGGTCCTCTTCGTCCTCATCTTCGACATCCGACTCAAAATTTACAGGTGCCTGGTCATCGTCCGATAGGTTTTCCAGTATATCTGCGAGTTCGGCGTCCGATAAAAATTTTCTCGACATTGCTGAATGATTATAACACTTTCACTATAATGCATAAACTAAAAGCAATGAACAAAAAATGCTCGTATATATACAAATAGACAGGGAACCCCTACTTTACCTAATATTACTTTCCTCGAAAAATTACGACCTATATACGTCATCAAATGTATTTGCTGCACAAATGACACAAAAATGATCGGAAACACTAATTACGTAAAGAGGATTAGAAAACAAAAACGGAAAATAAAGTTACCATAATTGCCTAAAGTATGGGCCTGCTAAGCCCGGCTTGCCCGTTAATGGGATTTTAAGTACAATCCGTCAATTAACTAACGATTCTTCATAATTTAACAAATATTACTTAACAAGAACACAGTAATTAACATTTCTGAGGAATTCTAAAGAGCATTAAGTCGTACTAAAATTACTCATTAAGATATCGAATTTTTTATCGTCGCTCGGGCCTGGCAGGCCCCCCTTGTCCGGATAAGGGTTAATACATTTTAAGAACATACGGGGTGTTTGACAAAACTTTTAAGTAATAAAATATATTTTAATTCTAATTCAAAATAAATAACTTCTAAAATTTCTTGAGTGAGTTACTGAGAATAATTGTAATCATCGACCGATCAGTTTTGTAAACAGTTTAACATTCACAGCTTGATTAAGTTTAAGTTCGATATTCGATTTAAAACCTTTGTATATTCTAACTACATAGTTAGTTTAAGAGTAATTGAAAAAGACAAGCACAATTTATGTTAGCATTGGGTAAAAATTTAGCGCAAACATAATTATTATGATCATGGGAATTTATCCAACGTAAATTATGAATATGAAATGTTTTAAATCATTTCGTCTTAATAACAAAGGAAACATTTATCTTACCGTTTCTAACTGATAAAGGTGATCGAAGAAAATACAAATCTTGAAAAATCAATGGACCAGACTTTAGAAATAAGCAAATTCAAATTTAACTTTAGGTGTTCAAGGCTACTAGTGATAATCGGTAAAGAATTATTAAAAAATTGGTTGCTGAAAATAGCAAATTTATATAAAACTAGCCGAATCCGGCAATGCTTTGCTATTGCTAGATTTGAGTATATGTAAATATAGATTAAATAAACACAATTGAAAATATGATTTCGATTATCGTATTTAGTTAAAATTATCTATTTATTTCAACTTTAACTTCATTGCAATGCTCTTCGATACACTATGTTTGTGGTTCCATTTGGCATATATACAAACAAATCCCTTGGGTTTCCTGCACGGAAGCATGAGAAAAACATGAATTCTCCAAATTCAATCCACAAACTTGCAATGTTTGACCTTGTGATTTGTTTATCATTATTACAAAATGCAGTTTAATTGGAAATTGCAATCGCTTAACTTGGAATGGTACATCTATTGGTGTCATTGGAATACGTGGTATTAGCACATCCTTTGAATTTTCTTTATAACTTGATTTATAACTATATCTATTGATTTGTAAGTAGCTATTTCCCCCGGTAATGTTGAATACTTATATTAATGAAATTTACATCCACATTTTTTTGCAACCAATATTTGCACGTTCACTTAACCCTTTCGCGCCGATGACAGTATTTTCCCGCGCGAAAAAATTGTGACCAACAGTCGAAGACCGTATTTACCCAATTCATTATATTTAGACGACGATTGCCGTACGAAGCCGTCCGCTGCTGTTTTATGTATTACATGTGTTTATTTGAAGTTATAGACAAGTTTAAACTTGCAGGTTATCTATTTTTCATGTGTGCATGCGGCAGTAGCAGTTCTTATTTCATACTGTGTACAGGTTTTCTTTTTAAGTTGTTTACTTTATAAGAATCGGTGTCTATAGATTTACTAATATTTGTAGTTTCAACAAAAGATAAAAGTAAGTAAAATACCTATATAACGTATATAATATATATGATAATATTATATTTTTGTAGAAAATGTCTCAAAATCGAACGAAATATTTAACGGAAAAAGAACTTGAACGTATTGCCCTTGATATGATGGAAGATGACACATTAGAAGACGACAATGTGGGAATTAGTAGTGGCGAAAGTGATTCCGATAAGGATATTGAAGGAGATAGTGAAGAAGAAATTATCGATGGAGTAGACGAAGAAATAAATGGAGATGATACAAATTCGACAGACGACTTCACATGGAGGTACACACCAACCAGGACTCCTCATGAATATGATTTTGATGAAAGTAATAGTGGTATTCAAAACAAAAATATTACTAACGAATCAACAGCTCTAACAATTTTTCAAGAATTTCTGAGTGAAGAATTAATTAACAAAATATTATTGGAATCTAATAATTATTATAAACAAATAATTGAGAAAGATGCTAATATGAAAAAGAATATGAGAAGTTTAGAGGCTGATGAGTTCATGTGTTTCCTAGGACTAACATTACTTATGAGTAGAGTAAAAAAATTGGAAGTTCATGAATACTGGTCAACAAATACCCTAATAGAAACCCCTATATTTACTAAAGTAATGAAAAGGGACAGGTTTAAATTCATATTGAAGATTCTACACTTTTGTAATAACGATGAATAAACTAATGATAGACTGTGTAAAATTAGTTCCATAACAACAGGAGTAAAAGAAATTTGTCAAAAAAATTTTAAGCAGTACCAAAATCTCTGCATCGATGAAAGTTTACTACTATACAAAGGTTGATTGCTTTTCAAGCAATACATCCCATCGAAACGCAGTAGATTTGGAATAAAAATGTTCATAATAAGTGATTGTAAAACTGCATATGTATTAGATTTCATTATCTACAGTGGTTCAACCACTGAAATTACAAATCAGAATCCGGAATTAGGAAAGTCAGGACAAATAGTTTTAACTCTTATGAAAAATTACCTCCATAAGGGACATTCTTTATATGTGGACAATTGGTATACTAGTCCATTATTATTTAAATATTTGCATCAACAAGAAGTAAATGCTTGTGGTACTGTTAAAAAAAATAGGAAATACATGCCAGATTTTCACAAAAATTGCGAAAAGGAGAAGTAATTTTTAATTCGTCTGGACCAATCCTTGCAATAAAATGGTGCGATAAGAGAGAAGTTCATATGTTAACAACTATGCATGAAATATCAATGACTGTTACGGCAAAAGTTGATAATGCAATAAAAGAAAATGTTCAGAAACCTACTGCAGTGCTCGAATATAATAAAAATATGGGTGCCGTGGATAATTGGATATGATGCTAAGTGCTATAAAAAGTACCAGGAAAACCATCAAGTGGTATAAAAAAGTCTTTTGCCATCTTGTAGATATTTGCATCTACAATTCTCACATTTTATATAATATTCAAAAAAAGATGCAGACTCCATTAGCAGATTTTCAACTGGAATTAATTGAGCAAATATTTGAAAAATACAACAACCTTAATAAATCTATAACAATAGGTCGAGCTCATGTTAACAATCCATTAAGATTAACAGGACGGCATTTTGCTAATAAAATTCCTACAGAAGAAGGAAGTAAGCAGAAAGTAAGAAGATGCGTTGTCTGTAGCAAGCATAATCTGAGAAAAGAAACCTCATATTATTGCAAGGATTGCAATGCACCTCTTTGTGCAATCCCTTGCTTTGAAATTTATCATTGTAAGCGTACTTACTAAAAAAATGTTAATTTTAATTAGGTACTCTTATTATATTGAAATAAAGTATAAAATTTATAAGCTATATTGTTCTTATTTTTACTTTTCTATTAATTATGAAATTTAAACATACGTTTCTAGTTAAATACAATATTCAAGTAAAGACGCCGGTGAACGTACTTTTCCGATACATGTATGCTATAACGACGAAGACCATACGATTCCGAAACCTCATAAATAGCCCGTCTTATGGGCATTGCTAATGGAAAAATAGCCCGTCGCGAAAGGGTTAAGCATTGATGACTGTTGTAATTTTGTTTGATATCTGGAAATAAGCATTGAACCAATTCTTCTTGTGAGTAAGTGATACTGTAAAAATCATATGGTATACCAAATCAAAATAAAACAGTTCGCAATGTTTAAAAAAAAGTAAATATTGACCTTATCAATTAAAAAAATCAAATGAATTATTTCCGGATGACGAATACTACAGAATGGAATTTTGCGATCAAATATTTGAGAAAGCCAATGCGGATGCAAATTTCATAAAATATATTTTTTTTACTGATGAAAGTACTTTTACATTGCACGGTAAGCACAATCCATCAAGAGCGCGATATTGGTCTAGAGACAATCGTCATTTACATTATGCTGCAAATATACAGTATCCCCAAAAACTAAATGTGTGAGCTGGATTACTTGGAGATAATATTATTCGACCTATTTTATAGATGGGAATTTGAATGGGCAGAAATATTTAAATTTGCTGCATAACTATATCATACCTGCCATTGGTGAATTGGCCGACATTAATTTTGATGAAATACGGTTCCAACATGATGGATGCCATGCACATAACTCCAGAAATGTACGAAATTACTTAAATGATATCTTTCCTGGACGTATGCTACGGAATTGGAGTGGAATACGTTGGCCAGCTAGGTTCCCGGACTTAGCGCCAAACGATATACCGCAAGATAGAGCCAGAAATTTGGCAGAACGAAGGGAAACGATAGTAGAAGCACTTCATAGGATTATACTCGAAATGTTATTAAATGTTCAACAGGATTTCTATCATAGATTAGGTTATTGTTTAGCTGAAAGGATAGGTCTGTTGAAAATTTGTTGAAATAAACTTATAAACTTATATCTTTATTAAGTACCTGTTTATTGTTGAGGAGTTTTTTAATTTTATTTTTGTTGTTGGAAGAAACTATTTTTGTTGTTTTAGAGTTAATTTTCCAATGTGCTCTTTATTTGTCTATTTACCGTTTATAAGATCAACTTGTTGAATAAACACATACAAAAAATAAAAGTGTATTTATTTAACTTACTTAAAAAAGTATATTGGTTACTGTTTTCACACATAGCGGTGACAAATGTCAGATATATGCCATGCATAGTACGGCACACCAAATTGTTGTGCGATATTTTCAGTTTTCAGTGTTTCCAGTTCTTTAGCCTTAAGATATTTTAATTAAAAATTAGAGCTTCTTTTTTCATTTTTAATATTAATTCATCACACGATAGATTTGTATCGTTTACATACCTTCTGAACATTATTTTAAATAATGTCAGTTTCAAAAAATATTCACTAAAACCGATTTCTCTCGTATAGTACAAAATGCAAATTAATTGAATAATTACAACCGCGAGTGTATATTAAGGATATACAACGAGACTATTAATGATTGTAAATTTTCGACTTAAGTTGGCAACACTTCTGTAATTTTATGTTAGCACACCTGATTTTTAACGCATTCATATGATACAACTGACATAACCTACAAAGTTGTACCTATATACGAATAACCAGGCTAGCCAATTTTTCAGTGTTGCCAAAGTAAATATTTGTTACAAACATTTATAGTCACGTAGTACCATGCATTCAATTAAATTTTCATTTAGAGCAGCCTATGATTTCAACATAAATTTGGGAACACTGTGGAACAATAAGGTTTTTCGAAAGTTAAATTTCGACAACTGTCATCTGACGGACTACAATTTAGTTGTGTTACAACTTAAGCTTATTTCTTGTGAAATGTTTTAAATAAAAGACATTTATTTACAGAAATGCGTTTATTGTAAAAATATTACGTTAAAGGCGATGCTCGAAATGTTGCCCCTTGTCTCGACGCACACACGAACTCTGTACTTCATGTTTTCAAATGTGTTTGACAAATGAGAGATTATATTATCACAAACTCCTCTAATACTATTGCAAAGTTCTTCAATTGTATGTTCTAAAAATCGTGTTCTTTATGTGCGGAAAAATGAAGTGAGCCAAAATTGTGAGATTGGGAGACCTTGGAGGAAAAGTCACTATTCGATTATCAAAGAATTCTTCCAAACCAGCCGTATGTGGTGGAGCATTGTCTTGTTGGAAAAATCTTTCTGTAATTAATCGTCATGTATCCCATTAATAAAGCGTTCTAATAAGTCGCTTTGGTATTTTCCAGCATTTATTGCTTCATTAAAAAATATTAGTCCAATGATTCGCCTTCTGGACACCGCCAGCCAAACATCAATTTTATGCGTATGTAATGTTTTTTCCACAAATTCATGAGGATTTTCTGCCGACCATATTCACATATTTTATTTGTTTAAATATGAAACCAGGCCTCATCCGTAAAGAAAAATTTATTGAGAACATCATCATTATTCAAGTTATTCAAGAACCATTAGCAGTACTCGGTTCTTCTATAGTAACCAACGGGACCGAATTCATGAAACGCTTGAATTTTATATGGATATAATTTTAGATATTTTTTAGAAATAGTGTGGTATGTTCCAACTGATAACTGAACATCTTGCAACAGTTTCGCAATGAATTTCATTGGTGAGTTTTTCATTCGATGTCGAACATCTTTAATGCAATCAACAGCTCTTTTTTTAGGCACTCGGCTTCTAGATTTACGAAATACTGTCCCCGTTTCACGAAATTTGTCAACACAACCATGAATTTGACTTGCCAGTTGTTCATACGTGATTGCAAGATTAGGGAAATATTTACGAAAATCCTGTATATATTGATTAGTTGCATAAACCCATTGTCCATTTACTAATCTAATAGTTCTAAAATAACTTTCAAGAAAACTTTGTGTGTATTTCTAACATGATAATAAATAATTTCATTGATAGGACAACTTTTCAATAAATTGAATTAACTATGACAGTTTTTGACAAAATTTGACTTTCGAAAAACCTTACTATTCCAGTGTTCCCAAATTTGTATTGAAATCATAGGCTACTCTTAAATTAAAATTTAATCGAAGGCATGGTACGTACTAACGAGCCATCGAAAAAATTCATAATTGGAGTAGACTGTGAAATTGGGTTGGTACTTTAGCCACTTCCACATAATGACACATTACTTGATGATTGACAGTTTCATTTGGTTTCATTGTAAAAAACAAAAAAGAAAACAAATAATTTATTTAATATCGAAATCATAATCAAAATTTACATATAGCTACAGAAGTTGTTGAAAATGTTGTCCATTTACATCTAAACAAATTTAATTTCCTTAATAAGAGTTTTGAAAAATTTGACACAAACTTATAGTTTCAATGTCAAATAATAAATGTCATTATGTAGAAGTGGCTAAAGTACCAACCCAATTTCACGTCTACTCCAATTATGAATTTTTTCGATGGCTCGTTATATTTATATAGGTATAGCAAGCGCTAAATAAGATGGCGAGCGGAAGGAGTAAGCTCAGGGAGCATTAGAAATTGTGGGAAACTTTATATTTGGTTTAAGATAAAGTTACACGTAAGGGGGTAAGTGGGCGTGTGCGTTTTTAAAAACGACTTTAAAACGACTATAGCGCATCCCCACCGCTCGCCATCTTATTTGGCGCTTGCAATAACGATATAACGACTGTCTAAGACATGAGTCATGAGTAATGTTTTCTGGAAAAAATAAGTTATTTATGATAAAAATATATGCTTCATTATTATCCCATATACAAGTAAATCATATAAATATCTTCAAAATTATTGACAATAGGCATGTGCGTTTTCTTTTAAGTTTTTTTTACAAAGAAATTACTATAAATGAAAGATCGAAAGAAATAAAAACATGCATAACTGGCGCAGCTGATAGTATTATGAAATATAATGATAAAACAAAGAAGAAGGGCTGTTTCGAAGAAGAATGCGAAAAATCAATATATTCCAAAAAACTTTTAGGAATGAAATAGTCCAGGAACAGTATGGGAGAATTACAAAGAAAAATGTAGGTAAAAAAAGTTATACGATTCAATAACAGGCCTGTGATTGTTAACGTCGCATAATAAAATGTTATGCTAAAATAAATAAACACGTGTCGTAGTGCATACAGTAATTTCTTGGAGATATACAAAAAAGAGTACTGGAAATTGAATTATGATAATGAAGGTTCTTACTTATTTCGTAGGTGCTGAACCATGAATACCATCCAATAAACAAATGTTCAGATGACTGTTAACGTTGCATTTTTTAATAAAGGATTACATTACGTTTCAGTTCATACAACAGCTTATTAGTGAGTGGATACGTTTTCTTTATTCAAAATGCCTCACCGATTTTCTTCTCAAGAGTATGCGGACATGCATTTTGTGTATGGCTACTGTAGCAGCAGTGCACGTCAAGAAGTTATTGAATACCGACATCGGTTTCCAGATAGGCGAATTTCTCTTTACAGAACGTTTCCGGAAGTACACAGACAATTTCGGGAATGCGGACTGCTAGCGGACTAGCTATTGTTACAAGGGATCCAACTCTCAGTGTACGTCGAATCGCTAGACAACTAGGAGTGCCACGAACGACAGTTTGGCGAATTTTAAAACGTGAGGGCTTATATCCATATCACTATCGCAGGGGACACGGTTTGCTTGAGACAGACCACTATGCTCGTCTAGTTTATTCTACCTGGATATTAAGATAGTCACGGCTTCATTTTAATTTCTGCAGAACAGTCCTCTGGA
The DNA here is from genome assembly GCA_935421215.2 of Melolontha melolontha. Taxonomy (NCBI): domain Eukaryota; kingdom Metazoa; phylum Arthropoda; class Insecta; order Coleoptera; family Scarabaeidae; genus Melolontha; species Melolontha melolontha. Next base: position 92,653,711 of record OW285239.1, read on the forward strand.
CAGATGAATCTACGCTAACGAGAAGTGGTGTTACAAATCTGAGAAACCTGGACAGGTGGTCATCAGAAAATCCCATAGCTATACGCCCATCTAAATTTGAACATGAATTTTCTATTAACGTTTGGGCGGCTCTAATCGATGATTCGTTGATTGGTCCTGTCATTCTTCCTGAGATGTTAAATGCTGACAATTACCTTCAATTTCTTATTGACGAACTGCCAGGTCTTTTAGACGATGTCTCACTGAATGTTCGACGAGACATGTGGTTTCACATGGATGGGGCACCACCACATTATGGAATTACTGTCCAAAATTGGGTTAACGTCAATTATCCAAGATGGATTGGTCGAAGTGGTCTTGTTGCATGGCCACCCAGATCACCCGATCTTAATCGCCTTGACTATTATTTATGGGGTACATGAAAAATTTAGTCTAGGCGCAACTTTCGAACACAAGAGAAGAGTTGTTGGATCGTATTCACCTGGCTGCCGAGCAAATCCGACAAAACAAGTATGAAATTCGGATAAGTACTTCTTCTGTTGGCTTACGGGCACCAGCTTGCATTCAACAAGGAGGTGGACATTTCGAAAATATTATTAGTTGAACTTTATTAAATACAATCAGTTTTTATTGACTTTAGGATTTCATTTTTTTTCATGATCTGACAATCACATTCATAGATCTGTAACTTTGAAACAAATAAAAATGGATGTACAAGTTTTGCGTTTTTGTTACTTGAAATGAAGTCTACTCTACACTCCTAAAATTTGAACATTACAATACGGGACACTTATATATGTATATACATATTTATAAAGATAATTATTTAGTGGACCTTTGTATGTTTTCGTAGATTTAATTAGTTGGCGATTTAAGGTCTGGTTTTACTTAAAAATGCATACATTCAAAACAATCTTACATGTTTCGGCAAGTGATGCCTTTCTCAAAGAATTTAAAATATAAATGACAGTATATTAATGTCATACTTATACATTTGTAGTTGTCATGGATAAAATTATTCAAAGATACATCCAGTTTAATAATATTAAATTATGCTTCAGTATTAAAAAAATAGACAACAAAATCGGGGCATGGCAAGGCATGAGTTATTATTATGTATGCGCCCGTGGAGCGGCTTCAGATGTTAAGCTGTCGGCATTAGCCTTAAACGAGAAGGAAAACCACGAAAACCTACTCGGACAGCCAGTCAGGGGTCCAAACAGAAAATTAATAACAGTATTAATTTTCTTGATATTTCTTTAAGCTATAATAGACAGCGTACTATTTACACAAATTGGTATAATAAACCCACAACTTATTTTCGATATATGAATTACCACTCAAATGCACCTACAATATTCAATAAAATGATTATAAGTAATCTGACTGATAGAGCAGTAAAACTATCACATACTCAATACAGAAAAGTTAACATCAAGAAAATTAAAACGATCTTAACAGATGACAACTATCCACCACAACTTATAGACCAAAGAATTAAAAAAAGAATCCACCAAATATACAACACTGCAGACACCAATAACAATTTAAACAATGAAACAACATATATCACGATTCCATATGTTCCACAATTATCAGAAAAAATTAAATACACTTTAAAAAAATATGACATAGCTACAACATACAAACTTAGTAATACTAATCAACATCTATTTTCAAAAATTCTTTCTTTGGAGACTGTGGTTAAGTAAAAAACTTAAAAAAGGTATATAACCCCTTACCACAATTATTAAACGTATCCTAAATACGTATTTCGACAACTAAGTTGTCATCATCAGTAGGTAAAAACCACTAATTAAAAGTCGCACATGGGGCACAGTAAAGCGAGAGAACCGCTTTAACGCAATAACTACTTTACACCGCGTCCACGTATAGACTAATTTTAAACATGCGATTCTAAACTACGTCGGTAAACTACGGGAGGTCGAAAAAACACTTATCCCTAAGGAAAAGGTCTACACATGTTAAGTCTTCGAGTTGAAGTATGTCGAACCGAGAGACGGCCAACATTCCTATCCAAAGGGAAACGGCAAAAAATGTATGTCCCAATAAATACAATTTTAAAAACGACGATGACACAGTTAGGGTAATAAAAATGAAAACAGACAACTGAATGAGATCGGTGACCTGTCGCTATTCATTGAATTATATTTACTTTTCGCGATATGTATTCTTTCATAAGCATCAAGTTCGTGGGGTTTATTAATTCCTTTTACTAACTTCAACCCTGTAATCGATACATTGTGCAGTGTGCTCAAAGCGTGGTATGCGACATTCGATTTATCCGGTCTATTGTATTTAATATGTGATATGTGTTCTTTAAAACGGGTTATTATTGGTCGTTTAGTTTGGCCTATATATTTTAAATTACAATCTCCGCAAGTAATTTCGTATATACCTGATTTCGAATTGACATTAACTCTATCTTTAGTATTACCTAGGAGACTTTTGATAGTGTTTTCGGACCGAAAAGCTACCTGGAGACCTCTTCCTTTCACAACTTTATTATTGTTTTTCGTGACGGGGTGGTATGGTAAACACCTGTACTTTTTTCTCCTGGTTACTTTGAGATATCAAACTTGTGGATTCGCGGATTGTATTTTTTATTTTTGTTTTTCTAATTAATTTATTGATTATATCTATGTCAAGGCCATTGTATGTCGCAATATTTTTAATGAAATCTAGTTCTATTTCATATTTCTCTTTTGTTAACGGAAAATTCAGTAACCGATTTACTAAGAAATTAAAGGAAGCTGTCTTATGTTGATAACTATGGTTTGAATCCGCGGTGATGAATAGAGCTGAGGATGTTTGCGGTACGGCAGGACCGTATGTAGTGCATCCCCACATTTAACTATTTATCTAAATATTCTCTGAAATGATTTGCCGGATCTCATAAATTAATAGAGTGATATTTTAGTATGCACTGGATGTTGTTATTATACAAAATCATAATAGCCATTTGTATTTATGGATCATAAATAATAATACGCATGGATTTGTATTTGGTTGTGAATTCAATTTAAACTTAAAACGAATCGTAATATTTTAACGACAAGCCGTCCTTACAATACATGCATTCGAGACAAAGTGTGCAACTCTACGAATAACTTCCATAATTGATCGAAAATGGACATTTTGGAGCTGAAGTAAAGCCCCTATTCTTAGAAAATTTTATTACTGTTATTAAGAACTATTATTATAAACAACAAAGGCCTTTTATTAGTGTTGAAGTTTTAGTTTCATTGAAGTTATAACTTATAACTTCTAACTTCATTCACCTAGTTCAAGTAGGTAGTATATATAAAATATATGCAAAATATGTGCTGCCAGGCTTTGAAAGGCTGTGTGACAAGATTTTAATAAATCGAGGTTTCTTTTGTTTTCGTAGCTTTTATTGCATTTGGTTATAAAAATAATATAATAAATAGTAATAAACACAGCTTCTAATCTAGTAATATATTATCAGAATGTGTTTTTCTGGATTTTAGTTAAATTTACACCTTGTTTTAGAATATAGTGAATGAACACTTTACAATTGACTACTTACAACATGGAAATTCAATGAAACTAAAACTTCAACACTAATAAAAGGCCTTTGTTGTTTATAATAATAGTTCTTAACGACAGTAATAAAATTTTCTAAGAATAGGGGCTTTACTTCAGCTCCAAAATGTCCATTTTCGATCAATTATGGAAGTTATTCGTAGAGTTGCACACTTTGTCTCGAATGCATGTATTGTAAGGACGGCTTGTCGTTAAAATATTACGATTCGTTTTAAGTTTAAATTGAATTCACAACCAAATACAAATACATGCGTATTATTATTTATGATCCATAAATACAAATGGCTATTATGATTTTGTATAATAACAATATCCAGTGCATACTAAAATATCACTCTATTAATTTATGAGATCCGGCAAATCATTTCAGAGAATATTTAGATAAATAGTTAAATGTGGGGATGCACTACATACGGTCCTGAGTACCGCAAACATCCTCAGCTCTAGTGATGAATCTATTAACATTGGTTTCTTTCCGGAATTTAAATTTAAATTTAAGAATTTAAAAATAACGCTAAATATTTCCCGAGAGTCTGGATAAGGTATGTAGATGACATTCTCGCGATTTTTGATACACGGAAATGCGAATTAGACATGTTCGTTAATCAATTAAATTCGAAATTTCCGACGATTAAATTCACAGTGGAAAACGAACACAATGGCAAGATACCATTTTTGGATACTTTACTGATTAGAAATAAACATAAAATAGAAATCTATATTTTCCGGAAAGAAACCAATGTTAATAGATTCATCACCGCGGATTCAAACCATAGTTATCAACATAAGACAGCTTCCTTTAATTTCTTAGTAAATCGGTTACTGAATTTTCCGTGAACAAAAGAGAGATATGAAATAGAACTAGATTTCATTAAAAATATTGCGACATACAATGGCTTTGACATAGAAATAATCAATAAATTAATTAGAAAAACAAAAATAAAAAATACAATCCGCGAATCCACAAGTTTGATATCTCAAAGTAACCAGGAGAAAAAGTACATGTGCTTATCATACCACCCCGTCACGAAAAACATTAATAAAGTTGTGAAAGAAAGAGGTCTCCATGTAGCTTTTCGGTCCGAAAACACTATCAAAAGTCTCCTAGGGAATACTAAAGATAGAGTTAATGTCAATTCGAAATCATGTATATACGAAATTAGTTGCGGAGATTGTAATTTGAAATATATAGGCCAAACTAAACGACCAATAATAACCCGTTTTAAAGAACACATATCACATATTAAATACAATAGACCGGATAAATCGAATGTCGCATACCACGCTCTGAGCACACTGCACAATGTATCGATTACAGGGTTGAAGTTAGTAAAAGGAATTAATAAACCCCACGAACCTGATGCTTATGAAAGTATACATATCGCGAAAAATAAATATAATTCAATGAATAGCGACAGGTCACCGATCTCATTCAGTTGTCTCTTTTCATTTTTATTACCCTAACTGTGCCATCGTCGTTTTTAAAATTGTATTTATTGGGACATACATTTTTTGCCGTTTCCCTTTGGATAGGAATGTTGGCCGTCTCTCGGTTCGACATACTTCAACTCGAAGACTTAACATGTGTAGACCTTTTCCTTAGGGATAAGTGTTTTTTCGACCTCCCGTAGTTTACCGACGTAGTTTAGAATCGCATGTTTAAAATTAGTCTATACGTGGACGTGGTGTAAAGTAGTTATTGCGTTAAAGAGGTTCTCTCGCTTTACTGTGCCCCATGTGCGACTTTTAATTAGTGGTTTTTACCTACTGATGATGACGACTTAGTTGTCGAAATACGTATTTAGGATACGATTAATAATTGTGGTAAGGGGTTATATACCTTTTTTAAGTTATCTATGTTCAAAACTAAAACCTAAAATAGAAAAAAATCGAGAAACACATATTATCTATAAAATACCATGTCACGATTGCGATAGTTACTACATAGGCGAAACTACACAATATTTATACAAAAGAATACACTCCCACAAATACTCTAAAACAGACAAAACTGCTTTATTTACACACAAACTACAACGCGATCACCATTTCGATTTTGAAAACACACATATAATTAATTGATAAAGAACAACACATAATGAAAAGGGAAATTAAAGAAGTGATTAGTATTGAACAGGAAAAAAATTCAATTAACAACACAAGTGATATAAAAAATTTAAGCAGTATATACTACAACCTAATTATGTAACGATCTGCAATTTACCATCATTATATATGTTGCTGTTATATGTATAAATATATAGCTCATGTTTTATTTAAATATCTGTATATTTGCTTATCATGCTGACAGTTCCGTGTTTGGATCCCTGACTGGCTGTCCGAGTAGGTTTTCGTGGTTTTCCTTCTCGTTTAAGGCGAATGCCGACAGCTTAACATGTATGACATTAATATACTGTCATTTATATTTTTAATTCTTTGAGAAAGGCATCACTTGCCGAAACATGTAGGATTGTTTTGAATGTATGCATTTTTAAGTAAAACCAGACCTTAAATAGCCAACTAATTAATCTAATATATATGACATCTACTTTCAAAATAGGCATCTGCTTTCAAATCTGACATTTGCTTTCATAACTGACACCTGCTTTCAAAACAGACATCTGCTTTCAATAACTGACATCTGCTTTCACTAACTGACATCTGCTATCAAAACTGACTTCTGCTTTCAACTTGACATCTACATTCAATAACTGACATTTGATTCATTAACACTGTTACTTTATTATGCATTTCTAAATAGCTTGAACCTAGGTCTATTGTGGGTGAGTGCTAAAACCGACAGTCCGGCAAACTGTAGACTTGGGTTCGAGTCCCAACATAGACAATATTTTTCAATTAAAAAAAAAATTTCGTATGATTTGCTTTGTAATTTGTAGACAGCAATGTTTACATCCCCACTTACTCTGCAATTACATACATTCTAATTTGATATTTATATATATATATATATATATATATAATAACATAACAGCTGAAAATTGGGAAAATTACATCAAACATGTCAAAAAATTGACGAGATGTGGATTGTTGATGGTCAACTGGATGATATTGAGGAATTTATAATACATGTGGAAGAATCAAGTTCAAATAATGATTCCGAGAGTGATTTATTAATTATTAGATTCAATTAATTGATTACTCTAAGATTCCGTCAACATAAAATGCATGTTCAAACCCTTCATCATGATATTGAAATTCTAATTTAAACTTTTCAAAAATGAATTGTATCCAAATAATTAAATGTGTTTTTAGTTCAATAAAAATAAATAATAGTATATTGTGTAACGAGTGACAAAAGTAACATTTTTTAAGCGAGAAAACAGAGTACCAAAAGAGGCGAAGCCGAGTTTGGTAATATTCGCGAGTTTAAAAAAATGATTTCGACGAGTTAAACACTATACTTTTTCTACGACATCGCCTATGGCATTATAACAAACTTATGTAAAATTAAATTATGCAACAAATACTTTATTTTCAATTAAAAATTACGAAACTATACATCATATTTAAATTAGTTATGATTTAGATATTGATACATAGAATATGTAGACCATAAAGTCGATGGCATTAGATTTTCCCACAATTTTGCAAAATATGCGAACAGCACAATTTCCGAATATGAATTTACGCTATGATCAGCCCTCTATTCAATTAATTTTACATAGATTTCTTCATACCTCTTTCTCGATTTTTCTGATAATTAGCCAGCAGAGGTTTCCTCAGCTTGATTTATTATTTCAGCTGGGGTATTGAGAATATCTAAATCACTTTTTGAATCAGAAATCATGATAAAGCTACAAAACAGCACAAACTGACGTGATTTAAAAATGACGCCATACAGCGTCAACAAAATTAGTAGGTAATTTTCATCACTAGGAACGAAAGTTAACGTTATAGGATTTTCTCTCACTGGTGGCGGAAATTAAATTTTCGCTGCTGTATTTAGTGACGACAAATGTGTTTATATAAAGGGTCGTAGAAAAAGTACTATTGTTTATATTATGGTCACTGTCAAAAAATAAAAAAGATATTTAAGAATGATTGCTCTCACATTGTAATTTACAAAAGATTGCACATGTGATAGATTTGATAACAGATTCAGTAAATTGCTTAATATCAAGTGCATGTTCAAACCTTCATTCTGATAATCAGTATTGTATTTCTAATCGGAAAACTACAATTCAATATAAACAATACTTTTCTTCATTATAATTACGTGTTTAATTTATGTAGGATATGTGTTATGACAACACCGTCAATATAGGTTATTTTAAAATCAAACTTCAAAAATTATTTTATCAGTTAACAGAGTTATTGAACAATTTGACAACTATGTAAGCTTTCTCCATAAAGCCCATACTGCACCGTGAACGTGAAGTGCTCTATAGTTAAAACATTAAGTTATAGACAGATAAAACAATTATGATAAAAGGTCAGTTTATGCACTATTCTAAGGGGAATTAAAATGCGACTATAATCGCTCGAGATTAACAAACGGCATATGACAAAGTTAAGAATATTTTATATTAAAATGTAAAAACAACGAGAATTTTATACTTCCATTATATTACTCTCTCGCGAGAATAATTTGCATTGTAGAAAAGTATGCAAGCTATTTTAATATATGCAGTTTAAACGATGACATAAGATTATATTAGGGTACATTTAAAACACGCGAACGAAACCCTTTCTCTATGTCAGTATGTAAGTTTAAGAAAAAAAAGTTAATTTTATGTTTGGAATGTGTTAATTTATATTTAACATGCCTTTTTCTTATCTTCAATATTTACAAAACAAATTAGTAGTGAAAATAAACGATCGCGTTCATTTTGAATATATTTGGATTAAATATCAGGCACTCTCACATGTTTTATGTACTTCGTTTTAGATTTAAGGTTATATTAATAGAAACTGTATATATTACCAATAAAATGTGTTTGATCTCTGAATACTATGAACTTAAAATAGTAATTATAACTTAACTTAAAGTTGTAGTGCTGCAATACTTTCGTTTCTGTCAAAGAGTAAAAAATTGGAATGATTCCTCAACATACATAATTTATCCATGTATAATATATGTTAGAATAATATTTTTTTAGCGTTTATATATTGATGAACTCTCTACACCTTAAAAAAATAAAGGAACATCAGATCTCAGTATGTGCGTATATACGAAGACGATTTCACGGGAAATAACATTTAAAATAAAAGAAATGAGTTAGAGCAAATTTTTGATATTTTTCAGCATATTCCCCTTCAACTTCAACACACTTAAACCAACTCTGCTAAAGTGCCATTATGACATTTTTCTAAACATCTGGCAAAATACTGCTCCGTTGCTGCAATAAGTTTTTCATCCGACAGAAGTTTCCGTCTAGCAAGAAAAGTTTTGGTTTCGGGAATAGGTGGAAGTCACTTAAATCTAGCGAATAGAATGACTGACACACAGTCTGAAATCATAATTGATCCAGCTTTTCGCGAGAAACTTGATTAGTACGTGAGGAGGCACGTTGTCGTGATGAAAAATCTTTTTTTCTGAAATCGGTCAAGATTGTCTACTTTCTCGGTGCAATTTCAGATCCCAAAATAAGCTATTCTAGTATTTTAGTCCGTTGCTATGCAAACACCGGAAAGCAGTCCGGGAAGGTTTTTTCGTCCTAGGCCGGGAAAGTCCGTAGCTTTCCCGTACCGGTTCTTCATATACAGTAAATAAGAACAAGCAGACAACATTTTCAGCAGCCTTTACTAGCTCCGCACACTAGGAACATCATCGTCACTGTCCATTTAATATTTTTTGCCATTTTTTTTTAGCGATAAGTAGATATTAAAGCGAAATTATAAGTAATGAATCTCTGGACCTTTTTCACAACAACAAACAAACAGTGATTATCAAGGAAACGATTTCATAGGCAATGAGGTGGTGATGAAAAAATGTTAGCGTTTATAAAAATTCTTTAATTTATAATAATATTGATTCCGATTTCAGAAAACAAAAGTATGTGTACCTCGTAGTAAAAGCACATTCCCGGACTTCAATGCTTGGCCTCGGCTTAACGCCTCGGCTTAACGCCTCGGCCAACAATTTACATTGTCGTCAGGGAATGTATCGCTTTTACTACTAGATATACAATATAGTATTTCCAAACACTGTTAAAAGTTGACATTTTGACACGGCTAACTTCAATTAAAAATGCGATTTTATAGCGTAGCATGTTAAAAGTAGTACTTTAGCACGGAGAAAATTTCGAGCATATATCAAATTATTGCAACTGCATCATTCTATTAATCTTTTGTACGCAATTTCATATTATTGCATAGACTTCAAGGGCAACAAATCTAATGTCGCTTTATTAGCGGCTTCAATTATTGCATTCGTTATTACTTCATTTTCTTTATTAAAACACGAACTCATCTTTTGTATAAATTGTGACAACTTAATTGGACGTGATTTAACGGTTGTATCAAAACATATTCATAAGTTTTTGATTAGTGCCTTTTCATCACACTTTTTACAAAAATTTTGTAACAAAAATTGTGTTTGTAGAAAAAATAGTGAACGTGTTAAAAATTATATTTTATTTTGCTCGTAAATTGAGACACTCGCTACCGCTCGTGTTGAAAACCTTTTACTCCAAAAATAAAATGCACTTTTAACATTTGTATCGTAAATAACTATTTAGCCATTCTAGGTCAAGTGTCAGAAATTGCTTTCCCCAATTTGTCGAGTAGAGCGGCATAATCTGGATACGTTTAAATTCGATCCTTGGCAAGATAGTTTATGAAACTATGAGTCATCTTGTCTCTTTGACAATGGTAAGGTGTCTAACCGAAACATATTGCTGTGAAATTTCCTTTTGTAGAAATTTATTAAAATTTAATGATGTATAAATTAATCAAACGTAGCATGAATAGGATAAAGAAAATAAATCGAAATCAATAGAGGTTGAGACTTTTGAAATGCACCTTGTATATAACATTAGAATTTTACATTAAGCACGATATGTAGATAGAGTAAAGGTAATAGTGAATTTTCAACAATAATTATAATCTAATTAGATATAAAAAGCATGCTTTACGTACTAAAACAGTAGAAAAAGGACACAAAATTTTTCGAAAACTGTTATCAAAATTTTCAGTTGACAAAGCGAGTCTTTTTTGTCACTTAGCTGCGAAATATTTTTATGTTCTAGAACGCCAAAGTCTTTTTCGTTCTAGAACATAAAACAAATGGCAAAATAATTTGTCATTTTTCCGAAACTTATTTATGATTTTGTGGGGATTAATTATGAAGCAGCACTTTGTGCCGCTTCCAATACTTCCAATACCCTGGTAAATACTCGTCTTCACTTTCCGAGCTCATTTTGAATTAACCAATCTTAGAATATAAATTACAGTATATAATTCTGAAACTACTTTTTCTAACAACTAATATTTATTGTTTATTAGGTTGCTATCGTTATGATAGTCACCGCGCCCAAACGATTTCAAATATAAATTAAATTATTGTTAATAACACAATTGTCTTATTTTATTGCAGTTTTCGAAAAAATATTGTTTGTATCTCGAACGCGAAATGCTTTTGCGTTCTCGAATGGATATTATGCCTCGCTAAAACTCGGCAAAGTAACTTCCATTCTTGAACGCAAATGTACCATTTCGCGATCTATACCTTTTCAACTTCAAATTGAGAATAATCAACTTCAAATTGAGAATAACCAACTTCAAATTGACAATAATCAACTTCAAATTGAGAATAACCAACTTCAAATTGAGAATAATGAATAAAACATTTGCATAAATTTTTGTTCACATTGAAAAATATACGAAAAGAATCTGAAAGAGCAAATAGTGATGAAAATAAGATAAAACGTCGTGAGTATATTCAGCAACTTTTAATTTATCAAGCGTGCCAATTATATGCATGGTCGAAACAAATTTTAATTTATTCATATCAAGAAGACAAATACGATCAAGAAAGGGATCCCGCTGCAGCAATATAATGGCTGGTTACCACAGAGCCAATATACACATTATAGGCTGTATCGGTAATATGTAAATGAGTTACGAGGTCAGAAGATGTGCCTTCAGAATGGAAGACGCAAATCAATTTATCCGTCAGTGTTTGCGTGTAGTCTATAACATTTTTCAAACTCATGTGGCTAATTCACAATGTTCCGTGCCATGCGGGTATAGAAACTGTATTTACGGTATTTACTGAAAACTAATTCGGCAACTATAAATTGCTAAGACGTAGTCCTTACAGTCCAATGTTAAATCCAATTGAAATGAATTGGTCTAGCTTAAAAGCTGCGGTTAAACGAGATTTAAATCTGCGTTTGCTACATATTTTAGCTGGTGAAGGTAAAGCAAATTTAAATCAGACGGAGTTTCGTCTACAACAATTAGAGGAGGTAATACATACTAATGTTAATGCAATAAAACCGGAAGACTATCCAAGACATGTAGCGCATATTCAACGATTTATACCGGACGCGTTAAATTTAAACGATCTAATCAAGTAATTTACAAAATCCATTTATTAATTGTGATACTTTACAATATAATAAAAGCCATTTTTATTTGTAATTGTTTGTTCTCATTTTGAATGTGTTTATTCTCAATTTGAAATTGATTATTCTCAATTAGAAATTGTTTGTTCTCATTTTGAAAGTATTTATTCTTAATTTGAACTTGAATAATCCCAAATTGAAGTTGAAAAGGTATAGATACAAAAACATCTATATGTTTATGTATTAGTCATATTATTAGTAATATTTATCTCAGATTTAATGATATTGTATAAAAAATTTCCATAGTTAAATAGAAATTAGTAATGTCAAATGCATTTAGGAATAAGAATAAGCCCAAAGAAAACCATCTAACATCAGCCACAGAACAATGCAACCTGTAAAACAATAAAATAGCCATAAATGCAAAAAAAATTGAAATACTAAAAATAACAATTGCTTACGTTCAAAATATAAACAAAACAGCTGCCATTTCAAATAAAATTAAATACACCAGAATGCGCACGCCTACAACGTTCAAAACATGCAGTCAAAAGAATTAAAACAAATACGAAAGGATTATGGCAATGACAAGGAAAGAAAATTACGAATAACATGTAATAAAATACGAATAATTCTTTACAAGTTAGATCACGAAAAATAGGTCAAAATAGACAAATTCGCGGAAGTTAAAAGGAGATTACTTTCGTAATTAAAAATCTAGAACACATAAATTAACACAAATTAAAATCTATATAAACAAAATAATTTCAAACAATAAAAGAAAAAGCAAATATGCATATAATAGGTGGATAGATATGACAGAACGCACAAATAAAAATAAAATTTGAAATAAATAAGCGAAGTGGGAGAATTGTTTCCGAGAAGAAAAAATAAGGCGATATAAAAGCGCTGGACAGTGAAAGACGAACATTCATTTTTGATATTCAAGATTCAATATTAATTTTTCGACATTCAAGATTCAACATTCATTTTTCGACATTCGAGATTCACATTCAATATTTCGAAGTATAACAATTTTAATAAACTTAGGTTTCTATTAAGAAAATTTATCTATAGTTTATTATATACAGTGTGTTCACTTTTCATGGGGACACCTAAATAACTTTTTTATTTTGAAAGCAATCAATACAAAATTTTTATTAGTTGTGTAGGCCACGACAATGCACCTTTTCGTATGAATAGAGTTTTTGTAAAGTAAATATCTAGCCAACTATAATTAAAATAAGAAGTAGTGTTTCCAGTAATGTAATACTAGCGATTAAGATAGAGCAAAAAAGTATTAGGAAAAGATTTTGCAAATCACTCAAGAACCCTTAATACCAAATTTCGCAGAAAATTTTTCATTCCTAAATTCTTCTACATTTTTATGCTATTTGTAGATAATAGTTTATTATTGCAATAATAAGAGTGCCATGAAGCAAAAAAATAATTTGTCAGTTCAAACGTCAATTCACAACAGTTTACTTCAGTTGTAACTATCGATAAACATTTAACTATTGCTTAAAAAGTAGAAATTATTCGAATTGTTGGTGATAATTAAAGACGGCAGACTATAAAACTGTAAACACACTGTAAAATTTAATATAATATAATAAATTTAATATATATATGTTTATATACTGAGAAGGATTGATCGACGTTGAGAGATGTTATATTTGCATAGTTAAAGCGCTCTTTGTATCTGTATAATGGATCTTCAGTATTGGTAAAAAGGATGTTATATTTGCATAGTTAAAGCGCTCTTTGTATCTGTACAATGGATCTTCAGTATTGGTAAAAAGTTGCCCTAATTTTGTAAAATCTACATTTTTATCTAATACACCTTATGTGTATTATTTATTAAATTTAACAGTGTGGGCACATAGTCTGCCGTCTTTGGTGATAATGTACGTTTTACCTGAGAGCCTGCTAAAGAGTTTAACCCGAGACATCCTGAACGTCCACCCGTCCGTCATCGAACTGTAGCATACATGAATAACATTTTCAACACTACTGGAAATGTTGCTAAACCACGTCAACGAGAATTGAACAATCGAGAACACCATTTCGATGCAGTAGTATTAGCAGAGTATCGTAATAATCCTCACACGAGTTTACGAGCTATGGCTAGCAGCCTTTCGGGTAGAACGTACATTATCACCAACAATTCGAATAATTTCTACTTTTCGAGCAATACTTAAATGTCTATCGGCCATTGCTCAGCTAAGTTCAATAGTTACAACTGAAGTAAACTGTTTAGTAAATTGACGTTTGAACTGACAAATTATTTTTTGCTTCATGGCACTCTTATTATTGCAATAAGAAACTATTATCTACAGATAGCATAAAAATGTAAAAGAATTTAAAAATGAAATTTAGTATTAGGGGTTCTTGAGTGATTTGTAATAACTTTACCTAATACTTTTTTGCTTTATCTTAATCGCTAGCATGACTTTACTTGAAACAGTATTTTTTATTTTAATTATAGTTGGCTAGATATTGGCTTTATAAAAACTCTATTCACACGAAAAGGTGCATTGTCGTGGCCTACACAACTGATAAAAATTTTATATTAATTGCTTTCAAAATAATTAATTAAAACATTATTTCGGTGTCCCCATGAAAAGTGAAACACACCGCATATATACGTTAAAAAATTTAGAAGCATTTTTGATTTATAATTATTAATATTGTATTAAATAATTTCTTTTGTACTGTTAGCTTAATTTATAATTGTATTGAAACTCTATATTCAAGAAAAAGTATTACGATGAATAGGAGAAGAATTGAGTAAGTAAAAATAAAGCACTATATCATTTAGAGTCTATAAAACAAAATATATTATTTTAAAACTTATATGGATTTTTAATTGGAACAAATTAACGATAAATACCGTACAGTGATTACAAATTTTTGTATGATATCTTGAGAAAGCGAGTAGGAAGTAGGTTTCCGCGAGTGATCTCATGATATCTATGTAATTGAATTTTGTAATAAAATATTCATTGATTGGCATAAATAAAACATATATACAGTATGAAGATACATGTGCTGTTCTGTAGGAACTAGACTTCCACTTAAACAGACGTCAAATAACACTCTCAATTTAGAAACAAAATATCAGTAGATGCAAGATATCCATAGTTGAAAAAGTCAGATAGCTTGAGTACTAACTTAACGTTCGGAGGGAAAATTCCTCTTGGTTAAGTGAAACACTTTAGCGTGATTTGTGAGAGATACTATGGAATCTAAATCAAAAACTTGCAAAAATATACGTGAGTTTTTAATAAACAATTTATATCAAACTCTCTAATAATAAGAATGTTTAGTTTAAGAAATGAGATATTTTAATTTGCAAATAAATGATTTATGAGAATACGAAATTAGACAATAAAAGAATTTTTAACAATTTACATCTTGTTACATTCTTGTAGCAGAAAATGGAAATAACCTGCAAGAAAGTATAGATATATGGAACGAAACACTTAAGAAAAAAGGAAAGACTATAAATAAAAATAAAACAAAAGTAATGACCACAGGTGAAGAACAACTAAATATCCAAATTGAAGGAATAACTATTCAACAAGTAAATGAGTTTCATTATCTAGGTGTCCTGATAGAAAACACTGGGAAAATTGAGTCAGAAATTAATGAAAGAATTGAAAAGGTAACCAAATTGTATTACGCAATTAATAAGATTTTCATTATGAAAAAAGAAATATCACTAAACACCAAGATAAATGTATTCAAAGCAGTCTACAGAGCAGTTCTGACATACGGATGTGAATCATGGGTACTTAATAATAGACAAAAAAGCAAAATCCAGGCTGCAGAAATGAGATATCTTAGGAGAGTGAGAGGCGTAACTAGAAAGGATAAAATGAGAAATACACAAATACGAGAGGAACTGGAGATACAATCGATAATGGACTTTATTGAACAGCGGCAACTACATACATTGGTGGGGGCATTTAAAACGAATGGGCGCCACTAAACCAGTTAAGCTAATATATGAAGCCAAAGTCCAGTATAAAAGGAAAAGAGGAATACCGCGACAAGTATGGGAGGATGTCATTGGAAATAGCATCCAGAAGAGGGGAAAGAGCTGGAAAGAAGCAAAATCACTGGCCAGTAACCGAACATTATGGAGAAATTTTGTGCATAATTTAGATTAGACTGTACTTCCCGACACCCTTTAGGGTAAAAGAGTTTTGATATATATACATATATATATATATATATATATATATATATATATATATATATATACATCTTGTTATATTATTTCTTTACGTTTATATTGGACGCTAGGTCTAGTGAAGTAGTACTCGAAAGATATAGGCCTGAGATACAAACAATATACAGAGTCTAAAGAAAGATATGCTTGAGTAACTGCCCACACACCATCAATTACTTCACTTATATTCAACAAGCGAAACTCACAGCAATATGTTAGAGAAGTCTAATAAAGTAGTGAAATAGCTAATGTCAAGTGATTTCATTTATTCGAATATTAATCAGACTTGAACTCACTTTGACAACTTTAATAATTTACTACGGATGAGTATATTCCAGGATGTACGGCATCATTTTCTGGTGTTTTTGGCACAGAAATACATAATTCGTTGTATAAGCGATATACATTACCACATCTTGTCGGCAGTACTTTACAGAATATAATATTTTACCTTTACCTGGAGGGTCATTTTAAAATTATTTCATATTTAAAAAAAAATTCTAGCACTCAATTATACACTTTCACAATACTAAATATAAAAACGATTCTCGAGTACTACATAATAGATTAAACAATACAAAACGTTTTCAGCTTCAAAGAGTTAAAAAAACATGTTTTCTCTATCGTGACATTTCGGTTTTATTAATTTAGACACTAATTAATATATCAGAATAATTGAAACATACATGAATAGGTAAACCCCACCAGTTTTCTATAATACAAAGGTATTATAATAGGTCTGAGAATATCCTTTCTCCAGCAGGGGCGTACCGATGAGCCTGTAGAAAGGCGAAATACGCATCTACGTCTCTGGGGAGGGATATGTTCGGACACGTTCACAAAAATATTAATAGTGAACCTGTATTTGTGTTCTTCACACCAAATTTTTAATAATATTTTACATTATTAAAAATACCTGTGTATCACTAATTAATATGTTAAAGTTCCTACAGTAAAAATATACGCGTATTGTTAAAACATAATATCCCTTTACGTGACATATATAGATCTAGACATAGATATTCTCAGAAGTTAAGTTACTCAAGTAACCGGCTAATTATGTAACTTGGAGGAAATTAAACGTCTTTATATGGAAAAAACAGATGACACTTGACTAATATTTAATCTGTCAAATAGAGTATAAGATTAACTATAATAAAATAATAACAAAACTAAAATGTAAATATTTTTAACCAATACTAATAAACACACAGATTCACAATTTTTTAAATTATTATATATTGCATGAATTATTTCACCACAATAGTAGTAGGAAGTTGTACTAGTTGTACGAAACAGACATTTCAAATATTTACCAAAAAATAGAAAAGAATACCGCGAATAATGGATTCCCTGACCCCAAAATTTTTCAAGAAAACTGAATGCCCAAGTAGCTGTCGGAACAAATAATACCATTCCAAAATATATTGAAAAATAATAAAGACAAAACCCATAATAAGCAGGAAGCCAAGGGTCTATAAGTTAATATATGGTACATGCCCGAGGGTTTACGTCGCCCAAACAGAAAGATCTTTCAATAAACGGATATCAGAACATAATAATTCATTCATAAATTAAAAAGGACTGATTCAAATTATTAATATAAAGTAATGCACATGCAAGGCAAAGACTAAAATTAAGTTACATAACGCCCAGAAATAAAGATACTTGAAAAATCAAACAGTTTAATAAATGAACAGAGATAAACAATTAATTTAATTAAAAATGTTTGTCTAAAATAAATATAAAAAAGATTTAGCAGCCCCAAATAACATTACCTTGATACGTAGATTAAATAATTAGTACCCATTGTATAAATACGATTCCCTTAAAGTTTTGTTATGCAAGTTAGTTTTATTATTAATGAATATCGTATGAAGATAAATTTTCATGAAATAAAAGCCAAAACAATTCAATATCAGCAACTGTTTTTGTGTTAATATTCGATCCTCTTTCGTTAGATCTGCTTCCTTCTTGTCTTGTTTAATTAAATCTAATAATGCAAATTTTATTGAGAACAAGAAGAATACGAGTTGCGCCACAGTTTCTAGGGATTAGTAATCCATCTTAAATCCGTATACGGGTTGCGTCAAAGATACACCTCGAGGGTGGTAAATGTTCAAAGTGAAAGTAGATCTTTAAAATGTCGTTAAGTAGGTCTTTATATTTTCTGATTCTTGTCTTATCATTTAATAGTAGTATTTGGCGTTACTTCTGGGAGTAATTCCCAAATACCCTTTTCTTATAATTTTCCATAGATTTTTGTTACGTAATAACTTGATTGTGAACATTTTGATACAAAAATTGTCAGCATCTGCTTTATGCTCATGTAGACACGTGTTAATGAAAGAAATGTATAGCATATTTTCTGAGATAACTCATTTTTTCTTTTACGATATGTCAATTTTTGTTTAATCGATACCAAGGTAAAGCGGCCATCGAGCCGCTTTATGTTATAAAATCGAACATCTGAACTGAATAATACAAGTGATAGAAATCGAAAGATATCCGCAAAATATGAACAAAAGAAATCATGCCGCGTGTTTGCAATACGTTGGAAAACAGCTCTAGCTGATCAAAGAACCAAAGATGAACGTCCAATATCTGCGGTACTACCAAGCAAAAATGAAGACGTTCCTCTGCCACCAAGTCGGTCAACCAATATGCACGTGGCGAAAACCACGGCCTGGATACAAGTACCAGTAGAAGAACAAGTTATACGCAATCAGACGAAGAGCATTAGAGAGGATAGCAAATCAGATTTTACCGAAATGTTGCTCCGGTCCTTATCAGGAAGGATTTCAGAAGCATTTCTACTTGACAAAATTTGGGAAACAACACGATTACATATTAGACCTACAAAATCAGATACATATCTTCAACAGACAATTCAGAGCCTACTGAAATTTCCGTTTCCGACTACCTTTTCCTCGGCCTTTCCATTTCTTGTGGTAATTTTCATACTACGTTATCTCATTGCCCATTCGTTGAAGATGTCCTAGCCATTGCAATATTTTTATTTTAATATATTTTCCTATAGATTTTTCTACCACCACACATTTTTCAATGTTTAGTTTGAGACCATTGTTCACGCACCACATGACACAAAGATTTCTCTGAAAATCACTGGAGTCGGCATTTGTAATCCTTTTGTATATTTTGACATCATCTGCATAAGTCAACACTTTGCAGTCCAAAGTCAAATCATATATAAGATTAGAAGATAAAGAAAAGTGAGTCCAGATTAGAACCTTGATTTAAGGCATGAAGAGTTTGTATAGTCCTATGTTTCTTCTTCTTTCCTCTCCAGCTTCTTTCCACCAAAATCCTCCTTAATATTTTTTTCCTTCGAATTTCCACCTTTACTTGATTTTTTTTTGGTTCCAATCCCAAGTTTTGGATCCATAGGGCAGTGTTAGTCTTAATATCGACTTGTATATTATCAGTTTTGTGTTTCTGGACATATCTGTAGACTTCAATAGTTATTTATGCACCAAGGGCGTTATGGGTATTATATTGCCGGAAGTCGACGTTAATTCAGAGGCCCGAGGGCCTCTGGCCCAAGGGATGAATGTCAGCCGAGGGCAATATAATTGCCATAACGCTAGTGGTTCATACAAGATTTTATTTTTCACTTTTTTTTTAATTTCTTAAGCGGAAAATTCAAATTACATTGGAAAAGGTCCGAAATTTCTGTCAATTGTCATGTCGTTGACAGTCGTTAGGTATCATTACGAATGTAATATAACTCCTTGAAACTATTCAATTATTAATAATTAATTTTATTTTAAACGACAGTTGTTGACACTTTGAAGATTTCAAGTTTTCAATGTTTAGATACTCTTAATTTAAATAAAGAATGCTAAAGTTTTGCTTGTTTCTTTAGACTTTCTTAAAAATTCAAATTATTAGTTCTGTAAAATGTATATTCTTTCTTCTCGGGCATTATTCGGGCACAACATTAAAAACTGTAAATAAATTAGCGGGCAATATGAGCCATATCGCCCTGTTATCACGCCCAAGGGCGATATGACCGTGTTTATGGTAACCGTATCCAAGGTGAAATGAACAACTAATACTTAAGTGAAAAATAAAATTTTATATAAATCTCCTGCACACTTATTACTCTTTGCAACACGTAGCTTAATTTCTTTATCGTTATTGCAGTCGTTCTTTATCAGCCTTCCTAAGTACATTTCCTCACACTCGCACCACTTGTGGCTTTCATTTTTCAATATTAACTTTTGTCGGTTACCGCTTCTATTTCTGGCCTTCAGTTCCATAAAGTTTGCTTTCTTTAGGTTAAATTCTAAGCCTGTATATTCTGCGGTTCTAATTAATTGCTTCGTAACTTCTTTAAATTATTTCGTTTCCTGCTAATAGCAATACATCATCGCTGTAGGCTAACATTGCTGACATTTATAAAATAAATCTCTTCCCTGTTTACGTTACTTTCTTTTATACATAAATCTGTTTGTGAATAGGTGAACAACCAATTCACAAAATATAATATAAAATAAACAATATCTAAGGACGTAGTTGACTTCATTAAGAAAATTGATACTTTTCAAAAGGAAAAAGAAAAATAAGAACACATGTAAAAAGGGACATAAATAAAAAAGATGAATTATTATTATTAACATTTTTTGAATAAACATAATTTTGCTTTAGGTCAAGACTTGCTTTAAAAAGGATTTTAAAACAGAACTGTGATGTGGAACAACACACTTAATAAACTTATAACTTTCTTTGATTTCTCTAGAGCTTTAGATCGCCTCGATAACTCCCTTGTTTCACACAAAATATATAATCTAGAAATTCGTGATTTATTCAGAAAATTGGTTATGAATTATTGAATAAGGAAGAGTGAAGTATCTCAAATCGATGTTATATTAAACGAGCTTTGATATTCTGTTCGCGTTTTCATCCCCTTAACTTATTGATCCACAATTTATTTCTCGGAGTTTCCTAACCAAAGTAGTTTTTGTATGCGGAGGCCATTAGTATAACAATTTGGTATCTGACTTTAGATTAGAGTTACAAAATTTTATATAAAACAATATATCTTCAGTCATAAATATTACTTTTAATTATTAAATTATTCAAGATTACATACCTGTAAGTCTCTAACTTATCATGAAATGATATAATTAATCGTTTTTATATTGTTATCTTGTAATTTTCTATATTATTATTTTTGCTTCAAAGCTTATGAGAAGGATATTGTCTTATAGACACATTTTTGGTGTTAGTAGAATATTTATTGTCACTTTTATTTATAACAAATTATCAACAAATATAGTGACTCTTTTAATAATGCCGGCAATGCTTTATTAAAATATTTAAAAATAAAAAGATAAAAATCTTAAATACTGCACTGCAAATTGTCTTTTATAATATTTATATATACCATTGCAATAATGTATCGCGACTGAGTAAATAAAATGCAAAGTATTAATTCTTCGCTAACAAATAAGTAATAATTTTATCGTTTCAAATATTTATTATAAAACTACTTCATAATTGTTTCACCATACAATGGCTTTGTCTGGTGGATTAAAACTACCTACATATCTCAAATTAACACTAGAATATACCGCGTTCTTTTTTTTATCATTACACATAAGTATAATGCATTGATTTTTCTTCTTTTAGCTTTGCACATAGGGATAAATGTATTTGAACGTATTTTTCAAATTGTCAAATATTTCTGATTTTTCATTCATATTTAAATCTTAAATTAAATACATTTTATTGAAAAATACATAATTGATTTAAAACAGTGAATTATCCCAACAAGCTAATACCTTGTGCGAAGACAATTTTAAATATTTTTAACAAATTGAAAGAAGATAGTATTTCTTTAAGGATGACGTATATCTAAAATAGTAAAATTAGTGTATAAAAAAAGCGTTGATAACAAAATGATTGTTTCTAGATTCTCACAAAAGAAAATAAAACCAATTACGTGTTAACAGAACACATGAAGCTGAATATCCTGTGTTATGTAGAACAACGGGCAGGATCACTTTTTTAGATGTAGCCAGGCATTTTAGAGTATCGTAAAGTTCGGCGTTGAAAACCTTGAAAGAATTCAAATATAAGCCATACAAGACATCAATCCATCAAAAACTTTTCGATCAAGATAAAATAAAACGAACTGGTTTTTGTGATATAATGCTCAATTTGTTAAATGAAAACGAAGAAATTTTAAATAAAATACTTTTTTCTGATAAACCAACAGTTCCGTAATAGATTTAAAGAGTTTCATGTACATTATGTATGGCTTAAACATTCATATCTTTAATAGTTAGACAGAAGATTAAGATGAAACCCATTGAGTTATTTCTTTATCTAATAGGAAAAGGTTGGGTGTAATTTTTGTAAAATAAATACTTAGGTTACTTATTAATATTTTTAAAATTTTTATTTAGGCAAATTATCATATTAATATTTTTCGGTTTTAGTCTTATACGCCTTTGTTCTATTATTAAACGAGCTGTACTAAATACTCTTTCACTTTCTGCTGAACTCGCTGGAGTACAGAGGTATTTTCTAGCACATTGTTCTAAGGGTTTCAGCTCCATGCCTATTGCCTAAAAGAAAATTCAAATATAAAATGCAACTTACCTTCCAAAATAAAAGAGAATCTACTTCTTGATTTGAATTTAGCCTTCTGAGGTATTGCCTTTTAGTTATTATTACATCGGCTGTAATTGATTTTACTTTTTCTTATTCTTTCTTACAAAAAATCCAAATAACGAAAATTACTTTTGATGTGGGCTGTCTGTTTCAATTACAGGCGTTTGTTCTTTATTTTCAGGATCTATTTTCTTCATAACATTTCTTGTTCTAGAAAAGAAGTATCCCCAGTAGCATTTTCAGTATTACGAAAATCTTCTCTTTTAAATCGAGGGTCTCAAACAGTTGCTACTCTAAACTCTTAAACAGATTCCAATAGTTTGTTGCCTAGTGTTTTCCCTTCCTCAATCTTTAATTCCAGTAGTGATGCTGTCAGATAATTGTACAGTCCAAAAGTTATTAAAATTATTAAAGAAATAGTAACACATTTATTACCTACAAGAATTTCCCACTACTGCCTTTTAAGATAAATTTCTTCATTTTATAAAACTATTTATTCGTAAGATACCATGAGGTGTTATTTGTTTTCATCATGTTACTGAAATGCCCCCAATACGTGGGTTATGTTCGGTATTAGAAGTATGATGAAATGTGAGAACGTTCTACAATTTAATAAAATGATAAAATCTATTTGTACTTTTTAGTTATATTTTCTACCTTTTTTTGGTACACTAATTTTACTATCTTAGTTATATTTCAACCTTAAAGAAATACTATTCATCTTCTTTGGATTTGTTAAAAATATTTAAAATTATCTTCGCACAAGGTATACGCCTGTTGGGATAATTAACTGTTTTAAATAAATTATGTATTTTTCAAGAAAATGCATTTAATTTAAGATATAAGTATGAATGAAAAATCAGAAATATTTGACAATTGAAAAAGTACGTCCAAATACGTCACTGGTGTATAACTGGTGGCTTACTATATCCCTATGTGTAAAGGTAAAAGAAGAAAAATAAAAATCAATGCATTGTACCTATGTGTAATTATAAAAAAAGAACCCAGTATATGCTAATATTACTAAGAACAGAAGACATAAAAAGTTACAACCTTAAATTTGGAAGGGGGGAATTATTTCAGTCTATTTGTGAACATTTAACACTAAACCTAACATATTATACCTGTTGGTTTCTAAAGCTTCTAATAAGTTTCTAATAAGTTAATAATATTAGCATAATATATATTCTCAGTCAAAGTTTTAAATAGACCGGGTGCGCCGTTAGTGTGTCGGCGGAGTTTGACGTGAAAACTAACAAAAATAGGAAAGTGAGATTTACTGTACATATATAGAATATCATAGTGGGTATTGTAAAATTATTTACGAATATACAGGGTGTTATAAATTCCCGCACCCATCCTCATATTTTTCAGTTTACATGGATTGCTATATTTTTTAGAAATTATTTCGATAGCCACCTAAATTTCCTTTGCAGTGATATATGATTATGTGTACTTCCGACAACTATTTTTGATTATATTGGAATTTTTGTCAAAAATTTTAGAGTCTAACGTTTTAAGACGTAGGCTGAAGATTGGTATAGTACGAATTATTCTTTGGATATCAATTTGGGGTCTAACACTTTATATGATTCAGGATGGTATAATATAAAAATATATACAGTGTGTTAAATAGGTCATGCCACACTTATCGAAATTCAAACGCTTCTCTCTCGATTTTTTTAAATGGAACCTATATTTTTCAATATTGTCCAATAACATAATACATATTTACAGTATTTTCAACGATATTCCACTTTTATGGAAAATATCTTTAATACTATTCAATATGTGGGAGACTCAATATAGCTAGATGGCCATGATTTTCAAACAACAACTAAGAATCTAACGAAGCGTCAATCTCTGCTGAAAATTTCCACATCAAATCGTTTTTTTGTAGTTTCTCTTTGTTGTGATCGCGTTTTAATATTTGTTACAATTTTATCACTGCTTGCTTATTGCAAGTTGAATTATTTAGTTGTTGATTATTAGTTATTACATAATACTTTAATCTGGTTATCAATTATACCGTTTTCCCTCTGTTTTTGCATGCTTACATTTACTAAAAATGAATTTCTCGAAGGAGGAACTCATAGACATGGTATTTGTTCAAGGAGCTTGCGGCAGAAATCCTTTATTAGCATGAAGAATGTATGCAGTAGAATACACTAACCATAGAACGTAGGATAGTAAGAGCTTTGACAATTCGATGGTAAGGTTTCTTCGGTCGGGCTCAGTAAATTACCCCAAACATTTAAAACACAAAAACTATGGTTACAGAAGATAATGAAGTGACAGTCATTCAATCCGTTATAGAAAAGCCACACGTGTCTACAAGGGCAATTTCGAAACAACATGGAATTATAATTATTAGCGCGAGAAGAATTTAAAAGAAACATAAGGTTCACCCTTACAAAATTAATATTCACCAAGACTTATTACAGATATATATAAACAGATTGAGAGACAGAAAAGAGACTTATGTATTGTGAATGGCTGTTTTTACGATTACGTCAAGATAAAAACTTTCTAGACTATGTACTTTACACAGATGAAGCAACATTTGCCAATTCTGGAATAACGAATACGAAAAATTCACACTATCACACAAGTAACTCTCATATTGTGCAATCTATTGTGTATTAACACAAATGCAGTATTAATGCTTGGGGAGGCATCATAGGAAACACCATTGCAGGTCCATTCTTTTTTAACAATATTTGAAATTGTGAAATTTAAATAATCCTCCTACAAAATAATTTACCAATACTACTTGAACGCCTGCCAGGTAACTTCATGGACAGATTGTGGTACCAACACGACGGTGCATCCGCACATTACGTAGCTGCTAGAAGAGCGCGCGTAGATAAGGTATTTACTAATAGCTGGATTGCAATAAGCTGGCCACCGTGATCAGAAGATCTCACCCCTTGTGATTTTTTCCGTAACGTACTATAAAAAAAACAGAGTTTACATTACAGCCCTCACAACCGCAAAAAAACATGAAGCGACGTATAAGAAATGCTTAGCAGTTTGACATGTGTATAAAGCAGAATGGACACATATTTGAGGATCATATATCATCATATGAATTACGATTAATTTATTATTAAGAAATCAAAAAGTGTACGTAATAATAATTTTCTATTACGTATTATGTATCATATATGTAGCTATTTTAGATGTACTGAATATTGAATACTATTAAAGATACATATTTCCAATAAAAGTGGAATATCGTTGAAAATACTGTAAATAAGTATTACGTTATTGATACCATTTTGAAAGTAATTTTGCAGGGAATATGCAGCCAATTTCGAAAAATTTTTGTCCCATTCAAAAAAATCAAGAAAGGAGCGTTTGAATTCCGATAAATGTGGCACGACCTATTTAACACCCTGTAAATATTTTTACATTATACCATCTTTGAAACATATGTGTTAGATCCAAAATTGATATCCAAGGAATAATTGGATGCACGATACCCATCTTCAGTCTACGTCTTAAAACGTCAGACTGTAAAATTTTTGACAGAAATTCCAATATAACCAAAACTAGCTGTCAGAAGTGCATGTCTTGCATTTCCCTGTTTTTGTTGTCTATCTATTTCGGAATACTAAGGCATGATTTATTATTATTAAATTGGAATGTATCTTTGAATAATTTTATCCATAGCAACTACAAATGTATATGTGTGACATTAATATACTTTCATTTATATTTTATATTCCTTGAAAAACGAAACATGTAGGATTGTTTTAAATATATACATTTTGAAGTAAAACCAGACCTTAAATCGCCAACAAATTGAATTTACCATAACATACAATGGTCACGAAATAATTATCTATATATATATATATATATATATATATATATATATATATATATATATTGCTACGACCAGTACGTCGCGCTTAAAAAAAAAAAGAAAAAACTGAAACCGCCCCTGCCCCTTCTTGCCAACGTCCAACGGCTCACCCGGCTTCTGAGGCTGCCTCAGCCCAGGGGTGGGGAGACCCAGAGGTATGTTAATCAACCTAAAAAAACGATGACTAAGGGCGCCACCGAATTTATGCCGCTGGACGTCGCAAACTCGGAAACAATGGTAATAATATAATTTAAAAAAAAGGCAAGTAGCGTTGGGCAGAAGGACCGAGACCCGCTCCACTCTCGAGCGGGTCTCGGGGAAGAAAATGCGTTGATTCCAACCAAACAAATCCTATTTATTATCACACTCGGTATATGAAATGAACAATTTTACAAATCTTGGAATGGTGAACTTATATGATTAAGTCAAAAAAAAAAAAAGATTAATTAGGAACAACAATTAAAATAAATAATAGATATATGTTTTTTTTTTATTAATATAATTTAGTCTTTTGTCCTTAACTTGCCAGTGCGAATGTAACTAATGAATAAGCCATTCCAATACATTTTAGTATATGCACATGGATGGACTGGATAAAATTTTATTTTAAAATTCTGAAAATTTTGTAAAAAAAAGAAAACTTGATTTTGGAATCGCAATTTTTTTAATTTACACTGGTAAGTCGATATTTTATGTGCCATAATAACTGTCATTCTGTATATCCTAACTATGTACATATACATATATATATATATATATATATATATATATATATATATATATATATATATATATATATGTATATATATGGTAAACTTAATAAGTCGGCGATTAAAGGTCTGGTTTATTACTTCAAAGCATATATATTTTTAATAATATATATGCATATATATTATTTACTTATATTTATATTTTTACTAATAATTACTGTTAACTAGGGCTGGGCGATGTATCGATACATCGTCCAATACCCGATACCGTAACTGGTATCGATTCTAAGGTATCGATTCCAAAGCATCGATACTTTACCGATTCCAGTACTCGCTAAGTGGTAGCGATGCATCGGGTAACTTACCTTTGTGCATTTTTTTAAATGTACATAAAGGATGCAATAACTTATTAAGTAAAGAATTTTTAAGTATGAATGCATTATATATATATATATATATATATATATATATATATATATATATATATATATAAGGTAAACTTAATAAGTCGGCGATTAAAGGTCTGGTTCATTACTTCAAAGTATATATATTTAAAACAACCCTACATGTTTCGGCAATGATGCCTTTGTCAATGGAATAAAAATTATAAATGACAGAATATAAAAAACATGTAGGGTTGTTTTAAATATATATACTTTGAAGTAATGAACCAGACCTTTAATCGCCGACTTATTAAGTTTACCTTATCATACCAAGGTCACGAAAATATTATATTTATATATATATATATATATATATATATATATATATATTATATTTCAAAGAATGTTATTGAATTTTACATTATGCGTTGCAAATATCCATATTATAACATAAACATAATAACTATAATTACATATTACAAAAAAATATATTGCAAATTTCATACCGTAGATATGGTAGAATCGATAAATTAATTTTATATCTCTTGAAACCGATATCAAACAATCGATACCTAGAAAACGGGTTATGAATACTGATTCCTAGATAACGAATCAAGGTATCGATTCCAAGGTATCGGTTCAAGGTACCGATTCCAAAGTATCGATTCCAAAGCATCGATACCTATCGATACTTTACTGATTCCAGTACTCAGATACTGTGCGCAGACCCGATACATCGCTAAGTATCGATACCTGGATTTGTATCGGTACCCGATACCAAAAATGTCGGTATCGGCCAGCCCTACTGTTAACCATTAGTTTTATTTCTATTTTAATAATTACTTTATTTATGGCAGATACTGAATACTTATCACAAAATTTAAAAAAATTATTGAAATAGCGACTAACAGATTTACAAAGGACGAAATTTAGAATTACGTAAATTTAAATATTCTTTTCACCAAAATTATTCGTTTATAACGGAATATTTATTTATTAAATTACTCTGCAACATTCGTAAATCGGATTCTATACGTTTCACAAGACCCTAAAACATTTATTTGTTAACGGTTGCTTATACGATATGACAAAACTTATTGGAGATTATTATTGTCTTGATGGTCATTAATTTTTGTTATTTTACTAATTATGCGATATATACCATCATTGTAGAAACAGAGATCAGTAGATTATCTACATCTAACATTTAATCTTCCAAGAAACATTTGAGAAAAATATTTTATTTGGATTTTGTTTAATGACATATTGTATAAATGGCATAAGTGTATATGAGTAACTAAATATTACTTAATCGCTGATTAATTATTTGTTGTTCTAATAAATTCTCAATGAATAGGCAAATAACAAACTTGCGGTTAATACTCCATTAATCTTATTAACACCAAGTCTAGCGTGTTTATTAATTATAGCAATTTATGTATTTATAAAAAAAAGACAGCATAAATATTTAACGTTTATTTATGTGCTACTGCAATAAAATCCACAAAACACAACGCTCATAAACAACTTCAAACATGAGAAACTAACAAAATAAAGCATATTTTTTTTTTTTTTTTCTTTTATTTCTTAACAAATTGGACTTACTCATATTTCGATTCGTTGTCCTAAAAATGTAGCGAGTCCATGAACAACATTACCACGACACACGAGACCAAACTCAAACGTACACAAAATGAAATTCGTTATAGTATTAAGTAATAGTTCGAAATCGCCGAATCAACACTTTTTATATGTAGGTATTTGAGTACATCATTTTTTTTTCTGGGCATTGAAGGTACAGTGCAAAATACATAATTAATAAATATTGGAATACAACAACTAGATATTGTCATTTTACATTTTATTATATTTTTCGTAATGTTATTAGAGTTACCTATATTTTTGAAATATATTTTTATATACTTTATATGAATTAATGATAAACAGAGATATTAGGGATATACACGGTTAAATCCTGCACATTTTGCGCAATCCCTACCTTTCTAGCCCAATAACAAGTCTAATATAACAAGACACCAAATATACACAGCTTAACTACTTTTACAACTTAACAACTCTGGACTATATATAAACAGTACCCGGCCAGAGGCAGTGGATTAACATATCATTTCTTTAACTTACATACATATTGCTCAGCGGAACTACGCAATGAGTTTGATAATATTTTATTAATATATTATTATCGCAAACAAACAATCGTCTATTGTAATGCGCTTACTTCAGACGAGTTTTTAAAATAAGATTCAAATTAATGAGTAACAAATTGCGTATATGAATAAACATAACCTAAATATGAAAATATCAATATGACAGAAGTAAGTTACAAGTACGTAAGATTTATGTTAATATTTAAATCTAACGCAGATGAAAATAATTTACGGGCGTCGTTTTAAATGCAATATTGCTCAATCTTTGTACTTATATATTTTGGCTAGATATACAAAACACTACTTCCTTTTAAGTTGAAAAAGATTACAAAACACATACCTCGGTATAATGTAACACTATAGTAAACCAAAAATGAACTCTAAACTATCACTGAATAAGTCATAATGTACAATCAGGAACTCGTATGAAATAAGATCTCTACCAGTAATGGAGAAAATGTATAAACCATCGACACTGCCGAAACACTGACAGCTTTTCTTCAAAACAAACGCGTAACAATACATAAACAACCGATCTTTCAAGTTGTTACGGTCGCTATTACATGTCGCCGAAGATGCCCGCGAATGTTTTCCGTAGATTTTTCATAGTATCTTCTGAATCTTCGGAAATGGTCTGTTGACTGCCCTGGCGCTGAAATGGGCGTGCTGGAGGTTCCGGCACACGTCCCGTACTTGGTGCACTGCTTGTAGTACTGGTCTGTGATACTGTAAATTAAGATTTTATCAATACTCAGATAAATTCATTTCCTTTGCGGTTAATTTCGTCGAAATACAGAACACTGATTACATATTTGCACTAACATTAATGTAAACACAAATTAGTTTCATAATATTTAATAACTTTTAATTTTTAATTAAACATAAAAGATAGAGTACTTAGGGTAGTTTATATTAAAATTCTATTGCGCCGATAAAGAAGTGTTCCCGGGAAATTTAAAATATTAAAATTAATAGGTCCAAAATTATACTTTGTTTCATATAAGAAGCTTTCCTCTGGAAAGGAAAAGGCAAGATTTCTGTGATTGGTTAAAAACTCGTGCTGATTTACAAAATATTATAAATAACTTTCCTATGTTTGATAATTAAAATGTACAAATATCATATTATTAAAAGCTATTGCAGACTTCGGAAACGAAGCTACTTTTTCCTGTTTATGAAATCTGCGATTATAAAATAAATTGTTGGATGTTAATATTTCCTATAAACGTAAATTTCTCTATACTATAAAATGGACGTGCTCGCAGCGCCATCTACTACTGCATTCTTAAATGAAAGAGACCCTAAACACAAAAATTTTTCTATTTTGCGTTCGTAACGAATTCATTATGACATCAAACAGAATCGAAATGAGATTCACTTCCATACGTTTTTTTTTCCTTTTTCAATGTAGGTGTTGTTCGAACACAGATGTAAATATCTTATTGCTGTAATTTGATTTTAAGAATTTAAGTACACACGATTTCATAATGATCTGGGACAATATGCATTTTCTAATGTAAAATGCACTTAAGTCACTTTGGCGTTGTACAATTTATTTAAAACATCAAAGTCGTGTGTGATCCAACATGAAACGGATATTAATAGAAATTGTTAATTATCAAATAAAGTCGCATTCACACTATTTTTAAAAATAAATAAAAAAAACAAGTAATATAAGTTTTACTGTCCCAGATCATTATGAAATCGATAGTACACTTGACAGAATGACATACGTAGAAAAGAGAAATTATACACAAACAACGTAATACTGAATACAATTGACAATAAGATATAAATATATTAGTTTCTATGTCACTCACGGTTATATTTTTAAATAAAATATCAAGTAATGTTAACGAAAATTAATAAATAATATTTCGCGTGTAGCAAGATTTAAATTTGAAAATTTCAAGTATCAATGTGATCAACTGCATACTTTATATAAAAATAAAACTCTGAACTTTCAACATTTCTGAATTAAATAATTTCAATTTATTAATGTGAAAAATGTAAAATAGAAAAAATAGTATGAAAACTCGTTTCATAAGGCTTTTTGTCGCACTCGTTCTTTAGAAAACTCGGCGCTATCACGGCTCATTTTCTAAACTGAATTCGTGCCACAAAATGATACCTTGTGAAATGTATATTTTAATATACTATTATATAATTGGTTTACATTATTTCAAAGTATAGTTCTAATTCCTGATACTTGACTTAGGGCCGGTATTATAAACAGCGAATAAATCTCTGAATAACAACTTGACGAATAAGTTTATTCAACGAATAAATTGAAATCTGATATTATAAACAATGCATGCAAGCAGGCGCGGCTCGTGATGACGTATTTTGGTTTGCAGTACAATGATACGAGTGCCTCGTGTGTTTTCGGTGTTTACTAAGCAAACGTTACAGTTAGTACACGAGAATACACGAAGCACTCGGATCATTGTACTGCAAACCAAAATACGTCATCACGAGCCGCGCCTGCATGCAAGTAAAATAAGTATTTGTGGAATAACTCTGAATAGCTAGGTATTTTGCAGTTTAGCGTTTCGATAAACGATGGAGCCACTGAATAAAATGAAGAAATACAAGAAAATCCTAATTCTTTACTATTTCTTTTTGTTTATAACGGGTGTTCAGAAACATTCGAAGTCAAAGTAGTCCTTGAAAATATGAAGTCATGTCTGAGATAGATTGATTTTTGACAGACAACAGTTGACATTTAATAATTATTACAAATCAGATACTTAAGTAAAGATATACGATTTTTTGTTCAGAGCCCACTTGACTTCGAATGTTTCTGAACACCCTTTATTTGTAAAATACAAACCGATAAATCTGGCATTATCAAAATTCAAGTTATAAAACACACACAGGATATAGTTAAACTTTTAAAAATAAGGTTATGTTAATTTGAACACAGTGAAGCAAACAACAGTTCACATTTAATCAATGAATAACATTTAATACCACGATTTTTAGGGTGTAAATTAATTGATAGATTTGCTTGCTTAGTTTCCTTATTCGCTATTTATAATACCAAATCTATAGAGTAAATTAGATTTACTTGCTTACTAAATAAAATCTGCAGATTTTATTGTTTATAATACCGGCCCTTAGAGTATGGGTGGATAGTTTCGCATTCAATATTAATACGTTATAAGTATACTTGTTCAATACACTTTAAGTTCTCTCAATACAACTTAATTGATTATTTCAAGCAATATATCGAGTTGTATTCTAATTTTATATGATTAAATTAAAATTCATATTATTATTTTTGCCACATGGATTAAATAATTTAGAGAATAAAAAATAATCATGTAGAAGGAAGATTTAAATGAAAGAAATAATTGTAATTGATGTTACCGACACCGACATTTATCAATTAGTTAGGGAACTATATTTATTTTACATGACAGAAGCTTATAAACTGGCGCACAAAAAAACTAATCAACTTTTTTTGCATTATAAAACGATCTTCAATATGTCAAAATAATTATTATTATACCTCTCATAACGTGTCATGTCATAATAAGTCACAATATTACTACGATGATCTACCTAATGAAGTAGGTATAACCTCCAAATTCACAAACCTAATTCACACCATGTAAATATACTTAAAAGATTATTAAATGTCAATCTGATGGGTTAGTTTTTTTTGTCCTCCAGTTTACCTATAAAGCAGCAATATATCCCGTATCAAGTAATTAAATTAACGAAACATCATGAATGTTATCGCTATTTTGTATTTTCAGCTAAAATAAAACAAGTAATCATTCACATTCAATCTATTTAACTAATTATTTTCTAAATATATGGTTAAATTACCTAAAGTTTTATGTTATGTTATGTTATGACAGCTTTAACTTTCCTCTAGAAAACTGTTTATGCAAGCTTTTACTTGCTGCAGCATTTCGCTGTTGATACATTTTTTTTCCTTTTTAATAAATATGAGAAGTGATAACAATGCGTCTGGATTTGGTCAAATACTTTCATATATAATAAAGCAAAATAAATTCATATATAATCAATCAAAATAAAATTAAGCTTAACCAAACTAATTGACAAAAGTATTTCGAACAGAAAATTACCAAAACTACTGAAGAGTCTCGCTATTATCGACAATAATTAAAATACTATAAAAAGTATACAGTGTGGCTGGTTTTTCATTGTCCAGCCTATATCAGCTTTATTATCAAAAATCCAAAAAAATGTTGAACGAAAATGTTTTCACGTAAATACTTTTCAAAATTTAGAAAATTCTTTGCGCATGGGTGCTTTATATGCTTCAGAAATTATTTTAATAGATTCGTGTTATGATAAGGCATTTCATCTTGCATGTGTTTGTATACTGAACTTAGTTAATATATTGAACTTACTGCAAATGAGAACTAATGAGTATTAAATCTCACTTGACATGTAAATGTTGTGTGGCGTTAATTTCTACATTTCGACAAACTAAGTTTGTACCAGTATGCAGAACGCTACACGTCGCGATGCCACTTCCTGGTTGTTAGGGCCCTAACTGAACTTCGTCTCGAAAATAAAGTAGTCCTAGTAATGTACCTATACACACATATGACCATATCATAAAACAGAGAATATTTCACAGTCATGTGCGCGTCTTTTCCTTTTTCGGAACTACATACATTGGCTTTATAAAACTCCTAGTTTCTGTAATTAATTTTAAGCATACACTTATAAAACTAAACACATCTAAATCATGTCAAAATTCTTTGTTTTTTCTTTTCAATTGTAACCCCTTTTTATGAATAAATGTAATTCCACATCAAAATAAAGGAGATATATTTTTTAAAAATATGAATGGTTTGTTTCACAATATGTCAAAATTAATGTATATATGACCTTTGTGAAATGGTAGTTTAAATAGAATAAAAAGCTTTAAGCTGCGGCAGAACGGATTCACGGTAACAGTGTCACACCAACCTGTCATGTGAATAAAAGTTACGCGAATAAACAGAAAAAAAAATTATAAATTACCAATTTAATAGAATGTAATACCACAGATAAGTTATAACATATAGATGAAGAGAGTACGAAACTTGGCACAGCATTTTAGTCGAAATGGAACCTTGATGGAATCCTACAACGCGCACAGAGTGTCCCCGCCAGCGTTGCCAACTGTATTAAAAGCTGTTATAGTACGGTCACTAAAGTTATTATAGTACATTGGAAAAAAATATAGTACAATAAATTAAGATACGTTTAATTCCTATATTACTTAGTAAAACAACACAAAACTCTGAATAAATAAAAAAAAAAACAATATTCTATTTAGAATATAAAAACGAATTTGCGGTAAAAGGTAATAATTTTAAAAAGTAGGTGTATCAGCTGAAATTAAGTTCAAGCTCAACATCCTCAATGTCTTCATCAGATATGTCAGAATCTTCCAACTTCTTTTTCTGAACGTGCTCATATATAAACTGATTACAGCCCAGATACATTTGCTTTGATGGATCAAATGTTACGCAAGAACCGTTCTTTTCTTTTATACATTTGGATGCAAGCAAGGTACCGTTTACAGTCTTTGTAATTAATTTGTTTCTTTGTTTGGTTTTTATTAAATTAACTTTACTAAATATTCTTTCACACTGGGCATTAGAGTGCGGAATGCATAACAAATTTAAGACAAATCTGGCTAAGTTTTGAAACTCGAAAATATCTAGTGAATTTTTGTAATGCAACAAACGCGACCAAAAAAGATCTATTTTTCCTTCTTGTCTAATTTCCTGTTGTGAAATTAAAGGAAGCTTTCTCCACTCATCATCAATTATAATTTGTTGCAAGAAATCCTTTGGAATGTTGAAATATTGGAAATAAACTTGGATTACTATGTCTAAAACTATTAGAGAGCGAATTTAATGGTATAACGAAATTCAAATTTGTTAAAAGTGGATCATTAAAATTAAATCTGCTTTTAATTTGTTGGCATGTGGTAATCATAAATAATTGACAACGGGTGAGGAAATGAGAAACTAAATCTGGGTGTCGTTTTACTGTTTCGTCTTGAAGAAGATTCATGACATGTATGCCGAGATACATATTTTTAATATTTAAAAAGGTAGTTTCATTACTTGGATCTATTAGCTCAACTTTAGTTTTAAAAACGTAATTTCTTTCCATGTAACACATTAAAATTTCTTCGTATAATTTAATTATTTCATGGTTTAAATTTGAAATATTAACATGTTCGGCTTGAAAGTACGCATTAAAATTCGTAAGTTTCGGCAAAATCCAACTCAAAAAATAATAATACAGTTTCATAAAAGGGTCATTAAGATCCTGATAAATTATTTCTGTAGCAACTAAACGGTCAGTTAAATATGTACTCGTAAAATAAAGCCTCAAAGCTTCCCATTGTTCCAGAATTCTATTAACAGCCTCATTTAAACTTAACCATCTAGTTTGTGATGGGTGTAAGATTTTGTGAATATCAGTATTTGTAAACATTTGAAATTGTTTAAAATCATGTTGCCTTTTTGAACTATTTTTGAAGTGACTATATATATTTCTCACCAAATCTTCTCATTTTTGTGGTAATTTTTTGCAGGATTCACTAGCACAGAGATGTACAGAGTGGCAAATACATTTAATAATTACAATGCCGGGATAATGTTCAATGAATCGGAAAGCGACACTGTTATGTTGGCCCATCATAACGTTCGTTCCATCCGATCCAAAACCAACTACATTTTCCGGAGGTATACCATACTCCGCAAAAGAATTTACAATAGATAAGTATAAGTGCTCCGCAGTTGCACCCTGTCTATTTTCTACATCGGAATATACTTGAACAAGTTCCCAAAACTTGCTAAAAATATTACCCGTTTCTTCGTTAAAGTACCGTACTACAATACAGCTGCATTTTTCGGAAGATATATCCGTTGACTCGTCGGTTAGTATGCTGAATTTACATGCCTTTAATGTTTTAGCTAATTCGTTTTTATGTTCCTGACCTATCACATTTTTTACAATTTGAGTGAGTTTTGTTCTCCCCAAACGCAAATCTTTCGCAATTTGAGAATCGCGAAAAATATCCTTCATTAATTTAGTTAAATGATCACTTAATGAAAATGGTACATTATGTTCCGCAAAAGAGCCAGCAAGTTTTAGTTGTGCTCGTACAACTTTTCCCTCTGGTAACTCAGATTTCGGTCTAATAAAACCTATCAGTGATGCTTGCGATTTCTGCGATTTTACCATTTGTTTATGTTTTGACTATTCTCATGGAGTTTCAATACCTGAACCACCGATTTTAATGAACAGGAACAAACTTTACAGTACGCTTTTATTTTAGAGTTTTTATCACCACAAACCCAGTTAAAAGTTGATTCCCATTCTTGCCGATATTTTTGTGTTCTTTTAACACATATTCTCTTTTTTGGAGGAGTTGAGGGACCCTCTTCATTATCGCTCTTATCCATTCTTGTAATATATAGGTAATTTATAAGTAATGCGAATTCTACAGGTAAAATAATACTTGTAATTATATACATATTATCAGAACAAAATCATTTAAACTTACTTGAAACTACCACCAACAACAATAAGCTACTTATTTATGATCTGATTTTATAACTACACCAATAACGAATTAATTATCTCAATTATCTGAGCTAAACTGATACAGTCTCTCTTCTCTTTCTTTGGTAAATAATAAATCGGGACATCCCCCTTAATAATTCATACTAAAGTTTACAGATTTACAGTTCAATTCCACCATTAAACATTAGATGGCGCTAGAAGCGGTTTCTAAAATCATTAAAATTTCATGTTGAAGTTGTCAGTATGGCGATGTGTGACAGGTGTTATTATTATAATTAGTGAATCTATAAATTTTTGTATATTGAGAAGAATCTTGAAATTATAGTACAAAATGCGTACTATATTACCTTTGAAATTTTATAGTACATGAAGTTGTGATTATCGTACAAATACTATAATTATAGTACGGTTGGCAACGCTGGTCCCCGCTAATCATTTGGCACAACGATGTGT
Organism: Melolontha melolontha; assembly: GCA_935421215.2. Taxonomy (NCBI): domain Eukaryota; kingdom Metazoa; phylum Arthropoda; class Insecta; order Coleoptera; family Scarabaeidae; genus Melolontha; species Melolontha melolontha. Next base: position 92,691,872 of record OW285239.1, read on the forward strand.
TCCCTTTCTCCACTTGCTCCCGCAGAGCTCAATATATCTTAAAATGTGTAATAAAACGCCTAGCATGCATACAACCCGGGTTATTTTACGCTATTTTACGGCATCGGCTATCTGTAAGGAACTTATCTGTGGTAATACTATTTCCTTTTTTTTACAAACGCGTTGCTCTAATCTATAACTTTGTAATGATAGACACCGTTGTAACTTGTAAGTGATAAGCATGTGTGTTATTGCTTATTTTGGTTAATTTTGATAGAAATTCCTGGTTGGTTTGTGTGAGCTTCGTGCAGAGAATTTTGTTGATATAACTTCATACAGATAAGTTCTGATTTTTGTGTTTTTTCTTTCACGAAATCATTGTAATTTTAGTTTTATATTTGTCGTTGATTCTGCATAATTCTGGATTATTATACTTGAGTGATAGATATATAACAGTTGCAGTTTAATACACGAATCTCCACATTTTTACCCTAAGAACCACACGGATTCCTCTACTAAGTCTCAAGGGCCAAGGCCTTCCTAGCTCACTATCCCAACACACTGTAGTTTTGAATTATGAGCAAGAATTAAGATGCGGCGAAATAAGTGATGCGTGTACTCTGCGTTACATATTGTTATGTATAACGGCGCCACCTTGCGAAGTGTAGAAAAGTTAAGTGCAGCACATGGCAAAGTTACAGAGCTACATAAGTACAGCGCCATCTATTAGAGAGCGACGGAAATACGTGAAACCCTCAATCATGCATGGTTAGTCGAAGTATATAGCGCCATCTTATAGAAAGTAGCATAGCTAGAGAATGTTCAGGAAAAATTCTGCTGCATAATCGATTGTTTTAAAGATTCGAGTACTTTCGAGTGTCTTCGAATATGTTTTACCCACCGAGTACGCGTGGTTTAAATATAAGCGTCTACGGTCTACTCTGTATACATTATACAACTTTTTAGACATTTTATACCGCGATATCATAAAGTTTCTGGGTCAACGGTGGCCATGGGGTGAAAAACGTCTGTCTTAATTTATATCATCCTTTTGAGAAAAATCTGTTAAAATTTTCAGGTTATGTGTCATACTGACATTAAGATTAATATATTGACAAATTTTAACGTCAGCATGACACTTAACCTGAAAATTTTATCAGATTTTTCTCAAAAGGATGATATAAATTAAGACAGACGTTTTTCACCCCATGGCCACCGTTGACCCAGAAACTTTATGATATCGCGGTATTATTATAATAATTAGAATAGTAATATTTGCATATGTGTCAGTTATGCAAAACAATTTTCTAATTTGTATAATTTGAGACGACATGTAAAAAAAATTCATCCCAACGACAATAACCTGATATCCAAATTGCCATCCAAAGTGTCTGAAAATTTCAAATATAAATGCAATGAATGTAACATCGTTTTTTAACAATATTTACATGTAATTTAAATGTAAATATCGGAGGCAATGTTAGAAAGAATGGGTAACCTCCTTGTATCGTTAAGTTGAATACCTACTAGCTTGGTGTGAGTGCTTCAATACCGAACAGTAGCGCAGTATTCAGCACGGGAGTAAATCAGTGCAATGGGTGCCGTTACCAAGGCTACCCCATTCGCTCCCCATGAATTGCTGGCAAGTTGATGTATTATATTATTGCTTGTCTTCACCTTTTGACTAGTTTTGTAGAGGTGCTGCTTGAATGTCAGATACTGATCTAATGTTACGCCCAGATATTTAGGGCGTGGGTTGTGGTTCATTCGACTACCACAAAATTCAACATTCAACTCTGTGTTGGCTTCCTTGTTACACAAATGAAAGGCATATGATTCGGATTTTGATGGGTTTACTTGCAGATCTTCAGCAAGTTGTAATTCTTCATTCCTAAATTTTTAGTTTAGGAACATACAGCCAAGCCATTTGCATATAGAAATTGTCATTATTTTGTGGGTGTGAAAGCATCGGTGCAAATGTTTCTTGAGGATCCCCGAGGAAGGCCATTTTTCAAAGTTTTCCCATTAGTAGTTCGATTGTGTAGCCAGACTACGATTCGGCGATTGCTCAGCATATTTTGAATAAGTTGGCTTAATTTAGCACAAGGGATGGTTTTTTGAAATTAAAAAAAAATCATTTCATTCTTCCAGACTGTGTCATAGACGCTGAAGAGATCAACAAAAGCAGGTGATGTTTTCAGACTGTTTTGAAAACCTGTTTCAATGTGCGTTGTTCACGCCAAGACTTGAACACACCAATTCCTTTCAGTTCTGAAACCGGCTTGCTACTTATTAATAATCTCGTCAACGGTGGGCGCTATTCTATTGTAGATAAGCCGTTCTAGAAGTTTATAGCAAACAGGTAATAGAGTTATAGGTAAGTAGCTTCCAGGATCTTCCGGGGACTTTTAATATTGATAAAATTTTTGCTTCCGGAAAATGTTAGGGATGTCTCCAGAATCTAAGATATTGTTATAAAAGTTTCTCAAGCATTCACGGGCATTAATTCCAAGGTTTTTTGATGAATTCAGGAAAGACATTGTTAACACCAGTAGTCTTTCTTAACTTGAACCGAGCAATGCCCGAATTATTTTCTTCAGTGGAAGATGGAGATAACAATTGCGAATTTTGAGGGAAACCAGAAAAGGTATCCTTAATTTGTGTTTTACTATCTCTAGCAAAAGCTCTGTCGACAGGCACATTATTTGAAATATTTCGGAGTCGTTCAGCTATAAGGTTGGGGATCCATTCGCGAACTTTGTTTGTATTGTAATGCTGTAACCTAGTTTTCTAAGCAGCAACCAGTTTTTCCTACTAGAGTGAGTAAAACACATGTTTTCTGTCGTTTCCCCCCATTTACGTTTCCGGGTGTTTTATCTAGTTGACTTAGAATTTGATCAGCTAGTTCATTGTCGCCACTCTCAGCATATCGTTTATAAATTTTGGAATTGAAGGTTTGGGTGTTTTAAACAATATAAATTTTGAGTTTATATACAGGCTGTCACACAAAAAACGCCCCAAGCTGTAACTGTTATTTATATTTTGATTTTCATGAGATAGGTACCAAATGAAATGGTTTGATGAGTACTATTTGTGAGGCTACATTTACTTTTTTCCAGTGCCATCTTCAATTCTTAGGGATTGTCAATTTTTTTTTAAATTGCGCGTTATTTATTTTTTTCATAATTTAATAGAGAGCAAGATCTGGAGAGTAGGGAGGGTAGGGTAGTACTGCCGCCTTCATTGAGGCTAGAAGCTGATGTACAACAAGTGACGTGTGGGTGGATTGGATTGTCATGGTGTAGGTTCCTACGCCTTGAGTTCGTCGGACAGAATATAATAATAATAATAATAATAATAATAATAATAATATTTATTTATTTGCCCAACAGGTAATCCCAATTACAGAGCAATAAGTACACAAATTAGATGTATGAATACACATACTATGTTAAATTATTACATAACTAAAATAATTTTGATATATAACAAATAAGTAATACTGATAATTATGATGTCAAGGTTCACATATCCTTAGTGTCCACCTCTCCAATGAATATGTCACTATAATATGCCTCAGCATTCCTCATCATGTGGAATATCGGTGATCTCATCAGTAGATTCGTCCTTGGAGTCGACAGCAAGAAAGTAACAGGGTTACGGGTACTAACACTAGGCACATTGAATCTGACCCTAGACAACAGCGCGGTACAATCAATTTTATTGTGGAGAAGATTATGAAGAAACCTTGCGCTGTAGTTAACTCGACGAACAGTCAAAGACTGAACCCCATAGAGTCGAAGCAGTTCTTCATAGGAAGTGTTCCAGTCAGGATATACATGATTAGATTTGAAGAAGAGGTATTTTACAAATCGTCGCTGTATACGTTCAACTGGAAACTGTTGCGAGATGTAGAAGGGATACCAAACAATAGACGCATACTCGAGTTTCGGAACTATAAGAGTGAAATACAAAGATTTTAGCAAGGAGATGCTGCTGAAGCACCCCGAGGCTCGAATGAGGAAGCCCAATGCTCTAGAAGACGAGTGGCAGATGCCCACAATGTGATCATTAAAAGATAGCTCCGGATCAAACGTCACTCCCAGGTCCCTTACTGAGTTTGTGTTATTCAACTGCTGATTATTTATAAAATAACGTGATAAGACTGGTGCGTTCTTCCTGGAGAATAACATCACCACACATTTGTCGATATTCAAAGACAATTCATTCCTCTGAGACCACTCCACAAGAATGTTAACATCATGCTGCAAGCCAATAGCATCACCTGGTTTGGCGATATCAGAAAATAGTTTGATGTCGTCTGCGTAAGCTAGCGCCTGACATCTTAACAGTGGAAAAAGGTCATTCATATATAATGAGAATAGCAAAGGTCCCAAGTTAGAACCCTGCGGTACTCCAGAAGCCACTGCAAAGGTGTACGATTTATAACCATTATAAAACACATAATTATATCGATTAGATAAATAAGATCCCAACAACATGTATAAATTCGGAGATAAGCCAAAGCTATCAAGTTTTTGAAGTAGCAACATACGGTTGATGCTATCAAAAGCATGTGAATAATCCATATAAACAACATCCACTTGACCCCTACTGTCCAAGACTTCATTCGTATATTGCGTAAAGCAAGCTAGATTTGTAGTAGTAGACCGACCTTTCATGAAACCATGCTGGTGCTGTGTGATATATGAATGGGTATTGAAGTAAATAGCATCAAACAAAACTTGTTCGAAAATTTTTGCAAAATTTGATAAGAGCGAAATCGGTCTGTAGTTTGAAATATGTCTGCTGTCACCCTTCTTGAATACAGGAACAATACGGCCGCACTTCCATCTATCGGGGAAGGATGATGTCTGCAGTGCTAGGTTTATAATTTTGGTTAGTGGTGCTGATAGAACAAATTTGGTGTCCCTGATCAGGAAGCTGGGAATGCCATCATCACCAGAGGTAAACCTATCAGGAAAAGTAGCCATTATGCTGGAAATAGTATGTTCAGTAATGCGACAGAGAGAAAACGGCTGACATTGAGATTTTAGAGTGGGAGAGTCAACAATATTGGCGGTCGAGAACATTTCCGAGAAATTACTGGCAAATGCGTCTACAATGGCTTGTGGTTTGTCAAGCCAAGCATTTCTATAAAATAGTTTTCCAGGAATACGTGAGGTTCCCCTCCGGGAACGTACGAAAGACCATATTCTTCTAGGATCCGCCGTGATGCTGGTCTCTATATTCACCATGTATGCAGTATAAGCAGTAGAGATTTGTGATTTGGTTAGTGTACGCAGTCTTCTGAACTCTTCATAGAACATCGGACTATTAGTACCTTTCCATTTACGCCTATAATAATTTTTTGCTTTAATGTTACATTTAATTTCATTATTGAACCAAGCAGGAAAATGCGAGGTGCTTTTCGACATCTTCGGAATAGTTGAATCAAATATATCGCTTAGAACATTGTAAAACCAATCCAGGGCGAGATTAACATCATTAACACCATCCAGAAAGGACCAATCAACCTCCACCAGGTCCTCATACAGTTTTTCATAATTCGCCTTTCTGAAGTTGTACTGACAGTTAGTAAATGGAAACTGATCCGGTCTCAATGTAGATAAAAACTCCATATTAACTGACAAGGCAGGATGATATGCGTCTTCAGGAACAAAGGGATGCTGGTCGTGGGTAGTGCTTAGATTGTGATCCAAGGTCGACAAGACCAAATCAAGAAGTCGATCGTCAGCATTCACAATCGCATTGTATTGCTTGAGTTGTAAAAAATCACAAAATTCCAAGAAAGCAGAAACTCTAGTACTCACTGTACTGGAACTAATATGTTCATAATATTGTGGTAAATTAAAATCACCAATAATTAAAATAGGTTTGTTTATTATAAGGATTTGAAGTGCTTCGAAGAAGGTATCCAAAGCAGAATTCGGTAATTCAGGTGGAATGTATATAACGGAAATATAGAAATTGAAATTATGAATAGTGCACTTGCAAATGAGAAGGTCAATCGACGGCACCAGAGTTTTTAATTCAGAGATGTCAAGCACCTCTAATGTAAATTCAGTTGCTAAGCCCAACAGAACACCACTACCTGTGGATTTTCCCACAGAGGCAAAATCTCTGTCGCATCTGACAATATTGTAGTAGGGAGGAAAAAATTCACAGCTGTCGAAAGATTCGTCAAGCCATGTTTCAGATATAAGTATGACATCATATGCCAAATCAGAAGAGCTTAGATAGAAAATATGCGACTTACAGCGAAGGCTGCGAGTGTTTTGGTAATAAATACTTAATGTCCGGGAGATACTGTCGGGCTTTGCTGGTTTTCCGATATAATAACAGGGATACCGCTCCTATACACAATTCTCAAGGCATGTTCACCCTGATCCAATCGCTGCTCTAATTGTGCCCTAGCACTTTTATAAAGTTCCCGCTGCATGAGAGTGCGATCGCGAGAAAAACCAAAACCGCGCCACTGATTAAGAGATTTTATTTTGTCAGTTTTCCTCAACAAAGCAGTAACAATAGACTCGCCTGGAAACTGTATTTTAATAGGACGACAACGGCTGCTGCTGCCAGGGTCAAACTTACCCAATCTATATACCTGAAAGTCAGGTGCATCTATGCTTACGGCAGAAAGCATATCCTTTATAGAAATGATATAGAATATGCTGACATACGCCGTATGACAAGCCGATAATGTTACAAACTTCATGGATTATTCTCCTTAGGTCTTGTAGGACAGCACCATGTAATTTTGCCACATTTCGTGGCGCGTTTTCCGTCGATGGAAGACCGGAATGCTCATCATTATCAACCGACACACGTCTATTTTTAAAAGAGACTCTGGTCTAAAGCATCTTCACGAAACGTTTATTTAAGCATTTTCGGAGTTTCCGCTGCCGTTTTACCAAGTTTCCACCAGAATTTGATGCATGTTCTTTTCTCTCTCACATCAGACATTGTAAAGTCGCAGGAATAACTCAAATACAATTCAACAAATATAAACATAAGAACTGTTTATCACCACCTAGCAAAGTACCGTTTGAGTCGTTTGACAGACTGTATCGACGTAGCTTACACCAACTAGCGCCATAGAGTTGTACTATCATTCCTTCGCGCCCCACATTCAAATTCTTGGAATTTCTTAGTAGCACCTCGTACTTCTTATAAATATTCATTATTATCATTACGCCATTTAAAATTGCTGCCTTTCGTGCAATTAAATATACCGTGATATCATAAAGTTTCTAGGACGAAGATGGCTTTGTAATATAAATTGTATGTCTGAACTTAAGTTAGGAACTATAACTCTGTTTTGTAAATTATTTGCTGAAAGCAAGTTTGAACGTCGAGTTTGAAACATAGCACATTCGAGTAAATTCAAATATGGTTCACAATATAGTGCAAAAAGCGTACATGATTGAAGCCTATTTTCGGAGTGGAGTGCGAATTGATGGAATTTGGGTGTACAGTCAACGTGCATGTTTGGATGATTTTAGAGAGCACTTTCCAGAGTTAGCTGTAATTCCCAAAGATTTTTATAATTGCCTTTCCAATTGTGTTGGTGTGTTTCGTGAGACTGGTTCTGTGGGTCATAAATCACGTACTGGTAGACCAACTGTTCGTTCGGAACAAGTTATAAATGATGTTCGTCAACGTATGGTAAATGAATCCACAAAACCTTTGAAACGCCTTTCTCAAGAGATTGGACTTTCTTATGGAACATGTCAGAAAATTGTAAAGAAAAACTTACACGCGCATCCGTATAAGATGCAATCACATCAGGCTATTTTGCCGGTAGACTACCCTAGACGTCGTGCGTACTGCCAGTGGTTTGCAAATAACTTAATAGAAGATGATGACCTGCTAAATTTGTCATTTTTCTCTGATGAAGCATGGTTTCATCTTTCGGGGTATGTCAATTCCCAAAATACTCGAATGTGGAGTAGTGAAAATCCTCATATTTTTATTGAATCGTTTCTCCATAATGCGAAACTTGGTGTTTGGCTAGCAGTTTCTCGCCGCAGAGTTGTTGGCCCTATTTTTTTAAATTTCACAATTAATGCTGAGAGGTATAGAAACATTCTGAATGAATTTATTGAACAGTTGCATGATGATGAATTGCAATATGGATACTTTCAACAAGATGGTGCAACGGCACACACAACACGAGAAAATATTGCTTTTCTTCGTGAGTTTTTTGACGAACGGATCATAAGTTTACATACGGAAGTTGAGTTTCCACCACGATCACCTTGTTTGACAATTATGGACTTTTTCGTGTTTCCTCACCTAAAGAATAGAATATTTAAAACTCCTGTTGCTAATTTGCAAGATATGCAACAAAGAATTATTGACGAATGTGCATTAATAACGCCCGCAATGCTGCAAAATGCCTTTAACAGCATGAAAAAGCGTGTCACATTGGGAATTGAAAATAACGGACAACAATTTCAACATTTGCTTTAATTTTGCCTTTTTTTATTAATAAAATTTTGAATACAAGCTGAGCTTGTTGTTTTATTGTATCTTTATTAAATCAAATGACATATTTATTGATGTCACGATGACTATCAAAATAATTTTCAAAAATTAAGGTTAAGTTACCAGTATGATAATATGGATAAAGTTCAGACATATATTTTCTATTTCAATGCCATCTTGGACCCAGAAACTTTATGATATCGCGGTAGTAAAATAGTACGCACAGTCTGCAGTTGCCAAGAGAGATAATTTAGATTACGTGGTGAATATCTACAATGCACATATAATAATTCTTTACGAAACATGATGTAAACCCCCAGTATAATGTAAAATTTAAACATCACAATACCAGGTGGCCACCTAGGTATCTGAGATACTTCGTATATGAATTCAAAGACTAATTTTAAGCAAAAATGATTCTATTCACTTTCCCGAATTCCTAACGGTTTTTGAAATATCGTGGTGTGAAGCTGAAGTAAATTACTAGAGGGCTTAGAAAAAAACGTGTTTTCTTCAGAAAAGCGTAATGACAGAGCAATTATTAAAGCCGTTCAATCTGACCACCGCCTTATGCAATGCATAACTCAATCTTCCGTTAGAATAATATTTTTTCATGTGGGAATGTGTGAAGACACTTACCTACTCAATAGGAAAGCCTAATCATAGGGACCAACTCATCCAGAACATTCATACAGCGTTTTATGAGGTGAAAAACAATATGGCGAACTACAAATGCGAACGAGAGCATTTGTAGTTCTCCATATTGTTGGAAAAAAATATTGAATTAGCAGATCTAGTTACTATCAATATAACTAACATCTTTCATGGTCTTAACATATTCATTAGATCCAACTGTAAGCAGAAGATTGGTTCTAGATTTATTCTAGAAAACTAACTACAAAGGTCCAGGTTAAGTCCTATTCGTTTTAATATTTATACTCTCGATATGCATTCCACCAATTAACTTCATACAATAGCCAGGTGATATATGTATATACACAGCATATAGACCTATCAAAACACTGACATATAAGAAAAATCAAAAACATGAAGCTGGAGGAACAAGATAAATTACAAAACCCATCCCAGGAATTGTAAAAGACAGACTCTCCAAAGACGCCACATTAGAAGAAAGAACATCGTTAAGTGTGGATACCATCATCGAACTACTGACCATCTGTGTAAATACTACATACATCCAGGTGGAGCAAAAGTTCTACTAACAAGAATTTGTGATGGCAATGGGTTCCCCTCTATCCCCCATACTAAGCAACATGTATATGGAGGAATTTTAACAGAAGGGGATGAGTACATATACCCAAAAACCTGTCGGCGATATGTAGATGTCTCCTTCGTCATATGGCCACACGGTGTATAGACACTAAATGGATTTCTAGAACATCTCGATAACATGGAGGAATCCATTTAATTCACTATGGAAGTAGAAATGGAAAATCAGATACATTTCCTGGACGTTGTAGTACATAAAAATATCAATAGCACACTCAAGACCAAGGTGAATAGAAAACTGACACACAGGACAATACCTCCTGCATTTCGAATACAACCATCCAAACTATGTAAAAGTTGGTGCTCCCCGATGCTAGGTGCCTATATGACAGATCCAAGAACATCTGTTCAGACGAAAGAGATAAAGAAGAGGAATTGAATAGTGTAATCAACACACTGGAATTAAACGGATATACCGAAAAGACACTGTTTAAAGCAAGAGAGACAAAAATAGCCCAAGAACAAGAACAGTAAATAAGCGTGTACATTACAACAATCCCATATGTGAAAAGCCTATCAGAAAAGATCAGAAGAATAGGCAATAACTATAACATCAAAACAGCCGTAAGGACAATCAAATCGTCTCTGACCAGAACTAAACCAGGCAACGAAAATCAGCGCACAAAGACCAGCATATACGAAGTACCATGTGAATGTGGAAGAACTTACATCGGAGAAACAGACAGATCCATGCAAGTCACGATCAAAGAACATCAAAAATTGATCCAACTAGGAGAAACAAACAAATCTAGCCTAGCCTGCCTGGGAAGAAGGTCACAGGATAACATGGACTGATGTAGCAGTCTTGGCAAAAGAAGACCACCAAACAAAAAAAAGCTGAAGAAGACGGCATATATGGATACAACACCGAACGCCCTAAGTACATCAAGCCTGAAAATCAAAAACGTCTGGCTCTCCTTGATTTGAGAAATTATACACACAAGAACAATAACATCGGAAACGGATACAGAATAAAAGGGATAACCGCATTGTCCATACGATAACGCGCAGAAACATATGAGCCTACTGCGCATCATGTTCTACGCAGGTACCTGTAGCTTAAATACAAGTTTTAAGACACAATATTCCTCTTCCCGATAGCTTAGTGGTTAGTGTGCTTGATTCAGAAAAAGTTTGAATTTACAGACCAGATTTACCAGATTTACAGATATATAATATCTTCATGACCTTGGTATGATAAGGTAAACTTAATAAGTCGGCGATTAAAGGTCTGGTTTACTTCAAAGTATATATATTTAAAACAGCCCTACATGTTTCGGCAATACGCCTTTGTCAAGGGACAAAGGCGTATTCCCTTGACAAAAGCGTATTGCCGAAACATGTAGGGTTGTTTTAAATATATATACTTTGAAGTAAACCAGACCTATAATCGCCGACTTATTAAGTTTACCTTATATATATATATATATATATATATATATATATATACATATAATATTTTCGTGACCTTGGTATGATATGGTAAACTTAATAAGTCGGCGATTAAAGGTCTGGTTTATTACTTCAAAGTATATATATTTAAAACAACCCTACATGTTTCGGCAATGATGCCTTTGTCAAGGATATAAAAAATATAAAAATCTCTACGATTGCCTCCGATACCGATTAACTGCAAATTTTGCATTCAGTCTAGCTGCGGCCGTTACAGTGTGAAAGCGTACAATAAAATTAATGTATAATGGCTCTTGATACACCCGCTGAAGAGCTTCAGATAGTAAAATGGTTTTATGCTGGCAAGTCTGCAATGAAGAGCATGAATTTGTTTGGGCTGACTTTTGCAGACCGCTCTGTACCTTGCAGACAAACAATTTATAATATTGTAAAGTTTGTCTTTTCGGGTTCTTAAATAAAACTAACAATAACTTTAGACACACACTATATTAATATTAAACGGTGCTTAGTTTTTGATATAATATGCTTTTTTTAATGCATTGAAACCATGAACCCGAGACAATAGCGCACAATTCTAATAATCAAGGTAACGCACTAAACCCTGGCTAGGCGTCAAATGTGAGGGCTTAACACACAGGGATTATGTAGAATTTATGAAGAAGGCAAAAGTATTTAGAGGACATATAATACAATTTATAGAGGTAGGTACGAAGAAATACTTCTCAAAAAATTTAGAATGGTTGAGCTTTCAGAATTTATTAAAACACTCTACTTTTATATTTTTTATATCCTTGACAAAGGCATCATTGCCGAAACATGTAGGGTTGTTTTAAATATATATACTTTGAAGTAATAAACCAGACCTTTAATCGCCGACTTATTAAGTTTACCATATATATATATATATATATATATATATATATATATATATATATATATATATATATACCATATATATATATATATATATATATATATATACCATATATATATATATATATATATATATATCAATTGATAAATTCTTGAAGTTTTTCGGCTTTTATATGAAATATTTACAAATATTAACAAATTAGTATGTAATTGCGAAGTAAATGAGGATGTAACCATTGTTCTCTAGAAATTACAAAGCAAAACATACGAAATTTTTAATTGAAAATTTTTGTCTGCGTTGCATTTACAGGTTGTGTTACAAAAAACGCACCACGCCATATAGCTGACATTTATAATCCGATTTCAGAAATTCCCGATTTCAGAAATTCAAAAACCGCACGAAACAGGTGTATAAATACTACAAAAGAGTATAATCTTTGATTTTTTTTAACTTTTGTGAAGCACTACTTTTTTTGTTTTTAAATAGCAGCACATTTTTTTTATTCGTTTGATAGAGATTGTTTTTTAATTCAATGGTGTGCGTCAACTTCTTGTAAAATATTCTTCTAAAATAGAACATCATAACAAATCATAATTATTATGAATATTGCTCAAAATTCCTCCCACCTTGCTGAATACAAAGCTGACACATTCTAGTTACTCCATATGTTGCATTCAAGATCAAAACAGGAGGTATCTATCGACAAGTATAAATAATTCTCCTCTTAAAACATGCTCGTTCTCAGGGGCTGTTAAATAGACACAGTCTTGAACATAATTCCATTGCCAAAAATCGAACGGCGTAAGATCAGGTGAACGTGCAGGCCACCGAACTAGCCCGTACGTCCCTATCCATTTTTTACCAAATTTAGCATTCAACTAGTCAACATTTATCCTGGCATTATGTGGCGTAGCGCCATCCTGCTGGAAAAACACTCTATTTGATTCTGCAAGAGATAATTCATTCAAGAAATCGTCCAAATTTTGAATTAGTAGTGGGTGATACTTTTCCTGATTTAGGATACCATCAATGAAAAAGGGTCCACTCAATCTGTCACTCAAAACACCACGCCACACATTTACGGTGAATCTATGTTATCGATTGGTTTCAACAATAACTCTCGGATTTTGGTTGACTCCAATAACAGTGAAGACGTCTGTTGAACACGCCATTATAGCTAAAAGTGCACTCATCGGACCAAGTCATATTTCTATAGAACAGCCCATTCTGACCTAACATGTTTAAAAAGTAAACACAAAATTGGTTTTGCCTATTTTGATTGTTTTCATATAACGCTTGTACCTTTTGTGGGATGTACGGTTTAATGTGTGTTTTATTAAGATTTTATGAACAGTGTCCTTTGACGTGCCAATATTATGTGCGATTTCCCAAGTTGAAGTTCTTGGATTTTCTTGAACACTAAGAACGGCATCTAACTAAACACTTTCACAAAATTGGCGTCCTTCTTTCTTAAGTTTCTTAAAAGCACCGTGATTTCTTAAATTTCGTTCAATTCTTCTAAATTTCTTACTGTTAGGATCTTCTCCATCGGGAGAGCGAGCTGCGTAAAAGCGCACTGCTTGACCAGAATTTTGTGACACTCGAAAAACACTTGGATCATATCACTTAAGTCATTGTTATTCATAATTAAATAACAATATGATAACAAAATAATAACAAAACTGTAAGAAATAATACAAACAACAATAAATGACAAAAAATTGACAAATATTAAATGACTATTTTACTATTTTGTGCGCTAACATTGGACTCCTAGGCAAACTTGAAAATGTTAAAACAAAATTATTTATCAAAAATATTTTATAAGATCAAGTTAAAACACGCTATTTGTATTCAGCAATGTATTGCAATGTTGCAAGTTTTAACTTTGTGACAACAACATGGTTGCGTGCGATTAATTCTTTTGTTCGTCAATAATGCACGTATGTGGCTTTCCTTTTAGATGTGTTTTGTCCTGTGTTTTTTAAAATGTAATCTCAAAACAACCAAGTGTAAGTCCGTTGTCATTAGTTTTATCAATTTACAATATTATAAACATATGAGTAATTTTCTCCAGACAAAACAAGTTCACATTTTGATCCCCTGATGAAGCACTCGAATTTCGGTGCGAAATATTGGGCTAAAGAATAAAGAACTGACTTAATTAATAGAGTTTAATTTTGCTGGATACCCCCAAAAAAAAACCCTTTCATACATGTTCTAACGGCAAAGACTCCTGATCTACTTATATATATATATGCAAAGATACTGTTATATTTCTTCCTTGCGGAGATCAACGGGATCATGATAAAGAAAATTTCCTGTCCATCATATACAAACTGTCAGTGGCTATAGTGTTTCATACAGATGGTTTTAAGAATAGCGGTGGATGTGGAAGTGCTTGTCAGCTGTATAATAACAAATTCAATAACTTTCCGTGTAGATACTGATATATCTGTATTCACTACAGAAGCAATTACTTTATTAAAAGCGTTAAAATACGGAATGAACACCAAATCTAATTAAGTAGTTATTGTGACGGATTTGGCAAGTGTGATGCTGGCAGTTTAAAAGAGAGACCACTCCAAAAGCCACGCCGTTATAATAGATATCAGCAGAATTCTAATAATATTAAAGCAGGAATTCCCCAAAACACCACAAATGTCGGCGGAACCATAAAATAAATTAATTTATGTTAAAATAGGTTTTATCCGTTAGAGAATGTGTCGACATCTTTTATTTTGGTTGGACATTACTCAATTCCTCTGTCTTTGTTTAACAATGGTGATCCATTACCTTCCATTCAAGTGTCCACCCCATTGGTATCCATCCCAGCAAAGAAAGAGATAAATTTGCAAAAATGGGTTATAAGGAAGGAACACTAAACCGTCTCTTTCTATGACTGAACTTTTAGTAATAGCTGAAATCTAAAAATTACATTAGTCATGCTGAGTAGAATAGCTGCTGAAGGATCTCGTTATCACTACATATGCCGATACGCATCCACAAAAACACAAAACTACAAAATAATTAATGGTATAATAGCTACAGCATATGTCGTTATTGCCATAGAAAATAACTAGGCCTAAACTCGATCGTGGTCAGTTTCCTTTCCACTTAGCAGGAATGGATATTATAGTCTCCGATTTGCACTTGTGATTACGAAAGCGCAGACCTCATTCATATATTTTTCGATTATCTGACTAGTATATATTGTATTACGGAATTTATTCTTAAATTAAGTTTTGGAAAATTTCCTTTACTGACGAATATTTGTAACATTATAGTGTTCAAACAGTAAATTAATTTACGATTTACTAATAGAAGATTATTAAAATGCGCATTATTATTGGAGGCGTAATTGTGGTGTACTTTCATCCTCTTACTACTTTTGTAACTACTCCTCATGATTAATATAGCCAAATTCTTCTATGTCTAATTTTTTTGTCAACTCGAAAGACTTCGATATGTGAAGCATGTTCCTATTTTTTGTTTGTCGACACAATTACTGCCCTTGAATTGTCTATTTCATATGCGTCATGTGCTCTGATCTGGCAGGGATCGAAAAAAAAACTTTCTAATATTATGATTTCGTTCATTGCAATCGAGTTTACTCCATTTTATTTGTAAAGCGACGGGATTCCTTCCTCCTTTAGTCGAAAGCACAACGTATGGTTCTGATATGTCTGTATTTATATAACACACATATTTCAATTCTGCTATTGATGTTTGCTTGTTTGCCAACTAGCTATACAATTTTTCTCTTTCCGCGTTGTGATTTTACGAACCTCTCAGCAGTACATTCTTCCGGTTGAAGTTGATGAAATATTTTTTTAATCACTCCGGTAGTTTTACTTACTGAACAGTCGTGAACCATTTTCTCTTCCGGCGATAACTGTTAGAGAATACATACCTGTTTGCGGGCCGCTATCCTTATTTTTTTGTCGTTTGTTAAGTATGCTTTTACACACTAAACTTTTGCTCCTGTTTAGCACAGCACCAAATATATAATAAAACCATACACATTTATAACCGCAGGGGGTCAGTTATTAGAGTTAATGTGTTAAAAATATTTCACTTCACATAAGGAAACAATTGCATATTTAAACCAAATTAGTGGTACATCTGGCATCTTTCATTAACTTTTAAATTGGGAGAAAGCGGGAACGTGAGGGAAATTTCTAGTTGAATTATACATATTTAAGGAGAAATTGAAATGACTTTTTTAAAAAGTTAAGAGTGGGCTAATTCAATTGTTAAGTGCTTTCATTTTCTCGATATTCTTGATATTCTAGATGACGCTGAAAATATTAAATAGAGTATATTTTCAGAACTGCAGATTGTTGTACGAGTTTGAAGTAAACAATTTTCGTACGTTTGTTAAATGTGAGAAATTGAGAATCGGACGGTAACTATAGTTATTTAAGCGTCAAACGCGGTAAGGGTTGT
Organism: Melolontha melolontha; assembly: GCA_935421215.2. Lineage (NCBI taxonomy): Eukaryota > Metazoa > Arthropoda > Insecta > Coleoptera > Scarabaeidae > Melolontha > Melolontha melolontha. Next base: position 92,708,388 of record OW285239.1, read on the forward strand.
TTACTGATCGAAGGCAATAGTTTGGTGGCTGAAGGTACCGAAGCCACCAATTTTACTTGAGACAGGCAGCCCTTAACTCTTGTGATGTTTATTACATTTTTACACGATTTATGCAATAGCCAAATTAATTGATTTAAATGATTACAATTATGTGACAACTATCACGGAAAAAAAACTTTTTCTTAGCAGTGCGCAATCCAAATGTCACCAATCAAGTAGGAGGCAGAAATACAATAGGAAGTTGGCTTTCAAACACCGCAAAATCCTTGAATTTGGCGGATGCACATCTTTATACTGGGCATGGGTTTAGAAAAACTTCAGCTACCTTGTTGGTGAATAAAGGTGGTAATATTTAGGGCCTTAAAAGACATGGTGAGTGGCATTTCTCATCTGTTGCAGAAGGTTACGTAGCTAGAAATTAAAGTTTTCACGAAAAATTTTGCACGAAAATACACTCGAGGAATCTATCCTTTCTAGTGAAATAATGACTACAGAAAATATTGTAGTAGAGAAGAATAAAGGAAGCAATTCCACAATAAATGCAACAAAAGATTCTACCTTTTCTGGAACCATAAGAAATTTATTTACCAAATGCACTGATTGTACTTTTAATGTTGTAATTAAAAATTATTTTAAATAAAATTACAGAACTTTCATATTTGATTACTTACTGCCTTCCGATCGGTAAGTGACAGTTCTTACCGATCTGAGATTTGTAAACACAACCTACTATTCTTTTAATTCAACCAGAAAATATGTTAAATTGATTGATAGTGCAAGAAATACATTCACAATATAAAAATATATATAAAAATAACTCTAAGCCAGACAAATGAATTGTCTGGCTTAGAGTTATTTTTATAGTTGGCTTTAATTTTATCTCACTTTTTTATCAACATTTCCTATATTTATTTTTGGAGATGTGTATCACCTACTATCATTGTATTTCTTCGGCAAATGCCCTTAATATTGTCTCTATTCAATTTATACTGTACTAATGAAGCATGGCTAATAAATTCCAAAGTCTCTTAATTGCGATGAAGTTATCTATAATTATATGCTTGAAATTTACGAGAGTGAAGTGAAATGTTCTTGGTCTTGGTAAGGAAACACAATTTTATTCCCAAAGTAAGTACATACTAGTTTTTCTACATAGCCACTTTAACTCTACGCTCTTAGTACCTGGCTTAGTGGCAATTATTATAAATGGACAGTTCTCTAGTATAACCCCTTCTTGGTCTTGATGATTTAACGATATACAAAAGACAATAATTATTTAGAATTGACGTATTTTATTCTAACAACATACATAAACACGCAAGAATTTATTTTTTGCTTCGAAAGTCGTTTATTGTAAATAAAAATGAAATAACGGTATGCACGATCTGATTTATAATCTCTCAATAATAAAACCGCATTTATGTTGCCAAATTTTTTAGTTGGCGTCTTTATCTGTAATAATGTTTTTCTAAACAAAAACGCAACTGGATAACGAACTTTTTATTGTTTCACGAAAGTGTTTATTTTACTTAGGTACTGTTATGAGTAGAACTGAGGATGTTTGCGGTACGGCAGGACCGTATGTAGTGCATCCCCACATTTAACTATTTATCTAAATATTCTCTGAAATGATTTGCCGGATCTCATAAATTAATAGAATGATATTTTAGTATGCACTGGATATTGTTATTATACAAAATCATAATAGCCATTTGTATTTATGGATCATAAATAATAATACGCATGTATTTGTATTTGGTTGTGAATTCAATTTAAACTTAAAACGAATCGTAATATTTTAACGACAAGCCGTCCTTACAATACATGCATTCGAGACAAAGTGTGCAACTCTACGAATAACTTCCATAATTGATCGAAAATGGACATTTTGGAGCTGAAGTAAAGCCCCTATTCTTAGAAAATTTTATTACTGTCGTTAAGAACTATTATTATAAACAACAAAGGCCTTTTATTAGTGTTGAAGTTTTAGTTTCATTGAATTTCCATGTTGTAAGTAGTCAATTGTAAAGTGTTCATTCACAATATTCTAAAACACATTCTGATAATATATTACTAGATTACTAGAAGTTATAACTTATAACTTCTAACTTCATTCACCTAGTTCAAGTAGGTAGTATATATAAAATATATGCAAAATATGTGCTGCCAGGCTTTGAAAGGCTGTGTGACAAGATTTTAATAAATCGAGGTTTCTTTTGTTTTCGTAGCTTTTATTGCATTTGGTTATAAAAATAATATAATAAATAGTAATAAACACAGCTTCTAATCTAGTAATATATTATCAGAATGTGTTTTTCTGGATTTTAGTTAAATTTACACCTTGTTTTAGAATATTGTGAATGAACACTTTACAATTGACTACTTACAACATGGAAATTCAATGAAACTAAAACTTCAACACTAATAAAAGGCCTTTGTTGTTTATAATAATAGTTCTTAACGACAGTAATAAAATTTTCTAAGAATAGGGGCTTTATTTCAGCTCCAAAATGTCCATTTTCGATCAATTATGGAAGTTATTCGTAGAGTTGCACACTTTGTCTCGAATGCATGTATTGTAAGGACGGCTTGTCGTTAAAATATTACGATTCGTTTTAAGTTTAAATTGAATTCACAACCAAATACAAATACATGCGTATTATTATTTATGATCCATAAATACAAATGGCTATTATGATTTTGTATAATAACAATATCCAGTGCATACTAAAATATCACTATTAATTTATGAGATCCGGCAAATCATTTCAGAGAATATTTAGATAAATAGTTAAATGTGGGGATGCACTACATACGGTCCTGCCGTACCGCAAACATCCTCAGCTCTAGTTATGAGCTTTACTTTTTTTATTGGATTCAGTTCAATGTTACATTTTTAAGTTCTTATATATTTAAAAGTAATTAAACAATAAACGATCAAATTATTTTTTATTTCTTTCTATAAATGCAAAAAGTAAATTCTTGTGTTTATTTACTGAAAAATAATCAAAAGCAAGAAGGGTCTATTCTAGACAATTACCTATAGATTTTTCAAGGAAGATTAGTGTTACTACCTTGACTGTCTCTTCTTCCAACACTAGCCATACCTCCCGGAGGTTCCGTTGGATTAGAATCGGAATGTGTTAAGCTACTTAAACTTCCTAAAATGCTTCTAGGGCCCACGGGCGGAGGCACGGGTTCATCAATGGGAGGTGATCGTGGTCTACAAATCGCCTGCATTTTGTATACTACTAAGTCTGCAATATGACGTCTATCTTCTTCTTGTGAATCGCCAAGCAACGTTAATGCGCTATCGTTAACCTCAATAATGTACTCTCTGCCATCTTTTCCAACGACTACTTCCAAAGCGCAAATGTCCAAACCTTCGAAAAGATCAGATACTTCATCGACCCATGTTTTGTAGCGGTCAGGCATTGAGATTTGCTCTAACATAGCTGAACCTGCAATCATAAATAATTTAAAGATAGGGTGTGTAGTGTAGTGTACATGATAAAATCGCTACATTAAATTACGTTATATTCAGTAGTAATGTAAGAAGTGCAAGGAGCACGAGTGCATGCAGTGTACGAGTGTCCTTTTCAGTTTAACCTGTATGAGTTCAAAATTCATTAAAAATTATCGATTCATTTTTATTGCAAGAATTATACTTAACGGAAAATTTCGTAAATCAATTAAATCGTGTAGTTTTTGCAAATAAGGAAAAATCAAAAACTTCCATGGAAACAATTTCAAAAATTTTGTGTTCAAGAAAATTATGTACTAGAGAAAACGACCTCTGTGCAAGAAATTAACGCTATTGGATCATTTTACAAGGCAACTGTTGTAAAGACAATGTGGAACGTTACAGCTCGTTCAGGAAAAATATAATAAAGATTTTGGCGTCACAGTAGATACATTTAATGACATAAGATTTAGATCTGAAAGAAATGCAAGAGACGCTACACGAAAATCACTGCAAATGACACTGGATAAACGAAAAACAAGTTCAAGCGGGTTTACTTATGAAGAATTCCTGAAAATTTTACAATTATTTGCTGAAAACACTCCAGACGGACTCCAAAAAAATTCTTCCATATTATATCTTATGAATTAGCGTTTCGAGGGGGCAAAACTGTTAATTGTTCACTGGATTTCTTTCAAGAAAAAATATCTCACAACAGTACAAAACCAAACACAATTGAATATAATCCGTTGTTTACTAAAACTCGGCAAGGAGGAAGTAAAATGTTGTCAAACAGCAAATGGTTAATCACAAACAAGGCAAATGAAACTATTTGCCCTGTACGGTAAGTTAAAATGTTTTTTTCTTTTGTTGCGTATTAATTATTTTGTTGAAGATTATAAAAAACTTTGATTAAAAAGAGGTGCTAAAACAAATCGTCTGTTTCTTCCACCAAATCCAGAATGAAAAAATAAAGGCAATTGATACAAAAATACATATACCAGTTGGGAGAAACAAAATGGCAAAATGGACTAATATGTCAGCAAAAAAAGCAGATTTTGATGATAAATCTAAATTTACAAATCATTCACACCGAGCAACTACTGTAAGTCACCAGGTATAAGTAAGCGTAAACGAAATGCAAGTAACAAAAATAATAGGACATGGTAATGTGAATTCAATTAAACCTTACTTGCAACTCGATAGAGAATTCCACGAGGAACTCATTCAGAAACTGTGAAGTAATGAAAGCAAACTATGTAGTATTCCTTCAAGTTCTACAACTATAATTAATCAAAACAAAAGCAAACGTTGACTGGTTCAATTATTAATTATAATAACTGCGTTTTATTGTCAGAATTTTAACAATTAGATATTATATTGTACTAATTTTTTCTACGCATTAAACATTAAAAACTACGTTTGTACATTAGTTTTTTTAATTCCTGATAATTTGTACTTGTGCAAATTATCGCTTAATTTAGTTTTTATTGGCTGTTCCAACAATAAAAAAAATGTCATGATATCGATGGGTTATGAAATTTGCCAGATGAATGAAATTTTCAATGTAGTATTTATAATGTTACATTGAAAATATTAGCTTACTTTATTTTTAATGTACAAGTGGACAAAAGAAAAACAGTTCATCCAGATTTTGTGATTTTAATCAACTTAAAAAAAATCAACTTAAATACTATCAGTCAAATGACACAAGAACCGTTCTGAAAAATTTTAGTTACAAAAAGCTATGGAAATTTTGTAGAAACTAATTTTATTTTTCAAAATAATCCACTTTAACTATTTTAACTAAAAAGGAAGCACACTTGTTTATTCTTTGGAACCACATCTCAATACAGGCAGAAACCTCTTCTTTTGGCAAATCATCAAAATATCGCTTAAATTTAGCAAATGCCGCATAACGTCATAAAATCTCTTATCACGTCTTAAACTTTTAATCAACGCTGCAACGGTAGGATATGGAAATCATTGGTGGCAAGACTTGGACTAATATAGAGGATAGAGAGAGATAGAGGATAGGAGGACTAATATAGAGGATAAATAGAGGATTATGAGTAATGGACTCCAGATTTGTGTTAAAAATCTATTGTTTTTTCTATGTACGGAGTTGCGCTGCCATAATAGAACAGAATTCCAAATCAGATCTCCAGCGATCACTAACACAATTTTTCGTAGACGTGATAAAGAGAAACTTCGGCATACCAATCCGCATTTACAGTTTCACGATCTTGAAGATTACTGTAACTCTTCAAAAATTACTGCAACTGGAACACTGTACCTATAGACCGCAGCAAATATTTTTTTGTTTGCACTTTCATCGCGAATAATTTCCTCATTTTCGAACAGTTAAATTTCCAACATAAACCTACACCGGTTTACCCGTGCGTGTTTTTGATTTCTCTTACACGCAGACGTTTGTATAAAATAATATTTACTACACATGATCCAGAAGCTAATTGTTCTTGAATCTCTCTATGGGCAACGCTCTGATTTCTCTCAATTAGCTTCTTTGTGGGAGTAATGTTTTCAACACAAACAACTACTACAGTTCGTCTTGGTTGTGGTTCATCTTCTAGTGTGCCCACTCCATGTATAACTTTACGAAACCAGTAACTAATTGTCGCTAATTAAGGACTATTGCCATCAAAAGCTGCCATTAGTTTTTATAAATTTGGTTATGCGATAAACATCGTTTAAAATTGTCAAAAATTATAACCCAAAAACTATATAGTGATTGGTGTAGTTAAAAGTAGATATTTAACTTCAAATTAACACATATATACATATACATATATTCTTTCAATGGAGACTGTGGTTAAATAAAAATTTAAAAAAGGTATATAACCCCTTACCACAATTATTAATCGTATCCTAAATACGTATTTCGACAACTAAGTTGTCATCATCAGTAGGTAAAAACTACTAATTAAAAGTCGCACATGGAGCACAGTAAAGCAAGAGAAACGCTTACGCACAACTACTATACACCGTATATACACAGTGTATACGGGGACGCGGTGTATAGTAGTTGTGCGTAAGCGTTTCTCTTGCTTTACTGTGCCCCATGTGCGACTTTTAATTAGTAGTTTTTACCTACTGATGATGACAACTTAGTTGTCGAAATACGTATTTAGGATACGATTAATAATTGTGGTAAGGGGTTATATACCTTTTTTGAATATACTTCTATGTATAACAATTTTAAAGGGTACTGGTAGGGATTCGTTGTTCGCATCTCGATGCGTGCGATATTGTGTCTGAAAAACTTATATAAATTTTGCACATTTCATGTTGTCGCTATATAATATTTTTTTTAAAGTATATGTAAAATATGATATAGCTACAACATATAAACTTAGTAATACTAATAAACATCTATTTTCAAAACTAAAACCTAAAATAGAAAAAAATCGAGAAACACATGTCATCTATAAAATACCATGTCGCGATTACGATAGTTACTAGATAGGCCAAACTAAACAATATTTATACAAAAGAATACAGGCCCACAAATACTCCAAAACACACAAAACTGCTTTATTTACACACAAACTACAACGCGATCACCATTTTGATTTTGAAAACACACAGATAATCGATTAGATAAAGAGCAACACAAAAAGAAAAGGGAAATTAAAGAAATGATTAATATGAAACAACAAAAAAATTAAATTAACAACTGAAGTGATATAAAAAAATCTAAGCAGTATATACTATAACCGAATAATGTAACGATCTGCAATTTACTATCATTAATATATGTTGTTATTATATAAATATCTATCATATGGTATTCAAATATCTTATCATGCTGGCAGTTCCGTGTTTAGATCCCTGACTGGGCTGTTCGAGTAGGTTTTCGTGGTTTTCCGTCTCTTTCAAGACGATTGCCGACAGCTTATAATCTTAAGTCGCTCCACGGGCGTAGACATAATAATAACACATGGCTTGCCAATCCGCCTTAATTGACGTCTTGCTGTCGAACGTTCTGAAGCATGAATTATTTATTAAATTTGAGTGTATCTTTGAATATTTTAATTTTATCCATGACAGTTACAGATATATGTTTGGTATTGATATAATTATATTTTAAATTTTCATGATAAAGGCACTATGTGTCAAAAAACGTAAGATAGATTTAAATATATACATATATATATATATTATATATTACTATATATATTTATTACTTACACGGATAATTTCATTGTCCGTGTACGTCACTTTTATTATTTTTTTGAACTCTATATTTTTTATCTCCTGAAGAAGCAACAAAAACGTTGCGAAATATAGAGATAATTAGTATGTGAGTTTTTAATTGCCCTGCACTTGCCCCTTTTTAATTTATTTTATCCAATATAGTACGGTCGATAATTTATTTTAAATTATATATATAGAGAAGTGTTTAAATAATTGCTTAGCGGTTTATTAAATATAACAATTGATAAATTATTGGAGTTTTTCGGCTTTTATATGAAATATTTACAAATATCAAATTAGAATGTATGTAATTGCAGAGTAAGTGGGGATGTAAACATTGCTGTCTACAAATTACAAAGCAAATCATACGAATTTTTTTTTATTTGAAAAATATGGTCTACGTTGGGAATCGAACCCAAGTCCACAGCTTGCCGGGCTGTCGCTTTTACCACTAAGCCACAATAGACCCAGGTTCAAGCTATTTAGAAATGCATTATAAAGTAACAGTGTTAATGAATCAGATGTCAGTTATTGAATGTAGATGTCAAGTTGAAAGCAGAAGTCAGTTTTGAAAGCTCAAGTCAGTTTTGATAGCAGATGTCAGTTAGTGAAAGCAAATGTCAGTTAATGAAAGCAGATGTCTGATTTGAAAGCAGGTGTCAGTTATGAAAGCAAACGACAGATTAGAAAGCAGATGCCTATTTTGAAAGTAGATGTGAGTTATTGAAAGCAGATGTCAGTATTTTGAGAGCAGATGTCAGTATTTTGAGAGCAGATGTCAGATTTGAATGTTGGAAATGCTAATTATTACTCCATGGCTATATGAGTGTCTAGATAATTTCTTAGCCGTTTATTAAATATAACAATTGATAAATTATTGGACTTGGGTTCGAGTCCCAACGTAGACCATATTTTTCAAATAAAAAAAAATTTCGTATGATTTGCTTTGTAATTTGTAGACGGCAATGTTTTCATCCCCACTTACTCTGCAATTACATACATTCTAATTTGATATTTGTAAATATTTCATATAAAAGCCGAAAAACTCCAATAATTTATCAATTGTTATATTTAATAAACGGATAAGAAATTATCTAAACACTCATAGAGCTATCGAGTAATAATTAGCATTTCCAACATTCAAATCTGACATCTGCTCTCAAAATACTGACATCTGCTTTCAATAACTCACATCTACTTTCAAAATAGGCATCTGCTTTCTAATCTGACGTTTGCTTTCATAACTGACACCTGCTTTCAAATCAGACATCTGCTTTCATTAACTGACATTTGCTTTCACTAACTGACATCTGCTATCAAAACTGACATGAGCTTTCAAAACTGACTTCTGCTTTCAACTTGACATCTACATTCAATAACTGACATCTGATTCATTAACACTTTTACTTTATAATGCATTTCTAAATAGCTTGAACCTGGGTCTATTGTGGCTTAGTGGTAAAAGCGACAGCCCGGCAAGCTGTAGACTTGGGTTCGAGTCCCAACGTAGACCATATTTTTCAAATAAAAAAAAAAATTCGTATGATTTGCTTTGTAATTTGTAGACAGCAATGTTTACATCCCCACTTACTCTGCAATAACATACATTCTAATTTGATATTTGTAAATATTTCATATAAAAGCCGAAAAACTCCAATAATTTATCAATTGTTATATTTAATAAACGGCTAAGAAATTATCTAAACACTTATATATACCGTGTGCACAACGTCGTGCGATCGATGGATATATAAGTAATGACTGGCCAACTGCAAGTATATTCGCCTTGCTTGAACACAATGAGCTACTGATAGGAATATTCAATGTGTTAGAGAGAGATTATTTGATTCGTACTTAGATCGTATGTAGAATGTGTTGGATAAAGAAATGGAACGCCCGTACAGTTAGACAGTAGAACAGATTGAATATACTCTCTCAACCCTAACCACGTAAACTCGCTATTCGTCTTCGTCTTACTACATTGTGGTAGATCAATCACTCCCCGGCGTTCATACGGTATATATATACAGTACAAATCTCTTCCCTATAGTCACCTACAAACGTGTATTACGTATGTGTGCGTTCAAGAAACGAGGAGTGGGGACGCACATAGCATGTATGTATGTATGTACTGTAGATCAGTTTGGATGTAAGCAGTACGCAAACGTCGATGAATGTGGAACTACCGTCAATAATAGGGACTTTATGTATTATGTAATAATAAACACAAATAAGTGTAGACTTTTTGGAAGATTTTAATATTTTTAACGTTTAAAACAATGTCAGATATACCTATAACAATAACAATAAATAAAGCGGTAAATCATAATAACTTCTATATTCTATACATAATAAATAAAACTAGAATTAAAAAAATAAAAAGTAAACTATTTAATGTATTGTATGCTCAAAACGGTCTCCTAATGCAAACAAGCAATGTCCTAATCTGTCATAAAAGTTTCTCTGAACATTTAAAATCGTTTGCGGTTGAATATTTAGGATAGATTCAACTATTTTCGCCCGTAATTATCGTTTCAAACGCAATGGTACGTTGAAAGTTAATTTGAAATACCCGTGCAATTTCTCTTATGATGCGACCAAGATGATACTGTTTTACGACATATTTTTTTTGTTCAAGGGTAAAAATATCCATCGTGAATACGGACTATTCGCAAAAGTTGAGCAAACCATCCAACTTGGCAAGTAAACTGTAACTAATGGCAAGTATCACATGTATACATTACTATGCATCGCTTCGTGCGTCCCCACTCCTCGATTCTTGAACGCACACATACGTAATACACGTTTGTAGGTGACTATAGGGAAGAGATTTGTACTGTATATACAACAATACCCGTCAAGCAACAGTCACTGGAGAAAATAATTATGTCGCTCTATTAGCTACAGTGGCTGTTAATCCTTATGTTAGCACAAGAGAAATAGCTCGCAATTCTGGATTGTCCCACATCAGTGCTTGGAAAATTTTAAAACATCATAAGTATCATCCAAATCATGCATCTTTACGTCAAGATCTTCATGGGGTTGATTTCCAAAATCGGGCAACTTTTTGTCAGCGGGTATGTGAACAATTACAAGAAATCCCTCGCCATTTTTTTTTCTTTACTTGTTATTCTCCGGCGTCTTTCACAAACAGCGGAACGGTTAATCGACGCACACCTCTAAACTTATAAGAGGATAGTTCGATAGGTGCGTGCAAAGCCGAGAGAGGGAATCTGTAGTACTATTTTCAGTTACTGCAAAGAGGACAGTAAACTTAAGCTAAGCTGAATAAACATTATGGCAATTATATTTAACGGAAAATTTCGTAAATCAATTAATCTTGTAGTTTTTGTCGCAATGACAATTAACAATAATTTATTTGGAGTTACTAAGGATAATTGTTGATTTATCAATAATTTTACGAAACTGTTCATTTTATAAGTCCTGTCATATTTCACGTAACGCGCGATTTAGAACCGCTTCAGGTGCCGAGACTAACTAGGAAAGAGAGAATTAACTCCGGCACATATGAAAAAATCAAAAACTTCCATATGGAAACAATTTCAAGAATTTTGTGCTCAAAAAAATTATTTACTGGAGAAATAGGACAGTAAACTAAAGCTAAGCTGAATAAACATTATGGTGGGTCTGTTCCAAACGGTATAATACACATTGACTGACTGGAGAAGGGTACGAGGGCCACTGGCAAAATTCGCGGAAAATTGTGAAATAAAACAAATTACGCTATGTAAATAGCTTTACTGTCTCTAAATACTCCACTTTAAGATGTATACACTTTTGCATCCTACAAAACCAATCTTCAAAATACTTTTTCCATTCTGAGCGAGGTATCTCCAAAACCAGTGATTTAAATTCCTCAACAGCCTCCTCAGGCGATGAAAACCGCTTTCCACCCATTTTATTTTTGATGTTTCGGAATAAGAGGGGTCATTGGGCACTAGATCGGGCGAATATGGCCAATGAGTCATTAATTCGATGTTCCTGTTGGTCAAGAACTCGACAGTTTGTCGTGCTGTGTGAGCGCTTGCATTGTCATGATGAACAATGATTCGTCGATAACTTCCGGCAAACAAATTGACGTATACCAGTTAGCATTAACTGTTCGTCGATCCTCTAATGCAACAGTTGCAACATGACTCGTTTTTCCGAAGAAGCAAGCAATCATTCTTTTCGAAACGCTTCGTGACCGCACCACTTTTGTTGGTTCAGGTTCATTTTGAAACACCTATACAGTCGATTGCTGTTTAGTTTGAGGCTCATATGAATATATCCAGGATTCGTCACCTGTTATAATGTTATATACAGAATTTGAACGACTACAATTACATTTTTTTAACATTTCCTTGCGCCACTTGACAATTGCTTGTTTTTGCTCGTCTTTTCAATTTTGAGGGAATCAACGACTGGAAAGCTTTCTGCCATGTAAATGAGCGTGCAAAATTGTATGTATTTGGTTCACCGCAATGCCTTTATCCCACTGTATGTCAAATACCGATCTGATAAAATTATTTCACGCACAGCGTCGATGTTTTTCGCAACAACAGAGGTGCATGGAAGCCCTTCAGACGATCGTCACCAAATGTTTGTCTTCAACGCTTGAATACTGCGTACCATTTGTAAACCATAGTTTTTTATGGTGCCTTTACACACATTGCTTTGGTGTCAAACCGTATCGAAAATCGTAAAAAATCATCACTCGAAAATCACGATTCAAAATTTCCATTTTTGACACAACTATTACTTTGTTAAATTCTGTTGAGGCAAAACTTTTAGGTTTTAAATCGAACTGTCAACTGAATTATAGGTTAAAAATGTCAAATTTTACGAATATGATAATTGTGGAATGCTGGCAATTCAAGGAGTACTTGATTCCGCGAATTTCAGCAGTATCCCTCGTATAACGAGACCTGGGCAATATCATGGAAGTTCACACCTTAGTTAAAAGAAAAATTCTTCTAGGCAACGCTCTAGTACACTCTTCTGCAATTTCTAAAGATACATTAACGAAATTACGATATAAAATCCTTAACCAGATTTAGCCCTTTTTAGTTTGAGAGTATTATCTGTTTTCGAATATAATGAAATGGATTGCGAAAATAGATTTACTTTAAATAATGAGATTATCGACAAAATATAGGCTTATTTTAAACACCTGAACAAATCGAACTATATAGATGGAATGGAAAAACTACGGCATCGTTGGATAAAGAAGGCCTTAGGAGAAGATTATGTAGAGAACTTTTCTTTTTTTATTTGAATTATCAGAATATTGCAATCTATCCGAGAACGTTTAGCAAATAATAAGGACAATTAATTCAATTGATATGCAGAAGAATGTCCAATAACGCGTCTCCTATAAAATCCAATCAGTATTGATTGCTACATAGCATTGAGAAATTTCACTTAGAGTAGTGTCAATTTGGGAAGACACTGACGCAGAAACCAATTTGGAACTTATAAAGAAAAGTGTACCCCAAACGAGAGAGAAAGACATAGTTCTTGCATGTATAGACAGGCCGAATAACATTGACTGTAATATTCTTCAGTTGTCTTCTAGCGTCCGTAAGGTGTCGATCGTGTTCTTTGAGTTAATTTTATTACAAAATCAGTTGTTTGAGTTTATTTTATTACAAAATCAGTTGTTTGAGTTATTTTATTACAAAATCAGTTGTTTTCACAACTATTGGGAATAGAAGGCCTTTATATATGTAGGTATTACATTATTTGTCATGAATTTTTAATAGGATTTGTTGAAATATGTACCTTATTTGTTATAGATTATTATGTCTAGTTTACCGTCCACATCTGGATGTCGTGATCCAGCAGATGTTGAAATACCAGTGAAAAAAAGACAAATAATAGCAGAACAATCACGGGAAATCATTCATAACGTGTACAATTTTATCAAAAAGAGAAATATGAATGGTAAATTATGTTTTACTCTTTAAACTGTCATAATGTAATTTTTGTCGAATATAGCAAGCAATGATAAACGATAGCAAGAAATAAATATTGTTTGTAGGGAATATTTTTAATGGTAAATTAAGTTTTACTCTTTAAACTGTCATAATGTAATTTTTGTCGTATATTGCAAGCAATGATAAACGATAGCAAGAAATAAATATTGTTTGTAGGGAATATTTTTAATGGTAAATTAAGTTTTACTCTTTAAATTGTCATAATGTAATTTTTGTCGTATATTGCAAGCAATGATAAACGATAGCAAGAAATAAATATTGTTTGTAGGGAATATTTTGGACATGGTTGCAGAGGCAACTGGAATTAGTAAAAGCACTATATGTCGTATTATCCGCAAAGGAAAAGCCAGCGACGAAGAAGAGAAATCTACGGTGAGTAATCCAAGAAGCTCCCCAAAATCTACTGTGGATCAATGTGGGGTAGAAATAATCCATCGCACCATCCATAACTTTCATGTGACCGATAAAGTAAGGCCCACAATAAGGTCTGTGTATAATAGAATAAAAGGCGACGAAGCAATCGGTTTTATGGGCAAACGCACATCTTTTAGAAAATTATTACTACAAATGGGTTTCAGGTTAATATCACAATAACTTCTTATTGAATTTTTATTATAATATTTTTTCTATTTAATAGATGGAAGAAAACCAATGACAACAGGAAGCTTTTGATGGAACGTAACGATATACGCGAGTTGAGAGCTACTTACATCAGAAAGGTAACGAATTATAGTCGCCAAAATCGTCCCATTATTTATACAGGTAAAGCATAGATTCTTTTTTTTTATAAATTTATTAAATATTATATTTGTAGATGAGGCGTATCTCCATGCTGGACACACGACTCCTTACGCATGGACTGATAATTCCAATAGTGGTCTTAAGTGCCCGATATCAAAGGGAAACGCGTCATTATATCACATGCCGGTATGTCTAAAGTTTATAATAAAAAATCGTATTGACATAATTAATGTTGAAGGTAGCGCACAAGGTTTTGTGGATAATGCCCTGCTAATATACCCATATGGGAAAAAAACTGGCGATTATCACGACGACATGAACTACGAAAATTTCAAGAAATGGGTTACAAGTAAGCTTATACTAAATTTACCTAAAAATTCGGTCTTGGTGTTAGATAACGCCAGTTATCACAATGTGACTGCGATCAAGCATCCAACTTCCAATACCGTAAAATCAGAAATGATAAAATGGCTTAACGAGAGAGGCATACAATACGAAGATAATTTTACGAAACCAGAGCTGTACAATTTAATTAAAATGTACAAACCCTGTCATACATTATATCGCATAGATGCTATATTGGCAGAGAACGGACACACTGTTTTAAGGTTGCCACCCTATCACCCCGAATTGAACCCCATAGAAGAGATATGTGGTATTGTGAAAAACAGAGTGGCAACTAGAAATATAACGTTTAAGTTAGATGACGTGGAAAAATTGCTATCGAAGAATTTACCAAAATTACACCAGACGATTGGTCCAGTGTTTGTAGACATGCAGAAAATATTGAAAAGGAATACATCACAAGGGAACATATTATGGACCAATATTGCGAGGAATTCATAATTAATTTGGATAGTGATTCTGAAGACGATATTTTTGATTATTTTTCTGATTAAGTTGATGAATAATTGTTGAAATATAACTTATTTATATGTGTAGTTATCTTTGTATTTATGTCATTAGATTAGTAACTAAGGGTATTTATGTATAATTATGTAGTAATAAAAGACGACGTGTAAACAACAAATTATTTTTACTCCGAATGAATATTCATGAATTTACAAATATAATGAATAAAATCTTGGTAAAAGAAGAAAAACTGTGATATATGTAAATGTTTAAATTATAATGAAAATAAATAATTGAACCAGAAATTGTTGGTTGTATCTCTGTTAAGAATCCCACTTGAAAATAAATAAAATAATAACGCTTTATTATTCATTCAGACAATAGAATGTGTTTATGAAATTATGTTTCATGGCAAACGAACATAATAAATGAAATATGTTGTTTCCGCTCCACACGAAATAAAAATACAAAACGTTTTACGTAAAATTCGAATTTTAAATTGCGCGCTAATTTAGACCCAGTCCGACCTATGTTTTTGAGGGCGTTAATACTCAGGTTGCGCGATTCGCTCGCGCAGATTGGTGTCTTCCCAAAGCGATTTTACTCTAACACTAATGCCCGGTTGCACCGACCTTAATTAGAGTGATGTTAGCTAACTTTGATTAGTAAACTCTTGGTTAGGTAAATAATCGTTGCACCAACCTTGATTAGCCCTAACAATGAATTACTTAACTCCGTTTAGTAAATCCTACAATAGACCTCGATTAAGCTCTAAATTAACCTCTATCTGCCACATGTCATAATTTTGTCGAGTAAATAAGTAAATGAAGCGGTTTTATCGAGAAATAAAGTTTGTAATTTATAAAAGTTGTTTGCTTTTGTGTATTATACATACAAAAAAGGAATATGTCTAGTGAGGATAGTGACAGTAATTCATCATTATCATCTAATGAAGAATTAATGCAATTGGTTAATATGTTGCCCAAACCAAAAGTGTATCGTCAAAGAAATAACCCCCTGGAAGAATTAGATGACGCCGACTTTAAAATGAGGTTCAGATTTTCTAAGGCTGCAGTACAAGAAATGGTCCATATATTTCAATTAAATAATTTACATTACAATACCAATAGAAATTTTCCTGTACCACCAATAACTCAGTTGTTATTAACATTACGGTTCTTTGCAACTGGTTGTTTTCAACAGGTTGTTGGTGATCACATTAACATACACAAGTCTACTGTAAGCAGAATAATAGCCCGAATAACAGTGCATATTGCTTCTCAAGCCCAAGTATATATTAAAATGCCTCGAACAAGGGAATCAATATTGCAAAATATGAGTAACTTTCATAGAATCCGTGGATTTCCAAGAGTGGTAGGTTGTATTGACTGTACACATATTAAGATATTATCACCAGGTGGTGAGAATGCAGAAATCTATCGCAACAGAAAGGGATGGTTTTCAATAAATGTTCAAGCTGTCTGCAATACACAGTTAGAAATTACAGATATAGTTGCTCGTTGGCCAGGTTCAGTTCATGACAGCACTATATTTAATTCAAGTGCATTGAGAGCACAATTTGAAGCCGGGGAATTTTTGCATGCTTGGTTACTTGGCGACAGTGACTATGCCTGCAGAAACTATTTATTGACACCTATTTTAAATCCAGCTACACAAGCTGAAGAAAGATATAATACATCACATATACAAACAAGAAATTTAATTGAAAGAACTTTTGGTATTTTAAAAAGAAGATTTCCTTGCTTGTCTATGGGTTTGAGAGTTAAACCAGAAAAAGCTGTAAATATTATAGTTGCTACAGCTGTGTTACACAACCTTGCACTCAGCATGAACGATGCCCCTCCTGCTGGAAATGACATAGTTGAAGAAGCGATTAATGTCAATATTGAAGAAAATAACATTCCAGCAAGAGCTGCATTAATTAATCAAGTATTTATGCAATAAAACAATTTTTTTTAAGGTAAGTTGTTTTTAATGTTTTCTTTTCTTAACAATTCTAATTTAACAGTTTCTTGTTCTACTTTTAACTTTTCCTGTTCTGTTTTTAACTTCTCCTGTTCCAATTTTTCTCGTTCTTGTTCGTATTGTATTTTCATTTTCTTTTTTTTTAGATTTAAAATTTCCATCTCCACTTCAGCCTTAATGTTTATTTTATTGTGCTGAGCAGATTTCAATTTCGTGTAATCTCGCACACAATCATAAACATCCACTAATTTTCTTTTTTTAGATCCCTCCTGAAGCTTCGGGGTACTGGCTGCTGCGGCACATGATGAAGTTGGCATACTGGCTGCTATGGCACATGACGAAGTTGGCAGATTCTGTGTAGAAGTGCTCGGATCGTTTGCATCACCTTCCTCAACTTCCACAATATCGAAATCAATTTCTTCAGTTATATTATTATCTTAAAAAAATGAATGTTATAATTTTTTTATTATATATACATACAATAAACATAATATAAAACAGGTTTTTTTATATTATTTCTGGTTTATTAACTTACCACCTAAATATTCTGCAGATGAATCGAAATAGCTTTTCAAATGCTCCATTTGGGGCTTTAATAAATACAGCAATCTCACCTTGGTGTCGTCCATTGTTGGTTTACTTGCTGTACCACCACCCGTTTTATATACTTCCACCTAAATCATTAGATACTGTAATTAGCATTGTTTTTATAAATTAACTACTGAAACTAACCTTTTCATCTGCATTTTCCTTTTTCAATTTTCTTTTAATATTGTTGTAGCTATTTTTTAGCTTCTGCCATGGCCGTTGTTCATTAATAGTAGCCGCATTAAAGGCGTCAGCAACATTCTCCCATGCTTTCACCTTGTCCTTTACTGTTGCCCCATCTGTTTTTTTGCTCTCAATAATATGAATAAATTGAGAGACAATTGTTAATAGCAATTCTCTATCTGTTTCCGTAAAATTCGTAGAACGATCACGTTTATCCATCTTTAATAATAATTTATAAACCACGTGCATATATGCACAATTGCAGAACTAAGACGAAGTGACAAAATTTAAAAGAAACACCACGTGTTTACAACCAATCATAAGATGAAACGTCACCAGTTTTGACGACGTACCAACATGACGTCTCCAATATTAATGACGTGTTCAACCTGGCGTCACAAACACGAAGTTTACTAACACATGTTAAATTTTCGTCCGTACAACTGCCAAAATATTTAACAAGGATTAACTCTTAACATAAGATTTACTAACGCTGGTTAATAAATTTAATCACGGATGTTGGTGCAACCGGGCATAAATACTTTAAGTCTAGTCACAAAGTCTGTGTGGTTGTACCGCTTAAGTCTACGATTACCATTTTTACTTGTGAATAAATGTTTGTGGTAACTTCTTCGTTGGTACATGGCACTATAATTTCGCACTTTTTGTTTAACTTATTTCACTTGCAAATCACACCTTATCACTTCACTTGGCACAAACCACAGCCTATCATCCGATTTTTTTGACTGGAATCTTTAAGATCTGAATGTTTGAGTTTTCTGTTGAACGCCATAGCTGCGCATTGTAAGTTCAAACAGGTTTGCTCAATTTAAGACCCTGCTGCTTCCTTTTTGTAAATATACGTTTCCGCTAAGTGAGTGTACGATCTAAATAGATACCTATATATTGTACGTATTCAGATTGAGCCAATTGCTGGTCACCTGAACAGACTTAGCTTCATTTTCATTCACACACCATTTCTTTAGCCATAATTGTATGTTGTTTAGATTATTTTGCAGGTAGCAAGATGCTGTTATTGGGTTGTTGTCTTCAACTAGTACAACAATGTTGTCTTCGAAGGTAGCAGTCACAGCCGTAACTATGGTAAGTAAGTCAGAAGTGTAAATCAAGTAGAGCAATGGTTCTATTATGCTACCTTGGGGTACACCAGCCCTCACGGATCATAGGCATGTAGAGCACGAGAAAAGCTTTTTTTCCGAAAAATTAGATCTTCTAAATTTCTGCATGACTTATCGAGCCCCTGGTATAACAGTCATAAACTTGAAATGTTACATTTCAAGTTGTGCTGTGAACTTATAACTTAAATTACTTACGTAAATTTAATTAAATTCAAAAATTTTTGAAGATTATGATAGTGAATGAAATTAAAGCAGTATGACCCTACATAGGATAATCTAAATTTAGAAGATAATTTTGACATTACTAATTACTATTATTAAAGTCAATGACGAAAAAGCCCCTACGCCAATTCTTTACCGATCAAATCGAATTTTCAGTTGGGAAATAATGACTGCTTATTAATAGTAAGAAATTGATTTCTTGACGACACTTCTTTATATGATATTCGGGCGCAGAGTGGTACAGAATCGTTCAAACGTGATCAAAATTTAAAAAATCGATATTTTTTTATCAAGCCCAATTTTACATATTATCTTCATCTTCGTATAAATTAACTTTTCAGAAAAAATTAGGGCAATATTTTACATACAATTTGCTGTTTTCCGACGAGGCTACGTTTTGTTTGAATGGTACTGTTAATTGCAATTGTCGATATTGGTCAATAGATAACCCTCTATGGATGATAGAAGCGCATGCACAGCATCCGCAGAAATTAAACGTTTGGGCTGGTATTTTCAGGAACCGTTTTATTGGTCCTCTTTTCATTTATGATATACTAAGTGGACAGAGATATTTAGATCTTTTACGTGATCAGGGTGTTCCTTATATTGAGTATGGGGAATTACCTGTAAGTGTTTGGTTCCGACAAGATTGAGCGTCTCCTCACTATGCCCTTAATGTTAGAAGTTTTTTAAACTAAACATTACCAAATCGGTCTCAAAATTTAAATCCCCCAGATTTCCTGCTTTGGAGTCATTTAAAATCTGTGGTTTATACTAGACAACCGCATAATCTGAACGAGTTACGGCAGAGAATAATTGAGGAGGTGCAATCATTTCGTGAGGAGGCTTTGGCAAATGTTTGGCAAAATTTGTTCACAGATGACTTGCATATTGTCAAGAAGTGACTCGGTCATCATTTCGAAAACTTCCTTAAATGATATTGATTTTGTTCAAATTTTTGTGTTCATTTTTCTTGTTCTCAATAAAATTTGCCTAATTAGATTTAATTAAATATCTCTGTCGTCGTTGAACAAGAGGGTGCTACACCTTATTATTGCTGAACTTATTACCGCTTCCGGCTAAACCGGAAGTCTGATTCGGATGTAAATATATCCATCGAATCTCCGATTTGCATTTAATTAATTGTGGAAAGTCTTATTAAAATCTAAGTAGCGGGCCACTGGCTCTCTAATTCAAGATCTAGGAGGTTTTAATTACTAAATTATTAATTGTTATTACTAATTGATATTAAACTTAGTAATGATCCTCAATATAATAGCAATACTATGCACAATTTTTTTTATAGTTTAGTATAGTCCAATAATGTTTTGTACATCAAAGCCGATAGAAATATTGACGCTGAAGAAGAAATACATGAAAAACATAATTATTTTTTTCCAGCCTATATAAATTTGTGACCTTATCACAAATATTAGGAGAACAATTGAACAGGATACACTACACTTGTAATTTCAATATGCATAAAACAAATAAACGAAAAACATAATAACAATTTTATCTATGTTCTTTCATCTCAAGTAGTAATGATATGAGGCGATAATCTTACAAATCTTTTACGTAGAAATCAGGCAATCTTCATATCAAACAGAAAAATTTGGACATAAATATATTTAATCTAAAACGTGTATGTATGAGGTGTACTTAGAAATTTCCTCTCTAATGCGGCGAGCTATTTATGCATGTCACATTTGATAAATTGCGTTTGATGAGAATTATAATAGCTATGGAAAGGTTACTCAGGTGACTATATTTAAAAATTAAGTACTGTACTTGACCATGTACACATTTCAATAATGTAACGGTTCCAAACAGTGTGTTGAAATTATTAATAAATGAATATTAATAAACGAATTAAGTACGTAATAACATATGAAATTATTTCACGTCTCTAACGTATTCGCTACTAAACTTTGAACTTGAATGCAAGAAGATAAAATATACGGAAGAGAGACAAATATGGGCGGCTCTAAGCTCGTCCCCGAGCAGGAACTATCTAATTTCTGCTACATTAATTCGCCCCAATGCTAATTGCGGTATTATAATCCCTTACTTTAATTTGTCCCCGGACAAGAGATTAAGAAATTTATTCTTTCTTGGAAATATAAATACAAAGTTGTTCTGCATATTAAATACAAAAAATCGATGAGTATAAAAATGGATCTGTTCCGTGATTTGATTTTGTTAAATGTATAGCTTATTTTTATAAACGTTAAATGTAAATGTTAACTTGTATAAAACACAAGGAGGCATTTCTATTCCATTCTTAATTAATAAAATATGTTTTGTGGCACTTACTGAGTTTTTCATTTCTTACATAAATAAATATGTTATCTATAGATTTTAAATAAGTATATGTGTGATTCATACTGTCATAAAGTGGCGGACGAATTCATGAAGCTATTTTTGTGGACCTACTCTTCTCGGGGACAAGTTTATGTATATTTTTTCAGGTACGAGTTTAACTAATTAGTTAATTTTATTTCTGGAGACGAATTCAGGTACCTCCGACAAATATTTTTAAAATAATTAGCGAAGAGAGTAACACAATTATCGCATAAAATTCAATTAGAAATAGTTTTATAGTAAAATTTTATGTTTCAGTTATTGGGTTTCTGTTATTGAGTAACTTTGGATTTCATTGATAAATGGCTTGAGTTAAATATTTAGGTATATTTACGTATCTGAAATGTCGAAACCATACTGTTGTTCTAAAGTTGTTAGAAAGTATACAGAAATTGTAAAAACATGTCGATAGATTGTGTAGCTTTAATTTGAGGTCAACGAAAAAATGGAAAAGCCGAACAAGCAATTTCATCATATCAGTGTTCATTATTTCCGCAAAAGCAAGTTACCAAAAAGTTGCTGTGTACCTTAACGAAGCCTTAAAGGAGCTGTGTATGCTGATGAAACTCTGAAACAATGGCAGTGTCAAAATCGAGTTGCTAAATTTTGCTCAGGCCAGTCCTTCTTAAAGCAATAATTGATGCGAATTGCCGTAGACCAACATGTGAGATTGCAGAGAAACTTGAAGTACCACATACATATATAGAAAAATTGTTCTCTTTCCACTGAGCCTATCAAGCAGGCGATAATATTTTGCTACAAATTTTTCGACATTTTACCCAAATTTATTTAGAAGCTCAATGTAGATGAAAGGTGAAAACCATACCTGAGTGTTTTTAAACTACAAAGGTTGAAAGCAATCATTTGTAAAAGAAATCATACAGTTGAAGAAAGGGCTGCAATATTTATCATTTCAAACTTCGACTAAGACGTAAAGAATATCTTGAGGAAATCAATTGGAAATAACGTGATCGACTTTGCTTAAATGATAAGTTTAGGGTTCCTTTACGCAACAATAACTATTATTTAAAAAAATATTGATCTTATTTGATACATGATTGGAGAGGACCAGCATGTTATTTATAATAAGACTTTTGACTACAGTTCAAAAACAAGACCGCACGACATGGTACTGATCTATAATAGATCGTCTTATCTAGTGCACCACATCATAGCAGGTGATGAAACAATCTACAGCTTGAATCTTTGAAAATAAGACGGCTTCAAGAAACTTGCTTCAGAGTAAAATTAAACGGAAAGATTTGGGATTTTTGGGATTAATGCGCATGTTTCTACTATAACGGTGGAGGATAGTCGTACTGTTAATGAGGAATGCTGCAATATAGTTTATTTGCCTCAAGTTCTCCAAAGTATCTGACAATCTCCAAGAGTAAGTTGCGTCACAATAACGCTCGGGCTCACACTGCTACTTTTCACGAATGCAAAAATTCATTGACTGTGGAGGGTGTTTCGCGTGCTTTTCCAACTTAACTATAACCCTTACGACCCCTACTCATCCTGTACAGCTAACACAGAAGCTGCCGAAAAGTATATCAAATAAACCCAAAGGTTGGATAACAATAATGAGGTGTGATTTATTAGTTCCAACTACATATTTCACAGCCAGGTATGTAGTGCATTAAACAGATTAGGTATGAAAAAAACAATAAAAAAATTATCAGGATGACAGCTGGCTCGCAATTAATAATATCAAAATAAATATACAAGCGATCAACTTGCTTAAAATTAAATGCAAAAATAAATAAATTAAGTACAAAATTAGTTTGTGAAAATTGATGTATTAAATCATGTTATGTATTAAATCATTAAATTACTGAACATTACAAAAGAAAAGAAAATTATGTGAGCTATACTGAATCAAATTTAAAACTTCAAATTATTATTATTCAAATTAAATTATTTAGCAAAATACACCAAAATAATTAATAATCGTTATTCAATTAACCTTAACCTTAACCTAGATCAAAAATTATAATTCGACCTCAGATCTGTAGTAGAATTTTACATAGGTGTTACACACACAGTATATATTACGAGATTAGTAAGAAAATTAATTAGAAATTACAATTTAAAGTCAGTAAAAAAAAACATTATAAAATATAGTTCTGATGTCTCAAAAGATTATAGTAAAAAAAAAGAAATAAAACAAAATAGTTCCGTAGTTCTGTAGGTAATTATGTGGAATTAATTAATTAATTATGAATTCAAAATTCAAGAATTAACATTACGAGAAACAACTAAATTTAGATATTAATTTGCAAAGAATTATTATAACAATAAAGAAAAAAAAACGTTCGTAAATTTCCAAAAAAGAAAATTACTATACGCTTACAGCGATGAAATGTACGTGAATTAAATTTTATTAAAGTTTAAATAACAATGTATGAGCAATAATTATCTAAATAAATGTACGACAGTAATAAATTAAATTCTTTTACGAAATTACGTGGATCGCGAAAAGAAATAATTTAGTAGAATTTACTAATACATAACGAATTAGACTACTTTTATAGGTTGTTTAAATAACTTTAAAATTTTGGATTAAAATACATCTGCGCAGTTTTTTTTCAAATTCACTGCTTAAACGTAAGACGGCACAGATTGTTGTCTCCTGCGTAGAAACTTATTTAATATTCTTCTTCATCAAAATATAATCTTCCAAATTAGTTCTAAAATGGTTTCCACCTCAAAATGAAAGTCAGTATGGTACATAAAAAAACGGCGGAGGCTAATTACTCCTTACTAAGACCCTTAAAAGAATAAAAAAACACAATGTTGCAAAACTCTACCTACACGTAAGATGTCAGTAAAGATGAACACCATAAGAAAAGAATCTATCTTAAAAAGGCAAACGATCTCGCCTAACCAACAAAATTTAAGTTACAAATCTGCTATACAAGCGGTTAAGGACAATCAGGTACTTAAAAAAATATTTCTACCACAACTACAATTAATTATGGCTTTATAAATCCGAATTACCGCAGTACTTTAATTAACAAACCACCAAAATCTTTCCAATATCGGAACACCTGTCTCTTAGTTGACAGACCAAGCGAGAAGTACGTAAAAATCCCAAAAATTAACTAATCCCCTGATACGTAGTTTCTCAAAACAGTCGAAAGTTAGCGCTGACATTCAAAAATAAGTGGTATACAAAATGAAATATATAGTTAGACAAAACTAAAAATGCACTAAATAAGACGAAAAATTAATAAAAGAAATATTAATTACATCGTACTCCAATATCCTTAATTAAATTGACTTCCTTAAAAAGTCTATACGAGAAAATGGACTGAAAATAGGCCTAATTGTGTCATTAAAAATCCTATTCAAAATAGGAACCAATTATACAATACAGAAATTATTTCTATGTATATCGAGCCGCCCAAAAGAAAATAACAAAGCGAACTAAAAATGCAGGAAGGAAAAACCAACCCGCGACAAGGGGAATACTTTGAAATATTATAAATAAATACTAGGCTCGACAAAAAGAGAACAACTCTGGTACATTGATATGCGGTTTAAACAACTTGACTACACAACAAATAAATGTACGTCAACAATAATCGCAATAGAAAAGTTTGACGAAGAAAGATAAAATAATAAATGAGACGTTTAAACAGCTAAATATAAAACCTATAGGAAAGAAAATTAAATAAAATAAAAGAAATATGATCTCGGGAAACAAGATAAGAAGTAGAGGAAAGAGGCATAACATTGTAAAATATGAAAGAAATGACGAAAGAAATAACGAAAGTAGACCCAGATGAAGAGAAATATGTAACAAGTCAGAATAACTCAACTTCAGCAGACATACACACAAACGTAGAAAGGGTTATGATTGAAAAGAAGAAGAACAAGTATAGTATAAATACTAAATTGAACCGGTATATTCACTTGCGGTGTTCGGTAGGGTTCAATTCTAGGACCAATTGTTTGATTAAGATTTACGAGTATGTAAATTGCTTGGTTTTATCGTGATAGTTTTGCATCTTAATTCATGGTATAATTTTTATATATTATATGATATTGATGTTGCACAGAAAGTGCAAGAAATTGAGATTAATATGTAAATCAAGGAATGGTAAAATATATAAAAGTTAGAAATAAACTTCCATTACTTCCAAAATGTACAACTTGATTTCTAACATTAATAATTTTTTTCAGAACAGCCAAGTGTTTATATATTTAACGCAATTGAATTGTCTTAAAGAATGAAATTATAAATAACATAAACATAATGGGTTTTTCAACATAATCGCGCAGGAATTTCGTACAGGTAAAGCGGTTGCGTATTGATTTGTGAAGGAAGTTATTACAGTTTTAATATTAGTCACACCGAAGTGGTGGTAATATACTTTATTGGAAATATTGAAAATGTGGCAAAATATTCAAGTGTAGAACTTATAAAAATATATTGCACATGAAAAATATGAAGGATTCCGAAAGACGGTCTAAAAATTTCAGTTCTCGAGAAAAACATGACATATAGTTAGATGTAGGTAGTTAGGTATATAGGTAAATACGTACTAATAAGATACTCAAGTACATATGGCTACATAAAAGATCTCGATTTCCGAGTTCCTCTAGAACTTAAGGAATTCACTTAACATAAGGTATAAGCATCTAGGTCTCGACGTTAAGAAATAAGTAATAAATTTATCGTTTCAAATATTATTGTAACCGCTGCAATATTGTTTCGACATATAATGGCTTGTGAAAACTACATATTTAAGATGCAAACTAAGAATATATGTGTGCCAATATTCACTAGAATAGAAGAGGTGAGAAGTGACAATCTTAAATTTAAAAGGGTGGAAGAATGTATATCATTTAAAACAGACATTAGCATACAGCAAATCATTAAAAACAACAAAGTATCTATGGATTATCATGCGAAAATTGTAACAAAGTTTACATATGGCAAACAGGGAGGACTTTGGAAATTAGAATGAAGGAACACAAATGAAGCTGTAAAGTTGAGAAAATGGGCTCAATTTTCCCAAGTCATTGTTTATTATTTAATCACAGATTCAATAAAAGTTTCGAAACTTATAAAGTTTAGAAATCAGCAGGTTTAGTTAAGATAGGTTTAGTGTTAAATGATCAAGTAGACTTAAATGATTCAGCTCTTCTAAATTTAAAATTGCAACTTCTTACCCCTTCCATTCTAGCTAATATTAGCAGTTTGCCTCTTAAATATCTAGCTTTTATCTACCTGATTAAGACATTGTATTTCAAAACAACACTGTAGCGGTTACAATCAATATTTAAAGCGACCCATTACTTATTTCTTAACGTTATAATTTTATATATTATAAGTTTCAACAACTATCTCCTTCGTCAATCAACGAACTGGATTTTGCATATAAAACCTATCGAAATTGGTCTGCTTTTCAAACTGGTGGTGAGAAATGGATAACTAACAGCAACGGCAATCGATATCATCAAACGGAAAACATCATCCATAGCTGATATTCATAAAAACTATTGTATTATCAGTTTGACGTGAACATTTCCCACCATCAGATTGCCATTTATTTCAATCTTTGCAAACCTTCTTTTCTGGAAGAAATTTAAATAACGATAATGATTTAAATAACATTCATACAAAAATTGCGGTTTATTTTCATAGAAAAGTCCCTAATTAATTCTGTTGCCAAACTAATATTTAAAAGAAAGTAGAGAAATTAGAGCCTTAATGAGTTAAGACTCTAATTTCTAGAAAGTATTTCCCATGTAGAATATAATAAAATTTGTAACAGTAGGTATATTTCAAGTAATTTAAATACAAATAGGACAATACATATTTATTTGATGTTAGAAGTAATATACAAACATTTAACAAAATAACATTAACCCAGAATTTGACAACGATCATTGCAGCTGTTTTTGCCAAAATCAGATCTTCTTCTGTGCGATGCTATGAACCTATTTAAATTAATACATATATCGTGTGGCTCATTCATCCTTATAATGGCATGATCTAGATATCTGAAGCCACTTCGTCATATTAATCCTGGATTTACTAATACCTGGACGTAACCTATTATGAGATTTATAAACAGACAACTTTTGTTTATAACATGGTACCAGTACATATTTACTAATCAAGGTCAGTTGTACGGTGTTAATCCACTCTATATCAATTTTTTTATTGCCATCTGTATTTAATTATTTTTAGAGGATGGTCTCCTCAGAGAACTAGATTTTAATCTTGATGGAGGATCATTTAGTTGTCTTTACGTATTCTTTGTTGACTATAATTTTTTTTTGTTACTACTTAAGATAGAGTTAGTTAGTTGCGATAGACATTAACCTGTAATGTGCAATTTATAGAAAAGAATTGAAAAAATAGGAAAAACATTGAATACATTGAAGACGGAAGTCCTAAAGAAGATATTGTTATATGCTAGTGAAGCGCGAACGATAATAAATAAACATAAGTCAAAAATAAACGGGTGGACGAGGAAGAGCAGGAGGAGGGGGAGGGGTGGAGTAGAAGGAGGAGGAAAGCAAAAAGAACTGGTATAGTTTGTTTAATATTACATCCCTACGTTTAAACCCAAATACTATATTGAATCGGTATATTCCATTGCTATGTTCGGCAGGGTTCAATCCTAAGACCAATTGTTTGATTCCTAGTTATGTAAATTGCTCGATTTTATCTCGTGAATGTTTTGCACTCAATATATAATTTTTTTATATTATTTGGTTATTGCACAGAAAGTGCAAGAAATTGAGATTAATATGTAAATGAAGAAATGGTAAAATATTGTACATAGAAGGATAGATTGAAATAAAATTCTGTCACTTCCATAATGTACAAGTTGATTTCTAACATTAATTAATTTTTTCAGAATGGCGAAGTTAGTGTTTATATATTATTTATTAAAGGCAATCGAACTGTGTTAAATAATGAAATTATAAATAAGAGAAACATGAGAAATAGGTTTTTCAACATAATCGCGCCGGAATTTCGTACAGGTAAAGCGGTTGCGTATTGGTTTGTGGACGAAGTTTTATATTAGTCATACCGAAGTAGTGGTAATACATTTGATTGATAATATGGGAGAATATTCAAGTAGAAAAATATATTACACATTAAAAACATGAAGGATTTCGAAAGATAGTTTAAAATTTTAAGTTCTCTAGAAAAACATGACATGTAAGTTAGATGTCGGTAGCTAGTATATAGATAAATACGTATCTCCTAATATGTTTAAACAAATTTAAAAATATTTGCATATATATAATCTGCATAACTAATAATTTAATTATCGGGCATAACAAGGTAAGAAATACACAGACTATTTCAAATTAATTGTGTTAATTTATTGTTCAATTTATAGAATATATTTAATGTTGGGTATTATTTTGTCTAATATCGATTTCGTTTCGTGTTATTTGTTTCATCAAGTGTACATTTATCATTTATCACTTATATTTAAAAGAAAATTCCCTTTCAAATAGAATTCTTTAACTGTCTACAAGGTATGGGCATTAGCACAGCACTAATGCTATTAAATCATATATCATAGTAGGACTAAACCCATTAAATACACAGTCAGTTTTACTTCATTTATCACTTCGGTTCAAGTTTATTTCCTTTATAAATTAAGCCAAGGGCTTTAATGTCGAGCCAGTTGTATAATATCCGCTACAGTTCGTTAGAATTAGCTTATTATCTGAGCAACTGTCACTAGTGATTGGTAATGACAGTATATTATGTTTGACGATGCAACTTAATACAATGTCAATAAATTTGCTACTTGTTATATTTGGATATATAGTAACCAGACCAACACGATTTTATCATTTTTTATTTGTTAGTTATCTTAACAATAGGAATCTACATTCTAATACACATGAAATGAAGCTGCATTGAATATAATAAAGTACATATAAACCAAAATCCAAAATAAATTCATGTAAATAACAAAGTAATGAACTTCTAAACAATTATGTCTAAAGTCATGTACGAAAAAGTATTTGAACATTCATATTTTAAGTTGAAAGAAAAATTTGAAATTATTCACTATTCGGCACGATAAACAGTAGCATCTATTACATCGTGTCTCAACCTAGGGGTCGCGACCCAAAATGGGGCCGCGGTGATATTAAAAGTCATCTATAAGAAAAAAATCATTTATTATTAACATTTTACTTACAATAAGTATACATGTAAATAACAGCAATTAATGTGATGGTTGCATTTGTTTTTCCCTAGGGAGGTAAATAATTTGACATTCGTTTTGGCAGTGATAGAAGTAAATTTTTATGCATGTGATAATTTCAATATAACTGGTAACAAAGACCTACAAAAATATCAGGAGCCTCTTTTACTTCGCAAATATTTGCATGTTCACACATGGTTTAGGGCTGTTGACGTCGATGAACATTAATTTTAATATTTAACATTTGTTTATGAATTTATTTATCACTTTGCTTCTATAGTGATAGTTATATGACGCTGGTTACACATAAGTACATAACGGGCCTTCAAAAACGTTCGTCATTATTGACGGCCATGCTTTTTTTAATGGTTGGTGACAGTGCATGTATTCTTTAAATATGATAAATTAACTCCTATATAAAAATGTCCATTTGCGGGTGACATTTTTGTCACTTTGACAGCGATAAAAACCTACATAGCTTTTTATCACCGATAAAAATGCTTCTTCCTCCGATAAAAATGCTTCTTCCTGTTACATATCTAGTAGCCCTGCATCACTTAATTTATTTTGGCAGCTGACAGGTAATAACTATTAAGTATCATTGAACGTAAAATGTACGAGTCGGTTTGGGGTAATTTCAACAAATATCAAAAGATCAATACCGCAATACACAAGAAATACAAAATCGTCAATATGGAGACAATTTAAAAAGTTTTATTCATGTCGTTAATTTATCTTGCCAACAAACACTCGAGCTTTTCTTTCAATCGGATAAATTTCTTTTTAACTCAATATTTTTCCAATCAGTAATTTCGCTCGAAAAACTTACATTAGAAAAAATCGCTCGACCTCTCGGTCTCGCGATTTTTTCATGTAAGTTCTTCTCGTCAAATTACTGCTTGGCAAAATAATTTCGTTACAAAGAGAAATTTATCCGATAAAAAAAAGCTCTTGTGTTTTTACTTATGAAAAAATAAAATAGTCTAAAATTTAAATCTGGAAGGAAATAATTTTTATATCAATAAATTAACTCCTATATAAAAATGTCCATATGCGGGTGACATTTTTGTCACTTTGACAGCGATAAAAACCTACATAGCTTTTTATCACCGATAAAAATGCTTCTTCCTCCGATAAAAATGCTTCTTCCTGTTACATATCTAGTAGCCCTGCATCACTTAATTTATTTTGGCAGCTGACAGGTAATAACTATTAAGTATCGTTGAACGTAAAATACGAGTCGGTTTGGGGAAATTTCAACAAATATCAAAAGATCAATACTGCAAAACACAAGAAATACAAAATCGTCAATATGGAGACAATTTAAAAAGTTTTATTCATGTCGTTAATTTATCTTGCCAAAAAACACTCGAGCTTTTCTTTCAATCGGATAAATTTCTTTTTAACTCAATATTTTTCCAATCAGTAATTTCGCTCGAAAAACTTACATTAGAAAAAATCGCTCGACTATCGTCTCGCGATTTTTTCATGTAAGTTTTTCTCGTCAAATTACTGATTGGCAAAATAATTTCGTTACAAAGAGAAATTTATCCGATAAAAAAAAAGCTCTTGTGTTTTTACTTATGAAAAATTCTTGCAAAGAAGCTATTGTTTCTCGAGATTTGTGCGCTGGTGCATTAGGTATCTTGCCGGAAGTGTCCTTCCGTAAGTTCATCATCTTGAAATTAATTAATAAACGGCTCTAGTAATTCATTTCGATATCTTTCAGCAGTTATGGTTTAATTAAAAAATATAGGCCTAATAATTCGCCTTCTTGAAACTGTTAGCCAGGCGCCTATTTTTTGTGGATGCAGCGTAGTTTCCAAAAATTCATGAGGGTTTTCTGCAGCCCAAATTCTCATATTTTGCTTGTTTAATTACCCTGAAAGGTGGAACTAAGCCTCATCCGAAAAGAAGCATTAGTTGAGAATGATATTATTTATGTTATTCAAAAACTATAGACAATACTGTGTTCTCGTAACAAAATCTACCTGTTTGAGTTTCAAAACTCCTTGAATTTTGTATGGAAACAAGTCCTTTTTTAAAATAATGTGACATGTTCGCACTGACAAATGGACTTGTGCAATTGATTTTTTAAGTGAGACTTCGATATCCTTTGTGCAATTTGGTATTCGTTTTCTTGGTGCTCCACCGTCAGGTTTACGAGTTTGCCCCTGTTTCGCTAAATTTAATAACACAAGCTTGAATATGTTTTTGCAGTTGTGCGTAAGTAACTGGCAGATTAGAATACTGTTGTCGGAAATCCTGCAAGCTCTGATTAGTGGAATAAACCCAATCTCAATTTTATAATTTTTGGCCAGTTCTATAGTAACTTTGAATAACAAATATTTTAACATTTGAACATTACATTAAAATAATTAAAAAAATATGAGCGTTTATAATTTTAATTTATGTATGACAACTGTCAGAATTTGAAGTTTTCTAAATCTTCGCATGTGCACCAAATCTCTGATAACTTAATTACTTAAAAGACAGCCTACTATAATGATGAAAGCTTTTGGAGGCACGTTATGTAGTTCCGTGCAATAAACTGGCGTACACTTAATATACGATTATGTAAATCAGACTTTTGCTTATTGCCCGCATATTTGGATTTGATAAGTAAAGCTCGTATTATACCTAAAATCTAAGATAACTGGTCAATTAGAGCAGTAGACAGCAATTTGGCATAATTAAATCAACTGTGCTAAAAGTTAAGAAACGCTGCATTTACGATATTTAAGGGAAAACAAATTTGAAACCGTTAGATATGCTAAAATTGCAATAAATTTTGCTGACTCACGATCCACAACTTGTAGAAGAATCCAAGTATCGAATTTGAAAAGTTCCATAGTGGTTAGCAAAATACAATTAACAGAGGAACACAAACAAGCTCGATTACGAAACGTAATTCAAAGAAAATAATTTCTTTGAATTACGTTTACAGAGAATTATCTTTTTGGCAAAATGTCATATTCATAATTGTTTCTTGACCTTTGTATGTTATAGTAGATTAAATTAGGTCTGTTATTTAAAATAATCTTACATGTTTCGGCACATAGTGCCTTTTTCAAAGAAACTTAAAATATAAATGACAGTATATTAATGTCAAACTTATATATCTTTAATTTTCATGGATAAAATTAAAATATTCAAAAATACATTCAAATTTAATAATAATAATTCGTGCCTCAGAACTCTCGATAGAAACACGTCAGAAACACGGGGTTTTCTTGGATTCAAGTAATAACAAACCCCTATTCATAAAACCAGTTTCGCTGCCAATGTGAAGCACAACTAGTTACTTTCCTTTGCCAGATGGATCTGTTAAACCACGAGAAAGACCTTCAATAAATGCTTGCTTTGGATTAATACCGTTGTATCTTTCCATATTTTCGCTTTTGTGTAACCTGTATTCACCTATGTTGCATCTAAATAATAGATTTTTCGCCATTCTGCACGAAACTTTCTTATCCTAGTCAAATAACGATGTCTCCATAAGATAATATCATTTCGTTCAATTCATATTGCTGTGAAATTGAAACTTTGGATAAAAAATTTAAAATACAATTGGTAATGTATAAATTAATTAAACATAATTCGATAAGCAAAAACAAATTAAACAAAAATCAACCGAGGTTGTGTATTTTAAATGCACCTCGTATATCATATATTAATGTAGTATTAAAATTTTAGATGAATATTTCCAAGCATTTATATGTAAATAAAGAAAGCTATATCAATAAATTTTCGGTTAATTAGATTACTAAATGTTTAGAATGTAAGTAAGTTTAAAAAAAAATACAGCTTTAAATGTAAATAAAAGTAATTAATGCTGTAATGTTACAATATAAACAACAAAAACATATCAGAGACGCATGCCCAATAATGACAACGTGAATATCCTCGGAATGAAAACAAAGGACAGGACGATACCATATAAACAAACAAGGAAAGAAAGAGAAAGAAAATACTACCAGAAGTTTCTAGGCAACTTGGATTTGAAAAAAATGCCAACAAGATTGGACACTAATGGAACGCTCTTTTTGGAAGGCGAGACAAAAAAAAGCTCATTTTTTCAATACTAAATTTTACAAATATCAAAATTACAACGAAAAGAGACAAATATAAACAAAGAGACAACGCCTAGAGATGGAAAATTCAAAACTACCCACGATTCATAAGAATACACAGGGATGAAAATATTAAATAATTATACAGGGTGTCCAGAAACTCTCCTGACAAACGAAGACCGGAGATTCCTCTGATAATTTTAAGACAATTAAACCCAAATTCACCTAGTCCGAAAATGCTTCCTAAGGGAGCTAGAGTTCTTTGAAGATGGCGCCTTGTATTTATTTTTTTTTAAATTCCTCCAGAACGCTTCTATTTAGAAAAACAAAAACTGGTATGCTTATTTATCCTCCAGAGATGAATCGATTCCATCAATTGTGAATTTCTAGTACCGGTCATAGGCGTCCGTTTTGGGTAGGTCAACGGTTATTTTCAGGCATAACTTTTTTGTCTTTAACTTTTAAGCATTTGTGACACTAGATTATTAAATTTTCAGGTATTCCAGTACTAAAAGGTACTCTTACTTTAAGTCGGTAGGATACACCGTTTTCTAGAAAAATCGATTTGTAAATTTTTCGTTTTTTCTTCATTAAAGTTCAATTTATTATGTACCTACTTACTTTTAGCGACGAAGTTGGCTTGGACTATCAAGGCATGGATGAAAATTAATTTAATAAATTAAAAACAAATTATTTATTACAATGGAACGAAACTAACAAAAAAAGAACAATATCAAAGCTAGATTGTTACAAAAGTTGCTCGATGTGATGACCATTAGCCTCTATGCATAAGTTTACCCTTTTGCTTAGAGAACGCCGAATTCTTGCAAAAATTCCAAAGTTATTTCTAAATTCGTTGCAAGCATCTTGTATCCTTAGCCAGAGTCGTGCGCGATTTTGTATCGGAACGGAATAAACAAATGCTTTTATGTATCCCCAAACACAATAATCGCAAGGATTCAAATCCGGCGACCTTGCTGGCCAAGCAACTGGACCGCCTCTTCCAATCCAATGGTCTTCGTAGTTATTATCTAGAAAGTCTCGTACATTCCTGCTAAAGTGGGCCGGACAGCCGTCCTGTAAAAACCATAAGTTTTGCCGAATATTTAAACGCACCTCATCTAACAAATCAGGTAAAATATTTTGCAGGAAATGTAAGTAATCAGCACCATTTAAACGAGCAGGTAATTCCACAGGTCCAAGTAGATAATCGTCAACTACTCCTATCCAGACGTTTATGCTAAACCTATGCTCATGCTTAAATTCTTGAACAACGTGGGGATTGTCACCAACGTACGAATAATAATGTGCATTATGTACATTAAAAATTCCATTTTTTGAGAATGTAGCTTCGTCACCAAACAAAATGTTCCTGAAGAAATCTTCATCTTGATTTTTCTGATTTTGTAACCATCTAGCGAATTCTACGCGAGCAGCAAAATCTCCTTCTAGCAGTGCTTGCACCTTTGTAAAATGAAAAGGATATAAATTTTCTTTGTGTAAGATATTTCCTACGGAAGATTTTGAAATTGTGGGGTACATGGCAGATAGTCTTCGAACGCTAATTTCTGGATTTTCCTCGAATTCCATTAAAATAACATCTTCATGTTCTGCTGTTACATCATTATGTCTCCCTGTTTCATTATTTTTTGAGACCACTGAACCTGTTTCTCTTAATCGTTGATGAAGAGCTGTAAATGTTGAGTGAGTGGGATGCTGACGATTGGGAAATTTTTCAGCGTATCTACGTTGCGCCGCTCGAGCGTTACACCTCATTTCGCCATAAACTAAATGCATATCGGCGTATTCCTCATTAGTAAAAACAATTTTTTTTTAAATTGAAATCGTTGTGTTTGAATAACACAAAGTATAAAATGAAAAGATAAATTTCACGAACTGACAACAATTTGACAATGAAAAACGTAGGTTTTACTTCTGTTGGCAGTTCAGAGCTAACTATTGCAAAAAATAAAAAATTGAACTTTAATGAAGAAAAAACGAAAAATTTACAAATCGATTTTTCTAGAAAATGAAAATTTAATAATCTAGTGTCACAAATGCTTAAAAGTTAAAGACAAAAAAGTTATGCCTTAAAATAACCGTTGACCTACCCAAAACGGACGCCTATGACCGGTACTAGAAATTCGCAATTGATGGAATCGATTCATCTCTGGAGGATAAATAAGCATACCAGTTTTTGTTTTTCTAAATAGAAGCGTTCTGGAGGAATTAAAAAAAAAATAAATACAAGGCGCCATCTTCAAAGAACTCTAGCTCCCTTAGGAAGCATTTTCGGACTAGGTGAATTTGGGTTTAATTGTCTTAAAATTATCTGAGGAAACTCCGGTCTTCGTTTGTCAGGAGAGTTTCTGGACACCCTGTATAAATTAGATAAAAGAGAAATAAATAAGGTAAAGTGGGGAAGAATATCAAGAAAACAGAATCGCAAAGGGCATAAATATGACCAGCACCGAGAGATTTATTCATTCACTGATATATTTTCGACTTAATAAATTTAACTTAGATGTGTATTTTGATAGATGCTGATTTTAAAA
Organism: Melolontha melolontha; assembly: GCA_935421215.2. Classification (NCBI taxonomy): domain Eukaryota; kingdom Metazoa; phylum Arthropoda; class Insecta; order Coleoptera; family Scarabaeidae; genus Melolontha; species Melolontha melolontha. Next base: position 92,744,969 of record OW285239.1, read on the forward strand.
AACTAAATTAGAATATAATATAATTTAAACATTTTAAAGCCTGTCGGTAGAAATATTTGAGTAAAGGCGAACAGGAGTTTAATTTCGAATTTGTTTTTATTATTTTTATTTTGCTATTATCATTATTATTGTCATTTAATTATGTACAAGGAGGAATTAGAAAGTTTATATGCCGAAATTGTGTCCGAGTAAGTAAAACATTATACACATTAAAATTTGGAGGATATAGAGTTAATTAAAGTAGTAAAGGTGCACGTGGATCATTGTTTTAAATAATTAATTAATAATAAATACACAATTAAGTTGTATCTAAGGCCTGATATTCGAGTTTGATGAAGAGGAAGTAGTTTCCCTGAATATTCTTGAAATATCTGACATTTGAAATTTTAAAAATTGATAATGTTCAGCGATAGGCTCGAAAATACTTATACAGTGTGGGGACAAGCATCCTATTTATGTAGGGATTCGGTTCCCACTTAAATAGGCGCTTAATAACAAACGCGCTTTGTAGAAAATCATCAGTTGAGACCAGAGATCCACGTGTTAGTCAGAGATAGACTTTGAGTATTAATCTCAGCATAATCTCAGGGCAAACACACCCTTTTGCGAGTGGGATTCTCAAGAGTCTATGTTTGTGAGATTCATTTTGAATCTGTATTGAACCTCCAATACTATCCATGTGTGACTCACTAAGAAATATTTGTATTATAAGGTTGTATTGATAGGTTAAGATCTAGGTTAAGAGCGATGCATTTTAAGTTCCACAAAATGAAATGTGAAAATACAAACGAGCAATAATAGTTATTTATGTACCTAGGTTCGTAAGTACAGTTTTATGGTCGAGAATACGATTCGAGACCATGAAAGTGTACTGTACGAACCGTGGTGCATATGAGATTTTTCGTCATACCTACGTTTTTTTTAAATAGACGAATTTGAATGATTTTCCACTTTACTTTTACTATATGTATACACATTAGTAACATCAAGTCAGGAATATTTGTCGTATTATGGTAACCATGTTTGTGTCGATATAAATTTATATTTTTGATAAATGTCGAAGTATATGCAATAGATTTTCAAAAGTTTTTCTTTCTAAATAAAATTTATAAACATGAATCAAATAGAGATGGATGCTATTATAGCTTGTACTGAGATTTTGCCGAAGAAATCTAAAAACAGATACAATGAAACCTATAAAATATTCAAAGATTGGTGTCACCAGAGGTATGTGGAGAGTATTTCAGAAAGTGTAATGCTGGCATATTTTCGTGATAGACCTATGAAGTTAAAATCACCAAACAGTTTATGGTGTGAATACTCCATGTTAAAAACTACCATATTTATTAACGAAAATGAAGATATTTCAAAATATCCTAAATTGAAAGGATTTTTGAAGCGTAAAAATGATGGTTTTAAGACTAAAAAGTCTAGTATCTTTACAAGAGAGGAAATGAATAAATTTCTTATTGAAGCTTCCGACGATACATATTTGTTGATGAAGGTAAGTTTACAGAATGATTCTTTTTAATTCGTGTTCATTCTATACTAATTTTTTGCAGGTTGTTATGATTATGGGAATTGCTGGGGCTTGTAGGAAAGATGAACTAGTTAAAATGAAAATTCAAGATGTGGAAAATAAAAATGTTGTAATAATAATTAAAATACCGGATACTAAGAATGGATTAAATCGTTCTTTTACAATTATTGCGAAGGAAGAATATCCAATTAATTTTATGCTAATTATTAAAAAATACATTGGTCTGAGATTAGAAAATATTACCAATGATAGATTTTTCTTAAAGTACAGTTTTGGTAAATGTCGAAATCAGCCTGTAGGAAAAAACACCCTCGCAAAAATTCCTAGCCAAATAGCAAAATACTTGTCGTTGGAGAACCCCACTACCTACACCGGACATTCCTTTCGAAGGACCTCGGCAACATTATTAGCCGATTCAGGAATTGATGTTCTTGGTCTGAAAAGACACGGCAGATGGAAATCTTCTACCGTTGCAGAAAGCTTTGTTTCCAATTCAATGATAAATAAAGTACAGATAGCTGACCGAATTTTATATAAACAAAATATTACAGAGGCTGTTTGCTCTACTGTGATACAGAAAAATGAGAAGAAAGTTGATGATTCCATTAGGAATCCAACCATTAATAATGTTGACATTATTGAAAATATAAACTTTCCTAGTAAGAAAGAAGACTCTATTGTTGAGATAGCTAATTGTTCTAATTGTTCGTTTACGTTTAATATTACAAAATCATAAGTTTTTGTACAAGATTCTATTTTTCCTAGTTATGTTAATTAATCATGTTTGAAATAAATTTGTCATAAATTTTCTAATATTGCTATTATTTCCCTAGGGTCGTAATAAATATTACAGCCCGCTACCATAGCAACTGTCAATACGGTATGTAAAGTGTCGCTTACGTTTCAAAAAAAGGTGTCATAATTGTTTACTTACGCAGTAGGTGTGACGAAAAATATTTTTTCTACGCCCATGTCTGTAAACGTCAAAAATCGCACTGTCAACATTCCTTGTAAATGACATTTAACAATAACATGCACGTAATGATATCTCATAACATACACGTGCGTTTTGAGAAGAAAACTTAAACTTCTTCGTTTAATCAAATTGCAATCAAATTTTTATCTACGTAAAACTTTATTTGGTCTATTTACACAAATTTAGTCAATTCAAAAACATAAAAACAAATATTAACAAAATATTATTGTATCCGAACATTTTCTCAACTTTATCTACGAATATGTCTGATAGTAGTGAAAGTTATGAAATTGTGAACACTCCACCGGAGATTTTAGAAAAAGCTCAAGCTGCCACACATAATTTGTTACCGCTAAAATCCAAAGAAAGGTACGAAATTACCTATAAAAAATTAATGGATTGGTGACACAAGCATAACGTTAAATCCTTTTCGGAGAATGTTTTACTTACGTATTTTGAAGAATTATCAAAAACTATGAAGCCATCTTCTCTATGGGCCATTTATTCGATGCTAAGAACTACACTAAATATTAATAATAACATTAACATAGCAGATTATCCAAAACTAATCGCCCTACTGAAGCGGAAATCGGATGAATTTAGAAGTAAAAAATCGAAAATTCTTTCTACAGAACAAATTAATAAGTTTCTGAAAGATGCCCCAGACGATAAACATTTGTTGTCAAATGTAAAGAATTAAAATGTTGTATAGTTATCATCACATAAAAATGAGTTTTCGTTTTTTTGTTTTCAGGTTATCCTCATTATTGGATTAAGCGGGGCTTGCCGTAAACAAGACTTAGAAATATAAAAATGGAACACATTCAGGACACGGGAAAATCCTTGATAATTGATATTCCAGATTCTAAAACTAAAACGAGACGTTCATTTGTAGTACCAGAAACGTTTTATATCACATGTCAAAAATACATGAATTTGCGTCCTGCTGAAATGGAACATCCTTTATTTCTTAAATACAGAAATAGAAATTGCATGAAACAGGTTGTGGGGATAAACACAATCGGTAGTACACCCCGTAAAATTGCTGAATATCTTAAACTGCCGGAACCAAAGCAATATACTGGCCATTGTTTTAGGAGATCATCAGCCACTATGTTAGTTGATGCAGGAGGTGATATGCTATCATTAAAGCGACTTGGTGGCTGGCAATCTTCTACAGTGGCGGAAGGCTATGTGAATCAATCTCTTAAAAATAAAAATGACAACGCATTACGAATATCGGAGGCGATTACCAATTATCAATCTTCGTCTTCTGATGTACCGTGCAGTACTACAATTATAAATAACCGTTCATCACCATTAAGAAATAAGGCACAATCGATTTAGAATAATTGTTCAATTGTTATTAACAACTATTATAATAAAGTTTAAATAATTGCGATGTCTTTTATTTAATAGAAGAAAATGAGTGGGCGTAGAAAAAGTATAGTACGTTACACGAGTTGTAAGCCCGTTACGCACTCGTGAAATTTACGCACTCGCCGCTGCGTGGCTTCGTGCGTAAACTATTTCATTTCGTGCGTAAACTATTTCATTTCGTGCGTAATGGGTTACTTACAACTCTTGTTACGTAATATACTATTAAACTATTACTTCTTGCTGTTTCATTTCTTTGCATTTACTTTGGACGCTAGGCCTAGTTGTGTAGAACCAAAAAGATAGCCCTGAGATCCCTAAGATTATACAAAGTTTCAACAAAATTATGCTTGTGTAACTGCCTACACAAACCATTCTTAAATCAATTATATTTGAAAGCAAGGGTCACAGCAATATGTTGTTTCGTGTGCGTTTTTCCCCTTGAATCCTAGGTTTATTGTAAGCATCTCGGCATCTTCGTTTTCTTAAAGAAGAATGTGTAACTCCAGACAGTTCAATTTCCTCAATAATGTTAAACATAGTATTCCTACTAATCCCTACTTCTCTTGAAGTTTAATGAACAGCAGCTGTTTTGGACATATTAGCTTTGTTCTTAAAATACACATTAAAAACCATCTGCCTCTGTCCACATTTCACATATTTTCCTTTACGAATTTTTGATGGACCTAGGAAAGCTGTGTCATCCATGCTCTAAAACGTTTGCGATTATATAAATTAAAGAAATTAATGAAAGTAAGTTTTTCACTTTATAATCTCTATAATGAACTATTTTTAACGAATATTAATAATAAATAGCACAATAAATAACTACTAAAACACGCAATTGACAAGCACTGGCCATAGATAATGTGCCTGGTAGAAACAGTTCGGGATGAGTTGTGCTTGTCAAACAGTTATTTATATTTTATATGAAAATGTCTGATATATGCGGACAGATTGAGGGTCTACAACAAGAATATGTGGATTGTTTGTAGCTTCAACCCATATTTTAAATTTCTCAAGCTCCTTGATGGGACGAGAAAATCTATGACGAAGGGACATCATATCTGAACAACTCGGAACTACAGACGAATATAATCTTCCAATAACTAAAAATAATGCTTTAATATAGTCATATATGGAGGTAATGTTGTACAGTTCTTACCGACAAATGTATATATATATAATATTTTCGTGACCTTGGTATGATATGGTAAATTCAATCAGTCGGCGATTAAAGGTCTGGTTTACTTCAAAGTATATATATTTAAAACAACCCTACATGTTTCGGCAATGATGCCTTTATCAAGGATATAAAATATAAATGACAGAATACGTAGGGTTGTTTTAAATATATATACTTTGAAGTAAACCAGACCTTTAATCGCCGACTGATTGAATTTACCATATATATATATATATATATATATATATATATATATATATATATATATATATATGTATATAACAATACTAACACCTAATATAACATCGACAAAATGGAAATAACGGAGTTAGATAATCAAAAATGGCGTTTTACAATAGTTTTCTTGATTTTATACGATAGGCGCATGACATAACACCTGCCTACTGAATTTTTTCTACAAACAACCTATTTAAAATGTTACTATAAAATAGTTACTCGTCTGCCATCTATGACGTAGCTCACAACTAATATTTTTAAAACATTGTACTAATTCCGGGTATTTAAGTGGGCATCCCCTGGCACTGACAGAAATACTGATCAGCACTGACAGCAAAAGGAAAATTTGACAGAACAAAATAAACTTAATTTTGCCTGCATAAAAGCAGCCTTTATTTTAACCAATCACAAACTCCTATTTTAAGCCCTATCTTTCCCAACAGTTTGTTCTTATTTGGAATGCCACATAGTTTGACAATTATTGACGTACAAACGCAAACCTCAAACTTTTTGCAGATTGTACGGTCGCGGTCACATAAAAGCGACCGGCACTTTTTCCTATTGTATACATCATGTCACTTAATAATGAAAAAAGTCAAATATTATTGAATTTGTCATTAGTGTCATTACTTACAAAGCCAAAATTTATGAAAAAAAAACACAAAATGTCAAATTAGTGGTCGCTTTTATGTAACCGCGACCGTATTTATTCTCTAGCATCTCGAGCCCGTTGTAGGAAAAATATTGTATGAAACTCGGGATGTAAATGCTTTTGCGGTCTCGTATATATTGTAAACCTCGAGCTGCGCCTCGATCTAAAAACTTATCCAGTTACATTATTAACTATCGCCGCCAATTTTATTTAGTTTAATAGCGGAAATTTTGCTTATTTACAGCTCCACTTAGATGAATCTGCTTCATCGCTTCTGAAGAAAGCTGCTGCGGAAAGGATCTGTCTAAGTATTTACTCACACAATAGTTCGCTGTTTACATGATATGCTACAGTCAATTGTTGAGTCAACATTATTTTGTAGATGGCAGAAACTGCAAATCTAGATGAGGAATCCGCTCACGCTGTGGTCTGACATTCCCAAACCAATAGCATGCTTTTCAGCAGAAGATATTAGCTATTCGTCAATTGCTGTTCTCACCAGATGCACGTTTTCAAGTGTTTTTATTCTCCTGCACCGTGTATTGTAATGTAGGTTAAAAAATATGGAGAACCTCTTGGTTTGCAAATACTTTTTCTGGCGACCCTATTATTGTATGTATCCAAACTTAACATAGAATATGAAGAAAGTTTACACCATTAAATAATATTCCGCCAAAGATATTCCTTTATCAAGTTTAAAAAGTCTTAATTTAAAACAGAAAATTAATGTTTACGAATAGTTTGCGTTAAATATATGTAGAAGTGGTTGACATGCTTAACTTTGTTTCAATGCATAAGAATTTATCAATTCGTATCAATAAGGTTAATAATGCTCGCTTAATAATGTTTTTAAAATATTTTTTTTTGTGTTCCCTGTTATGAAATACAACTCTTGTGAGCTTTTAAAAATGTTAAAGCAACCTTTCGAAAGTAGTTAGATTGCGTATTTGCTTTAGTGTAATAACTAACTTGTTGTATAGGCTAGAATTATTTAAGTACTTTTCGGTCAATAGTAGACGATGTTCGGGGTAGCACTAATTAGTTTTATGTCTAAGTGTAGGTGTCTAGAATGGTATTATTTTGAAACAGGTGTTTGTGCTTATAGAGTTTCAAAAATATAAATAGAGAATAGAGTTAAAATATAGCGGCGTAATACGCAATTTTTTAGTTAGTAAAATGATAACACTATTCAACTCATGTCACTCCAAAAGGTGACACCAAACTTTAGATGTGGATTACATTCGCGAAAATATATTATACATCTACGTTGTTAACGACCTCGCCGAGTATGCGACTTAATAACTTATAAAAAGAATTTCACTTTTTAAAAAGTTTATTATAGGCGGTCGGTGGGTACCGTTAGCCAAGGCATCTTGGTGTACCGAACGGCTCAAGTCTTAAGAAACCTGCCATATTACTACCCCAAAGGCATGCAACGCCAGTTACAGGGACTATTATTATTAAAAAACATTATTAAGGAATTACTTTAGATCTTAACAATTTGAGGTCTGTATAAGAAGTGTCTTTACAATCTAAGATGAATGTAAAACTAACTTAATTGTCATTTTTTTATCTTATCTAAGTGCGTGCTGTTTCCCGGTTGACGTTGCTCTTCTCACGGGAATTACCTTACGTGAACATGTAACTTGCGAACGCAATAACAGAAAGAACTCATTTTGCATACTATATCAAAATAATGACTCCACCTAAGACATCTTATCGACTAATCGATAGGCCCAAAACAGTGATAGAGTTATACACACAGTAATTATGTCATGGGTCAGTAAGATATAAACTAACAGAATAGTCAACTTTTTTTTTAATTACGAATAAGATTATAATTACATAGTTTTATTAAGATGAATGCATAAATTATGAAAATTTAACCTTTATTCAAGACTTGACATATATTTAGAACCAACATCGACGACAGTCTCAACTGGATCACCCTTCTAATCATAAACAATATATCATCAGCTTAGTTTACCGTTAAGAATTTATTTTTATTCGAAGTAGATCGCAAACAGAAATATGTAGTTCTAAAATACAATCATGCGACACACGACAATTTACAGGGATCGTCTTTGAATAGTCACAAGTGGGAGTAGAGTTTGCTGCTTACGAGATAGGTAAGATGAAAACCACTTCAAAAAACCACCGAAATATGAAATGATATTTTATAACTTCTAATACATTAATTGACTCATCGTTCAAACAAAGTTATACAATTATGTAAGACCCTATACTTCTAACACAGTTTATCGAATTTAGCTGAAATTACCCAATATCTTACTATATATATGGGTAAGCGACAACAGGTAGATGTCTTGGATATCGATTTCGACAAATAATTCTATATCATTGATTATGTCATATTACTCAATAAATTGGTTTCTATCAACTTTTCAATGTCTCTCTCCGAGTTAAGAGCCTTGATAATAAATCGAGTCACGAGCACTACATTGGATTCTATCCTGACATTTTAACTGACACCGCTGTAGTGCCTTATTTATATTAATAATATCAAGATTGCAAGATCCTTTCATATGCTGCAAATTCTGATGACTTGGAAATATTGTAAAGAATTGCTGATATATATCCGCTTGCCTTAAATTGCAGTTAATTAAAATAAGTTAATATAATTAACAACTGGTGTCAGGAAAACAGAATTAAGTTCAGTATTAATAAATATACGGTTGCAACCTATTAAAAAATTATTATTAAACTGCATCTGTTATATAGAATCCTTGCTACGTCTACACTTTGGAGAGAGTACAGAGGAGATTTTTAAAATATCTATCACTTAAATAGATGGTGCTTATTCATTTTGCGGAACTGATTAGGACTTGCTACATATTGACGTGAAACCAATAATGTCTACCGCTAATTTGACGTTTGTTAATGTAAATATAATCGATTTTAATAATGTTCAATTATTTAATTGTTGTTCATTAACTCTAGATTCTGTATTTTATTATTGTTATAATGCCTCGGTATATTGTGCGTCTTGTTTTATTAATCTTTCTGAAGTAATGAATTAATTATTCTCAATCATAGTACGGTCGATAATTCATGCAAACTTATATATTAATATATATATATATATATATATATATATATATATATATATATATTAATACGATGCTGTGTTATGGGGTAATAATAATAATTATTACCAAACCAAATTACAAAATATAGTGAAACAGGTATTTTAAATGGCCCTTACGTTGGTTCGTCTAAATTGTAAAAAAAACAGTTGCAACAGCCCGACGTTGGGCCGACCAAATATTGTAACGCTGAATAGGCTGAATGATTATATAAATACAAAATTAAATGTTTAAATAAACTGGTAAGTTAAATTTTTGAAATGTGAATTATAAATCTCTATATTAAATATGCTATCCACTGTTACACATAGATGGGGTTGTATAACGTTAAATCTATTACTTGCGTATGATGCAAAGATACATAATTGTTAATAACGAAGTATACTTAACCTAAACAGCTGTTCATGTATATAACTTCTTATAAGTATATTCGGGTGGGCGAAAGTTTGTGTTATGTGTCCGGCTAGGAAGAACAAATAGACTCTTGTGTGGGCATAGAAAAATACCCTTTAAATGGTAGGTTCGGTGACTGCAATAGAACATTTACAAAATCAGCTGATGCCAATGCAATAAATAATGGTATTTCTATATTCAAAACTACGAAATAAAACGAGTGAGATTAGGACTAAACTAAAAGACTTTAATGACGTTATAGAGAAAAAAAACAGGTAAGTGAATGAATTAATTAAATTATGGATGTATAAAATGTATCATGTCACGTGATAAAATAAACAACAATAAAATCTAGGTTAAACGACACAACAAAATGAATGTGACATGAGTGAAGCTAAATGCATAAAAGAATTCTATTATTAAATTTAATAATTTAACAGGAAACTGTATTCTTCGTAACTTAGCTTAGAATATATTAATCTTAAAATGCAACATAGGTTATATTTATTAAAAAAAATAATTTGATGGTGGTTTTATTTGTTGAAGTGAAATTAATTTATCATTTTCAAAAATTCGTAGGATGTTTAAAGAATACTTATGTGGACCTGGACAGGAATTAATAATTCTGGACTTGGCTGGTGGATCCGTGAATGCAGGATACAAGTATGAACGGGCAATCGGATGGCGCCCCCCCCCCGCTTGGTATTCGCTCTAGCGGCTGGCTTTCCCGGTGAAATGTAATTTTCGTTTTCTTGGACACCGGTTATCGACTGGACTCGCAAAATGCGTTAAACAGGACCTGGATATACTGGTAAGGTTTGACTAGGTTCGATGTATAGGTATTTTAGATTTATTAATGCTTTTTCTTTTAATTTGCAGAGAGGCACTTAAAATACGTCGAGGTGTTTTTCGAGATTTTTCTTCTAGTGACGCCTACTCTCCTTTGTTTTCAATCCTCACTTCTGATTCGTCCAACTGTATGTATATTTATAATCTCGACATTTTATTATAATGAAAATGACAATTTAATCACTCTAAATATACATATGCTTAATATAAATATTATAGTTTATTTTAGTGAGTAAATGATTGACGTGTGGATGTTGACAATTGTATATAATGCTAATTTTATAGTGGGGATAATTCCCGCTGTAATTATTTTAAATTAGTACAGTCTCGCCTAAATAAATGGCGTCATTTATTATCGATCAATTAAGTTGAAATATCTTTGGAAATACAAGATAACGGAATGAAATGACTAATGCAAATGAAAAGACAAAAATAAACAAACATGAGAATGAATTTTAAACAATTAAAAACGCGAACTCAACTTTCTTGATATTACATAAGAAGAATTCAGTTTCAATATTTTTTAATTCTTCTAAAGATTACATATATACATTAAAATTCTATCTTTTGCTAACTGAGGCATTCTTAGGTGTAGGCTTGACCTACATCAATATATATATATATATATATATATATAGTAGATTAATTAGTTGGCGATTTAATGTCTGTTTTACTTTGATAAGTATATATTTGAAATACATGTTTCGGCACATAGTGCCTTTATCAAATAAATTTAAAATATATTTATTCATTTATATTTTTAATTTCTTTGATAAAGGCACTATGTGCCGAAACATGTAAGAGTATTTTAAATATATACATATCAAAGTAAACGAGACCTTAAATTGCCAACTAATTTAATCTACTGTAACATAAAAAGGTGAAAAAATAATTCAAAGGTATTTTTAATAATATAAAATATTATTAAAAATCTGGTGTGAAGAATAATATTTTATACTATTAAAAATACCTCTGTATTTTACAAAACTGGTGGGGTTTACCTACTCATGTATGTTTCAATTATTCTGAAGAAATAATTATCTATATATATATATATATATATATATATATATATATATATAATTAAATATATAAATATAGAAAATTTCTTGACCGTACTAATATAAATTCACTAATATTTGGGTTATCGGTCTGTTTACATTAAAACTCTACATTAATACTCTATCTCAATATTTCGTGAATTTATTAATGGCTTCATCAAGAGAAGGCGTTGCCAGTCTTATTAATTAATTTATACATAATTGTCATTAGCAACTTACAAACAACATAATGTTCACGTGTTGTTTGTGAGTTATTTATATGGGCTGATGTCCGTATAAATAACATTTATTTGACTAGCATCGTCTAAAGTTTCAGCTATATCTTACAAGCTTGTTAGAGTGGAGCAACGGATTTAAAGATTTTCCAAAAAACAGAAATAACAGCTAATGGTCCATAATGAGAGATGTCAGTATTCAAACCCTTCTTAAATACAGGATAAATTATAACAACTTTCCAAACATGTGGGAATAAAGATAAATTGAAGAGTTTGGAGAGTGAATGAGCAAAAATATTAGCGCAGTCCTTAACCAAATACGTAGGAATATTATGTCTCCAGCAGTATATTTATTCTGCAGTTTACCAATGGCCTTGATAATGTCCTGTGTAACACAAGAAACGACGATAAGCGGATAACTACTAATAGTATCGTACTCAAGTGACGCTTCATCAGAGTTTTAAGTAAGATAAACTTCTGCAAATGTAGATACAATGGTTTGCGATTTGGAATATTCCTGATTATCAAAATATAACTTACTTGGAATTCTAAACATGTTGCGTTTTGAATTAAAGAAAATCCAGAATTGAGACGGATCATTAATAATTTTTCTTCTATGTCTTGTGTATAGCATGTAGGTATAGCTCCTAAAAATTTAAGTTTTAGTAATTCTTCGAATTCTTTGAGACTCGTGAATTTCCACCTCATATGAGAGTGACGCTTCAACAGAAGATATTTATTTATGTTCTTATATACCACGGCGGGTACGTCTTATTCGAGGAAGATCTTCGCACAGGAACAGAAAGATTTAAAACAGAATGAAGTTTGTCATAAAAAGCAACAAGATACTCGTCAACATCAATATAATTGTCTTGGAAAGACCAGACAGTTTAGAGTAGATCGGATAACAGTTTTATAAAATTAACCTATTTAAAGTTATATCTAATATTATTATTTGGCAGAAATGGATGTGTGCGAGATATGATCCTATACAATAATGCAGAACAGCGGCGGCTCGTGCATCAAAAATGTGGGGGTTGCAAATTTAGTGAATACTAATACTTTTTACAGTAGGTAAACAAGGTAGGTCACTAAGTATGTTTTATTAAAAGTAATTTTGCTAAGGTACATATAAAGAAGAAAAAAGGCTTTTAAAACTCACTGATTCTGATCCTGATTTTATTGAAGCAAAAAATCCATGCGACGATCTTTCGCAGTCGCAAATTTATCTTTCTTGAGAAAGCAAGTTCAAAGGCTCCACAAATACAATTAATTATAATGTTCACTACATATCGATTGTACTTAACTTTCTCGTTGTGCAATGCTATATTTCTTCGATATGCACTATCCATCTGAGCAGCAATATCCACATTCCCAAAAAGCGATAATTGGACTACATTTTTCATATGCCTTTGTGATATACTGTGTTTTTTAATTCGATCGCTTGAATGATTTAAATCAGTTAAACCCATTTTCGTCCATAATTCTTCACCTTCAAATAGTAAGCAAGGAAAGCAGAATAATGCATTTTTTATACTACAACCGCAAATCCACAAATGTTTATTATAAATATCCTTATTAAATAGTCTATTAAAAGTTCGCGTCTTACTGGAAATCGTTTGTTTCAGATTTAAATTCGGAACAGGTCTGCCCAACCGCTTTATTTCAATTTTTTCGGCGTACGTTCTTTTATAGAACGGATCCACTATTAAACTCTGCACTGAATTCATTATTATTTAAAAATAAAGAGCATAAACACTTTTAAACACACAAATACAACTTTTTTATTCGCTTTTATACCGTTGCACCGTAAGCAAGAAATATGTCTAATGTTTTGGTTGCACTGCTGCTGCAACACTATTGTCGTTTATGGAGATATACCCGAAAGACGTTCGACAAAGTTTGTCAGCCGTATAGGGATATATACGTTCGTGGATTGCAATGAGTCTGCAAACCAAGTGTGTTATTCTCTCATTTATTTAACGTATTCATATCCAATTAGATATACCTATTATAAGTAATTTATAATAGTTCATTTATTCTGTGAGGTAGTACAAATTTTTAATTTAAAAAATGTAGAATTACGCTTTTTTCATTAAATTAAATCTATTAGTTTTGGTGGTTGCGCAAACTTGCAAACCATAGCAGAAACCGCCACTGATGCAGAATAACGTCTATCTTCGACAACAAGGGGTGTCTGTCTTCAACGATGTTATAATTACTTTACTTTGCTTCCATGTTATTAACATTTTGAGTTAATAGCAAGTATTTATTAATTTTATCCACATATTTTAGTTTCACACACAGTTTCGTGACTGGGGATTGCGATTTCAATGAGATATATAATTTTATTTTCTTTGTCTATGAATGTAATATCTAGATGATTCGCTGTAATTGTTTTCTTTATTAACATATAATTGTCCCTGTAAATTTTACGTATTACATTTTCTATTACAGATTGTGGTGTGTATTTGTAATAAGCAAGGATCGGTGCTCAGGGTACATTACAGGAGCGGACTTAAATGAATAATGAAATTCGAAATTTGGGACAATAACAACAGTAATAGAATAATACATAGCAAGCTGTACATCATATATGTAACTTTGTAATCTACATACTATACGAATTTGTCCAACACGAGTTTGTCAACGCTACGATCAATAGATAAAACCACTGACGTTAAAAAATGCAATGTTGCAAATGTTTTGGTTGGGGTGACGTAAAACACACGGCAATGTCTACACATCTACTTGCATCTAAGATTTATATCACGTAATGTAACTGGCATGTTGGAAATCGCTATGGGGTGAAAAGCACGATAGAAATAAAGAAAAACTATTATTTTGTAACAGATGGAATGAAGGCAGCTGGTCGACTCTTATAACAAACATAAAGTAGTATGACGCATATTACATATTTCGCATATGCTCTTCATTGAGTATCAGAGGAAGTCAGAAAATGCTACCCGAACGCAGATAAATTGATGTCTTCTGTCAAGAAAGTTTTGTGAAGGTCCCTGCACGCAAGAATTTATTTCGTGAAAAACTGCCACATGTGCCGCTACCACCAGAACCTGTTACAACACGCTGTAGCACATGGATAGAAGCAGCATCCTATTAACACATGCATTTTGACTAGGTTGAAAGAATAATACAGTTACTGGATTCGAACTATGCTGTTTCTATTTTACACGTTCAACAAGTGTTTAGGTAGATGTAGCCAATTTCCATTATTCCGAAATACCTCTAGCCATCTGCTGACACAATATTCTATAACTAACATCCCGAATATTGTATGATCTTCGTCAATTCCTTTCCCAATTAGTGCCGTCACTGAAAAGCTTTGTGTACCTACTTTAAATATGCCCGTATTTCATCGGTAGATGTTGAATGGTTGTTTTCAGTTTATGGACTTACGTTGATCAATTATTAACACATGAGCATATGAAACAATTATTGATGATTAACTGTCATTTGAACTCAGAATATGAATGATGAATATCAGTATGTATGATATGTTTTTTAAACCCTGCAATATGCCTTCTGGAGAAAATTTATTTACTCTTATTTGGTAAGTATTGTTTTTCTATACATATTTATATTCACGTTTGAAAAATGTTAAATCGCGATTCATGATGGCCTTGCTCTGTCCTCATGTACCCCTAAGGGCCGATTCCTGGTAATAAGGCTATGTGACATTTATATTTATGAAAAAGTACTATGTAAAATTTTCCAAACATTATTAGTTCGGTTGATATACTCTATTGTAACTAGTAATTTGCATCCTGAGTGCATTTACGAATGTACGTTTATGAACTGATCCTGGATGGCAATTCCAAAGTCTTCTGTTTCCAAGTACACGAAGCCCTATTTGAACCATTTGTATGTCAATTGGATGCATTTAGCAAGCTGTGAATTTTGATTTTTATGTTGATATTCAGTATTTGCTAGAATATTGAGAGGTGTGTAGTTTCTGTTTGTATTAATAATTGAATTATGTAGGATGCTATTAGTTCTCTAATAAAAGCTTTGGATGAGTATAGTTACATATTTGATTATAGTGATATGTTTTGATGTCTATCATGTATGTGTCTCCGACGTAAATAATAACAATAATTATTACTACTGAAAAATTTTTGTTTCGATTTTAAACTATGAAATTATTTTTCAACACATCTACTACAATTTTGAAGATATATCAAAAAGAGTCAACAATGTTTGAAATCCTTATTATTACGAAATTTATAACACTAATGTTAAATACAATAACACTTGTTCTTTGATATTTACTCTGTTTAAATATTAAACTCCTATATATACAATTACATTTTAATTAGCATACCTGTATTTGTTTTCCAACAACCTGAGATAGACTTGCGCATAAATGCTTTATAGTTGTGACCTATTTTCTGCACGTGAATGTCATACTTTGAGTCAATGTATGGTTCAACGGTACAGTACGTGTTGGAGACCGCCACAACGCTCGCCATGTCCTGGAAATCGCTCAGGTTATCCACCTTTACCTTGCCGAGACCACCGTGAGCATGTCCTATTTTTAGAACTACAGGAAAACGTGGTGCTGTTACCTGTAATCAAAAAATGTTATGAGTACATTAAAATTAAAATACTTCAATTAATTGTTGAGAATAGGGAAGCGAGTTTTACAAAAAATACCTCGCTAATTAAAGAGTATTAACATTATTTTCGATTAAATAAAATAAATATAAATGAGGAAGTTATTAATAATTAAGTCTATATATATATATATATATATATATATATATATATATATATATATATATATATATATATAGTAAATTAAATCAGTTGGCGATAAAAGGTCTGTTTTACTTCAAAGTACATATATTTAAAAAACCCTACATGTTTCGGCAATGATGCCTTTATCAAGGATATAAAAAATATAAAATTTATATTTTATATTTTTTATATCCTTGATAAAGCCATCATTGCCGAAACATGTAGGGCTTTTTTAAATTTATGTACTTTGAAGTAAAACAGACCTTTAATCGCCAACTGATTTAATTTACCATATCATACCAAGGTCACGAAAATATTATAGTTATACATATATATATATATATATATATATATATATATATATATATATATATATATATATAGTAAACCTAATCAGTAGGCGATTAAAGGTCTGTATATTACTTCAAAATATATGTATTTAAAAAACTCTACATGTTTCGGCAGTACGCCTTTATCAAGAGAATACAAAATATAAAAATTATATATTTTTATATTTTGTATTCTCTTGATAAAGGCGTACTGCCGAAACATGTTTAGTTTTTTAAATACATATATTTTGAAGTAATATACAGACCTTTAATCGCCTACTGATTAGGTTTACCATATCATACCAAGGTCACGAAGTTATTATATATATATATATATATATATATATATATATATATATATATATATATATATATATGTATATATTTGGATATATTTTATAGAAATCAATGAATTCCGAAGTCAAGACAGTCATTAAAGAATTAAATCAAATAAAACGTAAAAGGTCGTACCATAGTTCGGGTCATTTACTCATCACCCATGTAATGTATTTCGGCCTTTGTTTTATTTAAGTTTCGATCAAAATATATTTGTATTTTTAACAGGCAATAAATCTTGTAATTAAAAATAAAACATGTCCCGAAAAATTAAAGAAAATATTAAGTTGAGTTATTGTAAACCAATTTTAAAAGTAAATGTACTTAATGGAATTATATTGGTTTATGTTTTTCTAGTTTATTACTAAAGTGAGTAGGTTTTTAATTGTTAAATAGGTAGCAAATTTATTCTCGTGAAGTATTAGAATCTAACTGTTTATTACGCGAAGGAATTTGCAGTACAAAATGTCTGACCGACCAATTCTGAAATTCATTTTGTAATTGCAATTTTTAAAATAAACGCGAGCAAGAACAATATTAGTTAGAATCACATAAGATTAGGATTATATATTGCTTATTGTGCAATTATTATCGCGTTTAAGAAATCGAATTAAATACACAGTAGGTAATAAAATTTCTTTTTTTATTGCACTATTGTTTGTTAAAATTATACATCTTTATTACTAGTACAGAAATATCCGCTCTAAAAATAGCCAGTTTAAAGAAAAATTAAATACGATATTTTCCTACGTCTAAAATTTAATTTATTATCACTTTGACGAGGAATATGCTCTAATAATCTCGTAATTTGAAGATTTTGTGCTCACTCAAAAATTAATTTGACCCGGGCTATGACCTTTTATGATTTTAAATCGCCATAATGCTTAAACAATGTAAAGATCGGCTTAGAAATGCATTTAGCGAAGAAACCGCATTTAAAGCAACAATTTATTAATGGTACAACGAATTCAAAAGATATCGGTTTACTTGTTACTGAGTAATTTCGTGATAGACGCCCAAGAACTACTGTTACTGATGAGAATATTTCCGCTCTTTGAGCAATGATTGAGGAAGATGGATGGACATCATATGTATTTATTCGGGCGACATTGGGCATTGGTACAACTATTAGACGTGAGAAAACTTTGTTGTTGATGGATTCGTGACTCTTGATCAAAAAGGACAACGTTTTGAATGATGCACAAAAACTCGTTCCACCATACAGTCCTGACTTAGTACTTCGCGATTTCTTTTTGTTTCGAAAAATTAAAAATTAAATGCGTGGAATCGCTTTTACATCATTCGATGAAGCAGTGGAACATTATAAAAAAATGGTTTCTGAAGTGCTTCGGAAGAGGGACATCATTACTTTAAGAATTGGTTTCATCGAATGCAAAAATGTATTGATGTTAAAAGGGAGTATTTTGAAAATCAATAAAATTATTTAATTTTTTTTAAACTAATACTTGTTTGATTTTCTAAAAATTTTCAGTGTTTTCCTAGTACATCTTCCGTTTAAGTCTATAATTGAATCTACAAATACCACAGATTTGAGTTCTGACACTTTTTGCTGTTTTTTCCCTGTTTCTTCCTTCTTTTCAATCTGGGATTTCTATCTCGTTTTGATCTTTCTTCATTTCCTCTATTTTCCATATTTTCTCTAGTCGTCTCTTCTTCCTTTTCGTTCTTTTCCCTTTAAAATTAATAACATATAATATATACACATGTACTGTTGATTTCAAAATTAAATGACACTTCGAAAACTAGAATAGTAGCAAAACTTGAAAATGGGTCTATAAGAGCAGTCGCTGGTGCTTTAAACGTTCGCAAAATGTAAAAATGCGTTGGGAACAACAGCAAACACTATCTAGAAAAGATGGATCAGGGAGACTCAAAATTTCGATCATGGAAGAAGTTTTTTTAAGGGAATCCCCATTTTCCACTGCAAAGGAAGCTAAAAATCAAAGCAATTATCCTGGGTCTTTACCCACCGTTAACAGGCGAATAAAAGCTGCGGAATTAAAACACAAAGTCGCCGCTAATAAACCATTTCTTACCGATGAACAAAAACCGTCGAGAGTAATAGTTTCTCTAAATTATGTGTCAATCAACGAAATTTCAAAATTTGGAGTTTACCAGCCAGAAAATATAAATACTTTAAAGAAATCGGAACGATTTTCAGTTAATGTATGGGGTTGGATCAGTGCAAAAGGGTCTCTAGTTTGCTGAAGGATTGATGCTAGTTGTGACGCCACAAATTATTTTAATATTCTGGAAAATGTCGTGCTACATTCAGCAAACTTATTATATTACGAAAATTTTATATATTAACACGACAATTGTCCGGCGCACACCGCAAATAATGTTAAAAATGGAATAAGAACCCAAAATATTGAAGTTTTGCCTTGACTTAAACCCAATTGAAAACATCTGGGGACTGATTGTGAAAAAGTTACGCATAAATAATTTTCACCCTAACAACATGGAAGAGCTATGGGAAGCTATTAATAGCAGTTGGGAAGTAATAAGTGAAGAAGAAAATTTTCAGACAAATTACATCGCATCAATGCCTCGACGACTTGAGGAAGTTATCTAAAAAAACAGAATTTCTAAGTATTAAAGTAACAATTTTTTTATTTACTGAAATATATTTTTCTAAAAAAAGCATTTATTTCTTGTTAATATTTGTTTGCTCCTATTGCGAAAATAATGTACTTATTTATTAAGCATTAAAAAATGTCAAATTAGACACTAAGAAGTTGTATTACTAGATTTTTTTAAATCAATAGTACATACAGGTGGCCCGAAATGACCGAAGGGGTTTTAATTCCTGATAACTTTTTTATTATAATTTTTTTTTTGTTTTCAATATTTTGTAAAGAAGACTTGGGGAATTTAAAATGGAACAGAACAACGTGCCAAAATCGTTGAACTTTATTTCTCAAATCAACGATCCATTGTTTTGACTCAGCGTGCATATCGTCGTTATTTTAATGTGCGGGTTGGACCCTCAGAGTCAACAATAAACCGTCTGGTTGCAAATTTTCGAGAACAAGGGGCAGTAAGGAACCTTCCTGGTGCCGGCAGAAGACGAACAGTGCACACGAATGACAATATTTAACGGGTACAGGAGAGTATTCGGGAAGATGGAGAAACATCAACCAGGAGACGTTCGACACAACTTGGCTTCTCAAGAGGGTCGCTGCAGAGAATTTTGCATACAATAAGAATGTTTCCATACAATATTCAGCTTGTCCAACAATTGAAACCGACCGACTTAATTATGCAATTTATTTTCGTCAAAAAGCAGATGAAAATCATGATTTTATTCATAATTTAATTATGAGCGACGAAGCCCATTTCCAATTAAATGGGTTCGTTAATAGGCAAAACTGCAGGATATGGACTACGGAAAATCCAAGAGTAGTTCAACAGCGAGAATTACACCCACTTAAGTGTACCGTTCGGTGCGGTGTTTCGTCGGAAAGGATAATTGGCCCATATTTTTTTGAAAATGAACACGGTGTCGCCGTTTCCATCACTGGTGTTAGATATCGGACAATGTTGGAAAATTTTTTAAGGCCAGCCGTGGAAAACCATCCGCAAGTATGGTTCCAACAGGATGGAGCCACAGCGCACACTGCGAGGGACAATGGCTCTTTTACGCGACATCTTTGGTGAACGAATTATTTCCCGTACAAGCGATTTTAATTGGCCTCCGCGTTCACCGGATTTAACCGCTTCAGACTGTTTCCTTTGGGGTTATTTGAAAGGAAAAGTCTATATTAATAAGCCTCGAACCATACAGCAATTAAAAAATAATATACGCGACGAAATCAACAACATAACACCTGAAGTTTTGCGAAAGGTTATGGAAAATGTTTTGGAAAGAGCACGAATATGCGAAGCAGAAAATGGCCACCACTTGCGAGATATAATTTTTCATAATTAAATTAAAAATATTCTCCATTAATATACTGTATTTAAAATAAAAAAAAATTAATAGTTATGTCTTAAATAAGAAGTTGTAATGAACTCAAACCCCTTCGGTCATTTTGGGCCACATGTATAACAAGAGGCAGTATACAGAATACAATTTATCCCGATAATAACTTTAAGAGACAGGACACAGACGCCCAAATTCATTTATTTAAATATTCGTTCACTTATATGCAGAAAAAAAACACACACATGGCATCAAAGCACATAGGTACAAGAAAATGTAACAATTTAAAATATAATCTTAAGTTAAAAAAGGAGAGTGTGTGATAATAATACTTACTAATGTAAATTTAAAAGAATAGCTTTATTTTGCAGCACTTGAAAATGTAGTGAAAAAACTACAAAAAGCTGTGATCTAAGGCGTGGGCCATCTGCTGAATTCTTTTAAAAATCACATGTTATTTTGACACTGACAGCTATTTCACACTCAAAAATGTGACAGAAACTCAGTATCATATCTTCCCGGATCGAAATGGATCGCTTTATGCTTGAACAACGTTGATAAATATTAAAAACATATAGTTACTTCCTAATTGGATCCAGTGTTACTGAAACAGTGCGAATTTTAAAAAGAAATTTCGATCGAGATAGTGCACCAACCGTGCCTTGTATACGTATATCTGTAAAGAAAGTTCGAGAAATTGGCATGTTAATTGACAACACAAGCTATCCTCGTGTTCCTCTCATCCGTTCAACCAAAAATATTGCTATTGTTGTCGATAGTGTGTTCATGGACCCGAGAACATAAAGTCGCAGCAGATCTCAGCAACTTAATAGTAACCGCACTAGCCTGAGGATAATTCTGCATAAAGACTTGGGCTTATTTGCTTATAAGTCTGAATTAACTCAGAAATTGAATGCAAATAATCATCTGCTTCGATGTTACTTCTCTGGATGGGTTTTGAAGTAGCTGGAATGATTTTACTGAAAAAATTATCTTTTCGGATGAGGCGCATTTTCATCTCGGCGGCTACGTTAACAAGCAAAATTGGAATACTTGGGGCTCGGAAAACCCACGCGTCGTCGTAGAGAAGCCAATGCATTCTGAGCGTGCAACTGTTTTTGATGTGGTTTTTGGGACGGCGGCATTATTGACCCATTTTTCTTCTAAAATGAAGATGGCAACAACTTTAGGGTTAACGAAGGGCACTAGAGAGATATGGTGATCAATTTCATTTGGCAGCGCATTAAATAATTTGATGTGGGCGTGCTCTGGTTTCAGAAAAATTGCGCTACGGGCCACACAAGTCGTCCAACAATCGATCTCTTGAACACTAAGTTCAATAATCCTGTGATCAGAAGTTTTGGAGATATCAGTTAGCCTCCACGAAGCTGCGATTTGACACCGTTAGACTTTTTTTGTGCGGTTATTATAGTATATATGAAAAATGTTTCAAATAAAAGTTGTGTGACTGTGACTGAATATATTTTGCATGTCATCAAAAACAGTGGCGTAGAGATTCAATGGGATACAAAAGAATTAATGGAATAGCCTACATTATTAAATTTTTCTAATGATCTCTTTTTCTGTTTTTAAAATTATACCATATTGTACCCGTAGTATTTTGGAAAAGTTATCATTGTTAAAGTAAGATATGAAAATGACAACTATTATGTTTGATAAGTGCTATTTTCTTAATAAAATAGTCAAAATGGTTTATAGTGAGGATGAGAAAGTAGAAATATTTACTTGTTTTATACAAAATAGATATTCGAAATGTCCACCATGATTTTCAGTGCATAATTGACAAGATCTCATAAATTTATACATATATTTAAATAAATACATTACTCAAATGATCTTGAAATTGTGGGGCACAATTCGGAGTTGTCCGATCTTACATCCATATTATATAATCCAGTTCGGCCTTCAAAAAATTGTGAATAATAGTATTTTCTGTTCCTGGGATAATTCTTTCCAGATAGGAAAAATCCAGAAAAAAAATTTATTACAAAAATTTAGTAATATTCCTAATTCCTAATAGTATTCCATTAAAACAAAATATTATTTTTTTTTGCTTCCCGTTGAATCTGTACGCCACTGTATTTTTGATGGCTTGTAAAGAAAATTCAGTCACAGCCAAACAACTTTTATTTCAAAAATTTTTTCGTATATGCAATAATATGCAATAATAATAGCGATGATCAAGTGCGTGCAATGTACTGTGTGGTCATAAAGTTTGGAACCAAGCTTATAACCGCATTATTTTACATTTTTAGGAAAAACGCTCGGACAGGTAAATTTTCTTTTTTGAAACGCCATCTTTTGACATACAATTTTTTTCTATGACGTCATTGGTTTTCGAGTGATGACGATATCAACACTTTCTTTAAATGGCAACCATATTATTTTTTTCTCGTTTTTGGTAGATGTTTATATCCACCAAATAGTGATATAAAACAATTGGTATGTTGCATCACATTTTTTTTTTGTAAAAAATGATATAAATTTAGAAAAAAATACGAAAATTTTATTTTTGTACAAAATTAAAATTAAATTAAAAAAAATACATCTGAACTTAAATTTATTGTAACAGTAACGTAAATTTTCAAAATGGACCCCACCAACCAACTGACAATGTCCCAGCCGAGTGTACATGCTTTGCGATCAATAGTAATCTGCGTTATTCGCTCCAGGTCAAAAGAAATTCGTCTTCCCAATCGGCCAATTACTTATTACAAAATCTTATTTACCATTAAATAGTTTCACAAAAGAATTGACATGATGTGGCAAACCATTTCTTAATTAAAATTATCGCCCAAAAATTGAAGATTTCAAAAACTAATTAAGCTTACAAAATTTACTGAAATATGTAAGTAAGTTTTTTTCACACTTCTGTCTTGTGTGAGGACTTAAATATTCTTCTTGAACAAACCGGATCGTCAAAAGTACATGTACTCATGTTACTTTGCAAAAAATTTACAAAAACAAAAACACGCACTTTTTTGCAAGATATTTCTTTATGACATTCTTGCTTCTTTTTATACAATTTATGTACAAAAATTTTAGTTTGGAATTGTTTCTATGGCGACAACATTGTTGAATTATTTACTTTTATTTTTGACGTTAAATTTTTGAGATATTGCGTAAAAATTGTTCATTTTCGCTAATATAAAAAATGGCACATTTATCTGAGCGAGAAAGAATCGAAATTTTAATTATGGTTGGATATGGGGACAGACAAAGAACGCATGCAGAAGCATGCGATTTGTTTAACCATGAACACCCTGATATACCTCCAATTACCAGGTCTACGGTGACAAAACTAGTTGGAAAGTTTACCGAAACTGGATCCGTAAAAGATCGACCACGGCAAGGTAGACCTCAAGTAGGAGAAGATGTGAAATTAAATGCGCTTCTGGAAGCAGAAGAAAGGCATCATGTTTCCACCAGATAACTTGCGTTAGCCAATCAGGTGGCTCACTCATTTGTCGTCAACTTATTTAAAAAAGAACACTATCGTCCTTACAAAGTTCAACTTGTACAGGAATTACATGAGGATGGCGAAGATCGTCGACTGCAGTTCTGTGAAGACGTAATGTTACGTTGTGACCAAAATCCAAATTTCTTGGAAAACATCGTCTTCTCAAATGAAGCTACGTTCTGCCTAAATGGATCTGTTCACCGCCATAATTGCAGATATTGGTCGCAGAACAATCCGCATTGGACTCAAGCGTGTCATACTCAGCGCAGAGGAAAAGTTAACGTATGGGTTGGAATGATTGGACGACGCATTTTAGGACCTTATTTTCTTTAAGGAAATTTGACTGCTGTGCAATATTTAGAATTTTTAAGATTTGAACTGGTTCCAGCGCTCGCTGTTATTTTCCCAAATCACGAGGATGGTGATGTACCCCATCCAAATATTTGGTTTCAACAAGATGGGGCGCCTTCCCATTATGGTGTAGAGATTCGCCACTATCTTGACGAAATATTTCCCAATAAATGGATTGGACGGAGGCGCCATAGAATGGCCACCTCGTTCTCGTGACCTGACTCCGTTAGATTTTTTTTGTGAGGTTATTTGAAATCGAAAGTGTCTTTTAACAAACCGAACAATTTAGAAGATTTAAAAGAACGAATTCGCGTAGAACTTACACAAATATCCCCAGACATAATTGAGGCGAGTATACGAAGTGTTTACACTCGGCTGGGACAGTGTCAGTTGGTTGGTGGGGTCCATTTTGAAAATTTACGTTAACTGTTACAATAAATTTAAGTTCAGATGTATTTTTTTTAATTTAATTTTAATTTTGTACAAAAATAAAATTTTCGTACCTATATTTTTCTAAATTTATATCATTTTTTCCAAAAAATTGTGATGCAACTGTTTTATATCACTATTTGGTGGATATAAAGATATACCAAAAACGAGAAAAATATAATATGGTTGCCATTTAAAGAAAGTGTTGATAACGTCATCACTCGAAAACCAATGACGTCATAGAAAAAAATTGTATGTCAAAAGATGGCGTTTTAAAAAAGAAAATTTACCTGTCCGAGCGTTTTTCCTAAAAATGTAAAATAATGCGGTTATAAGCTTGGTTCCAAACTTTATGACCACAGTGTATAATGCATAAGCCTGTACATTATACACCTGTCTTTTAGATACATCTTTATTATGATGTGTAACATTTGATTTATTCATTCTTAAAACTTTGATGTATTATTTAATTTAACCTAAAATAACATGACAATATGCACATATAATAAAGCGATGATCAATTAATCCACTGAATGCAAACATTAATATTTTTCACTACCGAGGAAGTTGGGAGAAAAAATTCTACGTTATTCGAGTTAAGGTTACTAAAAGTATTTTCATAATTAATTTAGATAATTTTGTAGACTCTTAGATAAAAAATAAAACAGTTTGTTCGATGATATGTATCTTTAGACTTATAATTTCAATTATTTGTTCGCGAAACATTGAAAATAATTACTCTATATACAAACTTCTGAATTTAACAGTTTTGAGTAATAAAACTCAAAGAATAACTAGGTTTTCTAACATTTTAGAAATTCGATTCTAAAAAATTTTATTTAGTTTATAAATCTTATAAATATTTTATACATATTGTGCGTTTCAACTTCAACACTACGTTATATAAGAGTCCTGAAAAAGTGTTACATGTTTTCTTTACAAGCATACTTTTTCTTAGGTCTTCCATTTGTTGTTTCATTGGTTAACTACTTTACTAATGTTTTACTTAGTTTGCACGTTTCGGCACCTACCGCCTTTTTCAAAACACTACAAATATAAACGACACCGTTATATAAACATCTGTTACTGTCAACACGTAAGTTTCCATAACATATGTTTATGTAACGGTTTCACAAAAATTGTTTTAATATTTTTTATGTTTTGAAACATGTAAACAAAATAGACTACAACATTAGTATATATACTCGTATAAATAAATTTGAACTTCAAATCGCCCAATTTGTATAAATGGTTATCGTTATGTCCTTCAACCACTTCCAAATATCATCACTTACTGTTATCAAATACCAACATACGTATATACATATTAGATATTCGCTAAACCTCATTTTCCTTTACAGTTCTGGATCTGCGGGCATTACTAGTGATTACAAATTACTAACTGACAAAACTATATAACAATACTTTTAAACACGGAATTTCCTTTTGTCATAGCAATGATGTAACATTTATTAATATAATGGACCGACATAGAAGATGATGAAACCTAATTAGACAGTAACTAGTCAAGCATTTTAATCCTAAACAAAGATTGTTTTACATATATACATATCAAAGTAAAACGGACCTTAAATCGCCAACTAATTTAACCTACTATAACATACAAAGGTCAAGAAATAATTATCTATCTATCTATCTATATATACATACATATATATACTGCTCAAAATCGTACAGGAATACTTACATAATTAAAAGAAAAAAGATTATTATATATTGTTAAGCAACTTTATTGACCATATTTGTATATTCACACCATAATTCAACTAAAAAGTACAAAAGTAAATTCAAGAAGTTCTAATAAACTTAAGTTTGCAAATACGAATTTTGTTAAGAACGATATAATCTTAAATCTTTGTCTGGATTTTTTTTCTATTTTAGGTTTTAGTTTTTAGAATAGAAATTTATTTGTATTTCTAAGTTTATATGTTGTAGCTATATCATAGTTTTTTAAAGTATATTTGACTTTTTCTGATAATTGTGGAACATAGGGATATCATTTTTGTAGATGAAAAAATGGAGAAACACATATCTTCTATAAAATACTATGTCGCGACTGCGATAGTTAGTACATAGGTCAAATTAAACAATATTTACACAAAAGAATACAAGCCCACATATACTACAAAACAAACGACACTGCTTTATTTAATCACAAACTGGAGCACGATCAACATTTCGATTTTGAAATCACACAGATAAAACAGGTTGAGAACAACACACAATGAAAAGAGAAATTAAGGTAGTGATTAATATCAAGCAAGAAAAAAATTCAATCAACAACAGCAGTGACATAAAAAATCTAAGCTGTATATATTATAATTTAATAATGTAGAGTAGCGATCTGCAATTTACCATCATTTACATATTCATGATTCATGAATATGTAGGTACATCTATATATAAAAAAAATCAAAAACATTTCATTTGTTCTCTATAGACTTGCAAACTACATAATCGATTTTAATTTGGTGTGTATGTTACTTATGTTGTGTGGAAGATGTTTTAATATTTTTTTTTCCAAATTTTATCGGCAAATATTATAGAATTAACAATATGTGAAACATGAAATTCTATAAGAAAAAATCGTAATGTAATTTTAAATCATTATATAAAAGCCATGGCAACGTGATATATAAAATATGACAGTACATACAAATATAATACGTGTATACTGTCACTTTTTATGATTATATGTAATTGAATGTTTATATTTAAAAAAAACTCTTTGAAAAATGCCATAAGTGCCCAAACATGAACGTAAGAGTTAAAGTATCTAAATAAATAAATGTTCAATTAAAACAAACCTTAAATCGCCAAATAAAGAAAATCTGCTATCCATATATGTACGGCTGCGGCCCTTAAAAACTCAGACGCTTGATTTTGATGTGAATGTCAAAAATTTAAAATGTTGTAATGTGTCTAAATCACATTTTCATCAGTCATTTTGATGACAATGTCACATTTGACAAATTCATAGTCAGTTTATTTTTTAAAATGCCGCAATTATAAAAACTACAAAAATCTGTTATCAAAACTAAATACGAATTTTGAAGTAAAGTTTTGTATTCTGGTATTCAAAATTATATTTTTGAAATTTAAGTAAAGTAAACTATCTATAGTTTTGTTAATCATTCTTTTAAATTTACTATTTTTACAACACATTTTGCATTCTACGCCAATAAATAGTTTAAGTAGCGTTTAAAAAAGTTTACATCGCTTAAAATGTTTTTGTATATAAGCGTCTGGGTTTTAAGGGCCGCAGTTTCACATATGAACACATACATCAATTTTAATATGTCTGTGTACGTCACTTTTATTTTTTAACTCTACATTCTTATCTCCTGAAGAAGCAACAAATTCGTTGTGAAATATAGAGATAAAAAAATAAATTAGTTTTAATTGAAAGACCACTTGATAGCCAACTTCATACTAAAACACTACTAAAGGAGTTGGACGGAAGGTTTCCAGCCAACCTAATTCGTAGTAACAAAAAGGAAATTAAAATAATTACCGGCTTAATAACAGGACATTGTCTTTTAAGGAAACATCTGTACAACATGGGCTTGGTTAGCGAGCCCTGGTGTAGAAGATGTGAAAAACAGGAGAAAACTAGCCTTCATGTAATATGCCCGGAAAGGAACTGAAGGCACTCAGAGAGAAACATTTCGGAAGAGAACTATTGGATCCTACGATGGTACTCAAACTTCCCATGATGAGGATAGTGGCTTTTATCGAGGACACAAGACTAACAGAGTGGAACTGAGAGCTCTATTGGGGATATTACAAAGAGCTGTGTGCTCGAGTGCCTGGACGTGCTGGTGTCCAGCCCAAAACGGAAGGAGAAGATATATATATGTATATATCTTTTCTGAATATATATATATATATATATATATATATATATATATATATATAACAAAATATATACTTAATTGCATCTATTTAAAGAAAACGTGTAACGTACGTAGCTTCACGATATAGCCACATTACCCCATTGTTATGCATGGATAACTAAGCTTTGATACTGTGAGGAGGGAATATATCTTACATATACACCTATCCATACATACATTCACTCTAAAAGTAATTGAAATGAGTAGTTAATAGGTTTAATAAATTTTGGGATTGTATCGTAGTTTTGCTATAGGATAGGATTTCAGAAATTTTGGGTTATAGAAAGTGCAAACTATTAGGAATTCTAAAATAAAACGCCTGTTATCCAAAAATTTCATGGATATTAATTATAATAATAGTAATAATAATAATTAGCGGTAATTACAGGGAACATTGACAAGTCCTGAATTATTAGTGTTATTATTACACCTACGCCCGTGAAACAACATGAGGTATTTAGCTGCTGGATTTACTTTAAACGAGAAGGAAAACCACGAAAACCTCGGACAACAACCCCGGATTCGAATCTGAAACTCTCGCCATAAGCCAGTGGCTTATCGCTGCGCTATCGGGTGGACTTAAATACGGTATAAAACTGTGATAGGCTCACTAGGATTTCTAAAAGATACGTTTACTTAAATCTAATATTAAAGATTCTGTTGAAAGAAAATTGGACATTTTAGAGATATCACATTTAAGATAGCAAGGCATGTCAAAGACATCATTCGTGTAAATAAAAATCACAAGATGGGTGGAAAACCGTTGATATTATGAATGCAGGAAACTTTAGAAATTTTCTCATAAGAGTAATAACGCAAATTTCCGATAGATTATTTGGAACATTGCTAACACATAATACATTTTTCATTAGCCTATATCGAGAAATATTTTCCATATTTAAATGTAATCATGCAGGATTCTGTCAAATTAAATTTATATAAATTTCTAAAAAGGCTATTTCATATTATAGATACTCTATTAGTATCTTTACGACAATCTCAGGTTGTTATGCTACATCTGATTATCGTAGAAATATTTGAATATAGGATTTTGTAAGTTTTGGTGTTCCATAAATTCTTCAGATTATAAAGAGCATAATATGTACGGCTCTGTTAAATTTGAAAGACATCTAGATGAGTAAACCAAACTATATAAGTGTTTGTTATTTCTAATATTATGGAAGAGTTTATTAACTTGGCTTGCATTTGATATAATCTTTCATTAAATCTCAATTGATTATTGTCTTGATTTCGCAGAATTCTTTTTTCAACTTCTGTTTCACCATATCGTCCGTGTCTATGATAACTGTATAAAGGGCAAATCAACTCATTAATATCATTCAGAAACAATGTAAGTACCAGCAATGAACCCCTGGGATACATATATTAACTTCTTGTTCGCTAAATTTAATCTCGCATAAGACTTTTTGTTTCTTATTACTAAGAAATGAGCTAAACCAATCATTAACTGTGCCCTAAATACCATAACAATATAAACTTGCGTAGAAGGATTGTCTATACCATCAAAAACTATTGACAGCTCAACACATATTGTTAAGCGAAGCTATTGATAGTCCACGTCGCTTGAACTGAAAGCGGTATTGGTAGAAAAATACGAACAGTACTCGTGGTAGTCTTCGATACAAAAATTACTCAAACTTTAAGAAATGAGTTTTGCTTTATTAATTCATAAAAAAATATCTAACATTTTCTTTACAGTGTTCATAATATCTGAAATAATTCGAGTATACACATTCTGGTGTTTGGAAATATGGAAAGTAAGGGGCTATAAACTATTGGAATTTCTTTCTTAAGCTGGCAACAATTCTGTAAATTTATGTTGACATGACTGATTTTTAATTTAAAATTTGTAGAAAATTTGGCAAAGTAAGAGTCACACAAGCAATTAAATAAAACAATTTGTTGGTCTTGTCAAATTTGCCTTTACTATCGAGTAAAATACACTTATTGTAATGGCCTATTCACAAAGCGGCTTGTAAAATGAAAATGGTAATTGCATATATTCCAAGCAGCTGTCTTTATTTCTTTATCAATTTATCGAAATGTATCCAGAAGAATAGATTGAATATCGTTACTTTTCACAACACAATATTATAAATATCGAACGGTTTTTAAATACTAGTAATGTGGCTAAAGATAAATCTACTGGTCATCTCACTGCTGGTACAAACAATATTTTGGAAAATGTAAATCAAATTGTTGAGCAAAATTCTCATGTTTCCGTACATGGTCTATCCCAACTAATCGGTAAGCTCCACTTAACAATTCTGTTCTTTTACACTCATTCTACCACATTCCTATGAATCCTCTCGCAAAAAACTAAAAAAAATCAACTACATTTGCATTCGCATCTAAATTTTCAATTGTCCATCAAAGTCACCCACCCGAATTTTTAGAACGAATCCAGTTTTGTCGGAGATTTAATGATCATCTTCATAATAACATAGACTAGCAGCATAGGTATGATTTCACCTGTTTGGTTATATTAATTCGCAGAATTATAGAAATTGGACAGCAGAAAATCCACAATTTAATCAAAGTATCATTGCATCCAGTTAAAATAGGTATTTGGGTGGCAACGTCAAGATTATTATTATTGGGCCAATATTCTTCTAAGAATCAAGTAATGCATAAAATTAACTAGTGGTTACTCCTAACAAGATTCTGACACACTACGCAGTCCACATACAACTATGAATTATTTATAGCAATTTTTTCCGGACCATTTTATAAGTGTAGATTAGAGTCTCATTTCTTGACTTGCAACTACAGGGCATAACTTCCCCTAGAAATATTCGCCATACTGTAGAAACATGTGCAAAAAAATTAGGGTGATCGGATAAAGGGAAGACGTGCTAAAGCTCCTATAGTTCCTTCAAATAGTGACACGGGCTGGCAAACAAGATATAAAGTTGATTATTATTGCATTATTCCTGAAGTATTTTTGTCCACCGAATCGAAATTTGATTCGAAAAAGGCCGCAATTGGTCTAAATTTTGAAATACAGGTAATTTTTACTAGAAATCCTGGCACACTTGTTGATTTCTTCCCGTTATCCGATCACCCTAACTTTTCCATAACATATCAGAATAATTGACACATACATGAGTAGGTAAACCCCACCAGTTTTGTATAATACAAAGGTATTTTTAATAATATAAAATATTATTAAAAATTTGGTGTGAAGAACACAAATGCAGGTTCACTATTAATATTTTTTGTGAACGTGTCCGAACATATCCCTCCCCAGAGACGTAGATACGTATTTCGCCTTTCTACAGGCTCGTCGGTACGCCCCTGCTGGAGAAAGGATATTCTCAGACACATTCACAAAAAAGAACCACATCACCACATCACCGAAATTATCCAGACCGGGCGTAGAAGTAAATTCAGCGCTGCCCGTTGTCAGACAGCCGAAGTACCTCGCCCCGTCCACATAACCAATGTGAAGTAACGACGCCCTTCCAAAGGTGGCACAGACAATTGGATAATTTCGGTGATGTGGTTCTTTTTTGTGAATGTGTCTGAGAATATCCTTTCTCCAGCAGGGGCGTACCGACGAGCCTGTAGAGAGGCGAAATACGTATCTACGTCTCTGGGGAGGGATATGTTCGGACACGTTCACAAAAAATATTAATACTGAACCTGTATTTGTGTTCTTCACACCAGATTTTTAATAATATTTGATATTATTAAAAATACCTTTGTATTTTCCATAACATGTTTTAATACAATAACGAAACTTTTGGGGGGAGTTATGCCCTACACGACAAAAAACAAAATTTCTCATACAGCTAAAGTGCACCCTAGTGTAGATGTATGGGCAAGTAGATCGTCGGATTCATCTCTGGATTTCGTTTTATGCCCTTATTTCAAAAACGTTTTATTCTGGAAGCCCATAAACAATTTGCAACAAGTGCGGTACGCAACTGAAGAAGCTATAGCAAATGTGTAATTTATCACGACGAGTTCAGTGTTGTTTACAACATTTTTTTGAACATTTTCTTTGAATAATTTTCTTTGTACATAATTGTATTACTTGGAATATACGAGGTCTGTCCTTTTCCCGCTGAGCCTGGTAAAGTAAAACACAAAAAACATTTATTTATAATTTTTAAAGGTATTCTCCTCCACAGTTAATGCATTTTTGCATCCGTGAAAACCAATCTTGAAAACATTATCTCCAATCTTCTGGCCGTAGTTTGTTTATTTGATTTTTAAAGGCACCAACCGTTTCTTCAGCCTTAATTTATCCTTTACCCGCGGAAATAAGAAGTCATTAGGTAGCAGGTTTGGGCTATATGGTGAATGACCAAATATTTCTAGGTTTTGGGCGGTCAAATACTCAGTTGTTCGAGCGGTAGTGTGGGCCTGAGGCGTTACCTTGACATTCCTCTTGGACATTTTTCGCGAACATTTTGGAGAAGCTGAGGCAAACAAACAGTAGTATACAATTCTGAATTAACAGTACGTCTATTTTCCAGTGTTACAGTAGAAACACAGCCAGTAATTCTAAAAAATGTGTCGATCGTCTTCTTGTTTCAGTTTTTTTCACGGACAACTTTTGTTGGAACCGACTTATTCTCAAAAACCCAAACTGACGATTGTTGTTTTTTCGCGCGATCATAGCAGTATACCCATGTTTCATCACCTGTGGTGATGTACACCAATTGAGACGATTCACGGTCAAAGCGATCTAGTGTAGATCTGCACGATCTCACACGGTTTTCTTTTTGAATTGAAGTCAATTTGTGGGGAATTCACCGAGAACAAAGGTTACGGGCCTTTAAATGTTTGTATAAAATAACGTTAATTGCTTTCAAACCGATCTTTAAAATTACTTGAACGCTTCTGACAGTAGTATGCCGGTCCTCTTCAATCATGTTTGGAATAAGACCAATGTTTTTTTTCTGTAACTGCAGTTTTTGGCTTAGAAGCTGGAAAACTGTCGATTACGGTAGCGAAGAAACACGACTTGTCAGCAAACTCTTGATTGATTTCCTCAAAACATTCTTAACGGCTTAAGCCACGCTTGAAATAGTAAAAAATCACAGCTCGATAATGCTCGTTGTTCAGTTCTATGACTTATTGGTGAAAGGATTTTTTAAACTTATGCGACTTATAAACAATCAGGTATATTTGACAACCGTCACTATAACTAAACCTGTAAACAACTAGGTTGATAATGTCAAAAAAAATTCGTCGCAAAATATCATCGCCTGCTAGATAGTCTCACGGAAAGAGAATAGCCCTCGTAGGTTCGTAAAATTTGTTTCAAACTCGCAACTAAAGACCGGATTATATGCAAAATAGGATTTTTTTTAATTGCCTTATTTTATTCAGAAAACATTAAATAAACCTAGAAAACTGATAATTTTGTCGTTAAAGGGTATATCAACAAAATTATGAGCTTCCTGGGTTTATCTAAAGTTTTTTTGAATAAAATAAGGCAAAGATCTTTACTCACGACCACGTAAAATCAAACGAAGGAAGTGCGATTTCAAGTAAACTATTATTTATTATAAACCTAATAATGGTTATTAAATTAAGAATTAAAATGTTTGTTGTATTATAGCAAAACATAAAACCTCCACGCATTCAAAAATATGTTAGGAAAAGTGAACCAAGTCCCTAAGATTTTTTCACTCCATCTGAAAAAAATTAAATAAAATGTAAAAATTAGATTTTTCTTTGAGTTTAACTGTTTATTGTAATGCTTGTGCTTCCGCTCTAACCTTATTTTTCGTACATAAAATTTCATTTACATCAAATTCGTCTTCGCTGAAATTATTGTTATCTAAAAATGGAAGCTTTTCGTAATAAGAGTGCAATTCTTCTGAAATAAACACTTTCAATTGCTGATGTTGTCCGTATTTTTTTCGGTATGGATATTAATCCATGATAAACTTGTGTTGGACCAGTAACAGAATGGATTGCGTGCCGTCAAAATCTGTTGCAGCAGCATTGTAAGACGTTTTTACTGGAACAGTACATGGATGGTCTTTACTGAATTGCAATTCTCGCACTGGTCTGGTAGCAAAGCTGTGGAAGCTTTGAAAAAACTGCCACCAATTATAAAAAAGATCTTGCTTGCAGTCGTACACATCAAAAGGAGTTGGCTTAGATCTTAATGTCTTAAATACTTCAACTCATTGAGCAGGAATATCTACTGTTGATTTTTGATTTACCAATTCAAAATTCTTGTCGCACTCAAGATAAGAATGTCCTCTAATAGCAAAAATGTCACGAATACTTTCGAATCTGTTTTTCCCATGAATCAGGTTATGCAAAAATCTAATAATAGTACAATTTTTATTTTGCCCTGCGCATGAATCGCAAAATATACGCAGTGCAGTGCAGGTGTTTAACTTCTGGACTTAAAATTTCAAAGCAAAAATAATAATAGCTTAGACATCATCGGCTCCCTTTTTAGCCATTATTTGTGGGTATGTATTTCTGGGTAAAACATGTATATTTAAACTTATAAAAGTAAGTTGCGGTTTGAAGTAAACATCGTTTGTAGTTATGTTTGGAGTTGGAAAGTTTTTGCTAAAATCCATTGTTACAGCTTCGTAGTCCTTGCGTTGTCTAGAATGTTTCTTTCTATCCGTTCTCTATTATAAAATGATTAAACTTTCAACTTGCGCAATGTATTTTCCGTTTCAACCTGTTTCAATCTCTTGTTTAACATAATTTGTTTATCCATTTCTAATGGCCCAGTATTTTTCATTTGAGTTTCCAATTATGTTATTTTTATTTTTAGGGCATCGCAGGTACTACGGGTGTCAGACCTTGGATACCCAAATCTAATATTAAAGTCTTTGAGAAAAATATTTCTATACGTTACGTAACTCACAGTTTTCTGAGAGGATATTTTTTCAATGTACGTTCGGTAATTTTTTTTTTATATTTAGAGAATCAGGAAGATATAATCTTTTTGTATCTTTCAAATAGTAGTTTGATTTTCTTCCTTTGAAACTGTTTATACGTTCATGTATAATGTTTACTGCTTGCTGTGATATTTCGTGAGGTCGATCTGGATGGGTACCTCTTTTACCACGACAGTAATTTTCCTTTTCCTTAAGATATCCTTTCAAAGTTATGAGACGTCTGTTGGTGATTACATGTAAATTAATGGAAGCTGTTTGATTAAACCGGAAATTCTTTAAACAAGTTACCCCGAAAATTTGCAACATATTCTTCAATTCTCGAGTATCTTCTTTTTATATCATGTATGCCTGTGAGTCCACATAAATAACTATTTTATTCATTCCTGTCAGATATTAAATTAATAATGTCACACTTCTGACTATTTGTTACAGTATTATAACTAGGGACCGGACACGAGAGGCCGCTAACTCATCGCCCACGGGCGTACTATTGAAAATTTGTATCTTTAAAGAGTTTTTAATTTTATTTATATAATTGGAAAACAAATGGGTCGTGATCTATAACATACGAAATACATTTTTATTTGTTCATTTTGTAGTTCAAGTTGAGTAAAGGAGTATTAATATTAACTAGCAATATCTTCTCAAGGTTCTCTTCTGTAAAATTTGTTCTCTTTGAATGAAATACATCCTTGTAGATAGAAAACGTCCATGCTACATCCCAACTGGTTATAGGCGAATATTGGAAATATTCTTTTATTTCAGCGTATTTAGCAGTTATATTTTGAGGCATTGTCCCCATACACAATTGCCGCAATGTTATTAAATCTGGATTTTTATTAAAAGCTGGGCCTAACTCTTGCCAAAAGCCACATCCGAAGTCACTTGGAATATTTTTCAAATTATTAATAGGCACATCTAATGTGGTTAATCCATCATCTAATTTGAGATTTTGATTTTCAAAATAAATGATTAGTTTTGGCAATTTTCCAATGTGTTCCTGAAGAAAGTAAAACTGATTTTTTTTAAGTTTGGAATTTGTATTTGTTCCTTGCACTCAGAAATACTTCGAGCATCGTCGTTTAAACATGTAACTAAATTTTGTAAACTATCGCAATTCTCTGCATTAAAACTAGTAGCTTCCAACCATGTTCCCCATCTAGTTATTACTGGAGAGGGAGGCAGTGACAAAGATAGAAGTAAACTTGATGATATATTCGTAGATTCTGTGGAGAGCATGTGCTACAGAAGTAATATGCAGCATATTAGGATATGTTTTCTTTAATAGTCTGCCTGTTTTTAACATATATGCAGCACTGTCACTGACAAATAAAAGTATTTTTTCTTTGTACCTGTCGTCTGAATGAAGCATTTGATGCATATTCTCGTAAATGGTTTTGGCTACTATTTCCGCATCAACTGTATTTATAACTTTTGTTGCTATTCCATATGCGCTATATGGAATAGTTGAATGTACTACACCAGCTACAACATTTACCACACAGCGTCCTAATATATCGACAGTTCGTCCGCACTTATTCATAGGTAGTGATTTGAAAGATGGCTTCTAATGCGTTCTACTGTATTCGTGTAGCACTTCGAAACATAATATTTGCTGCGTAGTGTGGATTCATCACGAACATTTCGACCAATATATTTTTGGAGAAATGTTTTGGAGGTGGGATTGTTAAGTTTATTTAATGGAATATTTGCTGCCGTAAAAGTTTCACAGAGATCTTCATTAAAATTGTTAGATTTCAACGGGTCTAATTTCTGTGTATGTATTTGCGATGCTACGTGACGTTTTACGTGCGATTTGTTGGAATTTTTTAACGATATTTTTCAGACTTTGCATTGAATTTCGAAATGACTGGCAATGGACATACAATCAGTTTGACCCTTGATCCAACTCGCCTTTATTTCACAATGCCATTCTCGATGTTGTTCCATATCATATCTGAAAAAGTAACTTAAACAATGTTCTAGATCTAAATAAATGAGAATTAAAAATGTATGCGAAAGTTATTGAAACATAACGAAATTCACTGGACACTTACGTCAAAATAATTAGGAGAAGTAGATTCGATGAAACGATCTATTAAAAAAATTACGAAGTAGGAAATTTACAGTTAAAACAATGAAAAAAAGAAACTAACTCACCGTACTTTATTTATCTTACGAAATATTAACTAATAAATAAAATAAATTATAGAAACTTCTCACGCTTCGATCTACGCCTTTGAAGAAACAAATTTAACTTTAATATTGAAGTAATTTCGGCACAATTCAACGACATAAAACAGATGTGCGGTTAGCCTAATGAATATTGGTATTCAATAACTGCGTGTTGTACTTAGCAATGTTATAGATTATTTATATGGTCCATCGAAATTTCGGCATGATGCGTCCGGCCTCTAATTATAACATTGAAATTTCTTGCAGTTGCATATCTTTCCTACCGCCATTTCAAATGAATGGCTTCTTATTGGTTTTGGAGCGTCACTAATGCGACCATAACATTTTATTTTCGTGCTAAATGAATTAATGGTACATTTTCATAATTGCTTCATCAAAATAATGCACGTCACTAAAAGTTTAAATTAAAACTAAACTGTAATATACGCCTTCACTAAATTTAATATTATTTAATTCAAAAATCATCCCATATTTTAAAACGCATTGGTTACTTTGAACATCGGTCGCTTTACCGTAAAACATTGCCTTTGATTGTTTTTTAATACATGGACGCGGTTTTAATTGACTTAGATCTGTTTTTCGTAAATTTAGAGTTCACCATGTGAAAGAGCAAGTCCGAAACTATATGCAACTATATACAGGGTGTCCAGAAACTCTCCTGACAAACGAAGACCGGAGATTCCTCTGATAATTTTAAGACAATTAAACCCAATTCAGTTCTTTGAAGATGGCGCCTTGTATTTATTTTTTTTTAAATTCCTCCAGAACGCTTCTATTTA
Source organism: Melolontha melolontha (assembly GCA_935421215.2). NCBI lineage: Eukaryota > Metazoa > Arthropoda > Insecta > Coleoptera > Scarabaeidae > Melolontha > Melolontha melolontha. Next base: position 92,783,995 of record OW285239.1, read on the forward strand.
GAAAAACAAAAACTGGTATGCTTATTTATCCTCCAGAGATGAATCGATTACATCAATTGCGAATTTCTAGTACCGGTCATAGGCGTCCGTTTTGGGTAGGTCAGCGGTTATTTTAAGGCATAACTTTTTTGTCTTTAACTTTTAAGCATTTGTGACACTAGATTATTAAATTTTCAGGTATTCCAGTACTAAAATATACTCTTACTTTAAGTCGGTAGGATACACTGTTTTCTAGAAAAATCGATTTGTAAATTTTTCGTTTTTTCTTCATTAAAGTTCAATTTATTATGTACCTACTTATTTTTAGCGACGAAGTTGGCTTGGACTATCAAGGCATGGATGAAAATTAATTTAATAAATTAAAAACAATTTATTTATTACAATGGAACGAAACTAACAAAAAAAGAACAAGTATCAAAGGTAGATTGTTACAAAAGTTGCTCGATGTGATGACCATTAGTCTCTATGCATAAGTTTACCCTTTTGCTTAGAGAACGCCGAATTCTTGCAAAAATTCCAAAGTTATTTCTAAATTCGTTGCAAGCATTTTGTATCCTTAGCCAGAGTTGTGCGCGATATCGGAACGGAATAAACAAATGCTTTTATGTATCCCCAAACAAAATAATCGCAAGGATTCAAATCCGGCGACCTTGCTGGCCAAGCAACTGGACCGCCTCTTCCAATCCAATGGTCTTCGTAGTTATTATCTAGAAAGTCTCGTACATTCCTGCTAAAGTGGGCCGGACAGCCGTCCTGTAGAAACCATAAGTTTTGCCGAATATTTAAATAAACGCACCTCATCTAACAAATCAGGTAAAATATTTTGCAGGAAATGGAAGTAATCAGCACCATTTAAACGAGCAGGTAATTCCACAGGTCCAAGTAGATAATCGTCAACTACTCCTATCCAGACGTTTATGCTAAACCTATGCTGATGCTTAAATTCTTGAACAACGTGGGGATTGTCACCAACGTACGAATAATAATGTGCATTATGTACATTAAAAATTCCATTTTTTGAGAATGTAGCTTCGTCACCAAACAAAATGTTCCTGAAGAAATTTTCATCTTATCTTGATTTTTCTGATTTTGTAACCATCCAGCGAATTCTACGCGAGCAGGAAAATCTCCTTCTAGCAGTGCTTGCACCTTTGTAAAATGAAATGGATATAAATTTTCTTTGTGTAAGATATTTCCTACGGAAGATTTTGAAATTGTGGGGTACATGGCAGATAGTCTTCGAACGCTAATTTCTGGATTTTCCTCAACTTCCATTAAAATAACATCTTCATGTTCTGCTGTTACATCATTATGTCTCCCTGTTTCATTATTTTTTGGGACCACTGAACCTGTTTCTCTTAATCGTTGATGAAGAGCTGTAAATGTTGAGTGAGTGGGGTGCTGACGATTGGGAAATTTTTCAGCGTATCTACGTTGCGCCGCTCGAGCGTTACACCTCATTTCGCCATAAACTAAATGCATATCGGCGTATTCCTCATTAGTAAAAACCATTTTTTTTTTTCAATTGAAATCGTTGTGTTTGAATAACACAAAGTAAAAAATGAAAAGATAAACTTCGCGAACTGACAACAATTTGACAATGAAAAACGTAGGTTTTACTTCTGTTGGCAGTTCAGAGCTAACTATTGCAAAAGATAAAAAATTGAACTTTAATGAAGAAAAAACGAAAAATTTACTAATCGATTTTTCTAGAAAACGGTGTATCCTACCGACTTAAAGTAAGAGTACCTTTTAGTACTGGAATACCTGAAAATTTAATAATCTAGTGTCACAAATGCTTAAAAGTTAAAAACAAAAAAGTTATGCCTTAAAATAACCGTTGACCTACCCAAAACGAACGCCTATGACCGGTACTAGAAATTCGCAATTGATGGAATCGATTCATCTCTGGAGGATAAATAAGCATACCAGTTTTTGTTTTTCTAAATAGAAGCGTTCTGGAGGAATTTTAAAAAAAATAAATACAAGGCGCCATCTTCAAAGAACTCTAGCTCCCTTAGGAAGCATTTTCGGACTAGGTGAATTTGGGTTTAATTGTCTTAAAATTATCTGAGGAAACTCCGGTCTTCGTTTGTCAGGAGAGTTTCTGGACACCCTATATAACCCATTTCGCGTTTTAACGTAACTTAGATTGTTTTTCCAGTGTACCATTCAGATGTCTTCCATATTTATATAAAATATTGTAGCCCGAAAAGATAAATATAACATGAATGACCAAACAAGACAATTTCTCAGGGTTACCAAATTGAATATTTGTTTTAATAATTTATAGTCAATTTGTTGTTTTCTTTAAATAACCGCAGCAGAGAAACTTTCTGCATGTAAAGATAGTAGGTAATTTATGGTAGTTTAGAATCTTGATGACGTATAATTTTTACATCCAGCGCTTTTAATCATTCTGTGTCTCATTAGTTTCATTACTCGACGTTTCGTCAACGTTAAGATGAAAGAATAAGGTTAGAGACCACGCAATATTACTTCAGTTTATTCTGCTTACAAAATAAGAAAATATTTTGAAACTATTTTAATATTTTCATTCACATATTCGTACACTATCGTTTACCATGTGTTCTTAATAGTATCTTTTTCTGTCTCAATTCACTCTGGTTAGACTGAGAAATAATTTCTCGATATGAGTTCGATCAAAAGTCATAGTTTTCTCAAGGTATCGTCAATCTCATTGCGTCTATAATTTACTATTTAAATATAGTAGTATATATCTCGTAATTTAAATCTAAAATTTAATAATAATTTAGCAAATTCAAAACGATAACGTCTGTTTCTCTTTCCTTTACAGAACTTTTAGGTGATATTTGTATAAACAAAGTGTGGTCGATATAATTAAACTTGTGATATTATTTCTGTGGCATTTTACCATTAGCCTCTAATAACTCTAATATATGTACGAAAGTGTAGTAAATTGAAATTGTAGCTAATAATATCTATTTTATTATTATTTTGTACCACTTTATGTAAATGAAGGTAAGATATTCAATATTGCTAAGTATTTCATATTTATACACATGTTAGCACAATAATTATCACATCGTAAATGATAACATCACTATAATAAATGCGTTAATCTTATTCCTAAATATTGTATCTTCCCATACAATTTCGGTGCACAAAAATAAACAATAATAAATAAGATATCTGTTGACACTAATCACCTAACCTATCACCTGTGGCGTTCATTTTATTCCAGGTGTGGTACCTCAGCAATGTGTCTTGGGTCCTTTTCTTTTCAGTCTTTCGGCTCAGCTTTAGTACCGAAAACGGTTCAAATATAGAGATTAATATTGCAAATCGTGATTCGTATATACATATATGTGAGATGAGAAGCAGGGGACTATATATTACATACGTTGTAAATGTATGTATATATATGTATATGAATGCGGTATATACCTGGTTTCTGTGGCTCAATGTGTCAGTTCGTTGCCAGATCCGAATGTGTTAGTTTCGTAAAGTCAGGCACTCAGTATTTAGAACATCGCGATATCCTCTCGAAGTGTTTTTCTCGCCGCTTCCGATAGTAATTGTTTAATGTGTAATTGCTGTTTTTATAGTTCTTTTAATTTATTAATTAAGACTTTTCATAACGACCAGTGAGTAGTACTTTTTTTCTTACATTTTTATTAGAATTATTCTTTTTAATTTATGACAATTTAACTGACATAATTTCCGTAAATTATGTTAGTTCAACAAAAATATTTGCTTTTAAGAAATAGATGTTTTCAACCGATCGAAAAAAAACTCAAATACATATTCTATCTACAGTGGTTTATTATGTATTTAAAATTATATAAACTTTTAGTTTTAGTATTAAAGTATTTCGAAATAAAAATATTTGTAGTACATATTTATATATATATTGAGTTCTAAGTTATCAATAGGATATTAAACACCAATAGATGAATAGAGGTCTGTTGTTATTTTAGAAGTAATTGCCAGTTATCTACCTTGGAAAATCTTAATGTAACTCAATCTAAATAATTTTATACATACCGAACAAAATTATTAAATCCTGGTTGAATTTTAGGAATAGTGAAACTCATAATCTATCTCGTGCCCGATAAGATTAAATTATCCTAGGTCTTAAAAGTAAACTTTTAGTTTACAGTATTTCGATACATAGAGAATATACTCTATTAACGGCCTATTAAATTACTGACTTATCAATGGCATTTATCAAGGTAGAATTAACAAGAAATCTGACATTAGCGTAATATAATACATAATAGAGAATTATAATGTAAACCCTCAATTTTATCAATCAGATTTTTATTTTTATTAGTATCTAGAAATGTTTACTTTCTGTTATAATGAATTAATTAAAATTAAATTTTCTATTTAATGGGTAACTGATTAAATGTTCTTTAAATCTAGTCAACGTGATGCTATTTTATTGGCTTTCCTAGTTTTTGTTTTTTTATTAGTTTTTTTTTTTCACAAATCACTTTACAAATGTGATTGATGAAAACGAATTATACTTCAAATATTTTTATTTCAGTAAAAAGGCCAGCCGCGAGGTAATATTAATAGGCTCAGTAGCTACAGTAATAGACTATCGAGCCTATTAATAACAGCAAGGCTACCTTTATATAGTCAAAAATTATATTGAGATAAATTAACTAGAAGAGCTCGGAAGTTTTCAAATTATACTGTACACATATGTAACGAGTGACCATCAATCACTAAATTTTTTTGCAGGCAGGCAACAATTCTGCAACTTTATGTTTATATACCAAATTTAATTTGATAAAAAATTTGACATAGGAAAAGCCAAATGACAAATAAATCAATCAGTTGTTGCTTTTACTTTCAAAATGGCTTAAACTGACGTGTAATAGTATATTACAAAACAAGTTTCATAAGGCACCATTTTGCCGCACGAGATCAGTTTAGAAAACGAGCCGCGATAGCGGCGAGTTTTCTATTTTCTAAAGAGCGAGTGCGGCAAAAGGCCTTATGAAACGAGTTTTTTATACTATTTTTTCTATTTTGCGTTTTTTACATTAATAAATTGCTTAAATTGGAATTATTTAATTTGAAAGTTCAGAGTTTAATTTTTATATAAAGAATGCAGTTGGTCACATTGATACTTGACATTTTCAAATTTAAATCTTGCTATCCGCGAAGTATATTATATTACATATTATTTATAATTTTCGTTAACATTACTTGATATTTCATTTAAAAATATAAACATGAGTGACATAGAAACATATATATGTTGTTGTCAATTGTATACAACATACGTTGTTTGTGTAAAATACGGACATATATCATATCTGTCAAATGTACATCAATTCTTAAAAACAAATGACAGCAATGGTATTTATTTCTGTATTCGAACAACGCCAACATTGAAAAATGAAAGAAAGTGTATCGAAATGAAGCTCATTTCGATACTGTTTTGGGTTTCATAATGAGTTCATTTCGAACGCAAAATAGAAAAAATACATTTATTGTAATGGTCTATTTTGGAAGCAACTTGCAAAATGTAGGATGCAATGTTCCAAGTAGTTCACTTGTAATAAATTTATCGAAATGTATCTAGAACAAATTGAATTTAATACGTTTTTAACACATTCGTAATGAGGCTAAGGATAAGTATACGGGTGGTTCCACTATTGTTACATCGGATATTTTGACGAATACGAATTAAATTATTGACCAAAATCCTCATATTCCTGAACGTAGTCCAATCCAACTAATAGGTATGCTTCACTTAACAATTAATCTGTTCTGTTAACCTTCCCTGCATACATTTTAGAACTTTCCTATGAACCTTCTCGGAAGAACCTGAAAAAACAGCTACATATGTGCCCTTTAATCGTCCATAAAATTCAAGTTTATATAACGGATCTGGTTTTTTCAACTACATAATATGGTACAATCATCATCTACATACTACATATACATACATACATAATAACAATGACTTGCAAAATATTACTTTCTATTCCGATGAAGCATGGTTTCACTTGTGTGATTAGGTTGATTAGCAGAATTATATATAGATCTTTGTCGGCAAAATTATTGTTTGGGTGGAAATCAGTATAACGAATTATTGGGCTAATGTTCTTTCAAGAAACAACAAACACATAAAAATTGGAAACCATTATTTTAGAGTAATTTATAAATTATTTGGATAACATATAATTAACTAATGGTTATTTCCAACGGGATCCTGCCACACCAGATACTCTACTGACAATTATGAATTATTTACAGCAATTTTTCCTAGATCGTTTTGTAAGTGTAGGTTTATGGTCAAGTGATCCGCCTTATTCGTTTTTGTGTTTTTTTCATTCCCTTATTTATAAAACGATATATTTCGAAATCCCATTAAAAATTTGCAAGAATCACGATGAATTGAAGAGGCTATTGTAAATGTGCTATTTATCACGAGTTGTGTGTGTTGTTTACAAGTAAGAAGCCAACATTTTGACCATTTTCTTTGAGTAACTTTCTTTGTACATAGTTGTATTATTTGCAATGTAGATCTGATATCAGATAATATCGATTTATTAATAATTCTAACCATATGTCATTCATATTTATATAAAATACTAGTTGACCCGACAGACGTTGTACTGTCCAAATTTCGATAAATTTGTTTGTGATCTTTTTGTGAAATATATAATTATTTCGGCCTTTACTTGATGAAATTCCATTATAACTATTATCAGGATAAAATAAAACAAATTTTAATGAATATATATATATGTCTGATGAAGCTCAGGTTGGAGCGAAACGATCGTTGCAGTGTCAATTAAAAAGTGAAATTCATTAAAATTTGTTTTATTTTATCCTGATAATAGTTTTTGTGAAATTTTGAAAAGCTTTTGGAAATGTGTAAACAAAGTAAAAATGGGAAAAAACGTAGTTCTGAGTAATCATTGTATCTAATAACGATTTTGGTCATCGATATTCAATTTGAGGAGGAGTATAGGCAATGGTAAATTTTACATGCGAGATGAATTCTTCACGAAACAACACAAAACTAAAAACAAATGTAATTTTATTTTAATTTAGGGTAAAATGCGTTTTTCCTTATCCAAGTATGTGTTTTTATTACGTTACTGCAATCTGTAGAAAATTTTATATTGTAAAAATCAAGAATAATAACAGATAATTCGTATGTTGTACGTAGTCTTTCTGGGACCGTTTAATTTGATGTATACGTCATTAAAATCAGATAATAAATAAAGACGTTATAGCTTTTGGAAATTTTTGTGTAAGACAATTTTTAAAATCGAAGAAAAATGCGATAAAATATTATATATATATATAATATAATAAATATATAATATAATATATAAATATATAAATATATAATATATAATATAATAAATATAATATAATAAATATAATAATATAATAAATTATATATAATATAATAAATTTTGTCATACTGTTTTTATTATTTTTATTTTAAATTTAAATTTTAAAATTCTCCTTTATTATGCTCTTGATAATTACTGAAATGTGGATGTAAGACAATTTTTAAAATCGAAGAAAAATGCGATAAAATATTAAATAATCCGTTTGTCATATGAACTTAATAAAGAATTACTTTATCGCTTTTTAATAGCGCAAAAGATAATTTTAGAACTGATTCATATTTAAAAATGAAGTTTCATTTATTTTAAGATCATTAATTTGACCATAAATATTTTTTGTCCACACAAATACTTGATGAAAAACATGTATAGATCGTATGTAATTAAAAGCGTTAAACTATGGTATAAAAAATAAATATTACTAATTTATGGTATGCGTTTATGAGCTTATGAGATGATAACAATTTTTTTTATTTTTATTTGGTGGTCACAAATTTTAATAATTTTTGTTTTCTGAAATTATCTTTTACCCTTCTGCTACGTAATAGGATGTATGTTTCCTACCAACAAATTACAAGTAAACCAACATGTAATTATTAATAATCAAATATATTAAGATTTTTCTAAAACGATATCTAGTTTAATTCGATAAGAGAGAAAAGAAAGTAATATAATTTTTAAATTTTTAATAACTACCCAATAATAAATTAATTTAATAAAAGTTTAACGGATTAAAAAGTTTTTTGGTACATGGTAGTGGTACAGTATAATTATTTAAAAATAGTTAACATTAGGGAGGAGAAAGAACACCAGATAATAATAGAACGGCTACAGTGCACTTGTTTGTATTTATAATTCAAAATCAAGGTTATGTAAGAAGTAGACGATAGCAATTATTAATAGAGCAGCCACTGATAGCTAACTACTTTCCACCACAACTTCTCTCGCGAAACTATTACAATGTTTAATGAGTTCGGTGTTGTGAACTCGATGAAAGTGAATGCTTTCAGGTGTGTTAACCACCTGTCGGAGGGACGTTTTACGTGTTTCTTGTACATGCCTGATTTATATACAGGATATTGTCAAGTGACATGTGTTTTTAAGAGGGTTAGTTTGTTGTATATCAAAACTGTAAAGGATCTCCTTTTTCTCACAAAGGACGTATGGTTGTGTTATATATATATATATTTTTCTCGTTATACATATTTTGAAATACGAATGTATATAAAAATATAACGTGACTGGTGCTACAACTTTTATCACAACTAGAATTTTATAACACAAAAAATAGAACATAAAACCCTCATTATCCTCTAGTAGGCTTTGATTTAACTTTTGACGTTTATTACAAATTAATTACTGAATTCTCAGTGTTTGACGTACCCATCGAACAAATGAAAGTGGAGCAAAGATATGCGAGTTAGGAGTGCATGTAAAGACGAATTTAAGGTATTATGCGGAGGGCCCGGAATCCATATTATTCAAAATTTCAAATAATTCATGTGTTAAATAAAAATCACCAGTAATATGTGTTAAACTTTTACGAATATTATTATTATTGTATATTCGAGTGTATATTATATTATGCTAACATTACAATAATACAGATATTATTTATTGATAAATATATGAATTTCCGAACCCTGATTAAACATATGTACTTATTGCATATACATATATTGCTTACTCTGGGAAATTTGTATTTACGTTTGTCTATATATCATATTTTTATCCACATCTTATTTATATGCATTTTATAGAGGCACAAATTAGGAATATAACATTAATAGCCATAGCAACCATTCTATTATCTATCACATTTAACTCAATGTGAGCAAAATTTTGTTACTTGTTATGGTTTGTTATTATTATGGGTTACCGAAAAATAATTAGTAATTGATGCACTAGTAAAACATACCGTAGTATAATAACATTTTCAACACTAACAAGTTTAGAGTCTGCCACACATGTTTGCTGATACATCTTAAAATTCTAAACATTTGTAAAAATATATTAGTGTTATATTTTCTTATCGCACCCATAAATTTTCCAGTCACCGATAAGTGATAAAAAGCCCCGGCATATAAATATCGCGCTAAACACTAACAAGTGTAATACTTGATGCCCTTTAAATTCTATACACACGCAAAGAATATAACGATTAGAAGAAGTGTGTTATCGAAGGTGTGGTTGTTTAAAGTAAACATAACCGGTCACCCACTTGAATACTTTCCCTCGATAGGCCAGCGTGTTTTTTTTTTAAATTACACGTTAGTGTTATCTTAACCTATTGATTAATGACCAGTGTCTCTAGTAATGTAGAATAATTTTCGCCGCCCTTGATTTGGCCGCCTGTGTGCCTTGCACACATGCACACACCATTACGGCGCGGGACTGCCCAGTTGATAGTTTATCACGATGTAGTGATTGAGTGGCATAAAAAATTCAAAGACGGTGGTGAATCAGTGTCCACCAATTTCAAGGATTGATTCAGAAATTGCAGAAATTAATGACTCGATCCAAAGTGATCGTTGGATTGGCATATATCGGACTTCTGACGTTAATTTATCTTATGGTTCCACTCAAAAAATTTTTCATTCAGATTTAGGGTACCGAGAGGTCACGGCAAAATGGATTCCAAAAGTGATGACCACTGAATAAAAAGCCAATTGAGTGATAATTTGTCAGCAGTGGAAAAGGCAACTGCAACATCATCCACAGTTTTTAAACAATGTCGTTACATGTAATAAGAGTTGGTTTTATCATTACGACCATGAATTTATGCAATGGAAGCACAAAGGCAGTCCAAGACCGCAGAAGGCGAAACTATTAAATGCGCGGGTAAAGTAATGCACTTAATTTTTTTGAATAAATGTGGCGTTATTTTTGATCACATTGTATCTAGAGAAGGTAGAACGTCGATTGGATCCTGCATCACGACAATACTCCGGTCCACAGATCAGCTACTTGTCAACCAACACTTGAAGAATTGAGGGTGAAAATTATCGTTCATCCTCCCTACTTACCTAACCTTGCTCCATTTGTTTCCTGAAGTCAAAAAACAATGCGAGATCGAAAATTCGTGTATGTGTGTGTAATGTTATCATTTCCACGGAAATGGCTAATTGTACAGCAAATTATCATTAGGGCTTTCTTTTATATTCTGTTTCTGGATTGACTGTATAAAACTACGTTAAGAAATCGCGCGACAACAATATGAAGACTTTTTACCATTTTCACGGAAATGGTTAATTGTACAGCAAATTGTCATTAGGGTTTTCTTTTGTATTCTGTTTCTGAATTCACTGTATAAAAATCCGTTAAAAATATGCATTATTATTAGAAATAAGGCACCTTAAAAACGAAACTTCATATTTTTTTAAGTGGAAACTACCTACTGATTCTTGTCATTTTATTACTTCTGCATCTTTTAATTTTTTTTTTTCTGAAGGAGTAATTCTCCTTACATATTGTATATGTGAATGTATTTGTCACCCGATTTTCGATTTAAATATTGTTCTGCTTCCATGTGCTTGACTACAGTCCTTTTCACTTCTTTAATCTTCTTTCATTCAACTTATATGCCCATGCGATTTAAATCTTTATCTTTTATTATTCTCACAATGGCTTGACCTCTTAGTATTTCAATTAATTTTGTTCAGGATTCATAAATCTGGGCATTATCCATTATATATATTTGTTTCTACTCCCATGTAATTAATTTATTAAACATTTACTACCTGTACTCTAATGAGGTTCATTGGGATACAGATCACCATATTGTTCTACTATTGCATCAGTGCATGCTAATGCATCCATCAGCATATATACATAATCTACACATATATCACAAAAGAATAACATACACTCGGAATTACATTTGAAATTTTGAAAAATTACTGAAATGCCGTCGTTTTGTTCAGTTGAGGATTATTTAAAGAACTGAAAGGATAAAGTTCGTTTCTTTGGATCTCCGCTGATCTGGACTTGTCACTGGGGTGTAGAAAAAGTAACAACAATATTCGGTTAATATCAACTATTGCTATTAGCATTTGAAAAAACTAAATTTTGACAATTTGGTCACCTACTCTATTGCTTCTGTCATTGTCCTACTATTTATTTAATAGTTTGTATATAAACAATGTAATCAAAAACGAAAAATAATAGTTCTTTTTTTTAACTTTGATTTTTCAACATTTATATGTAATAGTTTTCGTAACAATTCGTTTGATATAACCATTTTCAACATAGTTGCAATTTAAAATAAATAAATTTTGTAAATAAAATGCAATTGTTTTCGTTATTATAGCTGGTCGTAGAAAAAATAGTGTTTACAATTCTTATTTAATGGCTATTAAGACACACTTACTACACTCATTTTCAGCTCGTGGCGTAACCCTGATACTCGTGTCTTAATAGCCATCATTAAATGCTCATTGCATAATATACTATTTTCATGGGTATATTTTCCAAATTTTTTCATATAAGTACTCATAACTATGCTGTGTCCAAATTCAAGGGTTCACAGTTTCCCTCGCGTCTACAAATATAGTCAGTCACGAAAGTTTTTGTACACCCCTAATAAATTGAAAATTCCAAATGTAAACATTTGGTATTTCTATTGAATGAAGTTAAATGTCACTAATTGCAATATGAAAGCTATAGTAAGCAATAAAAAATATTTAAGGTTTTGTTGAATTTTCATAGCTTTTCTGATTGCAGCTAGTCTTTTGGAATTGAATTTGACTAAATTCTTTGTAACTAGTAGATATATTTAGGTATTCCCGCACAACATTAGTTGTGTCCCTATGCAGACCCTTATAGACCAAACTATTAAAAAAAGAGTACACCAAATATACAACACTGCAGACACCAATAAAAATTTGAACAATGGCACAACATATATCACAATTCCATATGTTCCACAACTATCGGAAAAAATTAAATACACTTTAAAAAAATATGATATAGCTACAACATATAAACTTAGTAATACTAATAAACATTTATTTTCAAAACTTAAACCTAAAATAGAAAAAACTCGAGAAACACATGTCGTATATAAAATACCATGTCGCGATTGCGATAGTTACTACATAGGCCAAACGAAACAATATTTATACAAAAGAATACAAGCCCACAAATACTCTAGAACAGACAAAACTGCATTGTCTACACACAAACTACAACGCGATTACCATTTCGATTTTGAAAACACACAGATAATTGATAAAGAACAACACACAGTGAAAAGACAAATTAAAGAAATGATCAGTATTAAACAGGAAAAAAATTCAATTAACAACAGAAATGATATAAAAAATTTAAGCAGTATATACTATAATTTAATTTTGTAACGATCTACAATTTACCATCATTTTATATATATTTTTTTTTGTTATATACCTTATGTTATTTAAATATCATTTAAATATAATATACTTTTGCTTATCATGCTGACTGTTCCGTGTTTTGATTCCTGTCTAGTTGTCCGAGCAGGTTTTCGTGGTTTTCCTTCTCGTTTTGAGCGAATGCCGACAACTTTGCATCTTAAGTCGCTCCACGGGCGCATACGTAATAATAACTCATGTCTTGCTTTTCCCTGCCTATCCCTGTTTTCTGTTTTTTGCTGATGTGGTCCTCTACTGGGTTGTAGCCTAGCATATGCGCTACAAAACTCTAGGGGGGGTCTGCCCGTTGGGCAGTCAGGTGCCATTCCGCCTTTCCAGCAAGAGTGAGGAACCATGCTACGCGGCGCTATCTCGTCGCCGCGCAATGCACACCACTAGGACCGGTCCTGGGCGGCAACCTGGCTAGGCTGCCGTTAACAGCACACACACGTTCGACGTGTGTGCTATGCCCCCGCTTCGGCGGAAAACGTTAAGATGGCACAAGTGTGACCATCGTCGACCGAGGTAGCCACTAAGAGTGTTCCCTTGGTTAGCGATGAGCAACCCCGTACAGAGTGCGCTTCGCCTGTCTGCGCCTTGCCTCGTTGGGGCGGGGGTCAGGCCGTCGAAGTACTGCACGGAATTGTAAAGAAGTTGTCGGGAAAGGGTTGGCGGCCCTACGCAACGGCTGGTTATCCGACCTCTCTAAATTCATGCGACCGATCACTAAACACACGCACGAACGCACCGACATACAAAACCCTACACTTACGCTCTCACACAAAACCACACACCCATAGAGAGACGCAAGCTGCCAGCAGCAACCAACACACAAGTTCATACCCAGAAGGAGACACAAATTGCTAGCAGCGAACAACACATATGTTCACACCTTGTTATCTATTTTTTGGAATACTAAGGCATGATTTATTATTATTACTAGAATGTATCTTTGAATAATTTAAACCATAGCAACTTAATTACTTGACATTTATATCCTGTCATTCATATTTTGTATTCTCTTGATAAAGGCGTACACAGCCGAAACATGTAGAGTTTTTTAAATACATATATTTTGAAGTAATATACAGACCTTTAATCGCCTACTGATTAGGTTTACTATATATATATATATATATATATATATATATATGTATATATATATATATATATATATATATGTATGTATATATATATATAAAACAATTGATAAATTATTGGAGTTTTTCGGCTTTTATATGAAATATTTACAAATATCAAACTTGTATGTATGTAATTGCAAAGTAAGTTAGGATGTAAACATTGCTGTCTACAAATTACAAAGCAAATCATACGAAATTTTTAATTGAAAAATATTGTCTACGTTGGGACTTGAACCCAAGCCTACAGTTTGCCGGACTGTCGATTTTACCACTTAAGCCACGATAGACCTTGGTTCAATCTATTTAGAAATGCATTATAAAGTAACAGTGTTAATGAATCAGATGTCAGTTATTGCATTTCGAAATAGCTTGAACCAAGGTCTATCGTGGCTTAAGTGGTAAAAGCGACAGTTCGGCAAACTGTAGACTTGGGTTCAAGTCCCAACGTAGACAATATTTTTCAATTAAAAATTTCGTATGATTTGCTTTGTAATTTGTAGACAGCAATGTTTACATCCTCACTTACTTTGCAACTACATGCATACTAGTTTGATATTTGCAAATATTTGATATAAAAGCCGAAAAACTCCAATAATTTATCAATTGTTATATTTAATAAACGGCTAAGATGTTATCTAAACACTCATATAGCTATGGAGTAATAATTAGCAATTTCAAACATTCAAATCTGACATTGCTCTCAAAATACTGACATCTGCTTTCAATAACTGACATCTGCTTTCAAAACAGGCATCTGATTTCAAATCTGACGTTTGTTTTCATAACAGACATCTGCTTTCAAAACAGACATCTGCTTTCAATAACTGACATTCAGACATCTGCTTTCAATAACTGACATTTGCTTTCATTAACTGACATCTGTTATCAAAACTGACATCAGCTTTCCAAACTGACCTCTGCTTTCAACTTGACATCTACATTCAATATCTGACATCTGATACATTAACACTGTTACTTTATAATGCATTTCTATATAGATTGAACCAAGGTCTATCGTGGCTTAAGTGGTAAAATCGACAGTCCGGCAAACTGTAGGCTTGGGTTCAAGTCCCAACGTAGACAATATTTTTCAATTAAAAATTTCGTATGATTTGCTTTGTAATTTGTAGACAGCAATGTTTACATCTCCACTTACTTTGCAATTACATACATACTAGTTTGATATATGTGAATATTTCATATAACAGCCGAAAAACTCCAATAATTTATCAATTGTAATATTTAATAAACGACTAAGAAATTATCTGAACACTTATATATATATATATATATATATATATATATATATATATATATATATATATATATATATATAATAACTTCGTGACCTTGGTATGATATGGTAAACCTAATCAGTAGGCGATTAAAGGTCTGTATATTACTTCAAAATATATGTATTTAAAAAACTCTACATGTTTCGGCTGTATACGCCTTTATCAAGAGAATACAAAATATGTATTTTGTATTCTCTTGATAAAGGCGTATACAGCCGAAACATGTAGAGTTCTTTAAATACATATATTTTGAAGTAATATACAGACCTTTAATCGCCTACTGATTAGGTTTACCATATATATATATATATATATATATATATATATATATATATACTATAATATAATATAATATATATATATATATATACTATAATATAATATAATATATATATATATATATACTATAATATAATATATATTTTTTATTGCTTGATTTATAAACAGTGCAGAATACTTGTTTTCGGTTAATATGGTTTTGACTTTTTTAATATTTTTTTTTTCTGTGCTTGGTGTGTGACAGTTTTATGGCGCGATCGGTTAGGTTATTTATAACGCTTTTTTTATATGAGTATGGAACATTCGAATCATACTGCGTGTATCTGAAAGATGTGGTTAGTTTGTTATACCAATTAGTGTAGATGTATCACTGATCATTGTAATTGATATTTATATCTAAAAAGTGTTTACTGGTTTCAGTTTCTATGGTAAAGTGTATTCTTTCATGGAATGTATTGAATTTGTTGAGAAGTTGTAGCTGTTTATTTGTTGGTATGCATGTAACTATGTCATCTACATACCTTTTGAAAAATACGGGTTTGAAATCTAGAGTGTCGAGTATGTTTGTTTCTATGTGCTCCATAACTAGGTTTGCTATGGGGCCTGCTATGGGACCCATGGCGATTCCGAAAGATTGTTTGTAAAAATTGTTATCGTATTTGAAATATGTGTTATGTAGGCAAAATTCTATGCCTTTAATGAATTCTTTTTTAGAAAGAGTGGTATCCCCTTGCAACGACTGCATTGAATTCTATATCGGACAAACCAAACAATATCTAAACAAACGATTACAGGCCCATAAATACTCAAAAACTGATAAACAGCTCTAGCTTTCCATAGAATCGAGTTGGACCATCATTTGAACTATGGCAATACCAAAATTATAGAAAAAGAAACTAACGCAAAAAAAAACGAGAAATCAAAGAAATGATACACATTAAAAAAGACATCAATTGCATCAATTACAGAAGCGATATCAACAACTTAAGCCATATACCGCCTAATTCTGAGTAAACGCAACGATCCGAATATATGAATATTTCTCCCGCTTCGAATACAATTCCCCTGAAGGCTGTAGGCGCGTCAACATCGATGTCACACAAATAGCAAGCGCCAATTAAGTTGGCGCGAGGAGGGGGTTTAGCAACAGACTGTTTTGTGATTGGCTTAACATCGATGTCATACATATAGCAAGCGCCAATTAAGTTGGCGCGAGGAGGGGGTTTAGCAACAGACTGTTTTGTGATTGGCTTAACGCGTCCAGGGGATTTTTATTCGGAGCGGGAGAAATATTCGTACATTCAGGCCGTTGCGTTTGCTCAGAATCAGGCGGTATACTACAACATAATCAAGTAATGATCGACATCTTACCAAAGCATAAACACACACATCCACGCGCGTACGCGCGCACACATTAAGCTAAAAACATATTTCCGAACGTCGTCAAGAGAACATAACTATTATACGATACACCAGTTTCAAATAACATTATAGCGAGAATATAATAATTTTAGTAGCGTCAGTAGCGTCTACAATCATTTATGTATAATTTTATAATTAAACAATGCTGCGCTGTAATACGTATACACATATATTGTGGAAGCTTCGATTGCAACAATTATGATGACACACATCAAGGAATAGGTACTCAAATAACAATATAATGTCTAGCACATCTGAAACTTTAAAATTATCATTATGTAACACAGTAATTCTGTTTTAGTAGAATTGTACCATGGAAAAAGGAAAAAGATTTCCGAAACATGTTTGGTAAAGATAAATAAACACACCTGTAATTTTGAAACATCAATTGTTTTATTAGACCTATAAAGCGCCAAAAAACAAATCTACGGAAGTACTATTGAAACATAAGGTTACTAAAAAATTATTCTATATATATAGAGAGAGAATTATATATTTAAGATAATTATACTTTTACCTGTTTCGGTAATTATTGCCTTGACAATTTTTATAATTGTATGTTTACATTTACAAAACTCTGAAAAAGCAATAATTTCCGAAACATGTAAGAGTAAAATTATTTTAAATATATAATTCCAATTAAAACAGACCTTAAATCACCGAAGAAATAAAATCTCCTATAGTATGCAATCAAGATTTGAATTTGTCTTAATCGAAAACGAATATAACGTTATTTCAAAATGCATTTACTTTTTATGGAGCACTTGCAGCAAGTATATCCAATTTTCGTGTAATTCTACCTTGTCTGAAAGTGTTTTTACTGGAAATGTTACTTAATTGATGCCCACAAATTGTCTGTGAATGACAGAGCTTCTATTACAAAAATCTAGAATTCGAGCCGATCTTATAGAAACCTTTGATGATTAGACGTACTAATTATACTGTATCTCAATCAACCGACACGAGGATCCTTACTTATACACTTCCTACTTTATTGATTTATCGTTTTCTAGATATACAACGAACCAAGAGTCTAATTTGTAGGAAATACGATACATATAAAGATAAAATGTCTAAATGCCTAGAATTAAATATATAAGTATTATATACCTCTTCTACCTACTTCCAAAATCATATATTGAGTTTTTCGTCGTATTAATAATCGTAAACGAGTTTTTAATATTAATAAGACTTTACTATCAACAACCATTTATTTAAGTTATAATACGGATGTATCTTTCAAACATTTTCAGGGAGACATGTAATAATACTATTAATATGGTATGTGTATCTGATTTAAATTTTCCTTTAACTTGAAATACAATTCAGTTTATGTGACTAGTTTTAATGTGTGGTTTGCATAATAAATGTAAGAAATGTTTAGGCAAGAAATAAATTGAATTTAGAGAACATTATGTTTAGTACATGAATAGGTTCGAAATTGTTTATGAATGTTATTTCATGTTTATTAATTCTTGGGAAATAAGCTGTGCCTCTTGAAAGCCTCTCCCAATCAATAAATTTACACCTAGAAATGACTAGGTGTGCAAAACAAATAAATATTGTTCGGTTTGAATGGAATGTAATCATAATTTTTTGCAAATAGTAAAAATATTCATACATTTAGGCATTGCATGAAACAAAGCTAAAAAATATTTTATTTAATAAATTAAGGTTGCTCTGGTTATTATTTTTCAAATTTCTGACATTTTCGCTTTTAAATTTACAAATTATATAATGATTTTATACAGGATAATTCAGAATGAAGTGTCATTAATTTAATTATTAGATTATACTACTAAAATATATGCCAATTGTGTTATTTTAAATTTTAAAATTTAAAAAAGTTGGACAAAAATTAATTGAAATACATAAATTTTGAGTACCGCTGGTCTTGCTCACTCAGGTGCCGTATGTATATTCCTTGTCCCTTGCAAATATGCAGACGTATTTGTTTACATACTGTTTGCTTACAATGAATGAATGTATACGAAAGTAAATTATGAATGAAGATCGACAAAGCAATGGGAATCTTATTTTTAGTTTGCCTGCATAAGTAAATGGAAAGCTGGTTACTTTGTGTTATGAAATAAGTGACATTGACCGAATAGATGAGGACACATTTTTGATGAATGAATAAACAAATGTTCATTTATAAAAGAATAATTCATTGAAAAAAATAGTAAACGTGCGATATCTACGATGTTAATAAGGTTCTTTGGACTCGCGATACAACAGCTTAGTATTTCTTGGCGTTCCAAAACGGTTTTATTAAATAATTTAAAATTAAAAATAAAATTACACAGCGAACTTTTTAAATAAATTCGTTTTTAATTAAATATTAAATTACATGTTCAATCTAAAATTCAATTCTCTGACACTTATTCAGAATAAGACGGTATACATAAATACCTAGTTGCTTCATTGATAAAACATATTAACATAATTGATAATTAGAGACTTGTTCTTTGTGTTTCGCTACGTTATTTAAGACAAATTATACAAATCTTTCAAACCCATATATACAACGTGTATTAGTTTGTAATTATTGTTCAATTTATTAAAACCATACATCTTTTATAAAAATATAAAATATGTCCACGCTAACTTAATACGTCTGCGCTGAAATACAATAAATGTCTACTTCTTTCATTATATACAAGAGAATAATAAAATTAGTTTTTAACCCTGAGATTCATATCTGGTAAAATATCTACTTTTACATAAAACGAACCCGCCTATTAAAAGCTCATCAAATACGACAATCTTAGCAGATCTTTTTGCCATGTGCCTTTACTAAATCTTTTTTAAATATTCTGCATGTGTGAGCCAGCGGCGTTATAATTTGGATCTTCTTTGGTAAAAACAATAAATGTACTAAAGATTGCACTATTTTAAATCCCCATTTTGCGTTGTTGTAAACAAATGCCAGAGATGTAAGATGCTAGTGCTAATGTATCGGTTTCCAAACGTGTTTCTCTAGTTCGTTTATCATCAAATCTAATAAATCTTCGTATCTATTGAAATCAAAATATGGACATCGTGGCTAGATATATGAGATTAATGCATCAGAAAAAAGGAAGTAAAATTTCAGTCTCCGTCAACTTCAGCATAAATAAGTAATCCGCAAAATGCATATAATTCATCAACAGTTACATCAGTCCGATTTCCGATTGTCAACATGTCTTGCTTTATTTTATGTTTAGCTGGTTGTTCTATTCTCCACTCCAGACTGCTTGGAGAAATAATAAAAACTTGAAGAAGCAATATTCAGATTTGAATGATCACTATCACTAATATTTTCTGTATTAGTGTTATAACCATTGTCATCGTTGCTGGATCCAAATAACTCGAAAAAATAACTGAAACATCACTTTCTCCAGAAGGTGGATCATAGCAACTTTACTCAATGCAGCTTGCGCTTCAACTGAATGACAAAGTGTGCTGCACGGGTATTTATTCTGTAATAATACAGGTTCCAACTTCTACAAACATGCAGATTCGCTTACTTCCAATTGTCTGACAACACACGCCAGCAATAACAAGCTGAGACGGGTTAATACAAAAAAATTTCTTGTGGACCCGGCAGAATAGTGAAAATTGGTTTCTTATTTAAATGAATAAATAAAAATTATTTGATCTGAGAAACAGTTGAATAAATACCTGCTTAGACCATACCAGAACTCTGAATTAATTTAAGAATATTTAATACAAATTATAAGCAATCAAATATTACTACGCGCCTGACAGGCCCGGTTTATGCATCTTAGAATTAAATGTGTTTTTATTCAGCTCTTTCTAGTAAGTGATAAAAAAGCTGGGACGACTTTCTCACAACAAACTAGATTGAATTCATAATATGTATTAATTTGTAATCTATTATTGTTCTTAAATTTATTAAAATCATATAGAAGCTCAGTTTCTCATTGACAATTCTCATCCATTTAAATATATTTTATAGAAAATAAAGGACTATTGTGTTCGTAAAATACAAATGTTTAAATGGCGAAAACACCTACTGGTTGTCATGTTGCAGAGCTGAATTTCCAGTCTATTGTATTTTGTAATAGGCACAGTCGGCCTAAGTCAGTATTTAAGGTTACTGGACTTCTTTTTTGTTATATCGATACTGTAACTTCCGATAATCTTTAATATACTTTTATTCCAATTTAGAATCATAAGCTTGTTTATAAGTACCCAAGTACGGACATAAATTATTGGTCGTCATGACGCAGATGAATCAAAAATTGTTAAGTAACAATTGGATTAATAATTCAAACAAACCTTTAGGAAAATAGTACATTACTATGTGTGGAAACTAAAAGTACGGTCGCTAAATATAATTATTGTAAATACACTTTCTATAAGTATATCAACACTTTTTCATCGCAATTGCTAACCATATTTTTCTCGCATCGCCACACGTAAAATTTGTCGTATTCTTTCACATACATTTTTTTTGGGTTATGATGACTGTTATGAGGGATCAGTTTTCTCTGAGCGGCTTCAAATTCTTGTAGAATTTCTTTTGACGAAACGTTTTCCGCTTCTTAAATTTCCATTTTGAAATCAAATTGTTTAATAAACAAATAATAATAAACAATAACATCAAAACAGCCAGACAACTATCTACACGATCTATACAACAATAAAATTGGCATTGGCACAACTCACGCGCACTTGTTGGCACTTGTCGCAAATACTAAATATTTTTCTCAATGTTTTAGAAATTAAAATCGAATAAAACGTTGTGTGTACCATGGACATAATTATACCTTTAATTCATAAATAAGTATTGTTTTATGTCATAGAGCGAAGGCCTGTAAAAGTATTCTTTTCTACTCATGGTTCGATTCCGATTTTTTTTGGGGTGGAAATACATTGAACCTTCTCGACAATTCTTTAGGCCTTTTAAAAACCAAAGTGAAAGAATAGCCCAACCCAAATATTAGAATATTAAGCAGAGAATTACAGACTTTTGTCAAAATGGTTGAGATATTACAAATATAGTTATTAATTGCATAAATAACATCCCTTCGCGCTTCCGAAAAGTAATAAAAGTAAAAGGAGGAAGTACCACACATTAAATCGATATGTATACTGTAGTATAGGACTTTGTATTTTGTTGAATAAATGTTAACAATATATTATATCTTATTTCTTAAAAATCACAAGAGTTTCAACTTCGAAGCTATCTTACGGCGTTTCTATTTTTAATTTGTTGAACACCTACTGTATAAATTTGCAAGAACATCAAAATTCAAAACAAAACATATTTAAAATAGATAAATTAGATAAGGAGTGAGCCGCAAAAGAAAGTTTTCAGAGTATGCCATGGATTAAATCAGTGATGTCTTAGATTGATTAAGTGATCTAACCTACATTTCGTACTATTAGTAATAGGTTAAATCGTAGCCTGTCAATTTGACTTATGATTGAAATAAATGCTTTCTACATGTACAACGCTAATTATTCGATTTTTTTACTGAAAGAAATTCGCCCTTATGTAGGATTCGAATCTACGTGCTTTGGTTTGCCGAACCACGCTCTTAACCCTTGAGCTATTAAGGGACTGAAATTCAAATCATCAGGAAAAGCTTTAAATTGCATTAAGAACGATATATATATATATATATATATATATATATATATATATATATATTGTGCCAGTAGTTGGCAAATTTGTGCAAATTAATTATTTAAGGGTATAATTAAAATGTGTCATTCATTACAGATTTAGATTTAAGGGGATATTTTCATCTAACTGATTTAAAGTTCTACTTATTTTATTAAATATGTATATTAATTTCCACACTTTCTAATAAGTTAAGTTTTCTATTTTTCTCTTGTATATGTAAGATTTCGGAATAGTTATTAAATTTATAATTAAATGCTAAGCCATGGTTGGAGAAGGTACGTTGTTTACTACTCCTTATAACATCTTTCATGTTCCTTCATTCTGGCTTAAAAGGTCCTCCCTGTCTGGTCTATATAGACTTTTTGCATTGCATTGCAATTGAATTGCGGCGTTTATTTGATGAAGATCCATAATTTAAAATAAGTACCTGATGAAACCACTCGTAAATTTTGAAATTATTGAATTATTAAATTTTAAATCTGGACATTTTTTCGTGAACTGCTTATTTTTCAAGATATTTGAAACTTTCAAGTTAAAAAATCCACCCGGTATATATATATATTTTTAAAAGAGAAACTATCTTTGAAGTGAACGTTGAATATTTACCTATGTTCTAATTTATAAATCTTGTCAATTAACAGAAATATTGAATAGATAAGTTAAGGTAATTATGAAACAAATTCTGCTCGTATGAATGGAAAGTAATAATTTCTGAAATATTCTAATGTCAAAGACGAAGGGTAAACATATTTTTAATGAGTCGTACCGCATAACTTGAACAGAATCAATTAAGTCAGACAAACAAATTCCCATTTAATTATCAGTGCGCGTTCCAGATTTTACGATCGCGCACAATTATACGTATACGTAGGTATATAATTAGATCTATTCAGAAAACTATTTTACCAGGTTATTAAGTTGAGCGTTCTCTAGTGTTTTCTTCTTTTTGAGTTCAAATCGCTGAAGCATAGTTCTTTGGCTAGTCCAAAGAACCAAAACAGGTCAGCACGCGTCGATTTGCTGCCGGATATATTATTTTTCACACTGAATGTTAAATTTTAATTATTTACCATTCAGAAAGGCAGACGAATAATTATTAGTATAAATTGTATATCTTGCACAATATTAGCATAATTATTTCTGATTTCAT
Organism: Melolontha melolontha; assembly: GCA_935421215.2. Taxonomy (NCBI): domain Eukaryota; kingdom Metazoa; phylum Arthropoda; class Insecta; order Coleoptera; family Scarabaeidae; genus Melolontha; species Melolontha melolontha. The sequence goes on from OW285239.1 coordinate 92,807,684, forward strand.
ATTTTGATTGCTTGGTAATTTTCTTAATTTCGATTGGGAGCCGCAAGCACAACTGCTTAAATATTCCATGCACAATAATTAATAAGTATGTATATATAAAGAAAGTGGGTAGTATACTCTTGGATATATACTTGAAATATATGTAAGAATATATGTATACAAAGCAATAAGTAGTAAGGGCAATGCTAAATTAGATAATTATATCTAGAGTTGTTATTTTTCCCAACATTCCAGTGTCCTACTCAGTATAAGTTAATAATGTACAAATGTTTTCAATATACATAGCGTTTTGTAAAGAAGACGTCAGTCAAAATCTACGCTTAACTAAAACATAAACATCTGGCCGGCATACACGGCCCAACTCAATGCATACAATGATCCTGCTTATCTTCAAATTCGCAATCTTTCTTTTTTAACTTGGTGCGTCTCTTAAAGAAACAAAACTTTTCATAAACATTTTCATTACAATAAATAATTTCTTTGATAATACTTAAATCTTATCGGACTGTATATATTAGCCAAAATGCTGAGTTGTAATTTCATACGAACACGTGTTCCTTATGGGAAAAATCTGACAACTATTATTATATCTAATTAGAATTGCTTCCATGTTCATTTAGTATCCATGTTGTGTCACATCCCAAAGATACAAATGGTGTAGAATGTCTTCGCTATGTATTCTGTTTAAGAAAATTTCATCATGTTTGTCATAAGTTCGAGGATATTTTTTGGTTGAATATAAAAAACATACCTCTTTTGCAGTTCTTGTATTATTTATTTAATAAAATATTAGTCTTTTATCGACAGTATGACTGTGTGGTTAATGATTGTGTTTAAGGGTGCCATGAATATGTATAGGCCTCAGCTATTTTCGTCACTTTGTCGTTAATCGTTGTTATTGATTTTGAAAGGATTAATTGCAAACAGTTTTAGTTGTGATAATAGGCATTTCCTAATCTACGTTATTTATCTGCATGGAGGTTTAGGTGTTATTCAACTAAATTTCACTTTTAATTTTCCAAAATATATACTTCCTTATTTCATAATTCTTTTTCTCCATTTGTTGCAAAACATTTAATGATTACAATATTATTACGTATATTGGAAACATCTCACGAAAAATAGGGACTATTATAAAAAAATCTAATAACGAAGCAATTTCATTTAAAACTAACAATTTCACACTGAAAGCTAGTAAGAATAACATAGATAAAACACTCATGTGTTTATATGCTAACTTGTGAGAAATGTCAAAAGTCTATATAGGCCAGACAGAGAGTACCTTTTAAGCCAGATTGAAGGAACATGTAAGATGTTATAAGGAGTAGTAAACAACTTACCTTCTCCAACCATGGCTTAGCATTTAATTATAAATTTAATAACTATTCCGAAATCTTACATATACAAGAGAAAAATAGAAAACTTAACTTATTAGAAAGTGTGGAAATTAATATACATATTTAATAAAATAAGTAGAACTTTAAATCAGTTAGATGAAAATATCCCCTTAAATCTAAATCTGTAATGAATGACACATTTTAATTATACCCTTAAAGTGGGCGCTATATTAGGGATTAACATAATTACCAGGCAGATCATAATTCTATCTTTAAATTAAATGCTGTTACAAATTTTAGGTTATTCAATAAGTACAATTTGCAAATAATTTTTAGTTTTACATTGCACTTGGTCAAAGTTAGTTGTGCTAGTTGTGTTCATTTTTCGCATCGTGTTGTATTCATTTCTCGGAGAAATATGGATATTTCGAAAGTTATTAGCAAACATGGAATATAAGAACTGGTTGTGAAGTCTGCCAGATTTACTAAATACCAAGTTTTAAAAATTGCGAAATTTATTGGAGATGTGCCATACGTTCTTGTAAAGCAAAAGTTTTTACACTGGGTGTAGAAGATTGTGATTTGCAAAGTTAAATTGACAAATAACAAGTAACCGCGCTAAAAGAAAAGCGACAGAAGTTCCAACCGAAAGACCCTCTAAGATTATACATTTACATATTCAAAAAATACATAGAGTTAAGAATGAAGATGGTATCAGTTCGCGATATACATTACAGTAGTACCAATTTGTATAACGACAAGTCAAAACATCAACCAACACTACAAAAACTATCGAAAACGTTATACGTACATTGAACAAAGTGAACATTAGAACCACTACTGAAGAGTATTTTTTATTTACTAATGATCAACATACTAAAATTGTTGTTTTTTCATGTTTGACAAATATTCGCTATTTATGTAAAATTGAAAAAATATTCTTGGATGGATCATTCAGTTATTGCGTGCAACATTTCCTATAATTATTTACCATCCACACTTTTGACAATGGGCACTACGTACCACTGGCATTTTGTTTGCTTCCTGATAAGCAACAAGCAACTTAACAAAAACGTTTTCTTATTAATAAAATGTAACTGTGAAAGTGCAGGCTTGTGTTTTAGACCAAAACAAGTTGCGCCAGACTTCGAAATTGCAACCCACAATGCAATACGGATAGTGTGGTAAGATACAAAATTAATTGGATGCTGTTTCCAACTTGGACTGGCTTGGTTTCGCAAAATACAGATACTTGGATTAGTAGCGGAATATAGAAGTTAAGAAAGTGAGGTAGGCAAGTGGCTCAAATACACGTTAGGCTTGACTTTATTAAACCGTGCTGGCGTCGGTGATTGCTTCACATTTGATTTAGTGGCAATATAACCTGAAGATGAGAGGGTGTCCAAATACGCAGACTATCTAATAGATAACTATTTCGGGGATGAAGCTACGTTTCCGCCGGGATTATGGGCAGAGTGCAGCGATAGCACAGAAAGAACTACAAATGAATGCGAGTTCTTCCATTCTAAATTTAACTCTAATTTTTATTCTACCCACCCTAATATGTTTACGTTTATTGAAGTGTTAAAACAATTTAAAACGGACACTTACGTGAAACTTCGAAGTTTAACTGAGATAGTGAAAATTCGAGACAGCGCAGTACGTAGAAGTACAGAATTATTGCGTAGAAATATAAACCGTTACAATTATGGTGAAATTTCAAGATTATATTTTGTTAAATGTGCAAGCCTATTTGTAATAATTTAATTTGTTAATAGTATACACCATATCTATGTTGTTGTGACTTTTATTAAAATGGACAATATGCAATTAACAGTAAAATGTTTTTAAAAATGGTAGAATGCCTTTTTTGTTCGCTCCAATGTCTGGCACTTTGGTGGACTTAGCACAAAAAGGATTAACTAATTCCTTAGCGTCGAATGTATACACGCTCGCATATATGCAACAATTTTGTAAACTGAGTTTGTGGTGTGATGAAACACATGTGTAGTGTCTATGTTATATCTTTCTTAAACTTAAACGTTGTATTTTTAATAATATAAAATATGATTAAAAATGGGGTGTGAAGAACACAATACCAGTTATATATTTGTGAATGTATCTCCTCTCCAGAGACGCAGATACGTATTTCACCTTTCTACAGGATATACATTCACAAATATATAACTGGTATTGTGTTCTTCACACCCCATTTTTAATAATATTTTATATTATTAAAAATACTTTTGTATTATACAAATAGGTGTGGTTTTACCCACTCATGTATGTTTCAAATTATTTTGTTAAACGTTGTGTTATTAATTAGTATAATGAAGTTTCAACACCTGTCTGCTCAATCAGTCAGAATGATTGTGAGAATGATTACTAAAGCACGATTTTAAATAAAGTATACCTATATGTATAATATGTATGACCAAACACAAAGCATAGTATCTTAATAACTTTAGATTATTGTGTTGCGCGCATAAAATACAAATAATTAATACGAAATGTTAGATAAATCAACAAGCTTGCTATACTCAATTTTATGAAAGAGTATGTGAAATTACCCAAACAAATGAAAATTAAAAGCTGGCATACGGAAATTTGTAAATTTCCTCATTTCATGCCAACAGATGAAGACAACGCAAATAACTGCATTAGTCTATATTCAATTTTAAGGGCAAACAAGACGACGGCGAGATTCCAGAGACTTCATGTTCAGTATGCTTAATGTTTTATTATAATCCAATTCATCCTTTACACATTTTCTTGTACATATTCTAATCCATTAATATGCGTACGTAATCTGGAATGGTGGTCAAATTATATAGCAGTACTCAAGTCTTGGTCTAATTAATGAATTGAACAAAGAAATAATTTCAAAGATATTAGAAAAGTCATAGCAAATGCGTTTGTTAAATCCACATAGTCGCGTCGAGCGACTTAAAAGAAGACATATTTCAGGACAAAGATACAAATAAATAAAATAATGTAGTAATTAATATTAAAAAAATACTAATAATTAAATTCATTAAAATTTTTAGTTACTATTAAATGTAAACGTTTTAAAAACTGTTTAGCACAGTCCTCACTAACAAATACAGAACGCTCCTACTTTACATGTGTGTAAATTAGGTATTCGAAGTCCATCATTAAGGCAAATGTACCGGGTGTTCTAAACTTATTAAAAATGCAAAGATGCAATTATATAGAATATAAATCCCAAATATTGTTTATGGGTCAATTACGACACGAAGTCCAAAATTATAAACCCTCTGAAAATAAAATAATGTGCCGCCTATAGATAAGAATCTCTATAAAAAAACCTCGATGGAATTTACCCGCAAACACGTCGCTGAAATGTTTATGCTTATAAAAACTCTAAAGGATCACATTATTTAGACGGCTGTCGATATTATAAAACCTCGACGATGGAGGAGCTTTGTTTACTTAGGGTTCAATAACCTCAAAACCATTGCGTGCGAATATGAGCTGTAAACACTTTCTTTATGTCTAATGTAACAGATGTTGGTTGTTACTGATAAGAACCGATTTGTAAATGAGTAAAACAGGTAAAAAGTTGAAATGAAATGTTTGAAGTGACCGCTTTAAATAATTGTCATGAATGCGATGAAAGGGTGGCTCTTGTCTAATATGCTCTGCATATTATGAATTTTTTTTTGTTTCAAAAGTAAAAAGATATAAAATATTAATATGTATTCATGATGTATATAAAACGGCTAGAGAATTTACAGGCTGCAATGTTTATATTTATAAACATTCTTAATATAACATTGTTTAGACTGTATGCTATGACTTTGTATGCTATGTGTTCGAGAAAAGTCAGCTGTTAAAAATTTAAAGCGAGATCGACAATAACAAAACTTTGTACTTTGTACGTAAGATATCGTCTCCGATAGTGTAATATGACACAATAAAGTATACCGAAATTTAAAAATATATATCTAGTCTTACATAATTTGGTATGATGAAGAAATTTTAATTTTTGGTATGTTGAGATGTTCTCCTTATATTTGAAGACAATTTTCATATCTGTCCCGCAAATTTCTGAACATTCCCCTGATAGCAGAAAGTGCTAGCTATCCTCAATATCCTGGGGCACTGAATCCTGGTAGATCTTCTGGGCATCAGGAGGTGTAAGATCTGGCGTGTTTGAGAGTAACGGATAATCAGTTCCCCTGGAGATGAGACGTCCAGGAAAATACTGTTGCAGAAGGAACAAAGTTTCCCTAGAAGTATGCGCAGTAACATGGCCTTGCTGAAACAACTGAGATCCAATACGTAAATTTCTTGCACGGCAAAATCGCCTTAGGTCCTCGTAAAAAGTGTCACAATTATTTCCCCGTACCTCTGCTGGTTAACTGCTACACGCCTACCATGTTCATCCTCCTCAAAGTATGGGCCAATTATTCCATGCCAGGAAACAGCACACCACACGGTTACTTTTTGGGGGTAATGAGACCTTTCAACAAATTATTGCGGCTTCTCAAAACCTAGGCACTGAGTTGTTTGTTTGTTGATAAATCCTGATAACAATACATGTGATTCATCGCTGACCCAATGTTTGAAATAAAGTTTTCATTTTCCATAGCTAACGTTCTGGCGCAAAATTCTTCTCGCGTTCTCTTTTGTCAGATTGCAGCGTGTTGTGCAGATGATCTACCCAAATTAAGCACTTTCGATATTCGGCGCTGGTGGTTTTTTAGGAGACTGTAAAATCTTGTCGAAAATCCGACCCATATTCTCGTTGTTTCTGGAACTTTTCTTTCTACCTGAACGACCTTTCCGTTGAGATAACACAAAACCCGTGATTCTAAATTTTCATACCAGCAATAATAGAGCCCTTTGTTGGTGGATGTTTGTTGAAACGAGCAGATACAAATTGACATGACTTGGAATATTATTTTACAATAAACGATTTTTCTATTTCACTAAAGGACATGGTTATTGAATTTTATATTCGATTTTGATTTAAATTATCAAGGATGCCTAGACAGGAGATCATTATTTCGTATACTTTATTCTGTGTCATATTGTATTTATGATATACTCGCACAGTAGTGGCGTAACAAAATTTTTTTAAATATCTTTGTAATTTTGTTTTCGGTTATGAGAAGAAATTTTGGAAAAATATTTTGGATTCTATATAATTACTTCTTTCCATTTTCCATACGTTGTTTTTTATTTCAAGGGCACCCGGTATGTAAATACTATTAGATACCATATAACATAGAATGTTATTAGTAGGAACCGGATAGGAGAGGCCAATAGCCATGTTCAATAGTACGCCCGTGGGCGATGAGTCATCGGCCTCATCGCCCACGGGCGTACTACTGAACATTTGTATTAATAAGGTGTACCTGATATATTCACAGATTCTGTGGAGAGCATGTACGTACCACACAAGTAATATGCAGCATATTACGATATGTTTCCTCAGAGACATCTTTCTGAAAGTTGATACTCTTGTATCCGCTTTTAAAAAGTTTTCAGAGAAGCACCATTGAGAGTAGCTCTTTACAGAGAAAAACTTCCATCTTTGTCACTGCCTCCCTCTCGTATAATAACTAGATGGAGAACATGGTTGGAAGCTACTACAGCTTTACAAAATTTCGTTACATGTTTAAATGACGATGCTCGAAGTATTTCTGAGTGCAAGGAACTAATACAAATTCCAAATTTAAAAAATCAGTTGTACTTTCTTCAGGAACACTTTACAAATTTGACAAAAAAATCACTTATTTTGAAAATCAAAATCTCAGATTAAATGATGGATTAACCACATTAGATGCTATTAATATTTTTAAAAATATTCCAAGTAACTTCGGTTGTCGCCTTCGGCAACAGTTAGACGCAGTTTTTAACAGAAATTCAAATTTAATAATATTGCGGCAATTATGCAAGGGGACAATGCCTCAAAATCTAACTGTTAAATACGCTGAAACAAAAGAATATTTCCAGCATGCACCTATAACCAGTTGCGATGTAGAAAAAACGTTTTCTATCTACAAGGAAGTATTTCATTCAAAGAGAACAAATTTTACAGAAGAGAACCTTGAGAAAGTATTGCTAGTTAATATTAATACTCCCTTACTCAACTTGAACTACAAAATGAACAAATAAAAATGTATTTCGTATTTTATAGATCACCACCCGTTTGTTTTCCAATTAACAGTTAGAACAATGAATAAAGAATCTAACTCACCGTACTTATTTATCGTACGAAATATAAACTAATAAATAAAATAAATTATTAAAACTCCTCACCCTTCTATCTACGTCCACGAAGAAAGGAATTTAACTGTAACATTGAAGTAATTGCGTCAGAATTTAACTACAAGAAACAGCAGCTTAGCTGTATTAAATTATTTATTACACACTTAATTAATTCGAGTGCTCCTCATATTTATCCTTTTGCATTTGTAACATTAAATATAACTAATTATATCCATATGCTACTACATACAATAAATTTTTTAATTAATTTTGATCACACAAAATCTACTCACACAGAAATTTTAATATAGCCAATTTTATAAGGTTGCACTAAAAGTGAATTTAAGATGATATTCAAATATAAAATTTTCTAAAAATATGTTCTTTTAAAGTTAAGTAATTCACTTAGAACAATTTTCAGAACTAATAGTCCCTTTAAATTGGTCGTTTAATCGATAATAGAAATGTCTACAACCAACAATTTTAACGCCAGAGTCGACGTAGACTCTATAATTATTCGTTTAAAGTAGTTTCCGATGAATGAACACCGACTTATCAACGATCTGAAAACGTAAATCAATATCCGTATAACAACATTTAATAACATCGTTATGTCATCCGATTTTGATTCTTGATTGTGAAACGCCGTTTAATAAACTTTGTTAACCTACGAGGTGTGTCTAGCGTAAACATAATAATGGAGCATAGTTGTAATGCAATAGTATAATGTTAGTAATTATTGTGTGCCTACTCGCTTGTTTGTTAGGAATTAGACAGATTAGATAAGCATCGATTCCATATAGTGTTTAATTTGATTAGATAATTTTTAGTAAACAAATATGTATGATACATATGCATGTCGGAAGTTAGTATATTAAATATAATAAACGCCTAAATTGTTGAGATAGTATTTTTATTTGCTCGTATAATTCCTGTAGCTAAACTTATAATCTTTTAGAATTAACATTATTGTGTAAAGACTTAATTTATATAGAAAATAACGTGTTGTATAAGTTGTATAACTCTTTAGAAAAAAATTGAAAGCACAATTTTGATTGTTTTCGTACCATTTTGTACTACTGTAATCTACAATATTTATAATTTCATTAATGGAAAAACTATCATGCGTTCATAATTTTTAATAGCTCGTGATGAGAATAAAAGACATGTATTGTGGTGTTGTTATATGTGTACATACATACAAAATTAATACATATCTATAACAAGTTTACGAGTACCTCCAGGATAATATAATAAAGCGAGCACCTATAATCAAAATCAAATTCATTAATTTGTTCGAAAGTGCAAGTTCAAATGTTTGCGAAAGGTAGTCACTGTATTTACACATTCTTGAATTGTCCGTAATGGCTTTATTTTAACGAAACTACTACAGTAAAACCTCTAATTATGGACACCTCCGACAATCGGACACCTCTAAAAAATGGACATTTTTTGTGGTACCAAATTTTATAATGGGTTTTCTTAACAATAGTCACTCCTAATATTGGACCCTCCATAAATCGGACGCGGGCACCCTTTATTTCACCGAAGCAATAAAACATATGTAAATATATCTCTTAATTAAGGACAGACAAGACGGGCGGCGCCGAATAAAATTTTGCAATTATGTAAGTATGTATGTACTTTTATTGCTGCACACGTGGAAGTATATCTACTCGGGTTTTTCCCATAATACATATGTATGTACAAAGTGCACACGTGGAAGTATATCTACTCGGGTTTTTCCCATAATACAAAGGAACGACGGTTTACCACTGGCCTACTCGTCAGGTGATAAGTGGAGTGATATGTATTTTAAATCAGTTTGAACTAGCCTTTGATAGTGTCAACATGGATTCTAGTAAAAGAAAGCGGTTAACAATCCAAGATAAAATTGATATTATTGCGGTTAGTGAACAGCAAAGCTTAAGTGTCCGAAAGCTCGCGGAAAAGTTTGGTGTCGGAAAGTCGCAAATTAGTGATATAGTGAAAAACAAAAGTGAAATAAAAGAACTTTTCGAGAAAAATGGAAACCTAGCTCAAAAAAGGAAGTTTCCAAAAACTAGTGGTTTAGCAATCGACGGAGCAGTGTTCAACTGGTTCTGTAAGGTGCGAAACAAAAATATTCCCATGTCAGGACCCCTACTCAAAGAAAAGGCGCTGGAAGTAGCACAAAGTTTACAACTCACCGAATTCAAAGCGTCTAATGGTTGGTTGGAGAAATTTTGTCAAAGACATAAAATATCATTTAAAAGTGTGTGTGGTGAATCTGCCTATGTAAACATGCAAAATGTAGACGATTGGAAAGTCTAGTTGCAATCAATATGCAAAGATTACTCCCCGAAAGACATTTTTAATGCTGATGAAACCGGTTTATTTTTCCGCGCCCTTCCGACAAAAGCATTTGCGTTAAGAAGTGATAAATGTGCCGGAGGAAAATCTGCAAAAGAACGACTAACTATATTGTTGTGTTCAAATATGGAGGGTGATAAGGAAAGGCCGTTAGTCATCGGTAAAAGTAAGAAACCTAGATGTTTTAAAGGAGCTCATGTGGATAAGTTGCCGATAGGATGGATATCTAACAAAAAAGCATGGATGACTTTGGATATTATGTCAGCTTGGTTAAAGAACTTTGATAACAAGATGAAGAAAGAAAAAAGGCATGTAATTTTGTTTCTTGATAATGCCACTTCTCATCCGAAGATTTCATTGGAAAACGTAAAATTGGTTTTTCTGCCTCCAAATACTACCTCGCATTGTCAACCTATGGACCAGGGTGTGATTCAAAACTTTAAGGTAATTTACCGGAGCATGCTTGTAAAAAGGCTTTTGGCGTTAATGGATACTGAAAATTCACTAGAAATGGTAGAAAAAAACATTACGGTAGTCACTGCATTAATATGGATATCAGCTGCTTGGAAAAAACTCTCGCCTGTGACCGTAAGAAACTGTTTTCAAAAATGCGGATTCAATCAAAGTGACAGTGATCTAAGTGCAGAGTGCGATATAGAAGATAATATACCATTAGCATTTTTATTTCCCAATTTTAACATCATTAATTTAGATTTAAGCACATACGCATTAATTGATAATGAGTTATTTACTGAAAATCCTAATGTTTCCATTATAGATTGTATCGATGAAATAACTGATATCAGTGATGAAATGAAAAATGAGATTGAAGAGGAATTTGTAACTAGTATATCAAATATTTCAGAAGCCCATCAAAAATTAAAAGATCTTGAGAACTATTTCTTAAGCACTAACAGTTTTAACATTGCTAACAATATTTCTCAAGCTCTTCTTGAATGTGAATCTGAGATATTTAAACATAAAATGAAAAAAGCAAGACAAATAACAATTAATGATTATTTCAAGTAAAATCTAGCATAAAATATGTATGTATGTATGTGTATTAAGTATTGTAAATTTTTTTCGACTTTCGTCTTATTATGTGTGATTAAATTGATATGAGAATGAATATTTTTTTTCGTTTTTGTTTCACCTCCACATTTTGGACACCTCCATATATTGGTCATTTTAGGATTCCCCGTCAGTGTCCATTATAAGGAGGTTATACTGTATTTCTGTAGCAACCGTGAATATATAGGTAACTTCCATCAATTATTTTGTTCAGGAGACCCAACCAAAATTTCTATGTTACACGAAATATGGAAATTATTGAGGTTCCCAATTTTTGCAACTATTTCTGTGCTTAGGTCAAAAATACACAAGTTACCTAGCTACACGCCTACTTAGAAAAAAAATTCTTAATTATTTTCAAAAGCAAACATTTATTTCGAAAGAAATCTCTAACATTACCATTAGAATATGAACGAAATAAAATTACTATTGTAAAAGAAAAAAGTGAAACATATCAATTAAATTTGTCTAGAAAATGTTCTCTTTTGTTTACAAACACTTGGAATGGAATCTTCTTCCTATACAATTTCACCAATATCATTCATTAAGACTGTTAATTTTCAAAATAACTTTCCTTTCAGCACGTTCTGTTATGGCGTAGTCGGTATCACATTTCATGTGCGTATGGCCACTTACGAGAAATTATGATTTATTTCCTTGAGATAAGGACATTTAATCATAGTAACATTAAGCATAAACGCCACGTATAGGTTTTGCCCTCCACATATATCGGAGTAGAACCATGATTTCTTTTACGTTAGGGGTAAGATCTGATACAAACATGAAGTGACTTGATTTCCACCTCATTCCACTATTTCTGTACAAGATGAAATGTCCATGATTGACTCAAGTAAAATACTTTGCCAGCAATTAAGTGAGGCCTTAGCAAACATTGTCGAAAACCAAAGGCTCGTTTTTCCTACAGCTCGTTATTTGCGTGTAATATTTTTGCAGTCATATGCATTATTTGCCTGCTTATGATATTGATCTCTTTCAGCAATTTTTACTTTGGCATCAAGTAAATTGCATTTATAACATGTGTCCTATTTATATTTGTTAAACGTTAAGATTTCGGTTATGAAAGTATTTAGAATCCAAATTTAAAGAAATTCAATTCATTCAGTTCATTTGATGCCTTCGTACATTTTTGAGATTGTTAAATCCGAAGAGACATACTTTTTTGTTCACCTATTTCTGCAACAGTGACTTTCCATGCTAGGCGAAAAAAGAGTAAAATTTTTTGTCACTTCATTATTAACTGCAGTTCTTTTTATTTTTTGGTGGTGCTTTTACCAAGTGTGTCGGATAAAATAATCCTACAAGAGGATTGTTTCTTTTCTTCAGCTCTAAACTTCTAGAAAATCATTAGTCTTGCCTAAAATTCGGCAAAAATATAATTTACATATTCGTTGCCTAAGGATATTTTTAAAAATATAAGTATTCCTTTGGCAATAACTGATTTCAAAGAATATTGATATTTATGAAGTTATTTATTGTTTTAATATGCAACAAATTAATGCAAAATTCTTTAATTAAACAAAAAACTATGTCGAAAATTTAAACAATAAAAATAATGCAACATTTTTGGATTTGCTTTTAAACAATTTTCGAGAAAGATATAGACCATGTATCCCCAACGCTGTTAGATTCAAGGAACTTTTGACAGCAGAATGGACACGTATACCACAACAAGATATAGACCATGTAATTCTGTCGATGAACAATTAGTGTATGGCTATGCTTAATCAACATGGAAGTCAAACTCTATATTAAAATGTTTAAAAACACATTTTAATATAGAGTTTGACTTCCATGTTGATTAAGCATAGCCATACACTTACTTATTGTTCATCGACAGAATTACATGGTCTACGTGTCCATTCTGCTGTCAAAAGTTCCTTGAATCTAACAGCATTGGGGATATTGCCCATGTGTGGAGTAATTCTTCTCTGAAATATGTCTCATTCATGCTCGATGAGATTCAGGTCCGGCGATTGTGCTGGCCATGGCAATACATCAATTCCCTCGTTTGTTAACGAGTCCATCACAACACGCGAGACATGTGGACGAGCATTATCATGCATTAGATGGAAATTTTGACCAACGGCACCGGCAAATGGACGCACAATGAGCTGAAGAATATTATTTAAATATTGTTGAGGTGTTAAAAAACCATTGAGCTCCGTTCGACTGCCAATCATTATTCTGCCCCATACTATAACAGTACCATCTCTGTAATTATGCACTTTCTGGACAACATTCAAACATTCCATATTTCCAAATCGTCTCCCTTCCCTTGTTCGACGAAAATCATGATGAAATCCAAATCTAGATTCATCTGTAAACAAAACTGTAGCCCAAGAATTTTCATCCCAGTTTATAAATTTTTGACACCAGTCTAATCTTGCTCCGCGTTTACCTCTTGAGAAAGGTGGACATCTGATTGGTCGTCGATAATGTAGTCCAGCTTCATGGAGACAATTTCTCACAATATCTCGGTGAATAATTAAATTATGCTCACGATGTAGTTCCGTAACAAACACAGCTTCTGTTATTGTAGGTTGTCTTCTAGCATTTAAAACCAAAAATATGTCCTGAACTGCCGTTGTACAGCGTCCATGCCCTAGATGTCGTTCAGCCGGAATACCGGTTTCCCTAAAACACCTCCACAGTCGACTGATGACACTTTGGGAAAATCCTATCTCCTCAGCTACTTCGACTTGCCGCACGCCACCTTCAAGATGACCTATTGCTCGATACATTTCATCTAAAGTCAAATGTCGTCGTTCCATTAAAAACACATAATTTGCAATGCAGTTTTTCAGAAAAAGCTGCGTAAAATGAATAAATTACAATCAGTCACTCAATTAAATAAGCACACTTAATTCATTTTTTACAACTATCGTTGTATCGAGTTGTTTATTGTTTTTTAGGACATTCTCGAACAAAATCTAACTTGTGTTCATTTGAAAAGTCAATCTAGGTTACTCTGAAATTTTGATAGAATAAGACGCAAATATATTAGTATGTGTTTGTTGTTCCGTAAATGTAAATCCAAATGACATGTGCATAAAATAATCGTGCGTCGATTCTGGTTTAAATAAATTGCTTCTCAGTTTTAAAATGGCTTTCACTTATTTTTTTAGTCCAGGTTTATTTTCGAAGTGGTAATAAAATTGATGGTTTATGGGTTTATTCAGTTCAAGATTGCATGGTAGAATTTCAAGTTGAGTTTCCACATTTTTAATAGATTATATACAATTTAAGAATACTTTGGATCGAACTTTAAAACTTTTTTCTGAAACTGGTAGTCTCTTAAGAAAATCAGGTAGCGGAGCAGTTAAGAAACGTACACTTCAAGTTGTCAATCGTGTTGAAGAAATAATGGAAAATGAACCACAAACATCTGTTCGACATTTGAGTCAACAAATAAACCTTTCCGCTGGTACAACTCAGAAGTTATTAAAAAAAGATATGCAACTTTATCCATACCGTGTCACAGCAGTACAAGAATTGTTAGAAATTGATTACCCACGTAGACTACAGTTTTGAAATTTGGTTTGTAAATATGAACAATAATAGAGAACTTTCGCAAAGAGTCATCTTTACTGACGAAGCATGGTTTTATAAAACGGGATACCTAAATTCACAAAATACAAGAATTTGGAGTAGTGAAAATCTACATGTAATTAATGAAGAATCGCTACATCCAGAGAAAATGTTTGGGCAGCGATAAGCCAAAGGCGAATCATTGGACCAATATTTTTTCAGGAAAAGTTAACTGCTCAAAGGTACCGTACGGAAATTTTACAACCATTTGTCAATCAGTTGCATGATGATGAACTACAAAATGCATATTTCCAACAATACGGAGCACCTTGTCACTGTACTGCAGAATCTTTGGATTATTTAAGAGAATTTTTTGATGAGCGTATAATTAGTCGAAATACTGAAATTGCCTGGCCTACACGTTCTTGCGATTTAACACCTTGCGACTTCTTTTTGTGGCCTTATCTAAAAAATAACATATTTCGAACACCTATATTGAATTTAAATGATATGCTACAGAGAATCGAACAGAAATGCATGGAAATTAATAACAACCCAGTAATGTTGCAGAATATCATCAGAAATTTAGAACGGAGGATTTTAAAGTGCATTGATCTTGAAGGACAACATGTTCAACATTTGTTATAGTTTTCAATAAATACCTATTATTTGTTATTTATTTGTATGTATGAAGCTGTCAAAATATACGACTTCGTATGTTACGTAGTAAATTTTAATTTACGACATACTTCAAAATGTTCTCAGTAAATCACATGCTACTAGATTGACTTTTCAAATGAACACTTGTTATTCTCCATTGAGCATTTGACCTGAAATATACGTTAAATGTACAATTTAAACATATACCGTATGAACGCCGGGGAGTGATTGATCTACCACAATGTAGTAAGACGAAGACGAATAGCGAGTTTATGTGGTTAGGGTTGAGAGAGTATATTCAATATGTTCTACTGTCTAACTGTACGGGCGTTCCATTTCTTTATCCAACACATTCTACATACGATCTAAGTACGAATCAAATAATCTCTCTCTAACACATTGAATATTCCTATCAGTCGCTCATTGTGTTCAAACGAGGCGAATATACTTGCAGTTGGCCAGTCATTACTTATATATCCATCGATCGCACGATGTTGTGCACACGGTATACAAGTTTTGATTATAACTTAAAATAAATATCCTTAGAGTTTTCTTGTATATATATATGTGTGTATATATATAGTAGATTCAATTAGTTGGCGATATATATATATATATATATATATATATATATATATGTATGTATGTATGTATGTACAGTTTGATATGAAACCTTCGGTATAGAAAACTATATTTCCTATATGAAACATTAGTATGTGAAATTACAGCAACGTTTAATATTTCAATGAGATTACCTTTTAGAATAATATAGTTAATAAAGGCGTACCAAAGTTACTGATAATTATAAACTAATTTTGATTTGTTATCTTAACAGTAAATTGGATCACCGTTACGGATAATTATAATAACTAACAATTCAACCGCATACCTTGCTGGAATTTCGTATTCCTGGTTAATCTAAACATTATTATCTGGATGCGCTGGAGCATCTAACGTCACAACTACTCGAAACCACGTAGGTTCATTTACTTTGTCGGTTTGTGTCAGAATTTCTATGATTAATTCTGATAACTTTTAATTAATGACAACATACTTGTGGTTTCATTCATCTCTTGAAACTAGTACGTGACAACAATTTAAGTGATTTCTGTAATATTAGGAAGTTTAGAAATAGTAAATTTATGTCAATATCGTTTTCTGTGAATAGAGTTTTTTACAGACAGAGATTTTCAAATAATGAATTTTTGATTAAATTTCTTTAAGATGACAAGTTTATTATATATTTTTTTTATAATTCCTAATCTATAATTTAAATTTTATGATCTAGTTATTATATGAGTAAATTTCGATTTCAACTAGGTATCACACATACGAGCATTTTTAATATTACTCAAACGTTACATTGTGTATGCACTCGCTAGTCTTAGAAATTACATTTATTGCAACAACATTTGAACGGTACATTAGAAGGTAGAAGCAATTGGCGCAAAATTTGCATTTTTAAATTCAGATATAAAGAATTTGTAATATTTTATATTTTTGAAAAACAACATAGCAATGAAAAAATAATTTATTTAATTTATATTATTGCAGTCATTCAAAGACATTGCCTTTCTGCTCAATACACTTCACCAACTTTTTTTTGAATACTAGGCGTTGCCTTGAATATAGTTTGTACATCAATATTTCGGATGATATTGGTAATGGAATTTTGTAACTGTTTTAATGTTTCATATCTTGTCTTGTATACTTAATTTTTTACATGTCTCCATAAGAAAAATTAATTTGTACCTATCCAACGATTTCCAAATAATCTTTCGAATAATTCGTGTGCGCCATAGTAATTATGAGCTGTGGCATCATCGTGTTAAAAATGTACAACCGGTCCGTCACTCCATTTTAAATTATCCAAGAGATTTTCTAATATTTCGACAATAAATTCCACGCTGTCCTATTAAAGATAAAAACAGTAAAATAGCGAGCCTACAATTTTGAATTCTATCATACCAAACGAAACGTTTACACTAAAACGTATTTGTGGATTATGTAGGTAGCAACAAATGGATTTGCAATACTTCAGTAATATTGCGTTTTTCTGTTAAATATACCTCTGTTAGTGAAATTAGCCATATCACTCCAGAAAATATGTATGTCTAAAAAGATCTAAAATTTCGTGACATTCATTAATGAACCAATGAAAGAATTCCAATCTTTTTCGTAATCACCAGGGTATAAACTCTGAACTGGTTGATATTTGTGAGTAACGTATTTGTTTTTTGCAAATTTATGGATAGTATGTAGATAAAAACTCCCATCCCTTGATAAATATCCAATAGAAGTTCTTAGATGCACTTAAAAATTCGATAAAGCCGGTTGCTTCATCAATTATGAACTTCTTTGTTCTTTTTTTTTTGTTGTTGACGTCATCATTTTCTTCAAGTTTTCTATGTTTAAAAAAATATTGGCGATTTGGAGTCTCGCGTTCAGGAATACTTCTAGTTATAATATTCATGAGCTTGCTTTCCATTTTTTCTTCAACGACTTAAGCACTATCGCTATGACAGAATAATGACTACTAAAACAGAAATTAAATAAACATAACAAACTGTTTCTTCATTGCTATGTTGTTTTTTTAATTACAAAATATCAAAATAACTTCACTTCTGATTTTTTCATAACGATGTATTAAAGTTTTTTGTTCAGAGTCGAATCCTCAATGAAACACCTGAAAGATATACAGAGAAGATTGTTTTAGTGAATATCTCGAAAATGCAATGCTCAAATGTTTTTTTTATGTTTTCACCACTGCAATAGCAATTTGTAGCTTCAATAACAACAAACGCGCACTTAACTTAGAACCCTGTATAAATCATAATAAACCAGATTTCTATTTTATATATTTCCTTCACATCTTCTGTGATTAATTATCAATCATTTGATCGGTTAGTCGTGTTTCTTTGGGAATGTAAATTCAAATGTGGTTGAAAATTTGTTAGCATTCGCTTTTTAATTTAGTTGGTTGGCAATCCTAGACAATACCTCAGACTTAGATGACGTAGTATAGCAAGCAGGTTACAGGACGTGGTATATTGTAACTCAAATCTGCGTTAAGGTTTTTGTTACAGGATGTATGTAGAATATTGGAATTTAATTGCGAAAAAATAGTTTTGGGGTTTGTAAACAATTGATAAAAATGCGGCAAGTTGATTGCGAAATTTTTCGATGATTAGAAATAAATTTCCCGATGAACTTCCTACCAACTATTTGTAAACTATTTTATACGATAATTATGTATATATATATATATATATATAAAGATAATTATTGATTGTATATATATATATATATATATATATATATATATATATATATAATTAGACCAAGAGTCTTTGCCCTTAGAACATGTATGGAAAGGATAATTGTTTTTTGGGGAATCCAGCAAAATTAAACTCTATTACTTAAGTCAGTTCTTTATTTTTTTATCCCAATATTTCGCATCAAATTCGTATGCTTCCTCAGGGGGTCAAAATGTGAACTGGTTTTTGTATGGAGAAATTACCCGTCTCAATATTCATAATGTTTGTAATATTCTAAATTAATACAACTAATAACAACGGCGTACACATAGTTTACTACGAAATTACATTTTAAAAGCCAGGACAAACACATTCGAAAGAGGGCCACAACCTGCAGTTTTGACGAACAAAAGCACTACTCGCACAAACACATATCAAAATAACATTTGTAAGTTTGTGCGAGTACTGCTTTTTTTCACGCATAATTCTAATTCGGAGATCTCCTAAATTATTCGGCCGCTCCCTATAAACTTTTTTGTTTATGTAACCTTATAGGAAAAAGTCACAATGCTTTAAGACTGGAGATCTGGCCAGCCACTCTATTGCCCCTCTTCGTCCAGTCCACTTGTTCGGGAAAACATTATTCAGATAATTTCTGACCTCTAAACCAAAGTGTTTCAATAAGACGTGAGGGTCTTATTGGAACCACAGGTTATTGTCGTTAGGGTAAATGGCTTATAATGTCGGAACTACGTTTTGAGTCAATAATAAATATTTCTCCATTGTCAACGTGCTATCTATAAAAAAATGGTCCAATAATATTATCATTGATAATTCCTGCCCAAACATTCACTTTTTGGGTTCGTTGAGTGTGAGCTATTAGCCATTTAGGGTTTTCCTGAGCCCAATGTCGATAATTATGTCTGTTAACATATCCATTTAACATAAATGTTGTTTCGTCCGAAAACAAAATGTTATTTTCGTAATTTGGATTTTGTGAATGCATCTCTCATGATTTCACAAACTTGCAGCTTTCTATCGAAATCATTTTCCATGAGTTCTTGGACTAATTGAAATTTGTATGGATGAAATTTATCTCTTTTGAGCATTCTACGAACAGATCATTCAGAAATATGGTAGATCATTGCACGATGTCCTGGGTCGTTCGTTCACCGCCTACAAAATAATTAATGCAGCATCACCAGAGTAGCAGTTTTTGGGTTTTCCTTTACGCTTCCGGTGTTTTCGTATTTTTTAATTAATTTGGAAACACAAGACCGCGTAATAGGAGCACGGTTAGGATAGACGTTATTTAATAATATGCATACTTCTTGTTGTGTTCGTTTTCGATCACCATATCCTACTATGATAAGGATATCAATTTTTCCTTTTCTGTTAAGTGAACCAATTTTAACATACTCAAATCTAACTAAATCCAATGTTTTGCCGAGAAACTTGGCTTTATTAGAGTAATGTACTACATTACTGTAGTGACTATCACATTAGAATTCGATTATTCTCGGAAATGTCATTATGTGACACCTCATAAAACTATTTGTATGTAGCAAAATATACTGATTCAAAAAATAATATAAAAATTATACGTTAATATTTAAAAAAACCAAAGGTTGGTTGCCACCGTAAAAAATAACGCCACGAAAACTCGACCAAAACACGGCAAATTATAATTTAAAGAACTTTTATTTGAAGAAAATTTTGTTTTAAACGGTATTTAAATTAATAACAGCATTACTCCATACTATTGCCGGACCCTGTATTTATTTTTACTGTTACAATTAAAATATCTTTTTAATTCAAAAATTTTATTCAACATTGTTTCCAAATCTAAATCGCGTTCTTAACATTTTTTTAAACAATTTTAAAAACAAATAATCATTTAATTTATATATACATACCACAGAACGTCATCTTGCGGAGGATCCGGCATATTTATTGATATTTTTTCTCTAAGCTATCTATGGAAATATTGTAAATACTATTATAATAATGTTATACATATGTACTAACATCATCTAAAAGTCAGAACACATAACCTCGGCACGCTTCTAGCCGGGCGCCGGTGGCACTAGCCACCGACCGAAAACATGCAAAGTAGAATCGTTTTAATACATCTATGCTACAAAAGGCTGACATGTATCTAATCCTGTACACAATACGCGGAAGCCTAACGGAACCATGGTCAGTGTGCTTTTCCCAACATAAAAAATGTGCCGCCGTAATGCGTTTTGGCATGAAATCAATTCAATCATCAATAACAAATTAATCGATATATAAAGCTCCTCTAATACTCGGTAGAGAATTTAATTCTCTTAATTGTCTATTTAAACGATCCTAAATCGGGGTTACAATAGAACTTCGCGAGTCCCAGGAAGGACGCATGTGATTTTAATTTTTTTTTTCAACGGCCAACTAATTTGTGATTATGTTTTTGAAAAATGTTAATATATATATATATATATATATATACCCGATTACTAAAGATCATGACAAGAAATTTAAAATTATTACTTACCTAGGCAGACAAAATAAACCATTGGAAAAATTTTTAAGAAAACAAAATATAAACATTGCATATAAAACCAACAACCATATTAGTAACTACATCAAAAACAATAAAAGTAAAACAGCATATCATAATAAGTCAGGTGTGTATAAACTAACTTGTGGCACATGTACTAAAACATATATCGGGCAAACAGGTAGAACGTTCAAAAAGCGCATATACGAACATTATTATTCGTTTAGAAATGGGAAAACAGATTCAGCATACTCTAACCATTTAATTGAAGAAAGCCATAGTTTTAATAATAATTTCAAGATCCTACACGAAGAAAAGAAAAGTAAGAAACTCGATTTATTAGAAGCAATGCAAATTAATAAACAAAAATTTTCAAATAAATTATTAAATGACAAAACAGAGCTTAATTCCTCCCCTCTGTTGAATTTATTTCCTATTTGTGATTGAAATATTTTGTTAGATATGTGTCACTTATAATATAATTTATGTAATCTATATGTATCCCTACTAAAAGAGGCGGGTAAAAATATTTCGGTTTCCAATTTCTGAGAATACCATTAAGTAATAAAATAAAAAATATTTACGTTTAAGTAAAATGTTTTATAGTACCACTTGTTATATCCGAAGAAACCGTTGTACGGTGAAACAGCTGTTATATAGTCATTATTATTATTAAATAAAGTGTAAATCTAATACAACATTGTGTGTTTTTATCATATCATATATATATACATAATAAATTAATATTCCACATACAATGATAAAAGATGTATTTCTAATAAAATTCTCTGACCCCAATTACTGGTTTATTTACAAAAAAAAGTTGGCTTTTACCGACGTACCATACGATATCCTTCAAACTTGACCGATGCCAATGAGTAGTTTTCATGTAGGTGTCTTTAGGACTTCTCCTTGCCTATAGTGTTTTTTTAAACATATTGCAGGCATGAGAAACGTAAATCAATGCAAGCAACAATATAAATTCTTGAAATTCCTCCAATAAATTCTAGATCATCCGCCGCGAGCGCTCTACTGGAAGTACGTGGCGTGTGCAAAGCGTACTTGTTTTTCCGGGTTATTACAACGATTTTTTTAGCCGATATACGATATATATGTGCAATGTCTAAAATTACAAAATGTTGTTGCGCACCTTCTTGTGATGATGTACACTCATGGAAAAAAGTGACGAGCACACCCTGTATAATCTGAACGTGTCAAGATAAATGCGTAGATTTAGCGGAGCATTAAGGTTTCCTCTGGACGAGTTTGCGCAGCGAGTTTTTACTTTTTCTATCGCTGCATTTTTTACTGAGTGCCTCCGACAGCTGCAATATGTTGTCTCCATGGAGACAGATGCGGGGAGAGCGAAACCGGTTATTGTTAGTGTGGTGGAAGCGGGTAGTTGTACCGTGATGGAAGGCCGTTCGCGTTATCTGAGTGAGTTTGGCGAGGAATGGTTGTGGGGATGCACATGAGTATCCTTCCGTGATATCGCGCGCCGTCTCGAGCGGTCATTATCGGCAGTGCAGCAGGCATGGCGAGAATGGATGGAGCAAGGACGTACGGGCCTTCAGCCGCGAGCGGGACGGCCCCGCGCTAGCACAGCACGCGAGGATCTCGCCCGTGTGCACAGCACTTTAGCGTCTCGTACGTCTTCCTCAAAACAACTTGGAGACGTTTGGCCAGCAAGAAGGGAAGGCGTACTCACTACGCGAACTGTACGGGGGCGTTTGATAGAAAGTGGACTGCGAGCGCGCTGTGCGTTGCAGCGGATTCCACTGACTCGCGAGCACCGCCTACGCGTCGCCAGTGGGTGGAGGCTAGGCATCAGTGGGTTGTCGAGTGGAGGCACATTTTGTTTACCGACGAATCAAGATTCGAATTGAACACCGATGACGCGCGAATTTTGGTTCATCGAAGACATGGTGAGCGTCACCTCGAGGAGTGCATCCAACCACGCCCTATCCACCGCCAGCAGGGCATTGGTATGGGGTGCTATTACACATGGTGGACGTACACGTCTGCTGCATATACAGCATACGATGACGGCTCGCCGCTACGTAGATAGGTGTTACGGCCCGTTGTGCTTCCCTACGTTCAACGGTGCCCACGTCTTCTATACATGCAGGACAACGCCCGACCGCACACTGCACGTGTTGCCCAGACCTTTGTGGAAGAGAACCATATACGGATGCTTCCATAGCCGGCTCGTTCTCCGGATCTTAATCCGATCGAACATGTCTGGGATATGATGAAAAATATATAAAACTCATTATGTTTGTCATAAACAATATAGTGAAAACGATTCAGTTGTCGAAACAGAAAGAGGTCTGAAAAAAGAAGTGGTGCCGACGTTATTTCTCTCAGGTATGCAACTAATTCAATAATATTGTAGGAGCAACTTTTAGTGGAAATGCTGATGAATTTAATCTACCCATTTCATTTCTTCGTACAAAACACTAATAATAAATAATTTCCTCTCGCGCCATTCACCAGCAGCAAATTGTGAGGATGATTTTGCTGTCCGCACATTAAACAATTTGAGAAGTCTCTTAATTAACTGTGAAGCAGAAAATGAAAGAGTACAAGCAATATCTCCTGAAGTGACCGTTCTTGTTCCCACATCAGTATCCCTCGAAAAGAGGAGCAGGTGTCAGTAGGTGTACCATAACGTGTGTCGCAGGATATTTAGTAAAGAAGATATTAAAGTATATTGTTAATTGCGATTGATGCAAAAAAATCATTTTTGTATACTAAGCAAGGCAATATGAGCAGTCACGTTTAAGAAAAACCCAGTTGTTCTGTTGCTCATTTTATGGGTTTATCCCTTAACCAGTTATTTTGTTTGCTACCTAGAATTACCCACTTGAAGCAAATTTCATTAGTATTAAAAAATATTTGATCAAAACATTTGGATATAATTCCATTAATAAATTGCGTAAATCATCCTAAACTTTCAGACATATTTTTAAAAAACTTAATCAAGTGTGTATTATATTTTTACTGTAAAAGGGTAAACCAAATTTCTAAGGAAATAGATGATAAATTTAGAAAATATTGTATTTCCATTCTTGAGGGTGTTCTGTGACATATTGGTTGAAGTGTGATTCATTAGAAAGTACTATCGAATGCTCGAAGTTCTACAATTGGTCTTTCTTTCTTTGCACCTAAGAAAACTACTAAATTTTGTCCTGAAGCAGAAATTATTTGAGTCGGGTTATTTGTACACCTGTTGTTTTTCGATATAGATTACGACACTACCTAATGGTGATCGTATTTATACTGCAACTTTAAGGGTTACGTGTTATTTGTTATCCTTTATATATTTATATCCTTATATATTTGTTTTCCTTTATATCACACATCACTAACCTTTTAGTTCTATCAAAAAATCGTAATAGTCCATCCTTTGCTTTTTAGCAGTTTCTTTTCTGTTCAGGTGTACAAAACTTTTTACTAAACTTCCCTCTTTCCTTTAATCTTTAGGTTCTTAATTTCCATTATTCAGTCTCTACTTTCCGCTTTTCTTAAACCATTAGTGATTTGATCTTTTTATTTATTATTTATTTTGATCATTTTTATCATATTTTTGGTCTTCATCTAAGTGTTTGACTTCCACATGTATCTTATTTCTTATTACCTGTCATTAATCTTTCGAATTTATTGTTTTCTTGCTTTTACCGAACCATAAATTATATATAATTTGCACAATATAATTCTGTGTTAGCATACCGAGTATCCTTGAAATAAAAAGATTATATAGTAATTATATAGAATATAAATCAAAAATATTTTTTCAAAATTTCCTCCCGTAAAGCGAACAAAAAATTACAAAGATATATAAAAAAAATTTGTCACGCCACTATGCGATCGACTGTATTATAAAAGACGATATCTTAAAGTTGACCGATAATAACAAAAAGAATAGTTTTGTTATTGTCCAACTCATTCAGCTGTTACGTATGTAAACATACACTATAGCGTGTATGTGTATAAGGTATTTATTATTTATACACATTCTGAATATTTTGAATTCATAGGCATCATGTAATACAATTTTCATGGTGTGTTAAAATTTCGGAGTTCGCGTTGTAATTGACTCAAAATATTTTAGAGATATGTACTATATAATTACATCTTTCCATTCATCATACGTTGTCTCTCTATTTCAAAGACAACCTGTATATGCTAAGAATTAGATGATTAAATTTACAATGCTGTTTGTGATGTGATCTATGGAGTATGGATTTCTTGGTTGTATATAAAAGTGTTAAGGTGTGTACTGATAAGTTACAATTCTATGAAGTAATCTTTTGTAATACTTTAGCAAAGCATAATTGACTCAATCCAAAATATTGTATATAGAAAGCTAAACATTTTACATAGCTATTTACTTGATATCATACGGTTCTTACATGCGTAGTGCCAGGTTACAGGCACTACGCATGTAAGAACAGTCAACTAAATTTAAAAGAAAATAATGAAGACAATTCAAAAGATATTTTATCCGCGTTCCAATTTATTTATTTATTTATGAACGTCAAAATTTATCACAAAAATATATATTATTCTTGAGATGATAAAAGGATCCTAAAAATTTCTTGGTTATGAAATTTTTTGCAAAACAATATGCACGTTATTTAATATTTGAAAAGTATTTAATCTGGAGGAAAACATTTTTTCTGCGATGTGTGTACAGAGACCGAATGTAGTCTGAAATATTTTAAGCGTAACATAGAAACAAGTATTTTTCCGGTCAAATATAGTTTTATTTTTGAAACTTCTTTTGAGTTCATACACTTTTCCCAGCGATGCTCTAACCTCTTTAACCCTGCCAAATAGTAGTTGTCGTCTTGCTCCGCAAAATAGGCTTTTATGTATGCAATAATCTCCTCGTTCGATGAAAATCTCTGTCCTCCAAGCGAAACCCGAGGCTTAGGAAATAGGAGAAAGTCGCTGAGGGCCAGATCTGGTGAGGCCGATGGGTGGTCCATCAATCGAAAATGCAATTCGTGAATTTTGGCATTGGTGGCCGCAGAAATGTGAGCAGGCGCGTTGCCTTGATGGAACAGCACATTCTTCTTCTTAAAATGCAGCCGTTTTATTTTCCTTCAGCTTATCAAGTAATGCTGCGTAATAAACTCCCGTTTTTGTTTCACCTTTTTCAAGATAGTCGACGAACACAATTCCGTGACCATCCCAAAAACAGTCGCCATAACCTTCCCGGCAGATGGAACCGTCTCCGCTCTTAGGAGCAGGTTCAATCTTTCCATTTAATTGTTTTGACTTTTCTTTCGTCTCAAGAGTGTAGTGGTGGATCCAAGTTTCATCTATAGTTATGAATCGATCCAAGAAACTTGACTTGTTTCACTTAAACCGCTCCAACAGGGGTTTGAAAATGTTCATTCGAATGCGTTTTTGCTCCAAGAGAAGCAAGTGCGCGGATAGCTTTCGCACGTGCAATTCTTCAGTTAATATATGCCTAAGTTATCTTTCTGACTTTGTTTTAACGGTCGTTCAGTATCTGGTGAATATTTTTAACTGTGGTGGTCACGGTTTTTGGCCGTCCCGAACGTTCATCATCACTCAAGCTGATACGACCACATTTAATAATTCAGTTGCTCATTTTTTCATGGTGGCAGATGATGAGGCAGAGACCTCGTAAACACCGTCCTACTCAGTTTTAATTTGCGCGGTCGTATAGACTTTCAGATGCAAGAATTTATTCACGATTCGATTTTTTCCATTTTTATAAAAAACGCTGACATTGGGTGACTGACACAAACGAGCTTCATATTAGGGCTCAAAACATTTCAGATTCCCTTCTTATGTGGCGTGTGTAAAGTATACCGTGGCTTTGTTACTACACTTCCTCGCTGTAAGAGGGTAGAAATGTTCATTTGACTTTCACTTCTCCTACACCTAAGAGTAACTAACGAGAATACGTATATAGAGAAAAAAACAACTCCACACATGCTGGTACTGAGATTTGAATCCTTGACCAATGGGGCTTCACTTCCGTTGTCCTACGTTCTTACCACTGTGCCGTTCATCCGTTATGGAAATAACAATTGCGTTAATTTCGCTTAAAGATTCCTTGGCTTATGTAAAAAAACTGAAAGCGATTGAGTGTAAATAAACGATATATATATATATATATATATATATATATATATATATATATATATATATATATTATTGAAAAAATTCATAAATCATTTAAACAACTTTCTAAACCTATGTAACGCAAATGAATTTGTGCTGATATTCTTGTTGAATATACGTTACATATAGATTCACTAAATCTTTAGAGACCATAATTAGAGATTGATTTTTAGTTACAACTGACTTATATTGAACTTAATTTTCGTTTCTGTGTTTCGAAACGAACGTACGGTTGTCTTCAGCAGGCATTTTGCTAGTGTACCAATAATTTTTACTCTTAAATGAAAGCCTAAAGTCGTTCCTATAGCAAATTCAGCTGGTGGAGATACACTAAAATACAAACAATATTCATTAGTATTAAAATAATGCAAAAGTATCTTTCATTAAGTCAGCATGTAGTATTTTCTTGTTAAATGAACCTATACATTATTCATTATCTCAAAATGAATTCAATTATGCTCCATTTAAGCGCGTCTGCTTTGTTTTTCACATTTTCAAGGACAGTTGCAATTTTATACCATATAAACATTTCAGGAAATTTCACTTCGAATTTTGTTCTGTTAAACCTTATTGTAATTAAGAAAATCGAAGGTTGATTTATACCGGTTCTGGTGTGTCAATAAGAGATTTATACACATAAATTCACTTTCTCTCCTTAAAAATATTATAATGAGAAAATTATTTCGCATAAAGTTTCCTGACGTTGCTCTATTAACTGTCCAACATTGGGATAAGAAAAAGAATCTACGTAGTTTATTTTCTACAGAATACGAAATTGCAAAAGATATACGAAAATAATTATCTGTACAATGATAAATGCAAAATTTATGCCTGTGAGAATACTATATTTAACTCTTAAAATATTTTAAATTAAATTACATACAAATGAAATTGGTAATATATATTGCGGTGATTCTCAAGGTCAGGAACTGGAAGAAATAATAATAAATTACTTCGAAATAAGCTGTTAAACAAATAAAAGGAACCGGACCATGCACATACAATTTAAATTATTAGATAAGTTAATACCGCGTTTTCAATTAGAAAATTTATTTGTAATAGTTTTTAATATATTTATGTAGGTCATTTCACTTTCAAAATTAATTAATTTATTTGTAAAACCGAAAATAATTAACTTGTTTGGTAAGAATTAATGACATATGAAAACCTATTTTACCGACCCGAATTTAGTTTGAATTAGAATTAGTTTTACCCCGAAAGTCACTCATTATGTACTAAAACCATATTACATTAATAACTAGAGAACGGACGCAATTTCCATAAAACGCAATCGGCAATTGGAATTGTGTATAACGTCGCTCAGTACATCCCGGCGTAATTCAATGAAGTATTTGTTTGACTTACTCGGCCACCTGGTCTCGCAGCAATAGCAATGGACAACCCAGCTATTGTATTAGGAGAATATAGTGATTTCAGTGCTGTCGTGTACGTAGATAAAATAAATAAGTTTATCATATTTCGTAAGAGAAATAGCACGTACATTCCTTTTCTTTTCATTTAAGCAACATCTTCCAATTATTTTCACGTAAGTGTGCATAAAATTTCGTTGGAATCTGACAATTTTAACGAAGAACTCTGTGAAACTTTTATGGCAGCTAATATTCCATTATTTAAATTGAACAATCCAATTTTGAAGACATTTCTGAAAAAATATACTGGTCGAAATGTTCTGATGAATCAACTTTACGCAAATATTATGTTTGTGTAGAACAGTAGAACGCATTAGAAGCCATCTTTTAAATCAATACATATGGATAAGCGCCGACGAAACGGTGGATATGTTAGGACGCTGTGTGGTAAATGCTGTAGCTGGTGTACTACATCCAACTATTCCCTATAACTCACATGCACTAATGCACTAATAGCAACAAGTGTTATAAATAGAGTTGATGCGGAAACAGTTGCTGAAACCATTAAGGAGAATATGCAAAAAATGCTTCAGACGCCACGTACAAAGAAAAAATACTTTTATTTGTCAGTGATAGTGCTTATATGTAAAATATAAATTTATATTTTATATCCTTGATAAAGGCATCATTGCCGAAACATGTAGGGTTGTTTTAAATATATATACTTTGAAGTAAACCAGACCTTTAATCGCCGACTGATTGAATTTACCATATCATACCAAGGTCACGAAAATATTATATATATTTAGATAGATATATAGGTTTATATATATTGTTAAATGTTTAATTAAAAAACATAAGTTTGCTAGACCAATACTTATAAAATTGTTAAATATCAAATAAGTTAAAGATATCTGTTTAATTGATATAAATGTATTTGGAATATTCAGAAAAATATAGTATTTCAATTGGCAACATAAAATTCACTTATACAAAAGCTATTACTTGTTAATTAAACTTATTAAATTATGTTGAAATAAGCTTGAAAGTGCTGTACAATTCAAAAATGTTCGCGGGTAAAACTTACGCATGGACATAGGAACTAAAATAAAATTAGGAAATAAGTAAAATATATACATATTTAAAATAAAATCTATAATTTAAAAGTATACTGAAATAATTTGAACGATTAAACTATCAATATTAAAGAAAATATTTATAATAAAATTTCACCTTAAAAGTTATACGAAATCCCTGCTTTGGAAAAAATCAAGTAAGGAATAGCACATTTTCCTATAAGAACGCCGCGTTTAAAATTAAAATACACATATTCATAATAAATATGTACCTGAATTCATTATTACCGAAGAAAGTACGTTAACAATTTTTTGCAGAAACCAAAATTGACAGTCGCTAACAAATTTTTGGCTTAGAAAATCTTACAGTCAAAACTAAAACCTGGCCCAGCCCAAAAGAAGAAGAAGAACCTTCATCCCATGAGAACAATCCTGTCCACAGTTTCATTTAATTTAAGTATAGAAAACATCGTATTTAACAGATATTTAATACCTACTAAAATAAAGAGGAATAAACACCATATTATTTCAGTATATAATCATAAAATTTTCCCTATTAATTTACAAGTACATATTTAACACAACCATTATTTGTGTGGTGAATCGACAGCATTAAGTAATACACCTTCCATTTTTATTAATAACGCAGGTACAATTGCTTACATTTACTTTAAAAACGAATGAAGACCATCTGTTATACCTACAAAGTTGCTTTATTTATATATAGTGTTCGTTTATTTCATATATTTTTTATTAATAAGTAAAAGTGTTAGTTATACGTTTGAACCGACTGAAATCTTAAAAATACATATTATTCCCTGAGCAATATATTTAAGATAAAAAAATGAAATGAGCATGAGATAGAATTATATGTAGATACCGTTTCTTTTTTAATATTCTGTTATAGTTTTATGTACGCAGTTTAATTAGCTCAGACAGCGTCTCCTATACCCGTAACAATGTATATATATTTATATAGTCTCTCTCTCTTTTTTCTTGAGCTGACCATCTAACTCGTTTTGATTTCTTTATTTTTTTATCATTCTTTACATTAACTTGTTTTCTTGTACCTGTAGCTTTATCAAAGGACGTGTTGACTTCTGTATTTGGCTTGTTACTACACATCACACTTTTTGATAACGGGAAGTCAGATATATTTTCATCTAAATCTGAAAATATATCTTTTGAGTTAAGATTTAATGTTTTTGGTGCATTTTCATTTGTTTGTTCGTGAATGTTTATTTGATGCTCAATTTCTATCTCTTCCTGATCTATTTCCACGTCCTCCAAATTTTTTCCTTTCAATTCAGCCCCTTTCCCAGAATTTAATAGCATTAACACTTTAGCAGTCTGGTAAATATAATAAAATTGTCTGAAACATAATAACAAATAAACATCACTTTTTGAAGAGCCATAAGAAGTAAAATAAACTAACATGAAGGTTTCAGTAATTCAGTTAATTAATCATTCATTTTTACTAATAAAAATGTAAAAATAAAACTTTATCCCAAAATCTTCAAAATAGTATCATTTAAAAACATACTTCATTCTATTTTCATTACCTATAAAACTCTAGATGTGTTTTCTCAGTATGCCCCATAAATTTAGCAATCTGTTCCATCCTCATTGTTTTCGAAGTTCATTACTTGCAGTATGGTGGCAATTTATTTTCGGAATCTGGTGCTTGTTAACAGCTCAGGATTTTTAGCTCCACATTTTTTAGCAAATTTTCGAAAAATTGCTTGGGCACTCATCCAGCGATCATGAGATCCAGGATTGGCAAATATGTATTTGTTAGATTTAGGCACAATCTTGGGAGATTTCCTTATGGTTAAAATTGAGTAAACATATTGTTGCATTTTTTTGGTGAAAAGAATGGGCACGGGTCTGCTACCTTTCCCAAAAACTACCACGCGTTTGAGACTCGCACTTAGTGTTTTCTCTACTTCGGACAATGAATTAGTACATTCTGTTTGTATAGATGAAATGTTTCTTTCATATGATTCGATATATAAAAATTGTACTTCACCCATCCTCTTTCTGTTAAAAGTTAAAACCAAAGCCAAAGTACATTCACATAACAATTTGTAGTTGACCTTGATTTCCTTATTGTGTTTTAATTCTTCCAATGCTTCATTTGCTTTAGTAGTGACATACTGATTAAATAGCATAACGTCTTCTGTCACTGGTATTAATTTAGGTTTTATCCATTTTTGCTCATTTCAAATTTTATTTACTAGGCTTGAAAGATCATTGCACTAATGACTATTAATCATGTCTCTTATCTCTATAATATTTTTCACAGTTTCCTCCTTGTTACATTTTTGAAATAAATTATTCTCTGTTATTATAGCTTTTTTTGCAATGTCACATAAGAATTTTAGATTGGTTCCGAGATGCAGTGCAAGAGAAGATGCTTTGAAAGCTTGTGTAGATGGATCGTCACAATTAATTATTTTAGCAGCCGCAACTACGTCGCTATATATTTCTGGTTTTAGAGCATCAAACTTGTTATAGTCGTTGACTGCTTTAGGACAATTTTAAGTCGAGCTAACTCTCTCATCTTATTGGAAACAGAAACAATCATTTGTTTCTTTTGTGTTTGTTTAGATATGATTCTTCAAAAAGACAAATGAGTGTATCTGTTTTAGCAGTTAGACTAATTTCATCTGGTCGCATTACAGCAAAAACTTCTTCTTTTAATCGACTTTTTAACAAATAGTTGCCAAGTAAACCTGTTGTGGCCAGAAAAGTTTGCGATTCCGATAAGTGTTGTTTTCTGCCAGCATTGCTTTCCGTAGTTACTTTTGCCTTACAGACTTTTTTGTGACGCCACAAGTATGATTTTTTAAAATAGCCTAAACAGTTTGCGCAAGGAACGTAATCTTTCTGTTTATCTTGAAATTTTCGAACGACTGAAAACTATTTTGGTGGTCGTCTTGTTGGTATTAGTTTGTTCTTTTCGTTCATTAGAATAAAGCTTTTTTTTTTCTCAAAGCACTTGTAGCATCTCTCCTTTTTGACTTTTCACAGGAAATTTCGAAAATTTTTTTACAGGTTCTTCTTTATGTTTTCTCAATAAGTGTCTGGAAAAATGTCCTACCTCTTCAAAACAAAAGCAGCAGAAGTTCCTTTCTGTATTCAAATCGGTACTTCCCAATAAACTGATCTAGAAGTCTTTTCGTAAAGAAAACGTTATATTTCTAGTAACACATACCTCTCCGACAGTAGTAGCTTGATATGGAAATTCTTTAGAACTAGACGACTTCTATGTAAATTCCGAACTCGATTCTGAAGTTGGTGGGACAAAACTGCTTTCAATCGATGGCGAAATCTGTTCTCTACTGCTCGATGGTAAGCTTGTATTTTTCTCTTGGTTGTTTTCTACACTATCTCTCCGATCACTTTTTTCTTCATCGTTTAATAATTCGCGACTTCTTGTGCCTGTTCCGATATTATATTGGGTTTGTAAATTCTAAAATTGTATAAGTTTACAAGCTCTAAATTTTTATATAAGTCGCAAAAAAATGCAAATAATGGTTTCTTAATCATCGGAAGCAATTTTATTCCCATAACCAAACGAATGGACTTACATTCCATTCATTTCCGCTTTCCAACGTTATTGCAATATTTTCTTTTTTAATAGGTATTCCAACGTCACATCTATAATCGCTGGCGTTTTCGGAAGACGCCCTAAACTTATAAATGTCTTCTGTGTTACTTGGATTCACTTGAAAACTCGATTTATTTTCTAGAACAGGATTCCTTTAAATAATAATAATAAATTATTATATAAATAATTCATCTTACGATCAGGAAACAAATTATTTTCATGTATAATGCCTAAATAATGATAAACCTTTTCTCTTGGTGAGACTTTTTCCAAGATAGGTCCTGCATTCAAAAATTATACGTATTAATATTTCAGATTTTGCTTTTCTTAAAATTGCTTACATTCAGCTTATTGGTTGATTTTTTTTATTGTTCCATAGGTAGCTCAGGTTTGACCACAACTCCAGAAGATTGTTTATAAGATAAGAAATTAAGCTAATTTATCAATCTTCTTACCTTTTTTTACTAAATTTACTATAAACCTTCCACGCTCCATAGCGACACAACAAAAATAATTTCACAGGCACACACTTTTTTTAACGACTACAAGAAGCTACATGTTCTAGGAGAACTACTCATTTACTTGCCTTACAAGTTTTTACATTCAACGGGCAAGTTTGACGGTCTTGCTAACGTCGACTAAATGTGTTTTGTTTATAGACATAATCGTTAGAAGTTTTCAAATTGATTCTTTTCAAAACCAACAATTTTTTAAAAAGGAAAGAATTAACATACTAGTTTTCGTAATATTTTTTAGTTTAATAGTGGATCCTATAAAATAAAAAAAGGAGAAACAATTATATTCAGAAGACAAATCTTAATGTCGTAATTGGTACATTTTTAAACAAAATAAGTAGTAACATTTAAACAAATATTTTATTACAGTAATCCTTAAAGAGAATTCTAATTATATGGATAAGAGCGTATCTTTATTGAATATATGTAGTTCACTATGCTCTGTAATGTCAATACATCATTAAAATATAGTCTACATTTAAATAGGTCCAGAGCACTATTACAGCGTCCACCGGCCATTTATCGTTTACGGTATCTTTTTATATCAGAAACAAGCTGTAGGTATATTAATTCTAGTATTATTTGAAGAATTTGATTTACTTAATTTCAGCTCTTGTAATCTCAGCTAAATAGCAGTGTCTCAAGATTTAACGAAACCGACAAAATTAGGCATTTCTGTAGGTTCCTATTGAAAGCGGTAGCGTATATTACCATATAAAGAATACTGAAGGAAGTATAGATTCTCTATTTTTTATTAGATATATTCAGAGTGATAAAGTAATGAAAGTAAAATAACTAGCAATAATGAATAAAAATGTCTAAATTAACATTAACACAATCAGTTCTTATTATATACATGTACGTACATTTGTATATTTAAACGTAGGTACTTATTGATTTCTTTAAGCAAGAAAGACTTTAAATCAAAGCCATATTTTATAACAAGCACAGAACTATCCAAACAGATTGGTTATGTATACTTGGCAATGCTGCCGGGAATCACGAAGTTTGGTAAATATACCACTTTTATACACTGGGTTTGGAAAGACGGTGGAATTGACGGGTTTAAAACCGTACATTAAATAGCAACTCGTGTGTTATACACTAGGATTGGCTTGGTATCATGCACATACTGGGTCTAGTTACGTCGGCTGAATAAATATATATATATATATATATATATATATATAAAAGACTCTTTATAGAGAAAAAGAGTTAAGATGATTGTAGATTCCAATACCTCAAACAAAAACTTCCCAAAATCTTAAATGCAAAACCTAAAGAGAGAAGTTTTGTAGGGTCCCAAATTAAACTCCCACGACAAGATAAAAAATTTGAAAAAACCCTAAATGACAGGGAGCATGTTGCTTGAAATGCTTTTAAAAATGTTACCCACAATTTTCTAGGAAACAGAAAATATGACAATTATATAGCACTTGCTAATAAAACTTCTTCAAAATTACCATAAATTAGGCTGTAACATGAGCCTTAAAATAATTTTTTTTCACTCGCATCTGGATTTCTTTTCCCCGAACCTCGGCGACGTGAGTGATGAAGGTTTCACCAAGACATTTCTGTTATTGAAAAACGTTATCAGGGCAAGTGAAACAGTGAAATGCTTGCTGATTATTGTTGGACATTGATATCGGAGACTGCCGAAGAACAGTATAAAATAAAAATAAAAAGAAAAACATTTTTAACAGGATAATATTATATAACTCCATATAATGTACACACCTAATTAATATTATTTACTTTTAATATTTTTTTCCAAAGCCTGACGTACCAGAATAAATTCGTTGTGATTACTATTGTTGGAACTATAAAAGTAATGAAAATTGTACATAGTTTCCAAAAAAAAATTAAAAAGATAGAAAATTTGCTGACCAGTGTTCTAAGAGGAGCTACCATAAACAAATGACTTTTGGAAAGGAGACCCAGAGAAAACACAACTTCCTGTGTCTTACACCCACAAAGGGTAGAAAGATTGTAGGATTATGATAGGTTAGCATAAAATATATAATTAGTAGTTCCAATTTATTCATTAAAGTACAACAATTTTTATTATAAGCAATAGAGTTTACCTCAAATTCCATATGACCTCCCTGTAAAACCGATCTCTCTTATAGCTTGCAATTAAAATTATGCTATCATTAAGATCCAGAGCAAGTTCAACCACAAAAGACTACACCAGCCACACAGTAAAATTTGGAATAGAATTCTACCGTTAGAGTTAACTATTTTTCATGCAATATCATATTTTATAATAAATATTTAGAAAGAGTACGGATAATAGCGCATAATTTTTAAATTACAGATTTCATTAACTTTAAATTAAATTTAATATCCGTTAATTTCGGCCAGCAAATTTTTCCAAATATGTATTATATCTCCTCCAATACATTGTTTTCAACATATGCATTCTATTAAATCTATTAAATATGGATATGTAATTAATTGAAACTCATTATCTATAATAACAATAATAAATAACCCATACTAGTGTAGCAATAAAAAAGCAATTCAACTGTCTGACATACATATCTATCATTACGATCAATTATTAATTTCTATAATCTACAACGCCGAAGCATCTATGTGATGACATGTGGGCGTATTGTAAAAGGTACGCTTATTTAACAGTCCAACAATTCGGATTATGCATCTGCAAAAATCATTTAGTTACGCATCGTGACGTATCACATGACGTCACCGTTTATAATCGTTAAATGATTGCGTTAAAAGATTGAAGGCGTATAAACGAAACGATTTAAGAAAAAAAAAGAAAAACAAACATTTAAGCGCAGTTGGACAGACATCCTGTGAGTCATGGATATATGTGTGCGTGTGTGTTAGTGTATTAGTGTGTATATGTGTGGTGGAAATATGGTGGTCGGATTCTCGCAAATTCTTCATCAGCAGATCTGACGTAATTACGGAATGCTTAAAACGCCTTCGAGATATTGTTGGTCGTAAATTCTAGACATTTTCGCATTGTTCTTTGCATGGATCATTTCTATGTAGATTGCATTTGTAAAGTTATTGCTTGTAATACATGGTAATAATAACTGGCAATCGTAATTCTAAAGAAAAAAATCGCGTTGAGTAGAACATATTCAACTTTTATTTTGGTTAAATATAAATGTGAATAAGCATATCGCACTATTTTAAATAACACACAATGAATTATATTTAATGCGCACCATATTCTGACCATCCATTAACTTTTATTTTTATTTTTGATGATTTAGAAAATGATCTTTTGTAATAATAATATGATAACTTATACAAGGATTACTCCAAATATTTTAAGAAGTTTTAGGTATAATTAGAGTGAAATTTAAACAAAAAACATTTTCAACATACTTTCATTGAAAATACGTATGTGGGCTTTTAAACATGGCCAAATTATCTTGCAAAACAATTTTTCTATTCAGACTGGCAAGGAAAGGCCTCTAAATCCGGAGACACCGATTTTAATAAAACTTGATATCAATCGTTCAACAAAAAAATATTGACTAATATAGGCATTTTGGAACAGAATTAGCAACCTTGAATATCCATCTTATCACAGTTGTCGAAACGTCGACGAAGAAGGAACCAGTTCCAAGGATGCGGTTCCAGCTCGAAATCTCGAAAACAATATGAAATGAGGTAGTTTATTTTTTCATGCGGTATCGTATTTTCCATAAAAAAATATTTCAAGCGAGAGACATTTGAATACCTTTCGAACTAAAACCCTTCCAAAAATTCCTTCTAAACGTTCAAATAGATAAATTGGTTTGTTGAAGAATTTGGTTAAAAAGTTCTCCAAGAAAACCACGCTTGTGACAAATAATATTATTTATTTTCGCATAAGATGGATACTATTTATGAACCCCTGCACCACTAAGAAGGAATAAGAGAGTTTTGTAATAATGTCCTCAACTCCGATGAAGGATATTAAACACATTTGAAAAATGCCGCAGAATCATGTCACAAAAAATTGCAAAGTTTGCAAATTACTCATACCGAATGGACAACAATATATTAAAAGCTATCTCATCATATTTTAATGAATTATTGAAGCCGCTTTCCAGATGAGTACAAATGAGTCCATTATGGATTAAACTTGGAGATACGTTCATTTTCCGACTTCTTCTGATACTTGATTAAGAGCATGTGCGAAACTTGTGATATGCGTCATACTACTTAAGAGCCGACCAGCCGTCTTCATATATGCAAGTCCATTTCTTACAAATAATGATACTTTCTCTATTTATATCGTGCTTTCCCCCCATAATGAATTCAAACATGAAGTTACGTTATGTGTAGAGATAGACACTTAGACCGGCCAGCAATGGCGTCACTGCGTGGGGTTTACCGAAATAAAACTGCGCGTTATTTAGTACAAGAACTATGGTAGAATTATTTAAAATGTAGATAAAATATACTAAACGACTTACCGAATATGCTTCGATGCTTAGAAAAAATCCCGATGTGCGCGAGTGAACACCTGCAGCACAGAGTGCGTTACTACAGTAGTTTTCTTGAGATTTGATCTTTACGTTGTATATATCTGCTTATACCCAGAAAAAGATCGCTTGTACAGCTAGCGATGTAATATTCACGTATAGTTTGTCTCAAAAAGAGGGAGACAACTTTCTGAACAACCCACAATGACCGTTAATTTTCATTGGTTGAAAGTAAGTGATGATGTGGTTTAGGATGGGGGTTCGTTCGGAAAGTTGTCTCTCTTTTTGAGACTAACTATAGTTAAAGTTGTTTTTAAATTTGTACAACGAATCAACTAAAAAGTTGTCTTAATCTAGTAAAATGATTACCATTATATCATAAGTCTGGAAATTGTCATAAAAATCTGCTTACCCTGTTAGCAAACAGGAGAGTTGATACATTTCTATGAACTTTCAACGTTTTCAAAGCCTGTTGCAAAGCTGTTCACGTACTAAAGAGGGAAACGCGAAACGCACAACTTGAGCCGACAGCAGCTCTGAATTACTCAAACCCCTCGCTCTCCTTCGCCAGTGTAAGCCGAACGAGAATGCCTGTCTTATAAATTCTGCATTAGTTGCTTTCATTCTCTTAAATGTAATAAGATGTACAGATATTATTGCGTCGCTGTTCACCACATATTTACAAGTAACTAATAAAACAAAACAATAAATCGGCCCGCTACAAATTCGTTTAAGGCTCTTCTTGAAATGTAATCCTGACTGCCGATCCCTAATTACTACAGGCTTGTTTCGGGGGGCGAAGATATTCGGCTGTCGGCGTTCAATTTAAACGGGAAGAAAAACCACAAAAACCTCGAAAAAATACGGGCTTGATACCAAATTTTATTAACAAATTTCATATCAGTCCTTGGAATCAGGTATATAATATATTCTGAATATGATAGTATAGAAATATTTGCTAATTTTAAATGGCTTTGATCACAAATGTATTTGAACTATCAGATACAATACATTTATCATCAATATCGTCATAATTATATAAGTAAAGCATTATAATTAATTATTTGTGTTTGTATTAAAGTTATTACAGTATGTTAATATTATAACGGTTATGATTAGTGTAATGTTTTTTTATTATTTGTTTAAATTGAAAATACGTTTATGTCTCATTTATTTACATGCTTATTTTAAAAGTGAGAACTAGAAGTACGAAAAATAATAAAGTTAAATATACAAATGGCTCAGAGCCAAATGACGCTTTTTGATATACAATAATAAATGCAGGACCAAGTAGCTTACTGGTTCTAAATTTCTAATAAATTTTTTAAAAGACAACTACTACAGGTAGGTGCCCAAAAGTTAAATATAGATATTCAGCTATTTAATATCATTAAAATATAATTAAAAATTATCAATTTCTATTCCTGTCAGTTTTTACGACAAATTAGTTACCACTGACTATAAATTCAAAATTCAAATGTATGTGATCCTATTCAATTAGTACTTAATTAATTTCATTAAAGTTTTATCATTTATGTGTTTTCTGTTTGAGAAATTCAAATAAGCATAATAACAAAATAATTTGAAACGTGTTTAAAATTATTTTGTTATACGAGGGATAAGCTGAATTTATTGAGAATAAAAAAATCTAGTAGACTGTGAAAAACAATCATACAGTGTTTACTTATCGCAACTCTTTATCTGTTAAGTAAAAGAAAATAGAATTAACCAGAAAGCACTTCCGAAACATAGTTTATTATGATTTTTAAAGATGTTTAAGCGCATATGAGTGCAAAGAGAGTTTAGATTTAGGTTTTACTGAACAAGCACCTTTCTTGGCTACAATTTACCGATGGTATAAGGAATTTGAACGCGAAAGATATTTTTTCAGCATCGAGAAGGAGCAGGGGTCCTCCTACGGCTGTTACCGATAAAAACTTGTTGCAAATAAAAAAATAATTGAAGTGGACAATAAGCCGTGTTTCATCCTCCTGGTTTGAAGGAAGTTCGGTATGTATCGACCGAAGTATAAGTTGAAATAATACAATATTTCTTGTATAACACTAATATATTTACAAGTTTAATCTTGGAGTTCCGTTAAATAAATGCAGTATCTGGTCTTAATACTAAAGACCGAGAAAAACTGGCTAATAAATAATATTTGCTCCTATTTAGATCACTGAGATCTTAGTAGAAACTGTTAGTTAGATCACTGAGACCTAAGCTTTAACTCGAAGAGATCGTACTTGGAACTGTAGGGAGCTCTAAGAGATCTAGTTTGGAACTGTTTCTTCATTCCCTTATTTTTCGGCAAGAAAGTCCCCGCCAGTCTAAGAGAGGGAGAAAACAATGAATAGAGTATACGGAAATTTCCATAACATTATTTTTACCTTTCCAAGAAAAGTATATGCTGTAGTTTCCAACGTTATAAATGTATTAAATAAACAATATACGCCGGAAACCCTTAATTATAGAAAATAAAATACCTCTTAAAGTAATAAATATACAATGCACAATACTTCGCAATACTAATACTTCGCAGAATCGCATCGAACCCAATTATTTCACCTATTATAATACTATATAACAGGAAATATGTACAATAAAACTTATTCTATTATATTTATGCTTATTCAAATACATTATTTACCTAATGGTTGGATTAACCAGAGGGTTGTGCCTGTAATGAAATAAATAGTTTTTATGACTGTAGAAAATAAGACAATGAAGAAATGTAATACCTGACCAGTCCTAAGGTAATTAACAATATTAAATATATCTGAACTCCAAGACCTTTTCTATATACAATATATAATATTTACAATTTAAAAACTAGAATTAAATATATTAACATAAATATACCTACATCTAAATAAAACTAAAAATACAAAATTAAATCTATTTTGCCCGAACAAGCCGCTTATGCGATAATAGAGCATTAATTCAAGATTGGATCCTCAGCTGTTAAAATAAGCATACATGATCACCTGCATTTAAAAAAAGGGGTAAGTCGTTTTATGCTGCATCACCTTTCTGACTTCCAAAAAGCAGAGCGTGTAAGCGGCAAGCTGTAGACTTGGGTTCGTGTCCCAACGTAGACCATATTTTTCAAATTAAAAATTTCGGATGATTTGCTTTGTAATTTGGAGACAGCAATGTTTACATCCCCACTTACTCTGCAATTACATACATTCTAATTTGATGTTTGTAAATATTTCATATAAAAAAAAAAGCCGAAAAACTCCAATAATTTATCAATTGTTATATATATATATATATATATATATATATATATATATATATATATACTATAGTATATAGGGTTCTTTACGTAACCCATTCGTTAGAAGTTTTCTATGTTAACGCCTTAGCACACTTTTGAAAATTTGTGGCACGTAATCTTGATGCTTGATGTATTAAAATAAAATATTTACAATCATTAACGGTTCAGTACTACTTTTCTTAACAATTGTAGATAACTGACGCTTGTTAAATTCTCGTTATAAATTTTATTTTTCAACATGGATATGTATTGCAAAAACATTAGAGCTAAAAGTGTCTTAACGTAGTTTATATTACTTAAATAATCAATAAATTTTGAATAACCTGTAGAAGATTTATTAAATGTTTGAATATTATACCTTTCGCTGACTCCAGTAGAAATATGACGTAGTTTAGATCAAATACGCCCGAGATATATAGTTTTAAAAAGTACATTGAAAAAACTAAAAATTTCAGAAAAATAAAAATAGTTTAAAAACGGTTACCTTTTGACAAAAGAAACCTTAACATAAGGTGTTACAGCACTTTACAAGGAATCTAAAGTAATAACAAATATGACATTCTATTTAAAATATCAAAGCTGACTATGATTTGCGATATAACCGAAATTGGTTCATGAGTGTAAATATTTTGTTTTAACACACCAAGCATCAAGATTACGTGCCACAAATTTTCAAAAGTGTGCCAAGGCGTTAACATAGAAAACTTCTAACGAACGGGTTACGTGAAAAACCCTGTATATATGTTATAGTACATTCTATTAAATCTCTTAATCTACCTATATAAAAATATAAATATGTATGAAACAAGTGAGTAGAAAACGAGACATTAAAATCCTCACCTTTCTTACAATTTCAGTACATAGTTTTAAAATGAATTTGAAATCTCTGCATTAAGATCGTAATTTTCTTCTATAATCTGAAGCAACTGGTATGGAGGTAGCATATGACAACTGCCGATTAAAAATACGCAGTGAAAAAATTTGGGGAAACGGTAGCATTGGAGATATGGCAAGCCGTCTGCATCATGGTGGCGCAGGTTCATCCTAGAATATTGCTGCTGTGAGTGTAGCTGAAGACCGGGAGTTATCGATTCGTCGCCGTTCGCAGACTTCGGGCCCTTCTGGTAAATTCCTTTCGAGGATTTTGCGTAAGCACTTGCATAAAATTCAGTTAGCAAAAGAGCTGAAGCCTAGAGATCATGGGCAGCGTAGAATTAACTGGGTGTTAGAACGGCAGGAAGTTGGTGTTAATTTTCCAAAGAAGAAAAATTTTCTTCTCTGATGAGGCACATTTCCAACTTTTTGGGTATGTTAGTAAACAAGATTAGCACATATGGCGCGAGGAAAATCCTCACATAATACATAAGACGCTGTTACATGCCCAAAGAGTAATTGTGTGGTGCGAATTGTGGTCAGGTGGTGTA
This sequence comes from Melolontha melolontha, assembly GCA_935421215.2. Lineage (NCBI taxonomy): Eukaryota > Metazoa > Arthropoda > Insecta > Coleoptera > Scarabaeidae > Melolontha > Melolontha melolontha. The sequence continues at coordinate 92,850,589 of OW285239.1, forward strand.
AAACGATGAGCTCAGAGAGTCGCAGACAACGGTGAGTGCTATATGAGCATGTTAACCGATTATTATCGCATGAAATCGAAGATATTGATGTTGACGATATGTCGTTTCAGCGAAACAACTCATCTTGCCACACATCCCCTGCAATGTTAGATGTTTTACATGAAAAGTTCAGGGGTCGCATTATTACATGTAGCGGTGACGTCAACTGACCTTTTTTGTGGGGTTTTCTGTAGAGTCGCGTCTACGCGCCTATAAACTGACATCCGCCACGTTATATCCGAGATAGCCCCCGAAACTTATGAAAAAATTATCGAAAATTTCTTTAAACGAATCTACTGCGGCAGAGGATTCAGATGCCGATATTTGCCTGACATAACTTTCTATAATTAATGAATAATACCAAAATATTCGATTAATAAAAAAAAAAGATAATGTTACATTTTCTGTGTTTTTAACAAAATAATTTTAAACATACTTGTGTAGGTAAAACCTCACCAATTTTGTACAGGATGGGGCACAGGAACCGGATGTTTTTAGAATGCATAATATTCGACCATTAGAAAAGGAAAGGGCATTTGACAGGTGGGGGTACCTTCCCTGACTCAAAGCATTTTACTGTCAGTTACTGTCATGGAGCCGTGGACGCTAGAACAGCGCATATTTGCATATGATTCTTTCGTTAGAAGTGGCGAATCAGTGACTACGGCTCAACGTGAATTTCGTCGGAAATTCAATATTAATCGAAATGACTCTGTCCCCACGCGTAACATAATCCTACGTTGGGTTCATAATCTTCGAACACGAGTCTCAATACTCAAAATAAAACCGCTCGGATCCCAACGTACAGTGCGCACTCCAGAGAACGTTGAAAGGGTTAGACAAGCGATACTGCGAAGCCCACGCCGCTCTGCTCGGCCTCATTCGGCCGGACTGCGAATCAGTAATCGTACTGCAAGAAGGATTTTACATGGTGAATTACATTTGCATCCATACAAAATAGCGGTTGTGCAGGAATTGAATGAAAGGGATTACCAGCAACGAGTGAATTTTGCCCAACAAATGCTTACACTTTATGAGCAGAACGAAAACATGTTGGTGGTAATGAGTGATGAAGCCCATTTCCACCTTAATGGGGCTGTCAATAGACAAAATTGTCGGAATTGGGCTGCCGAAAATCCTCAAGAGCTGCATCAAAAACCGCTGCACAGTCCTAAGGTTACAGTTAGGTGCGCAGTGGGGAGGTTTGGCGTTATCGGTCCCTATTTTTTTTAACAAAACGATGTTACCGTTACTGTGACATCGGCGCGTTACATTAATATGGTGAACACCTATTTTATCCTTGAATTGCAAAGAAGAGGTTTGGATCCTCTACAATTATGGTTTCAGCAAGATGGAGCCACGGCACACACCGCCAGAGCGTGTATTGCTGTTCTTCGTACTGTTTCCTAATCATCTCATTTCGAGATTTGGTGATGTTTTATGGCCTCCTCGGTCTCCCGACTTGTCAACATGTGATTTCTTTCTATGGGGGTTCCTCAAGTCTCGTGTTTGCGAGGGTAGACCTCGTACGTTACAAGAACTGAAGGAAGCGATACGTCAACAAGTTAATCTAATTTCTAGAAACCTGTTGGAAAGAGTGGAAGTCAATTTTCGTGAACGACTACAACATTGCGTAAACGAAAACGAACATCACATGCCTGAAGTAATTTTCCGCACATTATGAAATGCTAAATTCTTGCGTATGTAATCCTACCAATAAATTTCTTTTAAAGCAAATACTGACGATTTTATTGTTATTTCAAAAACATCCGATTGCTGTGCCCCACCCTGTATAATACAAACGTATTTTATATTATTAAAAATATTTTTTTATTATACTAAATTATGTAAAGTATGTTTCAATTTATTTTGTTACATACGCATGTGGCCCGTCCGTTAAAGAGTGAAGCCACGGTAATACAGTTTCTACAGATACAGTTGTTACTGTCTGATGGAAACACTTTGCTAGTTCTGCAGTTATTATGTAGCCAACGTTGAATATTCTTCCACCCTCTGTCTTAATAATTTCTGTGAGATAGCGAAGCTGTTGTTTTTGTGAATGTGTCTCTTCTCCAGTAGGGGCGTACCGATGATCCTGTAGAAAGGTGAAATACGTATCTACGTCTCTGAAGAAGATACATTCACAAATATATAAACTTGTATTTTGTTCTTCACACTCCATTTTTGATAATATTTTATATTATTAAAAATACTGTTGTATGTTTTTTCTTAATTAAAAGTTAGCAAACTGGAATTGGATTACCAAGTATTACAGTGTGTATAATAATAAATATTTAATGTAGTTTACTTTTATTTATGTATTCTATTTACAAATTTGAAAAATAACAGGTTCTTCTTCGGTTAAATGAATATTTATTTAGATATTATTTTTGTGAGATATTTAGAAATTATTTATTCAACTGTTTATTCAACGAACAAAGTTGTTACATGATTTCGAAAAATATATAAATCATATTGCGTAGATATATTTACTTAGTGGCGTTAGCGATTTATAGCTGAAGATGACCATTCAGCAATAGTTGCTTGCTCTTAAGTGTACGTAATATAGTAATATGTACAAATACAGTTATCGTTTGGGTTACGTGTTATCCGTTCACGGTAAAACGCTACTACAAGACTCTCGTTTTGTTTGTTTTTCCAATCCCAATTGCCAGACTAAATAAACCAGATTACGCACGTTTTCAATTACAGGAATATGGGACACACACAACCGTAAATTCCGTTTCATCAGGGCTATTTTCAGACGTGCACATCGATTCGCATTCCTGAAATTGCGATGAAGTATATACTTATATACCTCGCATGTATATACTTATATGGTAAAATTAGTGTGTTTTAATGAGGAAGGACGTCTACGCGTAACATGTAGTACATACTACCACACATGTATGTATAACGTACACTTGGCAATTTTAGCACCACGGCAAGACTATTTCTCGAATAGTCTCTCTAAAAGGAATGATCTATTCGCACCATATTTTTTCCTTTTACATGTACGTTAATTACATCGTTATTTCTAACTTTACTATCGCTTTACAACTTACACGGATACTTTGTAATAACAATAACTTTGCTTAATTAAAAGAGCAGGACTAGAGGAAGTACTCTCAAAGAGGCATGAGGACCACAATAGATCTAGAAAGGTCGCAGTGGAGTAGGTTTACGGCCACCACAAGTAATGTAAAAATCAAAATCTAACGAATTGTTGTCAATAACGTTATCCAACGTACTCTCTAACTGACAAATGAAATAAAATGTTTCTTTAGTTGTTAGTATTACTGTACTTAAAACTTCAAGTGAGTCTTGCTTTGTTCTGTGGAGTAGAGCTTCACTTATCCGATGTAATGTGGACCGAGAATACCTCGCATAATCGAAAACTCAAATGACACGGACTCTGTCGTATATCGAGGGGTAACATGCGCTAAAGTTTAAAATGATGTTAAAATGAAGTACATATTGCTATGAATAGTGGGTTGCAAATTTATTACACCACCATCCACAACTAGCTTTCCCAACTAGGTTTTCTCAGCCAGTGAATTTTAAAATCTGAGACCTCTAACTTCTCGGGTTCCACATAGGAAAGACGTGTCTAAAATATGAGTTGAGCGCCAGTACACTTGTACACAAAAATTTATTTATCTATTTTATATAAGTTACATTTGAACTAATCTCTCTTGAGGTTTCTTTTAAATATATTCTTTTATATACTTAGCAATATTGGAATGAGTAAATAAAGCAAACACAGGTTAAAAATTAAAATAAATATTTTATATATAAATACAAAAAAAAAAAATATATCTTTACAAAGTATAAAGATGCTGTATCATATAACAAAGATACTAAAGGTAAAAACATTCATTGACAATTGACCGCTAAATGAATGGAAAACATCCTCCTTAATGACTCCGAACAAAACTTATCTAAAATAATCAAGCTTTGTAATAGATTCTTCAAAGAAAACCACTCTGTATAATCAGATACTAATACGCGAACAAAAACTACGCATGTGCTATGCCATGCACAAAAAACCTGAATCCAATCGAACAAATTTACATCTATAAAATTATAACGAAGAATTTTAATATAAATATAAGCTGTATTATCTGTATTCCTAAAATTTAAATCTCTTATCTACTTATTTTGAATACAATAGAACTATAATTTCGATAATTATGACGTCTTAAATTTTTATTCTACTTAGAAAATTAATATGGAGACTTTCACGAAAAAGGTGCTTAATCAAATTAAACATCAAAACTAGAATTTAACTCTGTAAATGTCGGGAATTTAATATCTAAATAACAACTATCAAACACTTTCAATTAATCAAAACCCGAACTAATTAAATATATTTAAAATATATTTCACGAAGCAAGCACCTCTTTGTTCAACGGCTAGAATTCGTCTCCAAGATTGACCTCTACTTTCACATCAAAGCGACACCGGATAACCAGTTTTTCCCTCGCAAAATTTATAAATATTTTTAATATACCACCGTCACAAAATATTTTATTTTAAATATTTTAATTTAAAAAAAAAATCCATAGCAATATGTATGTACATAAAAGAATACATCTATAACACATTTAAATATAGTCACTTAAAAATGCAATATGTATGTATAGTAGGTATGTACATATTTACTGTATAGTAAAATTTGTCAAAGTTAAAAAGTTACTTCTTGAAAAAGTCTTTAAATAAGTATCTTTTCTGTTACGGACCTATCTCGCTTCTTTGCAGCCATTTCACGCAATCGTCGTAACAGTAGAAGGTTTGCTGAAGTTGTCTCTGATTGTTGCTTGAGGTAATCCATAGCCTTTTCTATCGTTTTGCATCTTTATCTGTGACTGATTTGATCATTATTTCTCCATTTCAATGTATTTATTGCCACTTTCACTTTCTTCAGCCTCTACATTTACTGTCTCCACAATCATCTCGTCATTCACTTTCAAATCTTTGTCTGCGTTGATCCACTTGGCTACATCATTTTCAGTTATCGTTTCATCAGCCAATCTTTGGGCTAGCTGTGCAAGGCTGAGATCGTCATCATCCTCATACTCGGTTGTAGGCAAAGTTTCTTGACTGTCCGTAATGTTTAATAACTTCCTCCACGACTTCTGAAGAGTTGAACTTTACACCTCATTCTATGCCTCAGCTACACATGTACACAACATCTTTCATTATGATTTTTTTAAGAGTCTGTACGATGTCGTTTCCTTCGTCAATTGCGCTAATGAGGGTTTTCAAAAGCTTGCTTTATAATTACGCTCCAGGTTTTCCAATAAACCTTGATCTATGGGCTGGAGCAGAAAGGTGGCGTTGGTGGGGTAAACACATGGTCTTTATGTCACCAAAAACCATTTCTTCCATATCAGAATGAGCAGGGCAGTTGTTCATAACCAAATGCGCTTTTCGAGGCAGTATGTTTTCTTTTAAAAACTTTTCCACTTGTGGCACAAAGTTAGTAAAAAAAACAGTTTTTAAAAATTGCAGTGTCCATCCATGCCTTCATCTGACTTTTGTACAGCACTGGCAGACTAGGAATAGACACATTTTTGAAAACCTGAGGCTTTGTAGATTTTCCTATCATCAATAACTTTAACTTACAATTCCCGGTGGCATTCGAGTAAGTCGTGAGTGTGACCCTTTGACTTTTTAAAACCAGGAGCGGAAGCTTCTTTTATTTAAAAGCAAGTGTTTTTGTAGGAAGCGTACGGTAGTTCGAGGCTGTTTCGTCACGGTTAAAGATCTGTCGGGGTGAGAAATCTTCATCTTTAACAAAGCTTTAAATTCGTCCTTGAACTTTAGTACGGTACCATGATTGGGTAATAACTTCTCACCAGAAATTTGTAGCTCTCACTGACCCCATACCTTGTTTCCCAGCGATGAAGCCATCCTCTGCTTGCTGTAAATTCTTCTTCTCCATCTTTAAACTTTTCGTGGAATTCAATAGCCTTTTCTTGTAGTATAGACCACTCACTGGGCTTCCCTTGCTCCAAAGCTGTGTAAACCACATAAACAAGACACTTTATGTATTTTCAAACTCTCCGGCTTTTATAGTTTTTCGTTTATTACTTTTGTCTTTTTGCGAAAACCATTTTTCCATTCTGGCCCAATTTCTTCTCCAATCTCCTACAGTCACTTCTCCCACATCTAAATTTGAAGCCACTTTAATTTTCTTTCTTTTACCGAGCTTGTTGATGGATTGTAATTTAGTCTCCAAAGGCACAACAGTTCTTTTCCGTTTAGCACTCATAACGTAAACGTAAACAATCGAACCAAAAAATTATTTTAAACACACTGTACTGTTCAAAATAAATCTAAACCAACTGTAACTGAGCAGCAGGGTACCACCAACACAACTGAGGTCTGAATTACGTTATCTGTTAACGGTTACGAGTTGACCAGCAGCGCAATTAGCCGCGTAAACATTGCTGTATTGGCAACGCCTCCTCCGGGAATTACCTCTGTTAACCTGTAACTCGGTTAGTCGGGGCTCGGATAACCGCAGCACTACTGTATTTTCAAATTTTATTCTGAATTTTGCGTTTATTTAGAAATTGACAAAATTATAACATTAAATTGTAACACAACTAAAGTGTAATCTGTTAGATGACAGTTGTCAAAATTTGACTTTCGAAAAACTGTTTCACAGTGTTCCCAAATTTATATCGAAATCAATGGCTACTCTAAATCAAAATTTAACTGAAGCCATGGTATGTATTTTTTTTTGTTACTAGTAGCGTGCCTTCAAAAACCTTCCTCATTATAGTAGGCTGTTTTTTAAGTAATAAAAGATTGGCGCACGTGCGAAGCTTTAGCAAAACTTCAAATTCTGACAGTTGTCGTACATAAATTCAAATTATAAAATCTTATATTCTTTAAATTATTTTATTATGGTGTTAGAGTTACAACACAAAATATTTATTATTCAAAATTACTATAGAACTTCCACTAATTATTCCACTAATCACTGCTTACAGGATTTTTTAAGTAACTGGCATACTTACATACAACTGCAAAAACACTTCATGATGATAAACTTACGGAAGGATGCTCCCAGCAAGATAATGCAAAAGCACAAATCTCGAGGAACAAATTTTTTTTGCAAGAATTTTTCCATACAAGAATTATTAATTTTCCTCCAATATCTCCAGATATGACAGTTTTAGACTATTTTATTTTTTCATGTTTAAAGAATATCATTTTCACGACCAGACATCAGACAATCGAAAAGCTTTGTCATGCTGTTGTGAATTCTTGTACTAACGTAACCCAAGAAATCCTAATAAATTGCTTTAAAAGCATGAAGCGTAAAGTTCAACTTTGACTTCAAAATAATGGTCAACATGTCCAACATCTGTTTTAGTGTTATTTTCTTTTAATTATGACTATTGTAATAAATATTTTTTTAAAAACTAAATTTATAATTATTACACACATTTACATAACATAACCAAACTATCAAAATTATACGTTTGTGACAGAATACGTGCACTGTCACCAACTATTAAAAAAAAGCATGGCCATCTCTAATGAGGAAAGTTTTTGAAGCCACGTTACTACATTAATTCCTCTGAATGAATGAATGTAATTACTTTTAATTGTTATATATTATATTTATTTCTTGCTTGTTATATATTTTTGTAACAGATATATTATAGTTGCTTGCAAATTTCATCTGAACACATATAATTCATAAACTTCTGTCTCCATAATTACTCATTCTAAATAGTATATCTTTGTCGAAAATATTTCTTAATTTTATTTTGATTTATTCATTATTTAATTTTTCTGGAATTACTCCTAGATCGCTCTATTGAATTGTTCTTAATTTAATTGCTGTGACTTCGTTTCAAGACCTTATAAAATACATATGTTCTTCTGGCAATTAATAATTTTTTCATAGAAGAATGTCTTAATTTTATGCATTCAAAAGGAGCATTTCTATATAAACATCACTAAATAATGCAAAAAAATCAATAACACAGGCTTCCAAAAAAATTTTTTTTTTGGTGCATGTCTGTTTGTTTGAATAGTCGATAAAGTAGGTAATGTACAGTATATTGACATACGTCATTTTAACTCATCAGCTCTAGTTTACCTACTACCCTCATTGTGAATTGTTGTCGGTCTTGTTATGGTCTTGTTCGTAACTAGTCATTACATATTACAATATCATCGATAAAGTTTGTGTTACTATTTCATTATGGCTAGTACGTTCAGACGTTGTGTTAACGATCCTGATATATTTTGTTATGTTTGTGGCGACTACATACTGAAAAATCAGCGTAAATCGATTACAAACACAGTGCGTCGTTTGTATTTTGCTTACTTCGGTATTGAAATTCTACACCAAGATAAAGTGTGGGTGCCTCATAGTCTTTGTAAAATATGCGTTGAACATTTGCGACAATGGGAGAGAGGGAAACGTAAGTCTTTGAAGTTTGGAGTGCCTATGATATGGCGAGAACAAAGAAATCATTATGACGACTGTTACTTTTGTATGATTAATATAGTGGGCATCAACAAAAACAATCGCCATAAATGGAAATACCCCAATATTTCTTCAGTACAAAGACCTGTTCCTCATTCAGAAAATGTTCCAATACCAACTTTTCACCAGGTAGTGCAGCAATCTCAGGAGGATGAAGCTGAAATACCTATTTCTTCCCAAGTAGATGATGACTTTCAATACTGCGGAATAACATCAGATCCTAAGCCATTTTCGCAGAATGAGCTTAGTGACCTCATCAGAGACTTAGATCTTTCGAAGGAACGTGCTGAGTTACTAGCGTCAAGATTAAAAGAAAAAATTGTCTTTCCTCAGATGTTCGAGTGTCTACATATCGCACGAGAGAGGGAAAGTTATTGAAGTTTTTTTCATCTGATGAAAATTTTGTGTATTGCTGTAATGTGAGTGGTTTGCTGGCTTTCATGGGTTTAACGATCTATCAGCCCAATGAATGGCGTCTCTCAATTTGTTAAGGCTCTCGATAGAAATGGTCAATGTTTCCAGTTTATTTCTCACAAATTTCCTGGTTTAAGTACTGAAAAACTAAAAGCAGGTATCTTTGATGGACCTCAAATACGTAATTGATGAAAGACACAACTAATTTTGAGACTTGTATGAATGATGTGGAGAGGCTTGCCTGGCAAACTTTTGTAGCAGTTGCACAAAATTTCCTCGGAAATCATAAGGCTGACAACTATGTAGAACTAGTAGAGGAAATGCTGGTGCGATTCAAAGATTTAGGCTGTAATATGAGTATAAAATTACACTAGCTCAATAGTCATCTACATCATTTCCAACACAATTTAGGAGATCTAAGCGAAGAACAAGGGGAACGTTTCCACCAAGACCTAAAAACAATGAAGAATAGATACCAAGGAAGGTGGGACAGTCATATGATCGCTGACTATTGCTGGGGAATCATGCGAGATTGCCCGAGTCAGTTTCATTCTAGAAAATCACTCAAAAGACAATTTCTTGATGTTTAATGTCAATAAAATATATATTTTTTCGTGAATTGTGTTTTTTTTTCTCGGGAACTAGAGCTGACAGAAGAAAACGGGTAACATTTTTGATATCGCCATGTAAGACATACTTAAAATCGCGTCTAAAATCTCCAGCACCAAAATGGTTGTAGGCCAGTGTAATTAATAAGCATCAAGGTACTCCGATTAAGAACGCTTTTTTTTATTCTTGGTAACTGGCATTTGTTTGCATCGAGATGTTTTAAAGCTCTTTTATGGGTTTAAAACATGTATAGGAATATTTTTCTGTCACTTATATACATATAGGCATATAGCGTCTGTTAAAAATCATGTCTGGAGGTCCAAATAAATAATGAATCTTTAATTAATATAATATACATTAAAACAAGGTCGAAAATTTTATTTATAGTTATTTGTACATTATCATAAACAAGCCTATTAATATTCTTCTTTTAATTGTAAAATAACAAAACCTTCCATAATAACGGAATAAATAATATGAACCAATCTTCTTTTAGTTATATTCGGAGTGTTATATTATAACTTATAATATAACATTCCGAATATAGATTGATAAGATAAACTAATAGAAATTGTCATTTTGAAGAATTGAGATATACCATTCAACTATTATAAAATTACAACCTTAGTTTATTTGTATAAATAAATATTTCCTAGAAATCATTAAAAGTTAGCAAAACATACGGTAAACCGCGAACATGTGTCTAGTGTTTTAAAAATGCTCGTTGCGTAAGAAGAATTTGGTAAAAATTCCGCAAAATGTATACACTCCATGTAAATAAATAGTTCTTAATGCAACCGTAAAGAAAGAGTACAATTTTAATTGAAAATTTTGTGCGCCTCTTATGATAAAACAGAACACTAGCGTTTTATTTTTAGCCGATGGGTTTTATAAATATTTGAATTACATGTACATACTTATACATTAAATACATAAAGACTTAATAACCTCATAATACACTAGCTTATATACGTATAACTCATAATTTTTTGGTAAATATTTAGAGGTTAAGGTTCTCATAATCTGAAATTAGATTTTAAGCTATTTAACCTTGATTTACTTTTAGTACTTAAAAGAAATAATTGTGAATTCAATATACCGCGTGTTCTTGAAATAGAGGGCTAACGTATGAAAAATGAAAGACGTAATTATATGGAATATAAATTCAAAATATTTTCCTAAAATTCTCATTCATATGCGAGAAAAAAAATTACAAAGATATTTAAAAAAATTTTTGTCACGCCACTGTTCGCCCGACTATATAATAAAGACTATCGGAGACGATATCTTAAAGCTCAGCGACAATAAAAAAAAGAGGAGTTTTGCTATCGTTGGTCCCGCAGAAGTTTCGTCTAGTTGGGGCTCGTTACTTGCATTCTAACGATTTACATTTACATCTTCGATTAAGGATAGCTTTTTGTCAAATAGGACGTTAAATACCCTTACATGGTCTTTTAATACACGATCTTTAAAAATTCACAAGCAAGTATAAGTTTTTTCTGTCAACCATGTATTTATATGCTTTGTTAATGTACTCATCAAATCATTCATTAATGACAGCTATTAATAGATGATTTTTTCCATTAATCAACGATTTTGATGACATATCAGCAAACCAAGTCGGCGTATAACTATCTGACATCTGTCAATCAAATTTAAAGTTTCTATTCTAACATTTGTGTCGTGAAAACGTTGAATAAATGAATGCGAACAAGGAAAATTTTACGTTAACCCCGTCAAAAGTAGCAGAAGCTGCAAATTTTGTCACATCAAATTTATTACCAAGAAATAGTAGAAGTCTGTATGAAAAAGTTTACGCCGAATTTATATCATGGCGCAATGAGAAGCAAATAATGCGTTATTCAGAATCAGCTTTGTTGGCACATTTCGCCAATATTGCAAAAAAACGCTTAATTGCAAGTTTATAGGCAAAATATTCAATACTTAAAATCATCGTTAAATGTGAAAGACTACATTGACATAAGTAAATTTAATAAATTAATAATGTTTAACAAAAGATAAATGTTAGGATATCCACCAAAGAAGTCGAAAAAGGACACGTACAAAAATTTATTACTGATGCTCCTAATAACGTATTCCGAATGACAAAGGTAAGCAAATAAATAAAAATAATTATAGCAGTAAATACCACTTCATTTCATGATTGTATTGATTTTCGGATTAGCTGGTGCATTGAATTGTTGAAATTACAAACGGATGATATTCAAGATTTAAGATCAAAATATCTAATAACGATTAAGGAATCTAAAACACATACCAACAGAAAATCAGAAAATTTACCATAGTAGATAAGCAACGAAATACCATTCTTAATTTGATTAAACGCTATATCTCATTGAGACCGGCACATGATCGCACAATGGCGTGACAAAATCTTTGTCATTTTTTTCTATATAATTAAATCTTTCCATTTTGCGTACGTTATCTTTTTATTTTAACGGCAGCCTGTATAAATAAAATATAACGAAACATCCAAAAAATTAAGTTATGTCAAGAAAAGTGATTTAAAAAAGAAAAAACAAAGAAGAAAAGTAGGCAATGCTAACTGAAAAACGGATCCAGATGCAGGATGTTGATATTCCGCATCATGTGCACCACAGGTGCTTTCTTTAATACGTTGGCTCTGGTCGTAGATAACAGAATCATAGCAGACAAGCGCCTAAAATAAGATTGCATAAGAAAATCAGCCTGTGCTAGTAGACTTAATGCATTCATCCATGGAGTTCTTGACAAGTTTCACTCTATTGAGTAAAGAATAATCCGTCCCACTTCTAAGATAAATTCGATCGCACTCTAGACTGAGGTATTTAAGAAAACGTTTTTGAATCTTCTGTAAGCGATGTGTTGGTAGACGTAAAAATGGATACCACATAATTGCACCATACTCTAGTTTGTTCTGAACGTAAGTATAGAAAAGACACTTTAAAATCGAAAGGTCGCTGAAGTCACAATTTCCTAGGAAGATTTCGAGGCAACAATACAAATTAAACAGACATCAAACAAAATATAGAAAATTAAAACTAATTAATATTTTACGAATAATATGAATGGTAAAATTTTGCAATTACATATATGGTAATAAGTAATCCTTGATGTGAATATCAAGTTTAAATTTTGTTGCTTGAATTAATTAACTACATGTTTTATTTCCTTCAAGTATTTATTTATAATCATTGTATCTAAATATTCATTTTCCTTAATATGTAAATTTTATTAGTTATTATAGTTTTATGTTAATGTCCTTAACTTTTATAGCATTATGATATCAAACTGCACAATAATGATGACAAGTGGTCACGTCGTAAATGCTCTCCCAATCTACGTATAATTTTATTGCAGATGACCACATTACTTAAATATTAGTATAAATGCTTTATGTGTACTAGTAGGCAATAGAACTACAACTCCACAAAAATATGGATAGTAAATGTAACATGCCTTCATTTGCATTGGCTATTAAATGTCAGTTTGAACAACTTAATGGGAAACATGTAAATACACCAAAATTGCGAATAAGTTCTCAAGAAATAATGTTACTAATATTTCAACTATTAACGTTGTATGTATATGTACAGTTTCATTTCTGCTACAATCTCCTAAATTTCATCTTAAATATGTACATACATATGATGCTGAAACTATGTAAACTGTTGGCTGAATTGCTTGTTTTGCTTAACTTTCTAGGAAATTTATAAATTGCAGTATATTGCAATAAAAAGAGGTTTTATTATATGCATTCATTAATGAATTTATTGCAGTGTTGCTGTCATCATGCTATATAAAATAACACATCAAATTTCTTTATAATTGTCGAAATCTTTATTTAGCATTTGTAATTGTGTTTCCACCCTGAAATAATTGTTCAGACGTGCGTCATGGTAAAAAGAAACTTGTAAATTATTCTTTGTCAATTTAAAATTGTTAAATACAGAATTGTATACGCGTAGTTTTATTTTAACCGAAACTAAATATTTTTCTGGGACACAATGATTGTACTGTATTTATAACTTTTGTTACTATTACCTATGCGTTATATGGAATAATTGGATGTAGTACACCAGCTACAACATTTACCACACAGCGTCCTAATATATCGACAGTTTCGTCGGCACTTATCCATAGGTACTTATTTGAAAGATGACTTCTAATGCGTTCCACTGCTTTCGTGTAGCACTTAGGAACATATTTGCGTAAGGTGGATTCATCAGGAACATTTCGACCAGTATATTTTTTGAGAAATCTTTTGAAGGTGGAATTTGAAGGTGAAAGTTTATTTAATGGAATATTTGCCGCCATTAAAGTTTCACAGAGTTCTTCGTTAAAATTGTCAGATTTAAACTGATCTAATTCCTGTGTATGCGTTTGCGATGCTAGGTGACGTTTTAACGATATTTTACAGACTGTGCAATAAATTTCGGAATCATTGGCAATGGACATACACCAGTATGGCCCTTAATCCAACTCGCCATTGTTTCACGATGCCATTTTCGACGTTGTTCCATATCATATCTAAAAAAGTAACTTAAACAATGTTCTAGATCTAAATAAATGAAAATTAGAAATGTATGCGTAAGTTATTGAAACTTAACAAAATTCACTGCGACACTTGCGTAAAAAATATTTGGGAGAAATAGATTCAATGAAATGATAATAAACAGGATCTATTACAAAAATTACGAAGTATGTAATTAACAGTTAAAACAATTAAAAAAAAGAAACTAACTCACTGTACTTTATTTACCTTACGAAATATAAACTAATAAATAAAATAAATTATAAAAACTCCTTACGCTTCTATCTACTCCCATGAAGGAAGGAATATAACTGTAATATTGCGTCACAATTCAATGACAAAAACCAGATGTGTGGTTAACCGAATGAGTAGTGCTATTCAATAACTACCGTGTTGTACTTAGCGATGTTATAGACTATTTATATGGTCCATCGTCATTTCGGCCTGATGTGTCCGGTACAATGGTTTTTAAGAAGTTTTAATTTCTTGGAACCTTCGGAATGATGTCATCCGTCCATCTATGAGAAACAAATTTTGAATTTAACTTCCGAATATCAATTTTTTTCAGTTAAAATGAGATATTTTATTGCCGTGCGTATTTAAAGTTCGATTTTCATAATAATGTTTTGTCGATACTTCATACCTATATCAATCTCCTGCCAATAGATTATCCAATTAATTTTGTTAAAATAGATACATTAATTCTATTTTATAGCTCTCGTTACGTCTTTTTAAAAAGCCTTATTTTATTTATTTAGAAATTAAAACATTTAGCTTGTTTAACATGACTTTATTATTTAAGAATAATACATAATAACGTGAAGCGTATGATATTGTTAAGAACAGTTTGATTAAACGTTATTATTAAGCGTTATAATGAATTAATGAATACATTTGTGTCTTGCATCTAGTGTTTAATACTTCGTGTCTTTATCTGAATTCTAGATATAACCCGCTCGGCAAGTTCAAGAACAATAAGTTAACTGAAATGGTAGAAAATTGTAAAAAAAAAACGTGTGACCTATTTTCTAAATAGTAAACTTATAGGAGATGTTTAATCAAACCTTAATTTTTATTCGCTTTCTTTATAAATGTACTTTGCATTGGCCTTCACTTAAGC
Source organism: Melolontha melolontha (assembly GCA_935421215.2). Lineage (NCBI taxonomy): Eukaryota > Metazoa > Arthropoda > Insecta > Coleoptera > Scarabaeidae > Melolontha > Melolontha melolontha. Next base: position 92,865,823 of record OW285239.1, read on the forward strand.
ATTTAATATAAATCTGTTGGGTACCCTAAACTGATAAACTGATGAGTACATAATTGTTTATCATTGCTTGTATACTTTCGGAACAAGTTGATTTATTATATTTTATGAATTTACTTCGTCTCTACATCTTCAAAAATATTTTCTTCTCCTTATTAATTCTCATGATTAATTCTTTATATGTGTATGTTTTTCTAAATATAATAGACAGCTCGAGAACTGAAATGCTTTTATATTGCAAACACGTAAATTTTTCCAATATCTAAGTTATTGATCATTGGCACATTCACTAGTTCTATGTATTAATAGTCTGTAATTGAAAGTATTATATTATTTTCATTTTATTGTTAGTTTCGCTACTGTTATGCCTTAAATAACATCCGCACTATGAGCATAATATGTAAATAGAAAGTTTGCAAATACCAAAAGTTATATAATCACCCAGTACAAAAGGAAAATTTCTTACACATTCGTAGCTTTGTTTTCTATGCTTATTATTATTTAATAATACTATATAATCAATAATAATTATTATTATTGTTATTATATTTCTTATTATCCTCCTCCCCAATTCCGGTCTCATCCTCAAATAACCGCACTCGTCCGCAGATGAGCCTGGCCACTCTCCGAATATCACATCATCTATATTGTGTTACAATTCGTGTCACTGCACTTTTTCTTTTATTCTATTTCATATTTTAAAAAAGTTGAAAATATATACAATACAAATACATTAAATAGAAACAATCATATTTGACATAGCGAAATCCAAATAGCAGACTTTACCAACACAGATTTAATTTCGTTTTTTTGCTGATGTTCTTGCCTTCCCATTAGATGACATCTGATATAGTGTTAGTTTTCACCTGATTACATCACAATTAAAATTTGCTATAGATTAACAGTAAAGAAACGAAACTAGCTGCGCGCCATAGGTTTGCGTTTGGGAATAGGTATAAAATAAAGTAAATAGTAAGTAGTAATTTATAAAACATTTACTGTTTATATTCCTGTTTATAAAAAACTTATTCACTGCGTCTGACAATTATCGTTTTGTCAAACTACTAACTGCGACATTATTATAACAGTTCGTACAGAAGTCTACACATCCGAAGGAATACACACCTGGAGCAGTTAAAACAATATTTAATTTATGATGACGTTTCGGTACTATATATAGTACCTTTTTCAATACTATAATATTTATTAAAAATTTGTTGGTATAAACACTCTCCATCTCATCAACCACATGTAGTACAATTAGTTCTTTGTCAATGCTAAGTTTATGTCGAAGGTGAAAATAAAAGAATGTTTAAAACTGCATAATTCGTTGTTATGTATGCCGTTGCTGTGTATGAAGGACAACTCGACAATAAGTGATTCAGTGTCTCTGGACTTTATACATTTTCTATAATCAACATCCATCTCATTCTGCTTTAATATTGTTTTACTATAACCAAATTGTTAAATACTCTATCCTGAACCGCCACCAGAAAGGTTTCAGTTTTAAATCTCAAGGTGTATGATCCTCGTCATTGGAACGATAGACTGGTAAACAAGTTCTGCTCTTTTATTATTCCAAATTACTCTGAATAAAGTACTTTGCTGGCTTGTTCTGCCAACAGTTTGCTTTCAAAATTTTTGCTTATTATGATCTCAGATTCTTTTAGTGTAATATTTTTAAACGTTTCTCGTTGTCTTAGTGTTTCAATTTTTATATCATATAATATTATTATTTTCATATTAATAAAATAAATTCTGTACAAACTCTAAATTTTACAATTAATTTTTAGTATTAGTAATAATTTACATGCTTCTGCAAAAGCGTCGTATATTAATGATTATAAATATTTAAAAATACAATATACCTTACATACCATATGCGTTTCCATTCATGTTTGTAATTTGAAAAACAAAACAGCAAGCATATTTATATCGTTTTATTGTAATCGACCGCATCTAGTACGCGGTAACATGAAGATACGTGCTTCTATTTATAAAATAAATATCTTCCTATATAAGTTCGCAATTTGGGTCAAGTGTAGGTAGGTTTAGCAAGTGGAACTAATTCATTTTCAAGCGCTCTCGTTCCTTTCAAAACAATATCGACAAAAAAACTAATAGAAATGGAACAAAATTTATGCATTCTATAAACTCGTACATTACAATAAAATATTTTACGATCCTATAAAAGAAGTACTTGATTGTATGATTTTATTTAAAGCAGATGGACAACATAATGAAATCATTTTTTATTCAACAACTTTAATTTATAAAATTGACCAGGCAGTAAGCTTTTACTTAACAAAATAAACTAGAAATAATTACTGTTAAGTGCTGTTTTATAAGTTGTAGAATTTAAATAGAATACCGTCTTTATTTAAAAACTATTCTTCAATTGGTTTCCATTCTAATTGTAATAATTAAGGGAAAAATTCGAATGAACCGTTCAATACTTTTGGACGAAATGTAGGAGCTTTAGATGACTCTAAATTGTGTTTATAAAGCTTTTCTCGTAGAGTATTGTCACTAACGTTTGGCCTCATCTAACATCTAGAGGACAATTACATGCATGTTATTGCAAAATATTTGCTATTTGAACAATTATTGATACTAAATGGCAATAGAGTTGTGCTTCGGTGAGATCCTGGTCGTCTTTGCACGTTCATCCAAAGGAAATGAAGAATAGACAGCATATTTAACGCAATGCAGTTGTGGAACAGCATACTTTAAACTTACTTTAATTTATTTTCAAAGAAAAACGTCATTATATTAAGTGATACCTCGAGAACCTGTGTTCATCAAATTCGAATCGTTTAACGAACAAACATATACCGTCTGTAAACGTAGTAAGTTAATGACACTGCTGCGCAAGACGCGTCCCCGCCAACTTTACTTCCCCAATATCTTTATTCAATGTATGTAGTGAAGCATTTGATTGGATAAGCAATAGGAATAGCTCAGGAGTAGGTGTGGTATACACATACGTATTGCGTATATACTCGTATTTCTATCGTATCCATCGTCGACGTGTCTGATCAGACTGGGGCCCTAGTGATGGAATAATCCGAATGAAAATACTCGGTGATGCCGAATATCGAACTACTCGGATGATTCCGAGTATTTAAAATTAATCCGAATTCATACTCGGCAACGATATTGTGTTCCAACTTCGGTCAATATTTCAATGCAACGGAATCAACGGATTAATCTAGACGGCATCGAACGTTGTTTTGTATTCTGCATATCTATTAATAGTTTTTAATATATTTATCGTCCATATATCAATATATTACCTTAATAAATAAAATTTGGAATAAATTAATAAATAATAGTTATAAAACTTAAGTTAATCTTTATTTCTATAAAAAGACTAAGTACATAAAACAAAATTTATAAACTTACTAAAAGAATAACAAATATATAATAAAACATACGTAATAAATAAATATAATGAGTAATAATGACAATATTAAATATTCTTTAAATAAAAGAAAACAATACTTATCACCGATAATGGGTTTCATTAGGGAATAACGTACTGTTTACAATCAAAAATTAAAAGAAAAAGTAATTGCACCACAGAATTAACTATACTCATATAAGAAAAAATTAAATTTAAAAACAAGTATTAAGAAATAAAATTTTTTCGAAATCGGTTGAATATGCCGAGTATATAAACCATCCGATTCCGTACACTCGAATATCAGATTAATCCGAATATTTACATCACTGTAATGGTATATATGTGGAAGTGGTAAGATTTCGAAATCGGATGAATATGCCGAATATATAAATCATCCGATTCCGAATACTCGAATATCAGATTAATCCGAATATTTACATCACTAGACTGGGCACAGACACGCCCGGCGCCTGTTATGGTACCTCCCTTCTCTCTTATCTAGTGGCCTGGTGGGGTATTGTTTATATCTCCGCCGTTAACTTACCACGTTTACAGATGCGATGTCTTTTTTCTAAAGGGAGCTTGTTCGTACGTCATATCTGTTTTCAAGTAATGACCTTGCTAACATCGATAAAATTTTAATGTTTTAATTTTGAATATCATTCTTTAGTGATGCCTAATAATGTACGAGGGTAGACTGAAAAGTAATGCATACATGCTTGTACAGCGCGAACGAAATGACCTTCAAAAACGTGCCAGGTGAAATGTGGAAGTGGCATCCCGCTTCTATATGCATGCACAAGTTTGAGGTCGTTGAATTCATCCAGTGTATTTTGAGAAGCGGAAGTATGGAGATGCGTTCTAGTGCTATGTCAACGCAAGTTAAACAACGTGCTGTTATCGAATTTTCGGCTGCTGAAAAAGTGACTCCTAGTAAGATTCATCGTCGTTTAAAGGACGTTTATGCCGACGATGTTGTTGATAGGTCTACTGTTAATCGATTGGTAATAAAATTTCGTGATTGCGGGCCTGGAAAAGCCAAAATTATTGATAAAACACTCAGCGAACGTCTGATCACTTACACAGACGATTTGATTCAAAATGACCGGTGAATCACTCAAAAACGTATCGCAAACTATATTGGAATATCCAAGGAACGTGACGTGTCGGCTTCATTATTGAACAATTGGGATACCGTAAAATCCGTGCACAATGGGTACTACGTCGTCGCATAGACGAGAACAAACAGCTCTATTCAAGAGAGACCTCGGACGATTATATGAAGGCAGCTGTCAAGTTTTGGATTCCAGAATTGTCGGAAGAATTTTTCAGTGACGGAATGAAAAAATCTGTTACGCGTTGGGAGGAATGTGTTATCCTTAACGGTGACTATGTAGAAAAATAAATATATGATTTTGAAGACTAAGAATTGTACTTTAATTCCTTTTCTGACCAACCTTGCTATGTGTTTTTATTCGCACTATACAAGCATGTGCATAACTATTCAGCCTACCGTCGTATGTAACCTATTAGGTTTATATAAAATTCTTTAAAACACAAGTAGAGCACCGTCTGTCCAACGATAACCAAAATTGATCTATTCTAATAAAATTAGTGGCGCCAACTGCTGATCGGAAATTAATTTATGAAATGTAAGCCTTACTAAATAATCTATAAAAAATTCATGACATTTCATTCACTATAAATCCAAATGCGATATAGCAGTAATTTGTTTGCCTTAGTCAACAAAGGAAGGACACAAAATCAACATAAGATAGGTACTTAAAACACTAAACTGATACGGAACATTTGGATATAATTGTTTATCACGCATACAGGTTTTTGAAGGGCATCGAGGATTCAGGGAAGGCAGAGAAAATTTGGAAAATAGTAGACGTTTATGTCGACTAAATTGAAAATATAGTGGAAGAAAACGAAACTGAGGATTTCGTGAAAAGATCTTTTGTAAAATTCATGAAAATGGAACTTTAAATATCTTGGATAATAATTCATCGCATTTTATTGTAATTATATTGTAATATTGTAAGACTTACAATATTCCAACCAGTGCGATCGGTTCGTTATAAAATAAGGTCGTTACTTGAAAAAGACTGAATAATAATAAAAGTCGAAACGTCGTAGAATAAAACATCAAAATTCAATAAAAGGTCGCTAAACCAATAAAAAGTCTATTATTTTTAATATATATATATATATATATACAGTACAAATCTCTTCCCTATAGTCACCTACAAACGTGTATTACGTATGTGTGCGTTCGAGATGCGAGGAGTGGGGACGCACATAGCATGTATGTATGTATGTATGTACTGTAGATCAGTTTGGATGTAAGCACTAAGCACATACATAGTATAAACGTCGATGAATGTGGAACTACCGTCAATAATAAGGACTTTATGTAATAATAAACACAAATAAGTGTGGACTTTTTGGAAGATTTTAATATTTTTAACGTTTAAAACAATGTCAGATATACCTATAACAATAACAATAAATAAAGCGGTAAATCATAATAACTTCTATATTCTATACATAATAAATAAAACTAGAATTAAAAAATAAAAAGTAAACTATTTAATGTATTGTATGTTCAAAATGGTCTCCTAATGCAAACAAGCAATGTCCTAATCTGTCATAAAAGTTTCTCTGAACATTTAAAATCGTTTGCGGTTGAATATTTAGGATAGATTCAACTATTTTCGCCCGTAATTATCGTTTCAAACGCAATGGTACGTTGAAAGTTAATTTGAAATACCCGTGCAATTCCTCTTATGCTGCGACCAAGATGATACTGTTTTACGACATATTTTTTTTGTTCAAGGGTAAAAATATCCATCGTGAATACGGACTATTCGCAAAAGTTGAGCAAACCATCCAACATCACAAGTAAACTGTAACTAATGGCATGTATGCATCGCTTCGTGCGTCCCCACTCCTCGCTTCTTGAACGCACACATACGTAATACACGTTTGTAGGTGACTATAGGGAAGAGATTTGTACTATATAGATAATTATCGACAAAAGTCACGAAATAATTATAATCATTTCGTGACTTTTGTATGTTGTGGTAAATTCAATTTGTTGCCGAGTAGGTTTTCGTGGTTTTCCTTCTCGTTTAGGGCGAATGCCGATAGCTTTACATCTTAAGACGCTCCACGGGCGCATACCTAATAATAACTCATGTCTTGCGTTTCCCTATTTTCGTTGTCTATCTATTTTAGAATACTAAGGCATAATTTATTATTATTCAATTGGAAGGTATCTTTGAATAGTTTTATCCATAGCAACTGCAAACGTATGACATTAATATACTGTCATTTATATTTTATATTCCTTGAAAAAGGCATCATTTGCCGAAACATGTAGGGTTGTTTTAAATATATATATTTTGAAGTAAAACCAGACCTTAAATCGCCAACAAATTGAATTTACCATATATATATATATATATATATATATATATATATATATATATATATATATATATATGATACTATGAAACACGATATTTCCTTTTAGTTATTAAAAATACGCTAATACTAAAAAAGAAAGCAATTTTTAATAAAACTTTTAATATGAAAACGAATGTAAAAGATTTTATAAGCAAATTTCGGAGGATTTTTTATTTACTTTTTAGGATCATAAAATATTAATGGGAATTCGTAAAATACGTTCAGAATAATATTTGGAATAATAACTAAACATTATCCTGGTTATATTTTTCTTTTGTGAACGACATTCGCAAATATTTGCCTATTAACTGAATATTCAAATTAGATACATATTTTAAATTTGAAATATATTCGCCTTATTCGTATTATATATGCTTGAGCATGAATTCTGTTGACGTTTAATCTTGAATATTCCATATACATCCAAATATTTATAGGCCGATTGAAAAAAATTCAAGACTCCTTCCGTTATTTTGTTACTCGTTCCCGTAATAACGACATCTTAAAACTTCAACTAAAACTAAAGCACTGAAACTTACAAACGAACATGATCTTGCCCGCAGAATTTGCCTTAGTAAGAAGTTCTTAAGTTTGACAGACATATTATTCCATTAGTGACGAAAGGGTTTTTTTGTGATTGATGTATAGCGACCCAATGTCTTAAGCCGTAAGCTTGTCACGACCACAGAACCGCTTAGAGTGTATATGGTATGTGTAAAGTGTTCCATGTGATTACTACTATACGTCCTCACCGTTGGAAAGAAGAAATGCTTACATGACTTTGACTTCTTCAACTTTTAAAGGTAACTGAAGAGGATACCAACCCTGAAAAAAACAACCTCGCACACACCGGTATCAGATTGAGGTTTGGAATTTGGAGATACATAATGAATTAATAAGGTTTCGATAAAATGTTTGTTACATGTTTTGGGAATGAGAAGGAAAATTTCGCAATATTTAAAAGAGATTCAGAAAAACTTTTGGAAATATATGCGATAATAGATGCATTCTGAATCCATCACTTTGAACCAGAATCAAAAGTGCTAGATATGGAGTGGTCACTTCTTCTGCCAGCAAGATTGTAGTCACAATTGTTTTAGACTTCAAAAGAATTCCTTTTTTAATTATTCACCACATCACAGACTAGTATGATATGAATCTTATAACGAAAGTTAATGTAATAAAGAGAGAAAAGGCGGGCAATATTCAGCCGACATGTTTCGTTTTACCAGGCAAATGTGCAATCCTAAGAATTGCCATTGAGAACGATGGCTTCTGAATTTAAAGCATCCTTCCTGTTCTCCAGATATGGTTCCAGCAATTATTTTTATTTCTTAAACTCGAATTTAATAAAAATGCTACAAATAAATACCGCTGGGTCAATAAATTTTTAACAAAAGAGGGAATAACGCTTTATCAAATTTAAACAACGTTCAGATGGTGTTTATTATAAAAAAGTTTTTAATTGTATTTATATAATTGGAAAACAAACGGGTGGTGATCTATAAAATACGAAATACATTTTTATTTGTTCATTTTGTAGTTCAAATTGAGCAAAGGAGTATTAATATTAACTAGCAATACCTTCTCAAGGTTCTCATCTGTAAAATTTATTCTCCTTGAAATTTATTTCAGCGTATTTAGCAGTTTGATTTGACGCATTGTCCCCATACCCAATTGCCGCAATGTTATTAAATCTGGATTTCCAACTGCGTCTAACTTTTGGCGAAGGCCACATCCGAAGTCACTTGAATAGTTTTCAAATTATTAATAGTCACATCTAATGTGGTTAATCCATCATTTAATTTGAGATTTTCATTTTCAAAATAAGTGATTAGTTTTGGCAAATTTCCAAAGTATTTCTGAAGAAAGTGCAACTGATTTTTTTAAATTTGGAATTTGTATTTTGTATCTGTATTTGTTCCTTATACTCAGAAATACTTCGAGCATCGTCATTTAAACATGTAACGAAATTTTGTAAACTATCGAAATTATCTGCATAAAAAACTAGTAGCTTCTAACCATGTTCTCCATCTAGTTATTTCAGGAGATGGAGGCAGTGACAGAGATGGAAGTTTTTCCTTGTAAAGAACTACTCTCAATGGTGCTTTTCTGAAAACATTTTTTTGAAAGTGGAGACAAGTCTGACAACTTCCGGGTAGGTGTCTCTGATATATTCACAGATTCTGTGGAGAGCATGTGCTACACAAGTAATATACAGCTTATTAGGATATGTTTCCTTTAATAGTCTGCTTCTTTTTAACATATATGCAGCACTGTCACTGACAAATAAAAGTATTTTTTCTATGCAACTGTCGTCCAAATGAAGCACTTAGTGCATATTCTCGTAAATGGTTTTAGCTACTGTTTCCGCATCAACTGTATTTATAACTTTTGTTGCTATTACATATGCGTTGAATGGAATAGTTGGATGTAGTACACCAGCTACAATATTTACCACACAGTGTTCTAATATATCAACAGCTTCATCGGCACTTATCCATAGGTACTGATTTGAGAGATGGCTTCTAATGCGTTCTACTACTTTCGTGTAGCACTTAGAAACATAATATTGGCGTTAGGTGTATTCATCAGGAACATTTCGACCAGTATATTTTTGGAGAAATGTTTTGAAGTTGGGATTGTTAGATTCCAGCGGGTTTAATAATCTGTGTTTGTGTTTGCGATGCTAAGTGACGTTTTACGGGGGGTTTTTATGGAATTTTTTAACGATATTTTACAGACTTTGCAATCTGTATGACCCTTAATCCAATTCGCCATTGTTTCGCGATGCCATTCTCGACGTTGTTCCATATCATATCTGAACAAGTAACTTAAACAATGTTCTATATCTAAATAAATGAAAACTAAAAACGTATGCGTAAGTTATTGAAACTTAATGAAATTCACTATGTAATTAACAGTTAAAACAACGATAAAAAGAAACCAAGTTACCGTGCTTTATTTATCTTACGAAATATAAACTAATAAATAAAATAATTTTTAAAAATTCACGCTATCTACGCCTATGAAGAAGGAAATTTTACTGTAAAGTTATTGCGTCGCAATTCAACGAGAAAAAATAGGTGTACGGTTAACCGAATGAATAGTGCTATTCAATAATTGCGTGTTGTACTTAGCGATGTTATAGACTGTTTATATGGTTCATCATAATTTCGGCCCGATGCGTCCGGTCTCTAATTATAATATTTTGGGATTATAAGGATACTTTACTGATTGACTTTAGACATCGCAATATAATTGTCAGCAGTACACGTTAGGCTTGTTTGAATAAATTGAAAGACAATATTTGTGAAAAACGTCGAGCAAAATTGCGGAAATTGTCGATTTCTGCATGAAAATGATTCACCGTTCATACTGTTGCGGTTTGACAGACTGCAATTTGCAAATATGGCAAGAAATTTAACATCCACAGTATAGTCCTAATGGCTATTATTAATTTTCCTTTTTGAAAATGATCTTAGGTTACGTCATTTCCATGACGATATTTAACTGTAAACAGCCGTAATGCAAAATTTGAGGAAAAAACATGAGATTATTTTTACAAGGGTATAGAGCTATTAATTAAGTCGTTGTCATAAATACATTGAAATTAATTGAAAAATGAAAATTTTAAAATTTTTAAGTTGTTTTTTTCTGTTAGTACACGAATATATACCACTTATCTCGCGTATTGTTTTTAATGTTTTTAGCTTCGTGTTTTGAAAATCGTAGTTAAAAATTTTGCTTAATATGAATTCTAACGAAAGCAATTTCTTTTTGTTTAGTCATCGAAACATACGCACAAAAATTTGGAATGTATCACGGGAAGTGCAAATATAAAATGATGATAAACCTAACAGATAAATTTTTAAGTGGCTCCATACAGTCGATAAAATATAACACGGCAATATACTCGACAAGCACGATAAAACGAAATAAAACTTGCATTAAGGCCAACTCTTAGAACGAGTGCTGAAATATAGAAATTCTGTACAGTGAGCGAACGAACTCCTCGAGTTGTGCTATACGGATAATTTTGATCTTGAGAAATGGGATAAACTTGACCTAAATGATACGTTATTGCCTTACGGCATCAAATTATCTTGCAAGCGATTTGTTTATGTAGACATTCGTTGTTAAGATTGTGTTATGTGATAATACAGTTTGTATATGTATAAAGATGTACCTATACGTACATATAATATCGAAGACAGGAGGTACTCTGAGTTACTCAGTTACAAGTTAATGTAGATTTTGAATTTATGCTTTACTAGGTTTTACGTAATCTTAAAACTTAAAAATAATTCTAATATATGGTGCTCCTGAAATAAAGAGAACGTATGAAAAATGGAAAGTAAAGACTATAACGCATTGACTATATGACAAAATACTAACGTTCGGAAATTTACGTGGAAAAATTACGTTCACATTTTGAACAGAAATTTAAATACACAGCGGAGATTTACATCACAATGTAATATTTATAAAATTTCATGCAACGTATGCAAAATGGAAAGATGAAATTATATAGAATATAAATCTAAAATATTGTGAGTCAATTACGACGTGTACCCCAAAATTAAAAACCCCCTGAAAATTGTATTATGTTCCGTGAATGGATTCAAAATATTCAAAATTCGTATAAATAATAACTACCTCTATTGAAGTTAGACACACATACGCTACAGCGTATGTTTACTTACGTTGTATGTCGATGTTATTAAAACCATAACATTGTTGTAAACTAATGTCAATAACCTCGTACAAACACAGCTGTATATATGGATTCAGAATGCCGCTATTGAATTTTAAACGCTGCAATGTTTGTTTATAAAAACGCTAGAAGATAATATTGTGTATAAGTTTTGTATGGTAAGGGTTCGATAACCTGGCACAAAAGTCAGTTTTTAAATATTTATACTTGCGTGTAACGATCGACAACTAGACGAAACTTAAGGCGAGACCGCCAATAGCAAAACTATTCTTTTTGTTTTTGTTAGTCGGTTATAATATATCATCTCTGATACTTTTTATAATATAGTCGGTCGCACAAATCGTGACAAAAATTGTTTAAATACTTTTGTAATTTTTTTTTCGCTAATGAGAGGGAATTTCGAGAAAATATTTTGGATTCATATTCTATATAATTACATCTTTCCATTTGTCATACGTTGTCCTTTTATTTCAAGGACAAATTGTGTATGTTTATATGGAAACTATTAACAATTTCATTTCTTAAAAATCTACAACTTATCAGCTAGCAAATATTTTGACGTGAACGAAATTTATTACGTTGTGATTTTTGACATTAAATAAATAATTGACGCTCAAAAACTGGGTTGTCAGTTGGTTCTTGTCATGCACTTTAAAACACGATTTACAGTTACTTCTATATCGTATAACTTATTTATAAGAAATCCTCGTAGTTGTATTTTGTGAAGGGATTTCAAATAATTTTAATGATGAACTACTAGACAAAACTTTCTTTTTGGACAAGGTATAGTTTTGTGTAGGTGAATTCGTTAACTTACAAAACATGAGAATGCAGAATGGTACAAAGCCCAATAATTTCTATGTTGTAGCTCAGAAAGTTGGTATTTGGTGCGAGGATTATCGATCCATTTTTTTTAATGATAATAATTAAAGACGGCAGACTATGTGCCCACACTGTTAAATTTAATAATACACATAAAGTGTATTAGATAAAAAAGTAGATTTTACAAAATTAGGGCAACTTTTTACCAATACTGAAGATCCATTGTACAGATACAAAGAGCACTTTAACTATGCAAATATAACATCTCTCAACGTCGAACAATCCATCTCAGTATATAAACATATATATATATATATATATTAAATTTATTATATTATATTAAATTTGACAGTGTGGGCACATAGTCTGCCGTCTTTAATAATAATATTAATAATATCATTTAATGGTGCTTCAAATGCTGAAAGATATCGATAAGAAATACAGCTTCATGATGATGAACTACGTTACTTTCAAACAGATGGAGCAAGAGCTTATGAGAAAATCGTTTAAATAGTTTTAACAACGAACATGAATTTTCCCCAAGATCTCGCGATCTTACACAGTGCAATTTTTTTCTATGGCCTTTTTTTAAAAAGTTCAATTTACCAAGTACCTATGCGAAATTATAGAAGATAGAATTATATAAAATATTAATCTAATCAGATATAGTTACTTACTGCAAAATATATTTGACTGCATTAAGAAAAGGCGTGCAAAATGATTGGAAGAAGGTGGTGGACAGTTTCAACAAATTCTATAATTCATTGCTTAATTTAATTTTGCAAATTAATTATTCTTACAATCCAAGATCATTACTTGGCTAATTTCTATTAATTAATATGTTATTTTAATAGGATTTTAAGGGTTTTAAGGATTTTAATAGGTTTAAGGGTACTTGAGATAAATTGACATTTGCGATAACCTACAAAATTGTGTTCAGTAAATGTAAGTAAATGTACCGTTCTATCTTGTAAATAACCCAAAATATTGTCTTGGTAGCATATGTAGCCCAGATCAGTGAGTATGCTTTCCTTCTTGGCAAAAATTAAAACCGAAATCGTTTCTATATAACTCTTTACTGCGAGTATATTAAAATAGAATCGGAAACAGTTTTGCGTAACTCCCCAATGCGACTATTACAAGAGCTCCATCTAAAACATTATACAGGGTACCCCCTGAATAGCGCCCAAGCTATGAGAATCTGAAGAATACGTATAATCGTCTAACTGAAAATCAAAAAAGAAAGATCTTTGTAATTCATCAAAAATTTCCAAATTTTTAGGGCCAGATGTAGTTAAAGTCGGTCCATAACTTTGTTTATTCTATATTTACTGAAATACAGCTGTAATTCATGTTCGCAAAAAAAATCGATAAAATTCCGGACGATGCTTTTAACGTAAGTTCCTATTTATAGATAGTGAATATCGTTGTTCTCTTATTATAACATACTCGGCCGCACATATGGCTATGTTTTTTTTGTGGACATAAATAATAGCCTTTACGTCGAATATGTCGACAAACCTATGCTGCATTAATTAAAATATGATTAAAATTAAAGTCAAACTTCTTTTAAAAGTAAATTTATTATGTGTATAACAAAACAAAAATCGTCATAAAACAAAAACTTTATGTAACGTGTCCATGGGATAGATACCTGGTTTTTCATTATTTGTATGGAATTATTTACATATAATTTTTTTTTCATTTTGGGTGTGGTACTGACAAATACCAATAGAATAATAAAATTAGTTGGTAAAGAGAATTACTGATGAATTAGAGATGGAAGCCCATATTGCCGCCCGCATCTTTAACTGCGACAAGGCCGGACTCAAAAAAAGAAAAATAATTTTCTCGTTACTACGTGAACATTGATTGGACGGTTGGACCGCGACTTTTTGTATGAAGGCATTTCTCGAATATACCTTTCACCGCTTCTTTTGGCGCTATACACAACTAACATTGTATAGAAAGGTTCTTCTTTCTATCTGATCTACAATCAACAAGTAAATATCAATTATTCATTTTTGTTTATAATTTCTTAACGTTAGGCATTAAGTTTTAGTTTAGTGTAAAGTATTAGAACAAAATACTTCGTGACAATAAAATAGTAATGTATACGGCCTCACATCCATGGACAACTGGTGCAACCACAATCCTCGATGTACTTTCTGGCAATTATTGAAAGTGTACTTCAAATTCCTTCATACCAGGAGTTCAACCATTTTTTACTAATTTTTTTAATAAATCCAGAAGGAGGGGGGGATAGAAACTGTAAGTGGTTCATAGCGTCATTGGATATACATTTATACAACATTTGGATATAAGTCGTTTTATGTGAATTTGAACGTACAAAGCAGCGTATTTTTAATATTAAAGCGCAAAATAATAATAAACAATCTGTGTTTAAAATAATATAGCTTAATATTGGAAATAATTTACCAAATTCGATTCAGATGACATATTACTTGTGCTTGATTTAATGATTAATTATTTTGACCATGCATAAACAACAGTTTTCGTTCTAGATAAATGACAGCGTTAGCAACTATCAAGTTTCAAGACACTTGAGAATTATCTCAGCAATTAAGATACATTTTACTGACATGACCACACCGGGGACCATCCTACCGCGCCGCCATTTAAATACAAAACTCGGAAATGAAAACAATTGTTTCAGATAGAGTAGAAAATAACAACCCACAGCGTCTTGATTTATTTTAAAACAAACACAATCGCCAGTGATTTACGCGTTAATTTTAAATTTATGGTAATATAGGTTCAAATATGCAGCGTGTTCATACACAAGTAGAACAAGGTACGCTATTATTGTAATGGGGTAATAGAGAAACAAGTTAGTTTTTGTAAGTCCTTATACGGATTAAAATCGGTTATGTAAGCACAGTTCATTGCAACTCGATATATCTGACATCTTTAGAAAATTATTACTAGTGTATATACTTATGCAGTTATATTCCATTAATGTGAGTTTAGGTGCTAATTGAATTTATGTTTTTAATCTACAATCTTTGAACGAAAGTATTCGTGCGGAAAACAGCTCTAATGGTGTATAAAATATGCATTCAAAATAATCACAGGAGATAATACTTTTTTGAAGTTACATATCTAAAATATTGAAAATTATGTTTGCTGTGTTTTAAAACTCATGATATAACTCGTAATTGTCTATGGAATGCTGACCTATAGTACTAAAGTTTAGGAATTTGTAATCGATTTTCACCAAAGCAAAATTGCTTCCCAATAATTATACTACAAATATTCCAACAATCTGAAGGTCTTGAATCGATTTTGTATAAGCAAAAACGAACTAATTAATAATACTAAATAATATACAAAATAAATTATTCCATAAATTATATAATTTCTATCATTCTCAATAATGTTCTGGTAGTACTTGGATTCATCTTTTGTAAAAATGAGTAAATCGTCTGGTTGCCTGGTAAGATTTATTTGGAATTTGGTGTTTACCGTTCAAACTTCTCAGTTCATGCAGAAATTGTTAGTTTATTATAATGATTTTATTATAAGTACTTAGATCTGGACAATATTCTACCACAAGTATTACATCAAGCCGAGGAAAATTATTCAGACATATAAGTAACAAAATTGAAAGAAGATGCAGAGAACTCTATGGAAAATTTTTGGATTCTAGTGTAAACAATCACCTAAATTCATAAAATTGTATTGCTGGCGTATTATAAATAATTGAAGCAGTTCAAAATGTCGACCTTACGTTCTACATATTCGATGTTACATGCTACATTATCGATAAGAAATCATGCCAATATCACTAAATATTCTATAGATAGATAGACGTATTTGTTGTGTGTAATAACGATTACAACAAGTCAATATTGCAGTAAATGATTGTTGTGTGGGCAGTCACTCAAGCATATTTCTTTCTAGTGTCTTAATATTGTAGGTATATTTCAGAGCTATAGGTATATTTCGGGTTCTACTTAACTAGGACTAGCATCCAATGTAAATGTAAAGAGGTAATACAACAAGATATAAATTGTTCAAATTATTTCGTTGTATATTTATATGTTCACAAGTCATTTATTTAAAACTTAAAATATCTCATTACCTAAACTAAAAACCTAGTTATCATCAGAGAATTTTATGAGAATTGTTTTAAAACACACATATAGTATTGACGTATTTCTTTAAGATTTTATTTAATCGTTGAAAATACTACGTATTTCACTTATTCAAAGGAGTATTTACCCTTCAAACGTTAAGCTAGGATTCAAGGTGTTTCTTTGGACTCTATAGAATATATATATCTTGACTCTACTGATATCTTGTTTGTAAGTGTGTTATTTAACGGTTGTTTAAGTGAAAGTCAAGTTCCTACAGAACAACACGTCTGTCTCCACACTGTATATAGTTTTTGTTATATGCCTATCAATGAATATTTGATTGCAAAATTCAATTACACAGATATCATAATCACTCGTGGAAATCTATGATTCCTACTCGCTTGCTTAGATATCTTCCATAAATTTACACTCACAGTGAATTACTGTTAATTTGTTCAAATTAATAATCCATATATGCCCTACAATGTTTGATTTTTGTTTATAGATTTATTTACTTAAGCCTTGCTCCTATTTTTCGTAATACATTTACTAAAAAAAGAAATATTTAATACTGTATTACTAATTATAACTCAAAAATGCTCTTAATTGTAAACGCCGATATATACATGTATACAATAAATTATTGCTTAAACTTTCTTAAAAGAAATCTATATTTATTCAAACCATTAAAATCAAATGAATGCTGAATGTTGGGTGAACGATTAATGATCCATGACATGAATCCTCTTCTGACGCCGTTTTACTTATACTTAGTACTTTTTCTTCTTGAAAAACGTTCATTTTTTTCCCACTTTCTGTATTTAATTCCAATTTTTCTTTATTTTCATTTCAACCCTTGTATCAATCAACCTACTACGTGCAAAATGGTTCTTTACTTCGTTATTTGAAGTTCTTTTTCATGATTCCTTGGTTTGTGATAATTTGTGATTTTTAAATATATTTCGAGGTTAAGTATTTTTCTTTTAATGCAAAAATTATCATGTTATATACCAGGTGCATTCAAAAAAGAAACGCAACCAGTTTTGATTTCTTTTTAATTTATCTATGCTATTTTTGATTAAGCCAAAATTATGGTATCTTTAATGTGAAAACATTTTTTTTCTATTTAGGGTTCGAAATGAACTCATTATGAAACCCAAAATAGTATCGAAATGAGCTTCATTTCGATACGCTTTTTTTCATTTTTCAATGTTGGCGTTGTTCGAATACAGAAATAAATATCATTAATAAATTTGATTTTAAGAATTTATGTACATTTGACAGATATGATATATGTCCGTATTTTACACAAACAACGTATGTTGTATACAATTGACAACAACATATATATGTTTCTATGTCACTCATGTTTATGTTTTTAAATGAAGTATCAAGTAATGTTAACGAAAATTAGTAAATAATATGTAATATAATATACTTCGCGGATAGCAAGATTTAAATTTGAAAATGTCAAGTATCAATGTGACCAACTGCATGCTTTATATAAAAATTAAACTCTGAACTTTCAAATTAAATAATTCCAATTTAAGCAATTTATTAATGTAAAAAACGCAAAATAGAAAAAATAGTATAAAAAACTCGCTCTTTAGAACTGATCTCGTGCGGCAAAATGGTGCCTTATGAAACTTGTTTTTGAATATACTATTTTTGTGATGTTGCTAAGTATGTCGCGCTTCAAATTTGTTTCGACGATTTCTTTCCTTCCAAAAATTTGCTAGATCGTTGGAAGACAATCGTGAATAATGGATGAGAATATATTCTTGATTAGTTCGTGTATTTTGTTTTTTAAAAAAATAATAAATTTTACGTCCCGAACATCAATAAGAACCGCTACAAAGTGCATCAACCCAATATGACACAAGGATTTTATTATTGAAAATTTTTGAAAAACTGATTCATTTTACACCAAATGTAATATTTTTCAATGTCGCTAAATATATATTAAAATCACAGGTAAATAACAATTTAATTTAAGGCACTAATCTGTCTCTAATTTTTCTTCTTTTATTTTTTTATTTTATTTATTTATTTTTTATTTTACACACACATTTACACACACATTTTTTATTTTACACAAACATTTTTTATTTTACACAAAGATTTTATTATTGAAAATTTTTGAAAAACCGATTCATTTTACACCAAATGTAATATTTTTCAATGTCGCTAAATATATATTAAAATCACAGGTAAATAACAATTTAATTTAAGGCACTATCTGTCTCTAATTTTTCTTCTTTTATTTTTTATTTTATTTATTGATTTTTTATTTTTTTAAAATTTACTATTTTACTACTCATTTAAATATTTCTCCATAAGTTCATTGTACTTGTTTTGCTTATCATTTAAAACAATTTGCAATTACATAAATTTCTTGTTCTACAGAATACCTTTATAGAATATTAGAAATAGTAAGCCAAAAGTCGTATAATTTACATATCTACGTAAAGCACTATATTAATATAAACCTCCTGCTTTGGTTCAAATGTTTGAATTGGTGTAGTAAATTAATTTACGTAGAGTTAGTTCAAGAAGGCTGACCTAGGAAATCGGTACGCGACTTATAATTTACAATGAACTCATTATAATTGTATTTTTAAATTTCGATTGAATGCCTTCACATATATACAATACTAATTAAGTACATACTATGAAACTTTTACTGAATACTTTATAATTAATATTATATAAATTTGTGTTTAAATATAATACTTTCAGTGTAAGCGTATTTTGTATTTGTTTAGATTGCAAGAAGCCAAGCAATAAATTTTTAATTATACATTGCACATGTCGCTGTTTAAATTGCAATAAATTCATATGCGTTTGCATATATGTACATTAGAATAGAGTAACTATACGAACGACGCTTGTGACGTAATTTATCGGAAAATATTTGGTAACATTCATACAATGGCAAATATAAATTCTCATTAAGACCAGTCAGTATTGATATGATGTAACGAAGAAAACACTCTACCAAACACTATTTATGATAAACAGGTTCAAAGAATTAAAAGCCTATTCATATATCATATACCTTAGGGAAATAGATAAGAAAACGTACGTGTATATATAAATATTTTTTCATAATGTATATGTTTGTACAGCTATCAACTTCCGCTGAACAAAAGCTTTTTTTATTTTTGCAGTGGAACGCATGCATCTAGATGTACCTGCTATCGAACTTGCACTTGCGTACAAAATTTGACTTCAATATTAGTCACAATACAAAGACTTTACTTCAAGTTCTTTTATTTGTCACTATTTAATTGTTTGTTATTCTGGTACTATATTCTTCAAAGCTGTAGAATTTTCCAGTTTAATAATACGAGGGTGGATTGATACATAGAGTCTCCAATAACACCAGTGAGTCTGAGTAGTGGGAATAGAAACAAATTCTCACCTACAAACGGTAATTTCGTTTCTCTTGCCATGCAAAGCATCATTTTCCTGTGTACTGTCGTTGAACATCATCATTTCATCATAAGTTCGATTTCTGAGATGCATACCAAGCAGCGATCTGTGACAGAATTTTTAACGTTGGAAAGTTACACGCCAATGGAAATTTACAGGCGTTTGAAAGCTGTTTATTGCAATCAGACTATTTGGATGTGAAGAATCTTCGCCAGTGGGATAGACGTGCAGAGACAAGTAAATTCAAGGAAATTGCCGCATTATTCAAAAACAAATTGCACGCCAAATAGGCATTAGTCAAAAAAGAACATTGTTCAGACGTCGAATTACAGAAAAAATTGCACCAGATGGTGCCCGCAACAATTAACAAGTATTAATTAAAAACAAAAAAAAACATTTGTCAAGAACTTGACCAGTATCGACGTAAACGTCATAATTTTCTCATGAACCTCACCATCAGTGGCGAATCTTGGGTTGATAATTATAATCCCGAAACCAAGAGACAGATAATGAAATATAGTCGTCCTGATTCTCCCCGTGTAAAAACATTTTAAAGGGTTCCTTCAGCCTAGAAAGTCATGGCCACCATTTTCTAGGATGCAAAGGAAGTCATTCATACTGAACATCTACCGAAGGGATCAACAATTTATTCAATAACATACTGCAAAACTTTACGATTACTAAAGAATCGTATTCGTACAACTTGCACAACTAAAACGTCAAACCTCAGTGTAGAAACGAAGCGATGAGGCCAGTGACGAGCCCGAAATTCGCGATGTTTCGGGCCTTCCGTACAGTCTTAATTTGACACCTTTAAATTTGTGGTTGTTCCCAAAGTTGAAGAGGAGATATTGAAAGGTTAACATTTTTCATCAGACACTGACGTTCAGGCCGCTGTTCGCAATTGAATCAACAGTAAACAAGAAAGTTTTTTCATGGACGAAATGAAGAAATGAATTCAGCGTTTTGAGAAATATATTGCACTAAATGGTAATTATGTGGAAAATAATTATGTTGTACATTGGTAGTACAAGAAATTTATTTTTTTTGGGATTGGTTACATTAGTTTGTCTTTTACTATACTTATTTTATAAAGTTGAAGTACGCTCTCGTAGAACCTTCCTACTATGCCGAACTTTTAATAATTCTCATCTACTTTTAGACTGCGTTCTAATTGTAGCTTCAATATTACTCCTATGATCTGATGTAATTTATAATTTTTAAGGTGTTGTAACAAAAAACATTCCAATAAAGGAGAGCGCTCATTCATAGGCTTTTCTGCATTGTATAAAAGGACTACCAACAAAATATGAAACAATTTTATTCAGTAATTTATCTGCGTAAATGTGATATCATTCTTCTTGTTGCTTTATGTAAATGACATATAGATTCATTACGTCTTATTTAAGATGGTTTGTACTATTTCATAAGTTTTCTAATACAGGATTCATAATCATGTGGTTCTTTAACATCATCCCAGTAGTTTTTTTGGTTCGCTTTGTTACGGTTGGTGAAACTTGGCTCCATTACTATGTGACAAAATCGAAAGAGGCAATCTCAGCAGTGTAGGCATCGTGACAGTCCTCCGCCAAAAAAGGCCAACACGTTTTCTTAGTGCTGGAACGGTAAAGGCAATATTTTGAAATTCGAAAGGACTTCCTCCTATCGACTATCTCCCAAAGGGCTAAACTATCAACGGGACACATTATGCTGCACTTCTGGACAAAGTCAAAGCTGCCATTATTAAAAAAAGTACGCAATGTTTCTAAAGAAAGTGCTATTCCACCATCACGATGCATCGTCACACACCAGTCTCATTGTTCGAGAAAAACAGAATGAATTACGATTCCACGTTGTGCATCAACCACCCTATCCACCAGATCTAGCCCTTTCAGGCTTTTATTTATTTCCAAAACTCAAGCTGCTTTTCGTAGAAAATAAACTCAAGATAGACGAGGAAGTTATTGCAGAAGTAGAGCAGTATTTTGACGACCTTGATGCCGATGATTATAAAACTGGTATAATGCCACTCCAACACCGCTGGTTCAACTCTGTTAATGCCGCAAGGGAATACGTTGAGAAATAAAACAAAACCTGTCGTAATTCAAGTGTTTCATGTTAAGTTTCACCTTCCGACAAATGAATCATATGAATGCGATTCTGTTTCCAAAGCATCCTGACCATCTAATAGTCGTCGTAAAAAAACTAAAGGAATAGAATTATCATTTTCATAATTTTATTTAAGCAGCTCATCCACATTGGGTCAGTCTTTTTTCCATGACTGTATAATAAGTAGTCGTCATTAAAATTCTCCGAAAAAGACGATATGTCTTGGAAATCTTCAGGTACGACAGACAGAAATTGGGCTTAATGCAGATTAATTTTTTGAATCCCATGTTGATGCTTTGGTTTAATAAGGGGGGCACAATTTGGTAGTACATATTAACAATGGGTGAATTATCTCCAGTACAAAGTTTTACTACACCGGTGTCTCCAAGGTCAATGTCCAAAACAAGAATTCTTTCGGAAGCAAATTTTAGTCTCTTATTTTCTTTTTAACTTCAGGTATAAAAAAAACGAACCATTTATGAACATTTATTCTTTATTTTAACCCACTACGCAGAGGCCAGATTTGAACTCCCTTTCAAATGCCCTAGGTTAGTTTGCCAATTCCAGCAAATACCAGTTTCAGCCTATAAGTACCGGAGACATTGGGACAAGCCTTACTTTCGCGACCTGTTGCCTTTTCTCGCTTCGGTGTGCGACATTAAAATATACAATTGCCTAACGAGGACATATAATTATATGTCCTCGTCATTTGTGTGCATTTGTGTGTGTTGGGAAATAGTATTATAATACTATTTCCCAACACACACAAATGCACTGCTATGTATATGCGAATCTAGACCGTAACGTTGACAGTCTTACTATACATAACCTGAATTGTGAACAAACAATGTGACAATGAATTTAAATCAACTCAAAGGTATCCAATTAGCCCTATAATATATAAATGATGTAATATTAACCCTCTAATGTGACATAACTTACAGAATACTCAGATCCCATAAATTAACTAGTAAATTAACAATTTAAAAGATGTACTATTAAAACAAACGTCAATGGAAACTAAACCAACTGCCTTATGATATTTAAAAGAGAGACCTAAGTTACAATGGTAATAAATAACTGGCAGTAGTACGTATATGAACAAATTAATGCAAGAAATATAATTAATTTTGGGTATTGTACAGTCGAAAGGGTAGTAATAAAATATAGCAGAAACCTAGTATAATATACAGTGTTATCCAAAAATAACGAACGCACCAAATGCATAATAAGGTAATCTAAATTCTAAACAATTCAAGTAGTACGATAATTAGTGAATAATATATAACTGAACTAAATTGTACGAGGGTCGAATTTGAAGTATAACAATGTCAACCTATTGGATCAATATTGAAACTAAACGGAACTAAACTAAATGATGTTACTAAAACCCGTAACATCCTTAATTAAGGATATAAATGTGACACTCATTTGCTTTTTTACTAAAATAAGTTAGTTTATGTACTAACAAGCTTTTAATTGCAAAATTTATGTTTATTTATTATGTAACATAAAGCTATGTACGTCCAGGTTAGTATTTTCATTAATGACATTGTTATCACTTCCCTGTCTTGAAATTTCTTGATCTCTCAAGAAAAGAATTAGCCAAAATAGATGTGGTTTATACTTTTCCCCCGGTCTCATATCGTAATATTTTCAATCTTTTATGTTCTGTTTCATTTGAGAGGACTTTCCAAAGCAGTCCACTTTCGACAACACAAAAGACTTGGGGGAAAGATGGGGTGTTAATTCCATTTTTGCAGTTTTCATTAAAAATATTTGCTGGAATAGCTGAACAGCAGTTTCACCGGTACAGAATTTTTCGCCTACGATTGACTGACTGAACTTGCTTGCTTGAACTTGTCCGGCCATCCGGAACTTGCTACGAAATTGTTTCTGTCCGCTGTTTATTGAGAAAACAACTTAGCGTTTTCGCATAATATGTCAACAGATATTGAAATGTGCTACGCCTTTTGTTGAAAAGACACCTAAAAGACGTCTCTGGACTTTTACATGATTTGAGAATTACATATTCTTTTTCCAGGATCGCTTACTGTTAATCAGACGTGGGTAAATAATTTCATTATTTTTCTTTCTAATGTTAGAAGTAACATGGTTTTGTCAATGCTATTCGGATTATCGACATTTTGGTAGGATTAATGAAATGAGAATTCTAGCCGAAAGCTTTCTTGAATTATTAGATGTTCGTATTATAGAGGTTTCACTGTATATCTAATAAGATATGGGGGTATAAATGAAACATATTTGAGAAAAGAATGCGCTCGTTAATTCATTGACATGAAAAAATAGTATACACGTGGGTGTCTATGATTGTGCCTTAGCGATTTATAAATATATATTTCTAAAATTTAGCATGCCACAAACATTACGGTGGTCAAAAAATATTCTAATTGCACATTTAAAAAGATTCAAATAAGAAGAAATTTATTTCAAGTACAGGCTGTATATTTTGCAATGAAAATAATACACAAGGAAAATTCGAAATATAATAAGAATAAACGATCGGATGTCAATAAATATAGGAACGACTCGATGAATTTACTGGCGTTCTATTTAGAGCAATCTTATTATCTATAAAATAACAGTTAGCTAGCTTTCTTTCGAAGGGAAACATTTATTTGCCAATAAATAATAATAATAATATCTTTATTAAGCAATTTGGTGTTTACAAAAACATATGTTTACATAAATTTACTAATAACTAGAGAACGGACACGCTTACCACTCAGTGCAGTACTGGCGAAAGGCTGTATTTCTAAAATATTTAATTTTATTTATATAATTGGAAAACGAACGGGTGGTGATCTATAAAATTACGAAATACATATTTATTTGTTGAGAAGTTGTATTTATAAAGTTTTTAATTTTATTTATATAATTGGAAAACGTACGGGTGGTGATCTATAAAATTACGAAATACATATGTATTTGTTGAAAAGTTTTATTTTTAAAGTTTTTAATTTTATTTCTATAATTGAAACATTTTTATTTGTTCATTTTGTCGTTCAAGTTGAGTAAAGGAGTATTAATATTGACTAGCAATAGTTTCTCAAGGTTTTCTTCTGTCAATTTTGTTCTCTTTGAATTAAGTATAGCAAACGCCAATTAAGTTGGCGCGAGGAGGGGTAAGTTCGCGCAGGATTAGAAGTAGTGGGGAGATTTATATTTGGTTTTACATCAAATGTCAGATAATTCTAACCTCTGAGCGTGTATCACTTTATGATCCCCTAGCAAAGACATTATGTTCCGTCAAACGTCAATGACAAATGTATTCTGACAATTAGTTGAGTAGTGGTGGAGGACGTTTTTAAATACGGCTTCTGCGCACCCCCTCCTCGCGCCAACTTAATTGGCGATTGCTATACATCCTTATAAATAGAAAACGTTCTTTCTACATCACAACTGATTATAGGTGCATACTGGAAATATTCTTTTATTTCTTCATATTTAGCCGTTAGATTTTGTGGAATTGTCTCCATACATAATTGCTGCAATGTAATTAAATTTGAATTTCTATTAAGAATTGCTTCAAACTTTTGCCGAAGGCCACATCCGAAGTAACTTAGAATACTTTTCAAATTATTAACAGCCACATCTAATGTGGTTAATCCGTCATTTAATTTGAGATTTCGATTTTCAAAATAAGTGATTAGTTTTGGCAATTTTCCAAAGTGTTCGTGAAGAAAGTACAACTGATTTTTTAAATTTGGGATTTGTGTGAGCTCCTTGCACTCACCAATACTTCTAGCATCCTCCTTTAGCAGTGTTACGAAATGTTTTAGACTATCGAAATTCTCAGCATAATAACTAGTAGCTTCCAGCCATGTTCCCCATCTAGATATTACTGGAGTGGGAGGCAGTGACAGAGATGGAAAATTTTTCCCTGAAAAGAGCTACTCTCAATGGTGCTTTTCTGAAAACTTTTTTAAAAGCTGATACAAGTCTATCAACTTCCGGAAAAGTGTCTCTGATATATTCACAGATTCTGTGGAGAGCATGTGCTACACAAGTAATATGCAGCATATTAGGATATGTTTTCTTCAATAGTCTGCCTGTTTTAACATATACGCAGCACTATCACTGACAAATAAAAGTATTTTTTCTTTGTACGTGGCGTCCGAATGAAGCATTTTTTGCATATTCTCCTTAATGGTTTCAGCAACTGTTTCCGCATCAACTCTATTTATAACACTTGTTGCTATTACATATGAGTTATAGGGAATACTTGGATGTAGTACACCAGCTACAAAATTTACCACACAGCGTCCTTACATATCCACCGTTTCGTCGGCGCTTATCCATATGTATTAATTTAAAAGATGGCTTCTAATGCGTTCTACTGTTCTCGTATAGCACCTAGAAACATAATATTTGCGTAAAGTTGATTAATCAGGAACATTTCGAGCAGTATATTTTTTCAGAAATGTCTTCAAAATTGGATTGTTCAATTTAAATAATGGAATATTAGCCGCCATAAAAGTTTTACAGAGTTCAGATGTGTTTGCGATCCTAAGTGACGAATTTTTGACGATATTTTACGGATTTTGTAATAAATTTCGGAATCACTGACAATGGACATAACAATCAGTATGACCGTAAATCCAACTCGCCATTGTTTTACGATCCCGTTTTCGACGTTCTTCCATATCATATCTGAAAAAGTAACTTAAACAGTGCTCTAGATCTAAATAAATGAAAACTAAAAATGTGTGCGTAAGTTATTGAAACTGAACGAAATTCAACTTACGTCGAAATAATTGGTAGAAATAGATTCAATCAAATGATATTAAACAGGATCTATCACAAAAATTACGATGTAAATAACAGTTAGAACTACGAAAACAAGAAACTAACTCACAGCACTTTATTTATCTTACGAAATATAAATTAATAAATAAAATCCATTATAAAAACCCCGCTTCTATCTACGCTCATGAAAACACTTTAAAAAGCACTATATTCTCCTAATACAATAGCTGGCTTGTCCATCGTTATCGCCGAAAGCCCAGGTGTCCGAGTAAGTCAAACAAATACTTCATTGAATTACGCCGGGATGTACTGTGCGACGTTATACACAATTCCAATTGCCGATTGCGTTTTATGGAAATTGCGTCCGTTCTCTACTAATAACTAGAGAACGGACATTCTTACCACATGACTCGGCGTAATTCAATGAAGTATTTGTTAGACCATCTGGTCGACAGCGATTACAATGGACAACACACCTATTGTATTCGGAGGATATATTCCATTAAACGCAATCGGCAATTGGAAATGTTTATAAACATCGCTGAGTACATCCCGGCGTAATACAATGAAGTATTTGTGTTTGATTTTCTCGGCCACCTGATTTCGCCAGCGTTAACAATGGACAACGGCTATTGTATTGGGAGAACTAAGTCATGTGGTAAGAATGTACTAATAACTAATCACATTTTGTGTTTCTATATACTTAATTAATAATCGCTTAAATATATTAATATTCTCACTATTTTTTATTTCATATGGTAAATCATTGTATATTCTAAGACCATTCACGAAAACATTTCTTGTTGTCTATTCTTCTGTGTGTGTTTATGTAAAAATTCTCCACAACGCGAGTACTATAGTTATGAAATGAACAATCCTAGTTAATAACTAATAAGTTATTAAATAATAACATATTATGTATGTATATTGTCAAATATTGCGGTAAAATATAGTTTCTGAGTTTATATATAAATATTAAACTTTTGAATATTATTCTCTCACATAAATTCAAGATACTCAACATTACTGATATTGGAGTATACCTATTACATTTTAAAATAATTCTCATTGCTTTGTTCCGAATTTTTTGTAGTTGTTGCGTTCCATTCTTGTTTAGATTAAATAATATTGAAGGGCAATAATCTAAATGCGGAGAGGCTATAGCCTTATACAGTAGCAGCTTCACACACATGCTTAAGTTCTTCCCAATTCTACCCACAAAACCAACCTTTTTCGACATTTTGTTCATGCCATACTTAGTATTGTCTTTAAACAGTAAATTATTATCTAAAATTATTCCTAAATATTTCATTCTATCGACTCTTTCAATCGGATTCTTGTCCATATATAGTCTAACATGAGTTACATCAACACTACTCAACTTGTACTTACTGCCTATAACCATAAACTTTGATTTTTTAATATTAACACTTATATAATTTTCGCACATCCACTCATACTCAACTAAACAGAGTTCAGAACTAATAGTTTTTATCATACTATCTAATTCATTCGCACATACGTACAGCATAGTATCATCCGCAAACATACCTACATTACAATTTTTGATCCTAGATATTACATCGTTTACATACAAGTTAAATAACAATGATCCAAGCACAGTACCTTGAGGAACACCATATTGAGTAGTTACTGTTTGCGACATTTCGCCATTATACCTGACCACCTAATAACGATTATCCAAATAAGATCCGAGCCAGTCTAGAGCTTTTCCCCAAATACCTATCTTTTATAATTTTCTTAACAATAATTGTCTACAAAATAATACAAATCTGTATAAAAACAAATTTGTATCTGCATATACATGGACACACAATACATATTTACCAGCGTTTGCTTCAACCACCAGACGGATGCGTTTCTGTCTCACGACTTTATCAATGATGGTTTTACGAAGGAAGACAAACGACTGTAGGTACACTTCGCGGTCATGTAGCAAATTTCGCCCTATCAGATGCCACCAGATAACCTCATGACATCTGACGGACAAAACCAACCACGCCGACGCAAAGTGTTTCCTCTCGAATAGCTACGCTATTACAGGAAAAGAAAAACACGCATATTACTGTGAGTCCATTAACTCGTCGCCAGGTGGCGTAATATAGCAAAAACAAATTAGCAATATATCGTATTTCGCTGGTAAACGCTGGTAAATACGTACTGTGTGTCCATGTATATACAGATACAAATTTGTTTTTATACAGATTTGTATTATTTTGTATCAAAGTTTGATGTTAATTGTCGCATCGATATTGCTAATTTGTTTTTACAATAATTGTCTATCACCAGTTTCAAATGCCCTTCTAAAATCTAAAAATATCGCTAGCACTAATTGCCCAGTATCTATTGCATTTAACCGCCTATCACATATATCAGCCAATACCGTTTCACAGGAATGTCCTTCTCTAAAACCTGACTGGTTCGGAGCTATAATTAGGTTCCTCTTGCAGTAGTCATTCAACTAATTTCGCAAACACAACTCTAAAACTTTTAATAACATTCCATAATATTAATTGGTCTATATTCTTCACAGAGACGAGTTTCACTCACTTTTGGCACAGGCACTATGTAAGTTGTCTTCCAATCTTGAGGGAAAACACAATTTTGTAGTGCTACGTTAATTATATCAAGGAGTCTGTTGGTTATATCTTTTAATATAGATGTTGTTATTCCATTACCTGTAACATCTCCAGAATGCTTCATACATTTGAAAACCCTTTTTAAGTTTGACATAGTAATAGTTTAAAATTGGTATATCATTTCTCTTTCGGCTATTCCTTGAACTGCTTTTTCAAATGTGAAATTTTGAGGCCTAGGATACGAAATATTGATTACACATCTTTGTAATTTCAATATCATCCTTTATTTCTTGATTATCGAAAAATCGATATTATTGTTTTCAAATTTTTCCACATTTCTCTATAGTTTGACTTCTGAATATCAATTACTATTTTAAGGTAATCTTCTTTTTCTTTTCTTATTAAATTTACTACTTTGTTCCTGTGTCTTTTATACTCTTTCCAACTTTGGTTAGTATTAATAATTAATGCTGCTTTATACTTCTCATCTCTAATATTCATCTCTTATACTATTAATGGTGTAATCCATTTTTTTCTTTTGTAATCCTCTTGAACTGAACTATACACTTAGGGCACATTTCGTCCATGATATCTTGAATTGTATTTTTTCAATTCATAGCCATTTCATTAACATTTGCCGTATTGTTCCATTCCGATTCGAATATTCGGTTATGCAAAAAATTAACATCATATGTACTAGTGTTTCGCTTTACTATCTTATTTTCTTTTCTTGTTCTTAAATTCCCAGCTTCAATAAGTTGTATCGATAATATGGAATGATCTGGTATTCTTGGTGTTGAATGAAGGTTGTGTTGTAAGCCTTTGCCATTTGTTAAAATATAATAAATAATTATTTATTTATTATAATTTATTTATGATATAATCAATTATTTCGTCAATGTGTTCTTCTAAGTATTGCAAAAAAAGATTATCAGCCATTTGTGGTAGATGATATAATAAGTTAGCAGTATATTCTGTAGTTCGATATATATAAGCCATATGTAAGTGTCAACAAAAATTTTAATTATTTTGTAAGAGAGGTTCTTTTTAACGTATATTAGACCCGTTCTTCTTTTATTAGATACTGCTTTTATCGAATTATATCCTGAAATTTCAATTTCATTATCTGTCATCCACATGGTTTCAACAAGCCTCAAGACCAGTGGTTTACAAGAATTGACCAATTGCAATATTAAATCTTTATTGTTTAAGAAACCCTGCACGTTAAGGACTACTATATGGTGGTCTGTTCTTCCATCCTGTGATTGATATTCATATTTCATTTTCGATTTAATGTTTTCTATTATTCTCTTATTGACATATAACAGGATTCGAAATCTATCACGGAACACAGAGGCACTTCTAGTATTAAGATGACCGTGTTATAGCCACTTTGTGGAATGTATGAAATTCATGTACATACGCAGTGACGCGCCGTCCATATGGGCAAGGTCGTGCAGCGCACAACGGCGCCAAGGCCTTAAAGGCGCCTACGGCCACTTGTGATAAGTTAAATTTTAAAAATTGACTGACTTTTTAAAGCAGCTGAATATTGAAAATCTTATTAATGAATTTGCCAAAAGTAAAGCTAGAAAAGTCCAATTTCTATAAGACATTTCCATTGTTTTCCTTCACGTTTATCTATTTAAAAACACGGGCACTCTAAAAATATTTTATTTGACCTTTTGTTTTTTAATAATTTGGAATACTGTTTTTTATTTTGTTACTGTTGTTTCAGTGTGCAATAAAAATTTTAATAATATTTTTTTGTATGTGAACCTATTGTTTGCCTCAAATAAAAAATACCTACCAGTACTAACAAGTCTAAAGAGTTCGTCATAAATTTCAATGTTGAACTGTGGGAGAGTGGCTGGTAATTTTGGCTCAATACATATAGGGTAAAGGCGCCCATCAGTATTTCGCACGACGGCGCCGAAGATACTTGGCGCGTTACTGTACATACGTATTTACCACTTAATAAAATTTAACAATGGCATAGATTTTTAAATTTGTTTTTATAAACTTGAACTCAATAACTTAGATATGTATGTTATAGATATTTTTGCTAGAACAAACAACCAGATTATTTGAATGAATATATTTTTCATATTTGCGCAACAAATCAAACTTCGATATATTTATAAAAGTTATAAATAACATTAAGTAGTTCATAAATACGTCCTTAAGAGTTCTATGCAATTCACTGTGAACCTTGTTTACTTTCTCACTGTAGATTTTTGGAGTTTATCACGTTCCTACTTATGTCATCGTATTTCCCCTTGTACTCAATAAGCAACAGTGGAAATCGTAAATAATCCTGAAAATCTATTTTGTTTCCAGATTCACATCCGTGGATGTAGGAGCAGTGGTGTTGTTTACTTAACAAATACCGACGACAACGAGTATAGAAAGTTCCAAGTATGTATACATACAACATATATGTATTACATCAATATTTATTTCGTTTTTGATATGTTTGTTGTGATTTGAGAACCTCTAAAAATAGTTATTCCATGCTAGAAACTTCAATATAATGAATAATGATATAATGAATATAATGATGTTTGTACGAATATCGAATGTTGACTAAAGGACAGACACAATCCTATATCAATATAAATCTTTAGTAAAAAAATGGTTATGTAAACTAGCTTTTAGGGAAATAGGAGAGCTTATCTTTGAGTCTTAATATAACTGTATTTTTAATTGTGTAGTTGTTCATAAAAATGTTAAACACTGCAGCCAATTATAAATCAAACGCAGCAAATTACTTAAGTAATATGCAATCTCTCAATATATAAAAATTCAGCCGCGTATGTTAGCGCCCGCAAAACTCGAAATGTAGTCGGTCGATTGACTTGAAATTTTGACACAACGTTGCATTCGAATACGCCAGTGTTTTTATTGTAAAACGATTTTTTTTTAACACGGTGCGACAAAAGCCTTCCTGCACCGGTGAAATAACGCGTAAGTAGGTGTTTAGTATTATATTTTTTACTTCACAATTCAGGCGCGGCTCGTGATGACGTATTTGGGAGTGCTTGTACAATGATGCGAGTGCCTCGTGTGTTTTCGGTGTTTACTAAGAAAACGCTACAGTTAGTACACGAGAATACACGAAGCACTCGCATCATTGTACATGCACTCCCAAATACGTCATCACGAGCCGCGCCTGCTTCGCATGTTTGAATTAGTCCGTGAGACGTCTAGTCCGCTGATGAAATATCGCAACTCTAGTGACAAATCACATTTTCACACTTTATTCTTTTCAAATATTTCAGTG
The DNA here is from genome assembly GCA_935421215.2 of Melolontha melolontha. Taxonomy (NCBI): domain Eukaryota; kingdom Metazoa; phylum Arthropoda; class Insecta; order Coleoptera; family Scarabaeidae; genus Melolontha; species Melolontha melolontha. Next base: position 92,898,536 of record OW285239.1, read on the forward strand.
GAAGCAACGTAATAAAAAGCAACTAAAAGAAACATTTTGAATATCTTTTGTTAACATTCTTTCTACAAAGTAACAGGTAAAGAAGAGTTTCTCATAATTATTATTAGGGCCCGGACACGAGAGGCCGATGACTCATCGCCCACGGGCTTACTATTGAAAATTTGTATTTTTAAAGAGCTTTTAATTTTATTTACATAATTGGAAAACTAAACAGGTGGTGATCTATAAAATACGAAATATACTTTTATTTGTTCATTTTGTAGTTCAAGTTAGGAGTATTATTAATATTAACTAGCAACACTTTCTCAAGGTTCTCTTCTGTAAAATTTGTTCTCTTTGAATGAAATACATGCTTATAGATAGAAAACGTCCTTTCTACATCGCAACTGGTTATAGATGCATACTGAAAATATTCTTTTATTTCAGCATATTTATCCGTTAGATTTTGAGGCATTGCCCCATACACAATTGCCGCAATGTTATTAAATCTGGATTTCTATTAAAAACTGCGTCCGACGTTTGCCGAAGGCCACATCCGAAATCACTTGGAATATTTTTCAAATTATTAATAGCCACATCTAATGTGATTAATCCATCATTTAATTTGAGATTTTGATTTTCAAAATAAGTGATTAGTTTTGGCAAATTTCCAAAGTGAAGAAAGTACAACTGATTTTTTTAATTTGGAATTTGTATTAGTTCTTTGCACTCAGAAATACTTCGAGCATCGTCATTTAAACACGTAACGAAATTCTCTGCATGAACACTAGTAGCTTCCAACCACGTTCCCCATCTAGTTAAAACAATGAAAAAAAGAAAGTAATTCACCGTACTTTATTTATCTTGCTAAATATAAACTAATAAATAAAATAAATTATAAAAACTCCTCACGCTTTTATATACGCCCATGAAGACAGTAATTTCACTGTAATATTGAAGTAAAGAAACTTCGTTCTTCATAATTAATGATTTCAAAACGAACGGCTAATAATTGTAATCACCCACAAATGAATTTATTGAGATATGTTTTAATATTTTGAAATATGTCTCAATCTAAATAATTTACTAAATACAATACTCTTAACGTATTAAATTTGGCGGAAATATTTAATAATTAAATTACACTAATATTCCCACCATTCTGTTTCTATTTTCTGAAAATAGGAACTTGTGCGAGATTCGCTATCAACAGCATCGAAATTATACGAGATGCGTGATTGTTAGACAGAAATGATGAAATATGATCATGTTTGATCTATATCAACAATAAAGCCAACAAAAATGATCGAATGTGCATATTTTCTTTCAAAACAAAGCGTTTACACCGTATATAATACCTATGTAATTTTAACATGTCAATGACTTGATATTTATTGATTATATACGACCTCATTCTCTCATTTCTGGTATTTATTAATACATAGTTGACAGTACAATAAATATTATTAATATTAATTTTTAAACTTCTACATTTAATAAATTTAAAGGTATAATGTACCTTATCGCGAATTTAAAGATGAAATTGTGTCGCTTTTATCTTTCTATGTTTTAATTGCTTTCAGTGCTCATTTTTAAAACTCTTTATAAATATTATGTAGTGACATTTTTTTGATAAGTTCATTTACATATTTAAAAACTCGTAATTACGAGGCAAAAGGTTATCAGCCTTTTATAATTAAGAAATTAAGATTCTTACTAATATTATTTAAATACACATGTTTTTGTTGTTTCATTCGTATAAATCGTTTTTATTAATAGCTTATATATAACATACTCGTATATTAAATTAATAGAATAACATATTGCTTAATATCTTTGTCTTCTATATCAGTAGAGCAGACCAATTTCCGTGCGCGCCATGAGCGCCGGTATGGAAGTGTAATTCGTAATATATTAGAATATGCGATAGAATAGGGACGCAACATGAGCTTGTTACCGTATTTATTCCAAAATGAAATAAATGAATCATTACTAATGATTCATTTATTTCATTTTGGAATAAATACGCGAATCAAACATTACCGAGCACGACAACGTTACGAAGGAATTTACCATCGGTGCGTAAACAGGTTAAAAATAAAATCAAAGCCGAAATGAAAAATAAAAAACTGTGGTTATGTGTGGACGAAATAACTGACAGCAAAAAACAATCTGTAGATAATGTGATGGCGCGTATTATGGAACCACATCAACCAACGTCTTCAATTTTATTAGCATCCAGACGACTAGAACAATGTAATGCCGAAAAAATTTCAGAGGTGCTATTAGATACTTTGGAAAATTTTAAACTTTCGAAAGACCAAGTATTAATGTTTATGACCGATGGTGCCGTAACCATGTGTTCTGTAGGCCGGTCTCTTAGAAAATATTGTCCTAACTTGTTACATATTACTTGTAAACTCCATGCCCTACACCTTGTGGCAGAACAGGTTCGTAGATGTTATCCAGAGGTAGATGCTTTAATATCGAGTGCAAAGGCAGTATTCCTGAAATCTCCAATCTACATCCAAATCTACATGGTTACGGGCGGGGTTTTACTATCATGAACATTTTGAAAAAATTAAGCACGTGGTTTTATCATTCGATCCGAAAGAAAGTGCAGCTATCAAGCCAGAAAAAATTTCAAGATGCCCAGATTAAAATGGATTTACAAAAGATTACTTGGGACTAGAAGAAGCAATAACAAAATTAGAAATCCATCGCTGTCGTTAGAGGAATCACTGCAAATCGTTAAAGATGTTCACGCACAACTGTGTCTGTAGAAGACGCAAAAAGTGAAAGTGTTCCAATTAAATTTGAAAGTATTTTAGACAGAAATGCAGATTTTGACACCTTAACACGTTTTTATGAGGGCACGTCTACAGATGCGTTAAGTTGCTTAAAAAAGTATTTTGATTATGCGCGAATATAACATGGGCACGTCTACAGATGCGTTAAGTTGCTTAAAAAAGTATTTTGATTATGCGCGAATATAACATCACTAGATGTAGAACGCTCGTTTTCTGAATATAAACATATTTTTTCCTCACGGCGGACATGCTTTTCAGAAATAACCTTAGAAACGCACCTGTTGAAGAAAATATACAATCGAGTTTCTCCAGTTTGTCAATCCTTGGAAGACGCTTAAAACGGTAACTTTTTTTTATAATCCTCTGTTGTGCACACAATCACTGATTTCATACATTTTCCATTTTATTTATAGGTACATACAACGCTGCTATAATATGTACTACTCTTATTTTTCGTGTGTTTATGCATATTACTTTAATAGCAGAAATCCAAATGTATATTTAATTATTTCTGATAGAATAAATGTCTCTACTTCTATACCTATATCGGTAACAAGCTCATGTTGCGTCCCTATTCTATGGCATATTCTAATATATTACGCATTACACTCCCATACCGGCGCTCATGACGCGCACGGAAATTGGTCTGCTCTATATATCAGACAATAAGTGTTATTTAAATTATACCTATTCGCGAAAAAGGAATACAGTGCATTCGTAAGTAGCGGCTAAATTCAATAAAAATTAAAAGGAAAGTTCCTCCTCGGAGCCGTAAATTTTTATTTTTAGAATAGTTTTCTTACGTGAAACTAAAATATACAGGGAATCTCCAAAAACCCATATGACGTCATCATTTTATTTTTTAAATATAAACACCCATTTTTTATTACAGAATTAGAAAGGGCAGATTTTTCTACATACGACAAGGTAATTTTGGATGATGTTTACATAAGGACATTTTGAAGTAATATTATCGTAAACATTAAAAATATTCGTGCTTTTAAATCTTCTGAATTCGCTGGTCGAGTCACGTTTACCTTACTTTTTAAGTATGCCCACAAGAAATAATCGAGAGGAGATAAATCTGATGATCTGGGTGGCCACTCTATTGTCGCTATCCTACCTATCCAATTATTTGGAAAAACTTTATCCAAATAAGTGCGAACAGGTAAAGTGTAGTGCTTCGGCCCTCCATCTTCTTGAAAATAGAGGTCACGCTGGTGCAGATCGGTTTCTTCGAAACCCGGGTACATAGTTATTAAAGTGGGGATGAGTTAATTTTGCAGAAATTCCAAATACCTCGCACCAGTAACAGTCTTCACAAAGAAGTAAAGACCTAAAACTCTTCCGTCAACTATACCGCACCACACGTTCACTTTTAGAGCATATTGTGAATGAAATTCCGTGAACCAATGCGCATTATTGTTTGTCCAATAACGATAATTTTGTCGGTTCACATGGCCATTTAAAGAAAATGTTGCTTCATTAGAAAAAATGTTTCTCTTTACAAAATTATCGTTACCATTACATAATTGTTGCATTTGCTCTTTGTTTATGTTTACGATAATATTACTTCCAAATTTCCTTATGCAAACAACATCCAAATTATCTTGATGTATGTACAAAATTTGCCCCTTCTAATTCTGTAATAAAAAATGGGTGTTTATATTTAAAAAATGATGCCGTCTATATGTTTTTGGAGATCCTGTATATTTCAGTTTCACGCAAGGAAACTCTAAACTAAAAATAAAAATCGACGGGTCCAAGGGCTTTTGTGAAAAATTCCCTTTTAATTTTTAACTGTATAATACATATTTTTTAATCTAACCTTGATCTACACTTCTACTGTTAAATACATGTTTAATTTATATTATAATTACTAATTATTTTAGTTCTAGTATTTCTTATAATTCACAAACATTATCTTTCACATTGTTATTATTTACTATATCGCATTTATTCAATTTATCAATGACGAACCAGTTCATTGGATAGTTTCAATTATTTTATTATATGTGACTATGTTTCCTTCCACAAACAATTAGATAGATTATAATAATATATAATAAAAAGTATATTTGTTTAAGATTGTTTGCTATGAACTTTTAACTTTGACTGAATGATTATTGATTATACATCCATGTTTATATAAATACTTCCCAAAATTATGTAGAAGGCAGGACTGAACAACGATTCTAACAATAAAGAATAAAGTAATAGTTAAAACAGTGTATTTTTCTTACTTGAAAAAGAACGCGACATTGCATACTACTTCAATAATTGTATCCTAAAAGCAACAGGTAATTATTCTGGTGAAAGTGTGTTCTCCAAGACATTTTATATGCATATGTGCGGGAGCAAAATAAACGAAAGTGTCTTGTAACTGTACCTAACATATCAACAATTATGACATTAACCGATCGTTTTCGAGAGCTCGGAATTGCTAAACGTAAGAAGGCCAGGAGGTATCATGTGTTAACGGACATAAAACTTTAGAAGCTCCGAGCATCATTCATTACGACATTCTCCAACTAAGAGTTTTATTTAAATTGGCGGCACAACAACTATGTAAATTCATAAATATTAAGTGCACTCAAGAGGACAAAAAATAGACTTGTTGAACACAGTGTTTCTTTGGTGGTATACTTTTACCTTAATTAATACATCAGCAATCACAAGAGATACTGGTCAACATAAAACTCACATGTGTTACACAAAATACAGTAATATTTAATGAAGGGTGTGTGTGTAATTTCACAGTGATGAATAGCGAAACAGATATTTTATGTTATGAGCTTTAATAGTTAATTATTCTTGGACATAATTGTCAGGTTACACTTCTTGAGACAGATGATTGTTACTGTTACCTCTAATAAGACAGGTTCATATCTCACAACACAATACGATTTTTGGAAGAAATTTCAATTTTAAAAGGTTTATCCCCGCCACCACTAGATCACCTACCAGATCCTTAGTAGACTTTCTTGTCTGAGGGTATATCAAAAATGATGTATACTGACAAAAGCCACTGTATCTCTTTATTATTTCACTGATTTTATAATTGAGCTTATGATCTGAGTTGGGTTAACGATTGTTGACAGAAGTTCAAGACATATAATAAGGAATTCTGAAGGCATCAAAATGATATATACGTCAGAGACAGGAAAAAGAATTCTTGCATAATACACTTAAATAAGGAACTTAAAAAAGGCGACACAAACATCAACATGCAAAAAAGAACAATTTTGGTGGTAGGAATAAACGATACAAACCACAACATTAAAGTGGAAGGAGCAACTCTGGACAAAATAAAAACGAATAAATATCAAGGATTGATTATAATTATCAATAATGTGGAAAATATAAAAGACGAATCGAATGAAAGAATTTCTAAAACAGGTAAGCTTTTCATTGCAAATAAATTATGAACCAGAAAAAGATACTACAACAAGCAAAGGCCGAACTAATAAGAAAAAATAGTTATGACAAGGGATCAGACACACAAAGAAAGAAATGGACAAGTAGGGAAATGAGTTTTTTAAGAAGGATAAAAAACGAAGTAAATAGCAAAGAACTAGACAACAAATTTAGAGATTATAAAGCAAAACCAATTGAAATGGTTAGGACATAAATAGAAGATGGTTAAGACAATATCGCGAGCAAAGGAATTTGGTCAAAATGTCAAAAAAGATCTAGAGGAAATAGAGAGATAGCGTGGAAAGAGGTACCCCAGCTCGCAACCAACAGAAAGCGATGAAACAAGGAATAAAAAGAACTGAATCCACTCAACCCCACTACAATCTTACACCGAAAGCTAGATGGATACCAGTTTTAAGTAAATAAGTAAGTAGGATAAGGAGTTTGTTGAAATGATCGTTTATATTTATCGAATTTTTTCGCCTCCGTGCACTTATACACCTTCATGGATGATGCACCTTTCTTTGACGTTCACGGCCCTGTAATACCGTAGAAGTACTAGTTAATAAATTACTTATATTCGCACTTATTTTATATTACTTATAATACAATAGCATTTGCGTTTAACTATGGTAACAATAGATTTAGTTAAACAATTTTAAATATATTTGAATTGCGTTCTCACAAATTTATAAGAAAAGATTTCCAATTACTTTATCATTTAGTTCATTGTTGTCATTTAAGGTTAGGGTATAGCGATTAGATGATCGAACAAATCATGTGCCAAAACAGGCTTCAATACGCTCCATTACGATCTCCGCCAATTATATTATCAGTGGGATGAAATGTAAGCTTTTCTTTTTCTTAGCACTTTTCTATCATTATCAAGATGTGTAACACAGTTCATGCAAAGACAGTGAGACAAAGGTTTCTTCGTAGGCAAGTCAGAGCGACCCCACTGCATTGGCTATCTTTTCGTTTCATCGTTAGGGTACACTATTTCTCGCACAAGCATGACCTTGAAAGTAAAAAATCAGGTACAACGCGGGAAATTCAAATATAAATGATAGAGATCCACACTCAGTAGGAACTACTTTTCATATTATTTTTCTAGTGAAGATTGATAGTATAAGAGGAATTTTGAAGAAATAGAAGTAATATGTTGTTATAATGTATTATACTTAAAATCTAACTAATACCATTTATATATACAAAAATAATTTTCAATACATAATTAATGTAAATGAAAAATAGGAAAACATTTCCAGTATGAAAAGTATGAATATATATATAATCAATACAAGCATATTTTTAATGTACATATTTTACTGTTATAGCTTCTATTGCAATCATAAAATCTCATTTTGTACTTATTTTTCCTGCATATAATATAATTAACATCTTTTCTACCTTCTTGCATCCATTGGTTGAATTTTGCTCCGCTAAAATTAAATTCTTCAATGTCTACAGGATAATCTGATCTAATTCTAAATGTCGTTTCAGATTCTCTTGAGATTTAAATGGATTTTCGTGATTCATCCACAAAGCCCAATAAATATTGCCTCTGTTGGCCGAATTCTTTCCTTTTGGATCATGAATGTTTTTAACATGCCTATCTCTTGAGGTTGTATGAGCAAATGTTTTATTACAAACACTGCAACCTATTCTATCCATTTTTAAATACAATAAAAAAAGTTCTTATTGCCAGAAAGTATGTGTACATAAAAGCGAAATGGCTAAGAAAAAATAATAAGCATTAATAATATTTTATATATATATACAAATATCTATAAATGATTGAATAAAAATCGTTATTAGCACTTATAGCAGAAAATAGTGTGTATTAGATTTGGCGGTTAAATTTAACCAAATTGAACTATTGCTGACAGATAATGTTAGGGACGCTTGTGCGAAAAATAGTGTATCCTCTCAACGTTGACATAGGCGACCCAAGTCTCAGCAGCTATTACGATATGCTTAATAAAATTTTCACTTTAAATATCGTAACGTTATCACGTTTTTACCATAAACAGAACAAAGTTCACGATGAATGTCAGTACGCTTCATGTTATTTGCATACAGAAATCGGATAGCAGCACGCAATTCACAGAAGCGGGATTTTGGGAATTGTAGCAATCACTTTAAACGACCAATATAACACGAAAGAATGTCCAAACGATTTTCTCGGTGGCATTGCCGGACACTCACTGAACCAGACTACCTCGAACCGCTGCGATCGTGTCGATATCCCCACTCCTCTGTTCAGTACACGAAAACGAAATTTACTTTACGAATCGCCCTCGTACGTTCCGACAGCTACAGCTTGTAAATACAAATTAAATTTCCTTCAGACCAGGTGGAGAATTATCAATTACTTACGCTATTTACATAAGGAAAATAAATAAATTCACAAAATATATTCAATTTTTTTTGTGTCAAAAACATCATACAAAATGCTTATACCTTTGATGTATCAATGGTTTCAAATTAACTATATCCATTAAGAAAATTATCGCATGTCAAAGTTTAACTTTCTAATATACATATATGTATACTTCCGATCCACTTACATATTCACATCCATATACATGGATTGATGTACAATGCATTTGATTTGCACATTACGTAAATAGTTATAAGAAGAGATGATTTTTTAATTCATTTCCATAACTTCATTTGGAATACGTCACGATATGCCATTGTATACTCTTAGAGCCGTCAATTTCAGGATCGGACATTTAAAAGGAACAGAAGAGGCCTCGTACGCCTATGGGAACAAACTTTCTAATTTGTTCGTTCCGTTGTCAATTAAATTGGTTCTCTCATTGAGAAGTCAGACCACGTGCCACCTTCGCAACACATTCAAAATGCAAAAGTAAAAAAATCGCTCGGAGTGAAGCGGCGCATGCATAATTTATTTATTTATATCCAATACCAAGCATTATTCAATCTTGCTTATTTCGTTGATTGAATGCCGATTATGCATTTTATTCAATAATATATCGATGTGTATGAATATCTTGCATGCACGGGAATCATCTGCACATAATATCGTGTTTTATTATATTCAGTATGAATAGAACTAGTAATTATCATTAATTTTATACATTTTGTTGTAAAAGTGTAAAAACAGTATATATTCAGGCAACGAATTGAACCGGAAAACATATAATAATAAATTTGTTATTAAAATCCAGGTATTTTAATAGCAATTTCGGACAAATCTGAGGTACAACATACGTAATTACATTATTAAATAAGTATAAGAGATATTCACTCTTATTAACAATGAATACAAATAAATTTATAAAAGGAAGAATTTAATTGGAAACTTGGCGGATCTATTTGGCGTCCTGTATAAAACCTAGTGGTTTGAATGAATTGCAATATAAAAACATTGAAACATTTTTTTTTTGTAATCTCCCGATATCTATTTTCTGATCTGCTTCATTTCCGATCGTTAAGATTATTTGATTAGATAAGGTTCACTGGTCCATTGTGAATTACAAGTATGCAGTTTCACAACTGGCTGACGTTGATCGAGGTACGGGTGATTTTATATGATGCCCAAAAGGCGTGCAAATCCTCAATTTTCAAAACAATATCTTCGAAGAGAAGAATTTACTGAATCAAATATTGCGTTCAAATCATCTGCATACTTTGCATCCGTGAGAATGGATACAAAGTATGCAGATGACTGTAGTTTCAATTCATTCAAAAAATGATATTATTAGCAGTTACCTACTTGCTTTTAACTCTAAAATTATGTTTTAAATTGTTTCCATTTTGTGTGAGCTATTAGGATGAGCATGCTAGTCCGTACCATAATATACTTGGCAAAACGAAAAGTTGGTACCACCCTGAACCTCAATAATCCTTATATATGTACATTATAAGTGACGTCTATCAGTGGTTTTCACGAAAATGTGAAACTAGAGCTCCGCTAGGCACCTCCCATGGTTTAAGTGGTATGAGGCTCCAAGCTTTGTAACTTCCTAAATCAACTAATTTTAAAGCCGGAGCACCAATCGATTCCTTTCGGCGAGATACACTTAGGTTTTCCTTCACTATGGATAATTACAAACTCATAAAAAAGATGTTTCAAAAAAAGTACAGAAATGGACCTTTCAGACCTTTGCCCCCTCTCCCACCTTTTTTCTAGGGAAATGAATATTGTTCGACGGCGGTATAATTTTCAGAATCTCCATGGTCGATAGCGTTGGACATATTTTTCGTATTAAAAGCATGTGTGTAAAGAAATATACGCAAATGTGGAAGATAAAGTTAACCAGAATGAATTATCCTGGCTATTTTAAATAAATGGCTGAAAATTTGTGAAAGCAATCTACATTATGTGCTGCAGATGACAATTTTTTCCGTTATTTAAAATCTTTATTAGAAGCTGAAGTGTTAAAAATTTTCGGGAACTACTGCTAGAAAAAGTTTCAAATTGTGCGCGGTATAGTGGTTCGATGACAGTACAAGCCCATTGAGCCTTAAAATATTGTTTTTGGTTTTCATGTTTTATTACGTAAGGAGAGTCAGAGATTTCACATTTTAACTTTATCGTGCTTTCCAATTAAGTTTTCGTTAGATAAAAATTAATTAATCAGTTGTAATTATCAATTTATTTTAAACTTGCAAAAAATTAAACCAAGAATAGCTTTAGAGTTTACCTTTCCCCCAACCATGTGTCTGCATAAATTTAAGAGAGTTTTAAAACAAGTAACATTTCTTTGTCAAAGTACACAATATGTATTCTCAAAAATAGTTGTGAACTAGTTTATTGCAAACTGCTCCGATGGGACAGAAAAAAAGGTAAATATACTTCGTGTGTCTCAGTCTTTAAGCAAATAAGAGTGGTGGACGAGAAAATGTTCTAATAAAAAATGATAAATTAACAGTTATCCTTAAATACTAGAGAATTGGCAATCCGCCAGCAGTGTTAAATATAGTAAAAGATCCATAATAAATAAATAAACACACCGCTACAGACGAAAAAGAGTTGGAAATTATGTCGAACAAAGTCCGCACATTAGTACTAGACTATTAAATGCGATTGCAGACACATCGCAGTTGACGGCAAACCGTACAATGAAGAAGTATAAACTCCACCCATATCATATAGAACTATATCAGGAATTATATCCTTGTGGCTATGAAAATCGAATTTGTTATTATAATACAATGGGAAGACAAATCAATAGTAATCCTAAGATGCTATCATTGATACTATTTTCTGATGAAGCGACCTTTAAAAGTAATGGCCTTGTTAATCGACATAATATGCATTATTATTCTACAGAAAATCCACATTTGGTACATAATATGAACAACCAAAATGTTTGGAGTCTTAATGTTTGATGTGGTATTATTGATACCCAAATTATTGGACTTTTTTTTTAAGAACATTTTTTTTAAGAGCATCTACTTATCATTTTTAAGTGAACATTTACCTGTTCTTTTAAAAGAAGTTGATCTTCTAACTAGGAATTCAACGTGGTACGGCACATTACCACTGCAATGTCTGCTAATTTTTAAATGTTACTTTTCCTGAAAGATGGATTGGATGAGGTGGTTTTATATAATGACCACCGAGATCATGTGATCTTGCCCCTTTAAATTTTTTTTTGTGGTGTTACATCAAGGGTAAAGTTTACGAGGAAGAACCAACAACATGAAAGAATATAAAAAATAGGATAAGAAATGTTTGTAGAGAACTACTTACTGAAACCCTCCAAAGAGTCAAACAAGAATTTCTACGAAGAATTAATTTATGTAAATTAGTGGAAGGACAGCCCCTTTGAATTTCTACTTTGAATTTTTTATGTTTATTAATTTATTTCACCATTATTTTAATATGCCTTAAATAAATCATTTACAAAAAATAGTTTTCTGTAATTATGTTTTATTTTGTGTTGAATTTTGGTTCAAAAACAATTTAAATACCTTACAAAATATTAAAGAAAACTATAAACCGCAGATGTGTGATTTGTTCCACTTAAAATAAATATTCTTCAGAACACCAAGAAATATGAAACAATAATACAACAACGATTTTTATTATATTATTGTGGTAGTTCAATCTTCTTCTATAAATAGTTTTCAACAGCTATGTTTTTTCATAGCTACTATGATTTTTAATGTATAGAGAAAAGGATTTTAAAAGAAAATTAAATATCTTTCAAAATATTGAAGCTAGGTATAGGGAACACTTAACAAAAAAGCATAAAAAGCACAAAAATAAAACTCCCATTTTTTTAGCGCAAATTCCTTCACTTTATTAAACTTTCGCGAACACCCAGTACACATTAGAAACAATTTCCCTACAAAAGTATCTCATGGCTAGAGACCGGACACGAGAGGTTGATAACTCATCGCCTACGAGCATTTGTATTTTTAAATTTTATTTATATAATTAATTCTACTTATAATAATAAAACGGGTATATATACAGCTACAAAATACATTTTTATTTGTTCATTTTGTAGTTCAAGTTCAGTAAAGGAGTATCTAAATAGACTAAATTATTAAAACTCTACACATTTCTATTTACGCTCATGAAAACATAAATTTGACTGTAAATATCCAACAAAAAGCGTTGGAATTCTGGATGAAAGCAGATGTGCGCGCTAGCCAGATCAATAGTGTATTCAATAACAGCGTGATGTACTTGTACATGTTGTAGACTATTTATTTACATCGTCCGTCGTAATGACGACGTCATTTCAACCCTATGTGTCCGGTCTCTACTCATGGCACACCTTTGCAAACGCCATACCAAGTTATTTTGTTTTATGCCATGCACTTTCGAATTATTGTCACTTTTTCTCTTTAATTGTATACATACATATTGAAAACTATCGGCTCTAGCTGAATAAAAAATATTCAAAATTTAAGGTATAATCAATAGACTTATATATAGGCCATTCAATTTAGAAAAATGCATTTTTTTGGACTAGTGATTTACGGAACATTCTATATAAGTCCACACACTTTTAGAATATGCAGCAGTAGTAACCATGTACGACTAAATGTACTTTGTCAGATCGTTGATTCACTCGGTATATGATTATGTATTCTTTTGTTTAATTGTTTTTTTATGTATGTATGTACCCTGTCATAATTGTCGCAGGGTATCTTGTGTATTGCATGTATACATTTGTATTGTTAAAAATTTAAATAATTAAATAAAAAATTATAAGGCATTTTTAAATAAAATATATACAATAATAAGTATTTTTTTTTGCTTATTCTGACGTAAAAAAAAGCTAAACAAAACGAATTACAGTTATTGTCTTGGTTGCATCTTATCAAACTGGTTATTCGCGCTACTTCAATAAAAAAAAGTTACTGATGATAGGGCACGTTGTGGAGCACGGTGTATATAGGTGTAATAATTTAGTAATAAATAACCGTAATCGTTTTACTTTTTGGCATAATATGCATGTTTATTTCATGAAAAGTTAGAGAAATACATATATTATTTCTGTGCACATATGTAATAATAACTAAGTTTAAATAAAATATTTCGGATGATAATGAATATGGCATGGAAATTTGTGTATTGCATGTAGCAGGAATTATTCATTTTATTAAATTACAAATGATAACTCTACCCATCGATTATAAGCTCGTTTGGCTGGCGTAATTCAATACATTGGTGTATGTATACTGCGTTTATATGTGTTTGTACTGAAGCGCATATTTTTTATTTTTATGTCAAACACGTGTAAGTTGTAGATCATTAGAATAATAATAGTTCATAAATAACAGCAATGCTACTGAAAATTTAAATAAAAATATTTATATGTAATTATAAAATTGCAAAAAGCTAATACTAACAAAATTTTCATTAATGCAAATATATTATGTATGTACATACATATCTAGTTGACACTATTTGGTTTTTTCTAGGTGTCTGTGTGCTGTTTAATAAACTTGTTTAATAATTTTTTAATTAATTATTTATTAAGTTGCTCTTTTGACCATATATATGTACTGAAATTATAACCATTAGAGCTTCTATCAATCGTTTTATATTTGATTATTTCCGATTTATTAATTTAGGTTAAACCAATAATTAAATTTATGTAATTGTTGACAATTCCTAAAAGAAAGTAAACCATTAAACTAGGAAGATAAAGAATTTCCACTTGGAATTCCAATGGTATTCGGAATAACTAACACCAATTGGAAGTATTTTGAAATTAAAACATATAGATGTGCGCGTCATTTTTGAAACACATCTAATTACACCTATGGATAAAAAATTATAAAGTATTCCAACTATTAACTTTGATAATCAGGCTAAAGGAGTTAGTGCAATTATTATTAAGAAGTCGATTAGGAAACGCAAATATATAATTTACCATGGTTGGCATTAGATCTACCAAATAAAAATAAGATTTGATGTGGCGTACTGCCCACGTAAACTAATCTTATAAAAGAAGATTACAAATCTTTTGTTACTGCCTTTCTACAGATAAACCTACATATTGGTCGACTGACCCAAATAAATTACCAGATCTTCTTTCTGTCATATTATATACTCATGCTTTTTATTCCAATAATATGAAGATGCTTCTTATTTCCTTTATTTCCCTATCCATATTTGTCAATATGACAAATTAAATATGTCCACAGCATAATGGGAAAATACAAGATGTGTATAAATTGTCGCAAAAGCTACACGTAGCGACATTCTTCGTTCGGTTTTGAATAAAAAATCTTAATGTTAAACTGTCGTATCATGCTTCGTAAATTCGTAAATGTCAAAATTTGACAGTAATGATTTTGATTAAACTCACTTTGAAATACAAACTTATTGTTCTACAACGTTGCCAAATGTGTTTTTCGTGGAAGTACGTTAATGAATAAATGTTTAAAACAAGCTTTTAAATCAAAAAGAAAACGTTTACGAAATAATACTAGTAAAAATTTTTTCTTTAAACTAAATTGCATCTATCTCAATTAACAAATATCGAAGAGCAAAGGTTAGTTACGCACTAAAAGTCTGAACTTCAAGAACCCCGTGAAAACAAACGAAGCATGATACGACATTTTAACATTAAAATTTTTTATTCAGAACCAAACGAAGAACGTCGCTGCGTGTAGCTTTTGCGACAATTTATACACACGTTATATATACAAAATACTTTGTTAAGGCCGCTACATACGGACGTACATGTTTTAAAAACATGTACGTGCACGCAACAACGTGTATTCAATAACGTACGTTAAAGTAGCATGCAGACATACAAACATGTTTCATAGTTTTGGTCTGTCTACTGAAATGTAAAGATGTTCTCCCAAAATGACGTTTATTTAACTATAGCGGCAGTGGCGTGTGCATATGTGATTAAACAGAAAAATAAAATTAAAAAACCCCGCGAGTGTGCTCGAAAAGATGGCTTTTAAAAGGCAAACATTTTCGCATATTCAGTTATTGGAAGAACTGAGACTAGAACCTGATGACTGGCGAAATTATCTAAGAATGGATAAAGATACCTATGTAGAACTTTTACACCTAGTTACTCCATTAATAGAACGCCAAGATACAGTAATGAGGTCTGCAGTAACCCTTACGACCGTATGACGTTATTTCGTGTTGCATTCGGCTGAATAGTTTGTAACTTTTTTATTAACGACTGGTATGTCTCCGTTTTTTTTATTTCTGTCAAGATATTCTTTTGATTTTATTTACCAAAGATATGGATGCGATTTATATAATTCAATAAACTCTCGTAAAAAAGTCTCGTGACATCATTCAAACATCAGACATACTCACAATATCTTAATACTCTTTAAAACATGCGATAATAATGTATATACTAAAAAAGGTCACCTCCGACGCTACTGTAAACTCCCGCACATTCACCTGTTCTTTTGCCTCTACACGTTGAGACTTGCACGCATATAAGTGCATGTGCGTTGATAATTTCTAGCAGAGACAGATTTTTTAACGCGCTGCTTTTATTGAATGCGCATTCAAAAACGTCACATTATTTCACATACACATCAACGTTAATGAACGCTTATGCATGCACATGCATGTTTTAGAACATGTACGTCCGTGTGTAAGCTGCCTTTATATCTTTTTTACAATGGTTATCCATCAATCGATTGTATAGCTTTCTTCCGGTGTACCGCAAGGCGACAATTTGGGCTATTCAATATCTTTATTAATAACATTGGGCGTACTATGGGGCATACTTTTCGCCCATGATATTTTGAGTGAGCTTCTTGTCTGAAAGATTCCAATTTGCTTCAGTGTGATCTTGAAGCCCTTCAAAGTAACAGAACAGTGTGTGCAGCAAATGGAAGCCCATGGCTTGTCTTGATGTTCAATGGTTAAGCTAAAATAGGTAAAATATAACTTTTCGATTAAAGGTGTAATATTCCGCTTATGCTGGTGGGTAGTGAATTCTCCACATACATAACAGAAACTGTTTAGAGTATTTATACACGCAGGTATGCGACATTATGAAATAAAAAGACGTTCAGCTCTCGCAAACCGACTTACATTGAATAGAAAGAGCCGTGTGTAGCTCTTTATGTATATACCCACATAAGCAGCTATCTACCAATTCTTAATTGGATTCGCTCCAGAACAAACGTTGGCGTGGTTTAAGTGTTTTGACGTAGCAATGCAACATGCAAGGACATGTTCAAACATGTCCACTCAATGTTCGACAGAACAATATTTTTAGTTGCATCATTCTTATATAAAAGTATCTTTGAAATTTTGTAAAATTCCTGACGTAATGGAGCAAGTTTTAAATCAAATTCAGAATCAGTATGACAAAAGACATAAACTACATAAGAAAATCAAACTGTGTTGACCAGTGTAATTTGAATAAATGTTTAACAGATACGAAGAATTGCTGCTAATTTGATATATACTCCAGAGAACTCGCGTCCATTTGAATGGACATTTGGTTTTCATAAGATAGTTTTGTTAGTTGTGAAATAATTGACGTAGAAACCGATGTACAATATTTTGGATACATATGTCTCTAGCCATCTGTATCAGATTCAGGGAACTATATGTGGTTTTCGGTCAATTAGTAAACGTTGAAATGGCGACAGGCGGACGTGCTAGGTTAGATGGTAAGTTATTGTTCATTTTGGTTGCCTTTATTATAGATTTTGACGAAATGGTTATTAAAACCATTAAAATAGTTAATAAGGTATCTGTCATAATTGGAATAAGTGCTTCAGAGTTTAATTTGAAAAAATACGTACTGTCCATTTAAATGGACATGAGGTAATCTTCACTACAGTATTTTTTTGTCATGAAAAACACACTTTTTTAATGTTATCTTAATTTTAGCAATTTTTTGGTAAAGATAGATTATTACCACTATTAGAGCTTGACAATTCGGAGTGGGAAGGATGTTCAGATGATCAGGCTGTTGACGAATTTCTGCCTGTGGAAGACAGTCACTGGCAACAAGCTGAAAACCAAAACGTGGAATTTTTGCTAAAAAAAATTTGTGTACTGGAACAATTATGAAATCTAGAATTCCAGCGGCAGTACACTTGACCCAAGAAACAAGAGGGTTTACTGAACAGACTGTGCGAGAAGATCAAAAGATCAGTATTATTCAGGGGTACGATCAAAAGTCTGTTATTCTAGCTGCTACAGGTTTAGCAAAAGATAATTGACGAATGTAGGAGGTGGCCTAAAAAGGAAAAAAATATCTAAATGTTACTAGAACAAACATTGTGAAACGCTACAATGAATGTATGGGTGGGATTGATCTAAGAGATCGCCTTATTAGATATTATCGAATACATAGTAGAACAAAAAAGTGGACTGTCAGGTGTATTTTCCACATAATTGACCTTGTTATTGCTAATTTCTGGATCTTGTTTAGAGAGGATCGCAAACACTTAGGGAATAGACCGAAGACAATTATGCAATTTTTGTATTTCAAAACTAAGGTTGCCGAATTTCTTATGGAAGAATAAAGATTATAATGACGAACATGATGTGTTACATTTGCTACTTAAAACAAGAAATAATCCACAAGGCTATAGGGCATCTCTCTCACAGTCTTTAACACCAAAAACATCTAGGGAAGGCCGTTATCATCTGCCTGTATTGGCTAATTTTAAAAATGCAATTTCAAAATAAAAGTTAACTTTAGATAGACTATTTCTTGTTTTATTTTTATTTCGGGTAAGACCCAGTGTCCATCAAAACGGACACAATTTTTTTTATAAAAATGTTTACTGGTATTCTTGAAAATAACATTTCTGGGTTTAAGAAGCCGAAACTCTTCGAGAAATTTAGTTTAATCAAAATCGCCGTCTGCGTCGGGCTTGGGTCCCGGGAGGATATACTCATTATTAATAAATGTTTTTTAAATCCAGCTTAAACAAAGAAAAATATAATACAGGTATAGGAAATGCGTTTCAACGCTCATCTCTGCCAATTAATTAAATAGGGACAATAAATATTTTATTTAATCCCATATTGCGTTTTACCCATATCGGATACTCTTAACTAATCTCAATTTATTTAAGAAATCGATTGTGATATATCATATAGTAATAGAATTAGTATTATTTATGATAATCTGTAAGTAAAGCAAAAAAAGTGGACAGTTACAGTAAGAACACTACAAGAATGAAGAAATATAATGAAGTTTAATTAAAGTGTCTATTACTTAATTGCTCGATAATAAGTTCATGTGTCTTCCGCTCGTCTAAATAAAGTGATAGATTATGATAAGCTCTCATCAAAGCCTATAGTGTTGATTTATAACTGAAACGAGCGCATTCTTATCAAATATTTTCATGTAGAAAATATTTGTGGTTACAAAAAAACAAATATTTTTTATGTAAACTCTATACTAATTGTAATCTACTATATTGTTTAATTAGTTTTGATGAAGTTTACGATTAAGGAAATGAAATGCCCACGAATGACTGCAGTTTATTTGGCTCCGACCCGATATTTCCTAAATCATTAAAACAAGGATATATTCTTGAAATTTATTCGAAGTTTAAAAATAATCACTATCGTACAATAGGGAATATTGTAAATATGAATTTTTAAATTCATATTTATATTAAAATGAATAGTAGTTTAAAAGAAATAGTAGTTTATTTAATTTTTTATTACAAATGTCGTATAAGAAGTGGGTGTGGTGTATACATAGGGTAGAGTAGAGTAGCGTAGTTTTGAATGATAAGCTTTGCAAAAGCAGGCACAATCTGTAGTCTTAAGTTCTCCAAATAGACGCTTATAATAGGATTATTTTATAAAAGTTAATAATCCTTTAAGCCTTTTCTGCATGAATTAGTTCGAATCTTTACTTTTATTTTCATGCTTTGATAAACCATAGATACGAATATTTGAATTGGATTATTATTATTTTGTTTTATATTCACGCGTAGATTTAAAATTTCTTTAGTTATACAAGAATGGACGTCTGCATGAGAATGATTTGACGGAGTGTAAAACTTAAATGTTAAATGTTTGTGAAAGAAAGGGGGTATTTGAATTTTCACTATCGTTTGTTGTTCTAAAAAGATGTGCTTAGTGAAAGTTGTAAAATGGACTCAACTGAGATTACCAAGACTGTGGGCATATCTACCGAACGTGTACACCACATTTCGTATATCCAATTAGGCATGTGTAAATTCTATGTCAGGTGGGTGCCGTATTTAGAAGCTCTTTAACATCAACCCAGTAGATTTTGTGGATCGCTTTGATGCGGTCGATGAAACACGGCTCTATTACTATATGTCGGAATCGAAACGGCAGTCTCAGCAGTAAAGGCATCGTGGCAGTCCCCTGTCAAAAAAGACCAAGACGTTGTCTATGGCTGGAGAGGTAATGGTCACGATATATGATGATTATAATCTGTGCACGGTGAAGCAACATCGGGGTCGTGATTCTAGTAACTGGATACAACCATAACATTGATCTTTAACAAAACGGAATCATCGCAAACAGTCTCGTCTTCGAACCGCATCAATTTGATCTTCGAAGCCGCAACAATTTGGTTTCAAGAGCCAACATTCCGAACAGTAGCTATTGTCAAAAGAGGACCCGGAATGGCTCAAAAGTGTTATTCCATCTTGAAATTGCGCCGACACATACCAGTCACATTGTTCGGGAAAACTGGATGAATTACGATTCCAGGTTGTACACTAACCATCCTATTCACCGAATTTAGCCCCTTTAGACTTCCACTTCTACGCTTAACTCAAACTGTTTCAAGACACAATTCAAGACAGACGAGGAACTTATTACAGAAGTAAAGCAGTATTTTGATGCTGATGATTATGAAACTGGTATAATGTCACTCCAACACCACTGTTCCAAGCGTATTAATGTGGAAATATGTAAAAAAATTTAAAGAAATTGTTGGCGTAATTTAAGTGTTTCATTATATGTCTCAGGTTCCGTCAAATCTTTGTATATGAACATTTAGAACTGAAGAAAATTAGATAATTAATTTTTTGATTGATTATATATGTGTGTAGGCATATATGGCATATGGAGTTCAATATAATTATAAACCACCTTTCTTCAGTTCACATTACACCACATTAAAGGTAATTTTAAACCGCATTTTTTTCACTTTTAAATTTAAAAATACAGTGGTGCTGCTTGAAGTATGCCATTAACAACCATTAATACAGTCGTAGTATACATGAATGCAATTGGTATAGTGACGAGACGTGGGAATAGGTATGAATTAGCACTCGTGGAAATAGAATTTTTCTCACATTTGTAATTAGTCAGTACTGTAGTTATTTAGTAAATTGTAAATGTAATGGCTCCTAATATGTATAATACTTGCATATAAAAGGAATAGTAAAAAAAGTAAAAATTGGTAATAACGTTTCTATAATTGTTAAGTGCTATTTTGAAACAATATACGAGGGGAATTTATAAAGTTATGCCACCTATATTTTATCCCCTTTATTTTTAAGGAAAACAAATGCACGCTAAATATTTTGGTAAATTTGCTTTCTAATATTTCAATTTTCCATCTAATACTAGAAGCATTTGATAATGCTTGCCCATCGTCAAATTAGCGCCTACTACTGTGATCAAAAGTTAATTTAATCGCAATTAATATTTTTCCTTGTTAGTAAGGTAACACTGTCTTTGACCTGTGTATAAAATTGCATGTTGATACATGAAATTTTATACACACGTCAAAGGCAAAAATAATTTTTCGTTAATATGTAAATAAATGATTATCTGTCACGCAAAAGTGTTTTCTGCGATTTTTAAGTCCGCATTTTATTGAGCAAAGAATTTTCATAAAATTTTATTTGTGGAATGAAATTTCTGCCACAGATACGTGTAAAAATATCCAAAAAAAGTTTCGGTGATGAGAGCATGTCGAGAAAAAGGATGTTTGAGTGGTACAAAATGTTCAGAGAAAGCAAAGAATATGTTGAAGACGACATATGATCCAGCCGACCTTCAATATTAACTGATGAAGACCACGTCATGGCAATAAAAGTTCTCGTACTCAAAAATCGTCGGCTGATAATTATAATAAACCTTGTATCTATATATTACTAGGATTTTCTATGGACCGATTCAGGCAATTTGTGTCTCGGACGTGTCTAAACTCAGTTGATTCCAAAATCACTAATTTTTTTCTTTTTAAAGAACAACTCGTTATTGCCGTATATAGAGGATTACTGACTGATCAGTCTGTCACGAAATGCATTATTATGGGCGATTAGACATTGAGCTACGTTTATGATCTTGAAATACATGAATATCGTGCTAAAGGTGAAGCAAGACCGAAAAAAAAAAAAAAGAAAATTGTTGAAGTCAACGGTTTTCTTTTATTACCGCGGTGCAGTGTATTATGGATTTCTCCAAACCGCCCAAGGAATATTATTTTAGTGTTATGCTTCGTTTACGCGAAATCGTACATTTAAAACGGCTTGAATTATGGAAAGATAATTCGTGTCCGTGTTCCAGAGCCTCTATATTCTCTGATTTAGTATTTTGAATCGATGCAAGAAATTAAACTAAATTCGATTCGCACTTTCAATGGTATATCGAAAATTGACTTTCAAAATTGCTATGGAAATTGGAAAAACTACTTGGAAGGCGTTGAAATAACTTTTTTTATCACAATAGTATACCGCTACACTTGCTGAAATTTTGTATTCGAAGTCACACAAATAATTATGTTGGTGCAATCCTTAAACGTGCAAATCGTTATATTTTTGCCGAAGTAGAATATTTAAAAAAAAAAAGGAAATGACTTTTGAGAAAGATCTCAACTATTTTGGTTCTTTTTAAAAACCATTCCGATTAGTTTTCGAGCAGAGAGTTAGTGTGTGATTAGGTATGATTCTAGTCGCACACTAACGCATATTCCTCCGTCTACTAAATAAATAGGAAGTGTACTTGGTCTAATATTGTACTCACTGTGTACTGCAGATATATCGACAACTCTATCGAGTTGAAGCGTGAACAGAATAATTGTACAAAACTGATTGAAGAAATACTCGACACCAATTAAAAATTCTAAAGCTTATAATAAATAGCTCACTGGTGTACAACATTCTAAATTCAAGAGGATTCTGTTTTCCAGTTTTTTCTATAGTTTTCCTATTAACAAAAATATTATTATTTCCTCCTTCTAACCAACCACAAGTTTGGAGGTACACTCACTTACGAGGTGCTACCCAGAAATTTCCGGAATTTTAAGGTGGCGCGCGAAGGGATAGTAGTACAAATCTATAGCGCTAGATGGTGTGAGCTACGTCTATACTAAGCCAGTCTGTCTAACGGTATTTTGGTAGGTGATGACAAACAGTTTTTATGTTTATATTTGTTGAGTTGTGTTTGAGTTATTCTGCGACACTACAATGTCTGTTAAAGTGAAAGAATGTGCTTCAGATTCTGCTTCAAACTTGTCAGCGGAAACTGAAAATGCTTAAGCAAACGTTTGGTGAGAATTCTCTAGGTCGGACGTAAAACTTAAAGTGGTTTCGACTATCTCCCATCGACACCCAAGATGAACTAACACAAAATGTGATGATATGTACTGCATTCAGTCCTGATATGCATACACGCTGGTCTACTCTAGTTGTCAGCACCATGACCCCTATTTAGCATGTAGATGATGTAGAGGATAAGTATCAACATTATATTGGTCATTTAGTTGGAAAAATAACTTATAATATATTTCTGAGTCGTTCACTAGCAAAAAAATGTACATATGTATTTGATAAGTAAGTATCTATGTATATAATTTTCCCTAGTTCTTAATCAATATGAATATTTTAGTTTTTTTATACCACAATTTGTAGTAAAAACTCTATCGGTAAATTTAAAGCTTTCAATTGAAACATAATAGGGTCTCCTCGGGGCCATGAATAAAATTAAAAATAAAATTTGGTTGGAGCTTTTTAAACATACCTTTTTCCGAAATAGCAGGGTGATGGAATGGGTGAGAGGTTTTCAATGAAGTACTTATTTAAGGGTCTACTTTAGTGCCCGAAAAATTACCATTTCAGAAATATGCAACCCACATTACAGCATACTACAACAGACTAGGCACCAAGACGCCCTACTGAGAGGGTCGAAGGATTATGTAAATTAGCAAACAAATTTGATTATTGACACATCAGCTACTTGGGATTTATTTATGCCTTGTTTTCAGCAGATAGATGATCTGTGTATTTCCGCCTAAAATTTTTTGAATCGTAGATAAAGAATAGATGTATTATTATAACAAATGTAACTTAATAGGTTCTAATATAAAATAAGTAGTGTAGTAAAGCTACACAATTTTACCCATACATACCTAATTGAAATACTTAGATGCTTGCGTAAAGTAAAAGACAAACAAATGTATTAACTTGTTTTCCTCTAAAAGTGGTTACGGCATTACCTGGCTTTCTAATCCTTCTTAGTCATTTAAAGTTAATCACCTGGTTACTTGGAAAAATGTATATAATTCGATAAAGATATGACCATATGATATTAGTGTTGGTGACCGTTGTAATTTTGAAATATAAACAACAATGGGACTTCACTCCTAAAAAAGATTGACAACCGCTGCAAAACGGAAAAGTAGAAAACAGTTGATGAAACAAATTCGGATAAAAAATCGAATAGTGTCTCAACGTGATAATATTGTAGATAATGAAATTGTTTTCACTGAGACAAATTCGGCACGCGACGACAGTTTTGATTCGGATATATCAGATGAGGCTTTTATTGAAACAGGAAATATAAACAATATTGAAAATTTTACTCTTGCTGGACGTAGGATTGTTGATATAAATCATCTGTTTACTGTTCTAAAAGGAATACGACATGATATGTTTGGCTGTACTTTTCAAAATGTAGAAATAAAAGCGGAAAAACATTTTGGTTTTAAAAGTGTTTTTACGTATAAATGCAACATGTGTGGAATAACCGATACATTCAGTACTGAAAATGAAAATAAAAAATGTGGAGTAAATGAAGCAGCGGTGTGTGGAACTGTTGCAATAGGGGCGGGTCATTCAAAATTAACAGAATTTTCCGCAGCTTTAGACATTCCTCAAATGTCTTCAGCAACGTATGCGCGTATAGAAAAAAAAGTGCTAAAAAATACAGAGGAGTTAGCATTAAAAGAAATGCTAGCTGCAGGAAAGGAAGAACGTAAGTTGGCAATTGAAGCAGGAGAAATTGATAGCGACGGAATACCTTTTATAACTGTAACAGTGGATGGAGCTTGGTCAAAACGAAGTTACAAGTCTAATTATAACGCTCTCTCGGGCGTTGGGTGCGTAATTGGGACCAGAAGTAAAAAAGTTATGTACGTAGGAGTAAAAAATAAAATGTGCAAATTTTGTAAAAAAAGGATAAAAAAATGTTCCGTCTCATAAATGTTTTCAAAACTGGAACAGTTCAACTTCTATGGAAACAGCTATTATTCTAGATGGGTTTAGAATGTCAATAGAAATGCATAATTTGCGATATAAAACTTATTGGTGATGGGGATAGTAGTGTATATCAAAAAATTGAAACAGCAAAACCTTACGGACCAACATATTTTATTGAAAAAATTGACTGTCGAAATCATGTGTTGCGAAATTTCTGTACGAAAATACGAGAAATTTCAAAAACTCCTCAATCAGATATGTGTATACGAAATTTTTTACGGCAGAATATTCTTAAATTTAGGGCAGCTGTAGTTAGTGCCATAAAGTACCGCAAAAATGAAAATGTTTCTTTTCAACAAAAAATTGAAAACTTAAAAAATGATATTCTCAATGGACCTGCCCACATATTTGGAGAACATAGTAACTGTGCTAGCTATTTTTGTAGTAAAGATCGTAACAATGGTAACAATTCAAATACTATTGATTACAAACATTTCAAAAGCAGTGCTCTATATGATATATTTTTTCAGTCCTTGAATAGAGTAGCCAATTTATCCTCCAGTTTACTTTATGACGTAGACAATAACGCCGTAGAATCCTTCAATTCTGTTGTGAATAAATTCGTGGGAGGAAAAAGAATAAATTTTTCGCTGGGAGGCTCGTACCAAGGGAGATGTTTTGCGGCAGCCATAAATTATAATAATAAAGAGACATTTGTATATACATTTGTTAAGAAAACTAATGGGGATAATTTTAACGGTGTATATTTGGAAAAATTCAAAAATCTTAAACTAAATCAAGCAATAAAAAAGAAAAGCAAAAAAAATAAAATTCGAATTCAAAGTGCTGATTCGGATTACGGAGCGTGCAAAATCGTGGTACCTGACATGCCTATTCCGGAATACGAAAGCAAGAGAAAACAATTTCTTGATGAATTGTCATTATCTGATTGTCATAATGTTCAAATTAGGACGGTGAATCAGAGACATAACAACGAATGGGAAAAAGAGAGACAGATAAGATTAACGGCAAGTAACTTTGGCAAGATTTGTAAAATGAGAGAAAAAGCAGACACGGCTAGTACAATAAAACATATGCTGTATACTAATAGATTCAATAATAAAAAACTACCACATTCTCTACAGTATGGCATAGATAATGAAGAAAGGGCCAAGCAAAAATTTATGGAAATCACAAATTTGAAAGTTGAGGCATGCGGTTTGTTCATTGACGAGAAGAAAAAATGTTTAGGTGCCACTCCAGACTGATTAATTGGATTCGATTCTATTGTCGAAATAAAATGTCCTTATTCAGCGCGTGATAAATTAATACATGAAGCCATTAACGAAAAATTAATTAATTATTGCACCTTAGATGCAAATGATAGTAACAAAATTTTGCTAAAAACTTTTGATAATTATATGTATCAAGTGCAGGGACAACTCCACATCACCAAAAGAGAGAAATGTTATTGCGTAGTTTATACTAAACACGATTTGAAATATATAGTAATAGAACGAAATTATGATTTCCGGAATCATCATATGATTGAACATCTGGAAAAATTTTATATGAATGCAATGCTTCCAGAAATAATTGACGCGAGGTATCATAGAGATCAATCTGTAAGAAGTATTATGAAAAAAGATCTCTAATTATTTTTTATTCTAATTTTTTTTAAATACAAACTATTTACTTATGTAAATACAGTAATTTATTAGCTGCAAATTAGTTTGTTCACATATAAATGACTAGAAAATTCATCTTTGATATTTAGTCTCCGATCCGCACTTAATTTTCGGTGATTATTATGGATCAAAATTCTCTTAAAACTCAATAAAAGGTAATTTAATTAGCCATTGAACCAGTTGCAGCATTTATTTCAATATTTACGCCGATTTATTGGTTGATAAGTTAATATTGTTATAGGTAGAAGCCTGTGGAGCCAATTTACATAATCTTTCGACCCTCTCAGCAGGACGTCTTGGTACCTACTCTGGTACCTACGTGTGCTGTAATGTGGGCTGCATATTTTCGGGGACGTTGAGTATCGGGTTGCCTGTTTTTGACTTTTATTTTTATTGATAACTAAACAACAATTACATCTAGACAAAAACGGGCTGTATAGCTACCTAGATATTATAAATACCTACAACACAAACATTTCATAACTACATTAGCTGGCCTGGTTATCTCTCAATTTGTCCGGATAGATTTTCTGTTTCTTACCGATAAAAGTCAAACCGTTCAAAAATTTTGAAAAAAACGTAAATACCTACATAGTTTTTATTGATACATGGTCATACATACATCGAGCGCTCTTTCAACTTTTAATTTGAAGCAAAAAAATGGCCGGAAAAATACACTCATTTCAGTGTGGGATTGCCGGGTATAGCGTAGAGCCTTAAAGTGTAAAAAATATATTTTAAGTTTCAACATAACTTCCATTAAATTCTAAACGACCGTCCAACTTTTTTAAGCCGTCTAATCAAAATAGGTAATTATTACCTATTTTGACGAGTTTACGAATCTCTTTTCACCAAGCCATTTTTGCAAGTATTGGAACAGGAAAGAATCACTCGGAGCCAGATCTGGTGAACATGGTGGATGAGACGGCAATCAATTCGTATCCTAATTTGTATTTAATCCTGACGAAAAAAAAAATTTCTGAATAAATATGGCCTATTTTTCTTCGGCATCAAAATTGGTATTTGGAATCCCCAATAATCTTACTATACTGTAGCATCGTCATACATAAACCTTGGAATAGCCCCGATTTTCAGCATTGTGCTGGTTTTACCAGTAATCAATGTAGAATGCAAGTAAACCTTTTTACTCGCATTCGCTATCGATGTGCCAGACGTGAAAAATTGCAGCTATGTGTCTAAAGATGATCTAAATACAGGCGTCGAATACTTCTGTAGCAAAGAATTCTATTAGCGAATATTGCTTTAATCTCACGTGTACGTTACTTTAAAAAACTAAAAATTACTAAAAATTATTTACACACAAGTTTTATACTTTTTAACCTACTTACATCTTTATCAAAAGTCAAATTGAATTCAAAATATCCTATAACACATGCACGTGTAAGAAACATTTTTGTGTGAAGGTTATACTAAACAAAAGTATTAATTAATAGTTATTTTCAAGGAATAGTTTGTAATTTGAATCCAAAAAAAAAACAAGTTTATATTAAAAGAGTCTCTTAATAACTAACACATACGTAAGAAGAACAATATGAAGCTATATGAATGATTCGTGACTTCATTATCGCAGACAAAAACAATAATAATTACAATTATAATGACCACGATTTTCTATAAATATTTATGCATTTAATAATCTATGTAATAGATTTTGATGTAATTTCACGAATAAGCATTTTATATTAACATGAGAAACTTCTTGTTTTTAAATATCTGAAGACGCTAAAATGAATCTATTAGGGCGCCCGTTTAAATTAAGTTTTAATAAAAAAATATTTACAATATTTATTATAGGTTTCTGAATATATTTTTAAGCTATATGTAATATTATTCGGTAGATTAAATTTCGCTTATATTGCTAATGCTTAGTTTGAATGTAATTTTGTCCGACGCGCCAAGCTTATCGGTGATATAGAAACTTACACAAGAATCAAATTGTTTTATCTAACATGTGGTGATTGGCTATTTATGACAAAAGATGATTTATACTTTTTACCACAAATAAGTTTGCTTTAAAATTTTATAATAAATTATATTTTTTACTCTACGCTTTTATAATTAACTACATGTTTTTTAACAAACTTAAGCGTATGAAGAGCATGGATGGTACCAAATTTTTCAAATTAGAGAAACCTGATTTCTAAATGTTAAAGTCTTTATAATTTTTTCTTACATTTATCTTCTACTGAAAATATACTACAATCAGAATACACACCTTCTGTCTTGAAAATAATAGGAATCACTTTATTTTAATGAAATTAGTGGCGCTATCTGTTGGTGGGATTTGATGTATGAAGTGTTAGCCTTTCTAATAATCTAAAATTTCCATTAGATTGTGTTCATTAAAAGCCAATCTACGACTCATTTAATTAACAGTAGTCTGTATTCTTTAGTCGAAAAATAGAAAACGAAGGATTAACGTTAGGTTCTGTAGTAAAATTATAAGTGCTAATGCTTATGGAGTTAATGTAATATGAATAATATCACAAATATGAATTTGGAAAAAATTTCACGTCATGTATGAAATTGGAACTTAAAATACACAAGACAATAAATTCTTTGCATCTTAACCAAAAAAAAATTGGTCTTCTGAAATTAATCACAAAGTTTGTTCCACGTTGATTAACACAAAAACATACCAAATCAAACATTACGAAGACGTCACTAGAGATTCTAGAAGAGACAAAACGTCTTAACATCTCAACGAGCGCAATTGATGACGACACGTAATGTTTTTAATAAACCAAAAGCTAAGCGTTGAAGTGCTGAATGGCGGTCACCAGGTAAAGAAAATGCAATAGAGAATTCTCGTTTGGAGACGTGAAAAATCAGAACAATGTTCATTGCTTTATATGTTTATTTCAAGCGGATTACTCACAAAAAATTTGTTGCTGCGTATTACCTTGGTGTATTGAAACGTTTACTAGACCGTATTTGTCATGTTATCATATATAGCATGAATATCCAGATAGTTAGCAACTGTTATATAATCATGCACATTTTCGTCGTTCATGCTATCTCCTGTTGTTTCCCGATTTTCTTCCTTTTTTATTCCCTAAGCTCTATTTGGCGATGAAAGGAAACAGTTTTGTATCAATCGAAGACATTCAATGATAAGCAATAAGTAATCTCAATACTATTGCAATCAGCGATACAAAAATCTGTTAATGCAATTCGTCAATGTGTAAATCTTTGTATCTCCGCCGAAGCAGATTATTTTGATTAAACTAAATGATTTCACAACTATTTCTGTCTTTCTAAATTTATTCTGATTGTGTGTGATTAGTAGGGACCGGACACGATTTTTTAAACTTAGAATTTTTATTAGTTCCTTGCACTCAGAAATACTTCAAGCATCGCCATTTAAATATGTAGCGAAATTTTGTAAACTATCGAAATTCTCTGCATAAAAACTAGTAGGTAGCAGTGACAAAGATGGAAGTATTTCCCTGTAAAGAGCTACTCTCAATGATGCTTTTCTGAAAACTTTTTCAAAAGCGCATACAAGTCTATCAACTTCCGGAAAGATGTTTCTGATATATTCACAGATTCTGTGGAGAGCATGTGTTACACATTAGAATATGTTCCTTTAATAGTCTGCCTGTGTTTAACTTATACGCAGTACTGTCACTGACAAATAAAAGTATATTTTCTTTGTACCTGGCGTCCGTAGCTGTGGTTTTAGCTACTGTTTCCACATCAACTGTATTTATAACTTTTGTTGCTATTATATATGTGTTATATTGAATAGTTGAATGTTGTACAACAGCTACAACATTTACCACACAGCGTCCTAATATATCGACAGTTTCGACGGCACTTATCCATAGGTACTAATTTGAAGATGACTTCTGATGCGTTCTACTGCCTTCGTGTAGCACTTAGGAGCATAATATTTACGTAAGGTGGATTCATCAGGAACATTTCGAAAAGTATATTTTTGGTGAAATGTTTTGAAGGTGGAATTGTTAAGTTTATTTAATGGAATATTTGCCGTCATTAATGTTTCCCAGAGTTCTTCTAAAATTGACAGATTCCAACGGATCTAATTTCTGGATATGTGTTTGCGATGCTTTGCAATAAATTTGGGAATCACTGGCAAAGGTCATACAATCAGTATGACCCTCAGTCCAACTCGCCATTGTATCGCGTTGTCATTCTCGACGTTGTTCCATATCATATCTGAAAAAGTAACTTAAACAATGTTCTAGATCTAAATAAATGAAAATTAGAAATGTATGCGTAAGTTATTGAAACTTAACGAAATTCACTGTACACTTACGTCAAAATAATTGGGAGAAGTAGATACGATGAAGCTATATTAAACATCTATTAAAAAAGTTAGTATGTAATTAACAGTTAAAACAATTGAAAAAAGGCACTAACCCGCCGTAGTTTATTTATCTTACGAAATATAAACTAATAAATAAAATAAAGTATGAAAACTCCTCACGCTTCTATCTATGCCCATGAAGAAAGAAATTTCACGGTAACATTGAAATAATTGCGGCACAATTCAACGACAAAGAACAAATATGCGATTAACCGAATGAATAGTGCTATTCAATAACTGCGTGTTGTATAGCAAGCGCCAATTAAGTTGGCGCGAGGAGGGGGTGCGCAGAAGAAGTTTTTAAAACCTTTACACCCACTACTCAAGTAATTGTCAGAATACATTTGTCATTGACGTTTGACGGAACATAATGTCTTTGCTAGGGGATCATAAAGTGATACCCGCTCAGAGGTTAGAATGATCTGACATTTGATGTAAAACCAAATACAAATCTCCCCACTACTTTTAATCGTGCGCGAACTTACCCCTCCTCGCGCCACTTAATTGGCGTTTGCTATACTTAGCGATGTTATAGACTATTTATATGGTCCATCGTAATTTCGGCCTGATGCGTCCGGTGTCTAGTGATTAGAAACATACCGTCTACTATTATTGTACTGCAGCTATATTAAAATCTCTATGGAGTTGAAACCTGTTACCTAAAGCGCATTTAGAATACAACCGTCTCACATTGTATAATTTCGAATGAAAAAGTTCTCGGCCCTTAGTGCTCATAATAGTAGCCTAAGAAGATTATATCATCCAATTCCTTCTATAGCTTTCCTATTCAATAAAACATTATTGCTTTCTCCTTCTAATCAATAATAATTTTCAAAATTTGCAATTGCACTATATCGTGTTTGTATTAAAATGTAGTAGAGGAGTATGACGTTGGAGGAGTAACTAACCCCTTATTACTACTTATGATTATGAACATATGGCGTCGTATGTTACTTACAATTGGTCAATAGTCAATACTTTGCAGACGTTTTTTAATTTATCCATAAATTATCTACCAAACTTTGATTATTATTTATGCTGTAATCATTTCACAGTTTCTTTTGTATCGTTGTATGTATGTACACTCAAAAATGCCTTGAAAGTTACCAATCTGAATCGTTACACCGCCCGATGTTTTCAACCAACGATAGTATATTGGAGATGCATTCACAAGAGGAAACAAAAAAATGTATTTGTAAATATTGTCTGAGACAGAAAATTATGTCATATTAGTAATATGATTTTACTCATCGAAAATGTTTACAGTAAAATACATAAAAAAAAAAATAGTGCCTGTGAAACCGAAGTGGAAGTGGGGGATGGATGTCTTACCAAGGACCAGGTGACATTTGGAACATCAACGATCATTTGACAAGTGCTTAATACAGAGTTATTTTGGGAATCGAAGCTATTCATAAAGATCAATTTGTCTTTCAACATAGCAACTCCCAAATCCATACAGCTAATATAATTCGTCAGTGGATTGTTCAACAATACTCTCGTCTGTTGAAATGGCCTGCGGAAAGTCTGGATTTAAATCCTATTGAAAATTTCTCGATTAGTGTAGAAGATTCGTGGAGTCTATGCCAATGCGGTTAGCAGAGTTATTGAACATAATGGGGGCTGGGCTCATTAAGATTAAATAATTACATTTTCGTTATAAAATATATTAACAATAAGTTTTGGATTTTAGGACGTTTATGAAGTGTTTGTGGAAAGGTTATATAATTCAGTTATATATATTAAAATTATATACATATATT
Source organism: Melolontha melolontha (assembly GCA_935421215.2). NCBI lineage: Eukaryota > Metazoa > Arthropoda > Insecta > Coleoptera > Scarabaeidae > Melolontha > Melolontha melolontha. The sequence continues at coordinate 92,931,429 of OW285239.1, forward strand.
TGAACCTGTATAATCTGAAAAAATTATAATTATTAGTAAAATATATGAAAATATGTTTTGTTGTAGTACGTTTTGTACCAATAGGTAAATAAAGTTATATTATTAAATTTTTACTGTAGTAATACGAGTATACCTTTAAGAACGATATTGGAACAATTACATACAAATATATACCTATATTATTTCGAGTTAAAACATAAACATATGCTTATAAGAAAAATAAAATAAGAAATAAATAAAATAATTAATATGTTAAACACATTTAAAGGCTTAGTCAAATAAGTTTCCACGCACAAAAAATGTGCATATCAAACTCCACTGAATACTGCAACTGGGATATAGAAAGCTAAAACCAATATTTTTAGTATATTATACGATATGATAATTCGTCAGTAATAAGAAAAGCCTATGAGGGAATTGAAGAATAGGGTGAAAATATTGAAAAATAGATACCGATTGCGAATAAACGTTTAAAAAGACGGACATCTTAGAGACATACGTATAAATTGTAGTAAATTCTCAAGTCAAGAAGTTAAAAAATTTTTAGAACAGTTACGTGAGACCCACAGAAGTTTGAAGGATGGAGTATGTGGTTTATTACAAGGCAAATCACTTCAGTGCTAATTTTGAATATGTCCGCCATCTTGTTCTTCAATAAGAGTCTTTCTTCTGTACTGTGAACAAAATCGTGGAATAAATTAACTGGAATAGCTCCCACTTGTTGTGAAATTGATTCTTTGAGCTGTTGGATTGTCGTAGGAAAACCTTTTCTTTAAGATAGCCTCATAGCAAATAATCACATAGCAAATAATCTGCTTGATTAATTGATTAATATCAGCCAAAAGTGTTTATTAACAAATCTTGCATGCCATCTGGCATGAAGATGATATTTTCAATATCGTAATTGTTCCATCTTGGGATAACATAATTTCTTAGCATGGTAAAATATCGTTCTCCAGTAACTGTAACTGGTTTTAATTGCCCATTTTTATGTTCCTCAAAAAGTGTGGTTCTAAAATGAATCGGGATGTGACCCCAATCCACAGGGTTACTTTCAAATCATGAATTCCTTGCTGAATTATAGTATGCGGATGATTCTCCGACCAAATCCTACAATTGTGCGTATTAACACCCCACTCAGTTGAAAATGCGCCTCCTCGGTCCATAAGACGTTATCTAGCCACTGTGGAGTTTGTTAAATTTGTGCTAATACACGAAGAGCAAAATCATACCTAACTGGTTTATCCGTTTCTTTAAGTTCAAATAAAACTTTCATTTTATGCGGATACATTTTTAGATGTCTTCTGAAAATACGCCAAACCGTGGTGTAACTTATTTGGAGACGTTTCGTTACTTGATTAGCGCTATATATTCCGTAATTATTATTTCCGGCTATTTCTTCAGTCTGACGTAAAACTTCAACAGCTTCTAGATTTTACTTTATCAGTAAATTTACGTTTTAGCTTGCGGTAAGCCTGTAAACTGGACGTTCCGTTTCTCTCTTCTGATTTTTTTTATAAATACCCGCTACTACACTCCTTGCAGATTCATAGTAGCACTGAACAAGACTTATACGATTTTGCAACGTCAAAACTATCTTTCATAGTAAGAAAGCTAACGTTTTTATTTTTATCGACAAACTTGTTACCATGGTAACGGAAATAAGAAATATGAACGACGAATAAACTCCATTATTTTATGAACACAAATATGTTTTTATTTTGTATATACTTTACTATTTAACAAAACGACGGCAATTTCAAAATGTAACTTACTTTTGAATAACAATTTATATGTGTGTAATTGATTGATTAGGTAATTCAAAAAACTTTCGAAAGGTGCAATTAATAATGTTATAATGTGAATGCTAACTTTAGAAACACTCTTATTGGAACGGCAGTTTCAAAATACAAGAACTACAACATCAAAGAAATCAAAAAAAGTACTCATCTTGCTTTTATTATCCCCACATCAACTTGTCTGTCAGCCAACAGCATTAAATTCCGGCACTTTGCTTGCGTAATATATGTCGGCGTTATTTTCTCCGGAGGGCCAGCGAGTTCCTTTTAATTATTATTGGAGTGATTCTGCCATAAATATATAAATTTCCAAAGTACATATTGCAGTGGAATTTGCTTTGAAATTGCTTTATTTAATTTTAATTCACACTACAGCTTATTTTTTTCATCGGCTATTCAGTCTAGTAGAATCCTTGAGCTTACGTCTCTGGGTCGATCCTCGCGGATGTTGGTAATATCAAAAATAAAACACAAGGTATCAGATAAATTATACACGCATTTTCCCTTTACATTGATATATTAAAAATAAAAAAAAAGAAAAATCCCTCTACAAAGTGTATAGGGTGCTAAAGCATCATTAAACAGTAGCAATGAGGAAACACTCTTTGTGAACATTGACTCGCACACAGAGAAAAACCTCTTGTGAATCACGATCAAATATAAAACTAATAAATATTAGTGAAATCTGTCAAGTTTAACCTTTACTGTGACCCCTACAATCAAATATCAAAAACAAATTAGTTTTCAAAACTCACGCTAGTTGAAAATTTATTCATGCAACAAATAACATGATAAGATCCATCCCCACTACAATCTCTCCAACCTTAAATTCCAAAAAAAAATGTTCTCGAAGTATAATATTAAGAAAAACAACTTCCCTTAACAAAAAACATGACAAGCTTTCGCTAATATCCATATACTACTTTCAAACACATTATTATTACAATAAATACAAAATTTATAGCACTGAAAATAATCTTAATATCTAATAAATAAATAATATAATTTTATCAACTTACATTAAGTTTTTTGTGTGATTTCGAAATACACGAGAGGCATCTTTTTACACAAGATTTCAAATAACTATGAAAAACTTCGCAAAAATCGAATTAAGGTTTACTTGCACCTTATACTAAATGCAAAACAAAGTACAGACCGACTTTATCAAACAAAGAATAAAATTTATTATTTTATCCTTTTTTAACTAAACACATTAACAGTCAAGATACCTCTGAATCAAAAAATGAAAAATTCTTCATATCCGCCTGGCTATCCCTTCCATCTATCAAATCAAAATATACAGACAATACATCTTATCAAATACAATATCCGAAAAAGCGGCAAATTCAATTCCTTTGGTCCACCTAAATATACGAGGGCTAATCACAATTTCATACATTAAATATTTTATTTATACAACATTAGATATATCGATCCCCATCTGAAATAAATAAATATACAAGTGAAATAGCTAATTTTTTTTATAAATTGTCCCTAGTAAAGAGTTCACTAATAGTTCAATCTTTTTCCTTGCTTGTTCATGGAAAATCCATGGCATAATGTAATACACATAACTTGCCATGGGCTACCGATCGACGAAATCGACTCTTATATTATTATTCTCGACCTAAATGCCGCTATCGATCGGCTATATTATCCCGCGTTACCTTTCAGATACTTGTGCCATAAATCTGAAGACCTATCCCACGTTGATAGTTACTGTAATAACGGTTATACCGATGTATGCCATTTATATGTATGTTTATATTAGCGTACATACATATTCGTATATAGTACCAGACTATTTATGTATATAGACGTATAAGAATTGTCGTTCAGCAAGTTCGTGATATGAATTGAAATGTAATATGTATTTATGGCTTATACTAATAAAATATATAAATGATAAGATATTAGAGATAATACGTTATTTAAATCGCTGTATACTTTATGAAATGCTAAATAATTAGAACATTCTTTTAGGGGAAAATTAAGCACACGTCTCAAGGATTATCGAGCTTCCAAGGTCGACTACGTTCCTGGTTCAGTCGTTCATTAAATATCAACTTGACAGCATAAAATTTTTAACCCGAACTCCTACGATTACAAAAACTAATTAAACAACTTACTTTTGTCTAGATTCAATTCAGATAATTTTAATTTATAATAACCGAATAAATGAAGTAAAGATTAAAGATGAAGTAGTTCTTTTCATATTTACTACTCTAGTTTTGAGTTTCTTTGTCCGATTCGGCCTTAATAATTGTTGTAATAATAAATAACTTTTTCTAAGTAATATTAACATTTATTTAGTCATTCACATAAAAAAAGCTAAACACAAGGTGTGCTTCATGGTAGTGAATACGATTTCGTATTACAATTTCAAATTACTCTCTGACTAAATTTAAACGAAATGCGACATCATTTTTTATGGATATGTCACCACAGATGTAACAATGAATACATCACTATAACGTGCCTTCAAAAACTTTCCTCATTAGATACTATGCTTTTTTTAATGGTTGCTGACAGTGCACGTAATCTGTCAGAAAAAATGTTGACAGTTTAAGTATATCATGTAAATGTGTATAATAATTGGGGTAGTCCCATAACTGACCGTCTTATTACCGACCGCAACAAAATTTTACCTGTTTCGGTGCCATAACTGACCGCGATCATTTTATTTTGTGAAACGAACCCAATCTATTTAGGTAATAGTCTCATTACTGACCGTAAGATGAATTGACCCATGATATAATTAAGAATTCATTTAATAAAGTCGGTAAGTAAAGTAAGTAAAGTAAATGGAAAATTACTCCATTAGAATCACATTTTTGGATATGTTACTAGCATACCTATTCTTCTTATCTCATGATATAATTAAAAATTCATTTAATAAAGTCGTATGGAAAATTACTCCATTAGAATCACATTTTTTGATATGTTACTAGCATACCTATTCTTCTTATCTCATGATATAATTAAAAATTCATTTAATAAAGTCGTATGCAAAATTACTCCATTAGAATCACATTTTTGGATATGTTACTAGCATACCTATTCTTCTTATCTCCCCCCCCCCCTCCCTCGCCCCGGCTAATGGCTGGTTTAAGCTGTAGTTGTTATTAAGGTGTAGTCGTTATTAAGTTCTAAACAAGTACACAGCCGATTTTGTGAGTGTGAGTTATAAGTGCAACATGGATATTCTTGAATTTATCGAAAGTGGCAAAGGAAGATGGCAAGCCCTCTATAAGGGATATAAATATTGTCTTAAAAGGACAAACAAAAATGGTACGAAGAACTGGAGATGCGTGAATTCCAACAATAACAAGGAATGCAGTGGCAGTATAACTACTGATACGGAAGATAAAGCAGTTATGTATGAAGGTAAACACAACTGTTCCAAAGCTCCGAATGCAGTCTACACAGATGTGGAAAAATGCAAATCCAACTGTAAAAAGCGCGCTAGGGAAGAACTGACATCAATACCAAAAATTTTTGAAGAAGAGTTCCATCAATCCAACAATTCCGGGTTTCAATTTGTCACCGAAATGCCCGATTATACATCAATGAAATCTACTTTATATCGTCAACGAAATAAAGCTCTAGGTGTACCAGTTTTACCTAAAACACAAACTGAACTTTTAATTCCAGAAAACTTGGTACTATTTGAGGATGGACATAACTTTGTGTTATTTGATACTTTAACTGATGAAAGAATTATATGCTTTGGAAGCCAACTCGCTATACAATCGCTTTCAAGAGCAAAAATCGTTTTTGCAGATGGCACTTTTAAAAGTTGCAATAAACTGTTTCACCAGTTATATTCATTGCATGTAGACTTGGGTAGTACAGACCTCAAGACATGTGGATATGCTACAATCAACGACACCGAACTACGAATGTATGTGAGTCATGGAACAGCCGCCTTAATAGAAATATTGGAAAATCCCATCCGAATATTATAGAGCTAATCAAAACTCTAAAAAAGGATGCTACTCATTATGATATTTTACAACAAAGAATCGAACATAATTTATGTTCTAAACAAAGAGCTGGAAAGTATATTTTATTAGATCGAAGAATCGAAGAGACTATGAAGCAGTTAGAGCAGACAAACAGAATTGATATTGCGCTACGACAGATAGTACATATAATTCCATTATAAGGCAAACTTAAGATTAGATTGTAAATATTCTGTACATATCATTTTTGAATGACGAATGGCTTATGATGGATACTGTAAATACTTTATAAAAATTATGTACTACAGACGAATGCAAAATGCAGAATTTTTAACCACGCCGAAATTTGTTACAAATTCTGCCAGTCCTAAGCCTGGATAAAGTCGGAAGGAATTTTCTTATTTTTACATTTTAACATTGAATTTCTTACTAAAAGCTTGCCTCACCTCTATAATTAAACCCTTAGTAATATTGACGGTCAGTAATGTAATTATTTAATCTTCCGCAACCCCTATACAAATTTGACCAAATTACCGCGGTCAGTAACGACTGTCGGATACTCGACGGTCAGTAATGCGACGGTCAGTGACGGCCCTAAGTCTAATAATTAGGGACCAGACACGAGATACCCATAACTTATCGCCCACGGGCGTACTAATGAAAATTTGTATTTTTAAATAGTTTTTAATTTTATTTATATAATTGGAAAACAAGCGGGCGGTGATCTATAAAATACGAAATACATTTTTATTTGTTCATTTTGTAGTTCAAGTTGAGTAAAGGAGTATATATATTAACTAGCAATACATTCTCATGGTTCTCTTCTCTAAAATTTATTCTCTTTGAATGAAATACATCCTTGTAGATATAAAACGTCCTTTCTACATTGCAACTGGTTATAGGTACATACTGGAAATATTCTTTTGTTTCAGCGTATTTAGCAGTTAGATTTTGAGGCATTGTCCCCATACACAATTGCCGCAATATTATTAAATCACATCCGAAATCACGAATATTTTTCAAATTATTATTATTACGTCTTCTTGAAACTTGAAACTGCTATTTTTTTACTGAAACATGGAATTAAGCCTCATCCGAAATAAGCATTTGTGTGGAGAATATTACTGTTATTTATGTTATTCAAAACCCATAGAAAATATTGTGTTCTCATAACGAAATCTATCTGTTTGATTTCCGAAATTGTTTGAATTTTTATGGAAACAACTTTAAGACCTTTTCTAAAAGAGTATGACCTGTTTCCACTGACAAATGAACTTTTGATAGTTTTGCGATTGATTTTTAGGGTGAATTATCCATTCGACGTCGAATATCCTCTATGGAATTTGCTGTTAGTTTTCTAGGTGCCCCACCGTCAGGTTTACGAGTTATTGCCCCTGTTTCACTAAATTTAATAACACAAGCTTGAATATGTTTTCTGCAGTTGTGCGTAAGTAACTGGCAGATTAGGATACTGTTGCCGTAAATCCTGCAAGCGCTAATTAGTGGAATAAATCCAATCTCCATTTTCTAATTTTGGGCCATTCTATAGTAACTTTAAATACTAAGTATTTTCTGTTGTAACTCGATAACATTATAATAAAATAATTAAAAAAAGTATAAGCGTTTATAATTTGAATTTATGTATGGCAACTACCACAATTTGAAGTTTTCTAAAGCTTCGCCTGTGCACCAATCTTTGATTACTTAATTACTTAAAAAACAGGCTACTATAATGAGCAAAGTTTTTGAAGACACGTTACAAAAACACAGTCAAAACCATGAATTTCTTCTGATGATCCTCCGACTAGGGCAAAAACCATTTCTTTGAGTTAATAAGATTATGGTCATGATTATTGCGGATTCCAAAGACCTAATCTTAATTTACAATTTACAGAGAGGATTTATCTAAACTACATTTATTTAGAAAAAAATTTGTTTCATCAGAATAATAATAATACGCTCTCATATACATATAATGATAATCCGCTAGTGAAACAGCTAAATTTGTCGAATTAGCATACGAATTGCTTGCCGTCTCATCCACCATGTTCACCAGATCTGGCTCCGTATAATTCTTTCTTGAATCTCAACAAATGGCTTGGTGAAAAGAGATTCGTAACAAATGAGGCAGACATAACGATTGCCTATTTTGACGAGCTTCCGAAAGATTACTTTTTAGACAGCTTAAAAAAGTTGGAAAGTGTTTAGAATTGAATGGAAATTATATTGAAAAATACAATATATTTTTTAGATTTAATTAAGTATTTAATTGAAAACTTACTCTCCCCTATAATCTGCCTCGTATTTCGAGATCAGGTATTTTGAGAAAGCTTCAACTTTCAATTCGAATCTTTAATTTTTAGTGAGAGACTAACGCTAGAAACTTACAAGTCTGAACCTGCTAAATCGCCCCTACAGTATACGCGCAAGACCGAGAGAGTCACATACGAGGGATATGTTTTATGTTTTGCATACTGGGATATAGAGGGCGCCACTAATAAAACGTCAGTACTAACAGTTAACCTCCATTTTTAGTAAGCCTAAATAAAAAGTTTTAGTGGGATACGTGTAGTGTTGTTGCCTCAACGAACTGTCGAAGCTGACAAGTTAATCGAAAAATGAAATTAAACCGTGAAAATTTTTTATAATTTTCGAAGACAATTATCTCAACAAGAATGCCTCACCGAATTGGTTTCTCCTTTCGGTAATGAATCACCACATCAGTCAACAATTTTTCCTTGGTATGGAGAATTCAAACGTGGATTAGGCTTAGTGACGATCCAAGAGCAGGTGCACCAAAAAAAGGGGAGGCACTCAGAAAAACGTCGTTTCTGTGCGCAAGCTCATCAACGAAGATCGACATGTGATATATCGCGAAATCGAGGTATCATTGGGGATTTCAAAGACGTCAATGCAAAAAATTTTGCATGAAGAATTGTGTGTAAAAAAATTGCTTCCCGTTGGATACCGCATCTGTTGACCGAAGAACAGAAAACAGCTAGGATTAATTAGTCTCAAAATCTCTATACCGCTTCAGCGCAGGAAACTCTAAAAACATATACAACAGGCTGATGTTGATGAATCTTGGATTTACTCATACGAGACAGAAAATAAACGCCAGTCGTCTGTTTGAGTGTTCCAAGGTGAAGAAAAGCGACAAAACTCCCGACCTAAGTCCCAACGATTCCTTTACCTTTCTGAAAATCAAGAATGGACTGCGTGGTCAAAGATTCTAGTAGTCAGAAGAAGCAGTCGATGCAATTTTGATTGTACCAACATACTAGTGGAATAACTGCTTCCAGAGTTAGTTCGAGCGCATGCAAAAGTGCATTAATCTTCGTGTAGAATACTTCGGAAAACAGTAAAGTCTTTAAAAGCTATGTACTGTTCTATTTCAGTTCTATATGCATAATTTAAAAGACAACCTTCGCATATCAAGTTCTTCGTGTAAAATATAAAGCACCCGTTCCTTTGAAATGCCCCTTACATCTGATATGTCTAACACCTTCAATCGTCGGTCATTTAGCAAACAAATCATGGACTTTATCCACCATTTCTGGGTTCTAGCCGATTTCGGATGTCCAATGTGGGGATTAGCTTCTAGGTTGCTCTTGCCGCGCTTAATCTCATTTCCTCATTTTTGACGATTCTATACGAAGTAAACTCACCCATTGTATCTAGCATATCATCATGGATTTCGGTAAAAAAGACATGCCTTTCTTTAAAAGGTAACTTATTCACTGCACGATGTTCAAAGCTGTCCACTTACACTTGATTAATAGCAGGGTAAAATTTATTAAACACTAAGTGTAAGCTGACAACATCGATTCTCAAAATGCCATGTATTTTTTATTACGCGGCCTAGTCTAGGCGATTGCGCAAATTGCGATAGTCAACCCGCGCTCGTATATTCAAAAGTCCACCTTTTATTTACAAGTATCGCCCAAATGTTGATTTATTACCATGAAAACTGAGAACGTAATAATTATACATTGCAGTTATTTGATTGTATACGGTGTATACGAGTTGCGCCACAGATTCTAATTAGTAATCCCTCTTAAATCCGTATACGAGTTGCGCCAAAGATACACCTCGAGGGTGGTAAATGTGAAAGTTGGTCATTAAGTAGGGGTAGTTACTATTTTCCTTAAATATTACCTACATATTTATGGATGATATTCATTTATCGTCAAGTTAGTTAGTTAGACAATCATGGAAGTGTTATACTATGTTTAGTGAGAAAGGAAAATTATTTTTTTATAATTCACATCCGAACATTATAAATTTTGTAGAAATGCTTGTAAATTTACAGTTAGAAATATATGTTAAAATTAATACAGCAAATAAGTTTGCGAAGAAAATTAGAACTGACCTAAAAGGCAAGCAAGCATATATAAAACATAAAATCGATGAACTATATGTGTATAAGACAATTAGTAAAATAGATTTTATCAAATGCGTTTCACATAAATTTTTGCCAAGCTCTATAATATAATATTGATGTGGGTGTAATATACATATATATATATATATATATATATATATATATATATATATATATATATATATATATATTTGAGTTTGTTTTAATTGTAATTACTTGTAATTATTTTAGTTCATTACTTTTAATTTCAAAGTGTAATAATAATATAAACATAAATAAATTGTATTAAAGTTTAAAAGTTTGTTATGTTTACTTTACTTCACCTGAACATTTACCATCCTCGAGGTGAATCTGGCGCAACTCGTATACGGATTTAAGGGGTCGGATAATCCCTAAAATTTTATTTCTAGGATTAATTCAGGTACTTTGGCGCAACTCGTATGCGTCCATTGTATACACTCTCTTATAAATAGGTGTAGATTTATTTTCTAGATAATTATTACTTTAATCACAAGCTTTTAATTATACATTGCTGTAATTAGTAAATATAATCTGTTAATTTATGTTCTTTTTCTGGTGTAATTGAATTCAGCATAGAATACGCGTGTTGAATATTATCAAAACAACAATAGTTTATTAAGGAGTATGAGCCTAAAGGTATAGTTGTTTAATTGACAAACAATTAATCAACTATCTAATAATATACTTCTGTGTATACAAATTTAAGTGCGTACTCGTAGTAAGTGTATACCATAAAAAGCCAAACGTGCATATGGAAAGCATATGGTTATTTTATCGATTTCATAATAGCAAATTAATTCAGTTGGCGCAAGTGAATATGTACAAATATGAAAGGCAAAGAAAAAACGGCGCCATTCTTTTATAAAATCCTGTGTCCGATAAGATCTTTTCACTTGAGGCTAACATTAAAATATAATGGCTAATTTTTATAAAATGCCAAGCTATACAGAAAGATTTATTGGTTCATTGTGATCTGCAATAAACAACTCAGTAATGTGTCTTATTATTGTTTGTAGTTGCGTTTGGTGACTGTTATGACGCTTTTAGAATTTAAACGGCATGCAATTAGACCAGGTTGCTCTGGCTTTTGTATTTACCGCATTTACAAGAGGCGTAAGTAACACGATCCCCTTCGCTGAATATTAAATTTCCTTTCGATAATGAACTTGACACTTTAAAGGAAGAGGAAGAGACAAAAGGAGTGAGGGGGAGTTGAGAGAGAAACTTCATTTTCAATCTTCAGAAGTTTAGAAGTGCATGTTGATTGCGTGTTGGATTTATTTAAATATTAAATGAGAAATACAGAGGCGGAAGGTTCATTGGGATGACAAATATCTAGTATTAAATTATTAGCTATTTATAAATATCATATTAAAGGGTATGCCGCAAATACCTAATAAAAACAAATTATTGTTTTGAGAAATAGTTTGGAACTTTTAGCTTTTAGGGAAAATTAGATTTACTCTAGAATATATAGTTACATTAATTTAGTTTTGTTTACATGTTATATAATCGAATGAAGGAAGTTAATTTGACGGGAGAGAGGATTTTGAATTAAATACTTATTTTATGCAAAAAAATATATTTTATTTTTCAATATAATTCGTGTCGAATTTCACACACTTAGTACAGTGACTTTCCAATATTTTAAGCCGTTTAATAAATAATTTTTAGGGAGTTTGCATTCTAAACTTACTGCAAATGAGAATTAAGGACTATTAAATATCATTTTTACATGTTGACTTATGTGATGCGTGAATTACTACAATTCGACAAACCGAGTTTATACCAGTATGTAGAATACAGCACGGCGCGACTTCGACCTTCCTGGTTGTTAAGATAATTAAAAATTCCTGAAAAACCACGTCCACCACCGGAACGTACAGACGCGTTTCGTTTTTATTGGAGCTAGTCAATGTACGGTATACTGGAGACACTGGAGAACTGGAGACAGACATGGGTTTTCATTTCCATACTTTGTGTATGTATATATAGTTAAGATTCTGAACTTACTGCAACTGAGAATGAATGACTATTAAATCTAAGTTTTACATGCAAATGTCGCTTTATGCGATGCTTTAATTACTACCATTCGACAAACTAAGTTTGTACCAGTATGTAGAACACAGCATGCTGCGACTTCGAACTTTCTGGTTGTTAGGATAATTAAAAATTCGTAAAAGCCATGTCCGTCACCGGAACGTACAGCGCGTTTCGTTCTTATTGGAGCTTGTCAGTGTACAGTATCCTGGAGACAGACATAACTTTTCACTTCTTTACTTTGTGTATTTATAGTTACAGTTTATCGAATTGTAGTAAATAAGGCCTCACATACGACGATACTTGCATTTAAAAAAATTTAATTGTCATTAATTCTCATTTGCAGTAACTTCAGAATGTTAACTATATAGAAAAACGCGCTTACTGCGAATATGCAAAATTATGTGATTGGAGCTTTACGATAGGAGAAGTAAGTGGGGTACGATTAATCAATTTGACGAACTTCAAAATAACAAAATTAAGTGAACGTGACAGTCGACCTACCTTGCGACCAACCTACTTGCATCCCCACTATATTCCCCTATTGCTATATATTCCTACCTTGCGCGTTTTTACTGTATATACAGAAAGTATAGACGTCAAAAATCATGTCTGCCTCCAGGATGCCGTACGTCGACAAGCTCCAAAAAGAGCAAAACGCGTCTGTACGTTCCGATGATGGACGTGGGTTTTTACGAATTTTTAATGATTTAAGAAGTCTGTTAAAATCGGTATTCGTTACGCCTATCACTTCCACATTTACCTCGAATCTCTTTCGACCAAGCAATAACTCGGAGCCAGATTTAGTAAATAAATGCAGTAGTTTTTTCTTCAGTTCGACACCGAAACGTGTTAGTAAATCAATGTAATATTGGGCAGTTATTTTACTTCCTTTCCATAAATAGCCATAAAGATTACCCCTTTGGAAAGTCTAAGTCTAAATATCGTGTTCATAATTTTATTGTCTGGAAAGAACGGTGTTCACTGTTTGTCTTCTTCGGAGCATGCTGATTGGAAGAATTCCATTATTTTGATTGTGTTTTGTCTCTAGAGTATAGCGATGCATCAACTCTCTATCTACGTGTCATATCGGCAAAAAAATTCTCTTGGACTTTGTTTGAAGTTTGCCAGACAGTCCTTGAAGAGAAATTATAACATGTTCGCTCAACAGTAAGCAAAGGCGACCACCCATCTTGCGGTTAGCTTTTTCATATTTAAACGTTAACGCAAAATATTGTATAACCCACCGTTTGAGATGTTGCCATCATTTATTATCTCACCCTTTTATTAGGCGGTCGTTTTATATAATGGCGTGGACTCTATTAATTATTTGTGGAGAACCTTCTATCACTTTTAAAAGCAGTGAACCCCTTACAAATCATTCCAAGGGAAGGAGCAGATTCGTAATATTTATGTAACTTTTCTTTAGTTTCTTCAATAGCTTTTCACGTAAAAAAATGTTAAATTAACAAACGAAATTCTTTTTCTCCATATTAATTCAAAAATAAGTAGTAAACGATTGTAAAAACTTATCATTAATGTTCACCAGAAAAAGTTTTGCATATTAAGCTTCGCGTATGTATTTGAACGTACTATATACGACAAACAGTCTATTCTAATTTTTCGATGGTACTAGCATAAAAATTACATTTTAAGATTCGCAAAAAAGTTTCGTTCGCTTATTAGAAAAAACATCAAAACATGAAAAGGTTCTTATTATATACAACTTAAAGCTGTTACTTTCAGCTATTTTTATACATATTTGTTATTAAGATTGAGACAATTGTCATAGCAATGCACCAGCTTCTGAACGCCCTCTTCATAGAACTCCTCCGCCTGTGAATAAAGCCATGCTGTAACACTGTCCTGCAGCTTCATGTTAGGGAAGAGACGGTAGTCGCTTTGGCGGCACTTTAAAGGTTTCATCATAAGCGAGTTAAAGCGACCTCACTGCGTTAACTGTCTCAACGTTGACATAAGCGACTCAAACCTCGTCACCTGCTACGATATGCCTGGGGAAATCCTCAGCTTCAACATCGTAATGTGTCAAGAAAAGTTAGTGCCGATCCAATTTTCTTTGTTTTCTGGTCTTCGGTAACAAGTCGTGAACAAAACTTGTTGTAGCTTAAATGCTCAGTAACAACCTCGTACAAAACTGTACGTTAAATTTGAGGGAAAAAAGCATTCAGTTATTATGAATAGCCGATTTTCGCGAATTTCTTCTTCGACATTATACATAAATTTGTTTGTCACAATAGTATTGGTCTTCTCTGGCCACTCCGTTTTTCATCATGGACATTAGTTCGTCCTTCTCGAAAGGTAAGACACAATCTTCTAACAATACTGTCACTCATGACATTTTCACCATAAACAGAACAACTTTCACGATGAATCTCAGCAGCCTTCTTTGCACACAAAAATCGAATAACAGCACGCAATTCACAGTCTGTGGGATTTTCATTTGCAGCAGCCATTTTAAACGACCAAAATAGCACGAAAATATGTTCAAACGATTCTCTCACTAGACTGAACCCGAGTGCACTGCTGCGCTGCGACAGCACCGATATCCCCACTCCTATGCTCACTAGGTGAAAGCGGAATTTACTTTACGAATCGCCTTCGTATATATTATGCTTCTATTCTATGGAAACCGTTATTCACAATTTTTAATCTTGATCTTCTTTTTGAGCACCTGCTTTGTGACAAACTATATATGCGGTCGATGTTTTATCTTCAGGTCGCAGCATGGGTTTGTGTCAGGGAGGTCAACCTTGACTAATTTGTCTGAGATTATTCAATATATCAGACCCTTAATGCCTCAAAAGATCAAGTCAATTTTCTCTATCTTATTTCAGAAAGACTTTCTATACTATTGACCATACTAT
The DNA here is from genome assembly GCA_935421215.2 of Melolontha melolontha. NCBI lineage: Eukaryota > Metazoa > Arthropoda > Insecta > Coleoptera > Scarabaeidae > Melolontha > Melolontha melolontha. Next base: position 92,946,523 of record OW285239.1, read on the forward strand.
ATTATTATCTAAACTAAACTCGTTCGGCTTTGTGTCATCCATGACTAACCTGATAACTATTATCAGGATAAAATAAAACAAATTTTAATGAATTTAACCTTTTAATTGACACTGCAACGATCGTTTCGCTCCAACCTGAGCTTCATCAGACATATAACTGTTACATGTCTGATGAAGCTCAGGTTGAAGCGAAACGATCGTTGCAGTGTCAATTAAAAAGTGAAATTCATTCAAATTTGCTTTATTTTATCCTGATAATAGTTATAATGGAATTTCATCAAGTAAAGGCTGAAACAATTATATACTAACCTGATACCGCTACATCTTTATAATCACTCATGCCTACATTTTCTATAGGTACTGACTTTTATTCCTCCATTTTCAACGCTTTCTCAGATATGCCTCAAGAGTCCAAACTTGGACCGCTACTGTTTAATGATTGCATTAATCACTTTCTGTCCTTGCTTAAGTCGCGTTCTTACCTTCGCAGATAATATAATTGATTGAGGTCTCGCTAGGCACTTGGTGAAACATATTAAATGATAAAGGTAAAAGAAAATTCACACTTGGTTATTTGTTTCACTGCAATTTTATTTACAAAATACGCTTGGACAAATTTGTTTCGAACTTCACAGTTCATTCTCAACTGAACAAGAAAAGTCTACTTAAAATACGAATAGATAATTTGAGTGAGGTGGGAGTAACACTGTGAAACATATACGTGAGTTATGTATTATGGGGGTTTTCCTAGTAATTAACGAGAAACAGCCTTAATAATAGGGGAGATTACGAACTCTGTTTGTTCATTTACTATATTTAATGATTTGTTTATTGCTTTAGATATTTCCATGATTTCTAAAAAGTCTAATCGTTTACTTTTATTTGCAGAGTGTAAAATTTCAAAATTATTTAATGATACCATGTGTTGTTCATTTATACAATGCTCGGATATACCTGAGCATTTCTTGGAATATAAAATTGCTTTCCTATGTTCTTCTATTCGTGTGCGAAAACATCTTCCAGTTTGACCTATGTAGAAAGCATCACAGTCTAAACAATTTAATTTATACACGCCACATTTATCTGCTTTTTGAATTATATCCTTATTATTTGTCCAAAGTTTACCTAAATTTAATTTATTTACTATTATAGTTTTTATGCCTAGATTAACTAATCTATTATTAGTTTTATTCGTGGTCTTTCCTATGTAATTTATTAAACGATAATTACTTGGTTCTAATTGGGGGGCTGCATAAAAGAATTTATTAATCTGTTTATGTTTTTTCTTTGAAATTAATCTATTAATAATATCAGGAATGTATCCGTTGTTCACGGCTAGACATTTCAAGACTGCAACTTCTTTATCAAAATTTGGTTTTGAAAGGGGACCGGATAGTGCATACTCTTTGACTGTCATGAACCCGAATGCCCCCTTGTTATATGGGCTCCCAAAGCTTCATAAACAAGACTGCCCGATAAGACCTGTTGTTTCTTATATACAAGCCCCGGCCTACAAATTATGTAAACTGATCAACACAAAATTGCCTGACCTTCTACATCTGAAATTTAAGTATAGAATAAAAAATTCCGTAGATATGGTGAGTAAATTAGAAACAAGTAAATTACCTCAAAACTTTAAATTAGTTTCCTTCGATGTTTGCAGTTTGTATACTTCTATCCCTATCAATGAGTTGAACGTTATTTTAAATGATTTAATAGCAAATAGTACGCTGACAGGCGACAGTAAAATAGAATAACGAAATATCTTGAATATTTGCATACAACAAAATTATTTTAAATTTAATAATGTATACTACAAACAAAAAGACGGTTTAGCTATGGGTTCTCCCATGTCGTGTTTATTAGCAGAAATATTTATGTCAAAATTTGAAGAAGATTTGTTTTGTTCTAAAATCCCAGTTGTTAATTGTATACACAGTTGGTTTAGATATGTGGATGATGTGTTATGTGTGTGGACCGGTACTGACAGGCAATTAGATTTATTCTTCAATCGTTTAAATGAAATCAATCAAAAAAATACAATTCACCATAGAAAAAGAATTAGATAACAGTTTAAATTTTTTGGACCTTACACTAACAAAATTAAATGGCAAATTAGATTATAGTATTTACAGATAGCAAACAACCCGATAGCATTAAGTTTTCCTCTTTCAACAGTTTCATACATAGATTACTATCCGTTCCCCTTTCAAAACCAAATTTTGATAAAGAAGTTGCAGTCTCGAAATGTCTAGCCGTGAACAACGGATACAGTCCTGATATTATTAATAGATTAATTTCAAAGAAAAAACATAAACAGATTAATAAATTCTTTTATGCAGCCCCCCAATTAGAACCAAGTAATTATCGTTTAATAAATTACATAGGAAAGACCACGAATAAAATTAATAATAGATTAGTTAATCTAGGCATAAAAACTATAATAGTAAATAAATTAAATTTAGGTAAACTTTGGACAAATAATAAGGATATAATTCAAAAAGCAGATAAATGTGACGTGTATAAATTAAATTGTTTAGACTGTGATGCTTTCTACATAGGTCAAACTGGAAGATGTTTTCGCACACGAATAGAAGAACATAGGAAAGCAATTTTATATTCCAAGAAATGCTCAGGTATATCCGAGCATTGTATAATTGAACAACACATGGTATCATTAAATAATTTTGAAATTTTACACTCTGCAAATAAAAGTAAACGATTAGACTTTTTAGAAATCATGGAAATATCTAAAGCAATAAACAAATCATTAAATATAGTAAATGAACAAACAGAGTTCGTAATCTCCCCTATTATTAAGGCTGTTTCTCGTTAATTACTAGGAAAACCCCCATAATACATAACTCACGTATATGTTTCACAGTGTTACTCCCACCTCACTCAAATTATCTATTCGTATTTTAAGTAAACTTTTCTTGTTCAGTTGAGAATGAACTGTGAAGTTCGAAACAAATTTGTCCAAGCGTATTTTGTAAATAAAATTGCAGTGACACAAATAACCAAGTGTGAATTTTCTTTTACCTTTATCATTCGCAGATAACGTGAATTTCTACAAAAGGATTGAAACAATATCTATTACTGGTATAACAATGACAAAAGAATCAGTATAATTAAATGCACAGTTATCATATGCACTACAAAGACAAATACCATTGATATATTCTTCTTCCTTGATCGCTTCAATTTTCACGACATAAATCAATAACCTGGGTGGTTTGTTCTACAAACGCTCTCTCGCTTTCTTTATTCGATCCAGCCGCAAATCTAAATACGTTAAAAACTCTCTGTTTTACATTCATTACTTCCGAACTCCAACACGCGCAAATTATTTTGTTCTCTTATTATGTCTACCAGAATTTACCGAACGACAGCATGTAAAGATTTTGAAGTAACTAACTTAGAAATTGTTTGGTAACTATACTGCCACGAAGGTTAACTATCAAGAATTGTTACGAAAACTGTAATTATAGTTTTTCTTGGAGATGATTGATAACATTCTAATGGGTCTTTACGAAGATCATTTGAGTTTTTATCTAGCTTGGGTATTAAAATTACTTCGGTCATTTTTAATTGCTTGGGCCAGTGTCAAAGTCTCAGAATAGCATTAAACAGAAACATTTCAATACAAAATAAAATTATTTTCGCTGTTATCTGGTCTGCATCTGAAGAGGTTAGGTTGCTTAAGCGAGATATCTTTGCCTTAATTCATCCTATCTAAATGCTTTAATCGGTTCAGCAATCATTATTCATTGTTATTAAAGTGTTCTATTATATATTGGTTTTTATAGTACCATTAGAAGTAAACGTGTTAGTAAGTCATTCGGCAAAAAGATCAGCCTTTTTCTTGTTACTTTGTACCCAAGACCTTGCTAACGAATTGGCGGGTTTGATTGTGTTGGTTTTAGTTTTATTTTTATTATAGGTCGCCATATTATGCTGTCGTATCGACTGAGGTTGTATGGAGATGAAATCTTGGAATGACCTACTTTCTGCTTTTTTTTAGCGTGGTTTTAATCTTGTTACTTATTCGATTATACTTACTCAGTTTTCTCTGCTGGTGTTTGACTATCTACTTTTTTGCTCTTGTCCTCCTCTTTTCAACTATTAGATTTTTTATTTTAAGTGGAACATTTTTGGTTGTTTCTGAAGTGATGTAATTTGTTGGGCTGTTAGTTTTAGCGTTGTAATTAAATTGTCTGTAGCAACAAAAATGAATATATAATAGGATCCTATTGGATTTTAAAAACATAAAACAAATATTTCAATAAAACTATTTATTTACTAAATATATCTAATTTTAATTAGCCAGAACTAAATTTTTTTGAAATACTTCATGTGTGTATCTTGTTTAAATAAATCAAAATTTAAACAGAAAATTTATATGTAGAAACCAGTATACTTCTTCGTTGATTTCTTATAAATTAAATACTTTAACGGAAATATCTCTGATTTACTTTAAATTTAAATTCGGACAATTGCTTTCTTTCCAAGTTTATTCGTTATGGAAATAGATAATCTGAAATAGATTAGATGACATTTAATGAGTCGAGATAATTACTAAGTAATGCCAAGGTATTTGATTCGCACTGATTGAGGTGTAATTTACGTATATAACATTAATGCATGCTAATAGCAGAATAAGCTCCAGTACACATAATTAATTACATTATTTAAAATTCAATATGTAGCAAAACATTAATTTTGAAATCCCCTTAATATTTAGATAAACATTAAGTGGTTTAACATGGTTCTTTAATACCTCTTCAATGCATATTTAACAAATACTCATATGTAAACAAAAATATAATATAATAAACATAGCATGAAATACCCTAACAATAAGCTGAGATATTATATATATATATATATATATATATATATATATATATATATGTATATATATGTGTATATATGTATATATATATATGTGTTTAGATAATTTCTTAGGCGTTTATTAAATATAACAATTGATAAATTATTGGAGTTTTTCGGCTTTTATATGAAATATTTACAAATATGAAATTAGTATGTATGTAATTGCAAAGTAAGTGGGGATGTAAACATTGCTGTCTACAAATTACAAAGCAAATCATACGAAATTTTTAATTGAAAAATATTGTCTATGTTGGGACTCGAACCCAAGTCTGCAGTTTGCCGGACTGTCGCTTTGTAATTTGTAGACATTTGTAAATATTTCATATAAAAGCCGAAAAACTCCAATAATTTATCAATTGTTCTATATATATATAGAACATGTACATATATATATATATATATGTACATATATATATAATTAGACCAGGAGTCTTTGCTGTTAGAACATGTATGGAAGGGATAGTCCTTTTTTTTGGGGAATCCAGCAAAATTAAACTCTATTAATTAAGTCAGTTCTTTATTTTTTAGTCCAATATTTCGCATCGAATTCGTATGCTTCCTCAGGGGATCACTTTAAGAGTAGATGGACATAAATTTAGTACTTATTAACAAAAGAAATTATTACTTACAAATGTGAACTTGTTTTTTTTTTGGAGGTAATTACTCATATGTTTGTAATATTGTAAATTAATAAAACTAATGTCAACGGACGTACACTTAGTTATTTCGAAATTACATTTTAAAACAGGACAACCACATCTAAAAAGAAAGCCACATGTGCAATATTGACGAACAAAAGAAATAATCGTACACACACATGTTCTTGTCACAAAGTTAATACTTAAAATGTTAGAGGATGATAGTGTAAAAGATCCGGTAAAGTTTTTTTTGGATTCCAGGTGTGTAACATCAAATTTGAAAAAGTTACTATTCATAATCAAGGTCACAAATTTTATACACTGGTGTGCGAAAGTCAATGTGGCTATTCTTCAGAATGTGTCATCTCACAGAATTTTACATTAGAAAAGAAAAAAAAACGTGTTATATAATTAATAAATGAGCAAAAACTGAGGAGGACCAATGTGTTAAACGGTAACAGATAAGTTATTTTTTGTGGTTTGTTGTTTAGAGTTTATGTTTATTGTTAGCAAGTAAGCATAATTTGCACTTAGGTTGTTCGTATCAGATCTGAAATTCATCGAATTAGCGTTGTTATTGATCTCTACCATTTCCAAAAACTCTCTACACTTTAAATTGTTTACAGTCTGAAGGACTTTAAAATTATTAAAATTAAGTGTGTGATCATTGTTAATCATATGTGAAGACAAGGCGCATCTGCTCTTACCAGTCCGAATGTCACTCTTGTGCGTGACGAGTCTAGTTTTTAGCCAAGTGGAGGTATGACCTATGTACACCTGACTGCATTCATTGCAAGGAATGCAATACACAACGTTGGATCGGAAGGGCAAGGGCCTCAAGTCTTTGGTCTTACTAAAAAAGTTTCGTACTGGGTTGTAATTGTAAAAACATAATCTAATTTTCTCTGTGGAGAGCACACGAGAGAGCTGTTCTGATACACCAACAATGTAGGGAAGTCTGTAATATTCGAATGTTTTGGGTTGTTCAGCAATGGTATTCTTTGGAATTTGATTGTAGGAAGAACGTGTGGTGAAAATTAGTTCGTTAATCAAACTGCGGGGATAACCGTTATTTGAGAAAATCCTACCCAATATTTTAAGATTTCGTTGTTTGAAGGAAGGGTGACTTATCCTAGAAAGAAGAAGAATCATGAACTCTGACCCCACGTCTGGAGTACAACAAAGATTGAACAAACTGCTACGCAATCTAAAGAACAACAAAGAACTAGATGAACAACTCTACAACAGGCTCACAATATTCAATTCCATCAGTCCAAAACTGTATACTTTACCTAAAATACATAAAGTCGAAGTCCCATATAGGCCATTGAATCTTACACGGGCTCACCTTGCTACAACATATCTAGACATGTTGCTGAGATCCTCTCACAATGCTTTAAAAATAGCAGTCCATATGATATCTATGATTCTTTTACTTTCGCTGACAAATATCAAGATTTTCAATTGCCAATTGACTTTCAAATAATATCATTGGACGTGATATCTTTGTTCACAAATATACCAACTAGTTTGGTCACATGTACTAAGAAACAGATGGAGTGAAATATCGGAGGTGACGGATTTAACTTATGACTCCTTTTTTACATTATTGAACTTCATCTTTAATAATGGTTATTTTACTTTTAAAAATAAATCATACACTCAGATATCCGGTTTACCCATGGGTTCACCACTCAGCCCGATCCTTGCTATCTTAATAATTGATTTTTGCTTAGATAACATACTTAAAGTACTATCATTTGAATTTGCATTCATACATAAATATGTAGGTGACTTAATTTACGCACTACCTGCTCTAGCAATAGATGACATTTTGGAAATATTTAACTCATTCCACCCTAACATTCAATTCACTATCGAACGCGAAAATGAGGGAGGTGTGCCTTTCCTAGACACGAAGGTAATCAGAAACAACAACCACTTAATGATTGACTGGTATAGAAAACCCAGTAATTCAGATAGAATGTTAAATTACCACTCTAATCACTCGAATAGCCAGAAAATAAATCTCATCTAAGGCATGAAACATAGGGTTTCTAAAATAAGCCACCCTTCCTTCAAACAACGAAATCTTAAAATATTGGGTAGGATTTTCTCAAATAACGGTTATCCACGCAGTTTGATTAACAAACTAATTTTCACTACACCTTCTTCCTACAATCAAATTCCAAACAATACCATTGCTGAACAACCCAAAACATTCAAATATTACAGACTTCCCTACATTGTTAGTGTATCAGAACGGCTCTCTCGTATGCTCTCCACAGAGGAAATTAGATTACGTTTTTACAATTACAACCCAGTACGAAACTTTTTTAGTAAAACCAAAGACTTGACGCCTTTGCCCTTCCGATCCAACGTTGTGTATTGCATTCCTTGCAATGAATGCAGTCAGGTGTACATAGGTCATACCTCCACTTGGCTAAAAACTAGACTCGCCACGCACAAGAGTGACATTCGGACTGGTAAGAGCAGATGCGCCTTGTCTTCACATATGGTTAACAATGATCCCACACCTAATTTTAATAATTTTAAAGTCCTTCAGACTGTAAACAACTTAAAGTGTAGAGAGTTTTTGGAAATGGTAGAGATCAATAACAACGCTAATTCGATGAATTTCAGATCTGATACGAACAACCTAAGTGCAAATTATGCTTACTTGCTAACAATAAACATAAACTCTAAACAACAAACCACAAAAAATAACTTATCTGTTACCGTTTAACACATTGGTCCTCCTCAGTTTTTGCTCATTTATTAATTATATAACACGTTTTTTTCTAATGTAAAATTCTGTGAGATGACACATTCTGAAGAATAGCCACATTGACTTTCGCACACCAGTGTATAAAATTTGTGACCTTGATTATGAATAGTAACTTTTTCAAATTTGATGTTACACACCTGGAATCCAAAAAAAACTTTACCGGATCTTTTACACTATCATCCTTAACATTTTAAGTATTAACTTTGTGACAAGAACATGTGTGTGTACGATTATTTCTTTTGTTCGTCAATATTGCCATGTGGCTTTCTTTTTAGATGTGGTTGTCCTGTTTTAAAATGTAATTTCGAAATAACTAAGTGTACGTCCGTTGACATTAGTTTTATTAATTTACAATATTACAAAAATATGAGTAATTTCTCCAAAAAAAACAAGTTCACATTTGTAAGTATTAATTTCTTTTGTTAATAAGTACTAAATTTATGTCTACTCTTAAAGTGATCCCCTGAGGAAGCATGTCGAATTCGATGCGAAATATTGGGCTAAAAAATAGAACTGACTTAATTAATAGAGTTTAATTTTGCTGGATTCCCCCAAAAAAACGACTATCCTTTCCATATATATATATATATATATAAGGTAAACTTAATTAGTCGGCGATTAAAGGTCTGGTTATTACTTCAAAGTGTATATATTTAAAATAATCCTACATGTTTCGGCAATGATGCCTTTGTCAAGGATATAAAAAATATAAATGACAAAGGCATCATTGCCGAAACATGTAGGATTATTTTAAATATATACACTTTGAAGTAATAACCAGACCCTTAATCGCCGACTAATTAAGTTTACCTTATCATACCAAGGTCACGAAAATACTATATATATATATATATATATATATATATATATATTGTTATGGTTCAACCAGCACACTTATTCCAGCACTGCAATAAGAAACACAGATAACAACATACAATAAACCCATGTATAAATATTGAATTAGTGGACGTAATTTGTGAAATTAGTTTCGAGATGTGTATAAATTAATACGACGATAACTTTAAAATTGATAATTAACTTATTTTGATTTTTTTAACTTACTTTTTATATTTATATTTTTCCATTTCAAATTCAAATCATACGCGCCATATTACAGGTATTTAATTTATCCACCTCAAGATTTATATCGAAGCGAGTTAACCACGCCCACTAATTTAAAATTGTCTCGAACCCCGCGAATGCGATTTTTACGGTGCATTTTTGAACTAATCTAACATTGAAAACCACATTATAAACTTTTGTAAATTATTTAATTAACTTTTCTATTATTTTAAAATTATAACATTATGAAAGTTCATATTATATTAGATGCAAATAAAGCATAAACTTAGAGGCTTTTGCCGATATTTAACACAGGCTTTGGAAAACAAAAGCCGAAAAAAGCGTCTGATAACGAATGGCCGCATTTTCTCTATCACAAAAAGTTTAATTAAAATTACTATTTAAAAATCAAGTAAATCCTACGAAAACCGTATACATTTAATACCTTGAAATCAGGCCGAACTTTTGAGAGAAGAATTGGACCCGCATCACGTCGAATATAATAAATATCGAACGAAGCATCTTTTCGGAACTGGAACTACATCGTACCGACAACGCCAACATTGAACCGCTTCCGACGCAGGGACTTCCATAGGAGCAGACGAACTCTGATCTATTCCTACAATTGCGAGCCCAGAAAATATATCCAAGCCTAGACACAGAAAAATACCAGGTTCCTTTCCAGTTATTTCCCATAAAACCTAGAACATCATTTAAAAGTTAATATTAAATTTATATCACATCACAATATCAAACATTGTTTGCATCAAAATATAATACATGAATTTCAACATTTCGAAACATCTATTTAAATATATATAATTATTCATTCATTCTTAATCTTTTATAAAACTTGTATATGTAACTTACCTTTGTGTGTCTATTTTTAAGTAATTTTCAATATCTATTTGCACTGTTGTATTATACATAACCTTAACTATAGTTATTAAACACATGTGCAAAATTGCATAATACCGTTTTTTACCGTATAATTCAGATAATACGAGCATATGTACAGATTTCTTATTCGCACGTAATAATTGTTACAGTTATCTATTTTTATTCTAATAAATTTTCTTTACTTTGATTTAGATTCGATCTTTTATTTGAATTGTTTGAATGTTGAGTTTGTGTTTAATTAACATACCATTTACATTGTACTTACGGGAGATACAAACAACCGACTTGGAGCCCTGAGATAGAAAATATAGCATAAGTACTCAAGCTCTTCCGAAACTAGTGGGGTATTTAACAGATAGCGTTGGATCAACTAAGTACGTTAAAACTTGGCGCCCAATTTTCAAATTCAAATCTGTTAAGTTACTTATATCATTCATTTCATAGTTTTAACGCTCACATTATTCTTATATTTATTTTACTTAGTAGACATCGTATCGTTTCAATATATATATATATATATATATATATATATAAAATATTTTCGTGACCTTGGAATGATATGGTAAACTTAATAAGTCGGCGATTAAAGGTCTGGTTTATTACTTCAAAGTATATATATTTAAAACAACCCTACATGTTTCGGCAATGATGCCTTAGTCAAGGAAATAAAAAATATAAATGCATTTATATTTTTTATACACGAAAGCAGGCTCACTATTCTAAATGATCGACTGATAGGGGAACGTTTAAATAGACACATTTTTCAATCAATAGTACAGCCCTAAAAAAACACATATTCCATAAATGACAGAACAGACTTATTTATGGAACATGTCCACAATATGCCCGTTATATAACACCCCCCCCCCCCCGTATAATAACAATATAAACATTACGAAAATAAAATTAAAAAAAGCACATATGCGAGAACAGTTTAAACCTACTTCCGCATGGTGGTGACACTGCTAACATTCCACCTATCAGAAAAACGAAAATAAATAGATGTTCCGAAAACGGTAAATCAGAAAACACACAGTTCAGTCGTATTTTGAAATACAACCATTAAACAAATACAGTACAATATATTAACAACACAATTTTAATGTAAGTACATTTAATTTAACATTTCTCTTACCATTTTGATATTTTAATAAATATTACAGTTGTGAAAAAGGTTTTCTATATAGAACCAAAACCTAAACATAAATTAAATATTGTTTTAATTACTCGGCCGCTACCGCCAAGAAATACTTATTTTTCATCTAGTATTATAACTGCGGCCAAGAAAATAAGAAATTCTGTATATACACATATATATATATATATATATATATATACCTCGACAGGTCTGAAGGGACTATAAACAGATAATAGAAATTACTCCTTGCAAATATTCTTTCTACACTTTACGACGCTATATTATTCGAATTTTTCATAACTGCCGTACTACGGGCAAGATATATTCATCTGTTTCCTTTGATGGAATTCAAGGCATCCCCATAAAAGTTTCTAATTCACGCCTTTAACAGCTGAGTGGTAGAGCAATGGTCCGGCAAGCCAGAGGTCGTGGGTTCGATTCCTACTTAAGGCGAATTTTTTTTCTATGAAGAATTCGAATAAAATAGCATCGTTAAGTGTAGAAAGAATATTTACAATTACATTACTTCGCGAAATTGCAATAAATTTGGAAATTACTCCTTGTTTGCAGGATACACTGATTGCTAATAGCATATATAAAGTACGTTCATCAAATACAACTTAAAAGTTGCCCCTTTTTATGTTACATTAAAATTGGACAATACAAAACTAATGTACAAAGCATAATTATTACACAATTTCCTCTCGGCGGTTTACCGAAAAGAAACATGTACCAGTACGGCTCTAATTTGATATTATGTTTATCCAAAGGGGATTAGCGATAATAACTATATTTTGCACAGCGTACGTACATCATGCATACATATATAATCAGAGATATATGCATATATACGTTTAAATATCCTGAAGCTTTAAACTGCTGACTATCATTATTAATATCATAAAAGCATGTTACGCAATCATTATGCCTTCATTAATAGTCGTGCTTATCTCTTAATTGTAACGTATGTGCATTGAAACTTTTGATAATCAGTAGAGCTGAGGATGTTTGCGGTACGGCAGGGACCGTATGTAGTGCATCCCCACATTTAACTATTTATCTAAATATTCTCTGAAATGATTTGCCGGATCTCATAAATTAATAGAGTGATATTTTAGTATGCACTGGATATTGTTATTATACAAAATCATAATAGCCATTTGTATTTATGGATCATAAATAATAATACGCATGTATTTGTATTTGGTTGTGAATTCAATTTAAACTTAAAACGAATCGTAATATTTTAACGACAAGCCGTCCTTACAATACATGCATTCGAGACAAAGTGTGCAACTCTACGAATAACTTCCATAATTGATCGAAAATGGACATTTTGGAGCTGAAGTAAAGCCCCTATTCTTAGAAAATTTTATTACTGTCGTTAAGAACTATTATTATAAATTATAATAATTTACTTCAGCTCCAAAATGTCCATTTTCGATCAATTATGGAAGTTATTCGTAGAGTTGAATTCACAACCAAATACAAATACATGCGTATTATTATTTATGATCCATAAATACAAATGGCTATTATGATTTTGTATAATAACAATATCCAGTGCATACTAAAATATCACTCTATTAATTTATGAGATCCGGCAAATCATTTCAGAGAATATTTAGATAAATAGTTAAATGTGGGGATGCACTACATACGGTCCTGCCGTACCGCAAAGATCCTCAGCTCTAGTCATCACTGATGACTGATGTTACAAATACAAATGTATAATCAAAAGTGTCGCAAATGCAAAAATTAAGCGCTTTGTTTATTGTTAAAGTTTAGAAAACATTTTATTATAAGAGGCAGGTAGTGTTTATCCACTGAAAGAAGTATTGATACATTTCACAATACTTTTCTTTTAGAAATTTGGTTTGCAGAACAATAGACGATACTTTTTATACTTTCGTTATAGGAATAGAACATATGCCAGGATAATAAGGAATAAAGAACGATTGTCCAGAAACATTCAACAAAATCAATTAGGTACTCCAAACGAAATATAATGCATATCTTCTTCATTGCTATTTACTACAGTAATCCTTTCATACAGAAATCGCTTACCGGCAAGTATATGCATACTGGTGCATGTACACCCATACATTTTTTTCAAAATTCGTAGAACTATTTATAAACTATCGATTCAGAAACTTTTTTCATGTATTAGTAATAAAAAATGGATGGTTTATTTTAATACTAAGGTAATACATATAATCATTTTTCAAATACCAGAATTTAATTGCATTTGTATTGATTATACGCCGGTGGGGATGCACTACATACGGTCCTGCCTTACCGCAAAAATCCTCAGCTCTACAGTCATTGAATAGTTAACATTACTACTTATGGTCTGCATTTATATGAGATACGCTTCTTCGGTTTGTTTGTTGAACCAACAATAGTAGGTAGAAAAGTTTAACCATAATATTTTATAAATATTTTAGTCATGTTAGCATTTCCTCGTTAAAAAGGTTATGGGATAAGTTACAATAAAGGGCATTTCTGTAACTTTTATAAGTCATCAAAGTGATTTAATCTTTTTTTCTGCACCTTGAGTATATATTTCCAAGGCAAAAAGTTTCTGTTTAACTAAGATTTTTACGTATTTGACAATAAGAAAAAGTTTCTATAAATCTATGACGTACGAGGCCGGATTGGTATATAAGGTCTCCAACTCTATAAAATAAGAATAAGAAAAAACAAAATAATGAAACTACAGTAAAACCTCGATTATCGGTCAGTAGGGTGCCGAATAATCGAAAAGAAAGAATAATTGAAATGAAACTTTATTATGTACCACATGCGCACATATCATAAATATAGCAACAAGAATACTTTTTATGCACATATGTATTTATAACAGCATCTATATACTACTACATCCAAATACATATAACAAATTTTTAATATGTAATTTATGATTTAGAAAAATTGGTAATTAAAAGTTGAGTGGGTTTCCGCCACGTTTTCCGCTGCGTTTTACTGTACGTATTTTTCGAATTGTTAAAACATCACTGAAGCTAGAATAGTATTCTTGTTTTAAAAATTTTAATAAACAATCGGCAGTTTGTTAATGCTTCATCGAGCGAGATCTTTTCCAAAGATTCTTCGATATCACATATCGCATATTTTTAATTTGGTTCTTTCCCTCTTGTTTCGTCTTATAAACGAAACGAATTTATATATCGTATAGTAAACGTAAATATTATTAATTTTGTATTATATATTAAATATAAGTATTATTCATTTTAATATTACACATGAACTATAAAGAAATCATAGATTATAATATTTAATATAAGAGTCAGAAACAAAATTAATACCTTCTGTATATATAATTATTATATTTTTCTTATTGTATTAAGATGCAAACGTTTCACTATAAAATTTATGATTCCGCGTATTACATATTTGTCAACAGATATTCACGCCAGGCACTTGTATATATGTGTGCGGCAATAAATTGACGCACACATATTTGTCGACCGTTGTTTATAGCGGCACTTATTAATTGCCGCATTATTTTTAGATACGTTTGAAAGTAGATTATTTTATTTAGTTAACGTGCCTCCACATGTATACAGTTAGATTCAAAAACTAGATGCAACGTTTGTAGGCACAATTTACAATCAAGGCGGTTCTTTGTAACTTGCCGACCTTTGTTCGTCATTTAGCCGCATGTGGCCTATTTTTGTTAATTGAAGGGAAGGGTAAATTTTGCTTACAATGTTTAAAAAGTTTTTAAATAGTTCTGCGCGCGATGACTACAGTTGCAATTCGCTAAAGCAAGTCGCGAACTCAAGTCACTAAGACAAGTCGAGTAGCAATTCGCTAAAGCAAGCCGCGAACTCAAGTCACTAAGACAAGTCGAGTAGCAATTCGCCACAGAACAACGTTCTTACAATACTCGTAAGAACAATGTTCAAGACAACAGTCTACATTAATTAATAACAGTCGCGAGTCTGAACATAATAAAGTTCTAGACAAACAGTCGTAAGAACAATGTTAAAGACAGCAATCGACTTTTAATATCAAGAGACACCAGTCTCACATTTTATCAAAAGACAGCCGTCCTTCATTACACAACAAATTTTATGTATAAAGTATTGTAAATATGTAAATAAAGGTGTTAAATTGGATGTGCCGCATTTCATTAATAACTGTCACCGAAGATTAAAAAATTAGTGCGTATACGACCTTACAACCCGTGCGCGGTGGGTCAACATAGGAGCGACGACCAAATCCACTAGTTGCCCCAACACCTACTTCCTTTACGATTTCTCCACCTCAACGGGGTGCAATTTATTCCACGATCATTTAATCGTTATCACCGGTATATTGTTCCATGAATCAGCTGCTGATAATTACATCCTTCATAGAACACCGCTTATAGAATTGCTTCCGGTCTCCATCCTCTTCTCAAACACGACGAAGAAGTAGTTTTTTGAAAAGCCGATTAATTGCTTCTAAGACTCCTTGATTCATAGGCTGCAATATTGATGTTACATTAGGAGGTAAATATTCAACCAAAATTTGTCCGGCAAGTGGCATTGTCTAAAAACAAAACTGCTCTCTCAGAAAGGTTTAAACCAATTGTAAATAGCGGTATCAAGATCATATAGTTTTGAACATTTTAGTGGTTTTCTAAAACTTGTGACATTAAAATTGTCTGAAGATGATACAAACTTTAGAAATTCATTTTTCTTCTTAGTAATACCTCTAACAGTTTGCTTTTCAATAACTTTGTGCAAGTTTCAAGTTTCATTGCAATAGATAATACCACCTTTTTATGCTGAGACATTTTATATTTTTTTATTGTATGTATGGATGTACTCGAAAGCGGAAGGAACATACATACATGTGAACAGAGCAAGAGTGCAAATTTATCTCATTTTAATAACTACCACGAATGCAAGTTCTGACATGTCCAGATAATCGAAACAAACGGTGCCGGTGAATTACTGAACGCACCGAAAATTTAATCGGAATGTGGCACTGGTAATCGAGAGAACGGGTAGTAGTTCTACTATAGTCTCAAAATGAAGTAAATTTACTGTACTACCAATATGAAAGAAAAAAAGTTTAAAAGGACGTCAATTTTTATGTAATGAAGAGGTAATAGAAGCTGTGGAGGGCTGATTTGCAGACCAAGTGCAATCTTTTTTTAGAAGGGTTAAAGGCATTGCAAGATATTAAGTGTATTAATTTTAGAGGAGAAATTCTTTCAATAGTAGGCTAAGAATATATCAATGCCCCCTCGTATTCCCATAGTGTAGCAGCCGAGATCGGTATCATTCAATAATAGTTCAATGAGACTAAAATCCGGTGATTGGGGAGGCAATTCCATTAACGCGAAGATACTTTCTTCTTTCTGTTGTTGCCAATAATCACGACACAGTTCTACTGTATGCTTCGGATCGTAGGCGTGCTGTAAAGTAAACTTTAGTACACTTATCCTTAATCTCGATGACGTCGTTTTATTTTGCGAGGTTTGTGTGTATCCTTCCTCTTGTAATGTTCTCTAGATGTTTACGATGTCTCTAACTGATGTCTCGGCGAAATACCCCAAGACAATGCGGAAGTTCCACGGTGTTTCACTGTACCAACCATTAATTATATTGACTAGATAATCGTTTTCTTTAGTCTTTAGTTCTTTTCAGGATTTCAAATTAAGAGTAATCGGTTAAAAGCACATTATCTCATTATTCCAACTCTTGTGTTGCCTTGGCCTTATATTCGTTCGAATTTGTTTAGGCAAAAGCTATTTTCTAACATAAATTCTACTGTACCACTTAACATTTTCTTGCATTTTATGACGCTAGTCCGCATTGGCACTTTGTATACTTCATTAGGGTCAAAACTATGGAGAAATATATTTAAAATATAGAAAATTATGTTCATTATAATTAGATCTGTATTTTGTATCTTTTAAACATGTCGAATCACATTTATTTGTAGTTTTAGAACTAATGAATTTTACAAATTATTGATGGCAAAAAATACAAAAATATTAAGAAAAAGTAACTGCCTCCTGAACTATCTAACTCCCAAAGTCCTTCTCCTGCTCTAACAAATATAAATGTCACCCCAACAATATAAATTTATTGTATTGATATAGGTTAATCGGTTCATTGAATTTTATTGCACAATAGAAAATAGGCTTACGTAATAGATAAATAAGATTTTAGCTTTATATTTAATTGTAATCGTGAATTCAATTTCCAAAATGAGTTCGAGAAAATATATAACAGTAAAAGTTTGTAAATTTGTACATTTTTTCTTGAATTCTACCATTGTAATTTTAGTAGAATAAAAGCAATAGCAGTTTACAAAAGCTTGCAATACTTTTATCACAGTTAATATATTTTAACATTTATATAAACTAGTTATCAACAACCTTTTGCACTTTTGTAAAGTATAGGGTTATTCAAAAGTAAGTTACATTTTGAAACTGCTGTAATTTCCTTATAAAGTAAAGTATACACTAATTAAAAACAGGTTTTTATTGATAAAACAATGGAGTTTATTACAAAGTAAATCACTTCAGCGCAAATTTTGAATATGTCCGCCATCTTGTTCTTCAACAAGAAGCAGCCTTTCTCCTATACTGTGAACAACATCGTGAGTAAAGTAACTGAAATAGCTACCACTTTTTGTGAAATTGATTCTTTGAACTGCTGGATAGTCGTAGGATGGCTTAAAAAAACCTTTTCTTTAAGATAATATCTGGAGAACGCGCTGGCTAAGGATTGGAAAAGTTTCGGCTTATGATACGATTGCCAAAGTGTTAATTAACAGATTTTTTACTGGAGTGTAAATATGGGGGAGATGTGCGCCATCTTGCATGAAGATGATATTTTCAATATCTTATTTGTGCTTAGGTCAACATAATTTTGCAGCATCTTCAGTTCTCTCTATATATATATATATATATATATATATATATATATATATATATATATATATATATATATATATATATATATATATATATATATATATATATATATATATACAGTTCTATATATCGTTCTCCAGTTACTGTAACTGTTTTTAATTGCCCATTTTGATTTTCCTCAAAAAAGTATGGTTCTAAAATAAATCGGAATGTGAAATCAATCCACACGGTTACTTTCAAAATCATTAATCCCTTGCTGAATTACAGAATGCGGATGATTTTCCGACCAAATCCTTCAATTGTGGGTATTAATACCTCTACTGAGTTGAAGATGCGCCTCGTCGGTTCATAAAACGTTATCCAGCCACGGTATCCACGGTATCCAGCCACTGCGGAGTTTATTGAATTTGTCAAAATACACGAAGAGCAAAATCATACCTTACTGATTTATCCGTTTCTTTTTTAAGTTCAAATAAAACTTGCATTTTATACGGATACATTTTTAGACGTCTTCTGAAAATTCCTTATTTGGAGACGTTTTGCTTGTTTAACGCTACATATTCCGTAGTTATTATTTCCGGCTATTTCTTCAATCTCGTGTAAAACTTCAGCAGCAGTAATAAATATCAGTCGCTACTTTAGGTTTTCCAGATTTTGCTTTATTAGTAACGCAACCAGTTTATTCAAATTTACGGATTAGCTTGCGGTAAGCCTGTAAACTGCACGATCCGTTTCTCAAGTTATTGTATCTTCTGAATTTTCTTATACCCGCTACTAATCGTCTTGCACATTCATAGAAACACTGAACAAAACATACGATTTTGCAACATCAAAACCATTTTTCACAGGGTGAATGTCTATCAAATTCAGTATGAAAAGCTAATGTTTCTATTTTTTATCAACAAACTTGTTGCCATGGTAACGGAAATAAAAAATATGAACAACGACTAAACTAAACTAACGAGTAAAATATATTTGCGTTCATAAAATTATGGTTATGAACGCAAATATATTTCTATTTTGTGTAAACTTTACTATGTTACCAAACGACGGCAATTTCAGAATGTAACTTACTTTTGAATAACACTTTATTATAAGTTGAGTGACAAAGAACAATATCTGGATTGCAGGAAATACGTTGAAATAATTGCAGCCGAAAATATTATAAAATTGACAGTGTAATGTGCTTTATGTGTTATTTCAGTATTACGATAAAGGAGTTATTCATTCTGCTCCTAAGCTTGTACATACTACGAAGCATGGCTTTTATATTTCTGGAATAGAGTACAGAAACTAAAATTAATAATCGTACATAAGATTTATTGTTTTTCAAGATATTCGCCATTAAGATCAATACACTTTTGCATGCGCTTGAACCAAACCAATTTTCGAAGCACTTTTTCCATATCATCAAAACATGCATTTTGAAAGCATCAACCGCTTCTTCAGGCGTCAAAAAACGTTTACATCCTAATTTATTCCTGATTTTCGGGAATAGAAAAAAGTCATTTGGTGCCAAATCAGGGCTCTACGGTGAATGTTAGGGCTCGCATTGTCCTGGTAGAGAATGATCCGTCTTCGGCGGTTGGTTTCACTTATGTTTCCGAATGCTTCTGACAAGCAAATGCTTGCGTGCCATTCAGAATTGACCATCCGACATTGCACTAATGTAACAGTTGCCACTTGCCACTTGTTCGAAGAAACAAGCGACCATTTTCTTCGTGCAAGAACAACATTTTGATGAATTTGGCTCATCTTGAAAGACCTATACAGTCGACTGCTGTTTACTTTCCGACTCATACGCGTAGATTAATGATTCGCCACCTGTTACGATTTTTTAGCATTGTTTTGGACCAATCGACACGAGCCTTTTTTTTTGAGCGATTGTCAAATTATGCGGGATCCAACACGAACAAATTTTTTTTGATGTCCAAATGTTCATGCAAAATTGAATGTATGCTGGTACCACTAATGCCCAAGGATACATCTAACTCATGATAAGTCACATGACGATCTTGCAGTTCACGTACAGCAGCAATGTTTTTCGGAACAACAACCGATTTACGAAAATCGCCGATATACGCTGATTTTGATGGTGATTCATCGCCGAAAGTCGAATTAAGTTTACCACGTTGAAAGTTGTAAAGAATAATCGCACGGAAATATTCACGAGTTAATTCCATTTTTATGCCGAAATCAATTTTTAAACAACTGTAAACAACACAAATAGGTACACAACCCAACCCATCCAGTTTTGTCGGCAACCAAAAGTAATGACGTCTATATTGCCAGTCTCATAATAACGAAAATAATAGTCTTATATTATTATATAGGTATATTATAACTATTATCGGGATAAAATAAAACAAATTTTAATGAATTTCACTTTTTCTTTACACAGTAACGATCGTTTCGCTCCAACCTGAGCTTCATCAGACATATAACTAACTTATGGGCAAATTTTTTTACACAAATGTACCGTAATAAACACATGTTTTGTTTTGAATTGTTGAAGGAATGGGTACTTTTTAGTACTAAAATGTCTATGCACTAAACCTTCAGTTTTATCACTTAAGAACAGTATTGTATAAACCGTAGTTTATACAATACTGTTCTTAAGTGATAAAACTGAAGGTCTACATTATGTTATACATATTATAATTTATAATTTTATTAATTTGGAATATATTATATGTATATAATAGTAGGTAATTGTAGGACTATTTCGATGAATAATATAAATTAAAAATTCTAATTTTGGCGTCATTTCAACTTGTTTTATTAAGGATATTAACATAAGATGTTGGCGATCATGAAAAATCGTCTACATGTTACTGCCGAATCATTTGATAGTAGGTTGACGGTGTTTTGTTGTTAAATAGTGAACTAACAAATATAGTTGCACTTACTTATAGCCACAAAATACATTAGTTTATTTCTTTAGTTATTTTCTTTAATGAGAATGTGCTTAATTTGCCTTTAAAAAATTTGGTCAATTTAGATGTAAATATAACCTATAAACTTCACCGTAAATTTTTTCCTATATCAAAAATGCCGAACTTTACGATAGAGGCGTAGGTTGTCAGATGGCAGCACCACTATCGCCTATTCCTGAAATACAAAAGGCATCCCTCCTCCACCAGACCAGACCAGATCATGACTGTTATTGTTGATGCTTTCTGCGTTCTATAGCTTAAATTTTGGAGCGTTTTATTCGAAATGTATCCATGTTTCTTTATCAGCAGTTTTCCAGATTGAGATCTTTCAATAGTTTACTTTATCTTGCGTTTGGCTGGCTAATTATTAATATTCAAAATATGTCAATCTATTTGTACGTAATATAACATAAACTCAAAAACTACTTTTACTAAATGTCCGTAATCTCTTCTAATTCAAGATTACTGTAATGAAAATTTAGAAAAAATAGATTTCTTCTGCAACTTTCCAATCACGTCATCATTGGCATGTCATTAATTCACGCTTAGAATTTTAAATAATAATCAGACAGTAGCAGCTCCCCAACAGCTCAACATTCCACCTTTTAATAGATTCACTGTGTACTATGGAATTTTTATTCCATTTCTACAATTACTTAGTTGCTAATGTACAATATTCTCAATTTAAGAAATTTTAAAGTTTTTTGACGAAGTTAAGTTGTAAGTTTACTCATAAGATAAGTATATATATATATATATATATATATATATATATATATATATATATATATATACCGGGTGTCCTTGAAATAAAAAGACAACGTATGAAAAATTGAAATATCCGTAATCTCTTCTAATTCAAGATACCCAAAATGCCCTCTCATAGGCGAAAAAAAATTGCAGATATCTTAAAAAATTGCTACTGAATATTTCATTAATATCATTACTATCGCGCACGAAGCTTAAAGGTGACCCATAATAACAAAATGAATAGTCTTGTTATTGTATATCTCGCTTTAAGTTCGTTCTGTTGACGATTGTTACAATTTTTTGTTTAAAAGTAATAGATTGGAACTTAAATGCACGTAAAGCATATATCTTGCATGTTTTTTGGGTATATCAGCTTTAATAATTTACAAGTATAAATTTATATAAATATACAGCTGACTCAGGATATTGAACCCTTGCAATAAGGAAACTTATCGTTTGTGTTTGTAAACATTGCCGCCTTTGAATACAAGGGGATATTCTGATTCTGACATACGTATTTTAATTTTTCTAACAAATAAAACCATTATCGTTATACATATGAAATTTTAGTATTATTTTTAAAACGGATTTGTAAATAAATTTACCACGCGACTTAATTTTTAATAACATATTTACTTGAATGTATTAAGAAGCTGATTTTGTACGAGATATTCACTTTAGCATACAGGATAATATTTTGGATTCATATTCTATATAAATATATCATTCCATTTTTCGTACGTTGTCTTTTTGTTTCAAGGACACCTGTGTATGTATATACTTTTAGTACATCATTTTAAGTACTTTTATTTTTTGTGATGATATGAAATGCTAATTTTAGTTTTCATTGGTACGTAATATGCCAGTAATTCTTATCTTCTTTAACCAAATTAATAGAGATAATTTAGCGTGAGATCAGTCAATAAATTGTACTAGTATTTTACCTTAATGTGTAACATAATAGTGGAGAAACGGAAATGTCTATGCTTATTGTATTGTATAAGGATGATTTGAGGCATCACCGTATATTTGTGAAAAAAATTGGAACTATTTTGGAGTAGATCATGCATTTACAAGAGGTTATTTAAATTAAAATTAATATCGTCTGCCGTTTAGTTCGACAGCGCTACAGTTACTTAATCGTTATTTGTTGTACAATTCAGTACTTGTTTGGTGAGCTGGACACAACTGAGATTTTGGCGGATATACAGCAAGCATTGGACAACGATACTTCTTTGAAGGCTTCGATTTGTCTCTGATTTGTTCACTTTAAACGTGGCGACAGGAG
The DNA here is from genome assembly GCA_935421215.2 of Melolontha melolontha. Classification (NCBI taxonomy): domain Eukaryota; kingdom Metazoa; phylum Arthropoda; class Insecta; order Coleoptera; family Scarabaeidae; genus Melolontha; species Melolontha melolontha. The sequence continues at coordinate 92,969,820 of OW285239.1, forward strand.
TCTAGTAGACGAAGAACATCCTTGAAAACCAAAACGTGTTACCATTCCAGAAAAGCTTGAAAAACTACATGATGTGTTACCATTCCAGAAAAGCTTGAAAAACTACATGATGTTGGGTTACGTGACAGAAGAGTGAAAGCGGAGGAGATTGTCAAGACTGTGGGCATGTATTCTCAAAGTGTACACCATACTTTACATGTCGAATTAGGCATGTTTAAGCTCTCTTGTCATGTGGGCGTGGCGTTTACTGAATATAGATCAAAAACTTGAAAGTTCGCGAATTTCCAACTTTAATTTGAAGCTCTTTGACATTAACCTAGTAGATTCTTGCGTCACTTTGTTACAATCGATAAAACCTGGCTACATTATTATGTGTCAGAATAGAAACGGCAATATCAGCAGTGGAGGCATCGTGGCAAGGCCAAGACGTTTCCTTCGACTGGAAAGGTAATGCGTACGATATTTTGAGAACTGAAAACGGAACTTCTTATCGACAATCGCACAGAGAGCCAAACTATCAGGAGGACATTATGCAGCCCTTCTGAATATAGTTGAAGTTGCCTTTACCGAATAAAACCGCAATATTTCGAATAAAAGTGCTATTCCATCATGACAATACACCAGTCGCATTGTTTGGGAAAAACTGGATGAATCATAATTCTAGGTGAAGCCCCAACCACTTGATTCACCGAATCTATCAGCATCAAACTATCACTTCCCAAAACTAAAGCTGCTTGTTTCTCGCGGAAAAGGAATTCAAAACAAACAAGGAAGTTATTGCAGAAATAAAGTATATTAATGTTGAAAAATTAAAACAAAATCGTTGCCAAGGTTTCATTTTAAGTCTTACCTGTCGTCAAATAATCCTAGTATATGTATGTTTCTCTTCATGCTTATTATGAAAAATTTCTTTGTGTACGTATTGCACCTAAATAGGAGGATTAAAATTACAGAAAATACAGTAACATACATATTAATATTGGCAATGCTTATGATAAGTATTCTTCGTTCATAAATCTGAGTAGACAAAATTTTTCGTAAGATTTAGTGCCATTATCCGTACCTTCATAGATAGAATGTCAAGTATCAAATAATTTTGGCTGGATATGCCTATGCGGTTACTACTTTAATTTCGATTTTTATTTTTATCTCTTATTAAGTACAGGCGCTTAGTTAGTACCTCCTCCTTAATTATGTCTGACTCTGAAATGTACAATGCTATTTCTTTTCTGAAGAAGAGGAAAAATCGTCGATAAATGCTTTTAAGTAGTTTTACAGATGAACAATCTTAAACTTGTATGTAAAAATAAATTAGATTTAATACGAAGCAAAAAAAAATTTATTCTGACTTAGCTTAGACTAACATAAAATAAACATTAAGTCGATTTCTCTCCTTCTGTTTTTGGTCTCTCTCCTCCTGGTTTTGGTTTCTTTTTCGCCTCTTTTTCAGCTTTCTTTTCTGTTTTAATCCTATCCTGTTCTTTTCGTTTGGCATCCCGTTCTTGTTTCCACACATCTAATTCACTTTCGGGAACATCCCATTCGGCTCTTTGAACTTTTAATAGAAACATGTAATATGTAGCACTTAGAAAAGACACTAGAAATACGAACCACGCAACAACCTGCCATTGCCACAAACGATTATCCCAAGCAACATTCGATATAAATACAGGAGTAAGGAAGCCACTAACACAGCCAATACCATTTACTATCGACATAACGATACCATTAAAATTTACGGTTATATCCATTTGATTGACCTTTTGCCCGGCAGCGAAAGGTCCCATAAAAAATACTGCTCCCGTAAAAAAAACTATTGCAAAAACCGTGTTACACCCAGCATACATCATTAGTACAAGAAGACTATTTGGCAGTGCGAACGCAGTGTACGTCGAAATTCCTCTATTCCACTTCAGGCTAAAATTTGTATTCGTACTAATATAATCACAGATTCTACCAGCTATGATACCACTCAGCCACGTACCAGCAAAAGGTAGAGAAGAAACCATAGAAACATCTCGCACACTCATTTCTAGTACATCACTTAAATATTTAGGAATATTTGTCACACATAGAAATAGCGTCATATCGTGTCCCATTTGTCCTATCAGTAGGGCTATTACGCCTTTATCTACAAGTAGTTTTTTCCAAGGTGGCTTTAATCGTGTCAATTTATTTATTCGCTCCTGCAAGAAAACTTTTTCTTTTTCTGATAAATGTGGGTGTTCTCCAGCCTCATTATAACAATATATTAGAAACAAAATGCACCAAATTATTCCTGCGCCACTCCAAAAATAGAACACGTTCGGCCAATTATTGGAATAATACATTATAAAACCACTACCAAGATTGCCCAAAATGACACCCATTGAAGCAGATGTATAAGCTAATGCTCCCAGTGTAGATCTTTCTTCAAATGGGACCCATCTAGATATAAATATACTAATGCATGGGAAAATGGCAGATTGCCCTATACCTGTTATAATTCGACTAAATACCACCACTGCCCAATGTGTGTAATGTATTATTACAGGAGTTACACAACATATTATAGTCGAGCATAGACTTCCAGACAAGTATATCCATCTTGGTCCGTATTTGTCTGCTAGAAGACCAGATGGTATCTGTCCCAATAAATAACCAACATAAAAAGAGCCCAAAACATATCCTTGAACTCGTTCAGTCCAATTTTTAGTACCGCCTCCTATAGTTTCATTTTCGGGTGTAGAGTTTGAGAAACAACTGAAAGATAAATACCTTATTTGATGGGACACCAGTCTCGTAATAGCTAGATTGATGTTTGCTCTTTGTCCGTACCCAACAATTGCTCCGAGTCCGCACAGAAGAACTATCATAACTCTCATTGGAACTCTTACACCACAAAGGCAAGATAGTGGATTGCATTTTGACGTCATAATTAAAATTTTTTAAATGTATTTGTTGCGATAATTTAGATTTATATATGGTGACATGCCAATATTAACAATTTAAAACGTTTATTATTATATAACCTCATTCATTTTTGACATTAGTAATATTTGACAATTGGTATAGAAATTGAGTGAATTGTGACGACGGCGTTAAACTTCTCTCTAAATGCTAAAGATGAATCGATGAATAGCATTAAAAAATAAGCATATCAAACTTAAGAAACCTTAGCAATTATCCATATATACATATTCTAAAAGCTAATATAGAAATTTTTACTCAGTAACTGCGTGGTAAAGCTCACGTAAGTATACACAATATATACAAGTAAAGAAATCTTGACTGATGAAGGCTAGGAATGTCCATGTGTTTGTGATATGATTGCATATACTTAATGAACATATTGTTGGTAAGTTTACTACCTAATTTACTGGCAATTTTAGAAATGACCGCATTAAAATCATTACCAAACATCAAATTCCACATATGATAGTAACTCAAATTGCAATCAGTAGTCGATTTGGTATACCTATAAACAATTCAGCTGTGACATATCTTATTCAAAAATTAATGGTTACTCCGTTGTGGTCGAGATGTCCTAGACAAACACTTGAAATGTTTATTTAATTGTAGGATATTGCAGATATTTACGTCAAAAGAATTACATAGGAAAAGTGCTACAAGAAGCCGTTATTGACGAAAAAGCAGAGGATGAATAAATTAGTGTTCAAAAAGAACCACTCAAAAATGGATACAGTATTATTGAGTAGTTATATAGTACTGGAAAACAGGTAAAACTTAGACAACGCTAGATGTAGAAAGTAGGATATGTTAGAGGCAGTATGTATATTATATCTCTTGATAAAATGACAACGAACTCTGCTCATTTTATGGAATGGAAAAAGTATAGCATTCATAGTTTGCTCTTTTGCAAGATTTTCATTTTTCGAAGGAACTCGGTCATATCTTTTATATTGACCAAAATGAATTAATTGTCTTTGTCATAGAAGTACAACTACACCTTCACACTACCTTCACTCTTGGGATCCCTATCATGACATTTAAATAGGAACACGAAGCTCAGTTTTATTAGTTCATAACCAAAGGACGCAGAAAGTGTTTCAAATTGATACTGAACAGCTTTGTAACAGATTTGATTGTGATTCAGTAAATATTGAACTCATTTTTGCCCGAGAAACTACAGACAGAAACTTATTGACTTAGCAAATCTCTTAATAACATTTTTTAGTATTTTCGTGGAGTCAAACAAATAATTTTGGTTGTTATATGTTATATATCACTATTTGTTTGCATAAATTCTACTTGACAGATTCAATAAGGTTTCGAATTTCTTTAAAAATAAGTTCGTTTGGATTTTGATTTGTAGTTCTTTCCTTACAACCTTACGATAGAGAATCGATTAATGGGATTATTCAGTGGTGACGAGGGCCACTGAAGTACTATAACTGCTCAATAATACTGTATCCATTCTTGAGTGGTTCTTTTAGAACACTAATTTATTCATCCTCTGCTTTTTCGTCAATAACGGCTTCTCTTTAGCACTTTTCCTATGTAATTCTTTTGACGTAAATACCTCCAATATCCTACAATTAAATAAACATTTCAAGTGTTTGTCTAGGACATCTCGACCACAATGGAGTAACCATTAATTTTTGAATAAGATATGCCACAGCTAAATTGTATATAGGTATACCAAATCGACTACTGATTGCAATTTGAGTTACTATCATATGTGGAATTTGATGTTTGGTAATGATTTTAATGCGGTCATTTCTAAAATTGGCAGTAAATTAGGTAGTAAACTTACCAACAATATGTTCATTAAGTATATGCAATCATATCACAAACACATGAACATTCCTAGCCTTCATCAGTCAAGATTTCTTTACTTGTGTATATTGTATATACTTCGTGAGCTTTACCACGCAGTTACTGAGTAAAAATTTCTATATTAGCTTTTGTTCGCCTTCAGAATATGTATATATGGATAATTGCTAAGGTTTCTTAAGTTTGATATGCTTATTTTTGAATGCTACTCATCGATTCATCTTTAGCATTTAAAGAGAAATTTAACGCCGTCGTCACAATTCACTCAATTTCTATACCAATTGTCAAATATTACTAATGTCAAAAATGAATGAGGTTATATAATAATAAACGTTTTAAATTGTTAATATTGGCATGTCACCATATATAAATCTAAATTACCGCAACAAATACATCTAAAGAATTTTAATTCCATACATGTTCTAACGGCAAAGACTCCTGGTATAATTATATATATATAGGCTACCATTTTTGCTCTCCTCTAACCCACAGAATTTTGTCTTTGTCATGAAAATAATATATTTTAAAATGTCACAGTAGTTAAATTGCTCATATGTGTAGGTATCATTATTATAAGCAAATATATTATTTTACTTATTGTCCTTACTCTGTCGAGTATCATTTGGATAAAATACAGGAAAAGCGAAAGACATATTTCTATTAATAAAACAGTGATGCAGCTTTTTAGGTGTATATTAAGTTGCCTAGCCATAATTTTTGCCCTCTATGTTATTATTTTTAGTTTGATAGCAGAATACTTATAACATATTGAAAAAAAATTATACAAATTCGTAACAATCTTACCCACACACTATTGAGACATCTTGCTAGCCTGACGCACGAAAAAACTGATTCTTACTTACTTACTTAATCCTGAGAACTCATGTACCTTTCGTTGTCGAGTTATGTTGGAGTTGAATTTTCAGGTATTTTCTTCCATTTCCTTCCACTTTTTCTGTCATTTACTACCATTCTTATTTCCTCTCATGTTGTTCCTCTTTTCTCAGCTACTATCTGCACTTCCTCCTTCCACGTTCTTGGTCTGCCTCTCTTCTTTTTTCCTATTTCTTTCGCTTCGAATATTTGTCTGAAAAGTCTATTCTCACCTCTTCTTACTACATGGCCTAACCACCTTAGTTGTCCTTATACCTGGTTTCTAATTTGATCTTTTCTCGTTTTTCCTTCTATTCTCCTTAGGAATGTCATTTCTGTGCTTGTGATTTTACTTTTCTGTTTCTGTGTCGTTGTCCAAGATTCACAAGCATATGTCAGTGTCGGTTTTACAATTCTTTTAACTATTTCTGTTTTTATTTGTTTTGGTATTTCTTTTTTGCCTAGAAAGTTACTTTTTATACTATTGTACAATCTACCCGTTTTCGCAATTCTTTCATTTATCTCATCTTCTAGTGTTCCATCTTTATTTATTATTACTCCTAAATATTTAAATTTACCTACTTGCTCTAGTATTTTGTCTTCTATTTGTATTTTATGGATTTTACCTTGTTGTTCTATGACCATTGTTTTAGTTTTTTGTATATTTATTCTCATATTTAAAGATTTCAATCCCTCATTCAGGTTGTTGATATTATCTTGCAGCTGCTTTTCTGTTTCCCCTAATATTACTACTTCATCTGCATAGCATAATTCTGTCAATTTAATACATCGTAGCTTCCAATATCCGACATTTTACGGCTTTTTTTGTGGACATGAAGAAAGCTTTCAATAGAATAAAAAGAGAAGACGCCTGGAAAATTTTAGATAATAGAGGAATAGAAAAAGATCTTATACTAAATATACAAAGTCTTTACGACAAAACTGAAAACTATATAAGAGTAAGAAATGAAAAGTCAAAACCATTTGTTACAAAAAACGGTCTGAAACAGGGATGCATTCTCTTTAATTTAATGTTAGATGAAGCTCTTAAACAAAGTAAAGATAGGCTCTTTACTTTGTTTAAGAGCTTCATCTAACATTTTTGAAAATGAGTTCAGAGAGCAATGAGCTTGAACTGAAAAATTTGTATGTAACATTTAAGGACGATGCTGGATCACTAATGGTATGCAGATGTATGTGTATCAGTGTGGCGGGGAGTCTAGTTTTATTAGTGGCATTTTGAATAAATTCGAATCTCTAAACATATTACAAAACAAACTACTTGTTAAGCGTCACAAAATAGGGCCCACCTAACACCCCACTGTTAGGCAGGCCCTATTTTGTGCCCCCCCCCCCCTAATTCAACACCAACTATCACTGGTGTTTCCGCATTTCCTACATAGGTGTATCTATGGAATAGACTTTACATTAAAATATAAACACATATTGTATTGTAGAAAGTAAAACTATAAAATCATTTTCACACTTAAAAAAACGGTATACAGATAATATATTAAAATAAAGAGCTGTTTAAATAACAATGTTATAAAGTCAAGAAAAGTGTACACATTATATATTAGAACATTTTTTCCCGCCTTTTTGCTCTGAAAATACATTTGCTTGACTAACATCCATGTCTTTTGTTAAATTATTCTCAATTGCGAGTAAAGGCAGAGCGTGCAATCTTTCTTGTGAGATCTTGTTTTTAAGATAGTTCTTAATTATAATTATCTTTAGTTTTGAAAAAGATTTTTCGCTACGTACGACGCTTACAGGTAATAGGTATGAAACTAGTGCTTGAATAGTGTAGAGAAAATTTTACGCAATTGTTTCATTTTCTATTAAGTCAAGAGGTATGTACTTTAAAAAACAACTTATTTCTTCAAATTTTTATCCTCAAAAATTAAACTATTGTGTCTTATAGCAACAAGTTCTAAACCTAGGAATGCAGAAAAATCATTTTTATAAAATGATTGGTACCCGGCTCCTTTCTTAAGAATATGGTCTGGGGTTATCTTAAAAAAAACTAGAACGGTTAAGTAAATTAGATTTTTCATTTATATGATTTAAAGATCTGAACCGTTTCTTTATTTATACGTTTATGAGTTTATAATATCTAATATATTAACCTTAAATTTATTTTCCTCGTTTAATTAAAAACATATGATCAGAACAAAACTCATCAAAATGAGACTGTATTTTTGATGATATTATCATATTTTTTCCGCAAATTGACGATAATTGAGGCAATTGCGATACCGTCTTCTTTAATTACATTTAATATATTTTACTCTTGCTTTTAGGAAGAATTTCATTGTTTTTTCTAAAATAATACATAAAGAATTTACATTTGTTTATGAGTTTTGTATTTCTTTTGGCAAAATACTATTTTTGTAATATATCAAAAGCAAAACACATAAAAAGACAAATTCAAAGTTTTCGTTGTTCTTCAGTATAATTTTTGTTTCATCTCGCTCGTCTTTTTTATTCGATGTTACAATTATTTTGTTAAGCGGCTCGATCAGACCATCTAGTGGGATTAAGACTTTTCAATCAAATTGATGAACTTGCCATAAATTTGGAAATTAGGTCGAAACGAACTATACTATTTCCAAAAAAAGGATATATATTCTCTAAAGTATTGAAGAATGTATCAAGCTCCTTAACATCATTAATAACTACGTTCAAGTTATGTGCGGCACAGTGCATATATATTGCAGTTGGTTCAATATTGATAATGTTTTTTCAACACCAGCGTATATACCGCCCATAACATGTGTTTGTGCCATTATGAATATCTAGCCCCACTTCATTTAACCGGTCTAATATAACTGAATTTTTTGGCACATTTTAAGTTTGTTTAGTTCTGGGCCGTGACGGCCCTTGGGTCAAGCCGCACTGCGGGGGCTTGTGGGGCTATAGTTACGACACTGCTCTCTAAAAAATAACTGTTGGTTGCAACAAGGGGCAGCCCTAAACTCATCCCCGAGCAGGTACTATCTAATTTCTGCTACATTAATTCGCCCCCATGCTAATTACGGTGTTTTAATCCCTTACCTTAATTTGTCCCCGGACAAGAGATTAAGAAATTTATACTTTCTTGGAAATATAAATACAAAGTTGTCCTGTCTATTAAATACAAATTAAATTCAAATTTATCAATATTTAAAATTTACCCAAATCTACCCCATATACTATATACTTATAATTCGTCAGTCTGAAATAATATTCCTGGCTAAGAAGTGCTTTTTATTTGTGAGAAAGCATGGAAAGCTTGGTCAGTTTGAGTGAACGTGGAAATCAAGTGTTAATTGTAAAATTTACCAAACACAATTCCTTAAAAAGTGGTGAAATATGTTGGCGATGTTCGAATCGCTCTTGTAAGGCAATAGTTTATACTGTGGGTGCAGAAAATTTAATTGCGCGCAATGATATAGAACATAATCATGAAAAGAATCTGAAGAAATTAAACAGATAGACAGTAAGTGCTAATGTTAAACGTAAAGCAACCGATGACGTTTGTGAGAAGCCTTCAAAAATAATACGTTCAGCTCTAGAAGAAAATACTGGTCATTTCAGTACAATCACCGTTCAAGACATTCGTTACATCCGCAACAATCTATATAATAACAGAAGAAAATGTCTACCGCCCTTACTGAAAAATAGGGCAGAAGTTCTTAAATGTGTTACAACATTGAATATTACGACACTGAAAAAAAGAGAATTTTATCATCGACGATGTTGAAGAAATTGTCGTATTCACGTGCCTAACAGATGTGACTGTTTTATGCAATAGTGAAAAAGTATATGTCGATTGTACATTCAGTTATTGTCCCGATCATTTTCTGCACTTATTTACACTGCATATATTACAAAATGGGTATTATATCCCATTAGCATTTTGCTTACTGCCAAATAAAAAGAAGTATTCTTACAAAACACTGTTTAACCTGTTGTGAAAAAAGTGTCATAGTTTGGGTTTAAAACCAAAAGTCATCGTAGCGGATTTTGAAATTGCAATCCACAATTCCATAAAAGTGGAGTTTCGAGATTCCAAAGTTATAGGCTGCAGATTCCATTTAGCAGAAGCATGGTTCCGCAAAATTCAAAATCTGGGCGTTGTTCCTTATTATATGAACGAAACCAGTGAAATTGGGAAGTGGCTGCGCTATATATTTGGTTTACTATTTTTAAATCCATGGGAAGTAGGCGATTGTTATGCTATTGATTTTTCGGAAATGCAACCTCAAGATGAACGTTTATCACGCTTTTCTGATTATTTGGTTGACAATTATATTTCAGAAGAAGCCGTTTTTCCACTTAGTGTGTGGGCAGAACTCAGCGATAGCATAGAAAGAAGCAAAAACGCTTGCGAATCTTTCCACGCTAAATTTAATGCTAGTTTTTATTCTACGCATCCATCAATTTTTAATTTTATTGAAATTTTGAAGCAGTTTCAAATAGAGACTTATATAAAAATTCAAAGTTTATTTGAATGTGCAAGAATACGACATCCAGTTATTTAATTACACCTCCTTGAAGTCGTGATTTAAATACAACTGAATATTTGTGGTCCGAAATGAATAAGGGAGGAAATAATAAATAAAAACTCCTTGACGCAAGCAATCTATTGGCCCCGAAGTTATTCAAAATGTAGTGCTTGGATACCTAAACGTATTTAGGTTGTAATAGCTGGTAGAGGTAAATGTAACCTAATACATACTGAGTTAGCCGATTTCAACAACAGCTGTATTTTGCAACGTGCGCTTATTTGATTAGATTTTGAATAATAAAACGTTCAAACTTAGTTTTATTTAATGCTTACGCATACTTATATATGTTTACAATAATTTTCCTTAGAATATAAATGTCAGGCACGAATAAAAACATCTTTTCAACTTACGTAATAAAACTTTTAGAATGCTTAAATGTGATATAACTTTGTGCATCTCGCAAATTTCTTGTCATGAATGCATATGTAATTGCACTAAATTGTTTTGAAGGATGAACGAATTAAAATACAGCATGAATGAAATATAGATCATAAAAGTTTCGCCTATATTTAGATTTTGAAATTACGCCAGCAGATGACAAACATGTAAACATTGCAATATTGTATCCATTAAAATTAATGAAATATAAATATGACAGTAAAAGCAATCCATAAAGTAAAAATAAATTCAAATGCATACAGAACATAAATTATTTCAAATTATAATAGCTGGTATAATATATTCGAACGCATACATTTTTTCTGTTGATATGGACTTTTATGTTTTATGCTTTTTGCAGAGAAATACTGCTTCTCTTTTGTTTATGCACATAAATTTCAATATCTTGCAATTGTTCCAATCTAATTTTAACAAAAAGTAATATTATCTGACACCATATTTTACTACATATATAGGGTATATTCCAATAAAACTTAATTTTGTGGAAAAGAGGTATTACGAATTTTCTGCTTCAAATATATCAATAATATAAAAACTAGGGTATTCGTGATGCAAAAGACTACAAACTAAAAAAAAGTCGTGGAAGAATTGTACGTGTATGGAATATGTATGTAAATAAAATATACAAGTTCTATACGTTTGTATACTCAGAAGATCGGAAACAAATAAAGTGGAAAGAATATTCGATCAACGAATATAGATACATATACGAGTATGTTAAAAGACGGCAGACTATGTGCCCACACTGTCAAATTTAATATAATATAATAAATTTAATATATATATATATATATATATATATATATATATATATATATATATATATATATATATATATATATATATGTTTATATACTGAGAAGGATTGTTCGACGTTGATAGATGTTATATTTGCATAGTTAAAGCGCTCTTTGTATCTGTACAATGGATCTTCAGTATTGGTAAAAAGTTGCCCTAATTTTGTAAAATCTACATTTTTATCTAATACACCTTATGTGTATTATTTATTAAATTTAACAGTGTGGGCACATAGTCTGCCGTCTTATTTACTGAATGTATAATGAAAACGAAAATATCCCAGAGAGAACATAAAAAGTTGGTTAAATAATTTTTTTTTAATAAAGAGACATATGGGTTAGCAGTATTCTAATAGTATATTCAAAAAATAAGTTTCGTAAGGCACCATTTTGCCGTACGAGATCAGTTTAGAAAAGGAACCGCGATAGCGGCGAGTTTTCTAAAGAGCGAGTGCGGCAAAATGCCTTATGAAACGAGTTTTTCATACTATTTTTTTCTATTTTGCATTTTTTACATTAATAAATTGGAATTATTTAACTTGAAAGTTCAGAGTTTTATTTTTATATAAAGCATGCAGTTGGTCACATCGATACTTTCGACATTTTCAAATTTAAATCTTGCTATCCAGGAAGTATATTATATTACATATTATTTATTAATTTTCGTTAACATTACTTGATATTTTATTTAAAAATATAAACGTAAGTGATATAAAAACTAATATATATTGTTGTCAATTGTATACAATATACATTGTTTGTGTAGCTTAGGTACATATATCATATCTGTCAAATGTAATATTTATTTCTGTGTTCGACACCGCCACAACCGACACACCGACACAACGCCAACATTGAAAAAACGAAAAAAAGCGTATCGAAATCAAGCTCATTTCGATACTGTTTTGGGTTTCATAATGAGTTCATTACGAACGCAAAATAGAAAATAGTATATTCAAACACAAGCTTCATAAGGCATCATTTTGTGGTACGAGTTTGATAAAGAACGAGTGCCACAAAAGGCCTTATGAAACGAGTTAGTATAAGTTTTGAGTGACTTATTTAAGGATACAATTTACAATAATTGTTTCTTATATAATTGGTCTTCAATTTGTATATTGTTATGTAACAACCATTGCTTAATTTTATGTGAAATGATAACGTATTGGTCATGCTAGTCATAGATAGAGATTTCAGTTTTAATTTTTTAAGTAACTGATTTTCAAATCACTCTTAAAACTATTTTGGTTCATTTCCTCATGATAATTATGTTCTATTATTTTCAATAAAAATATTTTAGATTCTCCTGTGGTGAATCTGTTTCTATTTTCTGCTTTCCGATTATATCTGGTACCATCCATTTTAATGTTTCTTGTGGTATATTTACTACCATCTTGGGCAAACCTAGTTTGAAACAGCCATGCTCCATCCAAAGTGTGAAATTGATCACAGTTTTCTTTCATATTTTTAACATAAACTTGAACGAAAACCCTTAAAAGAATATTAGGCAATTCTATAAGTCGTGTCTTTGGATTGTCTTTCCTCTATGTAGATCCATTCCGTTTCAATATTATTTTCAATAAAGATATGCTACCACTGTAGACATTATCCTTCAAAACTTGTAAAACATTATCTAATGTAACATTGTATTGCGTATATTTGTCTCATCAAATCTGCTAATATCAGTAGCAGACTTTTTTCGCCATTTCTTTCTTGGGACTGGTTACTTGCTCATCAGTTGCATTGCTCAGTGTCTAATTTTGCATACAGTAGTATCAAGACTTATTGACAAAGCATTCGCTATTCACTACAACGTATTTGTACATGTTATATGCAGTTTTATTGTTATAGTATATAACGGTATTAGACCGATAGTAAGCATGTAACAGGCGAGGATAATTATAATTATTTGAAAGCCGAGGCGAAACCGAGGCTGATAAATATTACCCGAGACTGTTATACGCTTATATAGGCCGTGTGTTGTTCACTAGTTTTCGTCATACCCAAAAACTGGTTAATTAAAAAAAAATTAGTAATATAAATTCAAGAAACTAATTAGGCTGTCTTAATTTATTTCTATAGTAATGGTTATAAACAAATAATGAAATTTCAATATGTCGCGTGAAAGTGTTGCAGTTTGTGAAATTTCCGAAGACATTCGTTACGAAGTGAATGTTGGAAGTTTGAATTTATTGCCTTTGAAGACTAGAGTGAGGTACGAAAAGAAATATGAGGATTTTATAACATGGCATAAGTAGAAAGATGTTCATGAAGTCAATAACGGTATTTTGCTCTGCTACGCGTCAAAATTGAGTCATTGAGATTTTTCGCCAAACATTTTATGGACAAAAATTTCCATGTTAAAGACCTGCTTCAAATTATAGGAGAATATTGACATTTCTAGGTTTTTATCTATTATGTCCAGTTATTTTTCGTCAAGTTACTCTTGTTACAGATATGGAAAACTTTTTATGTTCCTCAAACGTAAATCTGAATGTTATAATCCAAAAAAGTGTTCTACTAATTTGTAATTTACTAAAAAAACTATGAATAAATTTGATTAAAAATTATTTATTATTAATACTTGTATAATGTCCATGGTTTATTATAACGGCCTAGACCAGGGCTGTCCAACTTCAAGTGGACCAAGGGCCGCTGTAAATAAATTTGCGGTTGTGAGGGCCGCATCATAAAATACTTCGTATGCAACTTTATCAGTGATTTGTAATAGGTACAAAAAAACGTGTTTGTTTGTATAATTATTTTTATTTATTCAAAAAAAAAAAAATAAGAAATATACCAAAAAAGTTAGTGGGAAGTTTGGGCATGTTGGTTTTCACTAACCAGTATATCAATATTAATATTAATATTTGTTGTTGACAAACGAAGCAACTGAGTAAGTGAGTTATCAGACAGGGAACACCTATATTTTGACTTTATAAATTTCATGTTGGGAAAGCTGCTTTCGCAAAGATACGTGCTTCCCAGCATTGAGCCCATCATAAGGCCTAAGTTTCGCAAGTTCGGGTAACGTTCTCCTGGGAGTAACTTAAAAAAGTCCAATCCTATTTCGGTTCATCCCTGGTAAAAAGGATCCGACTACAAATCACACAATTCCAGTTGAAGATCTGCTCTGCTTACGTTCTCAACAGAAATTGTAAGTGGCTGAGTAAAAACTGAAATTTCTCCTTCGATTTTCTTAAAGTCGCTAAATCGGTTTTCGAATTCTTCTGTAATTGTGTCAATATATTTTATGAGTTAAATATGAAACTTTCTCAAAATTCTGCATTTCTTCAAAGTGCTCTTTACAGCTTGGAAAAAATGAAAAATCTTGTTTTTCTAGTGAAGACTTGAAAAGCTTAATTTTATTTTGAAATCCTCTTATGTGACCATATAAATTGGCAATATTCTGCTGCTTTCCTTGTAGTTTCAAATTTAATTCGTTAAGGTGAGATGTCAGATCTGTTAAAAATGCAAGGTCTGAGAGAAACTTTGCATCTACCATTTGATTTTCCATTTCCGCAGTGTCGGACTTCACGTCATTTTTAACGAAAATGGGAATCTCCTTTCGTAGAGAGAAGAAACGTTGCAAACAGTTTCCGGCGCTTAACCAACGAATATCGGTGTGAAGCAACAAGTCCCCATATGCAGCTTCTACTTCGGCCAAAAAATCACGAAACTTTCTGTGAGTCAAAGCACGATTGCCCCCTCTTATAATATTAGTTATTTTAACAACCACTTTCATGACATTCGATTGACGTAAGGACTTTCCACATAGGGCCTCTTGGTGAACAATGCAGTGTATCACAGGACAGTTGATATTGTTTCGTTCTAAGAGTCCTGCAAATCCAATTTCAGTTCCTATCATATTTCTGGCTCCGTCAGTAACAATACAGGAACATTTATCGAATCCACCATAGTCAGATACTACCTTATTTACAGCTTCAAAAATATTCGTACCCTTGGTGGTACCATGGAGGGGAATAAGATCTAGCATCTCCTCTGCTACACTGAAGTCCTCTTGAATAGTTCCAACAAAAATAACAAGTTGGCTGATGTCAGATAGGTCAGTGCTTTCGTCCAGGCAGAGTGAAAAATATTTACATTTTTCAATTGTGTCGTGCATTTTTTTGGATACATATTTATTAATGTGCTCTACACGTCTTGCAATTGTTTGATACGACACTGAGACTGTTGCGAATTTTTCGGCAATTTTTGTTTCATTGAATTGTTTTGCCATTTTCATTGCACAATTCTTAATAAGAACTCCATCACTAAAAGGCTTTTTCGCTTTGACAATTTCCAGCGCTACTTCGTAAGAAGCGGCAATACTGCATTTGTTATCAGTGTCAGACTTTTTGAAAAAAATTGTTTGTAGTTTTAGCTTTTTCTTATAATCCGTAATGATACCATTTCTAGACTCGCCTGTATACTGCTGAAACTTTTTCTCGTGTAACGTAGTGTAATGTCGTTTTACATTATATTCTTTAGGAACTGATAGTATTTGCATACAAACAATGCACTGAAGTTTATTATTGTTGTTTGTGATTAAATAGTCTGATTCCCAACGGTCATTATAAACTCGATGTTCGTTTGAAATTTTTCTTTTCCGCGAAGACATATTTCACTTAAGAATCTTAAATTGAGTTGCTGCGTACCGCACACCAGAACAAAATAACTACAATTATAAACAAATAAACACTTGACCGTAACAATTAACTTCGCGAACCGTATTCAACGTTTTTCTGTCTGAGTCTGTATCCCACAGCCACTCTATTTACTATTAACTCGTCAACCTTCTTATTATATACGCGCGCATGCCTATTCGAATGTTCGAAAGCGGCCTAGCAAAATCTCCAATGTTCCAGTAACTTCGTTGCGGCGTTCTATCCTACGCCAGTGGCGTCACATAACCTATGTATGTGTTATTTTATTTCATCATTTCATCGTTGGTGTAGGAATGACTCGCTTGTATATATTTTTGTTTTTAAAGCATATTTCGATATCATTTTGAGGTCCGCTTCGCGGGCCGCATGCGACCCGCGGGCCTCATGTTGGACAGCCCTGGCCTAGACTGTTATCGGTGACATAACAGTCATGGATACGGTACGTATAAATCAAAATAACAGACAGGTATGACGAAAAGAAATTAATATTACCTCATTCACAGCATTTAATGGTAAAAGTGAGTACCAGTTTCAAGTTCTTTTTTAAAACAGGAAAGAGAAAATTTACCTTTAGATTTGTTTACACAATGCGTTGGCATTTTATAAAAATAAGAATGCTAGACAACAAAATTAAACAGTCAAGTATGTATTTAGTTCTGATATACACACAATATAAACTGCCAATAAAAGAAATATAACTAAGATAACTTGACAAATATAAGTATACCAAAATATTGACAGAAGTGACAAGGGGGTCGGTTGTATTGTTATCAATTATTATCGATCATAATTATCGACAACGCTAAAAATTTAGCGATCCATCGATTTTATTTAAAAAAACAGTTTTTTTAAAGAAAATCGATGAATCGCTAAATTTTTAGCGTTGTCGATAATTATGATCAAAAACAATTGATAACAATACAACCAACCCCCTTGTCACTTCTGTTCCCATGTTCCCATGCAATAAATATTTATAAAAGATATATCTAAGTAGAATTACACAAGTGAAACATTTAATTACAAATTATATAAGTAAATTTTTAAAATCAAAATGATTCCCTCTATTCGTAAGAAAATGTCATAGTGACGACATTGATGACAAATTATACAATATTGCGTAGAGACGAAAGATAAACCTCATGTATATGCATCTTTGTTCGCCACAACAATTACTAAAGGCATGTCATATAGTTACATTGAATTGTTAATTTAGTTGAAAATTTATGACGCATCGGTAATCTTTGGTGAGTTTTACCTTAATAACAAAATGTAATCATTCTAGTTTAAATATAATAAATTATAATCCAGAAATTGTAACTAATTGATGTTCAGGTTAAGAACTTTTAATAAAATAGTATGGATGAAGTTAAAAATAGTCATACTTAGACTACGAAATTAAAATTCATTAATGTAAAGAAGAAACTGAAAGATATGAGAATATTTTACTTTTTACTTACGCTATTATTTAAGCCGCATTGTTGTGTAACAAAAACAGGTCAGGATGAAGTTTTTAATACGTCTTAAAAGTTTTCAAAAACTATATTGTTATGAAACGAACTGTCTTTTAATAAAATACATACTTTTAATCTAGACTTTCGTGATTTTTCATTTGTTTTATATATTTTGAGTTTATGGTTAATCTCTCTCTTTAATTCCAGTTCTTTTGCTGTATTTGCTCCAAATGCTATCTTTTTTAGACAATAATTTGAGCTTTTATTATTTCGTAGTGTTTGCTCTTCAAGTGATGCGTTGACATAATTCTGATAAAAGTTATTGTTTCAGTTTGAAACCGTAATTTTATATTGTATAAAAACTGCGAAACATATTTGTTCTATTTAATATTCCATTGTTAGTTAGCAACGGTTCTATCTCGCATTTTCTTCTTTGTCAAGGTATACGGCCGCGGTCACATAATTAGTTAGGACATACTTAACATGAATAAATATAAATTTTGTTAAATATTTGCTTAACGCGCCTTAGTGAACCTTTATCAATAATAAAAGCAACAAAAATTTTGAAACTAGTGAATCCTCCTTTTAAAGGAACATACAATTACAACGTAAAAACTAAAAAAAAAAAGTATAAAACCCCTTACCACATATATTAGTATCCTAAATACATATTTAGATAACTAACTTATCATCCTCATTACGAAAAATAACATTGTTGGACATTGGAGCACAGTAAAGCTGCCACAAAAATCGCAAATCATTTTAAACGTTTTGTGATTCTCATGTAATTAATCTGCAATCTACAACTGTTTGACTACTTGGATCGAATTCTTTTGAATAATTCTTTTGGAATCATAAAAACAAATCAACACCGTTCTTCAAACGACTTTTTTCGGGTTTTCTTCTTTTGTAAATGCCACTCTGCAGTCTAGAATTTTGTTTCGAAATTTAACTGGAAGCACCACGATTTTTTTGCATATCTAACAATACCTTTGGAACAATTTTTAGTGGTTAGTTACATGATATTGAACGAGCTTTTTAAGCTCCAATTTATTGTTAAAATACGGTAATTCGTGGCTTTTAGTATTTTAAATTCTAATACCGTAATTGTCATTGTTTATTTAGATATATTTTTTAATTATTCAGACATATTTTCAATGCTTCATTCAGTAAATCCTGTTTTTAACCTGGATGAATTAAACACTCTAAACAAACTGATAGCACTTATTGGATCGACAATGGAAGACTCGAAAGCAATTATTACAATCTCCCTTGATAGTAAAAATTTAAAGTAAAAAATGCTGAAATAATTAATACCAAGTCATTCAGATCGTAACATAGGCTGATAATTTGGCAATCGGCTCAAGAAGAAAGCAAGATTTAGAAGAAGTCATTAAAATAAAAAAAGAAATGCTATTGAGAGAGATGTTTAGCGATTAATGAAAATAAAACAAAGTATATGAATGGTAACAGGAATAAGAAAGAACGACTCAGTTTCATATGTCTTTGAAGAAGTAGAAACTTTTTGATATATGGAAACAACAAACAACAGAATGGGAGAAGAAGATTAGGTATAAAAGCAACAATTTAACCAAGACATAAGGCCTCTTATAGCAAAAAACAATTACTGAAACATAAAAGTTAAGCAGAAACAGAAAAATTATAACAAAATAATTTGAAATATACTTGAGTAGGTAAAACCTCACCAATTTTGTATAATACAAAAGTATTTTTAATAATATAAAATATTATCAAAAACGGGGTGTGAAGAACACAATACAAGTTCATATATTTGTGAATGTATCCTCAAGAGACATAGATACATATTTCACCTTTCTACAGAATTATCGGTACGCCCCTGCTGGATAAGAGATACATTCAAAAAAACAACAACTTCGCTATCTCACAGAAATTATTAAGCGTAAAAGAATATTAAGTGCTGTCTACACACGTATCTATGTTCAAATTATTTTGTTATATACGCATGCGGTTTGCCCGTTAAAGAGTGAAGACAGGGTAATAACGTTTCTACAGATACAGTTGTTATTGTCTGATGGAAACACTTTACTAGTTCTGCAATTGTTATGTACACAACGCTGAATATTTTTCTACGCTCTGCCTTAATAATTTCTGTGAGATAGCGAAGTTGTTGTTTTCGTGAATGTGTCTCTTCTCCAGCAGGGGCGTACCGATGATCCTATAGAAAGGTAAAATACGTATCTACGTCTCTGGAGAAGATACATTCACATATATTTGTGAACATTTTTAATAATATTTTATATTATTAAAAATACTTTTATATTATGCAAAAATTATAATTTATAAAACAACTTCTTTTTCTTCTTTTGTAATAGCTTAGCTGTTCGAGAATAAATCACTTTTATCGGCGTAGTCTGTTTTGTCCGTCAGATGTCATGAGGATATCTGGCGTCATTTGATAGAACAAAATTCATTACTAGACCAGAAAGCGAACTTTAGTCGTTACTTCCTTCGTAAATCCGCATTGACAAAGTCGTTAGACAGAAACGCATGCATCTGTGGTTGAAGTTAACGCTAGTAGTAAAGTAGTAAATACGTGCTGTTATGTCCATGCTTACAGATACAGATTTGTTTTATGGAGATTTGTATCATTTGTAATAACGTTTGATGCGAGCTCTCGCATCGATATGCTAATTTGTTTTTAGTATATTCAATGTCGACTTACGAGTTGAGACTGAGATTTTTTGCTAGACAATAACTTCTTCCAAAGTTCTATCGCATTCAGTGGCGTAACTATACCTCCCCTAGCCAGGGGGCAAGGATCGTAAGGGTCCAGAACCAAACAAATTTAAAACGTGCCAAAAACAAAGAACGTGTTTTAATTGTAATAATTGCATGATGGCTTAAATACTAGCGAATGCACCTTCATTCGAAAAATATCCATATTATGGTTATCGCAACAATTGTTTATTTGCACATTATGAGACCACAAAGTGATGTGCCGCCAGCACAGCGACGCGGCTACGAGGCATCTGGATATAGCTAAAGTTTTTGCGAAACACGTGGACCTAGCCCGGCGTGATGTAATAGGTGTAATTTTCAAACGTGAAGAATAAATTTAAATTTAATATATTTTATGCTACTTTAGATATCATAAACGGTTCAGATCTTGAAGTAATATAAATGAGAAATATAGTTTTCTTAACACTTCTGGTTTTTTTTTTTTTTTTTGAAGAACCAGACCAAATTTTTAAAAAAGTAGACACTCCAATTATTTTCTAAAAATATTTTTTCTGCATTCCTAGGTCTAGAAAATGTTGCTATAGAACACAATTCTTTAATTGTCCTAATCCTAATAGAAAATGAAATAATTGTGTCAAGTTTTTCCAACACTATACATATACCTAACATTAACTGTAAGCGTCGCAAGTAGTAAATTTTTTTTTTCAAAATTAAAGATAATTAAAAACTATCTTAGAAATCATTTCACAAGAAAGATTGCTGTGTTTACTCACTATTGAGAATCATTGAGCAAAAGACATGGATATTTGCCAAGCAATAAATGTATTTTCCCAGCAAAAAGCCAGGAAAAAAATGTTCTAATACAGAATGTAGTACGCTTTTCTTTACTTCGTAACATCGTTATTTGCATAACTTTTTAATTTTTATATACTAGTTACGTATCTGCATACCTTTAAGGCGATATTTACTTTTTTTATGTTATGTTGCTTTAAATTATATATACCGGGTGGTCCATTTATCGTGCCCCCCCCCCCCCAAATTTGGAAGCAGTCAGTTTTATGAAAAAAAGGTTCAAGTAAAAGTTTTACTACAAGAAGTGTCCTATCTGATGGTTAAGCAGTCGTACACCAAGGAGAACGTATGAAGATCATACGAAGGTCAATTTTTTTTTTAAATAGAACATGGCATTTTTTTTCCAAATTCTGCAAAAGGATGTAATTGCGAGTAGAAAAGTACTAAAACTCATGTGGCCTAAAATTAAGATTCAGCGAAATATTCAAGAAAAACACAAAAAAAAATTATAAAAATTTATTAAAAGAATAACATAAATATACACAAAATATCCGATCACCCCCGGGCTACACTAATTTAATTTAATCGGGACAATTGTTTCGGAAACTTCGGACTCATTAAAGTAAATGTTCAAAGTGTTGACCTTCAACCTCGATACACTTTAGAATTCTCCGACTAAACGAATCATGGACGTTTATTAGCACGTCTTCCGTAATTTCTGAGCATGCATTTATTATCCTTTGCTGCATATCTTCCGGTGTTGTTGGGGCAGTACGGTACACTTTCTCTTTCATTGAACCCCGCAGAAAATAATCGAGAGGGGTCAAATCTGGAGAACGAGCAGGCCAAGATGTAGGTCCGCTGCGTTCTATCCAGTGATCGCTGTAATCCCTGTTTAATATTTCTCGAGCCGCGTGTGAATAATGAGCTGGACACCCATCATGTTGGTACCACATTGTGGCTCTCCGCTCTAAGGGTACATCTTCAAGTAGTGTCGGTAACACATTGTGTAGAAAGTCGCTATACTTATTACCATCTAAATTGCCAGTAATAAAGAAAGGTCCAATTATTTTCATACCAATTATCCCACACCAGACGTTGACATTCCATGGATGTTGCCGGTCTACTTGTCGTAACCATTTTGGAGTTTCCGTTGCCCAATAATGCATATTATGCCTATTTATTTGCCCCATGATTCACTTTCACGAATCATGGGGCAAATAAATAGGATTCGTCGGAAAATAGCACATTGAGAAAAAAGTTATTGTCATCGCGAATTTTTTGCTGAGCCCATTCACAAAATTGTGCACGATGATCAAAATCAGTTCCGTGAAGGTCTTGATGCATCGATATGTGGTATGGGTGAAATTTTTTGTGTTTCAGTATTCGACCAATACTAGTTCGTGAGATTCCAGACTGGCCGGCAATTTCTCTAGTACTGACGTGTGAATAATAAGCCACTGCCGCTAGAACAGCAATTTGCACGTTTTCATCGGTAACACCCTTTTTTCTTTTTTTTCTTCTTCACAATACTTCCTGTGGTAGTGAACTGTTGTACAACACGACGAAAGGTCGTACGACTCGGCTGGTGTCAATCAGGGTATCTTACAGCGTACAAACGACACGTTGCGCGAATATTTCTTCCCGCTTCACCATAAATGAAAATCATATCAATTTTTGCACGTGTTGCTGGATCCATTCTTGATATTCAAACACTGGTAGTTTTATCACAACGATACAAGTAACATTAAGTCAGTTACCTAGCTTGTGAGGTATTTATGCAGCTTCAAGGGATTACGAATAGAAAGTTAATTGGCTTTTGCGATGGTATTCACGGATTAAGGGGCAACAAATAACCCATTATTACAACAAGCAACTAATTCATACGACCTATTAATATCCAATTATAATGAACAAACTTATGCGTAGGTAATTACTTTCTAATTACCTACAACCGCTATTTCAAATATGACTTATCTGTTATGTAAATCTGTTATTAATTATTTTGTAATACGTCCACATTATTGCTTTGAAAATACTATGTTTTTCATGTATTGTTTCCAATTTATATTTTGTTTTTCTTGAATATTTCGCTGTATCTTAATTTTAGGCCACATCAAGTTTAGTACTTTTCTACTCGCAATTACATCCTTTTTCAGAATTTGTAAAAAATAATGCCATGTTCTATTCAAAAAAAAACTTGACCTTCGTATGACCTTCATACGTTCTCCTTGGTGTACGACTGCTTAACCATCAGATAGGACACTTCTTGTAGTAAAACTTTTACTTGAAACTTTTTTTCATAAAACTGACTGCTTCCAAAATGGACCACCCGGTATATAGGTATGAGTCAATTCGCATTAGATTTTATATTTTTACTTTCTACAATAAAATATGTGTTTATATTTTAATGTTAATTTTATCACTCGCATCGCAAGAGATCTTTGTTTGAAAACAGTTTGATATTATTATCAGCGACTAAAATACAATCTATACAGACTCGAAAGGATGTTAGAAGAAATTAGTACCAGGACGAAACCTTAAGTACATCATGTTCGAGGGCTAGATAGTGATAGTCTTTAAACAAGTAGATTGAAATAGTTGACATGTTCTACGTGACAAAAGTTTTTAACTAGATCGTATGTGAAATTCAATCAAAAGCTCTAGATAGGAATACCTTACAAGCAAGTCACATGTAGTCAATACAGTATTTATGAAATAGGATGAGAACAAAGTATGCTGACATATGCTTTCTGAAACCGTGTTATAGAAGAAATTCTTTAAAATGTTATGTAATTTATTTTTTAGGTAACATTTCCAGTATTTCAAAACGTGTAATGTAATGATGACATCTAATATATTATAGCAAAAATCTTTAAGTATTTGTCATGTTACTTACGCTGGGAAATACTATGTACTTAAACTAATATATGTCATATTCTTGGTGTCTGTTTAATAAAAACAGCTAATAAATATTATGTGAAGGTAACATTACATTATACCACATAATACGTTCACCAGTAGACATAAATCACTTTATTTTATGCAATTTAAATGACTTAAGCTTAATAATAAGATTGACGTGTGTGAATTATAATAGTATTTAATGAGTAATACATTTGCGCATATATATATATATATATATATATATATATATATATATATATATATATATATATATAACTTACAAAAATTATCCACCGTACTATATTGGTTAATAATAAATTTAAACGGTCAATTAAAAAATTTTTTTCGATCTATGTTTCGCAATCGAGTTTGTTGCTTCTTCAGAAGATTCTACAAAGTTATTGAACAAGAAATTAAAATTAGTATATAAAGCAACAGCAAAATACTCAGAATGTAGAGTTAAAAAATGTAAGTGACGTACACAGACATATGAAAATTGATTAAATTTAAATTTAAAACATTAATGTAACTCTAGGTACATGATCTCACATCAACCTTTAAAAAACATGTATACATAAAAGTTCAAATATACAAAAATATAAAATGAAATATATAGCAAAAAACTAACGTAACAAGAATATCAAAACCACAAACAATACAATAAATTGAACAGTTTGAAGGACCAATTAACAAAAATTTTTAGATGGTCCGCTAACCGCCAAACCAAGTACATTGAAATAAATCAAGTATAAAAGTTAGAATAAAATAGCTCAAAATCCTCAATTTTCTTTATTGTTCAACAGATTTAGATTTCTTTGTTTTTCCAATATTCTTCTTGTTTTCTTTTTTCCTCTAGTCGTCCTTTTTCTGGTGTATCTATCATAATTCTTGCCTTATCTGGTTCCCGTTTACTTTTCGTTCTTCTTTCTATAATTTTTGGGAAAGGCTTTACTATTGCTGGTGTTATTTTTCTATCTTTTAGGATTTTCTTGCCTCTTTAGATGTACAACGACTATTGCTTTCATCGGTTACTTCTTTCGCTTTTACTAGCTCAGTATTTGTTACAAATACTTTTTTCGATCCTCAAATTCTATATTTAAAATTTAGCTTATCTTGCTATTTCCTTGAGATTGGTTGATTGATTCTTCAATCATTGTAAAGTCTTCATCGGAAAAGGCTACTTATTTGAAAGCCAAATTTTCGATTTCTTAATACTACTCTATATTTGTTAGAGAAATATATAAATGTCAGTCTTTTCCTGTTGTAGCATTGATTACCTACTATCATTTTCAATATACATATTTTCTTTAGAATTAATGAATGTCCGATACTTTTGTTGTAATATCAACAGAATTACGCAAATAAATATTTCATTTTGGCAAAGTCAGGTTCTGGATATACGGTGAGATCCAAAAAATGTCCGTACTTGCATTGAGACAAATTAAACGACACTTGTTCACTTGAGATCTATCTGTGACGGTCGGTTTAAAGCTTGCTCTAAATTTAAATCTTGATAGAAACATTTTGGGTCCATATAAAGTTTAAATGTCATTAGTTGTTGGTTATATTCATTTCTTCGACATAACTTGCCAATAATATTCTGTGCCACGCATTATAGTACGTGATAATACGTTTCTAAAATGGAGAAGAATGAGAATTATTGCGTATTTCTCTATAAACGGGGTCCTAATTAAACAATATTGCCCTTAAAATAAGGTAGACATTCATATATCTTCATGAAGAATGAAGTTTTTCTAGTTGATAATAATGTTTCGTAAGTCTTAATTTCAAGCGGAAGTTTATTGAAAACACAAGTACTGCTGTTTTAAAAAGTGTTGTTCTATCTTGGCACTAAATAATATATGTGTCTAGGTATTTTAATATCACGACATCCATGTTATTCTTTTGTAACTTCTTCTTACGTTTATGTACAATAAGACACAGAAGTTTACTCTTTTCACAGAAATTCTTCAAACTACATATTACTTGAAATTAAACAATATACTTTTCTTGGCAAGACACAATTAAATAAATAAAAAAAATTGTTTAACATCCGAAACCTTTCATTTTAAAAGTCTATTTTAAAAATTATAGGGGCAAAACATATATTGCCTAATCTTCTCATGGAATAATCTATTTGTCATATACACAGATTGCAGTCAATGTTTATCTCTAGTATTTGAATTAGACTTGATACATTTATACTATATTATACGAGTGAGAGATATGCATTACAACAAAAACCTAGAAAGAAAATTGCAAACATCGAAATTTATTTGGAAGTGAAAGTGTTAGAATACATCAGGAACATATTGTAAATATATTGGAAAGAAATCAAGTACAATGGTTTAATTATGTGGTAAGAACGGGTGGTGATAAACAGACGAAGAAAGTAATGAAAGCAGCGAAGACAAAGAAAAAAAGAAGAGACGAGAACTTTTTAAGATCTGGAAAGAAAACGTGACATACTTGGGACATGGGCGAGAAGAGATCCTCCTTCTCCCCACACAAATCAATGGAAGAACTGAAAATAAAATCAAGCAACAGGAAGGACTGGAAGAAGCAGATTAGACCAGTACTATTAGTACAACTAGTAGGAAGAAGGTAACTTTTAAATATATTAAACAGAATACAAGCCGTTTCTTCACTATTAATAAATAGTTGATTTACAATTTAATTCTTTATTCTGTATAAAAGGTGATTTTATGACATTCGCTTTATTGTAGATAAACAAATAGCACATTGCAACTTTTGAAATGATCATTTTGTGTATCAATACATTCATTTTATTTAATTACAATAACTTTCAATCACAAACTGGATACAACCTATATACGGTATTACAGTCATTGTACTTTAAACAGGAATAATTTATGTACAGTTCTCGCGTAGTACGAGAAGTCTTTTTAATCTTATATCCGTTGATCCTTTTATTCGATCTGTCAGTTGACCACCTACTTTCACCTTTGTTTACATAGAACGGCCGTCAAATCTATCAAACGTACGAACGACAATGAACACTGTTACCTGTGCGCGTAAATCATGTAGAAATTACATGTGTCACGATTTACTGCTCGTAAATTAAATCAACAGAAGTCGTAAATTGGGGCGGCGTAATCTACATTGGGTGGAAAAAATATAAAGCCAGTTCGTTTTTTGTAACGAATAAGCACAATCTCTACTATTTAGTAACTGTCTGTTTGTCGATACATATTTTATAAAGCAAAAGTAAAGCGTTAGTTGAATATTCCACTTCTTTGGTTTGAGAGAAAATAATTTTCAAATAAATAGATTATTAATTATTTAAGACTCGAATATTGTTTAAGAGAGAATGCTCTCGAGTAAGTAAGTTTATAGATAAAGAAAGTATTTGGAAGGAGAGAGCAATCCCTAAGAAGCTGATTAGCTTTTCTATAAATCTGTAATTTTACCGAGTAAGTGGTTGATGACAACTTATTTTATTAGGAAGCTAGGAAGAATATCAACTCAAATCTATTTTGATTAATTCTTTCTCAAATATCAACTCAAACATATTTTGATTGATTTTTTTCTGTTATACATAACGGAGAGAAGCAAATTATAAAATGAAGTAATTTGTAAAAGCTGACCTTTGAACTTGGGTTCTTGCGAAAGAATTTATAACAGTTTTATACATGTTTTATTTATAACAATAAATCTTTCATGTGAAACCTCTTTGGACTTTAATCAGCTTATCTATATATCCCTAATTTTACTTGAGCACAAAGTAAGTAGGTGTTGACTCAAATCTCGAAAACTATATATAACAAGCTTCTTTTCTTCTTTTGATGGCTTTGCAACTCATTATGGATTTTAGCCTTTTTCAGTAATATCCGTCTGTTCAATGCTATCTGCGCATCTTCTTCTCCAGCTTCTTACCTTCATATCTCGCAGATCCTGTTCAACATTATTTCTCCATCATTTTCTCTGTCTAATCTCTAATCCTTTTTTCAATCAGTTATCGTTCCACTAGCACTTTCTTGGTCATTCTTGTCATCTATGATATGTTTCTCGTATAAAAGCGCATAGTTCGCTGCATTTCTGGTGTTCCTTCCGTAACTTCCTGCAGACTTTATTTCTGACAATACAACATTTTACCTCTGCCTAGGCTGTACATATTAGAACTGCTAATGTACATATTTAAGAATCAAAAACGATTTAGAAAGAATTCCAACATTCATGTTATTACAAATAGCAGGAGGGGCTCGGCTATTTATACTATTAAAGAAATTATTCTATAGAAAAATAATAAAATTATACTTTAGTTATTTTGTAATAATTAAGATAATTTGGTGTGTTGGTGAAGTTCCCTCAAAGGTCCAGGACGTGCGTGGTATTGGTTAATTTAAAATAAATATAGAACAACTTAATACATAAAATAAAACACAGCGGCGTCCTTAAATTTTGTATTTATATTTACATAATAAATTGCAACTCGATATATTTAAATAGAAGAAATTGATGTATGTAAAGTCATTAAATTAGTAATATATACACATGGAGTGGTGAATAAGTAGATTAAAATTAACACAAAAAATACTCTGAAACGAACGTTCAACGGGGTAGTAAATTAAGGGTTAATTAATAGGTATATAAAATAACCTCTGTATCGAAGAATACAGAGCTTACCTTTTGATTTGCGGCGATAGTAGCCACGTGGTCTTCGAAGATATACCCTGGTCAAGTATATGCAGAGCGATGTTTTACCGGAGGAATAAGAAATTAATTAGTTTACATTAATTTGGATTCACTTAAAAGAGTAATGTATAGAACAATACAATTACCTTAGAAGCGAAAGAACACCTGGTCGGCGTGATAGCGTCATGACTTGGACAGTACACGAGTAGTTGTTTTTTTTACGAAGGTTCGAAAGCGAAGAAGGAACTGTTAGTTTTCGTCAATAGAAAATGTCTAGAAACGCTTGGTTTTATGATGTATCGAAGAGGGGGTCGATATCTCGAATAATAGTTAATTA
The DNA here is from genome assembly GCA_935421215.2 of Melolontha melolontha. NCBI lineage: Eukaryota > Metazoa > Arthropoda > Insecta > Coleoptera > Scarabaeidae > Melolontha > Melolontha melolontha. Next base: position 92,998,749 of record OW285239.1, read on the forward strand.
AACGCGCGGCCTGAAGACTTGGTCTGTCGATGTCAGAAATATTCTTAAAATAACCCTTGTGACATAAGTTTCCTAACGATATCAAACACGACACATAAAAGAAGATGTAAATAATATTAAATTAAAACAATTTAAGAAATAGAATGTTCTAGAGAAATTCGATATTCTAAATTCAACATTTCGGTTATCGGTTGACGGTTCAGGTAGAAAAGGGTCGTCGGTCAAGATAAGAAGGTGACAAAAGAAATAGAAATACTTTCTCTTTGTAACGAAAATGAAAGTTTGTACAAATGAAGAAAAATGTCTTAAGTTTAAATATAATTAATATGAGATATTTAAAAACGAATATATATGTGTATTTAAATAAATTAATTAGACTTCTATACGCTATGTGTAACAATGTATATAACGTCATACAGAGAAATAATTTCAGGTTGCCATACAATAAATTAAACATAACGAAAAGGTCCCCAGTCACAATGGGCCTAAATATTTTTAATCAACTCCCTGAAAACTTTCAGACTCTCACCAGTGCCAGCGAGTTTAAGTGGAAATTACAGGATTTACTATTTCTTAATTGCATATATTAAGTTCATATATTAAGTCCAAATTTTCGAATATTTCCAAAACAAATAAATTGAAATATTAAGTTCAAATCTTCTATCTCCCAACATAATTTCTTACAAGTATATTGACAAAAATATAATTGTATAGAGAACAAAATATTTGTAGTAAAACGATTGTAGAAATATACACTATATTTTGTAGTTTGGTATTGTAGTAGATTTACAAGCCTCTACTATGAACATAACGCCAAACAATTGTAAATAAATGACTAGTCGAATAGAGAAATTTGTGAATATAATGTTCGACCATCCTAAAAGTAACGTAAATCATTATTTATTGTATAAAGAACAATTTGCATTCGAATTTTATCGAAGGGGATTATTATCGAAACAGTTATTATAAATACCTAATACGATGCTGTGATAACAAAATTATTCATTTTTGGTTATTATACATAGTATTATTTTATATTCAAATAATGGAGCGCCGATTAGTAAATAAGGGGCGATATGGATATAACAATAATATGCAAATGACAGTAGAAAATACGGCAGTGTACTCAAGGTAACAGTATTGCGATTGACATAGCCGAACAGACATATATACTGCATATATTAAGTTCATATATTAAGTCCAAATTTTCGAATATTTCCAAAACAAATAAATTGAAATATTAAGTTCAAATCTTCTATCTCCCAACATAATTTCTTACAAGTATATTGACAAAAATATAATTGTATAGAGAACAAAATATTTGTAGTAAAACGATTGTAGAAATATACACTATATTTTGTAGTTTGGTATTGTAGTAGATTTTACAAGCCTCTACTATGAACATAACGCCAAACAATTGTAAATAAATTACTAGTCGAATAGAGAAATTTGTGAATATAATGTTCGACCATCCTAAAAGTAACGTAAATCATTATTTATTGTATAAAGAACAATTTGCATTCGAATTTTATCGAAGGGGATTATTATCGAAACAGTTATTATAAATACCTAATACGATGCTGTAATAACAAAATTATTCATTTTTGGTTATTATACATAGTATTATTTTATATTCAAATAATGGAGCGCCGATTAGTAAATAAGGGGCGATATGGATATAACAATAATATGCAAATGACAGTAGATAATACGGCAGTGTACTCAAGGTAACAGTATTGCGATTGACATAGCCGAACAGACATATGTACTGCATATATTAAGTTCATATATTAAGTCCAAATTTTCGAATATTTCCAAAACAAATAAATTGAAATATTAAGTTCAAATCTTCTATCTCCCAACATAATTTCTTACAAGTATATTGACAAAAATATAATTGTATAGAGAACAAAATATTTGTAGTAAAACGATTGTAGAAATATACACTATATTTTGTAGTTTGGTATTGTAGTAGATTTTACAAGCCTCTACTATGAACATAACGCCAAACAATTGTAAATAAATTACTAGTCGAATAGAGAAATTTGTGAATATAATGTTCGACCATCCTAAAAGTAACGTAAATCATTATTTATTGTATAAAGAACAATTTGCATTCGAATTTTATCGAAGGGGATTATTATCGAAACAGTTATTATAAATACCTAATACGATGCTGTAATAACAAAATTATTCATTTTTGGTTATTATACATAGTATTATTTTATATTCAAATAATGGAGCGCCGATTAGTAAATAAGGGGCGATATGGATATAACAATAATATGCAAATGACAGTTGATAATTGCTTAATAATAATAATAATTGCTTAATAAAAAAATTATACTACGACGCGATGCGTTTGCCCCATCGATGCCGAAAGGTAAAAGAGGCAAAACTGAATAAAGAAAAAACGAAATATTATAATACCACTTACCACAACCACAATAAAGTCGTATTTTTGATTATACCTCGCAATTGTAATAACTTATAATATTTATTTTTCTCAGTGTTCGATCTACAGTAATAAATTTGAATATCAAATATCACTATACAACTTCTTAACCAAAATCTTCATATTCCAAGCCAGGTCGATATAATTTACACAGTTTTAGCAATTATTACAAAGAATTCAGTGTAGGACTCCTGAAACTTATTTGGAATGGAGCAGATTATGTACTTTGTATTCCAGCTTTGAAATTTTTCAATATCTTGCTTTAATTTATTCTGAGGATGTTTTGTTTAAAGGAGTAGAACTAATTCCTGAGAAGATCTGAGAATAATATAATGGTTTTCAATAAATAATCTTAAACTAAATATATAATAAATAGAGAACGGACACGCTTACCACTCAGTGCAGTACTGGCGAAAGGCTGTATTTCTAAAATATTTAATTTTATTTATATAATTGGAAAACGAACGGGTGGTGATCTATAAAATTACGAAATACATATTTATTTGTTGAAAAGTTGTATTTATAAAGTTTTTAATTTTATTTATATAATTGGAAAACGAACGGGTGGTGATCTATAAAATTACGAAATACATATGTATTTGTTGAAAAATTGTATTTTTAAAGTTTTTAATTTTATTTCTATAATTGGAACATTTTTATTTGTTCATTTTGTCATTCAAGTTGAGTAAAGGAGTATTAATATTGACTAGCAATAGTTTCTCAAGGTTTTCTTCTGTCAATTTTGTTCTATTTGAATTAAGTACATCCTTATAAATAGAAAACGTCCTTTCTACATCGCAACTGGTTATAGGTGCATACTGGAAATATTCTTTTATTTCTTCATATTTAGCCGTTAGATTTTGTGGAATTGTCTCCATACATAATTGTTACAATGTAATTAAATCTGGATTTCTATTAAGAATTGCTTCAAACTTTTGCCGAAGGCCACATCCGAAGTCACTTGGAATACTTTTCAAATTATTAACAGCCACATCTAATGTGGTTAATCTGTAATTTAATTTGAGATTTCGATTTTCAAAATAAGTGATTAGTTTTGGCAATTTTCCAAAGTGTTCGTGAAGAAAGTACAACTGATTTTTTAAATTTGGGATTTGTGTGAGCTCCTTGCACTCACCAATACTTCTAGCATCCTCCTTTAGCAGTGTTACGAAATGTTTTAGACTATCGAAATTCTCAGCATAATAACTAGTAGCTTCCAGTCATGTTCCCCATCTAGTTATTACTGGAGTGGGAGGCAGTGACAGAGATGGAAATTTTTCCCTGAAAAGAGCTACTCTCAATGGTGCTTTTCTGAAAACTTTTTTAAAAGCTGATACAAGTCATCAACTTCCGGAAAAGTGTCTCTGATATATTCACAGATTCTGTGGAGAGCATGTGCTACACAAGTAATATGCAGCATATTAGGATATGTTTTCTTCAATAGTCTACCTGTTTTTAACATATACGCAGCACTATCACTGACAAATAAGTTTTTTTTCTTTGTACGTGGCGTCCGAATGAAGCATTTTTTGCATATTCTCCTTAATGGTTTCAGCAACTGTTTCCGCATCAACTCTATTTATAACACTTGTTGCTATTACATATGAGTTATAGGGAATAGTTGGATGTAGTACACCAGCTACAACATTTACCACACAGCGTCCTAACATATCCCCCGTTTCGTCGGCGCTTATCCATATGTATTGATTTAAAAGATGGCTTCTAATGCGTTCTACTGTTGTCGTATAGCACCTAGAAACATAATATTTGCGTAAAGTTGATTCATCAGGAACATTTCGACCAGTATATTTTTTCAGAAATATTTTTAAAGTGGGATTGCTAAGTTTATTTAATGGAATATTAGCCGCCATAAAAGTTTTACTGAGTTCAGATGTGTTTGCGATCCTAAGTGACGAATTTTTGACGATATTTTACGGATTTTGTAATAAATTTCGGAATCACTGACAATGGACATACAATCAGTATGACCGTCAATCCAACTCGCCATTGTTTTACAATGCCGTTCTCGACATTCTTCCATATCATGTCTGAAAAAGTAACTTGAACAATGCTCTAGATCTAAATAAATGAAAACTAAAAATGTTTGCGTAAGTTATTGAAACTGAACGAAATTCAATGCACACTTACGTCGAAATAATATGGGAGAAGTAGATTCAATCAAACGATATTAAACAGGATCTATCACAAAAATTACGATGTAAATAACAGTTAGAACTACGAAAACAAGAAACTAACTCACAGAACTTTATTTATCTTACGAAATATAAACTAATAAATAAAATATATTATAAAAACCCCGCTTCTATCTACGCTCATGAAAACACTTTAAAAAACACTATATTCTTCGAATACAATAGCTGGCTTGTCCATTGTTATCGCTGCCAGACCAGGTGTCCGAGTAAGTCAAACAAATACTTCATTGAATTACGCCGGGATGTACTGTGCGACGTTATACACAATTCCAATTGCCGATTGCGTTTTATGGAAATTGCGTCCGTTCTCTAATAATAAAAGAAAAATAAAATTATTGTATCCTCATGCTCAAGTCTTTTGTCATTAATGAATAATAACGTTTTTATTATTCATCTCTTGTGCGTTACAAATATATTTTCTATATGACAGAAATTAAAATTAGCCTTAAGGTGTAGCTATTTAAAATGTCCTTAAAATAAATTACGATAAACGATTAAAACGATCGCCTGGCTCAAGTTTTTGGGGATTTCTTTTAAAATTGTAGTTCTATTCCGAGTGCCGATTGTAAACATGTGTTTCACATTGAAGAGTTCACCTGTTTACCATAATTCAGATACATAGAGCACTCCTACACGTGCCGGTACGTGGTCTCATTTATTCTAGATGCATACGATCAGACGACACTTATGCATGTGTATGTTGTGTGATACCCTGAGATCGCTCATTGTTTTGCATTTTTACCCGTTTAAGTGTGTTATGTACTTGTTGTGGTGTCGCAACTGCATCCTAATTAATTTTGAGAAAGGATGAATACGTTGACACTGGCACATTTACCCATAAGTATTCTCGATGTCTTAATCGAACGTGCTGCAGATTTAGAAGATTAACCGAAAGGTTTTATTTTGGAGTTCTTGTTTTTTAAATTCCATTTTATTATTTTCGCTTTAACTGGTTTTGATTATGTACTTACGACTCTTCTTGTTTAATGATCTATTTGACATTTGACATATCACCATTAATAAAAATAAAAATAAAAGTAAATACCCTGTTTTATTATATTCAATTATTTGCAATCAAGTTTCAACATTTTAATTAATTAATAGATAAAATTTATTGTTGTTTATTATTTTCATAATAATTTATGTAAAATACGATTGTACAAAATCATTTTACAACATGCGAAACATGATACAAAGGGCTTGCCATCACAGACGGTTTGTTTATAAATGAAGATTTCTTTCAGGTGGCCGTATTGTTGAATTTGGTTTTTACATTTAACCATAGAACGATACACGCTTCAAAAACGTTTACGAATTATTTAGATGTTTTATTAAAATTCACGTCTAGTCACCGCCACCTTACCTGCATTAATTCCATTTTCTGTCATAATCGTCCCAAGTCAACTAACAATTAAACGTCTTGCAAAAGTTATAATCAGCATATTCACTTCGTAACGCCCCCGTGCCAATGAGACAAAGAAGTGGAAGGAGCGAAGAGAATATTGCAGCTATACATCAGAGTGTTCGTGAACATCCAAATTTGTAAATTCTTCATCTATTTCAGACGTTGGGCAGTTCCATGTATTTACAAGAATGCTTTAACGTAAGAACTCAAACCAAACTATTAATTGTTGTGTCGCAGATTCAGTATTGGGTTTTGAAAAACCTGAATTTGATTCAGAATTTCAATAGAAAATCATCTTCAGCGATTAAAAGCACTTCTGGATTCATTGTTTTGTGAATAAATAGAACTGCGTATTTGGTCCGATAATCCAGAAAGTATTATATGAAGAAGCGTTGCATCTACTTAAACTGGCTGTCTAATGTGCATTTAAAACTATGGGAGTCGTTGTTACGTTTAAAAATATCATTTTTAAATAATAATGGTAAGTTTTGCATCGTATTGTACTCATCTTTTTCTTTCGAGGCCCGGCATGCGTGGGAATGTTGTATAAAAGTATAAAAAAAAGTTTATTTTCTTTTTCCTTTACATCCATAACATATCAAATAGGACGTACGTCTTGTGTATTTCTGCTTTTTGGTTATTGTTTGGAGTATCGCAAGTTTTGGATTATATACCGAAAGAGGTGGATATTGTGGTCTACACACTTTTGTTAATTAACACCAATATATAATTGGATTTTTGCCGCTGTGTATGCTGATATTTATTTATTGTACCCTTGAGCAACTAAGGCCTCTTATTACTAGAGCTGAGGATGTTTGCGGTATAACCATGGTTATATCATGTAACCATAGTAAATTACTATGGTTACATGATATAACCATGGTTATACCGCAAACATCCTCAGCTCTACTTATTACTGACTTTTGGCATTGGCTTTGTTTACCGGTTTCTATCATTAGCTGCCGTCATTAGTTTCCAATTACTGTAATACACATTGAAACGAGAATACCGTTTCGAACGAATAAATTACCCAACGTAATATCGAAAGGAAGCGGAAGAGACGCCGCTGAAGTGGAGTTGGCATCGACCTACACTTACAATCCGAGAGTTAAGTTCTCGTTTGTTTACATTGTTCAATTAATAGATAATGCTGAAATTTTTATTTATGACATGTATATTCGTAATATCATATTTAACGTCAAAATTATTCATTTGTTGAATTTGTTCTAGTTATTTATAATCTTCACGAACGTTTAATAATGTTTTATTGTTTACAACTATTTTACAGTCACTAGTTTGTATTGAGTCTTTGTGTTATGTTTTTTCGTTGTATAAATATTTAACGTCGCGTTTTATTTAGTAGTACTTTTCGAACATGAGATTGGAACGCATACGCGAGATCTCTAGTATACGTACATTTCTTTGTTATCATATTATACACAGTCTGGTTAGATACCAGCACGCTAAAAGTTTTGGTACATTTCCATTTTGAATTTTTATGTATAAATTATCATTAATTCAATTAGCGTATTCATTTACTGTTGCAATAATTAATATATATATATATATATATATATATATATATATATATATATATATATATATACAGGGCTTTATACTTTAACACATATATTTTTGCTAGTTCGCATTCTTCTGTTATACGACTAGCGTTCACAATAAATCTTATTATTTCTTAGTTGGTGTTGTGTTTCTTTTTATTTTGTATTGCAGTATAGCTACCTGTTTCCGTTTTCACTGAGCTGTGTCCGTGGTACAGGTCGGCTGACTTGTATGTTCAACAGCAACCCGCCCACGAAAGATAAATCGGAGAAAGGTTATTGAATTTAGAAAATTTAGAGAGACCAGTTTTTGATTGTTTTGTTGCTTGTCCGAAGTAGGTAGCAATGCCGGTAACCCTGTTTCTGTGATTGGAACTCGCAATTGCTCAATGTTGACTAAACCCGAACTGGATGCGATAGACTTGGGCAACAATTGGTTTCAACAAGACAGGTGCAACTTGCTACACTCACAATCATACAATTGCCTTATTGAAAGAGAAATTTGGTGAGCCGATTATTTCCATAAATGGACCAGTCAATTATCCTCCTCGTTTATGCGATTCAACAGCTGTAGACTTCTTTCTGTTTAAATTATTAATTTATATTATTAATTTATGTCAAACGAGCAACATTACATAACTTACAGACCAACATCAAACGTGTCATTGTCGATATTCAACCCAATTTTCGTGAAAAACTCATGGAAAATTGGGTTCAACGGACTCATTCCAGTCAGTGTTTGCTTGGATTACATTTAAATGATGTGTTTCATTAAAAATGGTTTTAATTGTACTTTATACGGTACTGAAAATTAGTACCAACTAGTTTTGTTTTTTTTTTAACTTTGGACGAGAAAATGAAACTACGGGAATCATAAAGATCAGAAATAGAACAGGAACTCTAAAAAACTTGGGATAATGAAACAAGAAGTTGTACATTACAAAAGAAATGAACTCTCAGCGGGACAAAATGAAAGAGATTTTTCACGACATAGATTAAAACACTTGACATCTAATAATAAATAGCGTTGCGTTAATTCGCAATTTTTCCTTTACTGTAATTTAAATATGAAATTTATCATCTTAAGAAATATGGATTATTTTACATAAAGAAGGCGTACATACGAAACTAATCTTAGAGTATTATAATTATATTAGTAAAGAAAATATGTATATTATTTTTCATAATTTTTTATGTATTTGTATCGTGATTATGAAAAGCACACTACAAGAACTTTGAATGTAATTGTAACGAAAAGATCAGAAAAAAAGCACGAAAGAGGCTTATACAAAAACGAAGGAAAAATGTATTGTGTGAACAAATTAAGAGTTTTAACTTAAAAATAACGAATGAACGAGGGGTTAAAAACGGATTTAATAATAATAATAATAGTAATAATAATAATCGTTCGTGCCTTAGTATCTCCCAACAGATTAATGCCAATTACAAGAGGCATTGGCAGGCCATTAGCTGTTATTACATTACCCCGTGGACCGACGTAGCATGTAGAGTGAAGATATTTGGCTGTCGGAATCCACTTTAAATAAAAAAGGAAAGTCAAGAAAGCTTCCTCGATCACCAAGTTGCAGGCGCGATCTCGCACCACTAGCACAATGAGTATTGTTGGAAATATAAGCGGAAAATCAATACTTAGAAGCACTTAACCGATTTTTAAAGAAGAAAAATATTTCTAGGGGACTAAGCATGAAATTGTAAACAACAGTGTTAGGACCTATAGTCCATATACGTTCAAAACATAAGCATTAAATAAAAAGAAATAAACGAAAATGGAAGCGTGGTAAGAAAAGATACATTTGGAGGAAATGAAATTGAGGACGGGTGGACGAGAAGAAATACTTATGAACTGAGATAATTTTACAATGTAAAAAATATAATAGGGATTATAACAATGCAAATGCTGCGACATTTGGGTCACACAGAAAAATTGTTTGAAACAAGGATATCCAAGCTACTAATGATAAATATAATAGCTATAAAGAAGAGGAGAGCAAGACCAGAGACAAGGTGAAAACCTCATGAGAATTACCACATGGAAACAGAGGGTTAGAAGTTGGAAACTATATAGCGAAATAATCAATCAAGCCATGGGCCAGCTAAGATTCGGATCTTTATTAAATGGTATTATTTATTTATCTATTTAGCATATAACTACATCGCAATATTAACGAATGAACACAAACAATGGAATCTGTAACTAATTACAAACAAATATCTAAGTTCTGGATATATTCAATGGCCTTGTCTGTTGCCACCAGGAACTCTTTAGTATCACCTGTGAATGCTCGTAGTGACCATGCCTGTATGATATGTTGTTTGCTCTGCTGTTCAGAAGCACAATCACAACTAGGCGAGGACTGCATACCCCATTCAAACAAAGATTCTGCACTTCTACCAAAATTTGTCCTAATTCTGTTCAGAGTGGACCAAATTTTAAGGCGTCCTTCAAAACCTGATGGAGTATATCATAAGCAGAGCATCTTGGATTGCTCTAGAGTAGCATTGGTCTTCTATATTTCTGACCAACGAACTTGCACATTAAATTCATTATCATACATGATCCGAGCTGTTTGTAGTGGAGGGTGTCGAGGGCAAAGCCTGTTTCTTTTGATTATAGGAATGTCTTCGTAAACAGAAAGCTCAGGATTTGCAGTTATTTTGTAAACTCTCGTATGAGAGCGGATTTCCTCCGCAGAGGAGAAGGTTAAATATGGTTAAGGTTGGGTAACAATCCTTAGCCATATTGGTGTGTTGCTGTGTGCGTTCCTGCGTGTGAGCACTGCTAGTCCTCACTGCAGCACAGTACTCTGCCACAGGATATACTAGCCCAAGAGCCAGAGATTCCCAGTATTGAAGCTGACGAACCACATGTTGTCCCACAAAGTTTTTGAATGATATTATTCCTCGTTATGATCTTGGCAGCTGTTCTAGATAAATGCTCTTTGAAGCTCAGTGTTATATCCAACAAGATTCCAAGATATTTAGGGTATTTATTACATGACAGCACCCTGCCTTCAAAATAGACATTGATTTCCTTGGTCGCCAGTTTGTTGTTGAAGTGGAGCGTAGTTACTTCCCTCTTAGCTGTACTGGGGATCAGCTTGCATGTACGGAAGAATGCGCCAATGGTATGTAAGTCTCTGTTCAAGATGGTTTTGATAATTTCGAGATCTTTGTGGCTCACAGCTAGTGCCCAGTTGTCAGCGTATCCAAACTTTCTTGACAAAGTATCAGGCATGTACAGATTGAAAAAAAGAGCTGCCAAGACAGACCCCTGCGGTAAACCATTATTAAGATTCTTTTGATGGCTCATCCCACTGCCCATAATTACTTGGATGGTTCTGTTACTAAGCATAACATTGATAATATTACCAATTTTCAAACACGAAATAACTCGTTTATATATTACAACATGTCTTCACACAGTATCAAAGGCCGCTCTTAGATCAATAAATACAGCTGAAGTCTTCTGTTGTTTTTAAAAACTAGTTTCTATAAACATTGTCAAGGCACGGACCTGGTTTGCACAACTACGATTTAGCCGAAGACCTGCCTGCTTAAAAGGAATATTTTCGTAAAATTTGTGGCTGATTCTATATAACCTCTCGAAGAGCTTATATAGCATGTTAAGCATAGCAATAAGCTTATCAGGTTTCAAAAGCGCTATAATTTTAGCTCGTTTCATTTCATTTGAAATATTACCTGTCTGAAGAATATCTGTGAAGAAAACGGATAGCCATATTTTTTATTAATATTTTTACATATTTCCCACAGTGCTTAAGAAATTCTGAATGAATGCCATCAAAACCTTCCCTGCTTTCATCTGTTTCAGTGCCGTCGTTACTTCCTCGTTGGTAAACGACGAAGAATATTCCCTTTAAGATTTGACAAATCAATTTGAGCCCAGTTAAATTTTTTTCGGACTTTAATAGTGTGAGCTCGGATTTGGGAGGCTCTAGATCAGAGGCTCCCAATTTTTTTTTTCTCATAGACCACTTTGAAAGTTTTGCTGGTTCCGGTGGACCCCCTGCCCCCCTACCATATTCCTAAAACTCGACAAAAAATGTGAAGATTAGATCTAACTATGAAAATTTGTGTTGCGGCTGAGTTATTGGTTAATTAATTAATTGATTGTGCTGTGAGTGGATGTCAAAAAAGTAAAGTTAGCCAATCAAAAAAGTGATTCCATCCAACTTTACTCCTTTGACATCTACTCACAGCACAAGAAACCAATCAATTCTCACATATTTTATTTAGAAAACTCCCCATTCGGAGTGGTAAAAATAAAAAGAAAATAGTATATTTCCTTGTGTTGTATTTATTCAAATATGTAATTATTACACTGTTAATTATTATTGTTAACATATTACATTGTAATATGATAACAGTCGTAATATAATTCAAATTAAATATTAATAACGTAACGTAACTTCTACAATGACAATCACAAAATAGTCATAATTTTAGTGGGAGGGATGTACTTGATGGATTGACAGCAAATTATCAATATTTGGCTTCAGTTTTGTTAGGAATAACCGCAAATCTCCCTGTTCTGTGATATTCAATCTTCTCCTTTTTTTTGTTAAAAGGTTTGTAACGACACTAAAATTTTTCTCGACAAGATATGACGAGGGAAACGCCATCAAAAGCTTTCTCGCAATTCCCCACAGTCCAGGATATTTTTCGGGTATTTCTGCCTGCAGCCAAAATGTTTGATACCCTCTATTAAATATCACCTTCAGTTCCTCATTAGTGCTAAGGTCGAGTAGCTCCTCTTATAATATCACATTCTCCACTTCCGTTTCATCAAGTGGATTTATAATCCATGGTGGTATTTCCATTGTCAGAATATTTTCAAATCTGATTTTAAAGTCATCATGCAGGGCAATTAAATGTTGAACGTATGTGTGAATATCCTCATCAAGGCATTCCTGTGACAAGTTTGAAAACTGGGAAAATTCGCGCCGACTAATATTTTGCTTCATAAATTTCAATTTTCCAAGAAAAGCTGAAATTACACCCTTTGTTTTTATTAAATTGAGGCTGTCACCTTGTAATTGTAAGTTAATGTCATTAAATTTTTTGAACAAATCTGTCAAATACGCGATGTCTGCTTTCAAATTGATCAGGTTTTCTTTTAAATCTGGATCTTTACTTTCCAGAAACTCTAAAACTGATTCAAAAAGTGAGAAAAATCTTGTTAAACATGCACCTTTCGACAACCAGCGTACTTCAGTATGTAAGAGCAATCGTTTGAAGTCTTCATCATTTTCATCGCACAATTGTGCAAATAAACGCGTATTCAATGCATTGCTTCTTATTTTGTTAACTGCATTAAACACAAATTGAAGCGATTGGTGCAATTTAGCCCTCAAATTTTTCGCTACTAGGTGTTGTCGGTGGATGACACAGTGAATTGCAGTTACCTCTGGTATAATTCTTTTAAGATGGCTTATAAACCCACGACATCGCCCGGCCATGGCAGGAGCTCCATCTGTTGCCACCGAAATAACGTTTGTGAATGGAATCGACTTTTCCTTAAAAAAATCACTCAGGACATTAAATATTGATTCACCTTTAGTGTCCGTCTCCAAAGTTTTCGCGAATAGTAGCTCTTCATGAATTTCTTCGTCCATAACAAATCGAACATATGCCAATAATAATGCTTCATTACCAGGTAAAGTTGACTCGTCCAGTTGAATAGAAAAATGAGTTGTTCGTCAATTAACAATATAAAATATTATTAAAAATTGGGCGTGTCAAAGGTTTCCATCCGCCGGCTACAACCGCAACTCGCAGAAATTTATATTAAAGCGCCTTCACTGTATATCGGAGATAACCGAAACGTATATAACAAAGTAATTCAGATGGAAACCTCCGGCTAGGTTACTCACTTGTTATGAAGACAGTGATGGTTGTTTTGGAGTTTGGGAAGTTGACATTAGTCAATGAGCAGCACTGAATGTTCTAAGCTCTGTCTCAATCACATTTGTGATATGATAGAGAAGCGTATCTGGGGAGATACTTTCGCACAAATATGAACTTGTATTGTGTTTTCCACGCCAGATTTTAATAATATTTTATATCATTAGAAATGTTTTTGTTTTATACAAATTTGGTGAGGTTTTACATACTCAAGTATGTTTTAAATGTATTTTAGTTTATTTTTATTTTAGCCTTTGTAATCCTAGCCCAAATAGACATAACAGCGAAATGTCTAAGACTATCGCAAGGCATTATGTAAGAACCATTGCATATGAGTCCGTAGTAGTACCTTAGCCGTTGTATGTAGTGTTATCTTATTTCCTTGTCAATTCCTTTCCTCCAAGTTCTTCTGGGTCTCTCTCTCCTGGGCTTTCCTTGTGGGGGTCCTTTCCATCACTAGCTTGGGTAGTGATTCATCTGTCGTCCGTTGCACATGTCCATACCATTCAAGTTATTTCATTTTGATGTCGTCTACTATAGTATGCTTTACTCCCATAATTTCTGTAATCCTCTCATTTCGTACTCTGTCCGTTTTAGATCTACCTGCAGCTCTGCTCTAGAAGTCTATTTCTGTTACCAACAAAGCTGTTTTATCTTTAAGTGGCCAGACTTCAGAGCTATAAGTTGATATGGTTCTAACAATTGTGTTGTATAATAGGATCTTATATTTTTTGGATATCTTTTCATCCCAGAAAATTCTATTTAATGTTATGGCTTTTCTGGCCTTAGTGTTCTTACATCGTATGGCCTTATCTAAGGTACCGTCCTGTGATACATGTAGTCCCAGATGTAAGTGTCGCAATCTTTGGTTTTGTGTCCATCATTTAAAGTAAGTTCCCTATGTACACCACCTATGCACACATGTTTTTTCTGTGTTCAGCTCTAGGCCCCATTTGTGATATTCTTCAAGCAATTTCCGCGTCATATATTCTATATCGTGTTTATTATAATAATAAGTAGTGTGCACGCGTTACGCTTCTAGCCGATGCACCTTGTCGAGAGGAAGAAAAAAGTCACATAAAGCTGTGGTAAGGGACGAGTGAGTAATACAGGAAAAACTCTTAAATGTTGTAGTGGGCATAACGTTGTTACGAATCATAAACAAACTAAATACACAGATAACGTAATCCTTCTTTTTAAAGAAATCCCTACCAAAGAGCGGAAATATTTTGATAGAATTTAATATAGATGTCAACATTATTCCAATAATTTGTCTTTTATGTGAAAATATCTGCTCAATGGAGAAGTAGAAGGCATAAATTCTTTCTGTCAAGAAAACAACATAACAAATAGCTTACATCGCACGGGAGCAATAACTTGTTTATAGACGAGCCCACATTTAAAATTTAAAGCATAGGTTTATTTGAGATCGTTCAGTTATTCATCACATTATCAAAAATTTTGCTAAATTACATGTTGGAGTTGGTTTAATGTTCAAGATTAGTTCGTTTTTACAATACATGAAATGCAACGCATTCTTAAAATTTGTGAAAAGTGCTTGATACCGCTGACTAATAAGTAAAGATCGACAGTTAGGTAGGCAAACAGCGGCGTCAGTGCGTTGGGTTTACTGAAATAAAAGTGCACGTTATTTAGAAAAATGCTTTCAGTTCGAATTACACCTATGCGTATTCGTAAAAACATCTATAAACAACGTCACACTATGATAGCTGTTCACGTATTCATGTGTTACAAGTACATAGCACACGAAGCGCTAGTAAAGTGGATCTCCCGGACATATCACTGGTCCACGCCTCTATGAGCTGGCCGGTTTTTACTAATAAGTAATCTGGCGATAATAATGAGAAATGAGTCTCTCAATAAAACAAGGATCTCAAATAGTAATGCAAGGAGTGGAAAACACTGTTTGTTTTGTTCATAAAATGAATTTGCCGTCTATTCTAGCAAAAGCTTTAAGTATTTTTTACGGTGATGGCGACCGAGAGTCGCTGAGTGATGATTACCCGTTTTTTACTACGGTTATTCATTGTGTAAGGAGTACCAATGAGGAAATTTCGGTTTGGAGGATGCTTCAAGGACAAAACAGTTCGCTTCGTCTGTTACTGAGTAGATCATTGATCCTGTCAGGAAGATACTCGTTCGAGAAAAATGATGGGGCTCACACCCACCGGTAATTCGTACTATTCTGCACAAGCATCTGCGAGTGATGAAGTTTTGTTTCCTTTGAATACCTCAAGCCTTAACCAATGAACCGACGGCATGATGCCCGTCATGGTGCTGCGAGATGCTCGAAAAGTTTAACTCGTTGTCTTAACTACATGTGGCCATCTTTTTTTACCATGAGATGAGTTGTATTGTTGGAAACAAATAATTAGTCGCCGGAAAGTAGTATACCAAATATTTGCTGATGGTTAAAATTTAATAAAGATGAAGATCTCGAAATATCAAATCTGATCTCGGTCCATGCGACCTTTTGTTGTTTCCCCATGTGGAGAACAGACTGAATGGGAGGGAGTTTTACAATGATGACAATCTTTTTAGGACAGATATGAAGAGTGTGTCCAGCTTTCAGAAAAAACGTGGAATAGTTGATGATGGGATTCGAAGTGCATAGAATGTAGTGGAAATTGTTTCGAGAGATTGTGTAAATTAAAGTTCTATTGCGAAACTTTTGTAGTTCCCTTTATACGAGTACATTACATTCTTATATAAACTTTTCTCTTTTGTTCTATCAAAAATTTATATTAGTGTTTGTTTGCCCTTTGAATTATTCATGCGGTTACTTATTCGTTACTGCAAGAACTTAACAATAGCTATAATTAATATAGGCAACTATTTTGATGTTTTTTTTTATTTTCCTATATCTAAAATGATTTTTACAAATTCTTTATTTCTTTTAGCCAAATTAAAGAATCAATCGATAACCGTATATCTTCCATGTTCATTATAAAATTGTTTTCATAATCAATAGGTTATTTGGCCATTAATAATAATTATACATAGCATTCTAAATAACCACATATAAGCTACTTATTACTATCTACATATAATCACCATTAATTTTCACCAAACCTAAAATGTCGACAACATAGAAGAATGTGCGGCAAATGTTTCCACATTATTTACATACTGATACTAGTAATTTATAGGATTCTATGACAAGCAAACCTGCTCTACCGGGTGGGTACATATAATATAAACGTCACTAAAGTCGCTTATTTTGAATAAGTTGTTAGATGTATATTCATTAGCTTCTTTGTTAGACGTATAATTAATGAACTTGGGTATATAATTTTATATTACCGCCTAAAATGGTTTTTACATATTTTATAGTGTAACGGCGAAATTTCCGCAGTCGCAGTAGTTTACGATACATTATTAAACGACCAATGTTACAGTAAAATATTATGTTTACGAGAAAAACTTTTTTAAATAGTATTTTATAGAAAGAATATACAGTGATGGGCAAATGCGTAGAACCATGTAGATATCTGCTAAATTAAAAAAAGATATTGTAATGAAATTTCAAACACGAAAATCAAGAATAGAGAGCCATCATTTTTGTTTTTTAAATATACAGAGTGTTCAAAAAATGTAACGTACTAAAGTTATACTTTTTAAGATGAAGTTAAGTATTTTTTTACATTTTGCGATTCTTCTCGATAACACGATTTCAAAAAACTATGGAGTCTAAAGTCTTTAGCATGAGATTTATATTTCTTCCCGTACTTTCAAAATCATAAGTATTTCTTTATACTTAGGTACGATCGTTTAAATAAAAACCTTTACAATTCGAGATAGAAAATAGTTTCTTAAATTCTAAATTTGTCATAAACAATTCAAAAGTTGGTACTGTGTGAAAACAAAAGTGACAAGGCATAGTAATTAGAAGGTTATGTAATTTTTACAAAATTTCAGATTTCTATAGATTTTTATAATTAAGTTCTTAATGACATGAAAATACCTATTTTATAAAATTTAGTTACAAGAATCACAATTATTATTTTTGCATATAGGTTTTCGTAACCGAAATTTTAAAATCTACATGTTGTATTTGTTCATCTTTAATACCATGTTTTAAATGTTTCGCAACAGAACTTTATGGCTTATAGGTTAAGTAGTATTAATACAAAGTTTTAACTTCAAATCTACTTCAAGACCGTTTTTAGACCGTTTCACACAAAAATTCTAGTTATTAATTTCCTGTCTTTATGGCCTCCATTCGTTTTGTGTACGTGCTAGAAATAGTAAATAAAATCGCAATGTATATAAATTCTTTATTGATTTTAGCCTTGCTGACTTCAATAAAAAATGTTTAGATTAACGTATATATTTAATGAATATTTTTCGTGGGTAACTCTCATTATTGCCTTTCTTTTTGCGACTAGCTTATCAGTTTGATAATAACGCCATATTAAATTTTCTGACATCTTAATAAAGTTTCCGAAAGTTGCCATATTTCACGTAAAATTTACCTTAACCGCTCTCATAGTTTAATCATTTTAGACTATATCATACTTAACTAGTACCAGTAATAAATACATCATTATCCAGACTTGAACAGCAAATGAAATTCCTCACTATTCGTAATTTATGTCATATTTCATACGTCACATTTTTGACAGTAACAATTACTTATTTAATATAATAAATGAAGACATTCTGCAGTGCGTAAAATCAAAGTCTATTAGCTGTAACGGTGTATATTCATCAAGTGAATTGTTATTGTCGGCATAAATGAGGT
The DNA here is from genome assembly GCA_935421215.2 of Melolontha melolontha. Classification (NCBI taxonomy): domain Eukaryota; kingdom Metazoa; phylum Arthropoda; class Insecta; order Coleoptera; family Scarabaeidae; genus Melolontha; species Melolontha melolontha. Next base: position 93,017,089 of record OW285239.1, read on the forward strand.
CCACAAGTTTTGCGTGCTCGCAATCGGTCTAAAAGGTCAGGCTGGTGCAGCTGCTTTACATATAAAATTTTAATCAGAATAATTGCGCTTTATGCCGCAATAAATTTTTCATTTAAATTGCATTTTGGTGCAGGCGAAATATGTTTTACAATTACTTTTTCCCAATCAATTAATCAAAAATATAGTGTAATAATAATTTTATGAATGAAATATGTACAGACCTGATTGGACATATCAAAACCATAAAATTAATGAAAATAAAATAAAATTTATAATAATATCTAAATATTAGCGAGCATAGCAGAGGTTAGTTATGAGTAAGGTTCACAAATCACGGTTCCTGATTATAGGCGTCCGACTGGAAAAATACGTAACTTTGTTTAAGTAAGAATTTATAAGTAATTTATAATTAATATAATTGTTAACATAATTAATATATTGAGAAATGCTAACCTAGTACATATTAAAATCCCAAATCTGTTCGACAAAACATCCGAATCATTTCATTCGTTTCCTTGAGCCTTGTTCCTCGAGTCTTGTTTGGAGTGGTAAATTAATATATTTATATAACTAAAACAACTGTTTGACATCTAGTAATGCTTAATGTTACATAATTGTAATTATATTTGGAACAAGTAAACGTATGTCTTGGAGCATTCTTATTACAAATCTGCCTTAATCTGGCAAAATCTGTATTTTTTGGTAGTATACTATGAAATTTTACTCTACTACAGACGCTTTTCTAGTCGCTTAAGGTTTCTAATACTCCTTGTTTCTATTCGGCTCTACACGGCCGTGGTTTGGGGACCTTAGTTATGAGTAAACAAGTTCATTATGGACGAGAAAGAAAACACAGAATACAGGGTTTTTAATATAGGTTGCTAGTAAAACAAGGAAACAGAGTGTTACACTCGAAAAGCTTTTTTTTTTATTGCATCAAGCCCGCACAATTCTGATAGAACTCAAAATCAAGTATTTCCCGTTAGTATTGCGTTTCTAACTTTGTGGTGTCACCTTTCAGTTATGTTTATCTTTAAATTATTGCTGGGTATTCCCCAAGTAATGCTATTCGGGGAAAACGGGTTGAGTGATCTCGAAAGTAAGGAACGAAACCGTCCAGAACGACCATTAGCAAGTCATCAGTAAGCAGTTTTTTTCTATGAACTTTAATATCTTTTTAACTTGCTTTTATCCTCTTGCTTCTTAATTATTTAACACATACTTAATAATCATTACGTCACTTTAATTGAGGCGTCATTTAAATTTAAGTAGATTATTATCTCTAAGCGAAATTCATGAATTTTGTACCATTTTAAGCGTGTCAAATACAATCACATACAATCCAAATACATTCCAAATTTACAATTTTATATATGCTATTATTTTTTTACTCTTTTCATTATAATAAATTACTATTTTTTATATATTTTAAAATCATTAAACGCACTTTTTGAAATTCAGTGATTCTTTTATTTAACGGTTTTGAGGCAACCCATTCTTACCTCTTCCGTATAAGCAAAATTGCAAAAAGCAAAAATGGTTTAATAACATCAACTACTATGCGTACGTAACACAAAATGGCAGTGGCGCTTCTAAGAAAATTTACCTTCGAGAAATCGGCAACCTACGACCTTGAGATAAGCTGGCCGGACACATCACATCAGTGGTTCAGTATAAGCACAAAATAGGTAGGATATTTTTTTAATAAATTTTATTATTATTATTTATATGACATTTCGAAAATTTTACTGTTGAAATTGATAACTAAATTTCCATATACAGTGTATCATGTACAGCTAGCTCACTTGTTCGTCACTTAAAAAAATTGATCGTTTGGATCTCCGTTACATTTGCCGCTCCTCCTTTTAGACTTAGTGCCCTGCCTAGTTAAAAGAGGTGTATATATTTAATTCGTTTAGTCATTAACCCTTCAGTGGTCGCGTGGACGACTATTGTGCTGCAGCTTAATTTAACCTGATACCATACAACAACAAATAAAAGAGAGTAGGCGTTGATTTTAATGTCGTAGGCGTAGAGCAATCCCGGCGAGCAATCACGACGAGCTCGTCATCTGCAGTTGAGAAAGAACAGGTGCCCTTTTTAATCAAAATACGAGTTCCACTGGTCGCTGTTATCTTTGTTGACGATCTCGAAATAAAAATACAACGCGATTTTGTAGAAAATTCCGTAGATATCCAGAGTATGTCCACAACACTGCAACGACATATGCGCAAGATGTTTGGACAACTGAAATTTTCATGTTGTGTTTTGTCTTTCTTACTATAGAGACTAAGTACTCAGGAATAGTGGTTTATTTTTTTGTTTAATGTAGTCATGTCAATGTGCTCAGCAATGTAACTAGCCACAAGGTTTATGTTTCATAAAATTTATTTCATAATAAAATCAAGTTATATATAGCAAGTGTATATAGCATATAATTATTTCAAATTAATAATCGTCGTAGGAGATACATGTTGAAACTTCATTATATCAAATAGAAAACGCAATTTTCTTTAGTTTAAAAAAAAATATTGTATTGCACACCTACTACATATATGTTTCACTACCCTGTGGCTTCATGAGGATATTCACCCACCTGATGAAGCCACAGTGTGGTGAAACATATATGTAGTGTGGGTACAATACAATATATATTTCTTGAAACTAAACAAAAATGCGTTTTCTATATGAAATAATTATTTTAATCCGATTCCTTAATTACAATGAAACATCTGGGTATTAACTAAAAGATGATATTATTAAACACTTAATTATTTACAAGGTTCTGTAGCAGATATAATAATATTTGAAAAGCAGGTTCCTTCAAGCCTATTTGCAATTGGAGCACTGCACGCGACTACTGGTTTAAGTATATACCGCGCGACCACTGAAGGGTTAAAGAGTTTTTATTCCGTAATACGAGCCGCATTAAATATTCTAAGGAACTCTAGGAGGTATAGTTTCTTACCCTTATCGGCACTATGTAAAAGCTTTAAATAATCTTTTGTAAACAAACGTGCTTTAACAGAATTCATTATCAAAATCATGTATACACATATTCTTCGGCGTAAAAATTAAAAGTTCTACAATCTGACCAATATATATATATATACACCGTTGTAATCCAAACGTTGTAATTTGATTTGTTTAGGTTTATGTAAAGAGATATTATTTTAACTCTTCTTCCCTAACATTGCCAAAATAAATTAATGATACATATTGATCTGGTTCTAATTTATTTTGATATTAAACTGGATTTGCTTCTTCTGGAAAATTTAAAATAATTGTTTTCATTATTTGCACGAATCTCGTGGACATGTAATCCGATCCGTTCTCGAGAAAATTCTGTGAAAAATAAGACTAAAAGTATTCCTAGAACTGCACCTTCACTGAATACCCAGAATATATAAGAAAATAAAATAAAGTAAAAATTATTTAGTTAATCTTAAGTATTATGCAGTAAAGTATAACATATCCATCTAAGATCTATCGTATTTGATAAAAGTCGAGTACTGGAATGGGAAAAAACAAAAGTTATAATGCATTTATAAGAACGATTATAATAAACATTTGCAATTATTTGCACTTCAACTATTTCAAAAAGCATGTATGTATATACAATTAAGTATTAAAACACAAAAAAGACAACAGAAGATATTCCAAAAGCGCCGCAAACACGAAAAACCATATCGTAGATGGATAACCGCATCAGAATGACTGCAAAGCGAAACTCTTTGATGTTGGAACCTCAAAAATATCTGTTAAAACAATTAGGAAGCAACTCGACGAAGTAGGACTGCAAAAACAAATCGAATGAAATTCTCGGAGTTTGCCCATTAGGTAAACCGTAGATAAATTTAAAAAATATTTTGTGGTCCGATGAAACAAATATTAATCGACAGTCACCAGATGAATAATGATAATATTCGTCCGTAACGACAAGTATTTAATCCGAATTACGCCGTAACAACATTAAAGCATCGAGGGGGATTATAATAATATGGACCTGCTTTCCATGGCAAGGGATGGGCTATATACAATGCATAAATAGCATTTACTAAAAAGAAAAAAATATTTAACCAAGTCGAACGAGCACGTAAAATATACCAGTGAGGACCTATCAAACATTTGCTGAAGCGTATTCTGCCAAATATTAATATGCATTAAGTACGAATTATAAATAACTTTATTTTAAGAAGGTGGTGTCATAGAAATTTCTTCTTTGTACTTTTATAAATTAAATTTAATTAAAGAATATTTTTCGATAGTTTTTCTCGTTTTTTGGCTGTGTTTTAAATAGGTAACCCTATAGGGTTTACGTGAAAATTTTCTGCTTACTAATGAAACTTAAAAACCTTGTAAGTGTAATCTTAAGTATCAGGTTTGGGTTTAAATGTAACATCCGCTAAAAATGTTTGTATTGAATATTTATATTATCGTCCGATACCTGATCTTAATCTGAAATATCTATTTATCTTTACAACATTTATTTATGAACAAAATGTTATGCGGAGTGGCATTCTAAGTTCCATCCAGAAGTGTCTAAAACACAAATAAGATGTGGAATTTTTCGTACAGTTTATGCACACTGCAAATAATAATTCTGTAAACGCTGAATGATTTAAAAATGGTCCGTAACATACAGGATCAAAGTAAAAAAAAAAAACTTTTTTTATTGTTTTTTTTTTGTCGTTCGATTAGTGAATTACTAGTCTAATAATTAATATACCATGTGAGCATAAATTATTTAGAGATGGCCATGGTTGGAAGGATCACTGTCTTTGATAAGTTCAGTTTGTCGTCGCCAATTAAAAGTCAGTTTTGATTTGCAGTAGCTGTAATTATATTGGTTATGTTAGCTAAAAAAAACTGACATTTAAATCATGCCGAATAAAACTTCAAATCGAAACTGACATTTAATTCTTGTTAAATAAAAATTCAAATCAAAACTGACATCCAACCAACAGGTAGAACCAACAACAGACTGTACCTATCAAGGACAGTGATCCTTCCAACCATGGCCATCCCTTATCTAAATAATTTTTTCGCATATGGTACTTTTTTAATTATTAATTGAAAAATACAGTGGAACTTGTATAAAATGACCCTCTATATTGTGACTACCTGTCTATAGTGATTATTTTAGGTGGAACAAAACTACCTCAATGCTTTTTAATGAATTTTATTTTCTATATAATGACCATATTACGCGGAAAATCTCTGCTTAATAACCTTTCTCAAATACAGGTGACCTTAACTTATGAAGATATTACGTTCCACGAAGTGTTCGGAAGTTAATGTCATAGTGTCTAATTATTAATTATCAATAAAGACGGCAGACTATGTGCCCACACTGTTAAATTTAATAAATAATACACATAAGGTGTATTAGATAAAAATGTAGATTTTACAAAATTAGGGCAACTTTTTACCAATACTGAAAATCCATTGTACAGATACAAAGAGCGCTTTAACTATGCAAATATAACATCTCTCAACGTCGAACAATCCTTCTCAGTATATAAACATATTATATTAAATTTATTATATTATATTAAATTTGACAGTGTGGGCACATAGTCTGCCGTCTTTTTATCACTGTTGTTGCATATATGGTTACGAACGTTTTGTACCACCTGCTATACCGTTTTATGTTTCCCATTTTTTTGATTGATAAAAACAATTGAATCACGAACACACGTAAACCATTCAGTTAAAACGGGGAATTGCCAAATGGGCGTTCCTTCGTTTAGTAAAAAGCGGTATATCAAATGTTCTTGTAGAAGCGGTGTAGGCCGTTTATCTATTTTATTTTCTTAGAAAAAAATTACAATTCACGTGATAAAAGGAAATAACCAAGAATCGAGAGAAAGTAGCGATGATAAGATGAGATTATTGTTAATCCTTCAAAATCTTACATTTCTGATGCTATAAAATTATTAAGAAATGCTCTTCAGAGTCGCGAAAATGTTCCTGACAACATGTTTGATACAATCAATAAATTAGATAATTTTTTTCGACCAGTATTCGATAAATATGGTAAAGCAACATAAAATAACGGAATGTTGCTATAAACGAAATTAATTAAATTAAGTTAATTAAAATACAATTATTAACGTTATAAATGTTTATAACTACTGCTATAATTTTCAGAACACATTGTTTTACTACTTTTTTTATGTTTTATTTTAATATACGTTTAATCTCCAGTGTTGTTTCATTAACTATTTGTATATTTATATATAATGACTCCCTTTCTATAGTGACTATTTTTTTGGTCATAAGTATGGTCACTATGTTACAGGTTCCACTGTAAGGATATTTTCTAAATAAATAATAATAATAATAATAAATTTTGCTTCACAGATACAATACAAAGAGGACAAGAAAATTTTAATTCTATTTGACAATACACAAATAAATAAATAAATTAATTAAAAAAAAAACATACTTAAATAATTTGTTTGCGCTACTTAACAAATGGGACCGTGCACAATATATTAGTCCTTGGTGTTGAAAACATAAAATTTAGGGAGTGTCTAGCAGCAATGCGTGGTACTAATAAATTTATTAGAGCTAACAGGGATGCTGACTTATTTAATAGATTCGCCACTAGTAATGTTTTCTCATCGCTAACATTTCATACCCCACAATCAAATCACCGTACTCTATATTTCGTTCTAAGATAGACACCGTCCAGCCTGTCTCAAAAATTTACACTGAACGGGTTCAATTTGATTCGCGTGTATGTCGTAGATTAGGTACCAAACGGTAAAAGAATACTCCAGCTTACTAACGACATATACGAAATAAGAAGATTTAAAGGTACCAACATTTGCGAAATTCCGAAAACATTCTAACGATAAACCTAGAGACTTAGAAGATCTAGTATTGTTTAAAAAGTGATCAATGAAGATCAATTTACCATCGAATGTAACACCGAATCTTTTCTATAAAAATGTTTTCGGTGTAATCGAGAGAGTTTAGATAACTTATCTTCGTTGCGAACGTTACAACACAGTTTTGGAAATATTTAAATTAAATTTGTTCATGCGACACCAACTGTGGATAGTATTTAAATTTTTTCGAAAAAATCCCAGTTATATTCTTAATAGTATGATATATTTTAAGGTCACCTGCATAAAGCAGCACATTATAGTAAAGAGATGCTATTAGATCGTTGATAAATGTAATGAACATGAGCAGACCTAAGTTGAAACCTTGAGAAACTCCAGAAATAGTCTAGATTTATAGCAATTGTAGGTAATATAGCTTGTTGTCCTACCTATCAAGTATGACTTCATAAACTTGAGTAGAGAATCATTAAACTCAAAAAATGTTAATTTGGTTGTGGTCGATGGTATCGAATGGGCAACTGAAGTCCGTATAAATCTAACATCAAATTGACTAACATCGTCTAAAGCTTCGGCTGTATCTTGAGTTATGCAGCACAAGTTTGTTAAAATGGAGGGAGCTTTCCTGCAAAGAAGAAGTAAAGAGGAAAGAACGAGGTAATTTTATGAAGGATGGATTCAAAAGTTTTCGTAAAAACAGAAATAATAGTTATTGGTCTATAATTAGAGATGTCGATGCTATCATGCTCTTTAAATACATAACTTTCATTCCCAGGAATTTTAAAGCTTCTGGGAATGAAGGTTTCTATAGATAAATTGAACAGTTTGGAAAGTAAATGAACAAAAACATTAGAGCAGTCCTTAATCAAATTCGTAGGAATATTATCTCCTGTAGTTCAGTTTCCCAATGACCTCAATAATATCATCCTGTGTAATACAGGAAATAACAATAAGTAAATAACTACTAATAGTATGGTACTCAAGTGAAAGTGTTAGAAGTCGTAAAAAATATCATTCGCTTAAAATGTGCAAAACAAGATTTTTTTACCACACATACATGGTACCAAAACAGAATAAAAAAAAGGAAACACAATCATTTATCCTCTAACAGCTTAACTCTAATTACAGGGACCATTGGCAGGCCATGTTACTATTATGCTTGCGCCCGTGGAGCGACTATTTCCGACACCACCAGCATGTTAAGCCAGCGACTTGCCACTGTGCTATTGGCTGGCATAATTAACTATTTTAAAATATAGTTAATAAACTACGAAACGTTATGTAATGTAATTATTATTTAATTTTTGAATCAATAATTTCAAAAAAATTATCAAAACCCAAACGCTCAAAGAAATAAAATTTAACAGTATATACTAATATAAAATATGTTATACGTTAAACCCGAAAGCTTTGAATAAGAATTTATTCTAAATGGAAAACGAGACGGATGTACAATGATTAATTAATTAGAGAAAAAATAATATAGTTTACTTTGTAAACCGAAAAGTGTATACTCTGAAACTAGGAAGACAATTTTCTGTTTTGTTATTTATTGACTCTCCTTGAAACGAGTTGTCTTTGTCGGCTAAGGCTTGAATGCGTCTGTTTTTAATTTTAAGAATAGCTAAATGTATATTAAACCTACTGTGCAATTCGCTTTACAGTATTGTCGTTTGCACTTACTCTTACAATTAAAACATAATTAATAGAACGATGTTAATAATAAAATTCAACATCGGGAGACCAGTAAATGTACTAGTAAACAGGATTGTTGTTTCACATGCTTGAATGTATAATAAAAGTTCATGCGAATTGCATAGATTGATTAGTACAATTTTAAATTATAAAATATCCTATATTATATAAAACCACATATCCCCAAGAATTTCCTATTGGATTATTCAATGGTACAGTTTATAAAGTGATTCCTTGCAGTCACATGACCAAATTTCAGGCATAAGAATATCTTAAAATGACTGCTTATTCTCTAAACGTATAGAGTAATCACAAAGTGTCCACGCCTGTAACGCGTGCACAGCCCAATTTGCAGTAGAATACTTGTGCTACATAACAATGAAAATTTAAAATCTTTTGACATCTTATGACATATTTAAATTTTAGAAAATAACAATATATGAATTAATTTATATAAAATACTGAACCAATTTAAATTGATAAAATTCATGTGTTTTATCTTTTTATGTAACTAAAATATGTAACTCAAAACACATCATGATTTGCATTGTTTGTTGTGAGATTTCTATGGAGCCATAAGAACCAATAGAAAGACAGTGTTAAAAATCACGCAGTAATCACGCGTTTTTACCACTTTATACGTTCAGCGTATGTAGTATTACAGTGCGTATTTATGTGTCTTAGAAAGAGATAAAATACAATTTCCAGTTCACACTCAGGCAGTACGAACTGCAAAGAAACACTTTGAATTGATTCGACTTTACTTGATGAAGATCCATAATTTAAAATAGAAATAAAATAAAAAAAGCTTCACTTTTTTAATATCTAATCGTAAAACGACGACAATTATTTCGACAGCCATCATCAGGTACTTATAACTAAAAACTGTAAGTATCTGATGACGCCACTGTGATGGCGAAACAACTGTCGTCGTTTTACGATTAGGTATTAAAAAAGTGAAGATTTAACCATTAGTTTTATTTCTATTTTAAGGAAACACTTTATAAACTGTAAGTTCCAATTTTGAATTCATGATAACATCCGCAAATTTTTAATTTTAGGAAAAATAAAAACATGAATTTGCTTTTAAAGAAATGGGATTTTATTTTAATTAAGAAAAACAAAAATGTAATAAATATGCCCGCTACCATGTTGTTAAATAAGTAAGTCGTTATTTAGTCGTTCTTTTGTACTATGCACGGCGTTTGTTAGTGCATTCCCAGTAATGTTTTTAATGACTTTAGTATCGATCATTTTAGTTCTTCATAATTAATGTATCTACTAATAAGTACGCTCGACGTAACCCCGTTATTAATAGCTAGTCGGGTTGATATAAGATGATCTGGAACACCAACTGCTCCAAAAAAAATTGCTACTTACACGTTTGCCTAAAAGTATGTTTACGGTATTGTATATGTGGATAAAAACTTGCATAAAAACAATGTTCTGATATTCTGATTCTGTAATACTGATATTACAAAATCTTGTAATATTTACTTACTTATTTTCCTTTGTTCATTTCTCCAAAAAAAGAATCCTATTATAAAATTTAACGGAAAGCCCACACCATACAGTTGACCTTGATATTATATAATCCTTGTGCAAATCAATTGCACTTTCACGAAGTGATGTGAATGAAATAAATGCTTTCTACATATACGAAGCTAATTATTCGAATTTTTTACTCAAAAAAATTCGCCATTATGCAGGTTCTTAATGCAATTGAAGCTTTTCCCGACGATCCGAACTTCAGTCCCTTAATAGCTCAAGAATTAAGAGCGTGGTCCGGCAAACCAAAGGACGTAGGTTGGAATCCTGCATAAGGGCGATTTTTTTTCTGTAAAAAATTCGAATATTTAGCGGCGTATATGTAGAAAACATTTATTTTATTTCATAGAATCCTTGTTGAATAATTGTACATATTTGGTTTGTTTGATTTCTTTTTGTATTCTGCAATTGTGTATGGTAACAACTCCATTTAATTCAACATGTACGAAGGTGTTTCATAAAATAAGTTTCATTTCCGCCTAGCGAGCAGAGAAGTGGGGATATCGGCACGATCGTAGCGCTGCAGTGTGAGCCTGGCATTGCTAGTGAGAGAATCGTTCGAGAATTAGAGAATCCCGCTCACTGTGAATTGCGTGCCGTTATCCGATTTCTGTGTGCAAAAGATATAAAGGCTGCTGAGATTTATTGTGAACTTTGTTCTGTTTATGGTGAAAATGTTATGAGTGACAGTATGGTTAGAAGATGGAGCCGTACTTTTCGAAAAGGACGAACTAATGTCCATGATGAAGAACGGAGTGGAAGACCACCTGTTGTTATGAATGAACTTGGTAATGTCGAAGGAAAAGTTCGTGAAAATCGATAATTCACAATCATAGAACTAAGTGCCTTTTCCCTTTAAATTTCCCGTAGAGTTTTGTACGAGATATTTACTATACATTTAGTACCACAAATTTTGTTCCTTATGGGTGCCAAAACGTCTTACCGACGACCATAAAATAAAGAGAATGGGATCGGCACCAGCTCTCTGACACTTTACGATGTTGAAGGTGAGGATTTCCTCAGGCATAACAGCTGATGAGACACCTGTCGCCTATGTCAACGTTGAGACGAAAACACAGTCAATGCATTTTCTCCTACGAAGGAATCTTTAAAGAGCCGTCAAACTTTTTCTGTGAGAAAAGTCGTGATCACTGTCTTTTGGGACAAGAAATACGTCCTTCTTGTAGACTTTATGGAACGAGGGACCACAATAAACACTGGAGGACAGTGTTACAGCATGGCTTAATTCACATGCGGCAGAGTTCTATGAAGATTCTGGTTCATCGTTATGGAAAATGTCTCAATCTTAATGCCAACTATATAGACAAATATCTGAAAGTAGTAGCTTTAAGTTGTATATAATAAAAGCCTCTTCATGTAGTAATATTTTTTGAAATAACCAAACGGAACTTACTTTACGAATCGCCCTCATATATCATCTGTGCACATGATTTTGTATAGACATTCAACATTATTCTGAATTTTTGCTAACCGTCGCAAAACAAAATTGATGCGAATCCGCTTTTGTTGTTCTTTGAGTTAATAAGTTATTTTAAAAAATAAAAATTTATCTCTTGTAAATTATTATTTATTTATTTAGCGTATGGCCTACAAAAAAAAGATAAAAAACACTCTTATCTGTGAAATACAAATTAATGTACACTGGTGTCATTTGGTTCTTATGAGAAACGCCAAACATTCTTTTCTTTTGCTTTCCAAAGCATAAAGCCAGAATAAGGATTTTAAGGACTGACTGCCAGCACTCTAGTTCATACAGCGTTGCTCAGGGTGCACCTCGAGTAGGCAAACTAGACTACACCCACTTCTTGTAAAACTGAAGCTGCACTCACTTCGTTTTTTACTAATTTCAGTTCACCTGATCGCTTTTTATGAGAATCTGCACCGATTTCCTCAAAATTTTTCACTGATTTGGCATATGATTTTTACAGAGCAGGGCCAATTTCTCAGCCCATATAACGTTAGAAATCTTCCCAATGCGTTAGAATATTGTCTATTGCATTCATAGATACATATTGCTATGAACTTTTCCCCACAAATATTTTGGAAAGTTATTTCATTATTTATGAGTGAATTATTATTTTGAATATTTATATTTGACTAGCGCAGTTGGTGCAAGCCGTTTGCATTGCTGTGTACGATTTTGATAACTGTATTTTTTATACGAAGCCTACGTGCTTCATGTGGACTAACGAGACACAAATGTGCTGTGTAGTAAGAATTGCATTGGAGGAGTAGTGCTTATTGAAAGATAAATCTTTATCTTTGTTATAGTAATTTCGGTTTTTGTTGTTTGATTTAATTGTGGTTTGTGCTTGAGTATTTCATTACCGAGTTTATTTACGAGATTGTGAATATCGTAATTTGATTTTAACACTTTCTTACTCACCGTGTCTCGAGTTTATGAATATATTTTTTTACGTAAGTTATATATTCTTTAAAGATATCTTATTATATTTAAAAGAGTTTAATACTGTATTTTTCTATTATTATTATTATTATTGCTTTGAAATTTAATCTTAGTTATTTGATATAAATGACAAAGAAGGTTTTTTAAAATTTCTAATATAAAAAAAAATTTTCTGTAACTGTAAATCTTTAATTCACTTGGGATATCAAGGGCATATTTTTTTTCATGTGGTTGCACATGTGTTAGAGTTTGCTTCGAGTTGTCAATTTTGTTTATTTTGATTTTGTTTCTTGTGGGAGAAATTAAAAAGCATCTTTGTAATTTATTAGTTTTAATTTTGTTCGGCTATCATAAAGGAAGTTTTTTATCGTATGCTGCGGTCACTTCCATGCGACATTTTTACCTTAATAATATTGTTAAATGAGGCAATATTAATCTTTATACTTTATAAAGATTTTTAATTTTTTTAAATTTTTGTATTAAAGATTCATTTAAAGTTTATCGTGTATTATTATTAAACCTTATTTCAAGAAGTTTATGAGTAACTTAAAGAAACATAATTATAACATTTGTCAATACTCTTTTACTGGCGCATTATAAATTTGTAGAAGAGAAAAACCACGTTTTCCAGTTAGAACCCTGAGAGGAAAGCAGTCCCATTTTTTTAAATTAAACCGACTGAGTATCCTAGCTGCATAGATTTATTGTGAATAGTGGTATATTCAATTGCAATACCACTATTCATAGCAATATGTACATACATAATCTATATATTTCTTTTACGAAGCTTTGACTATGTCAATTGCAACACCATTACCTTTGTTACAATGCCGTACTGTCGGTTGCTATTGCATTCATAGTAACACAAAATGAGACCAATGCAAACTCGTGAAGGCAAAAAAATGATAAAATTTAGAAATCAAAAATGTCATAAGAAAGTTATGTCAAAAAATGATTTTCTCTCATTAGTATTAAAGAAAGTTAGCTGATGCGATCCTAGAATTTTGGTATCCGCAAAGATTATGGCTAAGACGTTTTGGGATTAACACGACATAATCTATACCGATTATTTGAAAAGGGGAACAACGGACACAGTAGTATGCTAATCTATTGTGCTAAATTAATGAATGTTTGCCGAAAACCAGTGTTGCTTCAACATGTTAAGGCATCATTTTATTCATGAATTACAACTGCCTAACTTGTTAAAATTACATTTCGAATTGCTATGTTGTTCCCCATATCCGCATAATATGCTGGTCTTGTGATTTTCTTTTAACGCGGAAGGATCGTGTCCGTCGACTGGAATTTTGCTTCATATTTCAGGAAGCATTGGAGGATAACCAGTGCGAATCTGTAACAATTCACGTGTATTTGTGACAGTTCAAAGAGATTCGCCAAAGGTGAATGTTTTTTGTACACTTTCACACACAATAAGTATATGGAGCGTTTTTCTTCTGTGAGAAGACTGTTACTGGTGCAACAACGGGATATGTTGAGTTATGGTTGTTTCCACAATTGACTGTTGATTCCAGGGATTTTGATTTCCAGCAGGTCGCAGCACTTCTTCATTGAAACAATAACGTTTGTCGATTCTTGAACGATCGCTGGATTGGGCGTGCTGGTGCGGATGACCCCGCTTTGTTCCTTGGGCCTCCCAGGTCACCTGATAACGCCTCGTGACTTCTTGTGTTGGGGGCACATTAAGGACCTTGTGTATGTATTACCACTACCAAACGCATTACAAGAGCTCAGGCAACGGATTAATGCTGCAGTGATGACCTTTGACAGGATGACGCTAGAAAATGTGTGGAACGAGTTCTACTACCGCCTGGATGTATGTCGTGTGACCAAGGGCCCGCACTAGAACATTTGTAGTGTGCAGAAAAATTTGCGGTTATTCTCATATGTTACTTATATTTGTACTTGTAATACTTTTGAATATATAGCGTTCTTAAAATGAATGAATCTTTTATAGTAGCCTTGTACCTATCTGCGACAAATGCATTTACTCTTATTAAGGATGTATTAATAAAACTGACAAATACAACAATTTCGTAAAATTACAACATGCGGCGTTAATATAATTACACCTAACACAAGTCAATTCGTTAATTAGACCCCACCCTATTTAATTGACATTGATGCCATTAATAAAATAATCATTTACTATAAATATATTGTCACAGCACATCAATTAACGCTAAAATTACGTGATTTTTTTGTACAGTATAATAAGTGAGTCAATATAACCTCACCTATAAATTTCTAGCCGCATAATTTAATTTAAATCCTCAACAACTTAGTCAGTGGTCCAATTTGATTGCATCAGATGCAATTTTAGCTTTATACTGGTGAGTGCATACGATATGAAAAGGAAAGAAACTATTTATGTATGTCATGTAGACAGCGTCATCCATAATTTAAATGCAAAATGCAAAATTACAATGCGGTCTTGAGAGATTATTTTTCAAGTATATGACTATATTTCTCCGAGAATTTCGATTTTTTTAAATTATTTATGTGGCGACGAGTACACTGACTTTTCCAGAACTATCTTATTTATATAAAATGTGATATATAAATAATCAACTAGATACTAGTTTCAGTATCATTTTAAGCAATACTTATCGTTTTAATAATTAAAAATAAAAACGAACTTAACAAACATTTTTTCGTATTGATAAAAACCGAAAAAAGTTTTTAGGCAAATAAGAAAAAAATAAATAATATTATTACCAGACTAAAACAAATTAATGTTAGATCTTGTTTGATCTTCTTTTTTGTTTGTAATTTTTTGAGTTTCATTTTTATCCGCCTCGAATGACCAGTACGTTCGCTCTTTTTACAGATTTAAAGGCACCTTAATATTATTCACCGTACACGTTCGGTAAGGTTTTTAATTTACTTCTTGTACTTGTTAGAATGAAAAACACTGACATTAAAAATGTTAAAAATAGAAATTTCGTTGAGTCTAACAGAGTTTCTGTAATAAGGACAATAGTAGCAAATAGAAGTAAACAAACACAAAAGCAACATTATAAACAAACTTTATGAGATGTAGCTCTTATCTGATTTCCTATATCGAATTGCAATAATAATTGGAGTCATAACCTCTATGTGGATAAATACCTCACTCTCTGAAATATAAATATAAAATCTCGCTATACGTTTTGCATAGATAACCAACTTAAGTACAGAGTAATAAAAATTAAATATCAATGTACCATACTCTAGCGTCCACAATTGTCAAAGGTATTGACAGTGTATTGGGTAAAATTTGCCAGATTAGTTATGGTTAGTTTTTTTCATAAATCCGTGCAGACCACCTGCAATATCATTTGGGGACGGTAAGGATACAAAATGACTATTTTTGAGAAATTACATAAGTATAGTGTTTTTTGCAAATAGTCACTGATTTTAAGTCATTATCTCTATGCAATTTAAGTTAATTTAAATTCTCCAATTTAATAGCATTTTGCTTTTAATTTTATACTATAATGTAAAAAATATCAATTTCTAACACCACTCTCTAACATACAGTCCAATACGACTTGACAATCTTCGTCATGCTTAACTATACAAAGTAAACTTAGTGAAACAAGCTGAATCTTGTAAATAAAATTTGCTTCGTCAGTAAATATAATTGAGAAGTCCGGTGCTTTGGTAATACATTCTTTAGCAAAACAAATCTTCTTCTTATTCATTTAACTAGTGGTTCCGCCCCTGGCTACTGATCCATGATATTTGTTTTTTCTTAATACGTTTGTCGCTGCTATAAGATTACAATCGTTTCCAAATGTCGTTTTCGTAGTGACAATTTGACAGGACCAATTTTAAATTCTTTTCCAAACCGACAGACAATCCATCATTCTTTTTTAAATAAACTATAATTTCCTGAATTTTTATTTCACTAGCATGTACAATTTCTACAATAGATAGTTTTGATTTACTATAGGTACGTAATGAACGTATGTAGATTGAATGACCAATTGCCCCGATAAAACGTTGTGGCGGTCTCAGGTATTCTATGCATATTACAACAGCCCCACTATTTGATTGCTCGATTGCATTCCTCGAGCAGGTGTTTTTATTTCCGTCTGTATGAATAATACATTGTATGTATTCCTTCATAAATTCATTCAACAGTGGCGTGAAGACAGAATATACATTTATATATTATTTCGTTAGACTTCGTTGAAATGATCGCCTAAAAATTATATCCGCTAATTTCCAAAGTATTTTCTCGTGTTTACATGCTGTTATACATGCATATACATATATGTATTTATTGTTCTTGACATAGTATATTTTCTATTCTCTTCTGTAAGGGATTGTTTCTGGCTTCGTTTCTTTCAGTGTTATTTGGTTACAAAGTATAGTATTTTAAAAAATCCGTTTTATATTGTATATTTATCCTATAACTTTTTATAAATATTAAGTTAGTTTCATTATTTAAAAAGACTTTTCTCACAGCACCTTCGCCTAGAGAAATACTTCCAAATTTGCCTTTGCCCCAGTTCCTGTATTAACTAGGTGGGGAACATGGCTAGAAGCAGCATTTTTATATTCACAACACTTGAGTGAATAAAAAAACCTTGTTTTTCATGATGATACGCAAAGCATTTCTAATTGTAAACACCTGATACAAATTGAAAATTTACAAAACCAGCTAAACTTTATTAAAACTAATTTCCAGTGTCTTACAGATACGATTACATGCAAAATCAAGATATTAACCTAAAAGAGGCGATAATTAACTTAGAAACCGTTATCGATCGAATGAAAAGTATGCCTTCTGAATTTGGAAACAAGCAGAAACAAAAAGTTGTTATTTAGCAGAAATCCAGATTTGAATATATTATATCAATTCTGCATAGAGCCGATTGAAAAATCTATACATTCGAAGTATGGTGCCCGTTTGCAACATTTTAATCACGCACGCATCACCAGTTATGATGTGGAAGTGACATTTTCTATTTTTAAAGACGTTTTAACATCTAAAAGAACTAATTTAACACAGGAACACCTTGATGTTAGGAGTTCATAGTAATGTTTTACACTTTTGACGTTTCACAGAAAATACATACCTTTGAGTTTGGTTCTTTGTAAATTATTTTTCCCGCTCCCCTTATAGTAAGCATACCATTAATACATTGTTTCTATAGACGTAAGTTGGTTTTACTGAAATGACTGTGATTGTTATGACAACGGGGCGTAAGTAATTTACTTACGTCCTTTAGGGAAAAAAAGTTCATCAAAACACGTGTTCTATTAATTTATATTTATGGTAATATTACAGTTTCTACAATTAGTAACATTATTAACAAAATTGGGATATTTATTTATATTTCTTGATAATTCAATGTTATTATCACCTACTTTATCAGCAACACTTAATGTCTAATATATTAAATTCCGAGGTTGTTCACCGTTATTGTTTATCATGATTACATTTAATTTTTGAGGATTTTATTGTCTGGGGAGTGGGAAAAATGTTATAAGCAATTCGGGAGGTAACATTTACCAGTCTCGAACTCTATTGCAAGTCCTCGGGCAAGCCCTCGGACGCAAACTAGTCGTCGACTAGTAAATGTTACTTACCTCCCTTATTACTTAAATAACTATTTCCCACTCCCCTTATAGTAAGCATACCATTAATACATTGTTTCTATAGACGTAAGTTGGTTTTACTGAAATGACTGTGATTGTTATGACAACGGGGCGTAAGTAATTTACTTACGTCCTTTAGGGAAAAAAGTGCATCAAAACACGTGTTCTATTAATTTATATTTATGGTAATATTACAGTTTGTACAATTAGTAACATTATTAACAAAATTGGGATATTTATTTATATTTCTTGATAATTCAATGTTATTATCACCTACTTTATCAGCAACACTTAATGTCTAATTTATTAAATTTCGAGGTTGTTCACCGTTACTGTTTATCATGATTACATTTAATTTTTGAGGATTTTATTGTCTGGGGAGTGGGAAAAACGTTATAAGCAATTCGGGAGGTAACATTTACCAGTCTCGAACTCTATTGCAAGTCCTCGGGCAAGCCCTCGGACGCAAACTAGTCCTTGACTAGTAAATGTTACTTACCTCCCTTATTACTTAAATAACTATTTATTCAAAATTCGATATGCAATTCACTTTTCAGCATTACTTTTGTTTCAGCAGTAGTCGCTGTCGATTACCGAACCGTTCATTACTTTCGCTCTGTTGTGCATTGACAGATACATATTAACTTCATATGTATATATGTGCCACTTAAGCGTATCAAATTGTCTCACGGATTGCTGACAGAAACAAACCTATTGCGAATACAAGGCAGACGCCTATGAGCTATGAATCATCAATCGCTCCAGTTCGCTCTCTGATAATGAATTTCTACTAACCAATAATAAAATAATATATGTATGTATTTTTATTCTAAAACATTTAATGATTATCACTTAAAACAGCAGATACAAATCTACTGCTGGTTGACTGTTGTCAGTAGACATGTTCGTTTTTTCTAGTCGTCGGTTGCGCGGCCGCCAGGCGGTACAAGTTTCGCTGGTGGTGTTATATATCAACACTCGCATGGTGATGTTGAGTGTGTTGTAAAATGTATAGATGAAAATTCAATTTATAAGAAGAATATTAATTTAAGAAATATGTTCATATACATTATACAATATGTGAATATGTGAATATGTGTAAGATGTGCAGATTTAATATATACTGTTGAATTAAATACAATTGTAAAAATTATTTAAATGTGCTGATCTTTGACTGGAGACTGATGAAGGTGCATCTTACCGTAAAGAATTGGCATTGAATTGCAGCATTAATATTGCCTCCATTGAAGATTCGTTAAGATTTCGTTCTGCGACGTCATGAAAATACGTGCTTGTACTTGAAAAAATAACCGGTATACATCTATTGTACTAATATTTGTGAATTTAAAATACTCCTCATAGCTTTCACATTCGGGTGTCATTTATAGGTGGTTGGCTTATAATTCGCATTTTCTTCAAATCTGAAATTTTATTTTGAATGGCTGTAAATTTCTCAGCTACGTGATGCCCTATATTATCCGTCAAATTGTCCAGAGACAATTTCAGATTATCGACAATGTTCAGCGATTGTGATACAGACAATGCACAATTTTGCATTTGTTCAAGTGATTTCCCAACAACAGAGTTCTTTTCGAAAATTTCCACTTCTGCTTCAATATCTGCTTCAACTTGATGGTCCGACAATAATTCGTGGCTTCTTTTAATAGCTGTTCTGAGATTTCAACGTGGAAATAAAAGGTTTGTTACTCTGTAAATCTTTACTGTAATATGATACTGCTTCAAGCCAAGTACTCCATTTAGTTAATATAGGTTCAGGTGGTAGCGGAATTTCTGGACAAAAATTCGTAAATCCGTTTAGGGGATTTGAGAAAAACCTTTATTTTAGCTATGTATACCTTTGAATAGCAGTGCCTAATGGCTTCTGACACAAGATGAAACGCATACAATCAACATGTTACGTGAAGGAGATGCGGATAATCTGTATTTAAATAGCGTCTTTCATCACATGCAATATAGTTTTTGCCTTCGTGCCCACTAAAGAAATGGCCATCAACGGGCCATCCGAGTTTAAAGTACGCACTAAAATATTTATTACATTGTTTTTATTAGCATCTGTTGTTTCGTCCATGTTTATCCATATTTTCTCATTTTTTATAATATTACGTAAGGTATTTGTAACATGTAATTTGATGTGCGGGAAATGCCTTCGCAGTAGACTTTTGGTTATTTCCAAGTAGGAACAAATTTTTACCAAAATGTGCAAAAGGCCTTCTGCATGCATCACAATGGTTGGAGGAATATTACACACATTTAACATGAGTAGAACTACTGTCAATAAAGTCCAATATGGTATTTCATTTTTTACATTTGCGCTGTATCGCCACGTGCCGTTCACAACCCTGTCTATGGTAAACCATTACGTTCACATTGCAAGCGTCACATTTTACGCAATTGCCGCGGTATTTTAAATTGGAATACTGATGTAACGGTTGGCCATTTAATGTTGCGGTTACTTCGCAAAAATATTGTGAAATGCTTAATGAGTCTTTTATTCCCGTGGCGCATGGATTAAATATGGTGGAGAATGCATGGTTTAGGCAAGACGGGGCTCGTCCGCATCGCACGGAAGAAGTTTTCAACATTCTTGAAGAACATTTCGGTAACAGAATCATTGGTCTTGACGCTCAACAGTTTACAGGCGGAGAGATAACATGGCCACCATGGTCCAGACCTCAATCATTGCGATTTCTACCTGTGGGGATCATTAAAAGATGCAGTATATCGCGATGGTATAGACACCCTGGATGACCTTGAAATGGCAATACGGCAGCGAATAGAAGCGATACCGTACGCCACACTTCAGTCAGTTTGTGGAGAATTTGAGAAGAGGCTGCGCAATGTTATCGTTGCTTGAGGCTCTCACTTCGAAAACCTGATTTATTAAACCGCAGATCTTGTTGTTTAATTGCCCAAATAAATCATTTTTTAAATTAATGTTTTGTATGTTTAATATGACTTCAAAAACCGCAACCTTAAATGGCCAATCCTGATGTATTAGCTTCCTACATCCTCCGTAACTCGGATTTTCTTTTACGTAACATTTTCACCCATGATACATACTCGAGAAGAACTAATAAACAACTGACTAATTCTATTAAAATTACGATCCAATACTGACAATATCAATTCTTGTAATTTACTGGCATGTTACGTCACAGTAGGTATTGTTCATGCAACGTATGAATGGGTCTTATTGAAATGTTTGTGCTTTGTAAATTACAGGAATTATTGCTATTGATAGACTAGATTCAGATTTTTCTTCGTCATTTAATCTATTTAAATAGGTATTTATTGAATAGTACACACTGATGAGCAAATTTAAACCAAAGTTTCAAGCTTTAATACACATTAGCGAGCAACTTGTACCGCCTGGGGGCCGCGCTACTGACGGCTAGCAAAAACGACCAATACTAGTTATCAGTTTTCAGCATGGTTCGCATGATGTTTACGCGTACTTGGCTGTTCAAAAAAACATTTGTGACAGATGAGGCACGTCATAAGCATACGTCATATTCACGTCACACAGCGAAAACTTACATTTAAATAACAGGAAACAACATGGAAAAAGGAACACGAATAATGACAATTGTGACATATAACACTCTGACAACCTAGTAAAGGGTACGAAACGCAAAATATTCTAAATGCAGCAAATGAAGGACCTGTGTTAACAACTTGTAATCGTTGGTTACTGCGACTATAACGTGCCTTTTTTGGTATCATAAATAGGCTAGACGTATGTAAAACTAGGTTTGTTTGATTGAAATTAATGCTCTTTATGGAAAAATTAATGGAAATACTGTTTACATGGTACAATTTAGGAAATTATTTTTAATCAATTTTAGTACACGCAGAGAAATACATGTTTGTATCAAATAAATCTGCTTTGACTCAAGAAATTCTCTGTTTTGTATATCCCCAAGACAATATTATCTTGTGGAGAGATAAATATATTCTTAAAATTATTTACTTCATTCAAAACTATTTCTTATTTGAATGAAACATATAAAATGTGTTTGCTTAAGAAAAATATTCGTAAATCAAATCCATTGTATTCTTACTTGAAGTATGTTTTGTCGCAGAATATTCTTATGGCAAGACGCTACGTTTTCGTAATGAAAGAAAATATTTTTTATGTGAGAATGTGAATGTTTTGCATAGAACTACCAAATTGTTTTGATTTTTATATACGAGGATACGTTAAAAATAGTTTTCGTATAACTTTAAAAATTATATAATGAATAGTAGACGTATTTTATTACTATTATATTTATTTATTATGCAAATTTAATGCCTTCCACTTTTTAATTGAGAGCTCCCCGACAATGAGTATTCCTAGTTAAGTATGAATTAAATAAAAGTATCAAATTTTCAAGTATCGATGTTAAAAAATTTATTATTAATATAAAACCGTTATTAAATGCAGAATTGATTTAGTAAATCAAAATATGCATTGTAATGATAATTTTCTAATAAAAAGGAGCTAATATTTTTATTTTCGTAATTTTTAAAATGCCAAGGTTTAGGGGAGAGATGAAAATTATACATATAAATATACCACAATATTTTATTATTTCTATACATACTAATTTATCGGCATTTCGTGAATTGAGTATAGGCCATTTTTTTAAGAATTCATGAATTTTTCGCTTTTTGCTTTGTTGAGGATATGAGACTGTAGCTTTCCAGTTCTTTATGACATCATCCCATGGTTCAGTGAAATGTTTTAAGAATAAAATGGATTGTTTAACACCATCTAAAAAAAGAAAAAAATGTTCTTATAACTTAAAATCTAACTCCATCTACTTACCATTTGGTTCTTGGACTTCTTCTTCAGTTAAAATTCCTTCTTTCCCAGATTCTAAGTTATGTTTCTTTTTATACATGACAGTATCTCCACTTAGATGAAGTATATTTCTCACTTTATCTACCAACCTGCCTTTAGCTAGAATCCCTTTTCCGGTGTAACTTTGTCGTTTTGGAATATACGGAATGTAATAAGTAGAGGATGCTTCATTAGGAAATAATTCAACGATTTGGTTACTCAGTAGTAAGTATTGATCGTGCTTCAAACGACTAATTTTCAGAGTTTTTAAATATTCTTTTATACATTGTTAATACTTACTGTTTGGCAACGTTGTTATAGAGATATTTGATTATTATGTCTAATATAGATCTACGTGCGTTGTCCAAAATGGACTTCTGCTTGTAAAAATTCAAAACGCTTTTTCCTAATGCGCTGTTTTCAAGTAATTCTTTCAGCTCAATCTTAGGAAAATTGTTGCCTAAACTGTCGCTGATATTTTCTAGTCCAGAAAAAGACGTACTTTGATTTATTTCTGGAATATGGTATAGGGCTGATGAAAGAGACGAATGCGTATTTGTTTCGGTCGCATCAGAAAAAGTGCTCTCCAGTATCACTACAGATTCCAGAGAAACTATCGACAAGTTTCCTGATGTATTACTTACAGTAGAATTATCGCCACAGTTTTTGTCATCACTCGTGTCCTAGAACATTGCCAAATAGTCAATTAAATTTGTTATTATTAAATAAAATACAAAACTTAAAAATAATGAGTCATAACTTCAACCTGGGCAT
Source organism: Melolontha melolontha (assembly GCA_935421215.2). Classification (NCBI taxonomy): domain Eukaryota; kingdom Metazoa; phylum Arthropoda; class Insecta; order Coleoptera; family Scarabaeidae; genus Melolontha; species Melolontha melolontha. The sequence goes on from OW285239.1 coordinate 93,040,844, forward strand.
TAAATAATAATACAGTAAAATGCGATAGAGAAATACAAACAAAAATAGTACAAGTAGTTTTTTCGAAGACTAGTAATATTTATTCATTACTTCCAATTGTAATATATTATTTAAAAAACGGAAAATGTTCTAATGAATTACATATAGGTATACTTTATATACAAATATAGGGATACAATATAAGCACTTATGGATGCAACTCTATGGGACGATTCCTTTAAAAAGATGAGTGGTCTTTCATAAAAATTTGCTTTCGAAAATCTCTTGTATGAGAGTTACACCACTCGAAAGACTCACTTCGGGAAACATAAAATAATGTAATTTCAAATATACCTTAACCCATTCGCTGCGGATGATTTCAATTGGCGTTATTCGTATATGGGAGAATGACGCCAATTGGCATCATCCGCAGCGAATGGGTTAAGACCAATCATCTTATTGATGTTATTCTCAGAAGGAGTTGAAAATTACAACCGTTTTTGCAAGTTTTTTCATTGTATTGGTACCTAGTCAAAATTTTCAATTTACGATATGCAATTTAAAAACCTGAATCATTTGGAAACTTATTTCATAAAATATAACGTTCTTGAGTTAAACAATAAAATAATTTACCATGCAGTACAAATAATTACTAAAAATTGTCCATTATATTATTTGATTTTGTAATGTCGATAATTTCTTTTCCATAATTGTTGCCAAAAAAAGTTACTATATTTTCACAAGCTAAACACATGTAGCTCTGATAGAAGATATTTTTGGAAATATAAAAGACCCTGCTTATTTCTTGATTAGAAATCATTCATTAGATTTTTTCCAGAAATTGCAGTGTGTATGATTAAAATTATAAAAGTGATTAAAACCATGTACAGCATGTACACATCAAATAAATATGTGATCTTAGATATGCCTTACTTTATTAATCTTAATATAGACGTTATACTTTTGGAGAAATTTTTTCTTAAACCAAGTATTGGAATAAGCTCTTTTATATCACCATCCTCTAAGGTGTTAAAGGTTTCTTCATCAATTTGATTATCTTAAACACAAATGAAATATATAATTGAAAAGTATTTGAAATAAAACAATTAATCAATACAAAATTATATTAGATCATTAATTATAACTATACAATAAATAATACATGGCTGAATAGTCTATAGAAAAATATTTCTAGAGCAATTATTGAAGAACAGTAAAATTAATAGGTCTCAAATTTGTGAACGACATGATATATTCCATCTATCATCCATTACAATTAATCGCAAATTACTTACCTTCAAAATTTTCTTGTAATTGTGGTAATTCCCACTTTCTTAATATATCACTCACAAATTCGTCCATATTGATAACTATCACTTTAATATAATAATTCATACACATAAACAACGACACAAAGGTAGCAAATGCAGCTAACTTGTGTTACTTGTGTACAAAGACGTCTAACATTGCACCCCTGATCGGGCCTATACGTAAACTCGCAATCGCTAAAAATAGAAATGATATAATAAGTTTGCTTCCACCAAATAGATGTTTTTCTTTATAGAAACATTTATTCAAGAAATTTTTAGTTTTGTTGGAGAAATACTGCTTTTCTTAATATAAGGAAACAGTTTCAAAGGAAACAAATTCTTTTCTAATTCCAAGAAAATAGTAGTAAAACAATATTTTTTCTTGTTCTAAAAATGCATTTCTCTGCGTGTAGTTTTTCAAAGTACAATTATGCCCGAATCCTTTATTAAGTCAGTGTATATTATATCGCAAAGGTCTGTTATTTACAAGGAAATAAGATGTTTTACTAGTAAAAGAGTGATTAAAAGAACTCAATTTGCTAAAACGGAATTTTGTTTGTGTAACAAAATGAAATACGTACTTTTATTAAATAAAACCGAGGGGAATTTTACACGAAATCCTACCGACTTTTGCGGATTCCAAAAAAAGAAAATAAATTTTATTTAAAATTGTCTAATATGACAGGATAATTGCTTATCTTTTCAGTAATCTCAGAAGTCCTTTCTTACAATAATAATCGAAATCGTATTATACGATGTTTGTAAAAAGTTTTTCTGTAGATTCAAAATATAAAATATTTAGTTACCACTGAAAACATAGGGTAAATGCGCCGGTAGTCAGCCACTTTAACCATATATTAATTTTGGAGTAATGTCAATTAACTAGTATTGTTGTTAAGTTAAACCAATTTTACTTTCTTTTAAGCTCTGAAATATATATTTTCGAATTCTTAACATATATTGAAATTAGTAGAAATATTAAAAAATACTATAAACCAATGTATAAAAAGGTGTCAAAATTTCTAATGCTCAGCCATTTAAAACCTTATGTCGGCCACCATAAAGCTAGTTGTTACCCATATCTCAAGAAAATAGCTACCTACTCGTAAGAAGGTAAGGGATGAAACATTTGATTAGATATAGGTTTATTAAAGTTGGTCAAATAATAGATACATAGTCAATATTCTATTTTTTATTCTTTATTAAACAACTTGAATAAGTAAATGCCTTGTGTTGATGATCATCAACACAAGGCATATCATCATTATCACATTTGTCCAGCGTTGTACCATCTATGGTTGTGCATTCCAAATGATACAACTTATAGCAGTTGTCGCATTTTATATTTTTCCAGTTATTTCCACTATGTGCGTCGTAATCTAAATAAAAGTTGCAACTTGCACATACTTCTTTTAATACATTGACTGGCACTGCGTCATCCCTTATTGGTATATTAACATTATTACGCTTAGTTTTTCTTTTCTTTGAAGCTGCTCGATTCTTTTCTGCAGCACGGTCGAACCTTTCTTGTTTTCGCTTTTCCTTATCGCTTGCAGCTTTTTATTTTATTTCAAGTTTTTGTTGTAGATGTTGTCGGAAGGCATCTGAAGAAATCGCTGCTGGCGGTCGATAACGAGTTTTTCTTTTTCCTTTTGTTGTTATGGGGTTTGGGAAAAACAAATTGTTGTGAATGGAATTTCCATCTTCGTCCATCTTTTTTGCATCAAGGTTCGCACTTGGTATTGTAATGTCTTGTAAAACCCTTATTTTGTTAATTGGTGTTCTTGAATTATCTTCTTTTATTGTTGGTTCATTCTCAATTGAATAACTAATTTCGTTGAGTTTCTTTATTTCAGATTCGTCAAATTTATTTTCTGCCGATTTAATTGCAATATCGTTTTGTTCCGTGGGGATACTCTCAACAAAACGTCTGTCTTTATCCAAACTAATACTTACTTTGATTGCGTCTAAGTTATTTGAACTTTTCCCGTTTTGTATTTTGTCCACACTTACCAGCTCTTGGTTACTACAACAATTATTGTCTTTTATAAAATCATTATCGAGAAATTCATTGAAAGGAAATTCAATGACATCTGTAGTAGAAAATATATTCTGGGCTTCTGCGTCTACATTTTCCTCAATTATATCAAGCCTACCATCAGCCAGTACTTTAAACGTTTCGTATCTTGGATATACTTCTTCTTTTATTAATTGTATTTGTTCAATAATATGTTGTATGTTTTCAATTCCCCTCCCCAACAGTATTTCTTGGAAAACTGTCAAAACTGCTTCAGTAGTTTCAAATTGTTGTTTTGTCACATCAGAATCCTGCTTGTTGACTTCGGTGTGCAATCTTTCTAAGCGATTCTGAATATACTTTGAATAGTCTATAGTTTCAGGATTAAATGGAAACAACCACACTTTCTGAAACTATTCCTAATCGTCGTAACCAATGACTCGTCCTGAAGCATCTGTTCTAATAATGGGCAGAATGTGCATTTACTTAACATACAATTTACGTTTTCGGGTTTTGCTTGCCACTCCCTGACAGTTTTCTTCCAGTAGGTTTTCAAGGGTTTAAAGACACTGACATCAGCAGGCTGCATTATATGGCGTGGTGTTGGGTGGAAGGGCATACAGAATTATTCCATGTGCATGGCAAAACTTATCACTTTGTTGTCATCAAGCCACTTATTTAATCCATTTGCTATGTATTCTTAGAAGGTATCGCATCTCATCCATCCGCTTTCCGATCTCCCTAAAAACCAGTTGGATGGTACACTGTCAACAAGAGCTTTACTTGGTCGAATAAATGGGTAAACCACCATTGGTGGTAATATTCCCCCATCAGCCGTAAAAACTAAAAGAACTCTAATTGTTTCTTTCTCTTGCCCTTCTGCACTTCGTAAATATTTTTATAACCTTTCGGTGCCAAGACTTTTCCTGATTTGGGACACATACTGAAACTAGTTTCATCTCCGTTGAATATTCTTGACGGATCTTCTAAAATATCGAGAGCATGAGACTTCTCTAGGAACTGTCTTAATTCACGAAACCAGTTCTTTATTGATTCGTCAGTAATTATGCTTCTTGCCTCTGTAAGTCCCTCAGCTTCACGTAGAGTTAGCTGTGGATGCCTTCTTATGAAGCCAAGATACCATTTCTGTCCAGACCTGTTATCTTTAAATGGAGTTTTTCTATTTTTTTCAGATATAATTTTTTCAACACTATTCAAGAGATCGTGCTTTTTCCGTGGAAACCCACATCTCGCTACCTCAGTTAGCCATTGCTCCAGGTCAGTTTCCTCTTTATTTGTAAGAATTGTATCAGGACCCATTTTACGAGGTCCCTCTTTAACGCGACCGTGCAGTCTGTCTTGGATAGTACCACGTGGTACTACATACTTTCGACTTGTCTCTCTAATGGCTAAACGATCTTCACGGATTGCATTCAAAGCATTTGCCAGAGCCTCTTCAGGATATTGATGCACTGCGCGGCTTTTGTAACGACCCATTATATCTAAAAATAACATCCTTTTAAGGTGGCCGAAGTTAAAATGGGTACGGTCTCAAAGTCAGACAACTAAAAACACTATAATCGAAGGTGGCTGACTATCTGGTGTATACAACCCTAAAATCAGCAAGCTAAGAAACATACACGTAAAAGGTGGCCGACTACTGGTATAACGAGCTCTAATCATGATTATTTATGGGTAAAAAGTGAATGCATAGATGGCTCTAATTTCATACTTCATAAGATTGAAAACCGTGTGTTTTGTGAATTACCCATTAGTCGGCCACCTGGCTGACAAATAGTTTTTGGCATAATTGAGTAACTTATTCTCAGCCAGCACATATTACAGTGGTAAACGATTTTAACAGTAAAAATATATGATAAAAATCGGATTAGTGAATATATATAAAACCAGAAAGAAACTCACCTGTATTTTAATAATGTTTATAAAGTCTCTCAAACCTATTATTACAACAGCCGACCCCAAGCGAAATTCTAATATTTCTGTGCTAAACTTCAGCCACGATACACGACGCACTTTACCTAGTTAAACTAGACAACATTGATAGGTTATAATTCGTACAATTTGATAGTTATGGCGGGAAAGGTAGCTGAACACTATGAAAGCGATTATTAGACAAATTAAGTGAAGGGAATTTCTATTTATATTCGTTTTAAACAAAAATGGCTGACAACTAGACCCGGCTGGAATTAGCGCATTTACCCTATAAGAAATTTAATAAATTATTTGTTTGCAGTTTAATACAAGAATAAACTAAACAATCAACAAAGCTATATGCATGAACTTATATGAATTAAAAAAACTCATGTAGTGATAATTACACTATTTGCAAGAATAATATATGTATCTATGAATGTGGATTGATATATAAGGTCACCAACTCTATCAAATAAAAATAAGAAAAGACAAAATAATAAAATGAAGTAAATTTATTGTACTACCAATATATATAAATTATTTTTCCACATAATCACCATTTAGTGCATACATATATATATATATATATATATATATATATATATATATATATATATAATAACTTCGTGACCTTGGTATGATATGGTAAACCTAATCAGTAGGCGATTAAAGGTCTGTATATTACTTCAAAATATATGTATTTAAAAAACTCTACATGTTTCGGCTGTGTACGCCTTTATCAAGAGAATACAAAATAATAATAATGAAGTAATATACAGACCTTTAATCGCCTACTGATTAGGTTTACCATATATATATATATATATACATATATGGTAAATTCAATTTGTTGGCGATTTAAGGTCTGGTTTTACTTCAATATATGTACATTTAAAACAATCCTACATGTTTCGGCAAATGATGCCTTTTTCAAGGAATATAAAATATAAATGACAGTATATTAATGTCATACATTTGAAGTTGCTATGGATAAAATTATTCAAAAATACATTCTAATTGAATAATAATAAATCATGCCTTAGTATTCTAAAATAGATAGACAACAAAAACAGGGAAACGCAAGACATGAGTTATTATTATGTATGCGCCCGTGGAGCGTCTTAAGTTGTAAAGCTGTCGGCAATCGCCGTAAACGAGAAGGAAAACCACGAAAACCTACTCGGACAGCCAGACAGGAATCAAAACACGGAACTGTCAGCATGATAAGCAAATGTATAGATATTTAAATATCTTAAGATATATAATTATATAACAGCAACATATATTATGAATATGATTATTCGTGATTTTCCTTCTAGTTTATGGCGAATGCCGACACCTTTACATCTTAAGACGCTCCACGGGCTCATACATAATAATAACTCATGTCTTGCGTTTCCCTGTTTTTGTTGTCTATGTATTTTAGAATACTAAGGCATGATTTATTATTATTCAATTGGAATGTATCTTTGAATAATTTTAGTGAATTTCATCCGTTCTATGAGATCGGACGTTGTCCATGACAAAATATGCACCTCCTTGTATATTATCTTCGACTAAGTGGTCAATCAAAGATGTCAAGAATTCTCCAAAGTGTTGTACATTGTAAGGCCTGTCTTGAATGGTGAATAAATATAATGTATAAATACACATTGCAGCAGCAATCGAATAATTATAGCCTCTTAATTGAGTCTTAACTTTGTTGTTCTAGAAGTCGCATGAATCCCAATAAAATATATTTTTTCTCTATGAATCATTATTGTTGTATAAAGAACAGCATAATAAAATCTACTTTGGATAATATCTGGCACGTTACGCCTTTCTGGCACAAAGGAAACGCGTTTTACAGAATAGTGAAATGCCTTTGTCGCTATGTCAATGGTCGATATGCTCACCTCTAGTTGTGCATTTTGCTGTAACAATTTGGTTTTTATTTGTTTTAGTGTTAAAGTACAATCTTCATCAATTAAATTGCAGATTCGTTCTTGCTGATTTTGAGTAAATTTATTTGGACGATGCCCAGCATTTCTTTTCTTCATCTCGTTCGCTATTTTGTAAGTCTTGTAAATTTTTCTTACACTGTTCGGGAAAACATTAAATTATCGTCCTATCTGGACTGGCGAACTACCATTGTACATTCCTCTGATTACACAGGTCTACAAAATTAAACTTTTTGACAGATGTTTTTATTTTGAAAACTGATTTTATATAATTTTGGTAGGCTGATTTCAAAAATTCTATGCATTTATTTGTATCACGTAAGGTTTTTTTGCAAATATTAAATGAAAAAAACGATATTTCTAAAAAAATGTATTTGTTTATTGAGTAAAAAGGTGGAATACAAGTTAAAAAAGTGGAAGAAAATACTTTACTCAGTCTTTTTTAAGTGAAATCTTTGTCTTTTTGCCAGAAAGCTGCTTTGTTTTTACACCAAAATAAGCGTGGTATACATTTTTCACAAACGAAGTTATAGTTTACCTCTGCTTTACTACGACATAACTACCACAGATATAACAAAAGTTATTCGGATTGTTCACACAATGTCTTCTTTCCATATTTATATGTTCTAGAACACTTAAAATACGCAACAACGAAGACAACAAGCGCGCGGACACAGTAGCACGACGACCAACACAACCAAACTGCACATAAGCAGGTTTCAACGTTGTATTGACGCTTCTGCGCCGACTCTGTTGCTTTGCTGAGAAATCTAATATTAACCAGTGTTGCCAAATCACATTTAATTTCATAAAAATCAATTCATTTAAAAATCATGCCTAACATGGAACAAACATATTCTTGTCATAGGTATGTATATTAATAAATTAACATTTTTAAGATATAGAGCGCTATAAAAAAAATTTACGTGATTGAGCAAAAATATGGCGTTTTTGGAATAAGGGCCCCCAAATATATACAAATTAGCAAACAGCTTTCAAACATCAAAATCACTGTAGACCTGTGTTATTAAAGCACGTACCTCGTTCGAGATTTTATTTTGCCAACTTTCAGCATTCATTCTTACATACATGTAATAACAATATGATATAATTTTGACAATTAGGGAAATAGTTTTGACAAAAAGGGAAATAATTTGACATACACAACACCCTCTTTAATTAAGATGTGAAATAGTTTTGAAAAATAGTGAAATACATTTTACAAAATAAGAAAACCAAAAGTAAATTACTGTAATGTGTTAGGATTTAGCTTCCAAGACATTCTTGCTGTTATACATCTGCGATGTTGTTTTTCATGTTAACGTACTTACGAGTATACACATCTTTCTTGAAATGTGTAACATGCGAGAAATTGCACATTGTGAGATATTGTCTTAAATACATGTTTGTTAAAATTTTCATACGATTTTTGTTTTTACGTTTTCAGCACTTCCACATTGTATAAAATGCGATAGATTTCAGGTGGATTTGTTATACTTTAAGTACTGCATAATACTTAAAATGCAACTAAATATTTTTTACATTATTTTATTTTCTTATATACTATGCGTATCTAGTGCAAGTGCAGTTCTAATAATGCCTTTATAGCTATTTTTCATAAAATTGTCCGACAAAATATTGGATTAAATATTCACAAAATTCGTATAAACAATGAATTACATTTTGTAATTTTCTCGAAAAGAACAATCCTAAAATATTTTTTTAGTTACAGAGGGGTGTGCTAATTATATATGCGTGGCTTATATATACATAAGCTTATGTGTAAATACGTTTGACAAAATTAAATACGAATGTTTCTAATTTATTTTTAACATAGAGAATAAAAATTACCATCCAAACAAAATTCCGTACACAAACAAGTAAATCAGAGAGACGTGTTTTTTTGCGCAAGTGTGAAATATTACAAGGTCTGCCTGTATTGATCCGGATAAATTTTGATCACACCTCATCTATGGATTTGTATGTATTTGACATTTTTCAAATTAAGTTACGAAGGTTTAGAGAATGAATGGGTATAATGATTTTTTGCATGAATTTAATAAACAAGCTGTTTTAGAAGAAATATTAATATGTATATGCATATTCTTTTGTTTCAGCTCCTTCTTTGAACGTAAAGACTTGCAGCTCTTTTAGTGGATCGAAGCATTTGTTGACATAAATTGTCGTGGTTCTTGCAAGTAAGTAATAATTTATAAATTATAAATAACTTCATATATATTAATTATTATTAGAGAACGGACGCAATTTCCATAAAACGCAATCGGCAATTGGAATTGTGTATAACGTCGCTCAGTACATCCCGGCGTAATTCAATGAAGTATTTGTTTGACTTACTCGGACACCTGGTCTCGCCGCGATAACAATGGACAAGCCAGCTATTGTATTCGGAGAATATAGTGTTTTTTAAAGTATTTTCATGAGGGTAGATAGAAGCGGGGTTTTTATAATATATTTTATTTATTAGTTTATAATTCGTAAGATAAATAAAGTGCTGTAAGTAAGTTTCTTGTTTTCATAGTTTTAACTGTTAATTACATCGTAATTTTTGTGATAGATCCTGTTTAATATCGTTTGATTGAATCTATTTCTACCAATTATTTCGACGTAATTGTGCATTGAATTTCGTTCAGTTTCAATAACTTACGCACACATTTTTAGTTTTCATTTATTTAGATCTAGAGCATTGTTTAGGTTACTTTTTCAGACATGATATGGAAGAATGTCGAGAACGGCATTGTAAAACAATGGCGAGTTGGATTGACGGTCATACCGATTGTATGTCCATTGTCAGTGATTCCGAAATTTATTACAAAATCCGTAAAATATCGTCAAAAATTCGTCACTTAGGATCGCAAACACATCTGAACTCTGTAAAACTTTTATGGCGGCTAATATTCCATTAAATAAACTTAGCAATCCCACTTTAAAAATATTTCTGAAAAAATATACTGGCCGAAATGTTCCTGATGAATCAACTTTAAGCAAATATTATGTTTCTAGGTGCTATACGAGAACAGTAGAACGCATTAGAAGCCATCTTTTAAATCAATACATATGGATAAGCGCCGACGAAACGGTGGATATGTTAGGACGCTGTGTGATAAATGTTGTAGCTGGTGTACTACATCCAACTGTTCCCTATAACTCATATGTAATAGCAACAAGTGTTATAAATAGAGTTGCAAAAAATGCTTCATTCGGACGCCACGTACAAAGAAAAAATACTTTCATTTGTCAGTGATAGTGCTGCGTATATGTTAAAAACAGGCAGACTATTGAAGAAAACATATCCTAATATGCTGCATATTACTTGTGTAGCACATGCTCTCCACAGAATCTGTGAATATATCAGAGACACTTTTCCGGAAGTTGATAGACTTGTATCAGCTTTTAAAAAAGTTTTCAGAAAAGCACCATTGAGAGTAGCTCTTTTCAGGGAAAAATTTTCATCTCTGTCACTGCCTCCCACTCCAGTAATAACTAGATGGGGAACATGGCTGGAAGCTACTAGTTATTATGCTGAGAATTTCGATAGTCTAAAACATTTCGTAACACTGCTAAAGGAGGATGCTAGAAGTATTGGTGAGTGCAAGGAACTCACACAAATCCCAAATTTAAAAAATCAGTTGTACTTTCTTCACGAACACTTTGGAAAATTGCCAAAACTAATCACTTATTTTGAAAATCGAAATCTCAAATTAAATAACGGATTAACCACATTAGATGTGGCTGTTAATAATTTGAAAGTATTCCAAGTGAATTCGGATGTGGCCTTCGGCAAAAGTTTGAAGCAATTCTTAATAGAAATCCAGATTTAATTACATTGCAGCAATTATGTATGGAGACAATTCCACAAAATCTAAGGGCTAAATATGAAGAAATAAAAGAATATTTCCAGTATGCACCTATAACCAGTTGCGGTGTAGAAAGGACGTTTTCTATTTATAAGGATGTACTTAATTCAAAGAGAACAAAATTGACAGAAGAAAACCTTGAGAAACTATTGCTAGTCAATATTAATACTCCTTTACTCAACTTGAACGACAAAATGAACAAATAAAAATGTTCCAATTATAGAAATAAAATTATAAACTTTAAAATTACAACTTTTCAACAAATACATATGTATTTCGTAATTTTATAGATCACCACCCGATCGTTTTCCAATTATATAAATAAAATTAAATATTTTAGAAATACAGCCTTTCGCCAGTACTGCACTGGGTGGTAAGCGTGTCCGTTCTCTAATTATTATCTGCCAAATTATCTACATATGGATAGGAAATTGACAGAGTTTACTTTCTTTTTCATAACACTTCTAGGTCAATACAAAGATTTTTTATTCTTATATTGAAGTGGATTCCTTAACCAGAGAGTTTGGAAGTAATTTTTCAACAGTTATAAAAGTTAGCATATTCATAATACGTATTTGAACGCATTTAGTATTGGTACTTACAGCCGTGCCCAATAAAGTAAATGTATAGAAATATTTTCTCAAGAGGTATTGATTTAAAGAAATGGTTATTATTAGAGTTGTTATTTTTCCCCACATTCCAGAGTCCTACTAAGTACAAGTTAATATGTACAATTTTTTTCAATAAGCATCGCGTTTTGTAAAGAAGGTGAGAGATTTACGCTTACATAAAATATAAACATCTGGGCGGCATAGACGACCTATCACAATGCATACAATGAACCTGCTTATCTTCCAATTCGCAATCTTTCTTTTGTAAAAAAAGAACTTTTCGTAAACATCTCTTACAATATACAAAAGTATTTTTAATAATATAAAATATTATTCAAAATCTGGTGTGAAGTACACAAATACAAGGTCAATATTTTTGTGAAGGCATCCTTCTCCAGAAACGCAGATACGTATTTCATCTTTCTACAGATTCCTCAGTACGGCAGTGCTGGAGAAGGATACCCTCACAAATTATAATGCTTTTATATTATACAAAACTGGTGAGGTTTTTACCCACTCATGCATGTTTCAAATTATTCTGTTACATCTCTTACAATAATCAATTTCTTTGTTAATACTTAAATCTTATCGGACTGTATATATTAACAAAAATGCTAAGTTGTAATTTCATACGAACACGTGCTCTTTATATAACTCGTGTTTGGAAAACGTTGATACGTTATATTTACTTATACTGAGTAGGTTCTGGAATGTGGGGAAAATCTGACAACTCTAGTTATCCAAAGGGCTATTTTCTGGACCAGCTTTCGGCAATCTCTCGGCTGCCAGTTTCAAGTCGTTGGTACTTTCGATTTTCAAGTTGTACTGCGTGTTAATCGTGCTATTCACCTGGAAGTCGATATTTGTAGGTCGGTATCAAGTAGGGGTGGAGTGGGGATCTCCGTGTGCGGTGTGGGCGATACGTTGCATTCGCTGTTGTGTTGAATGTTTGTGTAGCGCGTCTGTTTTTTGATAAGACGGTTCTGTATTGAGTAGTCTCTGTCTTTCATCTCTTTTATTTAGATGGATAGAACAATCATTCCTTTTTATTATTCTCTTTTCATTATATAAATAATAAATTTGTTAAATTCGAACGAAGCTTGGAACTATTTTGCTTTTGAATAGGTTAAGAAATTCAATTTCTCTCAATTCAATTCAACACAGAGTTTAATAAATATTTAATTGAATCAAATTTGCAACTTTATTCTTAGTATTTTGGCGCATCCAATGTGGTGTTAATAAGTCTATAACTTTCATATACGTAATATTTTCGGCACCATTAACGTGGGGCTGATAATAATTTTCATACTTATAACAATAAATATAGCACATATTATATATACAAGTGTCCCGTATCGTTATGTTCAAATTTTAGGAGTGTAAAGTAGACTTCATTTCAAGTAACAAAAACGCAAAACTTGTATATCCATTTTTATTTGTTTGAAAGTTACAGATTTATGAATGTGATTGTCAGATCATGAAAAAAATGTAATCCTAAAGTCTGATTTGATTTAAAAAAGTTCAATTAATAATATTTTCGAAATGTCCACCAACAGAAGAAGTACTTACCCGAATTTCATACTTGTTTTGTCGAATTTGCTCGGCAGCCAGGTGAATACCATCCACCAACTCTTCTATTGTGTTCGAAACTTGCGCGTAGACTAAATTTTTCATGTACCTCCATAAATAAAAGTCAAGGGTATTAAGATCGGGTGATCTGGGTGGCCATGCAACAGGACCACCTCGACCAATCCATCTTGGATAATTGATGTTATCCCAATTTCGGACAGCAATTCCGAAATGTGGTGGTGCCCCATCCATGTGAAACCACATGTCTCGTCGAGCATTCAGCGGGACATCCTCTAAAAGACCTGGCAGTTCGTCAATAAGAAATTGAAGGTAATTGTCAGCATTTAAACTCCCAAGAAGAACGACAGGACGAATCAACAAGTCATCGATCAGGGCCGCCCAAACGTTAATAGAAAATTCATGTTGAAATTTAGATGGGCGTATAGTTTTGGGATTATCTGATGACCACCTGTGCAGGTTTCTCAGATTTGTAACACCACTTCTCGTGAACGTAGATTCATCTGTCCAGAGGGCTATTCTGCAGAAATTAAAATGAAGCCGTGACTGTCTTAATATCCAGGTAGAATAAACTAGACGAGCATAGTGGTCTGTCTCAAGCAAACCGTGTCCCCTGCGAGAGTGATATGGATATAAGCCCTCACGTTTTAAAATTCGCCAAACTGTCGTTCGTGGCACTCCTAGCTGTCTAGCGATTCGACGTACACTGAGAGTTGGATCCCTTGTAACAATAGCTACCGCTTCTTCCTCTAAGTCTACTGGCAAATTTACTCCTCGGTCGAAAAGATAATCACGTAGTCCGCATTCCCGAAATTGTCTGTGTACTTCCAGAAACGTTCTGTAATGATTAATGCGTCTATCGGGAAACCGATGTCGGTATTCAATAACTGCTTGATGTGCACTGCTGTTACAGTAGCCATACACAAAATGAATGTCCGCATACTCTTGAGAAGAAAATCGGTAAAGCATTTTGAATAAAGAAAACGTGTCCACTCACTAATAAGCTGTTGTATGAACTGAAACGTAATGTAATCCTTTATTAAAAAATGCAACTTTAACAGTCATCTGAACATTTATTTATTGTATGATATTCATGCTTCAGCACTTACGAAATAAGTAAGAACCTTCTTTATCATAAATCAATTTCCAGTACTCTTTTTTGTAGATCTCCAAGAAATTACTGTATGCACTACGACACGTGTTTATTTATTTTAGGATAACATTTTATTATGCGACGTTAACAATCACAGGCCTGTTATTGAATCGTATAACTTTTTTTTAAATAAAATCAGTTTGTATTGACTTTAGGATTACATTTTTTTTAATGGTCTGACAATCACATTCATAGATCTGTAACTCTGAAACAAATAAAAATGGATATACAAGTTTTGCGCTTTTGTTACTTGAAATGAAGTCTACTTTACACTTCTAAAATTTGAACATAACGATACGGGACACTTATATATATATATATATATATATATATAATTAGTGTTATCAAACGTCAAAAATGTATTAATATTTAATTATGATCCCAGTACTCTATGTGGGCAAAAGCAAACATTAAACATTAAAGTGAATGTCCATGAAAACAAAATGTATGAAATGTCTGAAGACAATATATATAAATTTTAATCTTATAACTACAGGCTTTTGACAATTGTATGTATATATGTAGGTTTTTCTCCTGAATTACATGCTTTTTATGGATGTCTAAAAATAAGAAAGCAATTTAGGTATTTGTTGGTCAGATGATTTTTTTTACGTGGGCTTAAGCATCTGAATGCGATTGAGCGGTACGATGTTGTATTCAAGAAACAATTGCATGTCGGACATTCCACACCAAGAATGATTTACTGCAAACGCCAACATGAGATTTTTACAGACCAATAAAATCGCACTGGCACACCAGCTTTATAAAAGCATCTGAGATAAGTTGCCGGCTTAGCATTAATTCAATGTCGGTTGTATATTTTTATAAATTTCCGAGCCTGTTCCGTCATAAACTTCAAACATTATTGATGTAATAGGATAACAGGGCAGGAGACAAGTCAGACAAGTGAGCCAAAAGAAGTCAATAGAGACATTTTCTGGAATTAGATATTAAATTTAATTGCGTAAGTAAACAAAACGAGTACATATAGCAACAATTTCAATTTCGTACTTGAAAGTAGCTTCTAATGCAGGAAATACAAATCAGATATTTCTATTATAATTCCTGTTACATACACAAATGTGTTTCAAATTTTTAGGCATTATTATTATATTTTGTGTCCTTCATTTTCCATGAGTATTTCTAAAGTTTCCCTTAAACTATTCTACAGTTTTCTTTAAATAACACCCTCGTAACATGATGCTGCAATTTTTGAAATATTTAAAGTTGGCAAAATTATTTTCTTAATAACCTTTATTTTTCTACATTCAATTACCTGAGAACAGTTTTTATTTTATTTTTCGCGTGGTCTCGTATCCTCCTTTTAAAATCTTGTATCGAAAGAAAATAAGTCCAAAAATTTAATATATTTTACAAGGTAGTATATTGCTAATTTCAGCCATGTTTTAGAAACCTACTGTCGAAATTTCGACCAAATTTATCTATACTGGGTTATTGGGTGATGCATTTAGAAGTACTTTCAGAAACAAAAAAAATTTAATTAAAAAAGTTTAATTTTATCGGGTAATTATTATTATCATATTATAATGTATTTGAAATATTTCCGACGTTACCGACATAAAATAATTATAGAAAAACAATTCATTCGCCGTCCGATAGATGGGTTCGACGTATGTAAACTGTCAAAATTTAAAGTCATACTGATTATTACTTTGTTTATGTTATGCTTCTAAAGTTATCAGTTCACATTGTACTTCAACAATGCAGAAACTTGAGTATCGCGCAGTGATAAAATTCCTACACTTGAAAGGGAAGAAGACTCGGGTAATAAAAGTTAAGGTAGACTCAGTATACGGTGAAGCCGCGCCTTCATTTACAACAATAAAACAGTTGATGACCGAGTACATACATGGTCGTACGAGAGTTTTAGACGAGAAATGTTCCGAACGTCCGAAAACTGCTACAACTGACGAAATAGTCGATTTAGTGCATCAAACTGTGATGGAAGATCATCAGTTGAGTGTAATGGATAATAGCTAAGGCTTGTGGGATATTATCTGAGTGGACTCACAAGATTTTACATCAAATTTAGATATGAAAAAATTATCCGCGTGAACGGTGCCTCGTTTGTTGACTATCAACCAAAAGCGCATACGGACGGATATATAGGGCGAGCGTCTTAGCCTGTATCAACAAAATCCGGCGGAATTTTTGCGGCAATTTATAACTGTCGCCGAAACTTGGGCATCTTATGCCCGAGACCAAACAGCAGTCAATGCAATGGATTGCTGTTCGAGAACCAACTCCAATGAAGGCAAAGGTCTGATATATAGGTTACTGATATATAGGTTACTGATATATTAACTTAAAAAAAAGTGTGTTATTGAACGCTTGTTGAATGGAAGTCTAGTCCCTACAGAACAAAACGTCTATCTCCACACCGTATATACTTTAATTTGATCCCTAATTTATGAATCCTTGATTACAAAATTATATTACGCAGATATCTTGAGTTAGTTTGTGGAAATGAGTTCCTACGCAGTCACTTAGATATCTTGCCATAAATATTCAATTACAAAGCTGAATTTACTGTTAATTAATTTAAACTAGTTATCCATCTTCGCTTTGAAATATTCGATTTGATTTTTTACAGACTTCAAACCATTGCGCGTCGTGCTACTTACGCTAATATCTATTCTCCATGCATATTATCAAACTTTTCGTGATACATGTTTAGTTTGATCTAAAATTATTGTTTTGAATTAAAAGATATGTTAAATAAAAGAAAATATAATACTATTCAAACAAATTACTAAAAATTAAAGATGTTTCAAAATAAAAATTATACGTGAAATCTTAAGCTTAAATGTAAAAATAAATTTTAAGTTTCTTCAGAAACCGTTGTTTGCGTTAGAATTGTGTTCTTCGTTTTATTCCCTTTTATAACTTCGGTAACGCAAATAATTTTCAAATGTAGAAAATTTTCATGCTGTTTTTCTATGTACACAAATTTTCCTAATTTTTATTTTATGTCAGTATTTTCTGTTTTGCATTACCCTATATCCAATTACATTTGGGTGGCCACAAGATTTTACTATACAGATTCTTGATAATATATTATCTACGTTGTCTATCATGCCGTTCTTCATGTGATCTATATGCTTCCAATGTGTTTAAAAAGTTTTAATTCAAAACAAACTCATATTAATATAGGTAGTTAATGTTCTTTTTCTTATATACTGTCATGTATAGTTTCTATAGGTATGTGTCTACTAAGACTAATATTTCTAACCTCTAAATTCAAATTAATCTTGTCATTTTAATTTGTATATAATTTACACATTTCTCCTTTACAGATGTCATGTACCATTTAATGGGTTATTAAACATTGTAATATATTTTTAAAGTTTATTTATATTATCGATCTATCTACGATAACTTATTGAGCCTGATTTTTTTACTATTTCGTCGAATATATTATTTCATATTCACGAACGTAAGTAAATTCTATTGCTATTAAAAATGTTTCTCAAGTATTATTCGCATTTGCTACAAGTGTTTATTATTTTCAGATTACACTATAAATGTTATTTGACATTGGATTCTTATCGTACGGACTTCTCGTTTATAAATCAATTCATTTATAAATCGATTATACATAATTAAAATGATATTTCATGACATATACAGGGCTTAATATTCTAAAAATAATTTTAAATATTCCTTTTTTTAAAATTTTTGGTACGTAAGCATGTGTTTTATATTCAATTGGATTATAAATATTATTAAATCGTAACATAACCTACAACCTATTGACACTATACATGAAATACAGGTGTACTAAAAGCACAACCCTTTTTAATTATATTTAATATTTATTTATGCTAGGTCTAATTTACTGTAAGGCCGTAATTAAAAATCTATTTACAAAATGCACTGGAATTGTTATTCTACCATTATTATACCAGGTGTATTCAAAACATAACCCGTTTTAGCTACGTTTTATGCTTCTTATGCTCTATTTTTACTTATTTAATTCAGATTAAGGTGAAATTTCACAGCAATATGTTGTTTTCAATCAAACAATTACGTTCTAAAAATTAGTGTTATTAGTAATTAAAACATTAGTATTTCAATAGAACCAATGAAAATATTATTGATATTTAGTATGTCTAAAAACTATATTGTAGGAAATTGGTGATACACCGTTTCAATTTAATATAATTTAAAAAAAGCAAAATTAAAAATGAGTTTTTAGCCTTAAGGCATATTTATATTTAAATAAAAATTCGTAAATTAATAATATATAGTCGAAAATTTCGTTTAAGTAGATCTCTGGATGTAATACTCTCTTCTAAATGTAATACTCTACGAACATCCTTAACTATCTATCTTATATTGCAATGGTTCAACGCCATTCCTATCTTCAAAGTTGTGCTTGGTCATTCGTCTTTTCATATCAGCTTATTATCCGAAGCATTGTTGTGTGCACAACTCGAATTCGTGCTGAGCAATGCCACGATAAGTCGAACTTTCTTGATGTTAAATCGCAGTTTATTCATGTACGTGCATACGTTGTCACGATTTAAATGTTTGTAAATACGTTACGAATACTTTTGATATTTGGCAGAATGTTATAAGCCTGTAAGAGAGATGATTATTTCTATATAAATGTCATAAAATAATGAAAGGAAACGTTACCATTACACAACAGGAAAAAAAACAAACAGCATTCTGCAATATATTTTTAATTTTCAGTCTTTTCAATTTTTAGTACTTAAAATAGCCTATAAAACAAAGTATTTTGTTGTGTAAGTTTGTAGGACAATTTCTTAGAAGATTTTAAATGACAAATCGTGCTTTTATTTTTGAACGTACAAACATAATTTATTTGTGGACACAAGTGACCATGAGATTAAAATTTACAAGAAAGTGATAGAAAAGAAACGACACTGTATAATATCCATTAAATATAAATCCGTTTTTGCAAAACTATATTCTAACATTTATTAATGAGTTATACAGTATAATTACAGTGTTACTAAAATATTGTATTTATATAATTCTGAAGGTATATTCATAGGTGAATATGTAATAATAGAAAACCTGTTAAATATAGTAAATACACGACAAATTCCGTTACACATCATTAACTGATCTTGACATCAACTTAGCAGATATATCAACATTGTTTGGGAAATATGGTTGACATCTATGGATATGTATATGCTATTTTAAACAATAAAGTCGTTTAATATGTCTGGCGATACTCGTACTGCAAACAACGAACTAATATTTAACCGTTGACAACGTTAAGTAACTATCTTTGTTTTTAAAAGCAAAGTGCTGAAATATTATGACATATAGTGCATCGTAAAAATCTATAAATTTACCTGCATTTTACATATTCACTATATATGAAAACTAATAATTAAAATTATTCTCATTAATTGATGTAGCAGACACTTCTTGGTGAAACATTTTGTAATTAACAAATTTAGTATAAAAAACATACTTGGCTATTTCACAATTTTTTATTAAATATATTTCTAACATATGTTTCGGCTGTTATGCCATTGTGATCCTCTTTGACAATGGCATTACAGCCGAAACATATGTTAGAAATATATCTAATAAAAAATTGTGAAATAGCCAAGTGTGTTTTTTATACTAAATTTGTTAAAATGATTCTTTGAATAGTGCCTTTGAAAATGTTAATCTTCAACTTTTTTAACTTGCTAAGTTAAATATGTATACAAAATAATATAATAATGACCGCTTATGAATTCCCATTTTTGGAGAAACAGTCTTCCAATTGGATTTGCTTTTAGTAATATAACTGTTTTAAAAAAATATATTTAAAATGCAAATGAGACTTGTAGTGCTTGCTATTTCAGTGGGCCGAGGGCCGACCAACCTTTAAGTTTCTCTTTGTTGAATTGCGTGTTTGGCAATAATTTGTTTAACACGTTCCAGCACGTTTTTAATTTTCCGTTGTTTTTTTAATATATATGAATTCGAACACATATGCCTACGGGGCATATAAGTAAAATAATGAGACTGGTAGCGTAGGATTCAAAATGGCATGTGGTAAGTTTGAAGTTCGTAGAGAGGTGTTCCTTAGCAATTTTTTCATGGACCAATTTTCTTTGGTGCGTTCTCAAAATGAGTGACAACAATTTCACGCAACGGTGTCGCGCAAGGTTTGTTTCAAATTTAGACACAGTGCGACGGAAGCTTTTTTTACACAACTTCAACACACCTATGTAGACGTTTTGTCCAAGGCCAAGATTTTCAGCCAGTTTAAGGTATTCTCAGAAGGCCGAGATTTGACCGAAGACTTATCTCGCAGTGTAAGGCCTTCAACTGTAAGAAGGATTCTGGATTCTGCGGACATATTCATTGTCCGTAGAATCCAGGATCTTGTGCGTGGTAATTAACGGTTGAATGATCGGAGAAATGTTGAATTTGACTCACCTAATCGTTTATCGTTCATTTTGATTATTAATTGAAAATGAAAAAAATCTGCGCGAAAATGGTTCCATAAAACATTCGCATAATCAAACAACGTAAGTGAAACATGTCTTGACTTTTGCGAATTAAAAATGACCCTTATTTTCTAGAATGGATCGTTAAGTCACTGATGAATCTTGGATTCTTTAATACTACCCGAAAATGAATAAAAGCCAGAATATGCAAATCAAACATCAAATATGATGTTCATCTGATATGCTTTTTTTATAGACGGGGAATCGCCCATAAGGAGTATGTAAGTTAAGGCCAAAAGTGTAATAGATCGTTTTTGCCAAGAAGTTCTAGAAAGACTTCTAAAAAAGTTTTTCGTTTGAGATCGAACATGGAAAACACACCGCATATTGCATCATAACAATGCCCCTAATCACACAGCGATTTCAATTAACGACCGTTTCGACAGATAAAAACATCCCTGTGGCTTTGCAACGTCCTCCTTTTCCAGCAGACTTGAGTTCATGTGACTTTTTGCCTAACCTAATATTGAAAATTAACCTCAAAAGGGACCATTTTGTGACATTGGAATGTAGTGTAAAGATCGTAACCGACCAGCTGAAGACGATTTCAGTATAAGAAGGGCGGACTAACCGTCTCCAGTGCTGTGTGGGTTCCCAATTCAGCTACTTTGAAGGAGAACACGCTAAACTTCAAATTAATAATTAATGAAATACAAAAAAAGAATTACAAATTACTTTATTTAGACACCTCCTATAAGATTGACAAAAAATCTCTTAGTACTGCTTCATCCTCTTTCTTGCAAGATGATGCAATTATGCTATCTCTTCTGTTCACATTACTCGTTTTTTTACCATAATACCCTGTTTCTCTCTTTCCATCATATTAGCGTTATGAATTACATATCAAGATTCCAAGCATATCGATGTTTGACTAACATCAAGTGTGTAAAATTCAGTAATACGAAAGTATGAAAAAACATCTGTTTGTGTACATATAGGTATACACAACGCATCTAGTTTCTTCTGTTAAGGCGTTTTCGGCGTTAAAAACTCATAGTCATATATTCATACTTTAATTGCTTTTAATTGATCCTTATTAAATATTTGAATAATGTAGCAATCAAATGGAAAATGTATAAATCGCATTTTTTTATATATGTACTTTCTGAGCATATACGTAATATGTCTGCGTATTTCAAGTCATATTTAAGAGGCCAGTAAGGCACTATAGTATCAGTAGAACATATGGCATATTTTAATAGCTCTTTTGAAATTCGATACATTTATACGTATATGCATAATTTACAGGTCCAGCTATTACGAATTAATTAAAGAAAAACGAAACGCTTCTCGATTTTCAAAGATTAGATTTTATTCTCTAAAATTTTTCAATAGCAAGAATGGTTTTCTCATACTTTTAACTATCTACAAACCCACCGGTTTTGCTGGTTTCATAAAGTTTCCTTGTCAGTAAAAACATTCTCTGTATATTTATTATAAAATGAAATAAATGCACGGACTTTCTGAGGATATACGTAAGCTAGGTTTACGTAAAGACAAATCTGCAACAACTTGACGGCTCGGCTTGTCAGTCAACTGACTTAGCAAATAAATTCACCAACGTTCATATTAGAACTGGTTGACAATAAACGCCTCTGAAAAATTTGTATATAAATCTAATTCTTTATCTTCGTCAATTACATTCTGAATTCAATAGAAAGTGAAGTTACAATGGAAACTGCAGCTTTTGTAGAGTTAGTAAGAAACTGTGTAAAAATATTATAAATAAATCAAACTGGAGTGGTAAAAGACGATACGTTAGAAGTTCTCTAGCTAGATACAGATTTCTTATGTACAGATCTCTTATGAACGACTTACGGTTGCAAAGTGGATACAAACGAGAGTAAGTAATTGATGGCGATAAAGTTTGTAAACTGAAGCGAGCTTCCCCAGCTTTATAAACTATGTTATTTATTTCGTGACGGATCCAACATTGAATATTTACGTCGTATAAATTGCGCAAATATTGTCGTTATTTCTTTACTTCCGTTTATGTAAAGACACGACCGGGCTGTTATGTTCTTAAAACAGTAAATAAAAAGAGCTTTCAACAAATTGAAAACAATTTGAGCTTACATTCTGGTAACGACTAAACATATATACCGTACCGAAATTATGACTCGCCAGTATAACTGGTAAGGTTTTATTTTAAAGAATTTATATTGCAGAAGCATATGTTTTTATACGGTCTCATTTACCTACGTTTTTACATACTCGACATAATTTAAAAACATAACATAAAACAAAAGAATTTAAAAATAATTGGTTGGACAATTGTGTTTACATAAATATAAGACATAAAAGAACGTAACATTGCGTGTATATTGTACCCAATAATTCATCAACTTTAACATTTTTCGTTACCATTATTATGCGCAGCCTATCACATTCGGAGCTAAAGTTAAAGAAATATTTCTATTTATCTTTTTTCATTGTTTAAATTTCACTCCATTGTAACCCACAAATGCATTAATTATGGACCTTATGATATGTTTCCATTTTATATTTAACAACATTAAGTGGATGTAAAGGAGGGTTTAGTGCGTTTAGAGGTATTCAAAGAGGTTCAGAATGCACTGTCTTCGATGGCGTTAGTTAAAAAATTTAACAATATTATTAATTTATATATACTAATACTAATAGTAACAATAATAAAATAATAATAATAACAATAATAAATCAGCATCTTTCAACAGCTTAACGCCAATTAAAGAAGGCATTGACGAGCCATGAGTTATTATTAGGCGTGCGCCCGTGGAGCGACTTGCGACAAGGAATGTTTAGCTGCCAGCATTTACTTTAATCGAGGAAAACAATAACCAAAATTTTCTCGAACACCCTAGCCCCGGATCCGATGCCGAGGGGCCCCGACACGATAAACCAGTGAATTACCAGTACACTATCAGCCGTTTATATACGGACTTTAGTAGTGAAATTGACCTTTACTTACTAAATTGTCTACGTTTAGGTTAAGTCCTTCCCTATTACTTCTTCTACAATCTTGTTTAGTTACTAGATTTCATTATGTTTTCTATAATGGTTACAGATCTATATTATTTTCTCGTAAAGTTTTTTTTTGTTTCTCATGAGTTTTTGATCTTTCAATGATGTATTAACTACTTTCCTATTCAGATGATCTAAAAATAAATACATCCATTAGAACTTTGGTTGATGTAATACATCTACAACGGAATTTTAACATTCTCTCTCAATTGTATTCGACTTGTAAATTAATATTGGATATCAACAAAGACTGATAGGTTCCTGACACAAAAAAAAGTTAATTTTATTAACTATAACAGCGTTTAGCTGTTGCAAAAACACTTCGCATCCCTGCAAATTCCTTAGTTCTTTGTCCATGTTCAAAACCATGTATTTTTTTTGTTGGAATTCACATTTTTTTAAAATTATTGTACATGGCAATTATTTCGACATACAGAAGTTTTATCAAATGTTTGAAGTAAACTAAAACTAACTTACATGGTAAAACTTTTAGGGGATCGTATTTCTACAATGTAAAACAAACCTAAACACCAATACGTTAAAATTGTGTGGAAATACACAGTGCTATGGTGTAGTCTGGTTCAGTATGAGTCTGATAGTGCTATTATAGTGAGAGAATCGTTCGGATATTCTTTCGTGCTATTTTGGCCGTTTAAAATGGCTGCTGTAATTGAAAATCCCAGCGACTGTGAATTAGGTGCTGTTATCTGATTTCTGTGTTCAAAGAACATGAAATTCATCGTGAAATTGGTTCTGTTGTTGGTGAAAATATCATGAGTAATAGTATGGCTAGAAGATGGTGCCGTATCTTTCGAGAAGGAGGAACTAATGTTCATGATGAAGAACGGAGTGGAAGACCAACTGTTGTGATGAACGAACTTGTTTGCCGGTCTAATTCTGAGTCACACCATACTTACTATTTATCTTATTTTATGTACCTACTATTAAGCACAAGCCTATGACGCGCAGCTCAATGTGGCTTTTTAGTAATTAGTAGAGACAGGACACGAGAGGCCAAACTTTCGATGGACCATATAAATAGTCTATAACATCGCTAAGTACAACACACAGTTATTGAATAGCACTATTCATTCGATTAACTGCACATCTGTTTTTCGTCGTTGAATTGTGGCGCAATTACTTCAATTTTACAGTTAAATTCCTTTTTTCATGGGCATAGATAGAAGCGGGAGGAGTTTTTATAATTTATTTTATTCATTAGTGTAATGTATTTGATACTTTAATACTCAGGGGTTGGCAATAATGAAAAAGATAACGATATAATAGGATATAGACGTTGTAAAGGTGATGTACAAAAATTGTAAAATAAAGTACGTGCAACAAATTAAAACGTTTGCATTTCATTATGTTATGTATCAATATTAAATAAAAACAAAAAACTGGCGACGAGAATATTACGAACTCACGATTCCAAGTAAAAAGAAGATAATAGCAATTGTAAAAGGAAACAATGGCTGGCATTGGTAAATTAGAAAATTTTGATGAGTCGGTAGAAGACCGACTTATTTGATGAGATTAAAACATTATATAAAATGTAATGCCATAGAGGATACACAAAAGGTTTCTGTATTACTGACGGTAGTAGGACCAAAAGTTGTAAAAATACTGAAATACTAAAAATAGATTCTAAACTCTACGATGATTTAATTAACACGTTAACTGCACATTACAAACCAAAAAAAACTTATGATAGTAGAAAGGTACAAATTTCACAGTAGAAATCAACAGGCAAATGAATCGATAGCAGATTATGTTTTAATAATAAAACAGTTAGCAAAGTCATGTAAATTTGGAACTTTCTTGAAGGAAGCAATTAGACAGAAATTATTGGCAGATGAACTAGATTTTGATCAAATATATGAACGGGCTCGATTATTGGAAGAAGCTCTAAAAAGCAAAGGTACGTTCTCAAGTGATATCAATAGAGTACAATACAGAATGATACAGACAACAATTAAGCAAAACACAAATTCTAATGAGAAAAAGAACTGCACAAGATGTGGAAAACCTAATCACTTACCAGCAAATTGTAAGTTTAAAACATATAAATGCAATCACTGCTCTATGGTAGGTCATTTAGCAACTGTTTGTCATTATAAAAGTAAGAATAAAGTGCATGCTCTTGAATATGATTATACAGATCAGGCTGAGAGTGTTAGTGTGGAGGAAGAATGTTCTTTATATCACATCAACACAATACATGATTCGGTCATACCACCATCATATAAGATAAGTGTAAATGTAAATAACAAACAGATAATGTTTATGATGGACACAGGTTCAGGGGTAACAATTATATCAGAAGCAGTTTGTCAGAGATATTTAAGGGAATTTAAATTACAAAATTGTTCTGATGTGAAACTTACTGCTTATTGGTTTAATGACCCATTACCAATACTAGATAAAATAAGTATACCTGTACAATATAATAATATAGACTGTGTTTTAGATGCAATTGTAATCAAAAGTGGTAACAAAGAAGGAACTGGTTACAGAAATTAAATATTTATGCTATATCACAGCACCAAATGGTTGCACAAACAGAAATAAATAGAGAGCAAATTATCACAAAATTAAAAAATGATTTTCCAACTGCATTTGGAAGTAATACAGGCAAAATAAGAGAAATTCAAGCAACGTTAGTATTAAGAGAGAATCCAACACCAATATTTTGTAAAGCGAGACCTATTCCATTCGCACTAAAGCCTTGTGTAGATTCAGAATTGAAAAAATTAGTTAACGAAGGCATATTAGAGCCTGTGCTTCATAGTGACTGGGCAACTCCACTGGTGATTGTGCCTAAACCAGGAAAAGGAGTAATGATATGTGCTGACTTTAAGGTTTAGATAAAGAATATTATCCTTTACCAAATCCTCAAGATATATATGCTTCATTGGCAGAAGGTAAGGTTTTCTGCACCTTGGATTTATCTGAAGCATACATGCAATTAGAAGTTAGTTAGGAATGTCAACATTTATAAACAGTAAATACACCTCCTAGTGGGTTATATCGATTTACAAGATTGGCTTATGGAATTGCAACAGCTCCATTTCAGTTTCAATCTGTAATGGATCAAATATGACGAGATTTGCCAAGGGTAACATGTTATTTGGACAATATTTTAATTGCAGCAAGCTCAGAAGATGAGTGCCGCAAAACACTAAATGCAGTGTTAGAGCGACTGAAGAAGTACAACATTAAGGTAAGAATGGATAAATGTGAATTTTTAGTGAAATCAGTTGCATATTTGGGTCATATAATTGATGAACATGGAATTCGACCAAACGAGGATTTAATTAAAGCTATTTAAGATGCTCCACCACCTACAAACAAACATGAATTAAAAACTTATGTGGGTTTATTAAATTATTATGGACGATTTATAGAAAATATATCAGGAAAATTAAAACCTTTCTATGATTTATTAAAAAAAGAAATTTCTTGGAATTGGACGATAGAACATCACAATTTGTTTAAGGAAACCAAAAGTTGATATGCACTGATAATGTATTGACCTTGTATGATACAAGTAAACCATTAAGAATGATTTGTGATGCATCTCCTCAAGGAGTGGGTGGAGTCCTGGCACATGTGTAACAGACCACGCACCACTTACAATTATTTTTGGTGAAAACAAGGGGGTATCAGCCACAACAGCTGTAAGATTACAAAGATGGGCAATACTTCTATCAGCCTATGATTACAAAATTGTCTACAAGAAGGGAGAAGACATAGCTAACGCAGATGCACTCGCGAGGCTACCATTACCATATCAAGAACAAAGAGAAGGAATCGCAAATAATTTCTCAACTACCAGCTATTTTTGCGAATTAACGAAAGACTCAGACATAGTGCTTACGGCTAGCGATATTGCAGAGGCTTCAAAAACAGACCAGATTTTAAAACAGATTCATCAGTTTACAATGAATGGATGGCCGACGCACGTGACAGATCCCATACTTGGTAAATATTGGCGTCACAAAAATAAAATTGGAAACGATGAGGATTGTTTAACATTGGGCAATAAGGTTATTATTTCGAAAATGTATCGTGAACATGTAATGTCCATATTACATATGCGACATCCAGGAATGGTAAAAATGAAGCAATTGGCGAGATCATACGTTTGGTTGCCAAATATCGATGCACAAATAGAAGAAAAGGTTAGAAAATGTTCAGCCTGTCAAATAAATGCACGAAATACTTCCAAGCAAGCTGTTTACCATTGGCCTATTAGTCAAAGAAAATGGGACAGAATACATATTGACTATGCTCAGTTTAATAATAACATAGCGCATAATTTTCTTATAGTTATAGATTCATATACAAAATGGATGGAAATAGCTATAACCAAATCGACAACATCAGAGAACACCATAGAAAAATTAAGAAGTATAATGGCAACGCACGGTATTCCAGAGATAATCGTCTCTGACAATGGTGTGCAATTTGTGTCTCAAGAATTCAAGAACTTCGCGGTACGTAATGGAATAAAACACATACTAACATCACCCTATCATGCAGCGAGTAATGGTGCAACCAAACGAGCCGTACAGAACGTCCAATATGGATTACGAAAAATGATTACAACACAGCAAAATAAAACAACGCAGATGTCACTACAACATCTAGTGGATAATTATTTATTCACTTACAGAAATACACCACATGAGACTACGGGACGTACTCCGGCAGAACTATTACTAAATAGGAGACCGAGAACACTACTTTTCATCATGAAACCAAATTTAGCTGAAGTTATGGATAGAAAGAAACACAATGAAGAAGGAAGGTTAAATGCAAAGAGAAGACCAGTAATATCGTATGCAATAGGAGACCAAGTATGGGTGAAATCAGTAAGAGGAGAAATCGAAAAATGGATACCGGGGAAGATAATAAGAAGAAAGGGTACATTAACTTTCATAGCCGAAGTAGAAGGACGTAGACTATTCGTTCACACCGATCATTTAAAACCTCGGCATATATCAACAGCGAAAGAAGAGGAAACACCAAGACTGGAAATTCCAAGGCCTATACTCAAATGGATTTACTGCCAACCAAGATATCAATACCGGATGATCCAACACCGACGCTGTAAGAGAACCAATAGAACACAAGGAACTGGGCTCTGAAAACACGCAGCTAGAGATGCCAAAGGAAGTACCAGAACTTAGGGCAACACCAACAACGGAACTTTCGGGGGCGACAATTTCCACTCCCAGTACTAGGATTCTTATACGCTCAAGTCGATCCAGGAGGGCAGTAGTTAAATTAAATTTATAAAATATAGACATTATTGTAGTTGTGAGGAGTGTAATGTATTTGATACTTTAATACTCAGGGGTTGGCAATAATGAAAAAGACAACGATATAATACGATATAGACATTGTAAAGGTGATGTACAAAAACTGTAAAATAAAGTACGTGCAACAAATTAAAACGTTTGCATTTCATTATGTTATGTATCAATATTAGATAAGAACATAAAAATTAGTTTATATTTCGTAAGATAAATAAAGTACGGTGAGTTAGTTTCTTTTATTCATTGTAATAACTGCTAATTACATAGGTTCTTCGTAATTTGTGTAATAAATTCTGTTTAATATCGTTTCACCGAATCTACTACTCCAAATTATTTCGAAGTAGGTATAACTAACGCATACATTTCTAATTTTCATTTATTTAGATCTAGAACATTGTTTAAGTTACTTTTCAGATATGATATAGAACAACGTCGAGAATGGCATCGTGAAACAATGGCGAGTTGGATTAAGGGTCAAACTGATTATATGTCCATTGCCAGTGATTCCGAAATTTGTAGCAAAGTCTAAAAAATTCCAAGAAATCGCACGTAAAACGTCACTTAGCATCCCCGTTGTAGTCTGAGAATTTTAATGAAGAACTCTGTGAAACTTTAATGGTGGCAAATATTCCTGTAAATAAACTTAATAATCCCACCTACAAAACATTTCTCCAAAAATATTCTGGACGAAATGTTCCTGATGAATCCACCTAACACAAATATTAAGTTTCTGAGTGCTATACGAAAGCAGTAGAACGCATTATGCGCTATCCTTCAAATTGGTAAATGTTGTAGCTGATATACTACATCCAACTATTCCATATAACGCATATGTAATAGTAACAAAAGTTGCGGAAATTGTAGCTAAAACAATTTGCGAGGATATGCACCAAATTCTTCATTCGAACAAGAGGTACAAAAAAAAATGCTTTTATTTGTCAGGGACAATGCTGCATAAATGTTAAAACAGGCAGACTATTAAAGGAAACATATCCCAATATACTGCATATAACTTGTGTAGCACATGTTGTTCACAGGATCTATGAATATATCAGAGACACCTTTCCGGAAGTTGATAGACTTGTATCCGCTCTTAAAAAACTTTTTAGAAAAGCTCCATTTGAGAGTAGCTCTTTACAGGGACAAATTTCCATGTTTGTCACTGCCTCCCTCTCTCTCCAGTAATAACTAAATGGGGAACATAGTGGAAGCTACTAGTTTTTATGCAGAGAATTTCGATACATGTTTAAACGACAATGCTCGAAGTACAGGAACTTGTACAAATTCCAAATTTAAAAAACCAGTTGTACTTTCTTTAGGATCACTTTGCAAATTCGCCAAAACTAATCACTTAATCTCAAATTAAATGATGGATTCACCACATTAGATGTGGCTATTAAAAATATTCCAAGTGACTTTCGGATGTGGCCTTCGGCAAAAGTTAGACGCAGTTTTTAATAGAATCCAGATTTAATAACATTTCGGTAATTGTGTATGGGGACAATGTCTCAAAATCTAACTGCTAAATACGCTGAAATAAAAGAATATATCTAATATGCACCTATAACCAGTTGCGATGTAGAAAGCACGTTTTCTATCTACAAGGATGTATTTCATTCAAAGAGAACTAATTTTACAGAAGAGAGCTTGAGAAAATATTGCTAGTTAATATTAATACTCCTTGGCGATTTAAGGTCTGGCTTTACTTCAAAATATATACATTTAAAACAATCAATGGATTGTTTTAAATATATATATGTTTCATTGGTTGATTTCGCAGATATTTCTTGGTGAAACATTCTTGTAATAACTTGATTAATTATTAGAAAATAAAACACTTGGCTTAGTTTCACGACTTCTTTAATTAGATATACTAACAATTGTTTCGGCTATTAGGCCATTATCAAAGAGCTATCTAAAACTAAACTTACTCTACTTAAGGTTAACTTATATACCTGTGTTCATTATGGGTGGGAGAATGAGGGTAATTGATATTTAAAATTGCATCGATATAGGGGGTATTTATGAATTCTAATTGTGTGTTTGTGATAACTCGATTTTGTTTTTGGGCTTTTTTAATTTCAAAAATCTCTAATATATTTAACTTTTTACTTTTTACTACATTATGAATGAGGTTACAGCTCTTTATATCGGGTAAGTGGTTCTGGTCTATACAATGTTCTGCGAACCCTGTGTGTTTAACACTATATTTTATATCTCTAATATGTTCTGTTAACCGTTTATTAATACATCTGCCACTCTGTCCGATATAAATAGCTTCACAATTCTGGCATTTTATGGAATTGTGAAGCTATTTATATCGGACAGAGTGGCAGATGTATTAATAAACGGTTAACAGAACATATTAGAGATATAAAATATAGTGTTAAACACACAGGGTTCGCAGAACATTGTATAGACCAGAACCACTTACCCGATATAAAGAGCTGTAACCTCATTCATAATGTAGTAAAAAGTAAAAAGTTAAATATATTAGAGATTTTTGAAATTAAAAAAGCCCAAAAACAAAATCGAGTTATCACAAACACACAATTAGAATTCATAAATACCCCCTATATCGATGCAATTTTAAATATCAATTACCCTCATTCTCCCACCCATAATGAACACAGGTATATAAGTTAACCTTAAGTAGAGTAAGTTTAGTTTTAGATAGCTCTTTGATAATGGCCTAATAGCCGAAACAATTGTTAGTATATCTAATTAAAGAAGTCGTGAAACTAAGCCAAGTGTTTTATTTTCTAATAATTAATCAAGTTATATATATGTATTTTGAAGTAAAACCAGACCTTAAATCGCCAACAAATTGAATTTACCATAACATACAAAGGTAACGAAATAATTATCTATATATATATATATATATATATATTATATATTATATATTATATATTATATATTATATATTATATATTATATATTATATATTATATATTATATATTATATATTATATATTATATATTATATATTATATATTATATAGATCACCATCCGTTTGTTTTTCAATTATATAAATAAAATCAAAAGCTCTTTAAAAATACAAATTTTCGGCCGTGAGCGATGAGTCATCGGCCTCTCGTGTCCTGTCCCTAGTAGTAGTAAGAATAGTTCGTGTTTTATTTATAAATAAATTATTATATTCTAATGTTCTTTTATCGAAAAATCTTAATTTCTGTGGAAGATAAATCATAAGGGATGTACCACAAATTAATTTTTATATTTCTGATTTCCAGCTATTATGTATTTTGTCCTTACTATTTTTAGTAAATTTTGCATATTTTGCTATTTAAAAAGAAATACAAAAGTCGGTTGTTGTTTATAGCTTTTTAATTTCATTTCATGTTCCCAATAAGAAACTTTTTACGAAGAAAGCAACAAGTAGGGATCTTATTGTGTCATTTCTATACCCTATTGAAAATACCCAAGGATGCATGCATATTAATGCTTCAGCGATATTTAAGCTTTTTATCTATTAAGTTTCAATTCAACCTTTCAGTCTTCACAAATTTCCGATGATCGTAGAAAAATTAAAAAGGCGGATTTACTACAGCTTTACATAGACTATTACGTATTGTGTATACATATAACATACATTATAGGAGATACATAGGTATATGCATTTATCTACTTATGGTCTATGTAAAAAGTATCCTGCTCGGAATGCATATAGATTTACCAACTGCGGCAACTTACGGTTACAGCAAACCATCGTCTGTACTATGAATACGAGTTAGTGCTGTCTTATTCAAAGGTGACCTGATGTAACCCACTCTCTCAACCCGGCAATCGGTGTGATTCACGACTGTCTGCCGTGTGCGATGAGATTATGGGTAGGTAATTCGCACGGGTTCAATGTTGCCTTTCCAAAGAACGATACACCTATTATCTTCTCATTAATTACGAATTTAAAACGAAACATCAGTTTTATTGAATAACTATTGTTTGTCTAATCTCAACATATTATTACATAGTGTGCGTATAATATCCTTAAACATTGTAGTATACGTAGTTTTTTTAGAAAGATATACTGCTTGTTTATAATATGTACCTAGCGTTTGATATTATTAATTTTCTTTTAATAGTTGCTGACAGTTGTACTTTTACGGTGATATTTCATAGTAAACTTATGAAAAGAGAAGGAAAGTAATAGAGTATTATTTACTGTTTTATATAAAAATAATCAAACATGTTCATGTTCGCATTGTGCTATACAATCCATCTTTTTGTGGACAGTAAGTACTTCATATGATCGATTATTTATTTGTTTCGTGTAGGAAGCGAAATAGAAATTCAGGTATTAGTATATAGATCACTTTTATACTCTTATAACATAAAAGTGGATCATAATACTAACTTATACACTAATATCTAAAATTTTCATCCAGTCCAGAGCTACAGAAGTTGTCTTGTTTAGCTTGTGGATTCCATCAGCGAAACTTGTTCTGAGGCAGTCATTTACTATGTGGGCTATAATTTGTTCCATATTTCCGCAGGCGCAAAGATTAGTATCTGCAAGTTTCCATTTATACAGCATTGAGTTGCACTTCCCGTAACCTGTGCGGAACCTATTTAATTGAGGCTATTGCCTACGTTGGAGGGTTACTGTCGGCAGAGGTTCTGAAGGATTAGAGATTAAATCTCTATTCTTCAACTCAGGGTGCTATTCGAGGAGGGCTATTCACATTGCTGGGATGCTGAACTTCCGTATCCAGTCAAATCGGTCTCTTAGATTTCAGTCGAGTCATGGGGACGCTCTGCAAACCAACGTATATCTCATTCTGTGCTACAGCGAGACCGCTGATATCCGGCGAGGCAATGGGCAATGTTAGAAAACAATCGGTAACCAGAGGAATAGATCTAACAATATCGGTAACGATCCTCATTGTATCGTTAAGTTGAATATCTTCTAGCTTGGTGTGAAAGCTTTGATACTAAAACCAGCCCAGTATTCAGCAGAAGGTAAGCCAGTGTAATGGCTACCGTTCGCAATTCACCGTTGAAGTTAGCAGTACCAAAATTGAGTTGTGGTTTTGACTGTCTGGACTGGAGAATTGTAAGAAGTTTGTTAGAAGTGTTATTCCAACATACTGGTACGGAAATTAGGATTTGCAATTATCGGCCTGAATGTTCCCTGCCCCTCAGCCAACAGTCTTGGACTGCTACTTCCGTATGACGTCACAATGCAACAATGACCCTACCTGTAGATTTCGTTGTCGCTTGATGGAACCAAAGGATGGCATGTTTCGGGACGAAACTTTTTCTTTAAGAAGAGGGAAATGTAATGAGAGTCATGCAATGATGTCACCCGCCGTACGCGTCAACACGTTTGGGACCCTTCTGGAATAAACAGCAGACAGAAGGGTCCGGAATATTCCTGAACGCGCTATGGAACTATAAATAAAGTCCTTGCAAGGGAGAAAATATTTTTCAAGAAGTGGGCGCGGCCAAGTTGATAGTAGTTATAAATGTAAAATAAATATTGTTATATAAATATGAGATAAATACTGTTATTATTTTTTGGAATTGTTATTTAGTGTGTTTTATTATTAATATGGTGTTTTTAATTACAGTTAGTTTTATTTAAACGAATCCAAAAAGAAAAGTTCATCACAGTATGGCATGCTTCTATGGAGAAAAGATATAAATTGAACACTGTTAAATTTTTATATTTTATTGATTTTTTTTCACATTTGTATTTTGTTGTACCCAACTTTTTCCTTTCCGGGATTAAAATGGACAATATTTACACATCTCCCATTTTCGCCATGTGCAGTAAACTCAAACGGATATAAATTTTATGACTTCATTAAAGTCATTGAGAACGCTCTTACAATGTTGCAATTTTTGTAAAACTTCTTTTTTTGGTTTTCTTTTTCATAAAAGATATTTTTAAAATATATTAATTTTGTTTTAATTATGAATTTCGGTTATGTTAACGAGTTACATTTAACTTATTACTAAGTGCTTGTCTGATCATAATATACATTTGACCTGTTATTGGAGTATGCAATTCTGTTAGATAATAAATAAATAAATAAATAAGTAATTGACGAGAGAAGCTAATATACATAATACATGTCAAAATAAAATAACAGAGAGTTAAAAAAATATATTAACTGTAAAACTACAACTGTGTCACTCTACGAGAACTTCATCAGGTGATGAAAAATTATAATACAGAAAATTCGAACCTAACCTTTATATGTGTGGGGAAGTTCGATTAAAGGAGAAATAAAAATCAATCAAACCTTTACAAATACATAATACAAATATGGTAAATTAAATTACAATTAACAATAACAAATATAAGTTAAACATTTAGATTTAGTAATGGTGAATTATTGACTTCCAATTAATAATTTAAAAGAATTCCTAATTTATTAAATATGTTAAAATGTTCAAATTCTTACTTTTATCTTGAGTGTGTAGTATTACGTATTAACATACAATTAAATTTGTGATTGTGTTCTAGGCAATGGTTTGTTGTTGTTGATAACTTCTCTTATGTTCTTTTATTCGAGTAGAGAAAAGTCTCCCAATTTGTCCGATATGAACTTTAACGCACTCGCAATTCAACTTATAAACTCCTGATTGTGAGCATTTATCTGTTTTGTCTTTATTATTTTTAATGTATTTCTGAATAGTAATATGTAGGGTTATTCAAAAGTAAGTTACATTTTGAAAGTGCTGTAATTTCCTTATAAAGTAAAGTACACAAATTTAAAACAGGTTTTTATTGGTACAACAATGGGGTTTATTATTTGAATATGTCCGCAATCTTGTTCTTCAACAAGAAGCAGCCTTTCTTCTGTACTCTGGACAACATCGTGGAGTAAATTAATTGGAATAGCTGCCACTTGTTGTGAAATTGATTCTTTGAGCTGCTGGATAGTCTTAGAATGACTTAAAAAAAACTATTCTGTAAGATAGCCCCATAGCCAGTAACCTGTCGGATTAATATTTAGAAAACGCGTTGGCCAAGGATTGGGAAAGTTTTTGTTTATGATACGATTGCCAAAAGTGCTAATTAACAGGTTTTTTACTGGAGTGTAAATATGGGGGATGCACTATCTTGCATGAAGATGATATTTTCAATATCGTAATGGTGCAATATCTTGGGGTAACATAATTTTGCAGCATGGTAAAATCTCCAGTAATTTTAACTGTTTTTAATTGCCCAGTTTGATTTTTCTTAAAAAAGTATGGTTCTAAAATGAATCAGGATGTAAACCCAATCCACACGGTTACTTTCAAATCATGAATCCCTCACTGAATTATAGTATACGGATGATTTTCTGACCAAATCGTACAATTATGCGTATAAACACCCCCACTTAGTTGAAAATGCAAGTTGTCGATCCATAAATTGTTATCCAGCCACTGTAGAGTTTGTTCAATTTGTGCTAATACACGAAGAACAAAATTATACCTAACTGGTTTATCCGTTTCTTTAAGTTCAAATAAAACTTGCATTTCATACGATACATTTTTAGATGTCTTGGTGTAGCTTATTTGCACTACATATTCCGTAGTTATTATTTCCGGCTATTTCTTCTGCCTCACGTAAAACTTCAGCAGCAGTAATATATTTCGCTACTTTAGGTCTTCCAGATTTTGCTTTATCAGTAACGCAACCAGTTTTTTCAAATTTACGGATTAACTTGCCGTAAGCCTGTAAACTGTACGGCCCATTTCTCAAGTTATTGTTTCTTCTGAATTATCTTATACTCACTACTAAACTTCTTGCATTTTCATAGTAGCACTGAACAAGACTTATACGATTTTGCAACGTCAAAACCATTTTTCATAGGGTGAATGTCTGTCAAATTCAGTAAGAAAAGCTAACGCTTCTATTTTTATCAACAAACTTGTAGCGGAAATAAAAAATATGAACGACGAGTAAACCCCATTATTTTATGAACACAAATATGTTTTTATTTTATGTATACCTTACTATTTAGCAAACCGACAGCAATTTATAAAATGTAACTTACTTTTGAATAACCTTTATATATGTTTTAAATAAAATAAAAGTATTTGTCTTGGTTTGCAAAAGTTTTTAATTTTTAACGAGGATTCTTTAGTCATGCAGGGATGTATTATATTGCGGCACAGCCGGTGGAACTCAATTGGAGACGAAAAAGAGATTGTGTTGTGGCGAAGTTAAAGAGTGTGTCAAAGATAGACTCAGATTTTAGTACTTTAAGACAAATATATTATATATATTTAAATTATGCCGACATTACATCATTAGATGTGAAATGGTTCTTTTCTGCATATAATAATATATTTTCATCCCGGGGAACACGCCTGACTGAAGCAAATGTCGAAACATATCTGATGCTGTAGTTCTTTCTACTATCTCATCAGTGAATCTCAAGGGGGTAAGTGTCTACTTACGTAATCTTCTACAGTACGCGGGCCTCAATAATGTAGCTTTAAAAATTATGTTATTTACCGCGTAACAGTTACCGATCTGTGAAATGTATATCTACATTGTACTATAGCTCGGGCCTAACTACTCTCACTGCTGCTATTCGCGCTGGGCGACTGTTCCTACAGTGCATCCCTACTTTCCGTCAAAATTCGCAACACTTTTTATATATGCTCGACGACACATTGTTATTAGAGTTGCCCACTTTATCTGGAATGCAGGGATATATAGTAGGATACAAATGTATTTTTAATAATATAAAATATTATTAAAAATCTGGTGTGAAGAACACAAATACAGGTTCACTAGTGAACCTGTATTTGTGTTCTTTTATATTATTAAAAATACCTTTGTATTTACAAAACTGGTGGGGTTTACCTACTCATGTATGTTTCAATTATTCTGATATATTGTAGGGACAGCTGCCTGATACGAAGAGCAGCAGTGAGAGAGTTACGACCGAGCTATACTACAATGCGGATGTAGATTTCACAGATCGATCACTGTTACACGGTAAATATAATAATTAATAATTATTAAAGCTACATTATGAAGCTCGTGTAGTTTACTGTAGTAAATTAGGTTCACAGCTGTTATTGAGTTCGGCCGGCTGTCGTCCTACAATACAATACATCCCTGCATTCCGGACAAAGTGTGCAACTATAAGTTATTATTACATTGTAGTGCAAAGAGTTTAAATCATTTTGTTCGTTGTAGACAAAAATAGTAAGAAAGCAAGAACGACTTGAGTAGAAGTGAGACAGCGCTAAAGTTTCATTGATATTATATTATACATAACCCATTTTCGATAACAGTTCATTACACTCAGTCGTCCAAGAAAATTAACAGGAGATAAAAAATTGAATAAATTAAGAAAAATCCTTTTATTAGTACGTCTAAATTAGTGGTGTTAGTTGAAGTTAGTTATTGTTAAAAGTAGCTGAAAAAGTGTACATTCCAATGAAATAAAAGTGTTATTAGTAAACCACGGGTATCGGTCCTATAC
Organism: Melolontha melolontha; assembly: GCA_935421215.2. Classification (NCBI taxonomy): domain Eukaryota; kingdom Metazoa; phylum Arthropoda; class Insecta; order Coleoptera; family Scarabaeidae; genus Melolontha; species Melolontha melolontha. Next base: position 93,079,549 of record OW285239.1, read on the forward strand.
TGCCCATAAAATACCCAACAAAATCAATAGACGCAAGCGCTTCGAATTTGTAGAAAAGTATGTCAATCAACCCATTGATTTGAGTTTGAAATAAAATATAAGGCAGTCATAATCTGTAGACGATACGCAGGTAGTATACAATTTGCTCTGAATATACAGTAGTAAATTATTGTACTACAAGAAAAATAATTCGGTGATTCGATTTAATTGCATCACCAATAACAAAAAGCGACATTTTTAAAAAATTTAATTTCTGCCTATTTAGTTAAAATGTAGTCAGCAATAAATTAGAGAAGACGATAGCGTGACGCCTATGTCTAGAAGTGTACAGAAAGAAAACACTAAACTAAATATTTAAGACAATTAATGGTCTATCTTCTCAGTTTTCATAAAATCCTGCAATTTTCGAGCACCGACTAGCGTTGAATCCAAAACAGTAAGATGGGTTTTATACGATATAGATTCAATGCAGATAGTGGTAGTAGACGGTATCAGCCTTTATGTGACATATAAATGTACAACAGTCGATAAAATGACTGTTGTACATAACAGGACTTCCAAATTGCATGTTTCTGTCTCAAAATATTTCATGAAAAGAAAGACAAAAACATAAATGATAAATGATCATATTGATAGTACAGTGGAACTTCTCTAACTCGAACCTCCAAGGGACAGGGAATAAAAGTCGAGTTAGGGAAATGTCGAGTTACGGAAAATTACGTAAAATTTGAATCTTAAAGTTTATTTATATGTATTATACATTTAATACTACATATTAGTAACTTAGAAAATTCGTTAAAACGTCAAAAAAGCTGCATCAAATTTTTATTGAAAAAAATCAGTAATTTTTCTTTGAGTTACACTGGTCCATTTTTCATTCGTTATAAAATCTTCTAGTAAATTTAAGGAACAATGCAATGCATATGGCACATTCTCCCTAGATGAAACAAATCTTAAGTTTTCGATGGCAGAAAACGCTTCGTTGAGTGTAGGTATGCCAGTTGTATCAGTCTGGTTTTCATTAGTATCTTCGTCTTCATCTGTATCTAAGACAATAATAAAATTTGGCATCTTGGAACATAGAAAACATGGATGGGTAACTTACCTATTTCATTAGGAGCAAAGTGCTGTATTACACTTTCTAAAATGTCTTCATCACTTGGGAAATCCATTGTTGATACATCATGATCAACATCAACATACTCCTCAAATTCAACATCATTTGTGTTTATTGCAGTTCTGTATAAGACCCACCAATTTTTTAATTTAGACAGTGGAAGGATATCATCTGCATCCCAGTGGTTAGCATCCTGCACTAAATCATTTTTACCAAAGCCTTACATTTTTACCAAAGCTTTACGTCGTTATTCCATGCTTTGTTTAGATCTTTAATTGCATCAAGTAAAGAAACATTTGAAGTAAATTTGGCTCTTCCAAATGAGCCAAAATTTTCATAATAATCCGTTTTCTGTAATGTTGCTTTAGATTTTTTATAATTCCCTGGTCCATCGGTTGTAAGATTGAGGTTAGATTAGGAGGAAAATACTCCAATTTAATATTCTTCAGCTTTCCTGCTGCGGTTTTGGGGTGCGCCGGACAGTTGTCAACGAACAGTAAAACTTTTCTCTTCTGGACTGTAAACTGCTTATCAAGCTTTAATAACCACTTTTCATAAATCTCACTTGTCATCCACGCTTTTCTGTTATATTCGTAATCCACTTCCAGTGACTTTATACCCTTAAAACAACGTGGATGTTTTGTTTTGCCAATAACAAGCAATTTTAGCTTTTCAGAACCACTCATGTTACTCCGAACCATAACCGTTACTTGCTGTTTTTACCACCAAAGCATTTTTGTCCTTTAAATGCAAGGGTTTTGTTGGGCAAGCATTTGAAGAAAAGCCCCGTCTCATCAGCATTGAAAATATTATTTTTGTCATACTGGCTGATTAAAGTCGGTAAAGCATTTTTCTGCCATTCTTCACCACATTGAAAATCTGCAGAACCACTTTCACCGCACAGTGACATTTGGACGATATTGTGTCGACTCTTGAACTTATCCAACCAGCCTATACTAGCTGAAAATTCCTCCCGTCCCAAGGCAGCGGCAAATTCTTTCGCTTTTTCTCTAATTAAACTCCCCGAAAGAGGAATATTTTTAGCACGTGCGGTAGTAACCCACTTGAACATTGCTTCGTCAATATCATCGTTAACACAAGCTTTAAGCCTCTTTCGTTTATTGTTAAACGTATCATTTTTTCTTTCCAAAAGTTTGTCCTTATTTTTTAAAATTGTCGATAGCGTATTATGAGGGATCCCAAATTGTTCCGCAATGTCTTTCTTCTTCTTTTCCCCTTTTTCCACCTCTGCTATTAATTTTATGTTTTCATTCAATGTTAAACACTTTAAATTTCGCTTCGACATATTTACCGTACACTTTGTCACGCGTACTACACAACTGCACTTCCGAAAGCACCCAGCACACGTTTCTGCCTGTTCATATTGCTGATTCCAAGAGATAATTCCGTAATTCCCCGAAAATGCCGAGTTAGGTGTACCTACGTGTTCGCATATTATGTCGAGTAATAGAAAAAGTCGAGAAATAGAAAGTCGGGTTAGGGAGACAAAAATACTATATAATAATATTCAAACTTCATTGTTCGCCAAAAATATTCGACTTACGGAATAAGTCGAGTTTTAGAAGTTCGAGTTAGAGAAGCTCCACTGTATTTTGAATATTCATAATTTTCGTGACAATATAAATCCTAGAGAAGGCTAATGTGGCTAAAACGATTTTTAGATTGTGGGTTAAACCAAAAACTAATTTCATCAACACACAATGTTTTCTTATCATTGCATGTTATCTCCATATTTAGAGCTTCGTGTTTGTGTTAGTTGATCAGTCACGAAGCGACACCATGACTACTGCAAAAACATACCAAATATATTTATATAATTTACGCTATGACAGCTAACGCAGAAATTATTATCCTTAGGAAACAAAAGGAGGTTACAAGATTACAATATTTGAATTTAATACTGCCAAAATGTAGACGTACATAGCAAAATTATATCTGGCGATTCATAAAATAATAATAATTAAATTTTATTACCGTATTTTTAAAACTCTTTCTTAATTTATTTCTTGCTTATGTTTCGTTGAACGAGAAGTAATGCTAAAATCTGAATTCTGAAAACGGAATCAATCAAATGAACATTGTATTTTTATCGAAGTGAATAACTAAAACAAATACGAATCGATAAAAGTCCTGTTACAGCTACGTTATAATATAAAATTGAAAGAAAACAACTTCTTCAGTATTTTTATTCGTACTAACAATCCTGAGACATAAAAGCTTCATTGAATTGATTTTTCTATAACAAGGTTTTCTTTCTTTACTATAGTTTCATTCTTTATAAATCTTATAATTCTCTACTTTATACTTCAACAACTTCTACTTGTCAAATCTGCATTTCCACTGTTTTTTAAATTTAATTAATTATGTACTTAATTAAATATTTTCCATTAATTGAGAAAGGTAGGCTAATATATTTAATAATTAAAAAACTTTATAATAAATTATAAACGTGTTGGTGTATAGGACTATACCCCGCGATAATAAATAAACCTCACATTAACTTCACCAGTTGTGTTGTAATTTAGCAGATTTACTGTTCTTGTACTTACTTGTAAGGGAACAGTTTAGATGCCTTCTAGGATCCAACTCTTCTCAAATTATCCTGTACATATACGCATGTGTCTCTGACGTTTTATGATATAATAATACGAATCAGTGGTGGCTCGTGCTAAAAATTTTAAGGTGTTCTGCAAGTTTTACAAAAAAATTTACCTTGCACGGGCAGTAAGAGGTTGTCTCCCATCGATCTTATCGTGCTTTCTTCGCCTTCCGCACTGAAGTAATGGATTTCTGGAACGATTGTCAATTGTCACACAAAAAAATAAGAGTCACTAAGCACTACTTTACTAACAAATTATTTCTTATAAATTAAATCTATTCTACGTTCTTTTCGATTTGCAAATTTTGTTATCACTTTGTCATTAAAATTGTCTATTTCGGAAATAAACTTTTTTTCGATAGATAGCATGGAAAGAGATGTTTAACGATCTTGGGTCATTGAATTTCTGAGAAACGTCTTAATTCGATTTAGTGTTGAAAAGCATCGTTCGGCCTCTGATGTTGTCATGGGAGTCGTTATTACAATTTCTAATAATTTTCTAGTCTCCTTCAACGTATCTCCCAGATTGTTTTTTATTAAAAATTTTAGAAGAGGTAGTGCGCCTTTTAAAGATCTACAATCAGTTCTTGAGTAAATAACAGACAATTCAGTTCGTAATCTTTCTTTATCAAGGGTGGGATAGTAGGAGCATGCGGAAGTGAGTTTGTCCTCAGGAAATTAACTGCAATACTCTCCAAAGCATTCCGAAAAAAAAGTGATGCCACTACTAGATGCTCTTTAAAATGAAATCGATCTTTTGCACAATTTAGAATAACATCACACACCTCTAAAGCTGAAATTCGATGATTAAATCTGCTGTTATTTGGACGTTTGCGTTTTACTGGTGGTGGCTCATCGCTTATTAAATCTGATGCTTCACTTATGATGTTGTCAATATTATTTCGAACTTGGCCTATACTGCGTTCAAAATTTTCGATAGCGTCTTTTACTAGAGTGGGTTCAATTTTTCTTTGCTGCAATTGATTAAACAGGATATCTACATGGGGCATTACATGATGGAAAAAAGTCAGCCAAAAATTGAAGATCGGATCATTTAATGTACGGCGAATAGAGGCGGCTGCACTACAGACTGTGTTGTTGGAGAATTGTTCTTCTATTTCTTCCATACACTCAATGAGAGAGGCCCTATTTTCGTACACAACATTAATGGTCCTGATATTAAAATTCCAACGGGTTGTAGCGCCGTGGGGGATCCTTCTGTTTACAATCTTGTTTAACACTTCTACTCGTTGGGGTGAATTATTAAAAAAGCCGGGAATGTCTTGTAGATTTCCAAAAAATACACGTACTTGCGAATTTGCAGAAGCAGCTTTAGATATAATTAAATTTAATTGATGGGCATAGCAATGTACATAGTGCGCAAAAGGGTACTTTTTTTTAATCAATGCTTTTAATGAATGCTTGAGCTCATCACCGCTGCTCCATCGTAACTCTGTGCAATTAGTTTGTTAGGTGAATTTTGAATTAAAGCATCTATGACACTTAAAATTGTTTTGCTAAGTGTTTCTGCATCACATTTTTCAGGAATGACGTAGTTCCAAAAACGTTCAATTGGCTCACCATCACGAACATATCTAAAAATAACTACCATTTGAGTTTTTGCAGCAACATCCGTTGTTTCGTCCGCCATGATCGCCAAAAACGGAGAATTATTAATTTCCTCAATTATTTGTTCTTGGCAGACTTCAAGTATACACTGTAACAGATCATTCTGTATTTCTTTGGAAGTGCCTTTAAATACCGAACAATTTTTTAGGTGCTCACTTAGAGTTGCATCTAATTCAGCCGAAAAATTAATAAGTCCACGAAATATCCCCGGATTCTCGGAAGTATCGCTCTCATGATGTCCCCGAAGGGCCAATTCAAAAGCTCCACAAAATTTTATACAATTAATAATTTTTGATAAAATATAACGATTCTTTGACACATTTTCATTATGTCTCTGTATATTTACCCAATAAGCAGAATCTAGTTGAGCCATAATATTAGTTGACCCTAGTAACGCAAATTCCATACAATTATGAAGATGGCTTTTAGAATTCTCCGTGACCCCTATTTCCGTCCAAGCTTTATCGCCACCAAAAAGTAAACAGGGAAAACAATATAAAGCATTTTTTTTGTTGCATCCACAAATCCATTCGTTTTTTGAATAAATATCGCTACTAAATTTACGTGTATAATTTTTACCTCTACTTACACTAGTTTTTTCAATAGTGATATCTACTAATGGCCTACCATTTGCTTTTAATTTTATCTTTTCTTCGAATGAATATTTAAAGAATCTCTTTACATTAATTAAATTAAAGACCACCTTCATAATACACAGAGTTTATATAAATTGTCAACAATACACAAAAACAAGCACGCGCACTCTAATATTATTGTTTTTACGTTAAACTCGCCGCACAGTAAAAAACACGCGAAAATATTAAATACCTATACCGAATCATATGACCGCGCTGGACAGAATGCAGCGAACATGCCTGATAAAATCACGCATTGGTTTTAGACAGCAGCGGGGGTAACGGGGTGCGCGCGGGTGTTTTAAAGAGCTCTGTGAGCACGTTCGTGTGGACCAGATAAGGAAAAAGTGAGCGATCGCGCGAATTAGGTTGGTTATTCCACTGGTCGCCTATTGTATATTATTTGATAATATACTATATATAACCGGCGTTAGTGTTGGAATTTCGGAAGCGAATATCTCGGCTTCTACTGATCGGATTTTGATGATTGAGGTGTCAAATTGTAGGGTTTGATGTCCTCTACAGGATGATGTAGAAAAATATGCAAATTTTTTGATATACAGGGGGAGATTTTCACAACTATATGTTACGCTTTTGTAAACATCAGAAATGTCGGAAAAATTATGTAAAAGAAAACTAGTTATAACTAATACAGGTTCGCCCGCCCAATTTTTTGGGAGCTCTGCAGCACTGCAGCACTTATGCGCCAGCCGCCACTGATACGAATCGTAATGAATAATTATAATATGAATAGTAACAACGTTTGCATGTGTGTTAATTTTGCAAAACAATTTTCTAATTTGTATAATTCGAGACGATATGTAAAAAAATTTCAACCCAACGACAATACCTAACCCGTTGCTTTCATTGCCGTCCAAAGTGTCTGAAAATTGCAAATATAAATACATCTTTTTGACAACATTTACAAATTCAATAATCATAATAAGAAGCAACACATAAAAAATAGCATAATAGCTAATAGAATGGGACGTAAGTGTTCTGTGGAATGTGCGTTACTACTGATAATGAAGAAGTACCAACATATATTTAAAATGTAAATGTTGCAGAAAAAATAAAACAAAAACATAACAGCTGCGTGGATAAGTTTTATTATTATTATAGGCGAAAAAAAGTACTTGAAAAAGCATAAACATTTGCCCAAATAAGCATTAAAAAAGTCGGAACAATACAACAAAAGCTTGAAAACAAATACCTACATACTTTAATACAATATAGGTAAAAAATCAATTTAATTTATTAAAATGAATTACTTGTCAAGTAAACAACCTAAAACCTAAATGAAACCTAAAAAACACATAGGTGGGTAATATTGCCTTAAACTTGGTTTATATTTTATCTTTAATAGAAATTAAAAATATATTTATTGTCCTAACTTTACAAATCAAAAAACTATTCATGAAAACAGTTAATTATCAGATGTTGCTCTATGTGTTCTACAGTTAAATTCTGCTTTCTATCACTTAAAACGTTCTTGAAGGCGGAAAAGTTTCACTCCACTTCCACACTTGTTATAGGCGCATTTTTAAATTTAGCGATAATAACTGGATCCATATCTAAATCCGAAACGTTGTCTCCACTCAAAATAGTGCTTATACACATAATTCTACTATGCTATTACAAGCAACTTCATTAACAAAAAAGAAAAGTTAAGACAAACAAATTAAATTTGTACATGACAGTGTATCGACATGTGTTAACTTTTGAGTGCGAATCATGGGTACTAAACAGTGAACAGAAAAGTAAAATCCAGGCTTTGTAAATGAAATACTTGAGGCATGTAAGAAGTGTAAGATACGGAATGAACAAATTAAAGAAGAATTGAAAGCAAAATCAAAAATGAGTTGGTTAAAGTAGATCAGTTAACGAAATTTGAGAAGCAAAAGACTAAATATAAAGGAAAAAGGAGAAACTGAGGGCAATTTGGAATTATGTATTCAGAGCAATGTTGAAGGGCAAAGGATCCCCGTGGAACGAGACAAAAGTGTTAGCAAAAAGTCGGTCATTAAGACCTCCTCTCTACAGATTTCAGATTTTCGAGCAATTTTGAAATTCTATTGCCGTAATAATTTGTTAGGCAAATAATGCGGTATATTCTATAATGTTACTCGAATAAATAAATAATGTTAAATATAAATAACACATTTATTTATTTCAGTTTGCTAATGTTACAAAAATATATTTTAGCATATAGAATATTGTAAATAGTGATTTATTTATTAATTAAAATCCAAAACTTACAACGTTTCACCACATCATTAATTAATGTTTACTTTAGTTGAAACATCAATCAATTTCAAAACCGCAAACGACACAACTTAGCGTAGTCAGTTCTCGAGCGGCAGTTTCTATTATGTTTCTTTTAATCACAGATAATGACACGCTACAATGACACAATACCTCGGAAAAGATCGATTTTTTTCATGTGCCTACGTAATACTTGAATTCGTAGTGAAAACACTCTTTCACGCTTTCACCACATTCAATGGCAGAAAAGATTTTAATCTGTAAGGAAGTAATACTAATAAATCAAAAGGAAAAATTGAAGGAGGGCATTGCTTTTAGCTACGTTATAGTTACAAAGTAAGTAAAATAAAATATAATTTCAGTCTATGTCGTCAATAGATTTGTTTGAATATTACATTACCTTAACAAATGCGAGTCACAAAATTATTCAAGTGTTTATATTTAATATATTTTGGGTTAATTTAAACCTAAAACATTACAACATAATGCTAAATTCCAAGCAAACACTGCTTTACTTGATATTATGTTCACGTTTTTTTTTCTTTTTCCTTTTGTATTCATACTTTCGCTATTGTTATACAAATTGGTAGGTATACATGTTATTTTTACTGTTAATAAGAATGATTCTGTGGTATAGTATAATTTAATAAATGTCGGAGAAAGTAGAAAATTTAAATTCTAAAAGAACTCGGAGGGAAGGAATCGAGAAGGAGATAAAAGTGAGAGGTTTGGAAAACAATTTATGGAAAGACAGGGACTAATGGAGATTATGCAACAGAATGGCTTTAGCAAACGGGCAATCAAAAAAGTATTAAAACCTAAACGAGCCACACCACAAGAGGAAAAAAAGGAATCAAAAGCCAAAATCTACTTACCCTATGTCAAAGGTACCACCGACAGAATATCCAGAGTCTTACTAAGACACAACATTGAAACCACATTCAAGGCAGACAGTAAAATCAGCACAGTCCTTCGGAATCCAAAAACAAGAATATCTTTAGAAAACCAGGGAGTTTATTAAATTCCATGCCTTAATTGTGAGAAGACGTACATCGGCCAAACACACAGAAGGGTAAACGTAAAAAGAGACGAACACCAAAACTCCGTAAGAAAAGAAGAGAAAACTTTATCTTGGCTCAGCATGTAAAAGAAACGTCCCACACGATAGACTTCATATCAAATTATTAGCGAACATTGAACATATGAAAACCAGAATGATCAGGGAAGCTATCGAAATTGAGAAACGTCCATACAATTTGAATTCGCGAGATGATACCCAGAGGCTACCAACAGCATGGAAACCAGTATTAAGCAAAGAAGTTGTCAACAACAAACAAAAACACCTACACCGCAACCAAGCCAGTACACTCCAGCTACAGGCCCAACGACACGGAGCCGCACACACACTCAACCATGTGTAACCAACCAGAACGCTAAGCGGGTATATAATCACCATTCTAACCTCGACTACGTCAGTTTACTAGTAACCAGAAGCAGACAGTTATCGCAGACCTGAAGATGGCAAATGTGATTTTTCCGAAACGTCGTCCAGAAACCAGCACCGGTCTTTACGAAGACCAAACAGTATAAACACGGAAGAAAACCCGGGATCAAGTTACATATATATAAAAAGCGTTCAAATAAGCTTTGCCTCTAGTAGGCCATTCCTTTAAAAACGTATGATTATTAATAATTTAAATTTGCTTTAGTTGTCAATTAGACAGATGCATAGTTGACAAAAATTGCTTTGTAATTTAAAATTGATTTAACATGGTTTTTACTATACAACACAAATCATTCATGCTAGAATCTTATTTTCGAAACGGACGTAAGATTGACGGACAATGGCAGTATTCTCTTCAAGATCGTTTAGAAGAATTTAGAAATGAGTTCCCTAACGTCATCTTTGATTATGACAGTTTTCGGCACACAGTGACACATTCCGTTATGGTTTTCAGAGAAACAGGGAGTGTTAAACAGAAAGAAGGCGCAGGTCGGGCGAAAAAGCGTACAGAAGAGCTAGTTAATAATGTAAGAGAAATTATAAATAATGCACCAAGAACTTCCGTACGAGCATTATCACAACAAGTGGGTGTGTCAATTGGCACATGTCATACAATTTTGAAAAAGGACTTACATTTATTTCCATATCCCATGACCTGTTATCAAGAAATCAAGGAAATCGACTATCCCAGAAGAATAACGTTTAGTCAGTGGTTCTTAAATAATTTTGATAATGACCTTCTTGACAAAACCTTTTTTTCTGATGAGTCATGGTTTTATCTGAATGGATATGTGAACTCACAAAATATGAGGATGTGGACTAATGAGAAACCACATAATTTTTTTGTTGAAACCGCACTTCATCCGCAGAAAATTGGTGTATGGTGTGCGATTAGTCGAAGGAGAATTATTGGCCCTATTTTTTTTAACGGAACCTTAACAGGAGAAAGGTATCGACAAGAAATTATTATGCCATTTATCAAACAGCTTGACGACGAAGAAATAACACAGGGTTACTTTCAACAAGACGGAGCTAGAGCACACACAGCAGGTGAAACAATTAATATTCTGCAGCAATTTTTTCAAAATCGGTTGATAAGTTTAAACATGAACATGAATTTCCACCAAGATCTTGTGACATTACCCCATGTGATTTCTTTTTATGGCCATTCTTAAAGAACTCAATTTATCAAGTACAGATACCTGATCTTGCAGGCCTTCAAATCAGAATTGCTGAAAGAATTAATGGAATTGACAATGCGATACTACAAAACACTTTTTCCTCCATTAGAAGAAGATGTGAGAAATGTTTCGAACAAGGTGGTGGACACTTTGAACAATTTTTATAAAATTTTGCTTGTTTGTTGGAAATAAACATATTTCATTCCCTTAAAAATGTTCGTTTTATTATTTTGACATTTGTCATTTCAATCAAATATCTCATCTCATAACCAACAAAATTCCTATTAAAATTAGTAACAAGCTAAGACATAATCATAATTTCCAAGGGCTACTTTGAGGTAAAATTTATTTGAATTCTTTGTATATATATATATATATATATATATATATATATATATATATATATATATATATCAATTGATAAATTCTAGGAGTTTTTCTGCTTTTATATGAAATATTATCAAATTAGAATGTAGTTTCGAGATTTATACGAAAATCATACAAATTTCGTATGCTTTAATTTGTAATTTGTAGACAGTAATGTTTACATTCACACTTACTTCGCAACTACATACTAATTTGATAATATTTGTAAATATTTCATATAAAAGCCGAAAAACTCCAAGAATTTATCAATTGATATATTTAATGAACTCCTAAGAAATCTTTCTATCATAATACCGGAATAACATCGTACTGTTAACGTAGAATGGTACAGTATCTTTGTCTCGAGTTTCCCAAAGTGTTCGCTGTTTAGCTGTTGAGTCGTTCCTTAGAGCCACGATTTAAAAGAATCGTTACTTTCTGTTTGCGTTGAAAAATTATGTAAAAAAAATTGAATATTATCTACGGCTTGTGCAATAAATAAGATAAAAAATCTGGCAAGTCAGGGCATACCTATGCGGAAAGCTATCCAAACACTAACTATTGGGACGTCTAGAGGATAATTTGTCCTAATAAAGTTATTTGGGAGAGATACCGTTAAGCTGCAAAAAAATTAAATACGTTCAAAATAACCGTTAACCTCAAACGTTACGTTTATGTCATATACAAATAAAATATATATTTTCTTGCCATTGTATAGAATTCCTCATTTAAACTAATACAATTTTTAATTTTTGCTTATATTTTAAACGTATATAAGAAAACGGTAAGTTTTACCGTTAAAAGGAACGAGAACGTCAAGTTGCTAAAACTGCTAACGTGTGTGCAACAAATATAAATATTACTATTCAGACATATTCTAAAGTTTTGTTTTCTTAATTTCATTTTGAATCACATAGAAAGATATAGTAAATGTTAAATGTAAATACGCCCACGGACGTACTATTGAAAATTTGTATTTTTAAATTTTTTATTTTATTTATATAATTGGAAAACAAACGGGTGGTGATCTATAAAATACGAAATATATTTTTATCTAATTTTGGCACATAAAGTGACACTTTTCAAAACTGTATGACGTTAGGAAACGGTTTACTTTTCGTAACTAGTTACGAAAAGTAAAATATTTCGTAACTAGTGTTGAAAAGTTCTTTTCATCACTAGTTACGAAATATTTTGAAAAAATCATTTCATCTCAAATTAATAAAGGGGAACGTTAATGACACAAACTGGTTAAATTTTTATTTTATGCATTATAAACATTTATGACACAATGTGAACAATTGGTGAGGTTAATTCCTGCACACGTAGAATTCATGGCAGGTACTCTGATGTTATGATGCAAAACGGAATGTACATTTGAGCTTGATTCACCAAGAATATCATTGGCAATCCTTTTCTTATTTTCTATAGAATTCTCTACATAGCCCTCAGCTACAGTATTGGACTTCCAGCCTCCATGTCGTTTAACCTTAAAAATATCCGCTCCAGAATCTGCCAAAAAGGTAGCCGATGACCTTCTGAAGCAGTGTCCGGTAAATAAGAAGGGATTTGGTAGTTTCAAAAACTGAGCAATTCTTTTCGGTAGATTACCGATTGTATTAATGCCAACTGGCTGTGCCCCGCATTTACCATTATTATATTTGACGAAAAACCTATCGTGATTAACGTTTTGTGGACGCAAAGAAATATATTTTCTAATAAGGTCAAGAAAATTTTGCCCTTCAATATTTCCTTCTGTGATCACAAACTCGCGCGTTACTTTTGTCTTTGTATTAGGGATTTTTATTACAAAATGAGAAAACTCTTCTAAAATATCCCCTCCATACGTATAAAAGTTAGCTCACTTTTTCGACAAGCACCAGCTATTCCAACGATCAATGCGACCTTTGTCATTAAATATGTTTTATCCTCAGCTTCTGTCATAAACCGGGAGACGTTTTCCTTTGACAAAATATTAGACTTTTTTGCATGGTATCCCTCTGACTGCCTCTTTAGAAATGCATGTAAACTGGCATATTTTGCAATATCAATATTCTTCTTCAAAGACAATTCACTTCGTAACATGGAATAAAGAGTCCAGAGTGTTGAAGCTTTTTGATTCTTTCTTCCCTCGAAATAGGCTAATAAAACCTTCTCATTAACACATTTAATTTTTTTGTCTTTAAGCCACTTCCCAAATTTTTCATAAGCCAAATCGTACTGGGCTTTCGATTTTTGTGGAATCACAGTCGATAATGCACTTTGTGCATCCTCTTCTATATCGCTTGGTAGTCCACCTGAATCTGAATCCGACATTTTTACTCGTACAATGCACCGAAATATTTAGCTAATAAAAGTAAATACTTATACTTAAATTAACAAACACCTGTCAAGTCAAATGAATTATTATCAATAGCATGAAAACTGTCACTAATTATTTAATACGACTTATGAGTCTTATGACGTTTAATGTCAGGTCAACTGGAAAATTATAAATCTATGTTTTGGTCAAAATTAGATAAAATCTTGTATGAAACACGTTATGAAATGTTATTTTGTGTAACTCATGTCATTTTGCAGGACGAGCGAGCGTAGCGAGCGAGATCCTGCAAAAAAATCCTGCAAAAAACATTCCATTTCGTTACACAAAATAACCCATTTCATAACTGGTTACATAAATAGCTATTATTTGTTCAGTTTGTAGTTCAAGTTGAGTAAAGGAGTATTAATATTAGTTAGCAATACTTTCTCAAGGTTCTCTTCTGTAAAATTTGTTTTCTTTGAATGAAATACATTCTTGTAGATAGAAAACGTCCTTTCTACATCGCAACTGGTTATAGGTGCATACTGGAAATATTCTTTTATTTCAGCGTATTTATCATATAGATTTTGAGGCATTGTCTCCATACACAATTGCCGCAATGTTATTAAATCTGGATTCCTATTAAAAACCGCGTCCAACTTTTACCGAAGGCCACATCCGAAGTCAATAGGAATATTTTCAAATTATTAATAGTCACATCTAATGTGGTTAATCCATCATTTAATTTGAGATTTTGATTTTCAAAATAAGTGATTAGTTTTGACAAATTTCCAAAGTGTTCCTGAATAAAGTACAACTGATTTTTTAAATTTGGAATTTGTATTAGTTCCTAGCAGCTTCCAACCATGATCCCCATCTAGTTATTACTGGAGAGGGAGGCAGTAACAAAGGTGGAAGTTTTTCCCTGTAAAGAGCCACTCTCAATGGTGCTTTTCTGAAAACTATTTTAAAAACGGATACAAGTCTATCAAATTCCGGAAAAGTGTCTTTGATATATTCACAGATTCTGTGGAGAGCATGTGCGACGCAAGTAATATTCAAGTAATATTAGAATATGTTTCCTTTAATAGCCTGTTTCTAACATATATGCAGCACTGTCACTGACAAATAAAATATTTTTTCCTTGTATCTGTCCTCCGAATGAAGCATTCTCGTAAATGGTTTTAGCTACTGTTTACGCATCAACTGTATTTATAATTTTTGTTGATATTACATATGCGTTATATGGAATAGGTGGATGTAGTACACCAGCTACAACATTTACCATACAGCGTCCTAATATATCGACAGTTTAGTCGGCAGTTATCCCTAGGTACTGATTTGAAAGATGGCTTCTAATGCGTTTTACTGCTTTCGTGTAGCACTTCGGAAAATAATATTTGCATAAGGTGGATTCATCAGCAACATTTCGACCAGTATATTTTTCGAGAAATGTTTTGATATTTGCCGCCATTAAAGTTTCACAGAGTTCTTCGATAAAATTGTCAGATTCCAACGGGTCTGTGTATCTGTTTGAGATGCTAATTCTTTAACGATATTTTACAGACTTTGCAATAATTTCTGAAATCAGTGGCAATGGACATACAATCAGTATGACCCTTAGTCCACCTGGCCATTGTTTCAGGATGCCATTCTCGACGTTGTTCCATATCATATCTGAAAAAGTAACTTAAACAATGTTCTAGATCTAAATAAATGAAAATTAAAAATGTATGCGTAAGTTATTGAAACTTAACGAAATTCACTGGACACTTACGTCATAATAATTTGGAGAAGTAGATTCGATAAAGCGGTATTAAACAGGACCTATTACAAAAATTACGAAGTAGTAATTATGTAATTAACAGTTGAAACAATGAAAAAGAGAAACTAAAACTAACTCATCATACTTCATTTATCTTACAAAATATAAACTAATAAATAAAATAAATTGTAAAAGCTCCTCCCGCTTCTATCTACGCCCATGAAGAAAGGAATTTAACTGTTATATAGAAGTAATTGCGTCACAATTCAACGACAAAAAATAGATGTTGGGTTAACCGAATGAATAGTGCTATTCAATAACTGCATGTTGTACTGATGTTATTGACTATTTATATGGGGTATATAGAAGTAATTGCGTCACAATTCAACGACAAAAAATAGATGTTGGGTTAACCGAATGAATAGTGCTATTCAATAACTGCATGTTGTACTGATATTATTGACTATTTATATGGTCCGTCGTAATTTCGGCCCGATGCGTCCGGTCTCTAGTAATTATGTGTTATCGGTTAATTATTTATTAAATATAACAATAATGTTATATTTAATTTAATTTTTTTTATGTTTGAATTGATTTGGGTTAGCTTGGATTGATTTAAAAAATAAATAATTAACGCATTACATTTTACCCGAACTTGAAGCAATAAATATACACTTATTAATTGTAAACTATAAAATTTCTGTTAGAAAATAACGTTAAGAAATATTACATTGAAATATATATATGAACAGTATTATTTTGTTATTCAAAGGTTGTCAGTTCTGGAGCAACTTCTTGACGTTTTCGTTCCTTTTGACAATAAAACTTACCTTAGCATTGATTTGCGAAATATGCTTTTGTAAACGCTTATTAGAATGAACATACAGAAAATATAAACGAAAATGGCATTAGTATAAATGAAGAATGCTATACAATGTCAAGAAATAGTATATTAAAAAACGAGTTTCATAAGGCACCATTTTGCCGCACGAGATCAGTTTAGAAAACGAGCCGCTTGCGGCGAGTTTTCTAAAGAGGGAGTGCGGCAAAAGGCCTTATGAAACGAGTTTTTTATACAATTTTTTCTATTTTGCATTTTTTACATTAATAAATTGCTTAAATTGGAAATATTTAATTTGAAAGTTCAGAGTTTAATTTTTATATAAAGCATGCAGTTGGTCACATTGATACTTGACATTTTCAAATTTAAATCTTGCTATCCACGAAGTATATTATATTACATATTATTTACTACTTTTCGTTAACATTACTTGATACTTCATTTAAAAATATAAACATGAGTGACATAGAAACATATATATGTTGTTGTCAATTGTATACAACAAACGTTGTTTGTGTAAAATACGGACATATATCATATATGTCAAATGTATATAAATTCTTAAAATCAAATGACAGCAATGATATTTATTTCTGTATTCGAACAACGCCAACATTGAAAAATGAAAAAAAGCGTATCGAAATGAAGCTCATTTCGATACTGTTTTGGGTTTCATAATGAGTTCATTTCGAACGCAAAATAGAAAAATACATGTTTTGTGTATATTTGGATCTAAACGTAACATTTGATTTTATTTAGTTTTGTCGCAGTTTAACGGTGCTTCTCCCCAAATAACTTTATTAAGATTAATTGCTTCACTATAGGTCCTCTACACGCCTCAATAAAAAATCATAAAAAATATTGAACTATTTCATTGTTCCAAACCAAACACCAATTAAGGTGATATTTTATATTGTCAACCGCGTTACACATTAATTTGAAACTGCTGAGGAGTTACAAATATCAAGACCTTAGAAATACTTTATTATATATTGGTTGACTATGCAGAATTACTATTGCAGCGTGATTTTACTTGATTGAGTCCTAATTTCAGTTCAACGCATTTAACATGTTTCTGTCTATTCCGTAATAATAAGCATAGCAGATCACCTAGTATTTATTTAATTTATTTTAATTTAAGAGTAAATAGTAAATTTCGATCGTGTGAAACAATAAGAGAGCAAATATTTACTTGTGGAAAAACTCTTCACATCAACACACTTGTTGTATAAGTTTAATCTGGATTTTGTAACGGATTAAGTTGAAGGGAAATTGGGTAACCCAAAAGTTTATCCTGCACTTGACTTATATGAGTTATATGGCTTGCATGTTTAACTTAACAACTTTAAGGTAACGTAAAGAGACGATCGTATACGATAACTACAATATTTATTCAGGATATCTACGGGAAATCGCGTTTTATTGCGCAATATTTCTAAAACAAAAATTTATCATGGCTTTTATGTTTGCAAAAAATGTAAATAATTTTACTTTTCTGTATCTTTTACTTAAAGTTAATCTGGAAATATTTTATGAATACTTTTTTTTTTGGTAGTGCTTTCTATTTGTTCTCTTTCGTAATTTAAAAACATACAATCTGTTAAAAAAATCACCGGATTTTTTTACCCAATTATAGTACTTGTGGAAAACAAACAAAAAGTCTTAGTCAATATGGGTTCCGCAACTCAACTGTTTCTAACATTTAAAAGTTACTTTCGTGCATATGAAAAATCAAAAAAAGAGAAACGGATAATAAGAAATAATATCCATAATGTGATACAGATTATTTTTCTGACTGTTTAAATTGCCTTCCGTTGTTGTCGTTGCATAATTGACAGCGTCGGGAAACATCATTTACAGCGTATTTGCGTTTGTCGTCGTACATGGTCGTTCACTTCTAGGCAAATCCGAAACCCTGTCAGTTCGTTCAAATATTTTATTTATATTGTAGATTGATATTCTGCCAGGAGCAACAGCATCCGGATATCTCTCACTAAACTACTATTTTTATGCGTTTCCCACATGTTTGCAACATGTAACTTATGATGCCTTGCTACGGAAAGGAATTCACACCTCATACCCTATCGCTGCAGGACGCTAAAGAACACAACGGTATACTGAAGGTAGCCCTCGCATCACCCCACCATCCTAGTTATTCCATTCAGTTCGGAGAAGTGACTTTTGGGACCTGTATAATCAATTCTTTGTTTTCGAATAAAAAATTTTGATTTTGAAGTTTTGAAAGAACTTATTGTGACCTAAAACTTGGTCTGTCAGACATCTGTCACCAGGTTACTTATTATTTGCGTCAATTTGTTCTGTTCTCAAATTATGTGTGAGTACACAAATACAGAAATGGCCGACATGCATTTTATGTACGGTCATGCGAACGCTATTGCTGCTGAAGCAGGGTGTATGTATGCAGAAGCATTTCCGAATCGGTTGTCACCTACCGAGTGATAACTTCATAACCGCCTATCTGACACTTATTTATTCATAAAATTAATGCAGATTATGGTAGTTCTAAATTAGTTTCTAGTCCCGTAGTAGAACTAAATATTTTGAGACGGTTGGAAGCCAACCAAAATATTAGAAGTTGAAAACTTGGTGCAGGCCTTGGGGCGGGTGCCTTTGAAATAAGAAGATAACGAATGAAAACACGTAATTATATAGAATATGAATCCAAAATATTGATTACTTTGACGCGATCCCAAAAATTAAGAACCCTCTGAAAATGTCCGCCTATGAATTAAAACTCTTTATATAAATAAAAATACGTATATCTATTAAAGTTACACACACCGGATGTTTACATACGTAACAGTGATCGATGTTATAAAAACTATATGCATCATGTATGCTAAGTCAATTATTAAAAATTACGATGTGTGTTAGTTACATTATATGTGTATTATATTAATTTACAAACCCATTTTAAAAATTATACTAAAATTAATTTGTGGACTTTTAGAACTAACATCATTTCACGGGTATTATGAGAATGTTTCTTTTTGTTATGAGAAGTAAGAAATAGAATGCCGCTACTGAATTTAAAGGCGACAATGTTTATGTTTATACAAACGCTAGAAAATAACATTGTGCCTAAGTTTTGTTATAGTAACGGTTCAATAACATAGTATGAAAGTCAGCTGTTAAAAATTTATACTTGCTTGTGATTTTTTGAAGATGATATAGTAAAAGAACATGTAAGATGTATCATGTGTTAAATGTCTCTATGGACATTTAACGTCCTATTTGGTAACACTCTACCTTTAATTGAAAAATTGTATCGAAAGTACGTAACGATCGAGAACTGAACAAAACTTAAAGCGAGACGGACAATAACAAAACTATTTTTTTGGTTATTGGCGTTCAACTTTAAGGTATCGTCTTTTATAATATAGTCCATTGCACAGTGGCGTAACAAACATTTGTTAAATATCTTTGTAAATTTTTTTCTCGCTTATGATAGGGAATTTTGGGTATATGTATATTCTATATAATTTAATCTTTCCATTTTTATACGTTGCCTATTTATTTCAAGGACACGCGGTAGCATTTGCATATCTATTAATTTTTAAATATTAATTTTACTGTAGTATGATCGGTAGAGCATGTTGTAACAACATAAATACAAATAAATAAGTAGGTACTTATGGAAATTTAATGCCACAGGCAAAACATTGAAATGATAGGATACTATTATTATTTCGATAATAAATACCAGTTTAGCTGGATGAATGAAAAATAGTATGTCTACTAATAATAATTATAATATTAGTTATGATAATTATTATTAAATTATGTAAATTTAATTATAGGAGCACATATTTATGTATATAAAATCAAAATATCAATATAGTTTTTAAAACTATATTTGCTACATAATTAAATTCCTATATGATATACCAACATGATTAAATTACGAAATATTTAATTGCAGCTATTTAAGTATGTTATTTAATTTGGTCTGGCACATATCTATGCAGTTATACAAAATACATATTTGTGTTGATAATTAATAAATTATAATGACGTAACACATCCAATTTCACTAATGAATATTGCAGTCGAAACAATGTGAATGTTCTCGTGTATTACGTGCTTATTAAGATTAGAGAAGATATATTTGAAATTTATGAATTGCCAAGTAGCTCTGTTTGGTCTTGACATCTCAGTAATGATAAATCTACCATTACGGGAAATGAACATGTTAGCACAATTTCAGAACGATGTCAACAATGTTACTATGTAGATTAATATTACTTAATATAACGTCAAAGTAACTGCATATATTCGCGATTTCTAATTCAATGTAATGTAAAGTTATTTAACAAGAAATTCTATTTTGAGAATTACTATACAGCATAGTGTAACAAATAAATATCAAAACTTAAAGATTATAATAAAACATGTACTTTTCATGATTTATTGACATCATTTATATTTGCATTTGCGTGAGTGTATTCTCAAACATTATTTGAAATTATAAATCAAATTTTCCTAAAATTCGAGTTAGTTTCTTGTCAAGAAATTTCAACACATTCTGTTGTACCTTTCCGTTATTTGCATATTTTTTATTCCGCAATGAGTTATCTTGGTATGAATAAGTGAAAATCTGCAGTTGACAGTTTGGTGATATTAGGATACGAGAAAAAAGCTTTAACCTAATCCTCTGTATTTTCACAGAGTACTACTGCAATATTGCGGTAAAATTTTTTCAACTTATTAGGCACACTTCTACTTATATTTATTCCAAATAACTGCTGCTTTCTACAGAATACTATAATGAATAATGTAAGGTAGTATGAGTAGAACATTTTATTATTAAAAGAAAGATAGTATCCATCGTTTAAGTTTATTACTAGCAACATATTAAAATAACCGCTACATGTTTCTATACACAATGAGTTTCAAGAATTGGGTAAAGTTTTGATAAGGAATCCGTCTGCAAACATGACGTTTAGACATCTAACACACAATAATTTATGCTTCGTAACAAATTATGGACTTTAGTAAAGAAGTATTAGTAATTTCTGTTAAAAAAGTTTAATGCAGCTTAAGAAGCTATATGTAACGTAAATAACTCAGTTGCTTTTAATTCTATTTTACTATTATAATATTATTAAATTTAATTTATAGAAAAATTAAACCATTCTTATCTTGTCACCAACATAGATTCATACCTTGGCGATCAAGGACCACAAATCTAATGACCCCTCTCCATTTTTTTCATCGGCCATTGACAATCGAGAACAACTTGACGTCATATATACAGACTTTTCTAAAACCTTTGATTCCATAGACCACAATCCTCCTTACAAAGTTATGTTAATGTCATTATAACGAGCGATCAAGATCATTTGTAATCGAGTCATTCATGAATTTGAGTCCGTATGTCTTTTCCGATTGTAACTATTGCATAGTTATATCTTGGACTGACATTTTACTAGACATTTGTCATGTAAGTGTAGATCAAGTAACGACATACGATTTCGGATTCATGAATGACTCGACTACAAATTATATTGATCGCTCGTTACCTCGTGAATCATTCTGGCTATGTGTTTTACAATTGATTTTCGTCCAATTTTTTTTTTACTTTAGGGAGTACCTCATCGTTCAAATCTCGGGCTTCTTCTTTTTGCCATCCCTATATGATCTTTTGAATAAATTAAACTGAATATTTGGGGTATGGTGATGATCTTAAAATCTACATCATCCGCACACACTTCGATTGTATCAAATTGCAAAGTAATCTTTCTATAATTGAGTAATGGCGTATCCATAATAATATTTTATTGAACGTTTTTAAATGTTGCGATGTTTCTTACACCCGAAGTACTACCCCTAAAATATTTGATTATTCTGCGAAATCAGTTAGTGACTAGACAGTCTGAGGTACATGATCTGTGCATACTTTTTGTTTCGCAATTCACTTTCTGTCAACATGTTCCATCGACCTGTACCTCAACTTCAAAATCATTAGGTTTTCTCATTAGACCGTGTAGAATAACATTGCTGCAATTAAGACTTTATTCTATGCCGTACAATGCAAGTTGGAGTATGTGTCTATAGCCTGGCTACACTATTACACATATTAAGGAATATCTGTTGAGAGAATGCAGAAGGGGTTTCTGAAATGTCCCTCCTTCATAGTGACTGGCACATATCCTGAACAAGGAACGGACAACAACGGTCTTTTGGATTGTTTTTTTTTTTTTTACTTTAGTTCCTCATCGTTCAAATCTCGGGCTTCTTCTTTTTGCCATCCCTATATGATCTCTTGGATAAATTAAACTGAATATGTGGGGTATGGTGATGATCTTAAAATCTTCATCATCCGCACACACTTCGATTGTATCAAATTGCAAAGTAATCTTTCTATAATTCAGTAATGGCGTATCCATAATAATATTTTATTGAACGTTTTTAAATGTTGCGATGTTTCTTACACTCGAAGTACTACCCCTAAAATATTTTATTATTCTGCGAAATCAGTTAGTGACTAGAAAGTCTGAGGTACATGATCTGTGCATACTTTTTGATTCGCAATTCACTTTCTGTCAACATGTTCCATCGACCTGTACCTCAACTTCAAAATCATTAGGTTTTCTCATTAGACCGTGTAGAATAACATTGCTGCAATTAAGACTTTATTCTATACCGTACCATGCAAGTTGGAGTATGTGTCTATAGCGTGGCTTCACTATTACACATATTAAGGAATATCCGTTGAGAGAATGCAGAAGGGGTTTCTGAAATCTCCCTCCTTCAGAGTGACTGGCACATATCCTGAACGAGGAACGGACAACAACGGTCGTTTGGATTTTTATAGTATACAATTTTTATCTTGTCGTGAAATATATTTTTTATCAAATAAAATCCAGCCCAAGGATAACAGCCTATGTTAGCTTTAACGTATTCATTTCTAACACTCGCCAACGTACTACGATTATATTATTATTATTACTATACTAATTTATATCTCATTTTAAGCCGACAATACACAATACGGCAGCGTAGTTAAGGTAACGGTATAGTCATTGATATAGTTATATCTTACCATCGTCAATTCGACGGCTGCTGAATGTAACCGGTATAAATAATACTGTGGCTTGATGCTTTTGGTCCTTCGACACCGAAAGGTAAAAGAGGGTCACAGATTATGTATGTACGAGGGATGTTTCCAAAGTTCTAGGAATTGTGCTCTAATTAAATTATGCAGAACTTATAGGCAATGCTATTGGTGAGAGACAGGTCTTGATATGTTTATGCAGCTATCCAGTGCAATATCGTTCAGTCTGATTCAGGTATTCGACCGATAATTTTAAATCTCAAAGAACAATAACTTTCTTTTTACGGAAAGAGGGTGTGAAAACTTCAGAAATTATTAAACGTCTGCTAGGAGTGTTTGGTGAGTCTGCAGAATCTTAAAGTACTATATGTCGGTGGATTGATCGTTTTAAAAGTGGTCGAACATCATTTGAAGGCGATCCACGCAAAACTGTCCTGCCAAAACTGTTGGGACCGGAACATAAACTTCTATTAGCCCGTTACCGTGATGAATTTTGGCCTCGGATAATAACCACCGACGAAACCTAGATTCCTTATTTCAATTCTGAGACAAAGAGGCAACCCAAAGAATGGCATAAACCCGAAGAAGGGCCTACACTTAAAGCGCGTACAATTCTGTCTAAAGGTAATGCTTACTGTATTCAGGGATTGCGAAGGGATTATTTTTATGGATTATCTGGTGAAAGGTACTACAATTAACGCAGAATATTATTCGAACTTATTAACCGGACCACTGCGGCAAGCACGTACCAGAAAACGGCCTGGGAAGCGTTCATAATCGTCCGTTATTACAACAGGATAATACAAGACCGCACACCGCAAGAAAAACGAAGCATGTTTTGAACGATTTACGATGGGAATTGCTTCCACTTCCACTTTATTCACCGGCTCCCGCACCGAGTGATTTTCATCTGTTCCCAGATTTGAAAAAACCTTTACGGGGTGTTCGTTTTGAGAATTTAACTGACGTAAAACGTGCCATAAATAGATGGATTGAGGAAACACCGAAAAAAAAAAAAATAATTTATCGTTGGGATAAATGTATTCAATTGGCGATTATGTTGAAAAACTGCATTCTAATATTTATTAAAATTGACAAAATAAAAAAATTATAGCTAAATTCCCAGAACATTGGAAACATTCTTTGTATGTATGTATATTTCAGCTTAAGTGTCAGGAATATATTTAGAACACGAATGTTAAAGTAAAGTCTTAATATTAGAAAAAGATTAGTTGTATGTAGGTCTTTTTCGATCTTTGGCTTTTATTTACGATTCTTATTTAAATAAAGCCATTCGAGTCCAAGGAAAAACATGAAATTCTTCATACGTTGGAATGAACATTTATGAATTTGTTCTACATCTAAATACAGTAAAACCTCTAATTATGGACACCTCCGACAATCGGACACCTCTAAAAAATGGACATTTTTTGTGGTACGAAATTTTATAATGGGTTTTCTTAACAATAGTCACTCCTAATATTGGACCCTCCATAAATCGGACGCGGACACCCTTTATTTCACCGAAGCAATAAAACATCTGTAAATATATCTCTTAATTAAGGACAGACAAGACGGGCGGCGCCGAATAAAATTTTGCAATTATGTATGTATGTATGTATTTTTACTGCTGCACACGTGGAAGTATATCTACTCGGGTTTTTCCCATAATACATATGTATGTACAAAGTGCACACGTGGAAGTATATCTACTCGGGTTTTTCCCATAATACAAAGGAACGACGGTTTACCACTGGCCTACTCGTCAGGTGATAAGTGGAGTGATATTTTGAATCAGTTTGAACTAGCCTTTGATAGTGTCAACATGGATTCTAGTAAAAGAAAGCGGTTAACAATCCAAGATAAAATTGATATTATTGCGGTTAGTGAACAGCAAAGCTTAAGTGTCCGAAAGCTCGCGGAAAAGTTTGGTGTCGGAAAGTCGCAAATTAGTGATATAGTGAAAAACAAAAGTGAAATAAAAGAACTTTTCGAGAAAAATGGGAACCTAGCTCAAAAAAGGAAGTTTCCAAAAACTAGTGGTTTAGCAATCGACGGAGCAGTGTTCAACTGGTTCTGTAAGGTGCGAAACAAAAATATTCCCAATGTCAGGACCCCTACTCAAAGAAAAGGCGCTGGAAGTAGCACAAAGTTTACAACTCACCGAATTCAAAGCGTCTAATGGTTGGTTGGAGAAATTCTGTCAAAGACATAAAATATCATTTAAAAGTGTGTGTGGTGAATCTGCCTATGTAAACATGCAAAATGTAGACGATTGGAAAGTCAAGTTGCAATCAATATGCAAAGATTACTCTTCGAAAGATATTTTTAATGCTGATGAAACCGGTTTATTTTTTCGCGCCCTTCCGACAAAAACATTTGCGTTAAGAAGTGATAAATGTGCCGGAGGAAAATCTGCAAAAGAACGACCAACTATATTGTTGTGTTCAAATATGGAGGGTGATAAGGAAAGGCCGTTAGTCATCGGTAAAAGTAAGAAACCTAGATGTTTTAAAGGAGCTCATGTGGATAAGTTGCCGATAGGATGGATATCTAACAAAAAAGCGTGGATGACTTTGGATATTATGTCAGCTTGGTTAAAGAACTTTGATAACAAGATGAAGAAAGAAAAAAGGCATGTAATTTTGTTTCTTGATAATGCCACTTCTCATCCGAAGATTTCATTGGAAAACATAAAATTGGTTTTTCTGCCTCCAAATACTACCTCGCATTGTCAACCTATGGACCAGGGTGTGATTCAAAACTTTAAGGTAATTTACCGGAGCATGCTTGTAAAAAGGCTTTTGGCGTTAATGGATACTGAAAATTCACTAGAAATGGTAGAAAAAAACATTACGGTAGTCACTGCATTAATATGGATATCAGCTGCTTGGAAAAAACTCTCGCCTGTGACCGTAAGAAACTGTTTTCAAAAATGCGGATTCAATCAAAGTGACAGTGATCTAAGTGCAGAGTGCGATATAGAAGATAATCTACCATTAGCAATTTTATTTCCCAATTTCAACATCACTAATTTAGATTTAAGCACATACGCATTAATTGATAATGAGTTATTTACTGAAAATCCTAATGTTTCCATTATAGATTGTATCGATGAAATTGCTGATATCAGTGATGAAATGGAAAATGAGATTGAAGAGGAATTTGTAACTAGTATATCAAATATTTCAGAAGCCCATCAAAAATTAAAAGATCTTGAGAACTATTTCTTAAGCACTAACAGTTTTAACATTGCTAACAATATTTCTCAAGCTCTTCTTGAATGTGAATCTGAGATATTTAAACATAAAATGAAAAAAGCAAGACAAACAACAATTAATGATTATTTCAAGTAAAATCTAGGATAAAATATGTATGTATGTATGTGTATTAAGTATTGTAATTTTTTTTCGACTTTCGTCTTATTATGTGTGATTAAATTGATATGAGAATGAATATTTTTTTTCGTTTTTTTTTTTCACCTCCACATTTTGGACACCTCCATATATTGGACATTTTAGGATTCCCCGTCAGTGTCCATTATAAGGAGGTTATACTGTACTAGTGTTTTCCACTTTGATTACATTCCGTAAATGGCAATTCAATAAATATGTTAAGTTAGTATTTATAATTAATATGGTACAATGAAACACTATTTACAAATTGAGTCAATGACCGTAAATAATGCGGTAATAGACTTGTAATTGAGAATGCATTAAACCCAACTAAACTTTAGAGACCAATGTAATTAGAAGGGCTAATTACATGGGTCTCTAAAGTTTAGTTGTGTTTAATGTTAAGAAATAAAATATACCTTTTTATGATAATTTTAAATCTGTTAATACTTGCAAGATACGTAGCTCTTGTTGTAAAATACATACATGTAGAATAGTAGTAAATTTAACATATTTAAGTCTTTTAAATATCGTCAGAACTAACAAAAACAACCAAAATTTTTAATCCAATTTAATTTTTTCTATGTAAATTTAAGAGCATAAAATATAAAAAAGGCAATACTGCTAAGAAAGTAATGCAAAATACTTATTTTCTAACACTTCGTTTATGGATTTTATTAGGATTGTCAATGCCGATACAATATCGAAAATGTTTTAATTTCAGAAACCTTGATACCGTTTTTCCATTCATTGAATGTCCATATCATAGGTTTTGCAAATGGCATTGACACTTTTCTTTCTTTCAACTTATTCAATGTTCACAGAATTACACATAATATATACTATCTAAGACTTATCCTGACATGCTCCTGGAAAATTGAAGATAAAATGGCAAATAGTTTTGTTATAATTATCCTCCCCTAAGGCTTTTTAATAAAAATTAAGTAATTATTCCTTTTAAATCACCTAACAAAAGATTAAAACTCTAATTAATAAAAAGAGAGTGCTTTGCTCTATGAATTCACTTTGACTGACTCTCGATGCGCGCAGCTCGCAAAAGTTTGTATAGTAAGCACTGTCACGAGTGATGCAATATTAATACAACAAATAAACATATTTACTTATTATTCGGCGATTTTAATCTTTTGTAATGTTTTAAAAGGTCATTGGCATTGGAAAATACCATATTTTCGGACACTTATACGAGAAACATTACATGCTAGAAATAAAAGGGATCATATTTTAGTCGACATCTCAAAAATACTTACTAAAAATTGTTTGTAATAATTATACACCAGTTACTTTATTGTAAAAAGATAGGTATATCTACCTTTTGTAGAATTCTGTGTGTAAATTTAAATTTCGTAGCTGAGCAACTTCTCCAGAATTCTTCAGAACGACAAAGAACTGACGCTTCGTCGCTAATCTTTACATATATTGGAAATTCACTTGGGCATCATCTTTGTGCTTGGACTATGTCGGATTCGTAGTAAATTCGTACAGGTGCTGCTACGTTTGTTGGTATCCTTTCAGCTAAAGTTTTGATGTTCCTTTCTCTCAACACTTTCTGCAATTATTCTCCGATAATAATTATTCACAGTAGATAATACATCACCTACTTTAAAAACCTACTTTATGCCTGGCAAATAGTGTAAACTATAGAATAGAAGACAAAAAATTACGAAAACAGCATATGAAGAATAAAAATCGATCAAAGAGTCGGAATTTGAGCCATTCTGAAGGATTACCAATTACGATCTTAAGATTTGTTAAGATGATAGGAACTTCTAAGGTTATAATATGACATAGAAAATGTTACTTGGTTGCTTCGCATTTTCCTAGTAAAAGCAAGTTTCATAATCTATTTAGGTTGGTATTAAATGAAAGTTGTGATTATATACAATAAGAGAAGACTTAGAAACCTACAGCAAGGTACTAACATATAAAAAATAAACAAAATCAATTCACTATTATATAATTATATGTATAAGTTAATTAACTGTTTGAATTTACTATATTTGAAGGCGTTCACGTTTTAAACGGTATATTTGTGCACTATTATCCGAAAACGTTCATTGCCAAAGGATTTCATTTCCGTCCGCACTGTCGTTGTTGGATCACTACTTGCCGCTAATAACACTATATCATCTGTATATGCCGTCGTAATTGTAGTATTCGATGTTGGTATATCGCCAGTATAAATTTGATAACGGATAGGACCAAGAACCTTGGGGTAGTCCAGCTTGTACATATTCGATTCAGTGTTGCCAGTCCATCCTGGTATTTGATACATCCTCAAAATTATGGCTGTTTCGGGAAAATGAGCTTAAGGTGTAATGGTTAGATCATAGATAGATCCCAACTGACTTCGCACAAAAGTATAACTTACAAATGAGATTTGTTCCATTTACTTTTTTGTTATTTTAATAATGTAATAATTTTCTTAACGTCTTCTTTTAATACGAAGAAGAAACCCATGGAATTTACGATAATAACTTCTAAATAAATACACAGTCATCTACAAACGAAAGAACTTCTTTGCAAGCAAATGCAATGGAAATAGTACACAGGAACAAACTCAATTTTATAAAATATCAGATCGAAAAGTGACTTACTTTCCAAATATAGCATTTGAAGGAAATCGATATCATAAATTAGCCACTAAGACTTCGAAATTATAATTCTCTTACAAAATTTTAAAAAGATATTAGTTTTTGAAAAGATACTAGTTTTGTATTTTGTATTGTTATTTTTTTGTATTTTATATTGTGAAATAATTAAATGTCGACCAACTCTGTAAAGAGGGCATAAAGTGAGTTTCAGCATGTGAATTATTTTATTTAATTAAATAAAAATTACATATATAAACAAGAAAATAATATTTGAAAGACTCAAAACGACCTAAATGATGTTTAGGCCTTAACTTTTTTAAATTCGAATTCGTGTAATATTATATAGTAGTGTAGTAAAATCAAAGCGCAACTGGACTAACCACATAGCTATAATAAGGAAGAGGTCAACTAGAAAAATCTTCGATGGAAGTCAATTAGCTGACAAATACAATAGAAAGGATCGCCTCTGAACTGGGCCGACAAAGAAAAAGAAGTGTCGATATCAGAGCAGACATAAAGAACTGGATTATGATGATACCGATTATTGGTTTCGGCTTTCGTCTAATTTCCACTTTAGTTTTTGAGATATACGAGTGTGTTCTCATATTACTTATTTTCTGTGTTCTTAGGAAGATTACCTACATATAATATGTTACTTTATACATGGTTTTGAAATAAAGATTAATATCATACAGTAAATAATAAAAATAAATTAAAACACTTGGCTTGTTTCACTATGAGATTTATTTAAATTCTCTAACAATTGTTTCGGCTGTTATGCCATTCTCAAAGAGATCTATAAATCTGGATTTATAGATCTCTTTGAGAATGGCATAACAGCCGAAACAATTGTTAGAGAATTTAAATAAATCTCATAGTGAAACAAGCCAAGTGTTTTAATTTATTTTTATTATTTACTGTATGAAGTTAAAATGTTTCACCAAGAAGTATCTGCAACAACAGCCGAGAAAGATTAATAGGTAAACCTGAATTTAGATAGTGAATATTTAATTAAAAACAATATTTTAAAGCCTAT
This sequence comes from Melolontha melolontha, assembly GCA_935421215.2. Classification (NCBI taxonomy): domain Eukaryota; kingdom Metazoa; phylum Arthropoda; class Insecta; order Coleoptera; family Scarabaeidae; genus Melolontha; species Melolontha melolontha. The sequence goes on from OW285239.1 coordinate 93,109,895, forward strand.
TTATATCAAATAAAAACTAAAATAATTAATCGGTAATTTATTTAATCAAATATGACTAAAATACAAATGCTCTCAAATTATTCGAAACCTATCCAGTGTAACAACAATTGGTGTTCCATATGCCAGTACTATATCCTGGAAGGGGCATTTATTGCAATTTTTTGTGTTGCACACCAAAGAGAGTAGTTTTTCGCTTGTAGATGCCAATCGTTCAAAGGTGGAAGGTGCATTTATTGTAATTTTTTGTGTTGCACACCAAAGAGAGTAGTTTTTCGCTTGTAGATGCCAATCGTTCAAAGGTGTGGTTTTACTCTCAAGCTCCTAATTTTATGTACGTTTTTTTGTGCAAACGCGGTTTTGTTTATACAATTCAATATGTAGTAAAAATTTAGTCATATTTTGTGTCAAATGTATTTTTGAAATGCAAAATACCGAAACCTGTTAATGTGTGCGCACGATCACAAGCAAATTCACAGTACTTCAGTTCATTAGCTAACATTAATCTTAAAAATTGTAGCTGAAACTATAATATTATTTTATACCTCAATCGTTGGTAAAATTAAAATTAGGCGTTATAACGGGTGGTCTTTCGGCTTTTTATTTATTTTTGAAATACGTTTTATTTTGATATTGACAATATTAACAAGCTAAAAAAATAGCAGTTTTTAAGTGTCGAATTCCCGTGGTACGAAATTAACCCATAGTTGAACAGCGGAAACTACTGAAAACTTATTTCTAAAGTGATTGTAATTTTCGATCGAAATAATACACCAACAGCGGCTGCTGTACCCTAGTTTGTGAAAAAAATTCGTGCTGGTTGATTATACAAGCTATCATCGTGTTCATTCAGCACACTCAGTCGATAATATTGCTGCTGCTGCTATAAGTACAGCAGACCGGTTTTCATGTGGCCGGTTAGAAGTACCGCCCTCGAGATGCGCACGAAATTCATAGGTAGGGGAACCCCTGGCATTCAGTGTTTTACATCGTTTTAAGCGATAAACACAGTAGTGCAGTGCCGTATTAAGGTAGTGAGTAATGGAGTTTAAAAGTAAATTAAATAAATGTGTTTTACACAGTCAAACTCGTGAAGTGATCTCAAATGTATTTAAATATATGCAAGAAGAAAAAACTTCAGGGGTACTCAAAATTCCACTGGATCAGTTATATGAACGCGTTATTGCCGCAACGGGTGTTTCTGAGAGAAGTATTAGACGGATTGTTAAAGAAAAAAGTGAAATAAACGCAGGTGCCGGTTCATCTTTTACATCGCCAAAGAAAAATAAAAAAAAAACAAGCCCGAAACCGACTTAGACGATGCAGATAAAAGTGTGCTGCGTAGAACAATTTTAAATACCTTTACTGTTGACAAAATTGTGCCTACAATGCCAAACATTCTAAGAAAATTTAAAGAAACAGGATACACTGGAGGAATAGATTCTCTTCGGAAAGTAGTAAAAGATATGGGCTTTCGTTGGAGAAAAACAAAAACCAACAGAAAGTTTTTAATGGAAAAGCACGACATTCGTCAGTTAAGAGTGTCTTATTTGCGTACCATTCAAAGCTACAGAAATGAAAAAAGACCCATTATATATATGGATGAAACTTACATCCACAGTTCTCATACTACTTGTTGGAGGGACAATTCCAATGAAGGATTAGCAAGGCCTATATGAAAAGGTCTTAAGACTAATTATTGTTCATGCTGGCTGCGAGACGGGATTCATTCCGAATGCTAAATTGATTTTTAAGTCTAATACCACAACGGGAGATTATCATCACGAGATGAATTATGAAAATTACAAAAAATGGTTGTTAGAAAAATTAATTCCAAACCTGCCTCCAAAGTCTGTCCTAGTAATTGACAATGCTCCTTATCATAATGTCCAAAAAGATAAACCACCGAATTCTAATAGCAGGAAATCAGTTATGATAGACTGGTTAAGGTCTAAAAATATTTACTTCGACAATAACGTGCTCAAACCCGATTTATATAATATTATTAAAGTACATAAGCCAACATTTAACGTTCGAGATAGATGAAATGTTAACACAACGTGGCCATAGTGTTTTGCGATTACCGCCATACCACCCAGATTTAAATCCGATTGAGTTAGTATGGGCATCTCTTAAACAATATGTGGCACAAAAAAATGTATCTTCACTATTAGATATGTTCAACAGTTATGTGATAACTTTTTTGATGAATTTAGTACTGCTGAATGGAATAAATGTTGTGACCACGCGATAAAGTGGGAGCAAAAGTTTTTGGAAGCGGAACCTCTCATAGACGAAGCTACAGACCAGTTCATTATTAATTTGGGTGAAGACTCTGAATCGGAGAGCGAAGAGGAAGTTAGTGATAGTGATTCTGCATAACTTTTTATACAATTATATGTATAATTTACCGTAATTTTTTTGAAACTTACTTATTGTTCATTATTGTTTTCTCCTATAATTATTTTTGAGTATTTATGTATTATTTCTTATTGTAATTATTATTTTCATTGTTATTTCCAATAATATTAGTATTAATAATATTCTTTTCTCCACGACTATTAAATAATGTTATTACAACACTCGCCTACGCTCGTTGAAGAATATACTGTTCTTTTGTACATATAGAAAGTTTACAATGTGATTATAATGAGAAAGAGATTAGCATAAACATTATTTGCCAATAATTTAGTTAATTATCCAAATTAGTTTTACTTAATCCTAAGCCTTTCTACCGTTAAGTGTAGCTCACAATCTTATTCAGTCATCCCCTTAATGTGATGTTAGTACGCTATTAGCTAGTAGGTAAGGTAAGACATTTTAATTAAACATGTTACATGAAACTATGCGTTTTATTTTACTTCTATTTGCCTTAATTTAATGAAATACAAACCATTATAAACATGTTCAACAATGTGATTTTCTGAATTTATCCCTTACTATGTCCCAATGCACGACTCGCACAAAGAGTTTGCATTTCATTTTTCAGAATACTGCCTCTATCTAACACTGACCCTTACTTGACGCACGTACAAATTCTCCCACCGGCCACATGAAAATCGGTCTGCTGTACGTACTTGTACCCGAGAACTTAACACGCCACCGATCTCAGCAAGTGAACATTAGTCGCACTAGCCTAGGCATTGAAGCAAAGTGACCTGCTTCGTTAACGCTTCTCTGATTGAACTATAGAGCATCTAGAAATTGACGTCGATTTTACTAAAACAAAAAATAAGTTATTCGGATGAGGCATTTTCATCTTGGCGACTATGTAAACAATCAACTCCACACGTAGTCGTAGAGACAAGTCAATACATTCTTAGCGTGTGACTGTCAGGTGTGGTTTTTGGAATGGCGGCATTATTGGCGCATTCTTCTTCGAAGATTAAGATGACAACTGTGTTACGGGCAACAGAAAGCGATAGAGAGGCATTATAACTGATTAGCCAGATGGGTGAATTAGACTTGGACGAGCTCTGGTTCCAGAAGGATGGCGCTACAAACCACACAAGTCGCGTAATTTCGAAATTTACCACACACTAAGTCCATGATTAGGTTAAGCAAAGTTAACAACTAGTCAAGTCAAGAACCAAGAGATCTAGCTAAAATACACGCAAAAGTATAACAGAAATATACCATGCTTTATTTTAAAAATACAAAGAATTAAGGAAAGATTGTTTTCAAATCAATAAGAAAAATATCAATAAATATTATGATGTCATTTTGAAAGATAAAAAAATTAACTCAAATGTAGGAAACGGAAGAAACTAAATTTAAAACAAGTCAAGCTGCAAAATGATGGATTCGGAACAATCGGGCAAATTCGGATTGACCAAAGGGAGATTACATAAGTGAAATCCAAAGAAAGCAAAATGACGCTTCTATTCTACTATTAAAATAGACTCAATGTACATACTCCAATAATGATAAATAAAAATAGACGGAATACGCTTGAATCTTCAATTTAAATTTACATAATATTATCGCTACATAATAATTTATCTTACTTATCGCAATTATATTATTTGGAAGTGATTAGCAACTTCAAAATATAAAAGTCAATAATATAAATTAACTTAAATATTTTTTTTATATATACAGTGATGGGCAAATGTGTGGAACCCTGTCCACAACATCCGTTAAATTAAAAAAGATAGCACTATTTCAACAAATTGGAACAAACACTTGGAATTTCGAACTTTCTAGAATATTTGTCTCTCGGTATTTTCAAAATCATAAGTATTCCTTGATACTTGGGTATGATTGTTTAAATGAAAACTTTTACAATTCGAAATGCAAGTGCTATAATTTCATTTATTTCTTCTTTTGTTGTGGCGATTAAAAAAAAACTGTTTCTATTAGGTCGAACAAAAAGTTGACGTGAATGTTGCGAATCTTTAAATTTTATCACAAGGTCTAGTAGCTTGTGGAATTCAAAAGTGTCATTAAATATTCGTTGTTTGTCAGTAATAGTTGAATTAAATGAAAGAGAAAGAACACAAATATTAATGAACGGTTTTGGTGATAGGACAAGAACTTCTTAATACTATACAACCAAATTGGAAGCCAATTTCGCGTGATGTTATTACCAAAACTTTAAGAAGGTACAACATAAATAACGGTGTTCGCAGTTTGCAAAGGAATCGTAAAATTCTGCTACAAATTATCGTCTTTCAGTAGGAAGAATTCTTTAAAAGAAAAATACCATCCTTATAAAATTCGTTTAGTTCTAGAACTCTCTGATAATGATTTCGACAAAAGAGTTTTGTGAATCGATGATGAACATTTTAAATCGAGATAACAATTTTGTAAATAATATAGTATTTTCGGGTGAGGCAACCTTTTATTTGAACTGTACTATTCATCGACATAACTGTCGGCATTGGGCAACCTTTTATTTGAACTATACTATTCATAGACATAACTGTCGGTATCGGGCACAGAGAATCCTCACTGGATACAAGAAGCGCTTACGCAACAACCTATAAAGCTTAACGTTTGGGCTGGTATTTATAGAAACAGAATAATTGGGCCTTTTTTATAGGAGAAACTCTAAAAGGTTAAAGATATTTAGTAATAAATAATCAGATATTCCTGTATTGGAGGAAAATAGCCAACTTCCACAAAACATCTGGCTTCAGCAGGATGGGACACACCCTCACTATTAGTTCGAGATCGATTAGATCGAACTTTTGCTCACAGGTGGAGTGAAAGGAGAGGCGAAGTTGAATAGCCCGCACGTTCTTCCGATCTCAATCTACTAGATTACCAAGTTATGGGCCTATATAAAACATAAAGTGTATGTATCCGAGCTAGAAATTTCCAAGAGATTGCTGAAAAAAGTAATAAAGAGACACTAAGCATTTTACCAGACATTATAGCGAGAGTTATAAGAGAATTTAAAGACAGATTTGGTAGTATATAACCTTACTAATAAATAAAACTTACAAGTGTTATAGTTTGTTGAAATCGTGTTATCGAGTAGAATCCCAAAATTTAAAAAAAACAGTACGTTCTATTTAAAAAATTATAACTTTAGTACGTTACATTTTTTGAACACTCTGTATATTTAAAAAATACTACAAATGATGGGTCTTCATTAGGGCTGGGCGATACCGACGTTTTCGGTATCGGGTACCGATACCAATCGAGGTATCGATACTTACCGTGTATCGGGTCTGTGCACGGTATCGAATCTGAGTACCGGAATCGGTAAAGTATCGATAGGTATCGATGCTTTGTAATCGATACCTTGGAATCGATACTTTGGAATCGATACCTTAATTCGATACCTAAAAATCAATATTTATAACCCGTCTTCTAGGTGTTGATTGTTTGATATCGGTTTCAAGAGATATAAAATTAATTTATCGATTCTACCATAACTACGGTATGAAATTTGCAATATTGTGAGATTTTTTTTGTAATAATTATAGTTATGTCATAATAAGGATATTTGCTACACACAATAATAACATCCTTTTAAATATATATTATATAATATATATAATGCATATATACTTAAAAATTCTTTACTTAAAAAGTTATTGCATCCTTTATGTACATTTAAAAAAATGCACGAAGGTAAGCTATCCGATACATGGCTACCCGATACATCGCTACCCGATACATCGCTAACCTGATACATCGATACTTAGCGAGTACTGGAATCGCTAAGGTATCGATGCTTTGGAATCGATACCTTGAATCGATACCTAGGAATCAGTATTCATAACCCGTTTTCTAGGTATCGTTTGTTTGATATCGGTTTCAAGAGATAAAATTAATTCATCGATTCTACCATATCTACGGTATGAAATTTGCAATATTGTGATATTTTTTTTTGTAATAATTATCGTTATTATGTTTATGTTATAATATGGATATTTGCTACGCATAATATAAAATTCAACAACATCCTTTGAAATATATACTATATAATATATATAATGCTATATATACTTAAAAATTCTTTACTTAAAAAGTTATTGCATCTTTTATGTACATTTAAAAAATGCATAAAGGTAAGCTACCCGATACATGGCTACCCGATATATGGTTACCCGATACATGGCTACCCGATACATGGCTACCCGATACATCGATACTCATCGAGTACTGGAATCGGTAAAGTATCGATACATCGATACCTCGCTACCCGATACATCGATACTTAGCGAGTACTGGAATCGGTAAAGTATCGATAGGTATCGATGCTTTGGAATCGATACCTTAGAATCGATACCTTCGTTATATGAGGTATCGGGTATTGGACGATGTATCAATACTTCGCCCAGCCCTAGTCTTCATCCCTAATTTTCATGCCTAAAATTTTGTTACTATATCTTTTTTAATTTAACAGATATTTACATGGTTCCACACATTTGCACTTCACTGTATATATATTAAATAAAAAGTCAGTAAAATTTAAACTTATAATTTTTTTTTAAGTAATAAAAACTAAAATATTTTCTTAAACAAATTTATAGGAAATTTAAAATGTAAATTCAATTCTTTTGAAAAATCATATATGAAAGCTATCTGTACAATACTGCTATAGGGTCTATATCGCAAGGTAGTCATAAAATAACACATTTTTGATTTTTTATATCTATAAATATATATGTTACCGTGAAAGTCCGAGAACCGGTGATAGTCGAGATATACCGGTGAATGTCAACATTCACCAAGTTACTTGGCGTATGTCCGATATATTCCTCAAATATCATTATTTCTAACTTACACCGGCGAATGTCAACATTCATCATGGACTCATGGTGTATGTTTAAAAGAATTTGTTTATAAAAAGAAAACAAAATAAAACTCTATAGGTTATTATTTATTTAGATTAAAACATGGAAGAAGTTTTCAAATGAACATAAAGAAATTGTTGAACTTAAAACAAACACAACAAACATAATATTAATATAACAAATAAAATGCATTTTATTTCTTGAAATGAAATTAAAAAAAACAAAGTAAATGTATGGCAACCTTATTTATTGCAACAACTTAAGCTACCATGACACTTCGAATTACACAAAAGCCTATTGTTTTTACAGCTACATTTAGCCGTGGAACACTTCTTTTTGCAGTTACAGCGTGTATAGCCTTGCCCTCCACTTTTTTAATTAGCAGAAGCTGCTTCTCTTACCGAAATTTCTTGACCTGAAATCTCATCCATGGAAATTAACTTTTCTTTGCAAATTGCGAATTGATTACGAGTGAAAAGCTGCTTGAAGGTGCCATTTTTGTTCGCTAATTTATAAAAGTCTGTATTCTCTATCCCAACAACAATGGCTAACACATTTCGGGGAACTGTACGACCACGATCGACGTCAGGGACTTTAATTCTTACGGTATCACCAATTTGGGCAGCAGGAAACTTTTTCTTTGAGGTTCGCAACATTTTTGTTGCTTGGAGTAGTAGATTCTCTTTTGCTGCTACTCTTTTTGAATTGATCAGCTCGTGCTGCCTAGTCAGCACTTGAGATGAAAACGTAATCGGTTGCAGATCAGTCAATGTTTGAGTTGAAGACGTGCTGGGTTGTGGATCAGTCGGCACTTCAGATGAAGACCTGTTGGTGGCAGATGAAGGTGGATTGGCTCCAATGGTATTTTGGTCATCCATATCACTTACATCTAAAACATGGTCATCAATATGGTCACTAACCAAATTTTCTTCACAAGTATTAACGTAAGCTTCTAGCTGTTCCTCGGTTTCAATGTTTGTAATTTGCTCGTTGGGGAGAGATGACGATGCTATGCCTCTTTTTGGTTTAACGCCAAACAGAGCTTCATATGGACTCTGGCGTATTCCTTCATGGTAAGTTGTGTTTTTTGCGAATTGGACAAACGACAACCCTTCTGACCATTTATTTGAATCATTATCATGCATCCACGCAGTTAACATATTCTGTATGTCTTGATTGGCTCTTTCGACTGAGCCTTGTGTTTGGCTGTGACGAGGCTTTCCGTGCACTATTTTAACATCTTTCCACATAGCGCATAGTTCAGATATGACTTGGTTACTGAACTCTCTGCCATTATCCGAATGCAATATAGCGGGAGCACCAAATATTAAAAAAATTTGAAGAAGGTGATATGCTACTTCTTCTGGTCTCTTGGTTTTTAACGCTCGTAACTGGACAAACTTGGTTAAGTGATCTTGGTAAACCATTATAAATTTGTAATCGCCATCGCTGTGTGATTGTAAGTCTATCAAATCTACTTGGCATCTAGAGTTTAATTCGGAACTCACCATTGGTTTTACAACAATACCTTTTTTAGGAGCACTGTGTTTCATTTGACATTGTTGACATAAATTTAAATAGAGCATTATGACCTCATAAGTAATATTTTTGTATTTAACTTGCAATTCTTTAAGCATTCGTGTTCTTCCTCCATGGCCTGTTCGTATGTGAGTTTCGGAAAGTATATTAAGCAACTCTTCGTTTGTAACATAATATGGATATTCGTTTCTCCTGGTTTTAATGGCACAATTAACTTTTGTTCGTCACTAACTTTTAAAATGTCAAAACGTTTTAAACGTCTGTAGTCCAAAGGGGTACTGCACTTACTTTTAGCAGAAATTACTTCACAAACGATTTTAGAGTACCTTTCTTGAGAAAAATAAAAACAATTGTCTTCTCGTTTATTTCTTATTAGGGTAATTAACTTTTCAAGAAATTGATCACTATTTACTGCAGTAGCCATCAAGCACAAATTATAATACCTGTTGATGATGTTTCACCTGCCACGGGTTGTCTATTAGATAAGTCTCTGCGAGAACTGTCTTTACCGATTGATCATTTGGAACTGAATTTGGGAAATCCTAGAGCTATTGTAGTGAACTACGGTAATAAATGGAACAAAACTAAGAACTAAATATTCGTTTCTTAATAAGCCTATTGTGAATTTGAATAGATGCAAGAAATTACCAAATACCTGTGAAGGGTAAATTAAATATTAAATATAGCTGGAAATTCCAGAATGAATGGTTTGCAGTGACATGAATAATATGAATAATAAACTTATATTATAATAAATGTCCTGTCGTTTCTGACATTGACCGAAGCTTATATGTGTTTGTCGACATACACTGGTGAAGGACCGAATTTATAATATAACTAATAATTGTTCGGTCTTTCACCTATTCATCTGGTGTCTGTTGACATTAACCGGTGTATGTCGACAACCACTACTTTCGGTCTTTCACGGTAACATATATACATACGAGGGCGGATTGATTAATTCGCGCGATCGTACAGAACTAACGGAATAATTAAAATAAACAAACTTTATTTTTCCACATAATTCACTTCTCCTAATCCTCTGCTATTTTTAGCATTTTCTGACGGTCGTAACCCTCACCTTCTAAAAATAAGTTATTTAGAATATTCAAATAAGTACGTTGATTGACAGTAGTTGCAAAAAAATACGAGGTAATAATTCTGTCATATAGTACCACACACCACATATTTATTTTTATAATATTACCAATTACGGTTAATAATAAAATTTGGATTTATCACTCCAATAAAATAAATAAGAAACCTTAGGCTCTTATAAACATCAAATATATATATATATATATATATATATATATATATATATATATATATATATATATATATATATTGTTACTTGAAATGAAGTCTACTTTACACCCCTAAAATTTGAACATAACGGTACTGGTCACTTTATATATAGATAATAATTTCGTACTTCTTCATATGCCGAAACATGTAAGATTGTTTTAAATATATACATTTTGAAGTAAAACAAGACCTTAAATCGCCAACTAATTGAATCTACGATGAATATATATATATATATATATATATATATATATATATATATATATATATATATATATATATATATATAAAATAATAGACTTTTTTATTGGTTTAGCGACCTTTAATGAATTTTAATGTTCTTCTCTACGACGTTTCGACTCTTTTTATTATTGAGTCCTTTTCAAGTGACTAGAAACAAAAAATTAATATAACGAAAGGTAAGAAAATATGTTTACATTTGTATGAATGAATTAAAAATTACAGTTAAATTAATAATAAAGTTAGGAAATTATTAATTTAACTGTAATTTTAATTCATTCATACAAATGTAAACATATTTTCTTACCTTTCGTTAAATTAATTTTTTGTTTCTAGTCACTTGAAAAAGACTCAATAATAAAAAGAGTCGAAACGTCGTAGAGAAAAACATTAAAATTCATTAAAATTCGCTAAACCAATAAAAAAGTCTATTATTTTAATATTAAGACACGGCCAATAAAATAAATAAGAAATTTAATTCTTATTAACACTAAATATATATATATATATATATATATATATATATATATATATGTGTGTGTGTGTGTGTGTGTGTGTATATAATGATAGTTTTGCGATTGATTTTTTGGGTGAGTTGTCTATTCGATGTCGTATATCCTCTTATGCAATTTGCTGTTCGTTTACTAGGTGCTGCACTACCAAGTTCACGAGTTATTGTCCCTGTTTCACCAAATTTAATAACACAAGCTTAAATATGCTTTATAAGTTTAAATTTAAATACAATTCTATTTTATAGTAATGAATTTGAGCCAGAAGTGTTGATTTGGTTCATATGGATGACAATTAATGACGTAAGTCAAAACATCGAATGGATTGATACTATACTCATCAGAGAATACAATGTTTTTATGAAAATTATGACAACTTGCAATTTCGTAGCCTACCCATAGACAAAAGCCTAACCGCTTAGCATCATCGCCAGGTTTGCCTAAAATGTGCTTTATACGCCTTTATCTTGTTTGCTAAACACGACAGAGAAATGATGCGTTCATATGTAGATTGGCCGCTCGTTTTCTTAAAGATTGTCTAGTGTTTTGTCTAACCGAATCCAATGCTAGAAGACTGCCTTCATCTTCCTTATCATAGTTGTTTTTCGATTTCTTTTTAAGAATGACGTTTTTTCGAATCATCTCAACAGTGTGAGAAGGGTTTTATAGTGAATAACATCAGGATATTTATTGGGAAATTTTTCAATTGCGTATTGCGTACTATATAACATTGTACCGCATAAACTTTTTGCGTGTCAGCATTTTGACAATTAAATACTGCAAGAGAGTAGTTCACCTAGCACATGCCTATCATGTGAAATGCACTACGTTCAATGCAACTAGATATTAGCACAACTAAGGACTTAGAATAATGCTACTCAAAAATTTGCAGGAAACAACTATTTCACGCATTACTATGAAATTGATTTTAAAGTCGTGTTATTTGCGTATTTTCGATCAAGCAAAAACTTAATAAAGAATGTTTTTTTTTCATAAATCTACAATAAAAATGTTTTTCCGATTGGGACACCTATCTGGCAACACACTGTATATGTATAATTTCATAATAATATGTTATAAATAAATAGTTAATGGTGTGCGAGATGTCCAAGAATAACTCCGCCACATCTAATATTTTGAAAGAAATATCTCCTTCAATTTCCTTTGAAGACTCTCAAATAAATGGATAATTGAACAAACAAGTCAAACACTAAATAGTTTTAGTTACTGCAAGTCTAATAAGCTCTTTTAAGCTGTTGAAGGCAGCATTTGAACGATTTAACTGTTCATATATGTATTGTACATGTACATAAAGTCTTGGAAATTAATTTTTTTAAATACAGTAACAGGAACATATGTATAAAGTATGACAGTTAATGTTAAGAGTAGGAGCAAAAGAAGACAAAAAAATCAAGCTGAATTGATCTTTCAGAATTCTGTAAATTATTCATTTGTATATTTATGCGACACGGCGTTGATACCATGTAAACGGGACTTTAAATTTACGTGTGATTCGATGCATTTACAATGCGTTAATGCATTAAATTTTGGCACTGAAAAATATTGTGTCGACGTACAAGTTCCAAAAATAGAATATATTTTGAAGTTCCTGGCACGGGTTGTAATTTATATTGTTTTGCAGAGGTTGAATTTTTCAAACACGGAAAGCATCGTCTGGGTCACAGACCGCACTTTTATTTTTCTTTACTCTGAAAGAACGGAAACAAGATCAACGATGAAGAATAAACGATTCCGTTCGAATCGTCCGTAATGGATGTTCTTAACTTAAAATGAGAAGATAGAAAAACTTAACTCATTGTAGTATATTGAAATTGTGGAGAATGTAATATCAAATAAAAATCATTGAACTTTTCAGCAAAATTAATAAACATGTCCTAATTATTTTGGTTCTGCATGACACTCGTAAGATATATCTCTATCTGAATACATGACACAGTGATTAAACAACGTGTATACAAGGTAATTATAAAAATGGAAATTTTGTAGCTATTTCCTACATCATACAATAAACATTTGGGTTAGAAATTTTAAAGCGATCTGTAAATCCGCGAATGTTCAAAGGAACGAAATCGGAGCTGCTACTGAATATAGTCCGAAGAGTTTTCTGTTCACCAAAAGACGGTAGCTCAGGATCAATTTTGAGCATATTGCATTATGGTTTAACTCTTTATTCATACAAGGTGTGTGTAAATTGGCCTACTAAATACACATGGCGATGTTCTTCGTTAAATTCGTAGTATAAAATCCTAAAACAAAAATGTTGTACCATGCTTCATAGTTTGGACTTTTAGTCTGTAGGTAAGCGTTATTAATCGATATTTGTTGACAGAAAGGGATACAATTTAGAATAAAGAAGAACTATTATTATTTTTCATTGAAGTTTTCTTTTTGATTTTAAAGTTTGTTTTTAATATCTTTTTATTAACTTATTTTAACAAAAAACACATCTGACAACGTTATAAAACCTTAAGTAGCCACAAGTAGGTAGCCTAATGTTGTTTCAGTCAAAGGCAGTACTACTGTCAAATTTCCACACTTATGTAATTACCTACTTCATTCGACATATTTTTCTGTAATCTGATTTTTTCGTGTTTATTTGTATAGATTTGATTAGCTTTCGTGTTTATTTGTTATTTCGTTTGCTCATTATGATTTTTATATTCAGTGAATATGCCGATATGTACATGGTAGAACAGGAATATCGAGTGCGTTTTCCAAACCGGAGGCATCCAAGTAAAAATGTATTTCGAAGACTGGACCATCGTCTTCGTGAAACAGGTTCGTTTATTCCAAGAAATACGAAGACTGGTCGGACATATTGTACAACTAAAAGAGCAAACTCTAGCCACAATACAGGAAGATCCCTATGCGAGTACGCGCCAATTTGCTTCTACATTAAATATTCTCAGTAATAAGACTGTTCATTTGGTTCTACGAGAAAAATTACTTCATCCATACCATGTTTCTAAAGCTTTGCCTCTCTACAGAAATGATAACCTACTTCGAATCAATATTTGTAATACAATTTTAAATAGGATTCAGGAAGGAGGTGGCTTTCTAAGACGTATTCTTTGGAGTGTTTGAATTCTCCATTCAACGAGAAATTTTTGACTGATGCGATGCTTCATTACCGAAAACAGACACCAACGTGGCCAGGAATTCTTGTTGAGGTAATTCTCTTCAAAAATTATAAAAATTATTGCGCGAAAATTTTCACGGTTTAATTCCATTTCTTGACTAACTCGCAAACTTTGACAGTTCGTTGTAGCTACAACGCTACACGTATGGCACTGAAACTTTGGATTTAGGCTAACTAAAGATGGAGGTTAACTGCACCGACGTATGTGTGGCGCGGTCTGTGTCCCAGCATGCGAAACAAAGATGAATTGTAATATTACTATCCAGTGGTATTTAGGCAAAAATCTAAGACCAATTTTCCTTCCAATTCTTCATTCTAAGCTTCAGTTTATATGTTATGTTTTTCTCTTTACACTAATACACTTAGTAATTTTTTTTTAATTTCCTCCGATAGAATAGCAGGGAAACAATTTAAACACTTGATCGATATACTATTGTTTTACATAATAAAGTTTTTGTGGTAACTTTTTTTTGTAATCCCACAGAGCTATGAGAAGTATTATCGAGAGCCGTCTACTGCTGTATGTATATTATTCAAACAAATCTTTTCTCGCAGAATTTCTGTCATATCAGTATATACATTCAATCTGTGATATGCTGTATTTTTTTGTAAATGAACAAAGTTATTTTTGAATTAAATGAAGTAATGAAGGTCCCGTTTATTATTTTTAATTGTTATCATTTTAATTACTCGTCTCTTATACAATTAGCTGATAATATTAATTCTTCTTTGTAAATCGAATAAAATATTGCAACACTTCATGATAAACCACTAAATATTATAATAAATACGTTCTTTATCGCAACGAAAACATTTTTTTTGGGAAGTATCCGAATCAATTTAGACCTATCTTAACAGCTGTTTTGACTAAACACCACATAGCTGCTCCAATTTCACAGCCGTTTGACGACGTGGTTTTGGAATGTTTATATTTGAAAAAAATTGTTTATGAAATTCTAGCATAACTTGAGTTAATATTTCTTCCATACGTTCGCAGTAGATCGTGACAAATTTAAATGTACGTATTTGATATCGGATTCAATTACTAAATAATAATATTTTATCGGTTATATTTCAAAATATCAGTTGACAAATTAGGATCAAAATAGAGCCATAAAGTTTCATAATTTAATTGACCGTATAGGGTGAAATTACACTGTGTTTAACATAACCGCCCGGGTTTCAATAAATTACATATATGTATTTATAAACATATTCAAATATAAACATATACCGTATGCAAATTATTATTGTAGTACCCATTAGTCTAAATGTACGAATTTTTATAGCTATTACAAGGACAAATTCTGATTAATTGCTATTATAAAGTTATATATTTTTTATTTTGAAGCATGATACACTGCCAATTTTAATGTGTATGCAAACTGAACTTCAATAGTAATCAAAAATTTTTCACATGTAAATTTTGAAACTTCAAAAATTATATTCTTCTCTAAATATGATGCGTTCCAAATAAGTGGAATTGAATTGACCCCAGAAAGCTTCTATTTCGTAATGATTTACTGGTTGAAAAGCAGTAAGTTCACGTGAAGTATGTATGCATTTTCATTAGGTCCAAACATGGTTCTCGGTTTTTTTTTCGAGTACGCAAACACAAAGCAGTTCTCGTTCTTATACAGATGCAACTAGTAATTATCTGTCATTGTCGTTATTACAGATAACGGAGGAATATGCTAGCACAAATTATAAATTTGTCAATTCATTAATGCGGTTTGTTCTGATCAGTGGCGGCTTGTACTAAAAGGCACAAGGGCACGTCTCCACCCAACCACCAAGATAAACCCAAAAAGAAATTCGCATGTAATTCGGTGCATTATTTTATTTTATTATTTTTATGTATTTTTATAACGATGGTATCAAAGTTTCCTTCCGCACCACAGACACTATCCTATTCCGAGTATGACTCGGCCGGCTCCACTTATCTTCGCCATATGCGCTTATGCCGTCGGTTTGGGGCACAAAATAGCTCAACTCTAGATAACGTCTTGCATGCATTGTGACTGTATTGCTTTCGGCGCGTAGCGCACGTGTATGATTTCAAAGGCTTGAAGTGACGTTTATTATTAATGAGGGAAGTTAACTGTGTGCAAAAATCCGCTATAAATTGAGGAACACTTTTAATTAAGAAGAAAGGAAGGCCCATCACTGATCTTCAAATAAACTACACTTCCACAAGTAAAACTCGAACTTACAATAGAGTATTCAATAAAAATATATATGAAAAATATGGGTGGATTTGCGGATGTTCACTAACAAGTAAACTATTTTGTTTTATCTGCTTAATTTTTAAGAAAAGGGTTAGTGCGTGGAATAAACAAGGGTTGAATGATTTAAAGCGTATCGCAGAGAAGGCAAAGAAACACGAAAATTCTGTTTTTTCTCACATACAGAGTGGACATACGTGAACAATTAGACAGTGCTTATTTGCGACATAAAATTAAGTACAACGAAGATGTGGAAAAAAATCGTCATATTTTGTACCGGATAATTATGTGAATAAAATTTTGGGGAGCTTCTGAATTGGCGTTACGAGGCCATGATGAGGCATTGACGTCGGAAAATCCAGGTATTTATGTAATCAACTTTGCAGCTGAATTAGACGCTGGGCTTGCAATACATATGAAAGGTTCACTAGTGTTAAAGGTGCCTCAAAAATTATTCAGAACGGATTGCTAGATGCAATGTGGCAAATTTACAAGCAGGAAATATAAAAAGAAATTAAATGTGTAAATTTTATTGCTTTGGAGGCCGATGAAACTATAGACACCTCTAATAATCAGCAAATAGTTGTTATTATTCGATACGTGTTTAATGGACAAATTTTTGAACGCTTTTGGTCTTTTTTTAAGCCGGGCGGACATAATGACGATGTATTAGCAAAAACATTGCTGAATGAATTGCAAACTACCTTCTGGGTCTGATAACAATAAACTAATCGCTCAAAGTTACGATGGGACGTCCGTGATGAGTGGTAAGACAAATGATGTCCAAGCAAGAAAGTTTAGACAAAAATATTGATGAAGATAGGATGGATTCAGTTATTATTAGTGAAGCAAGTGGTTTATTGAAACATTTGAATTGCCCGGAATTTCTTTACTGGTTGGAAATATTTCATTTCATTATGCTACATGTTGAAATATTATTTAATCAAACATAAATGCGCGGAATTGATAGTGCTCAATTGCAAAAGGCAATTGAACAATTCCAACAGCAAATTATTCACATTAGAAATTTAAGAAATTCTACTGACAATGACAATCAAGAACGCAATAATGAAGAACCTGCAAGGAAAAGATAAGAACGACAGCTGGAGATAACAGAGCTGTTATTGCAAAGGAAGTATGTGACACTATTTTAAACCAAATTAGCCACCGATTTGTTTTTGGCTTTGTGCAACGCCTTAGTTTTATCTCCTTTTATGTATTGCTCCTCTGTGTATGGTCCATGCATAGATGTTAATGATCAAAAAAGAATTCAAAGAGCACAAAATTCGTGTTTGCGGTTTGCGTACGGCATTAAGGAATATGAACATATTTCGCACACTTTGTCTTCCTGAGTTGAATATGAGAAATCGAGCTGTACTACGGGCTGCCTGTCTGTACCACGCAATTATTGTAAGCAGGGTTCCATCATACCTTTATAATAAAATAACTTTCCGAACGGACGTGCATAACATTAACATTAACATTAACATTAGATTGCAGGGATTGATTACGCCACCATTGCATAAAACATCACTATTCGAGCGCTCGTTTACATTTAATATATATAAAATATATAACGCTTTGCCTCGCAACCTGAAGAAGTTGCCATGTTCAACATTCAAAAGGCACTTGCGCCAGTATTTATTTGATCATCAGCAATTAGGGATTGTCCTTCTCTGAACGTGTGTTGCGCCAGCTTACAGTGATTTCCATATTTTCATTTTTATTTTATCTTTCCGCCATCACAGAATTTTAGAATTAAATTAGATTAGGCATGCAACTATTTTGTAAGTTTACTTGTATTACAAGGTTAAGTGAAGGAATGTTGTGGTGTTTTACACCTAAAGCCAAACTTAACCTTGCGGTTTTTTTTTCTCTACTTTTTTTTCTTATTAGCTGTGAATTTGTTTTATTTATTATTATTTAATTTACTTTATCATTCTCGTTGTATTATGGATGTAAAGGAAAAAGAAAATAAACTTTTTATTATTATTATTATTATTATTATTATTATTATTATTATTTTAGGGATCGCTTAAGTGCAGCATAATTATTTGATTCTCAAAATTTTAATACTATAGTCATTCATTCCCACAAAAAAATTTGATGAAACTGTGAAATCTTATCCTATGTTGGACATTTTGAATTGAAATTGAAAAGTGAACTTTCAGTAATTTATGAGCGCGATGACATGTGTGACGTAGTTGGTGTTTTGCCACTTAGTGTTCATAACAGACAATAACCTAAAAAAAGCTTTTGACGGAAACATATAAACTGCTGGATATTATTTGTACAACGCCCATGTCGACAGCAAGATGTGAACGATGTTTTTCCACCCTCAAACGCATTAAAACTTTTCTGAGAAGCAAGGCGGTCCTATCAATAGAAAAGAAGTTCATCCAGTCTATCCCGGATTTTGACAACAAAGTCATAGACGTCTTTTCCAGCATAAAAAATAGGGTAATGGATTTTATGTACAAAAAATAGTTTTTTTTGTGCCCACCCTCTTTCATAAGTCACGAGCCGCCACTGGTTCTGATCTGTAGAAGTAAGTAAGACTTATACTTGTACATGAAGAAGGTGATTTTTCATTATTAGATAATTAAAGACCAATTGCTTATTTTATCAAATATTGCAAAAGCTTTTGAGTACGTCATATATTCATGCATTTTCGTTAATGTAAAATCTTATCTGTTTAGAATTTATCACGAATTTATGTCTGATAGGTTCACTGCAACCAATTTGACAACCATTACACAATATATTAGCAAAACACGTAACACTCAAGGCCAAAGTCTTTTGATACTATAGATCACGGCCTTTTTCTCATAAAGCTCAATGATTTAGGGATGTCACTTAGTTTCTAACTGCTAATGGGAAATTATCCATCTAATTAACCAAATGAAGTTTTCTACAATGAGTATCTTTCGAATGAATTTTTAAGATCCAACGTACTCTAAGGTTTAAATTAGGTCTTTTATTATTTATATTTTTGTATAGACTACCTTCCTGGTAACCTCAAATGCCATATACTGGCCTATGCTGCTGATATGGAAGTCTATTATTCCATATCGTGCAACGCTATCTTCGGGTTCTAGACGAAGATGTCAACGTTTTCTTATAATGGTGACGAGAAAGTTACTTGAATTTGCAGGTTAGCAATGTCAGGTCGTTCCTTACATCATATTGAATAAAAAGTATAAAGTTAACACATTTTAAAGACCTTGTGGTGGTTTTAGATCAACTCTTGAACTTTCGGAATCATATCTAATGTTTCCACAACAGTATGTAAACGTTTGAGATTTATAATAGGCACGTAATTGCAGAAATGTATCTTTATGAGTTTAAAGTTCTAATATTTGTTGTGTATTGTTTGTGTAAGCTGCGTGGAATATTGAGCTACTGTCTTGCCACTATATTAAGTGTATCTTCAATTAAGAGATTATGTCGTAGTTAACTGGATCTTCATGTTCTTAATAACTTATTTATTAATTAATCAATTATCATGACATATTTTTTTTATTATTAATTTAAATATTTTTTATAATTGTACGTAATTACTTCTCTAAATTTAAATAATAATATAAAATCTTAATTTATAATTATAAACTTGCCTAACATTAATTTAAATTTCTTATCATTAAAGTAACAGCTTGTCTTAATTTTTCTCCTTATTTTGCTTCCATTTCCATTTTGATAACCTCGATTCCAATTTATCCGAAATATTTTCTGGTAAATTTCTTTTCTTATTCTTTTTATGTATTTATTACTTTATGCTTTTAACACTAATTATTCAATATTCACTTATATTTTAGTTAATATTTATTAGATATTTTTTCTTTCGCTATCTGATACATAGGTACTACTTGGCATCATCGATATACAATATATAACCTCTATAATTCAAAACCTAGTACCTAAACCTAGGGATGTAAACATTGCTGTCTACAAATTACAAAGCAAATCATACGAAATTTTTTTATTTGAAAAATATGGTCTACGTTGGGACTCGAACTCAAGTC
The DNA here is from genome assembly GCA_935421215.2 of Melolontha melolontha. Classification (NCBI taxonomy): domain Eukaryota; kingdom Metazoa; phylum Arthropoda; class Insecta; order Coleoptera; family Scarabaeidae; genus Melolontha; species Melolontha melolontha. The sequence continues at coordinate 93,130,148 of OW285239.1, forward strand.
TACAGCTATCCGAGCTGTCGCCTTTACCACTAGGCCACAATAGACCCAGGTTCAAGCCATATAGAAATGCATTATAAAGTAACAGTGTTAATGAATCAGATGTCAGTTATTGAATGTAGATGTCAAGCTGAAAGCAGAAGTCAGTTTTGAAAGCTCATGTCAGTTTTGATAGCAGATGTCAGTTAGTGAAAGCAAATGTCAGTTATTGAAAGCAGATGTCTGTTTTGAAAGCAGGTGTCAGTTATGAAAGCAAACGTCAGATTAGAAAGCAGATGCCTATTTTGAAATTAGATGTGAGTTACTGAAAGTAGATGTCAGTATTTTGAGAGCAGATGTCATGTTAGCATTTTCAAACATTCAAATCTGACATCTGCTCTCAAAATACTGACATTTACCTTCAGTAACTCACATCTAATTACAAAATAGGCATCTGCTTTCTAATCTGACGTTTGCTTTCATAACTGACACCTGCTTTCAAAACAGACATCTGCTTTCAATAACTGACATTTGCTTTCACTAACTGACATCTGCTATCAAAACTAACATGAGCTTTCAAAACTGACTTCTGCTTTCAGCTTGACATCTACATTCAATAACTGACATCTCATTCATTAACACTGTTACTTTATAATGCATTTCTATATGGCTTGAACCTGGGTCTATTGTGGCCTAGTGGTAAAGGCGACAGCCCGGATAGCTGTAGACTTGGGTTCGAGTCCCAACGTAGACCATATTTTTCAAATAAAAAAATTTCATATGATTTGCTTTGTAATTTGTAGACAGCAATGTTTACATCCCCACTTACTCTACAATTACATACATTCTAATTTAATATTTGTAAATATTTCATATAAAAAAAGCCGAAAAACTCCAATAATTTATCAAATGTTATATTTAATGTAGAAATTATCTAAACACTTATATATATATATATATATATATATATATATATATATATATAATTTTAATGATTAATTCATGATTGACTGAGATTTGTTCAAACTACCTCTGTTCAGTGAAAATTTTTCACACTTTTTCACTTTGAATATGAATTTTTCTTCAAATCAACTTTTTAATGTCTTTTTAATTCAGGAAATATATATATTCTTACATAATTTTTACAGTATTTTGGTATACATTACTTACATTAATTATTAATATTTTAATACTTGAATTGTGACAAACTACTTGTGGAAATTTTTTTGTTTTTACATATATCTATTTTAAAATTAATATTTACTAATAATCACTATGCACAATACACTTTACACATTCTATTTTTGTTATCTAAAAATTTACTTTAATATTTCGCTTGTTTTGCGATCTTTACTAAATTTACATATTTTTAATATTTTTTTGACTAATGAAATCATTTCATTTTCAAGCCTTCTCGCACAATCACATACTATCTTTTTACAATTGTAATTATTGTATTATATTAATTATTTGTCTTTTTAATATGTATTTCCCTTAAAAATCAGTTATAATTTTCTTCTAACTTTTATTTCACTAGTCAAAATATAAATTAACGGATTGAATAATATTGCCAAACGTGACTATAATAAAAATAATAAATGTCACCATTGTAAATATCTTATACACCAGAAATTACATTTTAACGAAATTCAATTACGATATCATTGACACAAAAGGAAACCCATCAAAATCTCTATGCGAATTATGGACGACGAAATCATTGCGAATACAAGCGATGACAGGAATCGATATCAATTGAAACTTGACGTAAATCATTTCAGGAAAAAAAATAAAATGAGATTTATGCCATTAAAAAAGCGGCTATGTATGCCGTGATTCATTCAGAAACATGACATCCGCGAGATGAAATTCCTTTTTTGCTTAATTAAATTAACGTCAGGCAAGTAATGATTTAATTTAATCCTCATCGACCATGTTAAATATGAAATTGTTTTGATTTATATGATTTAATATATGAAAAAACTACTATTCGCGAATGTTTTTTGAGGTAATTTTAAATAGTTGGCATAATTGGCTAGCATATAACGGGTGTTCAGAAACATTCGAAGTCAAGTGGGCTCTGATCAAAAAATCGTATATCTTTACTTAAGTATCTGATTTGTAATAATTATTAAATGTCAACTGTTGTCTGTCAAAAATTGTCAGAATCTAATATCGAAGATACTAATTTATATTTTTTAATTTTGAAAATGGTATTTACTAACGTACACAAAGCATTCATGGTTGAAGCATATTTTCGAAATGGTCAAAAGATCGATGGCCAGTGGAAGTATTCAATTCAAGCTTGTTTGGAAGAATTTCGAGATGAATTTGCCAACCTTGCTTTTGATTATAATAGTTTTCAGTGTACACTAGAATTACAGAATTGTTCCAGTTTTTCGACAAACTGGTAGTGTGGGACGCCAAGAGGGTGGTGGACGACCAAAAGTCCGGACAGAAGAAGTGGTTGCGAATGTTAGAGAAATAATGACTGATGCCCCTAAAACTTCAGTAAGAACTTGGTTCTTGCCATAAAGTTTTAAAAGAAGATTTACAGTTATTACCATATCGCATAACTTGTTTGCAAGAAATCCTCGACATTGATTATCCGCGACGAGTAGTATTTTGCGAATGGTTTACAAATAATTTTAATGATGTCCTAGACAAAACTTTCTTTTCAGACGAAGCATGGTTTCATGTTGGTGGATATGTTAACTCGCAAAACATGAGAATGTGGAGTGATACAAAGCCCAATAATTTTCATGTTGAAGCTCCTTTACATCCTCAGAAAGTTGGTGTTTGGTGCGCTATAAGTAGAAGAAAGATTATTGTTTTTTTTAATGGTACCTTGACTGCAGAAAGATATCGACAGGAAATACTATTGCCTTTCTTTAATCAACTTCGCGATAATGAACTAGCTTTGGGATACTTTCAACAAGATGGTGCTAGAGCTCACACAGCGGGGGAAACAATGAATATGTTACAAGAAGTGTTTGGAAATCGTTTAATTAGTTTGAACAGCGATCATGAATTTCTTCCAAGATCTTGTGATCTTACACCGTGTGATTACTATTTATGGCCTTTTTTAAAAAATTCAATTTATCAAGTACCAGTGCAAGATTATATAGATCTCCAAGACAGAATTATAAATAAAATTAGTGAAATTAGAAATAGTCCCATACTGCAAAATGTATTTAGTAGCATTCGGAGGAGGTGCGTAAAATGCTTGGAAGAAGGTGGTGGACATTTTCAACATCTTTTATAATTATGGTCATTATTGTTGGTAATTTATACAACTACAATTTATGATATTTATTATAAGGTTGTAATCTAAGGACTCTACAAACAATTTATTTGTTTCAAATTTATTTTAAGCTATTTCTTACAATAAATTGTTGAATGTTAATATATTAAACTAGTACGATAACTAGATACTATTGTCACTATAAGATGAATAAAACCTTTACTTGTAAAGTTATTTCCTTTTAATTCTGCATTGTCTTTTTACATGTTACTACAGATTAGATGAGCTTTAGTACACAAGAATGAACAGCATATTAATTGGATTATGTAATTTTTTCCAGTTATCGCATGAAGAGGTGTTATTGTTCAGCAAGAATTCTCTAAAATATCAAAATACTTAATTTGAAATTTGCAAATTAATTACTGTGACCTTCTAAAATCATTATTTGACTAGTTTATATTAATTAATATGGCATATTAAAGTAATATATTTCGACATAAACTGACATTTGCGTGTATGATAACCTATAAAATTGTTACAAATGAAATATATACATATCTGTAACTGTAAACATAGACAATACACCTCGTATTTTTTTAGCATTTACTTCTGCTTAAGACACGTGTTTCTGCCATCTTGTCTTAAGCAGAAGTAAATGCTGAAAATACGAGGTGTATTGTCCATGTCTAAAGTTACAGATATGTATATTGCATGTCTGTTTCATTTGTAACAAAAGCGTAATACGTGCATAACGTATTGATATACTTAAACATTTTTGTATATAAAATTGTATTAAGTAAATGTATCAATCTATATCAGACATGACTTCATATTTTCAAGGACTACTTTGACTTCGAATGTTTCTGAACACCCGTTATATTACAAAATTTATCTCTATGGTATTTTGGTTGAACTATTAATACTTATTTTGTTTACGGCCATTAAAGATGTCCAAAAGTTAATTAATCTTACGTCGAAATTTTTTTTAATTACCAGGTTAGTGCAAATGAAGCGGGTAGAAAGAAATAATCAATTATATCCTGTCTACTATAACAAACGATAATCAGAATTTTCTGTACACGAAATGGAGGCCTTATTCTTTATACATATATGTAAAATCTTTGCTTAGGATTGATAATAGTGGTATACACAAGGGCTGGGCGATACTGACGTTTTCGGTAATGGGTAGCGATACCAATCGAGGTATCGATACTTAGCGATGTATCAGATCTGTGCATGGTATCGATTCTGAGTACTGGAATCGGTAAAGTATCGATAGGTATCGATGCTTTGGAATCGATACTGTGGAATCGATACCTTGAATCGATACCTTGGAATCGATACCTTGATTCGATACCTAGGAATCAGTATTCATAACCCGTTTTATAGGTATCGATTGTTTGATATCGGGTTCAAGAGATATAAACTTAATTTATCGATTCTACCATATCTATGTATCTATTTTAATAATAATTTAAATTAATTTTTCGAACGTTTTGGAATTAATTTAAGTTTTCTAAGCTTTTTTTTATTAAAATATCTTACACAATAAGACGCGTCAATTTGTAGAGTGTTCCCATAAGCGCTGTACTATTTCCTAGTTGCGTACGGACTATATGTATATTGGTTGTCCTTGAAATAAAAAGACAACGTAATAAAAATGAAAGGATGTGTTTATATAGAATACGAATCCAAAATATTCAATTACGACGCGAACTCCAGAATTAAAAACCCCCTGAAAATTCTATGTGTGCCGTCAATGAATTCAAGATATTTAGAATGTAAATATGTACCTCTATTGAAGTTACACACACACCGTATGTTTGCATACTAACAGATGTCGATGTTATAGAAGGTATCCTGTATGCTACCTCGTACAAAATCAGGTTTCTAATACAGTTAAGCAAATATGTTATTAAAAATTAAGAAGTGTGATTTATTTACAAACTTATTTTAAAAATTATACTAAAATTTCATGTGTATTACGCGAATATTTTTTTGATAGAGAAATTTAAATACGAATGTCGGAATAAGAATACCTCATCATATTCAAAGACGGCAACGTTTATAAACATAAGCGATAAGTTTTTTTATTGCAAAAGTTCAATAATCAGGGTCAGCTGTTTATTTATATAAATTTATACTTGGTAAATTCTTAAAGCTGATTGAAAGAACATGCAAGATGTATGCTTTGCGTGTATTTAAGCTACACTCTATTACCTTTAATCGAAAAATTGTAACAATCTTGTAACGAATTGTAACGAACTTGAAGCGAGATATACAATAAAAAGACTATTCATTTTGTTATTATGGGTCACCTTTAAGTTTCGGGTACTACAGTATTTATGATATGTTTAGTAGCGTAACACAATTTTTTGAAATATCTTTGTCATATTTTCTCTCGCCTATGAGAGGGAATTTTGGGAAAATATTTTGGGTACATATTCTATATAATTTAGTCCTTCCATTTTTCATACGTTGTCTTTTTATTTCAAGGACACCCGGTATATTTAAATTTTCGCTATTTGGTGGTCCTTACTTCACGCTAATAAGCTGTATTCGTATAAAAAGTCACCCCATTTTTTATAAACACGAGTATACCAACTTAAATGCTTTAATCCTTTTAAAATACTCTGCCTTCTTGCGCTGTGCTCGAATAATAATTTCTTTATTTAGTTTTCAACTTATTATTAGGGACCGGACACAAGAGGCCGATGACCCATCGCCTACAGGCGTACTTGAAAATTTGTATTTTTAAAGAGTTTTCAATTTTATATATATAATTGAAAAACAAATGACTGGTGATCTATAAAATACGAAATACATTTGTGTTTGTTCATTTTGTAGTTCAAGTTGAGTAAAGGAGTATTAATATTAACTAGCAATGCTTTCTCAAGGTTCTCTTCTGTAAAATTTGTTCTCTTTGAATGAAATACATCTCTGCAGATAGAAAACGTCCTTTCCACATTGCAACTGGTTATAGGGGCATTCTAGAAATATTATTTTATTTCAGCGTATTTAGCAGATATATTTTGGGACATTGTCCCCATACACAATTGCCGCAATGCTATTAAATCTGGATTTCTATTAAAAACTGCATCTAACTTTTGCCGAAGGCCACATCCGAAATCACTTAGAATATTTTTCAAATTATTAATAGCCACATCTAATGTGGTTAATCCAACATTTAATTTGAGGATTTGATTTTCAAAATAAGTGATTAGTTTTGGCAAATTTAAAGTGTCACTGAAGAAAGTACAACAGATTTTTTAAATTTGGAATTTGTATTAGTTCTTTGCACTCAGAAATACTTTGAGCATCATCATGTAAACTATCGAAATTCACTACATAAAGACTTGTAGCTTCCAACCATGTTCCCTATCTGTTATTACTGGAGACGGAGGCAGTGACAAAGATGGAAATTTTTCTCTGTACAGAGCTACTCTGAATGGTGCTCTTTTGAAAATTTTTTAAAAGCTGTCAACTTGCGGAAAGGTGTCTCTGATATATTCACAGATTCTGTGGAGAGCATATGGTACAAGTAATATGCAGCATATTAAGATATGTTTCATTTAATAATAGTCTGCCTGTTTTTAAGATATATGCAACACTGTTACTGACAAATTAAAGTATTTTTCTTTGTACCTGTCGTCCGAATGAAACATTTGGTGGATATTCTCGTAAATGGTTTTAGCTACTGTTTCCGCATCAACTGTATTTATAACTTTTGTTGCTATTACATATGCGTTATATGGAATAGTTGGATGTAGTACACCAGCTACAACATTTACCAAACAGCGTCCTAATATGTCGATAGTTTCGTCCACAGGTACTGATTTGAAGGATGGGTTCTATGCGTTCGTGTAGCCCTTAGAAACATAATATTTGCGTAAGGTGGATTCATCAGGAATATTTCAAGAAGTGTATTTTTGAAGAAACGTTTTGAAGGTGGGATTTTTAAGTTTCATTAATGGAATATTCGCCGCCATTAAAGTTTCACAGAGTTCTTCGTTAAAATTGTCAGATTCCAACAAGTCTAATTTCTGTGTATGTGTTTGCGATACTAAGTGATGTTTCACGTGCGATTTCTTGCAATTTTTAACGATATTTTACGAACTTTGTAATAAACTTAGGAATCACTGGCAATAGGCATACATTCAGTTTGATCCTCAATCCAATTCGCCATTACTTCACGATGCCATTCTCGACGCTGTTCCATATCATATCTGAAAAAGTAACTTAAACAATGTTCTAAATTTAAATAAATTAAAATAAAAAATATATGCGCAAGTTATTGAAACTTAACGAAATTCACTGGACACTTACGTCAAAATAATTGGGAGAAGTAGATTCGATGAAACGATATTAAATAGGATCTATTACAAAAATTATGAAGTATGTAATTATGTAATTAACAGTTAAAACAATGAAAAAAGAAACTAACTCACCGTACTTTATTTATCTTAAAAAATATAAACTAATAAATAAAATAAATTATAAAAACTCCTCCAGCTTCTATCTACATCCATAAAGTAAGGAATTTATCTGTAATATTGAAGTAATTGCGTCACAATTCAACGACAGAAAACAGATGTGCGGTTAACCGAATGAATAATGCTATTCAATAACTGTGCGACGTTAGACTTAGCGACGTTATAGACTATTTATATGGTCCATCGTAATTTCGGCCTCTCGTGTCCGGTCCCTACTTATTATACAATCTACCATGCTCTGTATATAGTTGGCAACGTTTATGGCGTCTATTAAAAGTCTGGCAGTAATTATTTGCAGGAATCGATTTTATAATCGTTGGAACTCGCAAAACGTGTTTACTTGAAGCGAAGTGAGCAAAAAAGGCAGCTGGGGTTAAAGTCAGTGAGCACGGTGAATGCTATATTATATTTCAGCTAAAAATAATTGCACTAAGATACCAATGATTCGGACCATTGTCGTGCAAGAGAAGCCAGTCACCCGTTTGAAAGAACTTACACTTTTAATTCGTTTCTATAAGCGATTCATGACGTCTTAGTAGTACGGCAGCATTGACTGAGCCATCAAAGGGAATTTCCGATGGGTAATACAACGCGCATCGAAGAATGTAATCAACATCATCTCTATGGGACGTAGGACTTTTTTAGAATGCGAAAGTAATTCCCCAAACTTGCATACCATTCATAGTATTCTGACCATACATTTGGTTTATTAAGTCAAATGTTTCGAGTGTTTGTACCCAGAAGAAAGAATATCGAATTGTCAGAGGGAGAGAAGAAGAGAGAGAGAAAGAGAAGACGTTTCTATTCTTTATATATCTAGTACTCAACAATTTATTTTATTACTACTTATCAAAAGTAAAGAATGCATTTTGCTTTGACTAATCAAGCTCCTGCCGTTTTTGAGAGAGAAATAAAGGACATACATTCAGAAAATAAAAAAAAATAAAAACTTGTGTCTTCCAATGTAAAAGCGTATTTTACTGCGTTTTTTGCTCAATATTATATATAATATCGGTGAATGTATCTTTTTGCGCTGTATTAACGAAGTCAAAATTACCGTTCAGATGTTTTTTGCTACTCATAAATTTTGTAGAAACGTAGTAACGGTGAAAGTTATACCATAGAATACAAAGATCTGTCAAATCTATGACAAACTATGAAGATAACTTACCATATTTGCAAACCTATGCTAACTTATATTTAAATATCAATTAAATTTGTACAAAATGCAGCTATCGGCTTAATTTAAATAAATGAATTACAATACGTATTTATTATAATTTTTAAATATAATGACAACCAAATAAAGATTCGAAAAAATGTTAAAATTTCTTTGCTAAAATTCTTTGTATTAGAATTTTCTATTTTAAATTGAAGAAACGTTGCGAAAGTAACGAAATGATTTGTATTATATTCTAGGTTTGAAACATATCCAAATTGGTGTTAGAATATATACTTTTGACCAATTAAGCTCATGTTACTTTCAAAAGAGAAATAAATAGTGTAACTCTAGCATAATACATGAAAAAAAATAGTGCAAAAGTGTATTGCCAGCATTGGGAAATATTTCGGATAAAATACTACAGTTATCACAAAATGGAAGATTATTATGGAAGATTTATATGCAGTCCAAAGCTTTATATCATAATGCTATATGGGCAGTGATTTTCTTGTATGGACAACTAAAAATTATAATCTATTAAATAATACATCTTTCGATATTTAACACTCTGCTATTTTTGGTTCTTCTTGGTGATATGATTTTTTTTATGGCAAATAAACTGAATATTTACAATTAATTATAAGTGAAAATTAAAAAAATTCAAAATGTATGTCGAAATTTAGTTTTTCTATTTTGCGTTCGTAATGAACGCATTATGAAACCCAAAACAATATCAAAATCAATATCAAAATGAGCAAATTTCGCGTATAGCAAGATTTTAATTTTAAAATGTCAAGTATCAATGTGACCAACTGCATACTTTATATAAAAATTGAAAAATAATATAAAAAAAGCTCGTTTTATAAGGCCTTTTGTCGCACTCACGGTTTCTAAAGAACGAGCTAGGCTTGTTTTCTAAGCTGAACTGGTGCGATAAAATGGTGCCTTATGAAGCTTATACGTATACGTATACAAGTATTACTATTGCATTCTACCTAATGTTTTGTTAAAGGTATTATAGGTAAACTTATCTAAAATGTCTATGTTGATGGTTCTAGAAGTTACATCAAATAAAGGTTGAATTATTTTTTGTTTCAGAAATGCCTTGGTACATGTTGGCACTTTTGTGTGCAGTTCTTCTCACATTTTGCGTAGATGTGTCCGAACCTTGTTCATGTAATCCTACGCATCCGCAGGAACAATATTGTTATTCCGACTTTGGTAAGTTTTTATACATACGTACATATTGTTATGGATTTTTCCCTAATTTATATTTGAAATTTATTTAAGAGTAAATGTACATTGTTTTTGGATATCTTTTGTATATTTTTGCTTTTGTATATCCGATGTTATTTTTGAAAATCTTGTGCTAAGATAAAAAACTTGATTTTTGAAGGTCTTCTTTATGTGAAAGCGATAGAGAGATATTTTGAGGGGGAGATCTACTTCTGACCTTAGACAAGAACGTTGAATTTCTTTAAAAGAATATATATATATAAATATATATTATTTAATTAGTTCGGGTTGATTTTGTTTGTGTGACCATAGTAAATGATTAACAACGTGTCTTGTAAGTCTCCTAAAAAAACTGTAAGTTTTTTTTTTAAATTTATGAATTCATAAAATTTTGATTAATATAAGAATATTTATATTGTATTTAATATTGTTATTTAAGAGATTTATTAGTATTAGAAAGAATAAATGATAAAGAATATTATTAACATTTCTACGTAAAAAGAATATAATTGTAATATTTTGCACGTTGGGAAGTCAAGGGTATTTTTTGTATGCGTTTAATGTATCGCGCATGTGTTAGATTTTCTCGTGTTTTCAAGTTTGATTATACAGTGTGGTTCTCTGGGGAGAAATTAAAAATAATCTTTATTATTTTTAGATAGTTTGTTCGGAGTCATAGAGGAAGTTTTAATTCACTTAGCTGTCATATTCAGTGAATTGTTTTACCTCAGTATTATTGTAAAAATACACAAACTTTATACTCTATAAAGATAGTTTTTTTTCTTATATATATATAATATTATATATAGATATATATATATCATATATATATCTATATATATATCTATATATATATATATATATATATATATATATATATATCTATATAATTGAAAAGAAATGATCGACCGTGATATATTATCAAAAATTTATTTAAATTCGGGTAAGCGGTCAATTCAAAAACTCCTTCATTAAATTACCCTATATTTCGCAACACTTTGTCGCTTCTTCTGGGGTAAAAAATGTAGAGTTAAAAAATAATAAAATTATTATTTTATTATTTTTTTATTTATTAAGAAATTGAAATAACGTTTTGTCAGGTAAGTCTGTTTAGATAACCTTTCGCATCTTGTTCGATAATTTCTTTTTCTATAGAAAATGGCGTCATGCAGTAGGCCATTAACTGAACGAGAGCTACAAGATGAAATTCAGAAAATTATGGACGGGGAAGATGATTCTTGTGTGGCAGCATGTGAGGATATAGAAAGTGATTGGGTGGAGGTAGACAACTTGGAGATTGAAATAGGGTCCAGTGACGAAAGCTATTTGGAAGAGAACGGGAGAGGTAAAATAGCTTTGGGGACATCCTCAGGTAGTAGATTTATACTAGAAGAAAAAATCTGATTCTTAACAGTTCAGAAGCAACAAATAATAAAAGTACGCCATTTGATGATGGCGTACCACTGACTAATTTATCCGAAACCAGAAAGAAGAAAAGGGCCCTAATAACACCAAAATCCATAAGTTTGAAAGGAAAAAATGGTTACAAGTGGTCTACCAAACTTCCGCAAAGATGAAAAAGAACCGCTAACCGAAATATCATTCATTTTGTGTCAGGAACTAAACGTAGTGCCCTAAGATGTGCAACTACATCTGAATATTTCCTGCATTTTCTTTCGGATGAAATTTTAGACATAATTATTAGTCACACTAACGCAGACAGTGTAAAAACTATGCTGAAAATACATAGTTCGTGTCAGCATTAGTAAAAGAAGAACTGTTGGCCTTACTCGCAATTTTGGTCATGGCTGCTGTAAAAAAGACTATCATTTGAATGCAAAGCAGATGTTTGATTCTACACTATTCGGTTCATTTTATAAGTCGTGTATGAGCTGCGAACGATTCATTTTCTTGATAAATTGCCTTAGCTTTGATGATAAGACAACAAGAAAGGAAAGGACAAAAACGGACTCATTTGCACATATTCGCCAAGTATGGAATGCTTTTATTACAGCATGCAGAACATATCTGACAATTGACGAGCAACTTTTAGGTTTTTGAGGAAGATCTTCATTTAGGATGTATATTCCTAATAAACCATCCAAATACGGAATAAAAATTGTGATGCTTTGCGACTCTTCCTCGAAATATATGATTGACGCCATGCCTTACTTGGGAAAATCAACAGAAACAAATGGTTTGCCATTGTCCGAATATTTTGTGAAAGAATTGACCAAATCCGTCCACGGAAGCAATAGTAACATAACAATGGATAACTGGTTTACCTCAGTTTCACTGGCAGATGAATTTCTTGAAGAAGAGTACAAACTAACCATCATAGGTACAATAAGGAAGAATAAGAAAGAATAAGAAAGAATAAGAAAGAATAAGAAAGAATAAGAAAGAATAAGAAAGAATAAGAAAGAATAAGAAAGAATAAGAAAGAGTAAGAAAGAATAAGAAAGAATAAGAAAGAATAAGAAAGAATAAGAAAGAATAAGAAAGAATAAGAAAGAATAAGAAAGAATAAGAAAGAATAAGAAAGAATAAGAAAGAATAAGAAAGAATAAGAAAGAATAAGCAAGAATAAGAAAGAATAAGAAAGAATAAGAAAGAATAAGAAAGAATAAGAAAGAATAAGAAAGAATAAGAAAGAATAAGAAAGAATAAGAAAGAATAAGAAAGAAATCCCGTTGGAAATGCTAGAAGTCAAAGCACGGGAATCTCATTCGTCAATGATTTGTTTATCCAAAATGGATTGGCAGAGATGGTCTTGTTGCATGGCCACCCAGATCACCCGATCTTAATCCCCTTGACTTTTATTTATGGGGGTACATGAAAAATTTAGTCTACGCGCAAGTTTCGAACACATGAGAAGAGTTGTTGGATCGTATTCACCTGGCTGCCGAGCAAATCCGACAAAACAAGTATGAAATTCGGATAAGTACTTCTTCTGTTGGTTTACGGGCACAAGCCTGCATTCAACAAGGAGGTGGACATTTCGAAAATATTATTAATTAAACTTTTTTAAATAAGATCAGTTTTTATTGACTTTAGGGTTACATTTTTTTTCATGATCTGACAACCACATCCATAGATCTGTAACATTGAAACAAATAAAAATGGATATACAAGTTTTACGTTTTTGTTACTTGAAATGAAGTCTACTCTACACTCCTAAAATTTGAACATAACGATACGGGACACTTGTATAACATCGCTGGCCCAAGTTGCACCGGGTCGCTGGTGTGCACCGGCAAAATGACCATATCTAGTTATAACAACAAAATAACAATAAAATAACGTTCTTTCACAAAATCTAGTAGCTGCTTATTCAACCGTGAAGACAGAAATATTAAAATATAATGTAATACTTAAAATAGAAGAATGGTTCTTTGGAAATAATTGACATATACTGGATTGACACATGTAAATATATAGAATTGCAGAAATGTTAATTAACGTATTGCAATTTCAACAATAAGGAAAAATTTATCTCCATACAATAAACTCTAAAAGTAACTTGCCAATGTTCATTGTGTAGTTAGTCGCCTTCCAATTTCGGATTACTTTCACAGAAAAGAGTCCTTGCTGGTCTTTTTTGCAGCATTAAATCAGATGAATCGTGTAGATAGTCATTTATACGTACGAGATGCTACCCATAAATTTTCGGAATTTGAAAAGGGATGGTAGTACAGCTCTTTAGCGCTAGATGGTGTGAGGCTACGTCTTTACTAAGTCAGTCTGTCAAACGGTACTTGGCTAAGTCATGACAAACAGGTTTTGTGTTTATATTTGTTGAATTGTGTTTGAGTTATTCTGCGACACTACAATGTCTAATGTGAAATAGTAAAGAACGTGCATCAAATTATGTTTCAAACTTGGCTAAATGACAGCGGAAACTGTCAAAATACTTAAACAAGCGTTTGGTGAGGACGCTTTAGATCAAACTTATAGGTAGTGTAGCCGTTTCCAAAATGACCGTGTGTCGGTTGATGATGATGAGCGTTCCGATCGTCCATCGACAGAAAACACGCCATAAAATGCGGCAAAAGTGCAGGATTCTATCTTGCTAGACCGAAAGAGAACAATCCATGACATTTGTAACATGCGGTGTATTGCTGCGAAGTTTCTGCCAAGGTTAATCAGCATTGAACAAAAAACGGCACCGTATTCATGTGCGCACAGGACTGGAAGAAACTGCCGAAAGGGATGTGAACTTCAATACCAGAATCATTACTGCACAAAGAATTTTTCCCACTAGGTGAAGGAGTTGGACGATTTTATTGCGATGTTCTGCGATTAAGATAAAACATTCGATGCAAGTACCCCGCCAAGTGGCGTAAAAATTCGTAGATCCTACACCTCGACAATACGTAACTTGTGCGTCAGTTTCTAGCCTCAACGAAGATGGCATTACTACCTCACCCTCCTCATTCCCCAGATCTTGCCCCTGGTGATTTCTTTCTGTTTCTGAAGTTGAAACTAAAGCTCAAGGGCACCGTTTTGAAACAATTGAGGAGATCCAAACCGAATCGCAGGCAGTGTTGAATACATTAACACGCGAAGACTTCCAGAACTGCTTTCAGGCATGAACAAGTCGCTGGAATCGGTGTATTTATACTCTAAACTTTGAAGCGTATGGCAGTGAATACGTTGTAAGAACATTTTTTTTTACATATGGAAATTTCTGGGTAACACCTCGTATAAATAAAAAATACTGTATTATACAAAGGTATTTTTAATAATATAAAATATTATTAAAAATCTGGTGTGAAGAACACAGCAGGGGCGTACCGATGAGCCTGTAGAAAGGTGAAATACGTATCTACGTCTCTGGGGATGGGATATATTCGGACACGTTCACAGAAAATATTAATAGTGAACCTGCATTTGTGTTCTTCACACCAGATTTTTAATAATATTTTATATTATTAAAAATACCTTTGTATTATACAAAACTGGTGGTTACCTACTCATGTATGTTTCAATTATTCTGATAAAATACTGTATTAATTATTAAATAAGACGCGAAGTATTTATTCTTCTTCCAAATTTATTTCATCTTCAAGAAAGGAGTTGCCCTTCGAAAGAATATCCTCACTTATTACAATGTTTTTTCCAATCTTCATAACAGTTGTAAAAGTCGATTTCCGAATTTTGTTTCATCTCTTCAATCGAGTTAACACAATGTTACGAAGTGGTTTTTGAGCCATATTGATGCATTTCATAACAAACTGGTAATCAGAAATCATCTCTGGACAGACATTAACATGTTCTTTTTTTCTAAAAATCTAGCGATTTTGAAAATCGTATTTAAAATGTTTTTTTTCAAAATTGCTTGGATCGATCTAAAGGAATTCCCAGTATTATGAGTAAGGTTCTTTTATTTCATTGACGAAGTTTTCGTCAGTTGATGTTGAAGGTCATTCGTATTATTCTTCGTCTTGAACGCTTCCTTTGCCTTTGAATATTATGTGCGACTCAGATGTACGACTTTTATATGCACTTGTCAATGAAACCCAATGTACAACGTATCCATGGCATAAATTTCAATGCGCAAACAAAAATTTGATGCGAATTCTCACTAACAAAAATAAGTGACAATTCTATTCACTCAATTTTCCAAAAATGGTGTCGCTCACTCTTGTTTAACATGAAATAAAGAAGCATATATGTACCACAAATTCTCAAAAACTCAAAAATATATGTACTACTTATTTATGACAAATTCATTAGTAAAAATTGTGAAAGATAAAAATAGTGCAACCTAACTTATTCACATTCCTCATTTGCATAAAAAATGGTACACAGAACTCTTATAATTCGTTTAAGAAAGGGTCCATAAGCCTTCATCCATCAGGGGCGAACTAAGTATGTATAATGAAAATAACAATTTCAAAGGTAAAACCTCACCATTTTTTGTATGTAGCAAGGGAGTTTTGTTGTGAATTTATCTTTCCCAACATCATACACCCTTCTATAGCAAACTGAAACGTCTGGAAAGCAATTTTAATATTTCGATATTATTAAAAATGTTTAACTGTAATTGTCCAGTTTCGGTAAATGACAGATATGTTAATAATTATACAACCCAATTACCGAGAATTTCGAATAGATTATACACTTTCAAATATTTTGTATAAATTGATAAAAGTTTTCAGACAATTAAATTAATTTTTTTTCATTTTTTATGACCTCATTATGGAGTTTTATGTGAAAAATTTGTTTCTTACGTAAAAAACGCCCGCATATAGGCAACTCGTGTAACCGTGCTGTTTGGCGCAAAGTCTATCTTAGAAAGGAATATATATGACAATTCAAATAACGAAAATTGGTCATAAGTTATTTTTTTCGTATAAATTACATATAAAGTATGTTTTTTCTGCGGGTTTATACGTCCAAAAATTTAAAAATAATTAGTGCACTTTTTTTGCTTAAAGAATTCTTTAAGCGAAAAAGTAATACTTATGTAAAAAATAATATAGCTTATGTAATGAAGGGCTTTCGTACTAAACGTAGATATAATATTTTATGTAAAACACGAAGGTGCCAGAATTACGATGCGGAACTGTATTTTTGTATGAGGGACGCATAAAAAATAATCGTTATATTGGGGTGTTGCGTAGAGCTGCCAATTGTAAAGCTTTTCCACGACAATCTAAAGAATATTATTGTCATTAGGGTAGCGCGCTTTATCACAGATAATAACGCAATGGTTTAGTGGAATAACGCCTATATTTTATAGAATGAAATCACCTGATCCCTCTTCATATGTGTGACGTATATTAAAAAAGTTAGTACCATTGCGATTTAAAAATGGGTTGAAATAAAAAATTATTTAAGTATGCCAATCATCATCACCATCATAATCCTGTCCGCTTGTGCCCTACGGTATGGAGGTCAAGGGTGCTCTACGGTGTCGAGGAGTATACCAATCAATTTGAGTAAATTATGTTACAAACTAGAACGACACAGATATTCGTAAAAACAACCATAAAAGAAGCACGCGATGGGCCTATCAAATATTGAATTTTACAATAAATATCAAGTATATATATCCATATTTTGCGATATTATCTAACATTAGAGAGTGTTTAATTCTTTTTTTACATGACTTTGAATATATACAGACTGTGTTTGAAATAAGGTGACGACAATATTGCAAACGAATGTGTCTGAGAAGTGGAGTTTCAAACGGCGCTATATAAACTTCGTCTATATTTCAAAATTTGTAATTAGAATTTATTGAGATTCTGATTTTAGTATTTTAACTTCTAGAAATATGTTTTTCTATTTTGCGTTCGTAATCATTATGTAACTCATTATGAAACCCAAAACAGTATCGAAATGAGCCTCATTTCGATACGCTTTTTTTCGTTTTTCAATGTTGGCGTTGTTCAAAAAAATGACTTTTCCACGTTACTAAGACCTTAAGTACGTTAGCAACATCACAATACTAAAATGTTTAAAAATTGACTTTACATATAAATTCACTACTGTACCACTTTTTTTTTAATTCGATAGTACGTAGACTACACAAACAACGTATTAGTTCCTATTTCACTCATGTTTATATTTTTAAATAAAATATCAAGTAATGTAATATAATATACTTCGCGGATAGCAAGATGACAATTTCAAAAACTTTAGTGTTTCGTAGTGTTTGTAAAATGTTAGTGAAATATATATTCAAAATGAAAACGCAGTTGGTTACGGTTGAAGCAGATGAGGCAGATAAGGGATTAGCTGAATTACTTAAAAGATTTGAACATACAGAAGATAATCAAATTTACAGCGAGTCCACATTTCTCGATCCGCGATTTAAAAAGTATGGTTTCAGTAAAGGGTCAGCATATAATAATACCTATCAAACAATCATACAGAAAATAGCCGCTTTAATTGAAAAGAAAAATACAAACGGGGGTGAGCCTATTGCAATAGAAAAAGTGTAGATACAGCAGACGATAACATATAATAATTCGATAATGAGATCGGAAATAAAAACAACATTCAACCCTATTGCAGAAGCAATTAGTGAAATTGATATATATGTTCAAGAATCCTTATTAACTAGGAATCAAAATCCTCTTAAATGGTGGAAAGACAGGAAAAATGTTTATATTAATTTATATACCTTTATGAGAGGTCGACTTTGTATTCCAGCTACATCTGTTCGCTGTGAACTTATATTTTCAAAAACTGGACAGATTCTAACAGATCGAAGAAGTAGATTATCTGCTTCAAAGGTAGAAAAAATAATATTTTAAAACTATAATCACAACTTGTATTACTGTAATTTTTGTACACCAGTACTATAGGTTTATATTTATTGTTTTGTATTTATTGTAAGATTCACATGAAAACATGTCAGTGATGTCAGTGTACAAGTAAATATAAAATTCAAAATAAGTACTCATAAATTATTTTCCTACATAAATATTATACGTATACATGCTCATGCAGCTCTTAAATAAGTAAATAAAACAAACAGGCAATCATTCCGATCCAATATAACTAGATCGAAATGAATGTTTCACTTGTCGGACTTTACAACTCCGATCGGCATTTAACATCGAGGTTGTTATAATCGTTCCAAGGAACGAATCCTCTGGACTCGTTCCATCTGCAGAATAGAACGAGAAGGAACGAGTTCACAAAAGAAACAATTTCGCCCATCTCTAGTATGACCATTGCAATACACGAGGATATTCGTCATATAAAATTTGACATTTCCAAAGAAAAATTGAATTGTTAGTTTGTACTTCAGTTTTATGTAATAAATATGGATTTTTTGCGTGAAAGTTTGCGGGCCATGTTTTTTTATGATTTCATAGGTTTGATGCAGAAATAAGTTTGGACATATACGTAGGTACCATTCTAAAGGTAGACAACGAAGCAAATAATCGCTTCTTTCCTTGGTTTTACTAGACACGCGAAAACCATGAACGCTCTTTGGTATACCACAATTTCTTTGCCGAAAGTCATCGATGAAATAAAAGGAAATAATCGAAATCGGCGAAATATTCTTCATCATGAAAACGTCACTCTCACTCAGCGGCGTGAATTGCTGAGCAATCCACATCGTTGATTATTTGGCTAGAAAAAATGTTGAATTAATGACTAGCTGCTTGTATTCACCTGGTTTATTACCGTATTATTTCTATTTGTTCTCAAACATTGAAATAAAATGCGTGATGAGAGATTTTCATTACCTGAAATGATTCGCAAGTTGGTTTGAACATACGCAAAAGTGCGTATGTTCAAAGGAGAATACTTTAAAAAACAATAAATTTTATATGTGATTTTTACATCGTTCCCAGATATTCCCACCAACCCCTGTATTACCTTCGAGTTTCTCCAAGTAGTAGCTTTTATCAATCTAAGTCGAGTTGAAACCGAAAAAATGCCGTCGGTAGCACGGTAAGAACTTGGTTTATCTTCTCCATAACGAAATGAGCTACCCACTACATGAACAAGGCTGTTGAAATTGTTTTCCATAAAATCCTGTTTCTGTATAAATTGCAAACTTCAAGTTAACATACAGGAGAAAACGTTGCAAGTAAATATTTCTTGATAGATTACTAGTAAAATGTACTAGTGCCTAGGTGCTTTGACTTGACAGAAAATTTAGTAATTCCTTTAATGTCGGTAATATTTTCTAAAAATGGTATATGAGAATATATGTAAGGCTCTGAAATAGTCACCTATAATTCCTGGTTAAATATTTATTGAAAGGCGGTACTGAAAATACATAATATTACTATATAATATGTGAATTTGCATCAACTAAATAATGATTACTATGATTATTTAAATAACCTTTTTCAGTAATTAGAATTGGAGATCCAAAATTTCAACAAATATTAAATGTTACTTTCGTCTTTTAGAAATCTACTTTCAAAACTACGACCAAATCTGTTGGATAGATAAGTTTTTACAATCGTTTAAGGTAATCTAATTGTTTTTTCTGTATATAAGGGGAATGAAAAATTTCGTGTAAATTTAATATTATTTTTAACGTGGAAAAGCCATTAAAGAAACTGAAGAAAATTTACATAAATATAATGATGAATCTGCACCTTCCGATGGAATGATTTGTAAGTGGTTCACTGCATGCAAAAGTGCCCGTATTAGCACAGATGCTGAACATCCAGAGCCCTCCCTTATTTACAGTAGCTTCTCCAAAAATTATTATTGAAGACCATAACATTGTAAAGAGCGGCCGTCGAATAAAAGTGAATGAAATAATTAATGCCCTAAATATCTCAACCGAACAGGTACACAATATTTTGTATCATTTAAATATGAAAAAGTTTACCGAGTTTGCTTACTGTTGAACAAATTCGAATTCGTGCTACAAAGATTGCATGGCTAAGTTCTAACGAAATCCAAGAGAACTTCTCGTTCATATTTCTGTGGTGACAAGAAACACAATCAAAGTAATCGATTTCTTCGTATGAGCGTGCTATGAAGAAGGCAAAACTGTTTCTTGGCCAATAAGATTAATATTATAGCCACGTTTCTTGGGATTGCAGGCATAATCTTTGTTAACTGTCTATAGGAGAGAAGTACAATAATTGGCCATTATTACGCTTATGTACAACCATGTTTCAATGCTGAGCTGCTGAAAAAAAAAGACTACCATTATTTAGAAGACAAGTCTTGTTCCATCAAGATAACGCGCCCTCATTAATCCGCTATTGCAACCACTAAATTTGGTCGAATTAGAGTACGAATTGCTGCCTCATCTATTATATTCACAAGATCTGGCTCCGGGTGACTGTTTCTTGTTCCCAAACTCGAAAATAGAGAGAGATACGGAACTAAGGTGGAGGTGACAACAGCAACAAATGCCTACTTTAACGAGCTTCTGTAAGTAATTTTTTTAGGCGGCTTAAAATAATTGGAGAGCTGGCTTTAAGTGTATAGAATTGGATGGGAATTACGTTGAAAAATAAAATATATTTTTTACCCTAAAGTAAGTACTTCATTAAAGTCAGTCTCTCGTCAAATCACCGTCGTATTTTATAACTTTTATTTTATAAGCCTACGTATATTTTTGTACTACGCTATGGGTTATATAATAATAATAATAGTAATAATAATAATAATAATAATAATTATTATTATACTTCGAAAATATACGTAGACTTATAAAAGTTTTATATCAGTTCGTAATAGAATGAAAGCGCTCTTTTCCTCAATTGACCCGAGATCCAACGAACATATAAATATGATAGAAAACATTCTTGAAAATTTACATAACCGAAAGTTCTTACATATATGTGGAATGTCACTTCTAGAGCAATAAAAATACTTTAGATTTGTCTTGGATGTTCGGCGAGCTCGGAAAAAAGCCGAGTATCGATTACCAATTTTGGAAAGCTTCCAAAATTAGGAGGACCTCCAATAATGACACTGACTCACGAAGCTTTCTGAGTAGTTTCTCAATGGGAAGCAGTAAGTTCATAATGGTTAAAAGTGAACCTATTTCATTAATTGAAACTGCAAAAATATTTATATATATATGTATATATATTTATTTTGCTGAAGATTTATATACTGGTATTCAATGTATGCACTAAATAATAAATAGCATTTTTATCTGGTTAGAAGAGGGCTCTAATTTATTTTTGATAATTTTATAAATGCGTTTTATTAAAATAATTTCATAATAAAAATGATGTACGACACGTCATTCTTTTTCAAATCCCATCTATTAAATCGATGACACTATGTACACTATAACTGATATAATTCCAACTATTGCTGTTGCTGCTACAACTGGATTTCCATAAATATTTAATTTGGGTCCACTACTTTTAAATGTGTTTATTTAGTAAAAATCTCTGGATGCTTCTGAATTGTTCTCGCCTATGCAGATGACTAATTTTTAATAGTATTGCTTTTCACTTAGACAGTTTTCTTCTTCAGAAATATCTTACGGTGATTCCTGAATGGTGTGCAGGTAATCGAGTTAGGAAATCTTGATAAATGCGTTATTCTTTCCTTCTTTAAACATTACATAATTTTCTTTTACTATTGTCATTTATGACAGGATGTCTAGGATATCTCATAGGGTGTGCTATTTGATTTTCAATCTTTTAATCCACATATTACTAGCATTTGTTCATCTGCGTTCAGGTCTCTGAGCTTTATGATACGATCTTGTCGTACAATTGGCCATTTTACTTTGCTTGAAGTAGGCTAGAGTGTGCTTCTGTGGTTTGGTATTCTCGATATATTTTTCAAAAAATTTTACTCGAACGTATACAAAAACGATTCTTGTTCCTTGGCCCCAAGAACGTGGGGTCCCTACATTGTGTCTTTTAACCTTTTGACCAGAGTTTGCATTATCAAGTTTGTTATGAATAGGAATACAGTTTAACCCTCTAGGTATTCTAAAATCATATTTGTCATCGACATAAATCTTGACTTGTAAAGTGCTCCATGACTCAAAGTAGCTTAGGGCATCATCAAGTTTAAATCCGACACTGGTTAGGCCATCGGATACGTTTTACGTACCTAGAGTGCGTACGAATATCCTGTACAAAGCTCCATTTCGCATATGTGAAACAATGCAAATCAATTTTACACCAATCCGTTCTGGAGAAAATAGTTTTCTTTTTTAATGTTGTTCATCTTTTTTTGGTCTCCTGTAGTCTTTTTTGTTCCTAATTTCATTCGATTTTTTAATATCGATTTATTTATTGCATACATTGGTTAAGGCATTCATTTATTTGTTTGAGTTAATTTATTGTTTTTCTGTAATTTGCTTTTTGTAATATTGGGCTGCATTAATTACAAATTTTTGTTTTTTCTATTATTGCTTTTTAGTACTGTAATTGAAATATATATATATATATATATATATATATGTATATATAATATTTTCGTGGCCTTGGTATGATATGGTAAATTCAATCAGTTGGCGATTAAATCCAGACCTTTAATCGCCAACTGATTGAATTTACCATATATATATATATATATATATATATATATATATATATATATATATATATATATATATATATATATATATTTTTTTATATCTAATCATTTTTATATTTTGTACGTCAATTTTATTATTTCTACTCTACATTTTTTACCCCAGAAGAAGCGACAAAGTCTATTGCGAAATATAGGGTGATTTAATAAAGGAGTTTTTTAATTGACCGCTTACCCGAATTTAAATTAATTTTTGATATTATATCACGGTCGATAATTTCGTTTCAATTATATATATTTATATATATATATATATATATATATATATGGTCTGTTTGGGCGAATAAACATTATTATCATGTAAATCCATAAATTATTAACCGCTAGTAGAGCTTTTTCTTCAATAATATTATATTACGAATTCTTCAGCATCGATTGCCTATTTTACACTTTTTTTTCAGAATTTCGATTATTAGGGGAAAAATAAAAATCATCACAGTATTGAACTGTTTACTTTGTCCTATGTGTACATTAGCCTATTTCAGTAATGTATAAAGAGACTTTCACTACCAGTGTTATTAACCCTTTAGAATTTCATTATATATACTCTCGTTCTTATGTCAGAGTTGAACCTGAGCGTAATACCTTTTGTATCGCTTCCAATAAACTTCTCATTTTCGTTCTGTCGGTTCTGTGTTATTAACCCTTTAGAATTTCATTATATATACTCTCGTTCTTATGTCAGAGTTGAACCTGAGCGTAATACCTTTTGTATCGCTTCCAATAAACTTCTCATTTTCGTTCTGTCGGTTCTGTGCACTCCATAAAATCACTTTTCTTCTCACATCTTCTACACCAAAGTTCATTGGTCATATTTGTGTTGTATAGGTGCTTCCTCAAACCTAAAATGTCTAGTTACCAAGTCAATAATGATCTTAGGAGTTTTTTATCTACTTCTATTTAGATGAACTGAGCCCTTAGTATTCAATTCACTCAATAGTAGCTTAGTATTGAATTGACTTTGCACGTTGTTACAACCAACGTTTCAACATTTATACCACCAATTTTTTCAGGATCTGCCATCAAGGAATCTGATAGTGAAGATTATTAGATTGTGTAATAACAGCATAATTACTTTTACTTAACAAACATAAATTATCACAATTAAATAACATACTTTTATTATACAATAAGCGGGGTCTTAACTAAGAATATACGCTTGATACGAAGTTAGTCGAATTCGGATCTTTCGCTACCTTATAAGTGAGAATGTGCTTTGGTTCATATCAGTATTAATCAACAAACAGCATCTGTATAATGCTTGGGCAAAGAATGAATAAATAGAATATTTTTAATAAGACTTTCATTTCGATTTTTCTCTCAATGTGTGTCCAGATTCCATATGTTTATAATGGTCTTCGGGAAATATTTCCCGCCTTCTTTTAAATGTTGTATGAACGGTACTTGTTACTTTTCAAAACTTTACCATACACTTTTGATTTGCAATTTGTTTGTCACTGCTTTTCTTCTACAGAAACACAAATTGGCATCGGAAGCTACCAGGGACTCGTCTACGACTTATCCTGGTACTTGGTATCCAGTAAAATGTTACTTTCCGGGCTTGATACATAATTGCACTTGCGAGCAATCAAATCGACTCACACATAAAGCGCGCGTACAGACAAGTTACCTTCAAAAAGGACATAATTGATTCATGAAAAACGTATGTTGTTATCAAGCCTGAAACTTTGGCTTTAACATGACACCATCAGCATAACAGTCAACTATGTACTTTTTAATATCATTTAAGTCAAAGTGTAGCGAAAATAAAAATTTACGAAAAGGAATATTGATTGTTTATTTTTCAAATTAAGCAAGAAATTGTAAAATAAAGAAAAAATATTTAATCAGTACATGGTGTTACCCTCTCTGGCCCTGATAACAACCTGTAATCGAGTTGTCATTGATGCTATCAGCCTTTCTACGAAGTCTTATGGAATTCCGTGCCACTCCCTTCACAACGCTGTTATGAGCTCGTCAAAATTCGCAGGAACTGGACCCTCCGTTTAAGTTGGTCCCATAAATACTCTATTGGATTCACATCTGGACTGACTGCTGGCCAGTCCATCAGTCGTATAGTGACTTAGTTTAGAAAATTTCTAGTGTTACGTGAAGTGTGACAACGGGCATTATCGTGCATCAATATGAAGTTATCACTGATAAATCCTGCGTACGGAACATGTTCCAGGAGAATATCTGGAATGTACCGGTCAGCTGTCAGTCTCTCAGCACGGCCTCCCCCGGACACGAAAATCAGTTCGGTTTTTCCCTCTGAGGATATCCCAGCCCACATCATACAGAAGCCGCCGCCCTACGCAACTCTTTCGGCTAAACAGCAACGCGCAAATCGCTCGCCCGGACGCCTTTAGACCCGGCGTCTCCTGTCACTGCCATGTAGACACATTCTGCACTCATCGGTGAACAAGACCGATCGCCATTGCTCGATGTCCCAATTCAGGTGATCTCGAGCAAATTGAGGGCGTGCTTGCCGGTGCCTTGCAGTCAATTTCGGTCCTGTAGCAGGCCGTTTTGGAATGAGGTTTGTTTCTTTCAAACGTCTTCTGACTGTCCACTGGCTGACAGCTACTCCACGAACGCGTCTCAGCTCCTGCTGCACAGCAACACCGAGATCAAGTGACGATTTCGTAGTGAGGCCGAAACAATGAAACGATCGTCTCTCTCAGAAGTCTTCCAGTGACGATTGGGTATCGGTCTCCGATTAAAGGCATCCATCTGTAGATACAGCCGATTGACTTAAATGCAGCTGAGCGGCGACTGTCCGCTGAGTAACAGAGCGACTACTTAAGCGACTCTTTCTGGCGTAGTATCCATAGCTTTGTCAAATCAATGAATGACAATCTCAGAGATGTGTCGTTGGTTAAACAACTGTCGACTAACTGTCAAGGTAAATTGCTTGTTAGGAGGAGGAAGGGGATTGTCTATACGGTTGTATGCGCGATTCGTGGGTATCGCTCACTGTACCTTTCCCCCCTCCTCCTATTTAAATTTTATAATCAAGAAGATATCAGATCAATTTTAATGATAATGGTGTTATTTTAAAACTGAATAAACGATGTATGTTTTTAATAAATCGGTAACCGTTTATTATAAAAGTCGTATTTGTTTGCATGTTTAGTGGGTGAGACGATTTCGTGCTCGCAATGTATAAATTAATATCTGTCTAAGTCTTTTATGTTAAGATTATTTTCAAATACATTGCAAACACCATGCAGAAAATATCCCTGATGTATAATTTTATTATAGTTTTTTCCCCAAGCATAAGAGTTGTCAATGTCACATAAGGTTAACAATAATCTCCTTACACAACGGCAACCTAGACTCCTGATTACACCTCGGACGCTTCCATAAGATCGAAATTTTCGTCTTACATCTCCAAAATTTGCTTTGGAGGCATAGGATTTTCAGCGTCATAATTTTCACAGTAATATATTTTATTAATTATTTTATTAATACTGTAGAATTAAAATTTTCGAATATTAGTAAAACCATTTGGTTCTTTAACTTCTAAAGCAACTTATTTTATAGCCAAGTCAAATATCTAGTGAGCTGTTTTTTTTTTCAAACTAAAATTTTATGATGAAAGCAAAAAAGTTTCGAAAAAATTTAATAATTTAAAGAAATATAGGCAACTTTCTATACACATTGACGTTCTTATTTTATTGTAGATCAGACAACCAGTAACGAAAGGATAATTAAGCATAGACATGGTGTTATGTTATTTATCTTTGTTTATTGATTGTTATTTACTATACTATTAGACTGACAAAATAAAAATTTTCTAGATGTGTAATCATCTTTCCAAAAATAATTACATTTTTTAATAATACTATATTCTGAAACTATTTGAGTATAAATAACAAAAAAGCAGGTGCTCTATTTGTAATATGTAACTGGCCTTGAACCTGGAACATATATGAGTGTTTTAGTTTCAGTGTTATTTTTTTATCTTTAGGATTTATGGTACAGAAGTCAATTATACACTCTCTAATAGTTAATTCCTTTATTGCGGGCTGAATATGGACACTTTATGTCTACTATCATATCGTTATCGATTAATCCGCCTGGAGAAGCAGCTAAAAATTTTAATTCCTTATCCAAAAATAATCCGCAAGGTGTAAGTTATTTCCAATTCATTTCCGAACAATTTCTCAGCATTTTCTTCATTATCTGTTGCATATTGTATGGGCTTTGAAAATCTGTTCATTTTAGTTAATCCACTGAATAAAATGTCTTTAACTGTTCTTGCAGTGTCCGTAAAGCTTTTTATTTTACAAACTCAAAATTACTGGCTATTAACCTAATTGTTCTTTCATTTATCCACTGTTCGCTTAATCTCTGGCTACATGTTTTTCCACGAATAGAATAAATATCTGCATTTTCTAACTCGTCTAAAAATCTTTGTTTTTTTAAATCAAATTCATCTTTAAATATATCTGCAATATCATAGTTTTTATCCACTTGACTGTAATCTGAGTCAGCGCTTTGAATCCGTAAAGTTCTTTTTTAGTAGTTCTATTTCTGTTCTGAATTTTTATTCTAGTTTTGTGAATATTTTTCTGTAAAACATCTTGACCTGTGTTTGTTTAATATTTTATAAACAAAATACCTCTACTATTGTAGCTAACAGCTGCAGCAAAACGTCTCCCTAGATATAACCTCTCTAACGAAAAATGTATCCCCCCCCCTCCCCCACTCCAGTTTATTTACCATGGAATTAAAAGATTCAACTGGGTTGTTATCCACATCATAAAGCAAACTGTCAGCTAAATTTGCTACCCTGTCTAAAGTTTGAGTGAACATTTCATACCAGACAGTATAATTTTGAAAGGTAACATAAAGGTTTCTAACTACTTGTCCTGCTTTTGCACAAAAATATTGAACACATCTTGAATGGTCACCAAAAATATGGCACGGACCATTTAAAACATCTTGTGACAAGTTTTTGACTTTTTCATTTTTGCGATATTTTATTGCACAAATGACTGCAGTCCTAAATTTCATAATATTCTAGGTACATTAGTTATTAAATTTGTCTGATTTTGTTACAGTAAAATGGTTTTGATGTCCTAATGTTTTTAATAACGCTTCTGTAACACTACTGTAACACTATTGTAATACTATTGTAACACTACTGTAACACTACTGTAACACTACTGTAACACTACTGTAACACTACTATAACACTACTGTACCAGATTTCTCTTGTTCAATCTCAAAGCAATCATTAATTAGCGACTAGAGTTTCATTGACATTGGCTGGGCCATTTTCTGCCAATAATCTGTTAAAATTGGTAGGAATATTAGAGAAACAAAACCAAAATTAATAAAATTAAAACTCGCTTGAAATAAAAAGTATAATAACTGCATTGACATAGGACACCGCTATGAAAATCACTATGCAAAGGCCAGCAAAAAATAACAAAGGTGTAGGTAAAATAAGCGTCACATACGACGACTAATTTGAAAGTGAGAAAGTAATTTTTTTCTTCAATTTATTAACTTTCAACTGTTCTAAGGCAACAGTGCTCACTTAAGCCATTATTTTAGCATCCGATCAATAATTACTAAGTACCTAGATTATAATAATAACATTAATAACTCATCCTGAAATTTTTAAATATAATTTCTGGAACCCACAAGTTATGATGGATATTTAATTATCATTATAATATCCATTTAATAACATGATTATTAATAGGATAGATAAAGATGATATAATGGAAGACTAGATTTGTAAGAAAAGTATTAATTTCTTACAAAGATAAGAAATAATCTATTGCGAATAACAGCTTTACTGTTCATTCGGATTTTATTAGGGTTTAAACTGCGGGTGGTTCCAGGCGACAATATAATTCGCGCTGTCGTAGTGAAGATATATGGTAAAATAATTTTAAATACACCTTTCAATGTGGTTATACCTATTATATATCTAACTAGGTGCTATGCAACCCATAGTGCTTGTAATTTCGTTTTAGGGGAGCCTTAAATGGGAACCTAATGCCAAATAATATATTTATTTATTCACATCACTATATCGGATCTTGTTTGATAGTACATTTCCTATGTTCTTATATATAGCTCCTCTTACCGTATGTCTTTTAAAAGCTGTAATCGATTCAACAGCATCAATGTTCTTATTTTACTCAGACTTATGATTTGTAATGTTTGATGCCTTTATTTGAAATTTGTAATGATGACATTGCAGTAATAACGACGAAAATAAAGATAACATTGTGCGACTTGATTACAGCTTCAATATTTGTTCGAAACTAGTGAAACTAATTATCTTCTACCGCAGTGCTTCTTACCTTTTATTAACGTCGTCTAAAATAAAAATGATAATAAATGCATTGAAATGAGATTTAATTTTAGTGACATTCTGTGTATAGATTTTGAAATAAATTTAGAAAACTAGAGGTCCTGAATTTGGGCGGAAGGTAATTTAATATCTAATTCAGCGGCAATGATATACCTACGTGTCTACGTACTTACAACTGTATTTATGTATCTTCAATTATCTGAGACTTGATTAATTTAATAACCCTCTCCACTGAGGAATTCGATAAATTTTAATCTCAACTGGATTACCGTATAATTAATTGCAACTCGCTTACGCAAATGTTAAAATTAGTCGCGTATAAAATTGGCCTGTAAGTAAATAGCAATGATCTCAGGCGTCTGTCAAAAATATAGTGAAACACTAACCAATAGTCACTATAAATGAAGAAATATTTATTTACATTGAAACTAAGCAAATAATATTGAATTACTAGAATGTAAAATATACTTTAAACATTATTTGCCTAATAATGTCAAACTAACGGCTTATGTTTTTTGTAATTTTATTAATTAAAAAAGGTGTATTAGGTACTAAATATTTCAATTTTTATTTCTGTCATAAAAGACTTCAATTTTCTGCAAAAGCAACAAGTTCCGCTTCTTTAAATTAGGTACAATTTACGACAATTATGACACTTAACCTTCAAGAAGAGTGAATACAATTATTCAATTTGAAAACACCTGCGATCTCTTATTTTCGAAGCTTTCGAAGCAAACATGCAATTTACTTTTTAGATTTAAAATTTTATTAAAGGCTAGGAGGGGAATACGCCTTATCAAATGATCAAATAATGTTTAGACGGCGTTTATGGTAATTTACCTCCTTAATATTCTACTGTAAAAAAGTGAGCAAAATGTTTCCATTTGATAACGTCGCAAAAGGTTTCATTTATTGCAGAATTGGTATTAGAATATCGGCGTGTAAGAGCGAAGAAATTATCAGGAATATCTAACATTTTCGAAACAATTGATCGCCGAATTCTGCATTGGGTGTAAATAAGGTTGGTGAAAGATGGGCACCACAACTTCTGTCTGCTCCTAAAAGTCAATATTGTGTTTAATGTTTGTGCTCGTTTTTAAACATATTGCTGTGATATTTCTCCATGATAGAAATTAAATGAATTAAATGGAGAATAAATGAGAATAGAACGTAGTTAAAACGGGCTGTGCTTTGAATGCACCTGTATAATACGTGATGCATTAACATATTCGATGCATAATGCCAATAGATCTTAGATTATGATTCTATTGTTACAATATAATAAATAAATAAAAACTCATGCTAACGTACCAAAATAAAAAGGAATATTAAAAATAATTTAGGTATTTTAAATCCAGTTTTTGTCATGTAACTTGCAGGCATGTTATGTAAAATTCAGTGCTTCAAGGTATAATATCAACAATGCATGGTTAATTTATAAGACAAATAATCTCCACAAAAACCATAAATTTTAGGAAAACTTATTGTAGATAACATTTATTTGAAATACATTATAATAGACGATAATTTACATCTGTATATTCCCCTAAATCTGTGATGATACATTTAACAAAGAAAAACCTGGATAAAGTAGATTCAGCAGATTATAAAATTAATTCATTATAATAATAGAAGCTTCAAGGTATACAATAACAATAATTAATACATCAAACAGTGTCCAGGATCTGTGGAAGAAAATAAAAGAAGTTGTGAACAAATTAAATGTCAATATGCGTGCAAAATGTGAGGTTAGGTACAATGATCCGAGATCAGAATTATACAAATGGCAGTATGTGAATAGAAACCAGTAGGCGACCAATCGCGAGACAGGATTTTCAATTTTAAACGCCGGCAACAAAAAGACCAAAGTTAAATTTACTCTTGGTCAAAAAAATTTTGAACTAAAAAATTTTATTTCGAAAATAATTAATTACGACAAAGAAAGAAAGAATATAGAGAAAAGAAGTGAAAAAGAATAAGCGAAAATGCATTTTTATATAGTAGATTAAAACAATACGAGAATTGAAACGTAAAAATTATTCAGAAACGAAAGAAAGCTAGGAATAAATACAGACTGCGAACGTGGAACCTAAGCGTGCCTGAAAAAAGAATACAGGATCCAGAGTTTATATAAGGCATGAAACCGACACAGAAGTGAATTCAACCGCGAGCCTTGGCTGGACGTGGAAAATAATTAACTTTGAGTTTATATATTTTATTTCATATACAGTTTTAATATTGGAATATTTTTTATTTTGATTAGTATAGAATCCGATTATATTTTATTATTTATCTTTATTATAAATTTAATAATCAAATAAGAAATATTTAACATGTATCAGGAAGAATTTGAGAATATGTACGAGGAAAAGGTTAGCGTAAGTAGAGGAGTTCGCAATAAGTTGAAGTCTATAAAGCTTAAATATAAGCACTTCAACGCATATATGGATAATTAGTTTGAATTAATGAACAGTAAATTCGACGTTGAGATAAAATATTTATGTTAGGTATCTGAGTGGCTGCGTAGGGATACATCTCCCGCATAGGACCTCAGTGAATGGACATAATTGAATTTAATGATAAAGAATTAAAGAATAGGGATTAAATAAACAATATACAGTATGGAGATAAACGTTATGTTGCGTATGGAAGTTTTCCGTAAAACGAACGGCTAATAACACACGCTGTTTATAATGGACATATCAGTCAAATCAAGAATATCCATATTTTAATTTATACATACAAGGGTCATACCGAACACTTTTTACTTGGCGTTTGGAGGGTCAAAATCCCCTAGGCTAAGTGAGACACTCAAGAGTGGTATTTTAAAAGATTTTATCAGAATCTATGAAAACTTCAAAGCTATACGTGGTCCATACAATTCCTATGATAGTTTTATAATGGTAATTAAGTTTAGGCGAGACCACAAAATATATTAAGACAACAATTATACATTTCAACAGGACCAACTAAGACTCATAGCAATATGTCGAGATGACCCAAAATCGATTCGATCACCTTTTGAATATGTCGTGGTGACCCAAAACCGATTCAAACATCTTTTGACAATTTTCCTCGACTTTTCACCAATATCGTTTTCAATTTATGTAACAAACAAGTATATGTGGTGTTCATAATTGCGTTGCAATTTTTTAGGTCTAAATCAGTTAAAGTCTTAAATCAGTATAATGCCTTTACTATCCCAAAATATAATCAAAATTTTTCTTATTGTTTGAACGACTTTTGTCTTTATAAGACGTGGTTCATATGGCTGTCGCCGCTTCATTGACTCTTTTGTGAATAGAGGATTATAACACAAAACTATTGCTTCAGCTCATGTGGCAATGGGTTCCATATTGCTACATTTCTTCCGTTTATGCTGGTGCAGTTTCAGAAGCTGCAATTCGCGAATGTGTCTCTCAAGAAATTTAACATACATCGTATAGTTCTCATATGGTTGCTAGTGATTATTATTTATTTTCCTATTCCAAAAAAAGATCTTAGGAGAGGTCATTTGCATGACGATTAGTGCAAATTTAAATTGAAAAATTAAAATTATATAGCTTTAAAAACTGGATTTCTTCGATGTCAGGCCGAGAGCATTCACTTTGTAAGTTTGAGAGTATGTCTAAAAGTTTTTTTTTTTACATCGAAACTAGCTGAATTCTAAGCCAAAAGCATCAAGAAGCGCCCTGAAAAATAAATTATTGGAAATAATGGAAAATATATCGTAGATTCGGGTTTAACATAGTAGAAGTAGTACGCAGTTGTCTAACTTGTCCCATTATGTTTTAGACGATGTTTATATAAATTTCTCTTATCTTTTGATATATTCTACATCTTAGCTGTGCTTTATTTTGACCTGCCTACCCACTATTATATACTTTTCTGGTCAATATTTCCCTAAAACCTTCAATTTGTCGAACCTGTCGTACATTTGGTGGATTGTCAGCTTTTAGCACAAAATTAGCAAAAACATTATTTTATCAAGTGGATGAGTTGTATTGAAAAACATTAAAAAAAACAATTTCGGTAGATATCTCTTGGTATAAATATTGGCATTAACTGCTCCACCCCTCACATGCCCAATAAACGGTCTTGAAATTCCGCTCTCCCATGTAACATACCAAACAATAATTTTGTTTTGTTCTGTATTTAACATTATCTGGGCAATTTTCTACATTATCGACGACATAAAAACCATAATTTTCTTGCCTCTCATTTCTAAGTGAGATAATGTGAAATATTTTTCATCATCCATTTTGATAACTTTATTGCTTGCAAAATGATTTTGGCGTAGTCTACGATGACAAATTGAAATTCTTCGTAACTGATTCTCTGTATAACGTGGACATTTACGACGTCTTTTACTGTACTTTTATGTCTTTTTTCGGCTTTTGTTCTTCACACAGTTTCATGAGAAATATTAAATGTTCTGGATAACTTTCGATATGATATTCCAACTCGGTCTTTATCACTTTCAAAGATACGGTTAGCGCCATTTTTGGTCAGTATCTTCGGACTTCCACTTTTTGGTAAATTCAGCCATGGTATACCTTGTTCGCATTCTGCGATGATTCTATAAATGGTTGTCTTTTGATTGCCAAAAATGTTTACAATTTCTTGCTTGGGCACGTATCCAACCAGGTTTTAAATTCTTTTTTGGATTTTGAGCTTATACGACATAACGGTGCGAATTGTTTGACATCTACGAAATGTCATAACAAGTTGAGTATTAATGAATATTTGCTTACCACGGTTACTATATTACATCTCATTTACATTTATTTTTAAGCGAACGAAAATTTCCCCAAATCTTCTGTGACATACGTTATGTATTGCTTATGTTGTTTATTTTATTAATAAATAAACTTGTTTTACGGAAATGGAAATTATTTATGAGTTAGCGTAATAGAATAAGTATTTAGAAGTAATCTAATTTTGCAATATAGCAAACACGAAATGTACTTATGTTTTAGTTTTAGTATTAGATTATAGCACATTCTTTTAGAGAAAACTTTCGATAAAGTAATTTGTATTTTTTGTTTGTTGCAGTAATATTAGCAAGAATAAAGCAGCGAAAGATTTTTAATGAAACCGTTGTATATAAAGCGAGAATAAGGAAGTCTTTTAAAACGTCAGAAAAAGCCGAAGTAGCTTTAAAATCAGGGCGGCTTTTATCGCCAGCAGGAAGTAACTTATGTGAGTCTGAACTTACGCCTGGTAAGGTATATGTACTCTCAGGACGGATACTTCACCTTAAAGCTAGAATTAATCTTTGCGGTATGGCTTACCGATGGGAACATTTAAGTAGACGCCAGAGAAAAGGCTTGAAGATGATGTATAGGCAAGGATGTATGTGTAAAATTTCACGCTGTTTCAGTCATTCGTGTGAAAAAAGAAAGAACAGTTGCGCGTGGCCTACATCAAATAATCATATCAAGAGTTGCTACGAGAGAGAGGTATGTTATAAGATTTAGAATTTTGTTCATAATAGAAAGTCGGTTCAGTAAGAGATTCGACCAATTGAAAAGTTTAAAATATTTAATATAGTTGTGCTGATAATTGTACAAATCTTTAAAAAAGGATTTGATCTTCTCTCTTTGATCGGATAATTTCTACCATGCTTCGAACTTGATTCACGATAGCAAAGTGTCTTTATGTTTTCAAGTTTATATCTATATACCCTATAATTTATATATATATATATATATATATATATATATATATATATATATATACATATATATACAAATAGTGCCTTCAAAAACTTTCCTCATTAGAGGCGGCCATGCTCATTCAAAATTATAAGTTTGTAGCCGTATCTAATGAGGGAAGTTTTTGAAGCAACGGTCCGGCAAACCGTAGACTTGGGTTCACGTCTCAACGTAGACAATATTTTTAAATAAAAAATTCGTATGATTTGCTTTGTAATTTGTAGACAGCAATGTTTACATCCCTACTTACTTTGCAATTACATACTAATTGGATATTTGTAAATATTTCATATAAAAGCCGAAAAACTCTAAGAATTTATCAATTGATATATCCAACGATACGTCACGTATCACACCTTTGGCACCTTCGCGATAGATATAGAAAACTCGAAAGATGTTCGACGGCCGATATATAAGCCGTCGAGGAAGGGATTTTTCATTCCATACCGAATCATCGCCGAGTGAACTTACAGAAATATGCTTATTGTTAGTAATTAGTTTTTAAATTGTTATTCGTTTTTCATTATTAATATAGTGTGTGTCTAAGTTACCGTTAGTTATATTTAAGAATGTGGAAGGTGAATATAATTAATAAATAACGGACTAAGTAGACAATTAAGTGTTAACTAAATATTCATATAAATAAATATACTGTGCGAAAAGACCTTTATTTTAAATATCGTTATGGCCAATAGAGTGAAACTCACTGAATTAAAAGTGACTGATTTAAAACGAGAATTAGAGGAGAGGGATGAGGATACAACCGGCAAAAAGGCAATCCTCCAGCAACGACTTCGAGATGCATTAGTCAAAGAAGGCGAGGATCCAGAGAATTATGTCTTTCAAGTTCCAGGCGGAGATGCTGACGTGAATTCGCTGTTGATGAAAATGGAACAACGAATAATAGATTCACAAACTCAAATGGAGCAGAAGAATCTGGACTGTGTGGAAACCTTAGAACAGCGTCTAATAGATTCACAAACTCAAATGGAACAGAAGAATCTGAACAATGTGAAAAGTTTTGAACAACGACTGATAGAAAATTCGTAAACTCTGGAACAACGTCTAATAGATTCGCAAGCCCAGATGGAACAAAGAAACCTATAAACCGCTATAATTCTCGAGAAAAATCTGAAAAAGAAATTATTAGAAAATTCTAGAAGCTTCGAAAAAAGTCTGGAACAAGTGGAGAAAGTTCTAGAACAGCGACTAGCGGAAAAATCAGAAGCGGTAAAGGAGGAAGAGGTTTTCATAGCTGTAGAGGAGAAAATTGGAGAACATTCTAGACTTTTGGAGGCAATAATGACTGATATGAAATTACCTGTTACCATGAGTTATTCTGATCCAAAGCAGGTCAACGAAGAAGCTATACCGCAGCCCATCGAAATAAAAGAAAAACCTGTGACTATCTCGAAGACCAGAATCAAGCCACCAACCTTTGATGGAAAGACATCATTGGCGACTTACCTGACGCAATTCGAAGCAGCCGCAGAAGCAAACGCATGGTTTTCTGTCGAGAAGGCGACTTCTTTAATCATAGCATTGAGGGGTGATGCTAGTGATATTTTGCAGACATTGCCTCCTGAGGAACGTAAAGATTATTCTGAACTCATTAACCTGGTTAAGACTCAGAAGACTGTACCGGTAAGAGTGATGAATGTGAACTATTACCCTGTTTCATTGAAGAAGGGTACTATTTTGGGGTGGTGTTCGCCAGTGTCGGCCGTTGTTCATTGTGTAGAGGCGAAGAAGAATGTATTCGTGGAGGTTCCTGAGCAATTGTCCAAGATAATCGACTCCGCCTGTCAAGGAATAAGCAAGAAAGAGCAAAGCCAAGTTAAGGATGTAATCAAACATTATGAAGACGTCTTTGGAACTGAAAGTGGTACGAAAGGAAGAACCTATATTGTGATGCACAAAATAAATACCGGCGATGCAATTCCAATACGACAAGGACCAAGAATGTTACCACTGGTAAAACGTGAGGAACCCAAGCAGATTATACAAAATAGGGAAGGCCAAGGAGTAATTGAACCTTCGAATAGACCATGGGCTTCACCCGTGATCCTTGTAAGAAAGAAGGATGGATCTACCAGATTTTGCGTGGACTATCATCGTCTGAATAGTGGAACCAAGAAGGACAGTTATCCTCTCCTAAGAATAAACGATACACTAGACACCCTGACAGGAGCGAAATGGTTCTCCTCTCTCGACTTGAAGAGTGGCTATTTGCAAGTGGGAATGGACCCCAATGACAAAGAGAAGACCTTCAGTTTAGGCACAGGACTGTGGCAGTTTACAGTCATGCCATTTGGACTATGTAACGCCCCAGCTACGTTTGAGCGACTCATGGACACTGTACTGAGGGAACTGTCTTGAAATACCTGCCTGGTATATCTTGAGAGATGCCAACCTGAGATTAAGTCCAAAGAAGTGTCACCTTTTCCGCAGGTAATTTACCTTGGACATGTGGTTTCCGGAAGAGGAGTTGCTGTGTATCCAGAAAAAGAAAGAGCTGTGGGAAAATGGCCTGTGTCCAAAGACAGACATCAGCTAAGGAAAGCATCTTAGCTGATATCTGTCTTTGAGATTGTACACGTATTACCGACGCTAAGTTCCTGGATTTTCTAACATTGCGAAACCACTTACTCGCCTAACAGAAAATCGATCATTCATTTGGAAGAACGAATGCTAAGCGTCTTTTGAGTTATTAGAAGGAACTCTGATAAGTGCACCAGTTTTAAACTATCCACTGCCGTCTAGGAGGGGGGGTTGTTCTGGATACAGATGCCAGTAACTTCGGGATTGGTGGTGTGCTCTCTGAAATCCAAAATAGACAAGAAAAGGTCGTTGGATACTTCAGCAAGAACCTGTCCTAACCAGAGAGGAACTGCTGCGTAACCAGACGAGCACTGCTGGCAGTAGTTAAAACCATTGAACACTTTTACAAGTATCTGTATGGGCAGAAGTTCCTGATACGCAACGATCATACCGCTTTGAAGTGGCTCTTGCAATTTAAGAATCCCGCGAGTCTAGTAGCTAGATGGGTTGAGAGGCTACAGGAGTATGACTTCGACATTGAACACAGAGCAGGCTTCAAACATCGAAATGCAGATGCTCTCTCCAGAAGGCCCTGTCCAGAAGACATTGCAACCGAATCGAAGACAAATCGGCCAACGCTCTTCGAACCACCGTGGTTGATGATCAATGGCAACCTGACAAATTGTGCGCAGATCAAGAAGCTGATCCGGATCTTGCAGTCTTCAGGGCTTGGAAGAGAAATGGGCAAAGACCAACCTGAAAAGAAATTGTTCCCCATTCACGAGAATTGAAGTCATACTGGGCACAATGGAGTTCCTTAACCATGGAATTTTGGCGTCCATAAAACACTGGAAAAGGTGCGCCAGAGATTTCACTAGGTGAATTGCTCAGAGTGGTGCCGAAAATGTGCTAATTGCGCCGGAACTAATGGTCCCCAGTGGTGTCGACGTGCACCCATGCGCCAATACAATGTGGGAGGCCCATTTGAAAGAATCGCCATAGATGCCGCCGCCCCTTTTCCGGAAAGCGACAAAGGAAACAAATACATAATGGTGGTCATGGACTATTTTACCAAATGGGTTGAAGCATATGCTCTACCAAATCAAGCGGCAGGAACTGTAGCAGATATTGGTGTACCCCTGGAACTTCATACCGATCAAGGGCGAAATTTCGAGTCCAGTCTATTCGAAAAGATGTGTGGATTTTTGGGCATACGAAAGACGAGAGCAACTCCCTTGCATCTACAATCAGATGGGATGGTAGAGCGAATGAACACGACCATGATCAGACACTTATCCAAAGTGGTTTCCGAACACCATAGAGATTGAGACGAACATTTACCATTATTCCTAATGGCGTATCGGGCCTCTGTTAAAGAGAGAACTGGCCAATCACCAGCAAACGTGTTATTCGGGAGGGAACTCCGATTGCCCTGTGATTTAAAGTTTGGGAGCAAGCCTGATGAAGATCTTGCCGGAGAAGATTATGTCAGCACGCTCAGACGGCGACTAGATAATATCCATGAACAAGTAAGACATAATATCCAAGATGCTAGTGACAGAATGAAGGAGAGCTATGATATCAACGCCGAGAAGAGTGGTTGCCATGAAGGCGATCGGGTTTGATTATATAATCCAAAGGCCGACGGGGCCTATCTCCAAAACTTCAAAAGAATTGGAATGGGCCACACGAGGTTTTGAAGCGGATTAACGATGTAATATACCGCATAAGGCGAACATAAGGGTCATACTGAGCCAAGAGTCGTACATTTTAGTCGATTAGCCCCACACTCTGGAGACAAAAATGACGAAGCCGCTGACTTGCGCCCATTGGATAGCCAATACCAGGAACTAACCTTCGAAGACTTTATGGAAGAATATTCTGGTTCGAGAAAAACTCTATTTGGGGTGACCATCAAGAAACAGCAAGATTTGTTTACTGTGCTGCCAGACTACGCGCTTGATCATTGCGTAGCCCGATATCTGCGAATCGCCAAAGGAATTGCCAGAGAATTTAAAGAGAGATTTGGCAGAATCGAAAAATTAAGGCAGCAGAGACCAGCAATTGGGAAGAGTCTCCAAATAACGAATGAAGAACTGCCCATATTTTATTTGGTCACGAAAGAACTGTCAAGCGTGAAGCCAACCTATCGTGCCTTATGGGAGGCCCTGGCCCACTTACGTGAACAAATATTACAACAAGACATTTTGAAATTAGCAGTTCCAAAATTGGGTTGTGGATTGGACCGCCTGGACTGGAGAATTTTAAGGAGCATGTTAGAAGTAATATTCCTACATACTGGTATGGAAATTCTGGTATGCAGTTACCGGCTTGAATATTGCTGTACACCCAGGCAAGATAGGACCGTTGACTGTTATTTCGATATGACGTCACAATGTAACAAAGGCCCTATCTGTCGATTTCGCCATCGTTTGAGGGAACCAAAGCATGACATGTTTCGGACATGTTTCGGGACGAAACTTTATTTTTAAGAAGGGAGCAATGTGATGACTCATCCAACGATACGTCACGTATCACATCTTTGGAACCTTCGCGATAGATATAGAAAACTCGAAAGATGTTCGACGGTCGA
Source organism: Melolontha melolontha (assembly GCA_935421215.2). Classification (NCBI taxonomy): domain Eukaryota; kingdom Metazoa; phylum Arthropoda; class Insecta; order Coleoptera; family Scarabaeidae; genus Melolontha; species Melolontha melolontha. The sequence goes on from OW285239.1 coordinate 93,170,464, forward strand.
TATTTAAGCCGTCGAGGAAGGGATTTATTCATTTAATACCGGATCAACGCCGAGTGAACTTACATAAATATAAATACATAAATGTGCTTATTGTTAGTAATTAGTTTTTAAATTGTTGTTCCTTTTTTATTATTAATATAGTGTATAGCTACCGATAGCTTTATTTAAGAACTCGAAAAGACAAATACATTACAATATATATATATAGTAAATTCAATCAGTTGGCGATTTAAGGTCTGGCTTTACTTTAAAGTATATATATTTAAAACAACACTACATGTTTCGGCAATGTTGCCTTTATCAAGGATATAAAATATAAAAAATAATAATAATAATAATTTTTTATATTTTATATCCTTGATAAAGGCATCATTGCCGAAACATGTAGGGTTGTTTTAAATATATATACTTTAAAGTAAAGCCAGACCTTAAATCGCCAACTGATTGAATTTACCATATCATACCAAGGTCACGAAATAATTATATATATATATTAATTATTTTGGTAAGGAATAGCTTACATTCTAGCAGACGCATTTTTAATAGTGTCCGAAAACGTTGTTAATTAGTAAGATTTTTCAATTAAAATGTTGAATTCTATTTAGGAAAATTCCTTTATAATTTGAAATTAATACACTTTATTTAGACGAATCACGGCATTCCCCATTACATATTAATGTTTATAGCAGTGTCAAACATAATTTTAGGACATACTTTTACTTACTTTATCCAAGAAGTATTGTTCAAAGCACAGCCTGCATTAACCGTTTATCTCACAATTATGCTTTTATACATTCTTTGGTTCATCCAGAAAATGTACTTTGAAATATGTATTTACCATTTAGTTTACCGTTATTTATTTAGGTCTTTTTTTATTTGTATTTTTTTTAACTTTAGGATGTAGCCGCTATGGTCACCAAATGTTCATACACATCAGTTAAGCATTGTAATGTTTAAATCGAAGGCTTGTCGCCTATTGTTATAAGCACGTAGTTGCCCGTTAAACCAGACGGACTTTCTACAATTTTCATTATGGTCACGTTTTCAAAGATCTTTTGTATAATAGTATTTCGGACACACAATCTAGCCAAGGTCGAGTCTGGGTAAAGCCGTATGTACCTGACCCATCTATTTATCTATTCCATATAATATTGCAATGTCAAGTTTATGTAAACTTATGTACCTATTCTGTTTCGACGAATCATAAGTAATAAGGTGGAGTCTTATGACTGAAAGTTCATTATCTGGAAAATATTTTAGAATTAAAAGTTTAAGTTTGTTAAGATCTATCAACGAGATCACACTTACCATTCTGAGCAGCTTCAAGCATTACTAAGATTAAGAAATGTAACCGAGTTTTGTAATATGTTTTGCTTGCGGCTTATGTAACATTATTTTCTTGTATTTAATAATTAAAGAGTGTTGTGCCTTCAACAAGTGTTGTTATTATTGCGAACCACTGAGCGAGAGAAGACCTTATTTACAATTTGAATCAACGATGATTCAACAAAAACTAATCATTACGGATTTACGACCCGTGATTTGAAGAAGTGTCAAATCCAGCCACATACGCCCTAACAGTAACGATATTTTAAACGAATACGACAGTGGAATGAATATTTTTCAACAAAATATAACTATGTGTACACGAATATGCGCAATTGACAGTTGCTTTGAAAAAAAATAAAATTCAGACGGTGTATAGCGAGCATTGCAATCTTCTTTTTGTAAACGTGTCTCTTCCATTTCACATTTGATAACTCATCCATTTTTTCCAATGCTGTCCTCGTTTTATTTCTTTGTAGTCGACGCTGGTTCCATATTTTTCATTCTCCATAAATACTCATACCAAGTTAATTGCTTTTTGTTTATTCTATCCATGATACAGTAATGTTCACTTATAAGGAACATGGTTAAAACGAACTCCCGGTTATAACGAACCAACTTGCAAGGTACGAGCCAAAGTTCCATAAAAGCAATGTAATTTTTACCTACTACAATGAACTCGTTTAAAACGATCTTTCAGATAAAGCGAACCGCTTTCTATCTATAATATTTCAGAAGTTTCCTATTGTAAAGTAGGAGACTTGGCCAAAGATAAAACGGACTTCACCAAATGGCCAAATATCAGTCGACAGTCAATATCGAGTCTCTAACCGTGCTATACGTTCACTTGCATTGTGAGTTATAAAAATGAGTGACGTGAACGCTGCTTTGGATAAAAAACTAAAATCGTTTACATTAAAAACTAAATACGATATTACAAAACGTTTACAAAGAACTGCCAAACAGAGTGACATATGTCGTGAAATGAAACTTAGTAAATCAACGATTGCTACATTTTGATAGAAAAAAGTAAAAATATTGTAAAACTTTGAACACTTAAATTCAAGCATTAAAAAAGTTAAAAACCTGCCAACCAAGAAGTTGACTAAAGTTTCATATCTCTTAACTCGATAACATACCTCTGTTGGAAGTGATACATACTCCAAGGTGCCATCAATACATTTTCATAAGAGCATAAGTTACCAGCATTTTATTTATGAAATTTTAATGTCACAAAATCTAATTTGAAAGCTAGTGAGTTTGTATATAAAACAAACAATATTAGATACGGCATTTGAGACGGAATGATCTGTAAAACATCTTTAATAAAAAATTTTTTTTTAACGATATATCTAAAATATCTTGAAGTTCGTATTATACTTCCTCGTTATTTCTTAACCATATTTTAAATAGTGGAAAAACCCCTCTTAGCACGTTATTTCAAAATGAAAATGGTGCAATAAATCAGTTCTTGTTAAAAAGAAGTATACATATTCCTAATTATTTTACTGTAACTTACAAATAATAAAAATACTAACTCGAGTAAAAAACACATAAAGGTGACTTAGTTTAAGAATTATTACTTCATATTGGTTAATTGGTAATGCTAATAGATATAAGTCCCAGTATTCTCATAATGAAAACTAATTAGTTTCTGTACTAAAATTATTCTCTGCAAATGCAGCGTATAATCAGATCATTTGTAGTAGGGATTAAATACTATTATTAATATAATTAAGTGCAGATAATCAAGTTTAAATTCGCGCAATGTAATTAAGAGTATGTACAAATTTTAAATTAGGTTTTTAATTTATTTTACAGGGTATATGCCTGTCATCCCCCAGCAAAATTTGTAGATGGGCGAGAAACGCATCACTCGCCAAGTGTCGTTTAAATAATCACTTACCATTTCACGGTGATCCGGGTAAAAAGTCTGTTCAATGAGTGGAAAACTGTCCTTTCCCAGTCGTCTTTGCAGTTGAATGAGGTGTCCGAAAACCCACGGCTTATCCTGTCGAAAAAGAGAAGATAAAATAATAAAATATTGTACCTTCGTTTTGTTATTTATATTTTGTACAAATCTTTGTTTTTATATTTATTCATAGTAATTACTTAGTTATCTATAACAGCCTTTTATTTACATATGCACTTGTTAAGAATTAAGAATTGAGAATACCATCGCGATCATGAAAATGTGCTACGTATTTTCCCTAGGGAACTTGGACTAACGTAACCTAAGACACAATCGACTTTGCGTCACGCGGTAGGGTAATTATAGCAGGATGGAAATGTGATATTTAATAAGCTTAAATAAACCCAAAATGCACATTCTTTTGATCGCTATGCTGCAGGAATTTTAAATATGATTAATTTTAGGAAACTAGTTAGGGAATGTTACAGAATACATATATGTACACTTATAATATAGGTACAGTAAGTATCAAATTTAAGTCTAATGATAACATATATCATATGCCTGTTTATTCACATTTTAGTTTGAAAGAAGAAATATTTGCAAATTTATTAAAAATAAGAACAATTTTCATAAAAGATCTATTCCAAATATATGTAAAAGGATTGTTATGTTTTACACTTTATGTAAAAACTATTTAATTGAATATAAATGTATAAGCTCTTGTCTAATGATAAATTTACATATCCATACATCTTCTGTATATTGTACCGACTGGATATACCGGCTGTCCTTGAAATAAGAAGGCAACGTATGAGAAATGGAAAGATTAGATTATATAGAATATATACCCAAAATATTTTTCCAGAAAAAAAATTACAACAATATTTGAACAATGTTATTCTCGCCACTGTGCGATGGATTTTTTTTATTAAAGATAAAGTATTACCGAAAAAGGACGTTAAGTGCCCGTAGAGCACACATATTACATATTCTTTTAATATATAATCTTCAAAAATTCACAAAGAAGTATAAATTTTTAACAGCAGACATTCGTAACAGGTTATCAAGCCTTTACCATAACAAAACGTAGACACAATATTATATTGTGTCTAAGTTTATATAAACATTGCCGCCTTTAAATTCAATAGGGGCGCTCTATTTTTTACTTCTCATGACAAAAAAAATATTCTCGTAATATACATGAAGTGATAATTCTAAAAGTTCATAAATTATTTTTAGTATGATTTTTAGAATGGGTTTGTAAATTATTATAACACATATCTTAATTTTTAATAATTCACTTACTATATAGAATGTTGTAGTTTTTTACATCGACATCCGTTATGTATGTAAACATACGTAATAGGGATAAATATTTATAATTCATACACATTCTGCGTTCGTAGCCGGAACATGATTCGATGTTAAGGTGGTTTTTAATTTTGGAGTTCGCTTCGTAATTGGCACAATATTTTGGATTCAAATTCTATATAATTACATCTTTTCATACGTTGTTTTTTATTTCAAGGACACCTGTATATTTTAATTAATTTTGAAGATACATTTATGAGGGATTTTTATAGGGTTCATCACAAAGTAATTAACTTAAATCGTAAAAATAGATACACTCTCCTTTTATAAAGCACAACATAAAATAATGAGCCAGGTAGACCTCGCTTTAATATTTGAAATTACAAAATAAGAAGTCAGGTCGCTATCGCTTTAGTATTTGAAAATTCTTTCCCATTTATGTTTTACAAGATCAGCGAGATCAATACTTCCAGTTATACGAATGTCCAATACAGACCTACATCTACGAAAAGCAATATTAAGTTTTAATATTATTGAGTAGATATATAATTAGTAGATAGGTATTAATTAAATTAAGTTTAATCAATTAAAAATTTATGATTCGCGGGAAAGGGCTGCATAAACGCTGCCTGTAGTAAAAAATCCTGAAAATATCTTTTCGCATGATGAATCGAATCTTGTAAATCAGAAATGCTCTCAGAGTATATCAGAGCATATATCAATTTTATTATAATATGTAATAACGGCAGTAGAGTATCTCAGCCGATTCTAACACCTCCTCATTGACCTTGATCATATGAATATTGGTGATCAAGGTCAATGACGAAGTGTTAGAATCGGCAGAGTGGCCAAGGTCATTTAAAGGTGAAAGAAGGTTATTAAAAGGTCACACCAAAGTCAATGCCATTTTAAAGATCAATCAGGGTCATAGGACAGTCAAGGCCGCGCCAAGGTTAACAGGGTCAACCAAGGTTATTGGAAGGCCATGTCAAGATCAAAATCATTTTAGAGGTCAATCAATTTCATTTGAAAGCCAATGGCAATCCAAGGTCAAGGACATTTGTAAACCTCTATCAATACTATTATCTTTTACCAATTCACTTTCTTCCACTATTAAAGAACATAAAGAACTCTGTGTTACTTCACTAAATTTCCGCTTCAACATATTCTCTGATACTATCATGCATTTAACACAAGCAAACTTTATATACCCTAACATTGTCCCCACCCTAACATTCTTCTTTATTCCTTAATCTTCAAATGACCTTGGCCACCCTCAACCAATTCTAAAACCTCTCCATCGTCCTTGATCACCAATATGATTCTGGGAGCTCCTATTAAACCTTCACCTCATATTGCCCCTCACCCAGTACAAGAAGGTCGATTATTCTCAGTCGATTCTAACACCTTCTCATTGACCTGGATCGTCAATATAGGTATGTGCGATCAAGGTCAGTGAGGAGGTGTTAGAATCGGCTGAGATACTCTACTAACGGCATTGACTTTTGCAAAAAGTTAATCTATTTATAAAAGTTTACCTAATTTAATTATCCTAATAATACAAGACTTTTCAACAGCGCCATCTAATGAAAGCGTAGAGAACTAGCATTAACATTAACAAAATATTAATTGTAATAAAGGGGATAATATAATAAAAAATTACAATAATGAGAAAATTTATACTGCCAACGATTGATTCGTAAGAACTTCTAATGATGTTACCAGAAAAGAAAAAAAAATACGAATTCAAGACCATCGATTTTATACATGCCTCAAAAATTAACAATTTTGGTTGCATAAACAATAGCCGAATATGTACAAACAATTCGAGAAAATATGTTTATTAAAGTGCATGTAATATTTTTTGTTTCTGGTTAAAAGAATGTTTTATTTATAAAAATTATTTAATTTTCCAAGATCATATAAAATTAACTATTAATAAAGACACCAAGATTTAATTTATGTTTTTGCCGTCTTGACATAGTTTCTATGATGCTTGTTTATTAAAACAAAGCAAATTTGATTTGATTTCTTATAATGTTCTTTGCGCTATCTGTGCATAAAGTCCTCTCTTAGATAAATAGAAGTACGTGTTTGTAACTACCATATCTCGTTCCTGACAAAAATGGACCAATCTGCCTCTTCCTTCATTCCTTACTCCCAATCCAAACTTCTTTTATATCCAATTTTCCTTTTTATATCTTTGTTGTAAGCGATTTCATTATATGTAATCGTAATATTTCTGCTTTTGGTAATTTTTAAAGCCTATTGAACATCGTCAGTCATAAAATTGTTTGTGTTGTTCATAATTATATGCAATAGGGACATATACTTGGCTGACATAATCATGACTACTTTATCCGATATAGACTTTAAATCAGTCACGTATGGGCAAAAATTCTTGTCAACAACCATTACTACCCTATTCCAATATTACGGGTGATTGTAGCTCGCATAGTATATCTTTACATGATTAATTTGCATTTTTCCTGAATTTGGCCATCTTCTTTCATTTAAGTCCATTATGTTAACAGGAAGTTTGAAGTCGCCATTTCTTGAATCACTTTGTGTAGTATCCTATCGTTCATATATATATTTAACATTGGGGGACCCAAAATTCTAGAACATGCTCTGAATTTAGCTATGTTTATTGCTCCAGGGCATCCATTACGATAATTAATGCCCCATTGCCTTCTATATTGCATAGGATGTTCTATGGTGTAAATGAGTATTGGATAGGATTTATGTCGTGAGACATGATCGTCATCCTAGATTTGGAGGTGAGAGACGACGAAGCTCGGGTACAGGATTAAAGTCTTGAGAAAGGCCTATACCTGTCGAAATCACAGTCAATGCCTATCCGTTATTGTTTGCAATGGGTTAACGTTGAATACTTCACATAAGCTTATTACCTTAATTTTATATTATAAAATAAAATAAAAGCTCTTTTAAAATATTAAGATGAAATATTTCAAAATTTTTTCTACACCCCGTCTATTTCTGAAACCGAGTCATGATTTATTTTTGGTTATAACTTAACAGGAAGTTTGAAGTCGCCATTTCTTGAATCACTTTGTGTAGTATCCTCTCGTTCATATATAGATTTAACATTGGGGGACCCAAAATTCTAGAACATGCTCTGAATTTAGCTATGTTTATTGCTCCAGGGCATCCATTGCGATAATTAATGCCCCGTTGCCTTCTATATTGCATAGGATGTCACCCTCAACCAATTCTAAAACCTCTCCATCGTCCTGGATCACCAATATGATTCTGGGAGCTCCTATTAAACCTTCACCTCATATTGCCCCTCACCCAGTACAAGAAGGTCGATTATTCTCAATCGATTCTAACACCTTCTCATTGACCTGGATCGTCAATATAGGTATATGCGATAAAGGTCAGTGAGGAGGTGTTAGAATCGGCTGAGATACTCTACTAACGGCATCGACTTTTGCAAAAAGTTAATCTATTTATAAACGTTTACCTAATTTAATTATCCTAATAATACAAGACTTTTCAACAGCGCCATCTAATGAAAGCGTAGAGAACTAGCATTCACATTAACAAAATATTAATTGTATTAAAGGGGATAATATAATAAAAAATTACAATAATGAGAAAATTTATGCTGCCAACGATTGATTCGTAAGAACTTCTAATGATGTTACCAGAAAAGAAAAAAAATACGAATTCAAGACCATCGATTTTATACATGCCTCAAAAATTAACAATTTTGGTTGCATAAACAATAGCCGAATACAAACAATTCGAGAAAATATGTTTATTAAAGTGCATGTAATATTTTTTGTTTCTGTTTAAAAGAATGTTTTATTTATAAAAATTATTTAATTTTCCAAGATCATATAAAATTAACTTTTAATAAAGACACCAAGATTTAATTTATGTTTTTGCCGTCTTGACATAGTTTCTATGATGCTTGTTTATTAAAACAAAGCAAATTTGATTTGATTTCTTATAATGTTCTTTGCGCTATCTGTGCATAAAGTCCTCTCTTAGATAAATAGAAGTACGTGTTTGTAACTACCATATCTCGTTCCTGACAAAAATGGACCAATCTGCCTCCTCCTCCTTTACTTGCTCCCAATCCAAACTTCTTTTATATCCAATTTTCCTTTTTATATCTTTGTTGTAGGCGATTTCATTATAATCGTAATATTTCTGCTTTTGGTAATTTTTAAAGCCTATTGAACATCGTCAGTCATAAAATTGTTTGTGTTGTTCATAATTATATGCAATAGGGACATATACTTGGCTGACATAATCATGACTACTTTATCCGATATAGTCTTTAAATCAGTCACGTATGGGCAAAAATTCTTGTCAACAACCATTACTACTCTATTCCAATATTACGGGTGATTGTAGCTCGCATAGTATATCTTTACATGATTAATTTGCATTTTACCTGAATTTGGCCATCTTCTTTCATTTAAGTCCATTATGTTAACAGGAAGTTTGAAGTCGCCATTTCTTGAATCACTTTGTGTAGTATCCTCTCGTTCATATATAGATTTAACATTGGGGGACCCAAAATTCTAGAACATGCTCTGAATTCAGCTATGTTTATTGCTCCAGGGCATCCATTACGATAATTAATGCCCCGTTGCCTTCTATATTGCATAGGATGTTCTATGGTGTAAATGAGTATTGAATAGGATTTATGTCGTGAGACATGATGGCCATCCTGGATTTGGAGGTGCGAGACGACGAAGCTCGGGTACAGGATTAAAGTCTTGAGAAAGGCCTATACCTGTCGAAATCACAGTCAATGCCTATCCGCTATTGTTTGCAATGGGTTAACGTTGAATACTTCACATAAGCTTATTACCTTAATTTTATATTATAAAATAAAATAAAAGCTCTTTTAAAATATTAAGATGAAATATTTCAAAATTTTTTCTATACCCCGTCTATTTCTGAAACCGAGTCATGATTTATTTTCGATTATAACTTAACAGGAAGTTTGAAGTCGCCATTTCTTGAATCACTTTGTGTAGTATCCTCTCGTTCATATATAGATTTAACATTGGGGGACCCAAAATTCTAGAACATGCTCTGAATTTAGCTATGTTTATTGCTCCAGGGCATCCATTACGATAATTAATGCCCCGTTGCCTTCTATATTGCATAGGATGTTCTATGGTGTAAATGAGTATTGGATAGGATTTATGTCGTGAGACATGATCGCCATCCTGGATTTGGAGGTGAGAGACGACGAAGCTCGGGTACAGGATTAAAGTCTTGAGAAAGGCCTATACCTGTCGAAATCACAGTCAATATTGTTTGCAATATTTGAATACTTCACATAAGCTTATTTATACCTTAATTTTATATTATGAAATAAAATAAAAGCTCTTTTAAAATATTAAGATGAAATATTTCAAAATTTTTTCTACACCCCTTCTATTCCTGAAACCGAGTCATGATTTATTTTTGATTATAACTTTCAACTTAGTACGATAAAATATCGATACGTTTTCCAAGTCGACGAAGGTTGATTCTACCAAGAAGGTAGCCTCGATATGTTTATATTGTTCAATTGTAGCAGACACTTCGCAAGTCTTGCCACTGTTTGACCCAGAATCACTCTCATTTGTTGCTATTTCACTTTGAAACTATAATTCCCTCTTATTATGTATTTATATTTCTACTTTTATATTATTTGCGATGTCCTTTGCCTTAGCTGTACTAAAATTCATTCAAAATAGAAATAAAACTACGGTTTAAATCTTCACTCTTTAATATTTAATCGTAACACGACAATTGTTTCGCCAGCACAGTAGCTTCCTCAGGTACTTACAGCTACAGAATACGTTGCAAACTAATTTATATACTTTATATACTTAAATATATATATATATATATATATATATATATATATATATATATATATATATATATATATTTATTTAAGTAAAAATTTCATTAACGGGTGAGCGGTCTGTCAAGTAAAAATAAAACTCCTTTATTCCACTCTATATTTCATAACGCATTGGTTACTTCATCAGGAGTGTAATTCAGAGTTAAAATTTAGCAAATAACGGACATTTAACATGTTTAGTGCCGTTATTTGCTAAATTTTAACTCTGAATTACACTCCTGATGAAGTAACCAATGCGTTATGAAATATAGAGTGGAATAAAGGAGTTTTATTTTTACTTGACAGATCGCTCACCCGTTAATGAAATTTTTACTTATACAGTACGGTCGATAATACTTAATAGTCTATATATATTTATATATATAAAATTAAGAATGTTGGTATTATTTTACAACGTTTTTAAAGAAATCTATGAAATTTACACAAGTATTGTCGGTAGTGAGAAAATGTGGATCATCTGGTCGGCCCTAACTGATATATTAAAGGGTACTAAACATGTTTACGCATAAAATTTGTTTTAATAAACTAAATATACAATTCTATTATCGTCTAAACAGATTTTAAGTGAATAAATTTAACAAAGGCGAGTTATTTAAATCTAATTGGTCATTAAGTAAAATTTGTGAGTGTTTTAATTTATTGATTTCTAAACTTTCCAGTAAATTTAATTTATTGCCTTTATTTTCTAAATGCAGAATTTGAAAGGTTTTCTTCTAATAGATGATTCGCAAAAGTGGAAGCTTGTTTTTTATTTCTAAACGAAGAACAATGTTCGGCAATGCGTTTTTCAAACGATCTTCCTGTTTGACCGACATATATCTTACCGCATCTACACATTAACTTATAGATCATATAAAATCATAAGATATTAATATAATGGTTTAGAAAAACTAGAATTGTATGTATTAGCAGTACTATTGAGATATTCTTCTTATGTAGAATCGTACTGATACGTATCGTGAATACGAATCGTAATGATACGGAAAAATTCAATTACTAGGTTTTACTAGGCAATTTTTATGCTACGATGTAAGTTTTTAGTAATTTCGTCTTTTTTCTAGTGTTAAGCTGTCTCGTACAGACTTAACTATCTTATACTCGTATGATATTTTAGGTTTAGATACATTTGAAACTTATATAAAGTGTAACAATAAACGCGAAATATTCTGAAGAAATCATTAAACTTATTTGCGCTTGTGATGTATTGTCACATGAAAGAACAATGTATTTTTAGTCGATGACAGATCTTGGCAAAGGCATTGATAAATGCAGGAGCTCGTTATATTTATTAATTATTTTTCTTTAATACTCTGCCATATTATTAACAGATTAAAGAACAAAAAAAAATCAATCATAAAGATAGGTACCTAGCTACTATTGATATTTGAAACTTGTTGAATTATTTGCATATGTAAAAATGTGTTACAATATTAATATTATCGGCTCAAGTATTAACACAAATATATTACTCTATTTACAGCAGTGTTATAACTTTTTACAATAAATTTAGTTTCATGGTGAAAGAAATTCAAGAATTTTGTGACCATGACTTTATTGAAACGTGTAATACACAAAATTGTCGTGAATTTCTTGACTATAATAAATTCATGAAGAAATTCACGAATTAGAACCAGCTCTAATTTTTCGTCAATTTTCTGGGGAATTATGGTTACATTTCGGTTTAAAATTCCTAGCCAACTTTGGCGTCATCAATAAAACTTATAACTGTTTTAGAGGTTATTAAAGGTTATCTTTTTAATAGATCTAATGACCTATTTTAAACATTTGTAAAAAATATGCCTAAAAACACTGTCATACGTTCGACATAACCTAAATGTATGAATACAAACGCAAACAGGCTGGTTGTAAATAAAAGTCACTATTTTATGGTTGGCATTAACTGAATAATTTCAATAAAATATTTGATCGTATAATACAATTTATTCACGAATAAGCTCATGAAATTCTTTGACCGTGTAAAACCGCCTTTAGTAGTCGTTTATGATAAAATTAATAGTAATAATAAAATAATATTTCATTTACAGAATAATTTTATCTCACATATTTTTTTGAAATATAATTGCGTAAAAGGGTATTACTGAGTTACAAAAGGAAGTTACATAATCATTTTAAGCAAACAGTTTCTGATACCCTACAGAAAGATAATAGATACTCGTATTTATTATGCAACCTAATTCACTGTAATAATGTGGGTTTTATATAATTTTTTAAAAATTTTTTTCAGAAGTTAGTCCAATAAAAGAGGAATAGTAATATAAACATATTCTACAATATTAGTATTTTTGGATAAAATTATTAAAATATAATGTATCTATATAGGTAAACTAATGTCGAAATTTATGAAGTTAAATTTAATAATATTGATTTTTACACATATAAAATCTTCGTTAAATTGTTTATATTTCTGTGTATGCAGGTATTCTGTTTATATATATGCATTCGGAATCCTAATTTTGAAATCATAATTTATTAACACATATAATTTGTTATAAAGTTATTTTATTATGGAAGACCTTATGAATCTCCTATAAATACAATCGTTAGTATTTGTAATAGAAAGACTGTTATTGTACGTATTACATTTTGTAAAGTAAATTAATGTAGCATAGTACATGTAAGATATTTAAGAAATATACATATTAGTTTTATTTATCGATTTTAGTATTTTAAAATCTTTAAGTGTTTATATTTTTAAAATAAATTTTTTCGAAAACACCTCTTGCATTTCGTTTATTTTTCCTTTAAATTGTAAACGTCTATGCAAATTACAAAAACGAGGCGTACCTTTTACGTAAGTACTGGTTTGGTAGTAAAAACACAAGATCAATTTTATTTTTCATGAAAGCCTGAGCCTTAACTTACTTTTCAATATAATTTTCACCTATATTAAGGCACTTATTGCAATATGATTTGCTAGTTACTGCAGCATGGTCGTCTTGACGTCATCGTCTTCATCAAAGTACTTAAAGTGCAGGAACAAATTGTGGTCACCGGGTGCTAAGTCACGGTTATACGTAGGGTGATTAAATTTTTGCTAGTCATATGACGCACGTGTGGATGAGCATCGTCATGAAGCAAAATAATCCCTCTATTGGGTGTGGTACGCCTTTTGTTTTGGATTGCACGACGCATTTAAGATCGCACAAAACGTCTACATTTACTGTGTCACCTGAGGCATTAAATCCACAAGTAGCACCCCCTTGCCTATCCTAAAATAGTGCACATGATTTTTCGCACCGAAATTCTTTGCTTGAACTTCACTTTCTTCGGTGATGTTGACTGTTTCAATTCCTTTGATGTTACCTGAGCAACCATACTTCGTCACCAGTAACATTTTTGCTTAAAAACATCTACATCAAGTTAAGCTAAGTTGAACTTTTGGCATTCCCCGTCCATTTATGCAAACTAACTATAATAGACTCACCAAAGTGTAAGTGCGGACATGCCTACGCTGGCGTTAATCATCTTTTGCTTTAGTGCCCAGATTATTTGATTCAAAAGAAATTGATTACTGAGTCAATTATGAATAGAAATACTCAGTTATTATATGATGAGTAGTAAATGTTATGCCGATTATTTTTGTGGTGATGCTAGAACTGTCAACGGCGCTGGGATATGAATTTGACAAGTGCTTGCACAAGTCGAATTCAAAAGCGCCGTTGACATGAGTGACACCACCGCAAAAATGATTTGCATAACATTGATTACGAATCGTATTCGGAGGACTATCTAATGAATCCAATCCTTCAAACCCGTTTTACGCAAATTAAATAATTTATCAGCGAAGCCATTCATGATTGCGTTGCTGTAATAACAATTAATAATATTAGGTAAATGTCACAGGTGTCATAACTGTCAGAAAGCGTCCTACACAAATTTCTCTCAAACTTTGTTAAAACTGTTAAAAATCATTTTACAAATTACGATGAAAGTGAGTTGAGAAGATTTGGCGAAAAGATGATTAAGTCTTATTTGCAACTAGACAAAGAACACCATCAACAAATAGTGGAGAAGATGAGATTTTGTTTGAACATGATAGTGTTGAAAATATTACAAAATAAACAGAATTGTTACATAACTGTTCCAATGTCAGTTTTTCAAATTGACGTTTCAATTAGAAAATAATATTTCTGTGTTCATTGTCGCTGTAAATAAAGTTTAATTAAAGATTTTCATTTGTTTAAAATATTCACTTCCATAACTAGTACAATATCCGATGCAATTTTTACTACTCCAATAACCGCTGCAATTTTTTAAAATTAAGTTTTTTCATGGGTTAATGAACATTACGTAACAGATGAATGACATAGTCACTAATATTGTATTACTATTACGGACGAATAAAACAACAGTCTATGTAACGATATTAAAATTTTTGACAGCATGATTTTTGACAACATAAAATATGAAGTTCATGCATTCGACATTCCTTCCTACCTTTACCTTTGTGTATTTACCTTTTGACCGTTCTAGTGGCTTCGATACGCCCAGAAGCGTGAAGTAGGTCTTCCTCTATCTTCCCTAAATGTCCATGTTTTATTGGACTGGGATTGGAATTTTGCTTGGTGGGCCTTATGAGCAAAGATTCTATAAAGCCTTTACAAAAAAGGAAAATCAAAGCAGGTGGCTAAACGAATGATTTCTGTCAGTATTTTTGATACCCTGCGTGAGCCCAAGTTCCGATAACTTAAGCGCTCGGACACAATCCCATTGACGAAACTTCTTGAAACTTGATGAATTTCAGGAAATGAGGAAGCTTCTTAGATAATTATGAAATCTGTTAGAATATATTTCCTCCAACTTTTTCATTAACATTCTGCACGAGGTCATCATTACTGACGAATGGTCGTCCACTTCGCCCTCATCGTGTAGGTATGTTTAAACGGCCATATTTAAAGGCTATAATACAGGCGCGGCTCGTGATGACGTATTTGGGAGTGCATGTACAATGATGCGAGTGCCTCGTGTGTTTTCGGTGTTTACTAAGAAAACGCTACAGTTAGTACACGAGAATACACGAAGCACTCGCATCATTGTACATGCACTCCCAAATATGTCATCACGAGCCGCGCCTGCTATAATCCATTTATCTACCATACCATCGCTCATACACTTGACTACTATGCCGATTAATTCCAGCCGCTTTCACCACTCTTAAGAAATGAGTAAGAGTGCCTATTTCACACTTGGCATAATTTTCAATGGTAAGGCATTCTAAACATTCTCGGCACAGCAGTGATATTTCAAATCGGAACTTACCGACAATTTAATTTATTATTGCAATCATTTCTAATTTTAATAGTAATCATTTCAAAAATCAATAAAAATAGCATTTTATACATCTATGCTTTTCTATTTTTAAGGTAGTTTAAATATATAAAAAAATATGTTGAGTAATTATATAAAATTAAATTTTTATGAAAAGAATAAAACGAAACTAAAAAGTATTACTCGTATTACAAAATTATCTATTAAAGAATTCATATCCTTTCAATATCTGTGAATAGGGCAATATTTTCATGTGTGATTATTTTCACCGAGACTACGATAAACAGATCTAAGAGCAAGTAGCTTATGAATGAATTATTTATAATGAGCATCACCACTCACCATTAAAGAAACAACTACTCTTTTCACCGTTCACTGTTTAAAAATATACTATATTTTAACAAAGCAAACGGCACTTATTGTTAACTGTGATTACAATCATTGTTAAGAATCACTGCTCTTTTGAAATTGTTATGCTCCGCATATAAGAATATTTTAATTTATTTTTAAATAATATAGTTCGTCTTTAAATATCTCGATTTAAAATATTTAAATTTAAGACATTTTTCTGTACATTTTCGTTACAAAGTTTTTTTTGTTATATCCTGACCGAGACCCTTCGTTTTCTACCTGACCGTCAGCAACTCTAACGTTACTGTGGAATTTCTATATATATTTCATTTTAAATTGTTTTAATTAATTACATACATCCCCTATGGTGTTTCATATCATCAGAAAGCGATATTTTAAAAATATTTATGCCATCGATAGAACATCTCTTCAGGTCGCGCTTCTTATTAATTATTATTCAAGATATCGACCCTCTCTTCGACTTAGGTCATAAAACAGACCGTTTTCAAAAACCAGTGTTCTCTCGACACAAAACGATCAGTCCGAGCTTCTCTTTAGAACTTTCGAAAGTAAAACAACTCATCGTACTGTTCAAGTCCACGATGCCACGCCGCCCGGCGTCTTTCGCTTCTAAGAACCGCTCTACATATACTTGACCAGGTATATCTTCGAAGGCCACGTGACCAACATAGCCACACAAAGGTAACTCTGTATTGTTCGTTACAGAGATTATTTTATATTAATCCTAATTAATTAACATTTAATTTACTACTCAAGTTAACGTTCGGTTTCAGTGTATTTTGTGTTAATTTTCAATTACTTATTTACCGCTCCTCGTGTATATATTACTTTTGTTTAATTACTTTTAAATATATCAATTTCAATTTCTCTTATGTAAATATAAATACAAACTTTAAGGACAACGCTCCTGTGTTTTATTTAGTAAGTAAGTTGTAGTATATTTATTTAATTAACCATTCTCACACACGTCCTGGCCCTTTGATGAAACTTCACCAGCACCACTAATTATTTTATTGATCTTAGAATAATTTTATTATTATTAGCACGGCAAATCCACATCCCATAACCAGCAAAGCCGCCGTTTGTAATAAAATAACCGTTTGGCTTTTCACTGTGAATGTAAATTCATCGTTAAGATCATCTCCACTACCATGGATAATATTTTGAAGAAGTACGGTGAAAGTATCTACATCTAATTAATTACAAATAATACAAATCTGCATAAAACAAATCTCTATCTGTACACATGGACATACAGCACGTATTTACTAGCGTTAACTTCAACCACAGGCGCATGCGTTTCAGTCTTTTTTGTTTCTCTTTTGTCTTTGTATTAGGGATTTTTGTTACAAAATGAGAAAACTCGTCTAAAATATCTCCCACACGTAGAAAAGTTAACTCACTTTTTCGACAAGCACCAGCTATTCCAACGATCAATGTGACCTTTATCATTAAATATGTTTTATCGTCAGCTTCTGTCATAAACCGGGAGAAGTTTTCCTTTGACAAGATATCAGACTTTTTTGCATGGTATCCCTCTGATTGCATGTAAACTAGCATATTTGCAATATCAATATTGTTCTTCAAAGACAAGTAAGTCGCTTTGCAACATGGAATCCAGAGTGTTGTAGCTTTTTGATTCTTTCTTCTCTCGAAATAGGCTAATAAAACCTTTTCATTAATCTATTTATATTTTTTGTCTTAAAACCACTTCTCAAATTTTTCATAAACCAAATCGTAACGGGTTTTCGACTTTTGTGGAACAACGGTCAATAACGCACTTTGTGCGGCCTCTTCTATATCGCTTGGTAGTCCGCCTGAATCTGAATCCGACATTTTTATTCGTACGATGCAACGATATACTTAGCTAATAAAAATAAATATTTATACTTAAATTAACAAACACCTATTAAGTCAAATGAATTATCAAATAGCATGAAAACTGTCATACTAATTTACTACGATTTACGTCGTATGGCGTTTCTAAGAAAATTAGTTATGACGTTTAATGTCAGATTAACTGGAAAATTATAAAACTATGTTTTGGGCAAAATTAGATAAAAACTTGTATGCAACACGTTATGAAATGTTATTTTGTGTAACTCATGTCATTTTGCGCAGGATTTTGCTCGCTACGCTCGCTTGTCCTGCAAATATTCCATTTCGTTACCCATAATAACCCATTTCATAACTGGTTACATAAATAGCTATTATCTGTAGTACAATGAAAATTAAAAGAATCACTTCAATCGATACTCGCCGATACTCGCCATTTTCAAATTCAAGATTAAAAAAAATCGCGAAAACTTTAAAACGCCATAACTCCCTCATTTCTCATCCGATCACCGCGAATTTTGCGCCAAATTAAAGATCTCGTCATGAGCATTAAAATTTAAGGCCAACCATTTGGCCGCTACGGCCATGCGCATTTTCGCAAAATCGACATTTTCTATTACGAAATTACGAAAACCCGTCTGGCAGAATAAGACAGGTCATTTAGAGCCAGCTGGTTTCCAAGATACAGGGAGGCGTCCAAATCTAACATCATATTTCTGCGAAATTTTCGCGATTTTGAAAAATTTTCAGTCTCGAATTTCTACTCAAAATTCACCCTAAGGTGTTCGGGGACTCTAAAAAAAATGCTATTAAAAGAGTACATTTGAATGATTTAAGGTAGTTAGGTATTTATTCGCAATGTGTGGTATTTTGGCTATATCTTGAAGATGTGAAAAATAAGAAGTGAGTTTGTAGTTCGACAGTGCGACGTTAATGAAATTATATGATCGTCAGCTACCTAAAACCTGCGATAATTATAAGGTTTGCACGACTTCAGTGGGCTTACTAACATGAAAACTGAATAAGAAGGATATGATTCAGAAGAGAACTGAAGAAGACAAGCTGTATACTACTACAAGGATTATTCTAGGAACCTTAAAGATTAGTCTGAAGGCAATTAACAGCATCTAACATCAAATAGAATATGATCTACAACGAATGTGTTTAAAGAATCGGGCCTAAAGATCGACAGAGTTGATACTGGAGGTGCAAAAAATTAGAAGTGATAGTTTGTGCTTTGACAGTGTGACGTTAATGGAATTATATGAACGTCAGTCATGTATAAAACCTGCGATAACTATAAGGCCTGCACGAATTTAATGGGAGGAAACATTTAAAGTTACGTAAGGTTTGTTTCCTTGGATTCGCCACAATTTGACTCCAATTCAAAAAGAAGAAATGGTGAAGATGCTGAGATCTACAATAGATCGCTTTGCCACTGGATCGTCTTTGATCGTCGCTATGATCTAGAGAAAAAGTAATAATCGTCTACTGTCGTGTTCAAAGAAATGGGCCATGTCTTATTTCAATTTTGGCTTAATTTACATATATTGATTAATACTTGCTTTAACCTCCTAAATTACTATAGCAACAAACTGTCATTGTATGCTTTTAGTATAGTTTTTGTCAGAGTTATAATATAATTTTTATAACTTTAGTAAGGATTATGCTAAGTTTAGTAGACAAAGCAAGGATCTGCACAAACGTAAAGGAAGATTGGTCGAAAAGACGTGTTGCAGAAGAGTTCGGTATTAGCAAGATCACCGTGTGTAGAATCTACAGGAAATGGAGAGAAGAAGGCATTTTCAAAAATTGGATCAGGTCGACCATGCGTTTCAACAAAACAGGAGGATTACCGTTTGATTACTCATGTTACTGAGAATCCATTTCTAAGTATAATTATTGCTATTAGAAACAGCAATTATTCTGGGAGACGTAGTACATCACGACGTCGTCTACGAAATAATGCTTTCAAATACTTGCAAAGAACAAAGCATGAGATGTTGTTTAGAATATATTGGCAATGATATATGGGTGAAGTAATTTTTACAGGGTTTTGCGGTTGCCTTTCACGATTTGTCATTTGTGATTCATTATTTATCAAATGACATTCACTCTTTTATTTGTCTTTCACCATTTGTCATTTGTATTTCACCATTATTCAAATGATATTCACATTTGTCAAATGAATTTCATCTTTTGTCAAAATAATTTCATGAACTGTCATTACTGTAACATGGAGCGTGTGAGAAGGCGAAATGCGAAAATTAGTAACGAAGTGCGCGCATTAATTATTAACTCCATGAATCAGGGAAAATCTTCTATTGATGTGGGAATACAGTTTAATGTAAAACCGAATACAGTGCGTAAAATTTTTGCAAAACGTACAACCGGGACAGATACATATACAACCTCCGGGTCACAGAAAGCAAAAGCTTAATGAAGCTCAAAAGGAACGAATATGTGATTGGATTGACGAGGATTGTACTCTTACACTTCGTGATTTACAAGCAAAGAGTCTTTGCCAATGGCCCGATATGCAAATATCTACATCAACAATTAATAGGGCTTTAAAAGAATTCCATTATTCTATGAAACGAGTGACGTGCATACCAGAAAGAAGAAATACACCAGCTATAATACAAAATCGTTTTGATTGTGCAATTGAATACAACAGAATTATACATGAGAGAGACAAAATTTTTTTCATTGATGAATTTGGTATAAATGTTTACTCAAGAGTGTCTTCTGGTAGATCTGCCAAAAATACTCCAGCATGTTTACGTAAAGCCCAAGTTAGAGGACGAACTTATTCAATTGTAGCTGGAATGAATTTTAATTCGTTATCTTTATTTCAAATACAGGATAGACCATACAACGTGGAACATTTTTCAGAGTATCTGTTAAATTGGATTAATCATTTTCGTGTTGATAATATCGTAGGAGCTTATCTTATAATGGACAATGTTCGCTTTCACAAAAATGCTGAAGTACTAAATCTTATTCAAGCTCATGGCCACCATGCTGTATTTATTCCGGCGTATAGCCCATTCTTGAATCCAATTGAGGAATTGAGCTATATCAATCCATCCACAGAGTATCAGAAAATATCACTCACGAACACTGCCTTCACTACATACAACATATGGAGTCCTACTTAGGCGATTGTTTACGAAGAATCGAAATTCTTTCGTAAATTTTACTTGAATGTTTAAGAATTTCATTACTTATTGTCTATTTTACATAATAAGTTTCGTTGGTTCCTAATAAATATACATGAGTTCGATTGCTTTCTATTATTTTATTTGCATCAGAATAGAGAAAATCATTTGACAAATAGTGAAACAGTTTTGATAAAAGGGAATTACAATTGACACAAATTTGACAGTTGATAAAGTCATTTGAGAATTAGTGAATTACAAATGACAAATCGTGAAAGGCAACCGAAAAACCCTGTAGTGATGATACAATTTTTCAATCATATAACGGATGAATTAAAGTGTATAGGCCAAGAGGTGCAAGATATAATAGTACTATTAGAACAAACCCGCGTCCCTCTGTGAATATGTGAGGATGGATATCAGCACGTGGGCTGGGTGTCTTGTGGAAAATTGAGGAATGATTGAATAGTGTTCAATATTAACATTATGCAAAACAGTATGCTACCTTCGGTTACGGAGTTATACCCCGAATTAGATATCATTTTTCAACGAGATAACTGCCCAGTCCATGTAGTTAATACTTTTATGGAATGGTTTCGTGTTAATAATATTCAGGTCTTGAATTTTCCATGTTATAGCGCTGATCTGAATTCGATTGAAAATGTATAGGGTTTAATGGTTAGAAATATCCAAAAGAAGAATTTGGCAATAAACAGCAACTATTGGATGCCGTTCTTGAAGCTTGGGAGGAACTCTACCAAGAATTTATCATCAACTATGTTACATCGATGCCTAGTAGAATTGACGCTGTTTAATGCTGGTGGTGCATATACAAAGTATTAATTAAATTTTAATTTTCCTATTGCAATAAATGTTTTAACACATGTCGTTTTTTACAGTAACTATTAAATTCAAGATTGAAACTAACAGTTTTCTGTGTTTCAATTTATATTTATAATGCATAATATTAGATCACATTCTTCTGTCAAAACTTCACGAATTTACTGTCAAGTGATAAATAAAATATGATCAACCCCGAAATGTCAAACCATACATTTTCACTATCCCAATCTGTAAAATTAGATATATTTAGAACTAACTTTTTAAGTACTAATCACAATAAGTAAAAAAGTGGCCCGTTTTTTTTTGAACACGACAGTATTTTGAAAATGAATCGGCTCCAACAAAAGTTGTTAAAAAAAAGGCTGAAACAAAAAGATTTTTTGGAATTTTTTTGAATTAGTATATATGTTTCTACAGTAATGCTGGAGGACCGTTATAAATGTTAATGCAAAATAGTACATTACAAGTTTGTTTTCCTAAAGTGCTCCAAAATGTTCGCGAAAATGGTGCAAGAGGAAGGATCTTTTTACGTCACGAAAACTCTCGGGTTCACACTGCTGCTCGTCATCCGCCGTACAGTCAATAATGGTCAAGGATGAGATTTTTTCATTGGCCGCGGTTGACACATTTAAAATGAAATAAACATCCTAACGCGTAAAGATTGAAGAAAATGTTTTGAAGATTGGTTTTCATGGATTCGAAAATCCATTCATTGCCTGTAGAGGGGAATATTTTGAAAAATGTATAAATGAATGTGCTTTGTCAAAAGTTGTGTATTAGTTTACCAGGCTCAACAGAAAAGAAACAGCATTGGTATATCTTTTAAAATGATCGCTCCATGCCTTTTTCAATAATTGCTTACTCGTATTTAATAGTTGGACAAGATTTCTGGTTTCTAATACTAATTTGAAATGTTAGACGAAGGATTATTTGGCAGGAATATACATTACGTCTTTACTCTGAAACAATCCGAATATCAATCCGACTGATAACTGATAGTACAGGGTCTGAAAGACAGTAACGAAGAAGAAACCCAAAACAATTCAGCACTTAATTGAAATAATAAGAAAGTATGAAATACGAAAATTATTTTGGTGTCTACAGGATCTTGTAAAATAAAATTCGAGCGGTATAGTAAAACAGTAGTAAAGGAGGTACACTAAAATACTAAACATTAATGAAATTGTATTATAAATAAGTTTTTCAATGAATTTTACGTAATTTACTTAATTATTTAGTTAAGTTGATAAATAAGAAAATAACCAAATAAGGTACAATAGGAAAAAAGACCAACAAGAACCTAAGACCATCCTAATAAATAAAAATGAAATAAACGACGCAATTAAAGAAATTAGAATAGAGAAGGCGTCAGGATATGATGAAATTGCACTAGACACTATTAAATATCTTGGGGCCAAGGACATGCAAAACCATATTAAAAATTAGCAATAAAATGGAGAAGTTAGGTAATACCCAAAGAATGGACTAATGTAGTGGTATCTATACATTGTAGATTCCCAAAGTGGTCTATATCGACCACCAGGGGTCGATGTAGTCCACTTCTGTCGTGTCATCGGCATTGTTATACGTAGCGTCAGCATGGTATGGTGCACTTCAGAAAAAGACGTATAGAAAACTACTGGAAAGAATTCAAAGAAAGTTTTTGCTTAGGTGCGTGTGTGTTTATAGGACGGTGTCGCCAAAGGCGTTACAAGTTATAGCTGGGCTGATGGCCATATGTTTGCTGGCCAAAGAGAGGTTCCTCACAGAAAAACGACGCCAAGAAGATCTGGGCAGCGTCAAAAAGAGTGTGAGACTATCTATTATTAGCGAGTGGCAGGAAGAGTTGAAAAAACCGAGCAGACACAAAGATGTCGATTATTATATGTGCCAGATATTAACAGAGCACGGACAGTTTCGCACATATGCAAAGGGCATAGGAAAAATAGAGAGCGACATGTGTGGCTACTGTGCAGAACAAGACTCGCCAGAGCACACTTTTTTCTTTTGCATTAGATGGAGAGCAGAGAAACCACAGGCTTTCTCCAGGTTGAGAGGGGAACTGACGGTGACTAACTTCGCGGCGGTTGTCACTCGAGACAAAGTGACCTGGCGCATCGTGAAGCAATTAGCGAGAGCTATATTAGAAGCAAAGGAAGTGGAAGCCAGAAAAAAATAATAAACTCCAAACTCCTGAAGACCAAAACATCAAGAGAAAAATTCCCGAACTCCTAATTCTGGAATACTACGAGGGAGGGGAGAGGTAGGGAAAAAAGAAAGGCATTAGCAGAAAAGAAAGACAGCCCCATCACTCGAGAAGCATGTCTGATTGACGATCCCAGGGTGACGAAAGTAAGGCGCTTCAGACGGGCCACTTGTTTCGGTTACGACCAACCGTTCAAAAAAAAAGACCACTTCTATTAGTCTATTAGTAAATGTATAAAACTTAAAATATGCTTTCTTTATGTTTTTCACACTATAGTTACTAACTTTAAATCTTTCAGTGAATAGCACTATAAAACATGGCAAGTAGTCTACGATACAAAAAAAGTTTGGGGACTTCTGCTATCCATAAAAATGGAAATACTAAAAATTATAAAAGAATACTTTTTATGTGTGACGGCGAAAGTATAAGAAACTATCCCAGAAGAGAAATATTAAAGGAAGAAACAAAATACAAACTAATAGAGCAAGGTGGTTTCAGAAAAAAATGCATCCAAGACCACACATTCACGACACAACAAATAGAGAAAGCTATAATAGATAAACCTAAGGTTTGTGAGAAAGCATTCGACACGATCAAAAGTGATTAAAGGAAGAGACAACAGAAGCAATTAAACGTATGTGCCAGACGACAACCAATCAAATAAGAACACAAAATCAACTTTCAAATCCATCCACAACAACGGAAGGAATACGATAGGGTGGTAGTTTAAACTCAGATTTCTTTCTAGACGCAGTCGATGAAATAATTAGGAAATGCAAAACTAAATTTAATATATATATTCGCAGATGATATAGTATTACTGGCAGATCCAGAAGGTAAATTACATTATCACCTGAAAATAGGAAACAAATTAAACACAAATAATAACAAACAAGGAAGAAGCGAATATCCCAATGAATATAATTATTGACAACAATGAAATAAAACGAACAAACAAATACATATTCTTGGAAACAATAATTAATGGTAGAGCAGACAGAGAAGATGAGATAAACAACGGACTAAGCAATCCTAGTAAATTGTTCCATGGAATAAATAAATTTTTACACAATAGACAAACATTGGGCGAAACCAAAATGACTATATTCCGTAAGCGACAAATTTTAATTCCGTATTAATGTAGGCATTACTATGGTAATACAATGCAATCATGATACAACATTGATGCCAACTTGTCACACTAACGTCTAATGTCATTAATTATCATGACATTTGTCATTGTGCTTATGACAAATAACGCGATAATAAATGACATTAAAGGTTAGTGTGGCCTTAGGGTAAGGTGTCCGTTATCTATAAATACTTATCTAAATACAAATCTCTAAATACTACGATTGAAGATGTATGTTTACACCACCGAAGAAAAGATCCAAATAATAAATTGGTAAAATGTAGGTAGTACTTTACGAGAAATCGTTGGGTAATTTGCTTATGCGTTTGAAAATCATCCAATTCCTACTGAACATACTGTAGTAAATATTATTCATAAGTTTTGGACTTGTGGATGTGTAACAAATAGCCGAAAGTGTTTACATTTACAAGATGAAGAGCCTAGAAATAGGTATATTAACGAAGAACGACAAAGTAGAGAAACTGCGATTTGTGCTGCAGCTGAAGCAAATGCAGTTAGTGTAAAACAGATATCGGAAGAAAGTGGAGTTAAATAGCGTACGGTAGAGAGTTTTGAGAAGACATGGATGCAAGTGGCGGAAATTTCGTTATTCTCAAGAAATATTCCCACGTGGCAAAAATAATCGATTGGAATTTTGTGAAATAATAAAGCACAAAGTACAAGAAAATTAAAATTTTGCCAACAATATTTTTTTTACCGATGAAACATCATTTCCTATGCATGGGTCTCACAATTCCCAAAAATCGGGTTATTGATCTACACCTAAGCACAGAAACGCACACACAATATCCAACCAAATTAAAGCTATGGGTTGATATTTTGAACAACGTAATTGTTGTCCCTTTTTTTATCGACGGTATGCTTAACAACGACAAATATTTAGATATGTTAGATAATGATACTATTCCCGATGTCCATGACATTAATATCAATTTTGAAGATATTTGGTTCCAGCAAGACGGTTGTCCGGCTCATAATGCGAAAATTATGAGGGAGTTTTAAGAAATACCCTTCATAATCGCATTATAAGTAGAAATTGCACAATTGGCTGGCCTCCAAGATTACCAGACCTACCCCAGAGCGACTTTTCTAATTGGGATACATTAACCAAAAAGTTTATAGTGTCCCTCACAAAAGAGTACATAATATAAATGAATTGCGTGTTAAAATAATAAACGCTTTTTATGCAATAACGCCTGAAATGCTGGCTAACGTCCGGCAAGAATTTTATACAGATTGGCTCATTATCAAGGACAACAGGGTGCATTATTTGAACATCTAATTTGAGTTTGTATTATATTTTATTACTTTAACTGCTAGAACTTTAATGTATTTTATATCTGTAAGGAGAATACATAAGTTACATTCGCTGACTAAATATATTCGTTCAATATTTTACAGACGCTGATTCTGTAGTTTCATTCATTTAGCTGGATACACGTGGAGTAAGATAAGATAATATTTAATATATAAGATGGACGATGCATTAGTAAAGGAGAGTTATTAGTGTAACTGTGACGCGAGACAGATCGCTAATAATCCTCAAGTGTAATCTAGTTATAATCTATATTGTACTGTAATTTCAAAAACCACAAACAAATAATTTTTCTAAATTTCAAATACATCCGAAATTTAACTGGCGCAGTCAAGTTGGATTTTGGCCACCGCTGTTGGAGAATTACAAACGTCGAAAATAGTGAGGGTGAATCTCAATTATTTGAGCCAAAAAGCAACATTACAAGCAATTAGATTCAACGAAGGTTACACAAGGCCTGGAGGATCAAGATTTCCAAAAAGGTGCAACGCTTGAACTGGGACGAACACCGAAACGATCAAAATCTCGTCGAGGTACCCATCAACGTTATAAAAATTAAGAAAGACAACTGGAGGATCAAAATTTCCAAAGGTGCGATATTGACTTGGAAAAAACACAGAAACGATCAAAATCTCGTCGAAGTGCAAATCAATATTATAATTAAGAAGAAGAAACAAGCGACAAGCAAACAAAGAAACCAAAGCAACACAGCAACTAACAAAAGAAGTAACACAAGAAACAACAAAACTTAACAAAAATAATAACAAAGAACAAACCAACCAAAATCGAATGAAGATCCTACTAACAATACTGTAAGTAGATTTTAAAATTTTTTACAGCCCTACAATTTACTGTAGTGATTGCAAGACGTATTTTTGCTTTTGTGAAAAAAGTATTGAAGAAATACACGACGGAAAGCAAACTGAAACATCAGATTTACCGAAACTAATACCACTGTCAAAATTCAAGTGCCTTTGCAAAATTTATTTACCTGCATTATATGTCGGTAGAAAATTTTTTAGAAGAGCTAGTAAATTCAATTAGTACAATAAATCTAAACGAAATGCCGAACCAAACTCATACTAGAAGTTCTATAAGCCAATCAGAAATCTGCACGATACCAATATATAATGGTGACTCAAATACGCTACCATTATTTATTGATGCCTGCGAAGATTTAATAAAAAGTTATTTTGATAAAAATTACAGAGGCAACCCGTTAAACCCATATTTAATAAGAATAATAAAATCAAGATTGAGTGGAGAACCACAACTGATAATAGGGGCCAGAAAATTAAAGACTTGGCAAGACATTAAAGCATTATTAGAATTAACATTCTTAAACCAAAGATCAGAAGATTGTATTTTGAATGATGTAACGATGGAACAACCTAGGAAGAATGAAAATCCTTATGTATTCGGAGAAAGGATTAGGGACATGTTAAATTTACTATTGACTAAAATGCAACTAAACACGGCAGAAGAATTAATACCATTAAAAACAAACATGTATAAGAAAACAGCACTACAAACATTTAAAAGAGGATTAATGGATTACGGTAGATTAGGCGAAATAATGTATCTGAAGACACCAGAGACATTAGAAATGCTGTAGTGCTAGAATACCAAAATTGGCAGTACAGATGCGGAAAATCAACAATGCCGCAAAATAACTACAAAATAGTACATCAGATAACACCAGGACACATGAAAACACCAGCCCAACAAGAACAACTTCCACGAATGCAACAACAAGTGCCACGAATACGACAATTTCAACACCAACTACAAGTAAAACAATTCCAATATCAGCCAAAAACAAATTATTAAAATCCGTTTCCCATGAAACCAAATTTCCAAAACCAAAGTAAACAAAATTCCCATATTAAACAAAATTCCTTTAAATTTGCAAAATCTCCTGTACAATTAATGGAAAGAAGAAAACCTAGAAAACAACCAATGGAAATTGACCCAAACATGAGCTGAATGAGACAAATATCATATGGACCGTCAACAGCACAGCATAAATGGAAACTTGAAGAAATGGAAAATCTAGGCCAAGAAGAAAAAGAAGAAAATCTAGAATATGAAGAGTATGGAGAATCAGAGGAATACGAATACCAACCAATTTGGGACGAAGATACCGAACCATTTCCATTCGAACCAGAGGAGCAACCAAATCTTCCAACTGGAGCCTCACCGAACGAGACACCATCGAATGTTCAGCAACCACCAAATGTCCAGCAACCGGTATAATGTTAAGAAATCATTTAGAATTTAATCAACAACATTGTGTACGATTACCTTATATTTATGTACCAGAAATTAATGCAACATTTCTAATTGATACAGGTGCATCAGAATCCTCAATTTCAACTGAAATAGTTCAAAAACATTTTCCAAATTATATTAAATATTCACCATTTTCAGTAACAACAATGAACGGTACCACATATCATAATTAAGTTCTTAGAATACCTTCTTTACACACATTTAACGCGAACGGGCAAATACACGAATTTAATATAATAGATTTATCCAAAAAAATATGATGGTATAATAGGTTTAAGATTACTAGAAAAAATGGATTCCATAATAGATTTCAAAACTAAAAAGCTTCGCACAATTTTCACGGAAATACAATTATATTTTGACAACCCAAAAATTAAAATAGGACCAACAGAAACAAAAATAATTAGAATACCTATAGATTGAAATCTAAAAGAAGTACATATAAATCATCAAAGAATAGCACCAGGAGTTGAAATACCTGAAGACATCACGACCACAGAAGATTACTACGCAATTACTGAAATCATAAACTTCAACAACTACCCAGTGGAAGTAAACTTTGAAAAACCAATTCTAACTGAAGAATACAATTATGTGGAAGAAAACACAATAAAAGGAAAACTATCAATGAAAAGATTAAAGAAATTCAAAGAAGAATACTAGAGGCATAGCTACGCTTAGATCATTTGAATATAGAAGAAAAAGAAATGATAAGAAAATTATGTATGGAATACAAAGACTTGTGTCACAGTGAAGAATTACCTTTAACATTCACATCAGAAATTAAACATCAGATACGATTAAAAGATGAAACACCCATATATCAACAGCCTTATAGGAAATTGCCAATTCAAAGAGAAGAAATCAATAAACAAATGAAGAACATGTTAGAGCAAAATATCATACAACCTAGTATAAGCCCATGGTCAGCACCAGTAGCGATAGTACAAAAAAAGTGGATGCGTCAGGAATCAAGAAATATAGAATGGTAATAGATTATCGAAAATTAAATGAGAAAACAATCGACAATAAATTTCCAATTTCTAATATTCACGATATATTAGACAAATTAGGAAGATCTAAATATTTTACGACATTAGATTTAGCGTCTGGCTATCATCAAGTCGAGATGGAAGAAAAAGATAGAGAGAAAACAGCATTCAGCACAGAAGATAATCACCATGAATTTTTAAGAATGCCATGTGGTCTTAAAAACAGCCTAGCAACTTTTCAAAGAGTAATGAATAATATTTTAAGAGGTCTAACAATAGACACATGTCATGTATAACCTATACGATATAATAATAGATGCAGCATCACTAGAAGAACATTAACACAGATTAACTAAAGTATTTCAACGCTTAAGAGAAGCTAACTTAAAACTATCAATGGAGAAATGTGAATTCCTAAGAAAATAAATTGCTTATTTAGGACATATAATAACGAAAGATAGAGTAAAACCAAATCCCGATAAGATTGAAGCAATAAAAGGTTATCCAATACCAAAAACACAAAAAAGAAATGAAATCATTTTTAGGACTATTAGGATATTACAGAAAATTTATAGAGGGCTTTGGTAGAATTACAAAACCATTAACCAAATATTTAAAAAAGGAAGTAAGATTGACTTCATAGAAGAATACATAACAACGTTTGAACTTTGTAAGAAAATACTTTCCAATGAACCAGTATTACAATACCCAGATTTTAAGAAACAATTTTTAGTAACAACAGATGCAAGCAATGTAGCAATAGGAGCAGTATTGTCACAAGGAACGATAGGACAAGATAGACCAATATTTTATGCATCAAGAACATTATCGGAAACAGAACAAACATATTCAACAGTGGAAAAAGAACTGTTAGCAATTATTTGGGCCTGCAAACAATTTCGACTTTATATATTTGGACGAAAATTTACGATAATCACAGATCCTGGACCATCTGTGTGGTTACATAATTTGAAAGATACAAATTCAAAATTACAACGATGGAAGATAAAATTAAGTGAGTACGAATACGAAATCATATATAAAAAGGGAAAAATTAATAAAAAAGCGGATTCATTATCGAGAATCGAATGACATAACCAAGAAGATAATGTAGATGAATTCTTACAAGCAGATACATCGTCAATAATAGCACAAGTTGATAATGAAGAACTAGATGTGTTACTACGATATCTAGAACCACGAGAATTAACCATGGAAGAAATAATACAAAAATCAAGAAAACAAGAAGAAATAGATAACATTCTACAAGAATTAGGAAGAATAAAAAATAATCCTAATAAACAACAAGAAGATGACAACTCACTGCATAGCAATGTAAATGTAGAACCAGAAATATCAATACCAATAACCGGTATGGCAATAGATATACAGAAGATACAAGTATTCATAGAAACGCATATATTTCCGACAACAGTAACATTTGATACAAAAAATGCTAAAGTAATATACCACGCAAAATTGGAGAAGAAAAATCTGAAACAAGAATTGATAGATTTAATAAAAGATATAATGCCTCAAGGAAATTACTATATATACACAACAGATGAATTTTATAAGGAAATGTGTCAAGTTTAGATAGAACACTTCAATAGCAACGGACCAAAAATTTATAGATGTACTTGAAGGGTAAGAATAATCGAAACACCAGAGGAAAAGATTGAAATCATAATGCAAAACCATGAAGGAAAAACCAATCACAGAGGAATCAATGAAACTCTAAAACAGATAAAGAAGAATTATTACTAGAGTCAAATGAAGAATGATATAACGAATTATATTAAAAGATGCGAATATGTCAAAGAAACAAATACGATAGAGCACCACCAAAATTACCTTTTTCAATTAACGAAATTAATAGAGAAGCCATTTGATAAAATTCACGTTGATACAATATCAATAAATTCACAAGATTTCCTAACAATAATAGATACATTCACAAAATATGCATAAGCATATCCAATTCAAGGAAAAATAGCAGTCGAAGTAGTTGATAAATTAATAGAAAGTTTTAGTATACACGGTTCACCAAAAGAAATTGTAATGGATAACGGTTTAGAATTTAACAATGCAACATTAAAAGAATTGTTAAAATTATATAGAATCAATGTTCACTATACAACGCCTTTAAATCCAAATTCAAATGCACCACTTGAACGATTATATTCAACACTTTTAGAACAAGCTAGATTAATCAAAAAGCAAAAACTAACTCAAGACATAAAACAGATAATGAAATTATCATTGTTGGCATATAACTCGACTAATCATTCAGCAACAGGAACCTCACCTTTTGAACTTTTGTATGGACACACTAATACAAAAGACCAATGGACTTATATTACGATGAAACGTTTTAAGTTAAATGCTCTGCCCATCTACGAAGGAAATAATACTTTTAAATAAATTACTCCTAAAATTAAATGCGTTGGTATAAAAGACAATAAGTATATCATGTCAAATTAAATTTGTCCTCAAATATCAAAACAAACATTCATATGTAATCATGATTCAGAATTTTATATTTAAAACAACTCATTATGTGAATCCATATTTTAGAAATGGATAACAATTATAAAAATTGGATTTATCAATCTTTCACTATTCAAGATTTTGAAGTAAGAGATATTGAAAATAATATGAAATTAATTCTTAGTCCTACACAAAATTAATTAATGCAAAAATGCAATGAACAAATTGATATTAAATTAATAAAAGGAATTTATTTGATTAATAACCTTAATAATTATGAATTTCATATAAAAAAACCAAATTATAAAAAATTATAAATCAACAATTAATATGAAACTTAATTTAATGGAATACAGTGAAAAATCATAATCAAATTAAAACAATAAATTTAACTGAAGTAATTATTTTAAATCTTTCACATAGGATTAATAATCAAAACGAAATGCTTAGCAAAATTACTATATCACATAAAGCAAGTAGTTCTTTAGTTAATACATATAATCAAATTCATATTAATATTATTAATACTTGCAAGTCTTTTGTTTAAATTGTATAAAAAGATAAGGACTAAAGGAAAGGTTAAAAAACAAACAGATACAGATAACGTAGGAATGCAAGATTTACCTTTTCAAGATAATCTCGCAAGTAAGGCGGAAGGAGTTGTAGGCGCTGACTCCTTACATTCATTCATTATTTTACAGACGCTGATTCTGTAATTTCATTCATTTATCCGGATACACGTGGAGTAAGATAAGATATTATTTAATATATAAGATGGGCAATGCATTAGTAAAGCAGAGTCATTAGTGTAACTGTGACGCGAGACAGATCGCTAATAATCCTCAAGTGTAATCTAGTTATAATTTATATTGTACTGTAATGTCAAAAACCACAAACAAATAAATTTTTTTAAATTTCAAACGCTTTCGAAATTTAACTCATGTTTCGTTTCACGCCACTGTAAAAAAATGAAATAAATTATTTTTGAAATACAATACAATCGCCTACTAAAGGTTAACTACTGACAAGCCAACGTTGCGCACCGGGATATCTTCATATTCTCCACTATAAATCAAACATTTAGCTCGCCACAAAGTATTTGTCTCTATTTTATACCGGGTGCTCCCTCGCTCTTGCTATTTCGAATACGGAGTTAAAATTTATCGACTACGGTATATTACAACAATAATATATGAGTGCGAAAATTAGATATTTACGACTTGTATGAATTGAATGAAGTATCTAAGAAGAGGAGCAAATACAAAAAGAATAGATAAAAGAAGAAACAACTAAATAATATGTGCGGGTTCGTAAAGGACCAAATTGTTTGAAATGAATCCGGTTCTGGCGGTGATGCTTCAACCCCAGTTATTGAATCACGACCCTAATGTTGCGTCACAGTGCACAGTGGTAAGGTTGTATACACTTTACTTTCTAAATCTTCGGTGAAATGTATAAATGTACTTTCATCTAAATATATTTATTTACACTATATACACTTATTTTGGTTCTACAGCGACTTATACTAACATGAACCTGCTGTTGAGACAGGTGTATTTTGTTAAAGTATGATTGTTATGTTGCTGTCTAAAGTAAGACTGTGTGTCTTGATATACGACTGTTCTGTTGTTTCTTGTTATGAATGAGACTGTTGTGTTAACAATGTGTTTGTTATGTTATACTAAAGTAGGTAAAAATATACTACTACCCATACAAACTATTACATAATTAAAAACGCGTATTCGTTGTATATTGTATTGTTTGACGTCATAGCGGGGCATTTTCCTGTGCGATTAATTGATGAAAATTTTGCCTACGAGTAACAATATCCAAGGTTTATGATAGTGTCTTAAAATGTAATCTTAACTAAGAAATAATAAAATATTATTAAGTATTGGTGTTATAAATCTAAGTATGTAGTTCCTCATCGTCCCTTGTTAAAGTAATCTTAATAATAATAATAATAATAATAATAATATATTTATACCCAATAGACGTGTAACCAAATCGGAATTCAAAAGTGATACATATTGCTAATATGAAGAGAAAAAAGTACCTACATTCTGTGTGCTTATAAATATAAAACAAAAACACTTCACATAATGAGCAAGTATTTCACAAATTACCTGTTAAATCGAAAACGTCATCATACAGTTTAAGAGCATTCACTAAAGCATGCGTAAAGGATGCTTTTATTATAATATTAGTTCTAGCATTAGGCACAGAGAATGTTGGAACGTTTCTTGGCGAAAGACATGGCACATGAAAACTAACTCTAGAAAGCAAACAGGGTCAATCAATCTCGTTGCTGATAATTTTCTTAGAAAAAAAATACTCATTTGCTCGCTACGTGCACTCAACGATTCCATATTGTGTCGGTACAAGAGAAGATTGTAGTCAATATTACTCTCGGGAAAAGCTCCATCCAATTTGAAAGACATAAACTTTAAAAATCTCTTCTGCACTTTCTAAACCATCTGCTGTTGGTTTTCATAACAAGGATACTACACAACCGATCCATATTCAAGTTTAGAGCGCACACATGGGTTATATAAAGTTGTTAATGTTCTGGGGTCATCAAAATCCCTGGTGCACGTATAATAAGGCCAAGGGACTTAACAGCTGATGAGGTAACGTGGATTAGATGTTGCGGAAAGTTCAGTTGGTTATCAAACGTGACACCCAAATCCAAAACAGTATTTGAACGCGCAACAGGTTCACCATGGATCAAATAAGTAGCCGTCAAGGGATTATGATTCTTAAGATCTTAAGATACAGAACTGCATTTGCTAATATTAAGATTGATCTTGTTTTTCATGCACCAGTCTACTATAAAGTTCAGTGCGTTCTGTAGATAAGTGATGTCTAGTACATTATGGTACGGTAAATATTAAGGTCATCTGCATAGGACAAAACTGCACAAGGTATTGAGGTTAGCAGGTCATTGATGAACATAATGAAAAACAGTGGTCCTAAATTAGAGCTCTGCGGAACACCTGAAGTGAAAATATAAGGCTTTGACCTAAAGCCATTATAATACACATAATTGCGCCTATCCTGAACATAACTATGAAATAACCGAATTAAAGCATTAGAGAGACAAATGCCCTTAATTTCTACAGCGGTATCGCATGATCAATGATTCAAAAGCTCGTGCAAAATCAATATACATTACATCAATTTAACCGCCCCTATGGAGCTGTTCAGCTATCTTGTATGTAATATTAGCCAAATTTATAGTAGTAGAATGCTCAGTCATGAATATATGTAAAACTTTAGAAGAATTACTTAGAATGGCTATAAGTCTGTAACTCAGGACGTTGGCAGCATTTTCTTTTTTAAGGACTGGGCAAATTCTAACAATCTTCCATACACTGGGAAACTTACGTAAACTTAAGTATGCAAAGCCAGGTTAATAATTTCTGATAAAGGCGCGAGCACAATTCTTGATCAGGAAGCTTGAATATTGTTGTGACCAGCAATAATCGAATTCGTCAGCCTTCCAGTCCATACAGCGACGTCATCAATGTCAACATCGACAATGGCAGTTGGAGGAAGATTAGGCTTAAGAATTAATATACATATCAAACTTTTGTTCACTATAAACCAAGGTAAAAAAGCAAGCGGTCTAATATATAAGGCAATAATTTAAAAAGGTATATAACCCCTTACCACAATTATTAGTCGTATCCTAAATACGTATTTCGACAACTAAGTTGTCATCATCAGTAGGTAAAAACTACTAATTAAAGTCACACGGGGCACAATAAAGTAAGATAAACGCTTCCGCACAACTACTATACACTGCAACCCTGTAAAGACTGGACTTTATTGTGCCCCGTGTGACTTTAATTAGTAGTTTTTACCTACTGATGATGACAACTTAGTTGTCGAAATACGTATTTAGGATACGACTAATAATTGTGGTAAGGGGTTATATACCTTTTTAAATTATTATTTAACCACAGTCTCCATTGAAAGAATTATATAAGGCAATAAATAAATTTGTAATTATAAAAGATGCCGATTATTAATAACCCTAAGTAATAAAACGTAATGAATTCTTAGAACCTAAAGAAAGCTTCACAATTTGAATAGAATAATAAAATTATGTTATATAGTCGTTTAAACTTCAAAATGTACGTTGAATATTATTAAATTGGAATTGTTATGTTTGAATTCTACATCCTTGATTTACTTATATTTAACAATAAAAAATTTTGAAATTAAGATATTACAAAAGGATATTAAATGTATCCTCAACATAATACATATAATAAGAAATACAAATAAATATTGATGAAAACAACCGAGGAAAATAAATTAGGATGGCTGGAGTGCACGATTAAAAGAGGTAAGGCATAGTAGGAAGCAACTGATCCGAGTTCAAAACGGGCGGCGAAATTTTTTTACGAAATAATGATTACGTTCACCTCATAGTAACAGAGGAAATAACTTTCTCATAAATGTGTATATTACCTAAAATACCAACTATCAGTATAATCTTGTCAAACATTGTCCCAATAACTTACATTCATTATTTGTACGCTAATGCCTCTATCTATTTATATTTAAATAGTATACTCTCATTAAAATTCCGCTGTAAAAAAAACATGTAACCTACATTTACTAAATATTTTAAGATATTGGAGCTGATTTTCACAGTAGTGTACGAGAAGAGTTCAACTTTAAATTATAATTTAAAATTCGAGGCAAATGTAAGAAATGAGAGGTTAGCTCAATAGCTGAGTCGTCTCTATCCACTTTGACTCCTTTGACTACCACAAGTGAAACTAGGATGCATTTAAGCCTCGAAAATCACATTAGTATTATTTTTTTATTAACGAAGGCGTGAAACTATTAGATTTGTATGAGAGGTTTAAAAGACAGTGTGGTGAGTAAATGGTCAGACCGAAAGGCGTATAAATTATGCAAAGCGCTTAGAAATTGCCGACGATGTTTAGAGAATAAACCGCATTCTCGGCATCCCAGAACATTAATTACAGAACTGATTACTGATAGGATTAACGGACTTATTCAAGATGACCGTAGAATAATAACGAAGGTTGTTGTTACATCGAATATTAGTTTAGAGAGTCAACCAAAAATCAATTTAAATACCAGCAGACGCACGCATCAGTACAATTCATTCATTACTGGCGTGATATGATACGATAGGGATCATTTTCTAGAGTCTGTTATGACTACTAATGAAACCTGAGTACATCGTTTACCCTGAAACTAAAAGAAAGTCGATGCAGTGACGCCATCTTTTCTCATCAAAATCAAAGACAACAAAATTAATTGTTTCAGCAGGCAAAATTATGGCTCTTTCTTTGGGACATGAAGAGAGTTTAAAACATAGATTTTCCGATAAAACAACAGACGCTAAACGCACAGTATTATACTCAGACACGCTATACGGCGTAGCAAGAGCTAGCATACGGAACAAGGGTAAAAAAGCCGGAAATCAGTTTATTTTTTACTGGATAACGCTCGTTCTCACGTCGCTATATATGTACATAGATGATAGATAATTTGAGGTGGCCGTGAAGCCTTTTTCACTGCGACCTTTCCAGACCTATTGTGGACCTCATGCCCCGTTAGAGTACTTCTTCTAGACCTGCTCTTTTAATTAAGCTTCGAGAGCGATTCCTTTAAATATAGTTCCGCTTTCATCATATTGATCTCCCATTTGTGGGAACTAATTCGAATATTCTCTAAAGTACTGTTTGCCTACCTTTAATTTGAGAGTTGTTATACTTTTCCCTACGAAGGCTGTAGGCGAGGCCTGTCGAGCCAGTTCATCTGCCTTCTCATCTTATACAAATTTTTATTTAACTTGTACTGAATAATCCAGTGCCTTTAATATTGCTTGTCGGAAATGGTGGCCTCTGTGCGATTTATTCCAACCGGTCTCCTAATTTCTCCAACGCAGTGATACAATGCGGCCACTTCCGCTTGAAGTACTAAGTGGTATCTCTACGTAGGCTCGTAGGAACTTGGACCATTGTCCTTTCTTTGAGCCTATATGTTCCAGCTCCAATTAGAGACGTCAATGTACCAGATAGATTCTGCCTGGACGGGTGGGCTTTTTTACACATGTCCCTATCTGGAATGACTATTTTATTTTTCATCAAACCCGAATTTTTAAACAATGGCATGACTCGGGTTTCCTTTAATGGGATCCGCCCATGAAGCTCCTTTATCAACTTATGTTGGTCAGTGCTGTGGACTCGACCTATAGGGTTTGACCTCCCATTAGTCTGTAGGCTTGCTTCTTTTTGTATATAACTAGAGGTGGTAGATTTAGTATGATCTCCAGAGCAGTTCTCATGACACTTTTGACACTTAGACACGCTAGTCTTTGTATACTATTTAGTCGTATAAAGTTCCTTCTTACTTAGTTTTTAGCAACTATTATATTGTTCCATAGATTATCATGGCTCTAATTACCCTTCCGTATAGTCACAGAATCATTTCCCAGTTTTTCCCACATATTCACTTACACCTGCCCTTGACAATGGTTGCTTTGTTGGTGTTTTTTTCGTCGTGAGGATTCCACGGTAGCATTTGGTCAAATGGTATCCCCAGGTACTTAGGTTCCTTAGCAAATGGAATTTCTGTATTTCTGAGCCCTAATGCCGTAAGCTCTGTAGCGCTTTCAGTAGTAACTTTTGTTTTCTGAGCGCTAATGGATAACCGCTCTTTTAGTTATCAGTCGTCTACGATATTTATGCCAGTTTGCGATCGTTCTGAGATAACTCCTGCAAAACGTCCTCGGGTCCGACGACTGCTAAGTCGTCTGCGTATCTTAGGTAATAAAAGACTTCGCTGGATAGTTCCTTAAGGATATCGTCTACTAAGATCGCCCACAAGAGAGGTGACAGCACCCCACCCCCACCCGTGGGCAACCACCGCCCTACTCTGGCCTCAATGGTGACCTCACCTATGGAGGTTGTTATTATCGTCTTTTTCATCTTTCTATCACAGCTGTTACTTCTTTTTCTTTCAAGGATTAAATTAGAAAGTTTATTCTAGCATTATTAAATGTTCCTTCTATATCTAGAAAAATGTTAAACGCCGAATTCGCAGGGCTTCCCGGTTGGTGTGCATATTGTCTATTACTTAGGAGTCGTTTCGCTAGAAAATTCTCCCTTATATATCTGTCTGTCTGCCTTATGTATCTGTTTGTATCTGTCAGACGATAGACTGATTGGTCTATATGGCTTTGAAATTTATCGGCCACGTGACCCACTTTGGGTAGGTAGACGATCCTGACTTCTTGCCATGTCGTAGGTACGTATCCTCAAGCCACACAAGCTTTGAATATTCTGCACAGATATGGTATTAATACCTCTATTCTCTTCTATAGTAATGCACAATTGATAGCCTATCTAATTCTATTTGGTCTTACGACTTCTGTGGCCAGTTTCCAATCTCATTTATTTGGCTTTCTTGACCTTTCTTCGAGATCTTTTGAGCCTGCTAGAATTGATAAGGCTGGAAAGTGAACCTTTAATAATTCCTTAATACTTTCCTCATACGTTTCAGTATTGGTTCCATCAGTCCTGCTGATGTATCCCATCTCCGTTATGGAATTACCTTCTTTAGCTAGGACTTTGGGGATTATGGAGCATGTGGGGGTTTTATTTATATCGTCATAAACTTACCTCCACGAGTTCCTTTTCGGTCTGCAAATTTCCTTATTGTGTATGTATCCCAGTTTTAGTTGACTTTGGCCTTGTTGCAAAACCTTCAAACTTCAGCTCTAAGCCTTTCTAGGTTCTTATTCCACCAAATTGCATTTTTACCCTTTTGGTATCTGGCCCTTTCCGGACGGTTTTCCAGGTATGCGTCGTTAATACCCTCGTTTACCTATTCAATTGCTA
Organism: Melolontha melolontha; assembly: GCA_935421215.2. Taxonomy (NCBI): domain Eukaryota; kingdom Metazoa; phylum Arthropoda; class Insecta; order Coleoptera; family Scarabaeidae; genus Melolontha; species Melolontha melolontha. The sequence goes on from OW285239.1 coordinate 93,210,762, forward strand.
GTTCTAGACCCCATGTCTTACTAGGAGAAGGTACTCCACCCTCGAGAGCGTCACTGAAGGTTTTAGCACGAAGGCCCTTCCGACACATGGCAGTTGCGGATTAGGCTGCTTACCTAGCTCATTCTCACTATACTGATACGACGACTATACTTCAAAAATTGATACAGACTTTTATATCTAGTCCTCCCTATTGTTCGGACCTTGTTCTCTCAGATTTTCATGCGTTTGTATCCTTAAAAAATGTTTAAGGGGAAAAGTTTCACTCTTACAACGAAGAAGTCTTCAGAGTTATTTGAAAATGGGTGCATCTGCAGTCACTAATTTTTTTTCGAGGAATACCTAAGCTTCCTGAAGGATGGCGACAATGTATTCAAAAGCCAAAGGGAAACTCTATTGAAAAATAATGCTCCATGTAAGTTTAATTTTGTTGCTACTTTCTGTATAAATATTGAATTTCAATTTAAAATTGTATTATTATGTTATATTGATTACGAACTTCCCTTTCAAAAAATTCAAGTTCGATTTGAATTTAATCGACTTAGAAGGACTAACATATTGCATTGCAAATCTGTTTGTAAATAAAAAGACAAAATATTTAACAATGGGTTTTGTGAGAAATAGTAAGCAATAACAATTAATAATTAACTACTACACACCGTGTAAAATCCAAGATAATTTATACGTACAGTTGACATGAAAAGAAATTCAAATTATAACATTTTAATTTACATACCTGGAAATTGTATATTGCATTTAAGTTATTGATTGATGGTATACCACCAAATTTTATAGCAAGTAGTAATTTCTTGTGATCTTCTCCGGCGTCTTTAAGATTTTGACGAACCTGCAATAAATTTTATTTATATCAATATTTAGTTATGCAGTGTAGTGTGGTCTTAAACATAATATATTCCATAGATTTACAATGATTCTTAAAGCAAGTTTGTGAATTAAAAAGTACGCGAAAATAAATGATCAATTAGCTATTTATTTTCTTTGAATACCTTGTAATGTTTCAAAATTTATCTTTCTAAACGTTAGTGCATTTGAATAAAAAAAAACATTTTTAATCATATAAAAAATATTATTGAAAATCGGGTATGGAGAACACAATACAAGTTCATATTTGTGGTGAAACTGCTTTCCAAACATACAGAACGTGTTTCTTCTTGCTCTAGATTCGTCAGTGCATGTTGCTAGACAAATTTCACAAAAAATAACGCCCTTTCTACATACGATCACCAAAGACATCATAAAAGAACACTCACCGCCGCTCATTGGCTAATGTCAAAATCACAAACGCCAAAACAAAACAAAAATTATCTTGGAAAGGGTTTTCATCTGACGGACACAGTCGCAACTGACGTAAACTGTATTAACGTGTCTTCACTACTAAATCTGGAAACACGTTAATATAGTTAATAGAGTTAAGGATAGCGATTGTTGTTTTGGCGTTAGCGGTCTTGATGTCAATGAGCGGTACTGAAAGTTCAACTATGCTGACTATGGTGACTTGATTGTATGCTGTAAAGGCGCTATTTTTTGTGAAATTTGTTTTCCCAGCGTCATGCACTGACGAATCTATAGCATTTCTGAAAAGAAATTTTCACACAAATATGAACTTGTATTGTGTTCTCCATACCCGATTTTTAATAATACTTTTATATTATTTAAATGTTTCTGTTTTAGATCATAAATGGTGGAGTTTTATACACTCAAAGATTCTTCAAATTATTTTGATATACGCTATCGGAGTGATCCAATATTTAGTGGAGACACGTTGTTACACTTCGTGTAAATTAAGAATGTTTTAATTTAATTTTAAATTATATTTCTTCACAAATATATTTTCGAATTTAAAATATTAATTCAAATTTAGCCATTTTCTGTATACATTCGTTTGCAAAGAGAAATACTTTCTTTTGTTAGCATATTGGCCAGTTGACCCTTCCAAGAAATCTGCCTGATTGAACGGTTAATTCACATTCAACGTTCGTTTAAAAATATTTTATATTTTTTTAAAAACTGAGTTATTAATTAATTACCTACGTCTTCTTCATAATTATATCATGTCGCACATCATTTTAAAGCTTTTGTGACAAGGGATATTTTAATTATATTTGATTAATCTATATCGCAGCTCTTAGCTCGCGCTTTTAATTAGTTCTTAACTCAAAACATCGTCAGTTTCATTCCCTTGCCAAGTTGCACTCAAAAAAATGTAGAGATTGTGTGGCCTCTCATTTGTGAAGAAATTGCGCAACTGCAATATTGCATAACGTTATGCTGCACGCTCAAAATAGAGTTGGTCATTTGTTGCGGTCATTTACTCATGTTGCTTTTCATAAATAATTTAAATGTTTTAATAAAAAGTTTTCATAAACTTAAATTATTTCTTTTGCGCTGAATTTTTTTTAATTTCAAAGAAAATTTGCTGGGTATATTTTGCCACATGGCATATATCTACTCAATAATATTAAAACTTAATATTGCTTTTCGTAGATGTATGTATTGGATATTCGTATAACTGGAAGTATTGTTCTCGCTGATCTTAAGTGTAAGTGCTTCCTTTCTGTAAGTCAAGTAAATGGTAATAGAAAAACTGATGATTGAAAAACAGTATACTATTCTAGTTCAGCAAAATATCTTTTAGTATAATCTTCTTACGTTTCTTCAAAAACATGTGCATATTCTCAGTTTCAAAGTTTTGGTGGACGCGCCGAGCAGGATAGAAATTATAGATAAATTAAGAATGAAAGTTGTTTCATAATAACGTAAAGATTCTATGCAAAACCTTGCGATATACAATATGAGTATACGGTAGAGAATCTATCTTTCCGACGGACATGTAAAAAATATTCTCCAAAATAAATTTGTGTAATTTGTCACTGTATATATTTGTTCTTTAGCAATGACGTGGGCACAAAGGGAAATATGATGGCACTATTTCAGACAAATAAAGTGTGCGTCGTGACAAGTTAATTTATACATTTTCCACTAGCATTCAATATACAGGGTTCTTTTTTTATCATTACATATACCTCTCCGAATGTGTAATTCTAAAAAAGGAAAAGTATGGGGCATAATAGGCAATCAGTTATACACCAGTGAAGTATTTACCTACAAATGATAGTTTAATTCTTAAATCAGTTTGCCATGGAGAGAACACACATTTTAATGACAAATATTTCCGAATTTTTATTCATATATGAATCTTAAATTAAATTTTTTATTGAATAATAGATAATTTATTTAAAACAGCTAATTATCCTAACAAGCATATACCTTGTGCGAAGACAGAAGAAGAGTATTTTTAACAAATTCAAAGATGGTTGTTTTCTAAATTCCCACAAAAATAATTAAACCAATCACGTGTTAACAGAACACATGAAGCTGAATATCCTGTGTTATGTAGAAGAACGGTCTGTAGGATCGCTTTTAGATGTAGCCAGACATTTTGGAGTGCCGTACCGTCCGGTAATCAAGAAAGAATTCAAATATATGCCATTCAATATATCAAACCATCAAGAAGCTTTTCGAGAAAGATAAAGTAAAACAAGCTGATTTTTGTGATATAATGTTTAATTTGTTAAATGAAAACGAAAAAATTTTAAATTTAGAAAGCATAGTAAGATGAAACCAATTGTTTCTTTAGCTAGTAGGAAAAGGTTGGGTGTAATTTTAATAAAATATATACTTGGATAACTTATTAATATTTTTAAAATTTTTATTTACGAACATTATCATATTAACATTTTTTGGTTTTAGTCTTGCATGCCTTTGTTCTATAATTAAACAAGTTGTACTAAACACTCTCTCACTTTCTTCTGAACTTGCTGAAATACATAAGTATTTCCTAGCACATCGTTCGAAGGGTTTCAGCTCCATTCCTGCTACCTCAAAGAGAATCCAAACACAAAATGCACTTACCCTTTTTTTAATTTTCCAAAATTAAAAAGGATCTACGTCCTGATTTGAATTTGTCCTTTTGGGGTATTGCTTTTTAATTATTATTACATCGGCTGTAATTGATTTTACTTTATCTTATTCTTTCTTGCGAAAATCCAACTAATGAAAGTGACTTTTGAGTGGACTAATGTCTGTTTCGATTACAGGCATTTGTTCTTTATTTTCAGGATCTATTTCCTTCATAATATTAAACATTTCTTGTTCTAGTAAAGAAGTAACCCCGGTAGCATTTTCAGTACTACGAAAACCTTCTCTTTTAAATCGAGGGTGTAAAACATTTACTACTCTAGTAACTGTTTTACAGTTACAGATTCGAAAAGTTTGTTGCATAATGTCTTCGCTTCCTCAATCTTTAATTCCAGTAGTGATACTGTCAGATAATTGTACAATCTAAAGAAGTAGTAACATATTAGAATAATTGAAACATATATGAGTGGGTAAAACCCCACCAGTTTTGTATTATGCAAAGGTATTTTTAATAATATAAAATATTATTAAAAATCTGGTGTGAAGAACACAAATACAGGTTCACTATTAATATTTTTTGTGAACATGTCCGGACATATCCCTCCCCAGAGACGCAGATACGTATTTCGCCTTTCTACAGGCTCATCGGTACGCCCCTGCTGAAGAAAGGATATCTTCAGACACATTCACAAAAAGAAACCACATCGCCATATCACAGAAATTATCCAGACCGAGCGTAGAAGTAAATCAGTGCTGCCTGTTGTCGGACAGCCGAAGTACCTCGCCCTGTCTACATAACCAATGCGAACCAACGACGCCCTTCTAAAGATGGCGCAGCCGTGCCTCCAGAAACTTCATTTTGTCTGTGTCTTCACTCATACTACGGACTAATCGCATATGTAATGTATCAGAATAATTGAAACATACATGAGTGGGTAAAACCCTACCAGTTTTGTAAAATACAAAGGTATTTTTAATAATATAAAATATTATTAAAAATCTGGAGTGAAGAACACATATACAGGTTCACTATTAATATTTTTTTTGTGAACGCGTCCGAACATATCCCTTCCCAGAGACGCAGATACGTATTTCGCATTTCTACAGGCTCATCGGTACGCCCCTGCTGGAGAAAGGATATCTTCAGACACATTCACAAAAAAGAAACACATCGCCATATCACAGAAATTGTCTTCGGCTGTCTGACAACAGGCAGCGCTGAATTTACTTCTACGCTCGGTCTGGATAATTTCTGTGATATGGCGGTGTGGTTCTTTTTTTGTGAATATGTCTGAAGATATCCTTTCTCCATTTCTTAAGATAAATTTTTAGACAAATTTCTGCATTTTATAAAACCTTTTATTCGGAAGATACCATGAAGTGTTATTTGTTTTTATGGTGTTACTGAAATGCCACCAATGCGTGAGTTAGGTTCGGTAATTTATTAAAACTAGTGTGAGAACGTTTTACAATCTCATGAAATGGTAAAATCTATTTGTACTTTTTTTGATAACGCTTTAATATATTATACCTTTGTTGATACTCTAATGTTACTATCTAGATATATTTCATCCTTAAAGAAATACTATCCATCTTCTTTGTATTTGTTAAAAATATTTAATTTTTTATTAAAATTATCTTCGTACAAGGTATACGCCTGTTAGAATAATTAGCTGTTTTGAATAAATTATCTATTTTTCAATAAAATTATATTTAATTCTCATATTTAATAATCATATTTAATTTAAGATTTAAATATGAATTGAAAATCAGAAATATTTGACATTTAGAAAAATATGTCACTGGCGTATAAGTATAATTGGTTGCCTACTATGCCACCTATGCATTTCCTTTCTTTTTTTAGCTTTACACAGCATTACGCATTTGATACAATTTTGACAAATATTGACAATTGGGAATTACATATGACAAATGGAGAAACACATCTGAGACATAGGTAAAAGCAATAGAAAAACATTATCATTGCTGAAGGTAAGCATTAAAAAAATACTTCTCCGGTATTCAAACTTTAACGTTGTTCATTTTTTGTAGTCAAACTAGAGAAAGAAATCAAATTAACATTGACATTCGTATTAACTGACAGTGAAAATAAGCCGCATATCTTCAGATCGATACATCTTAAGTTTAATCCATGAATATTTCAAATGATTCTTCTACAACATTGTACTGTTCAGCATTGTAACGGTGAAATGTTAATGAAATAATTAAATCATATCCTTGTATAAGTTAATACCCAGTACTTAATTACTTCTTTTATCAATTATCTTTTTCTATCCAAATTCTTTTAAACAACTATATGCTCCTTGTTTAATTTATTTCTTAAAATAGGAGTTATTATGTTAATTAAGTAAGAGTTTTCTCGAAAATTAATAACGAAGCTTGACTTTCTTGTGAAAGTTGAAGACATGAAATTAATGAATATTAATTAAATGAAAATCACGGAAACACAATCCAAAGGCAAAGGAGAAAAAAATTAATTTTATACAGCGAAACATAAAACGTTTTATTGTATATTTTTCATTATATATATATATATAGCAATGTTATCATGTTTCATCCATTATTAGTCACCCGTTATCAATAACCAGACATTTTAAAAGAAGGATCGTTTGCCAATTGATACGCGATCAATTTTATCCTTACCCAATGTTTGGAGGATCCGCATAATGACCTCTGAATTGCAGCTGATAACATGTACAGTCGTCGTTGTGTCACAATGGCTTCAGCGGTTCCTTCAGTTGGCATTGAAGACTCACATTCGCTATGGTGTCAATAACTTTATTTAAAATATAGTACGCACAACCGCATTTTAGTTTCCCAGATAAATTGAATTCGCCTCGTCTAAACTTTGCAAAATATATTTTTTGAAGGTGCATTATTTGAATATAATTCCTAAAGTTACTAATTAATATTTTAACAGTAATCACAGAGGCGTAATCTCTTTGAAATTTGTACAGTATAAGGCGACGTGATATAAATGCAATATGTCACACACATTATTCAATAACAAATCGGCATCCGAAAGAATGTTAGAAGAAAATAATTTTACGTGTTCATGCCTGCAGGCACTCGATTCTTTGACTTAGTGTTAGAGGCATCGTCCATATAGTCGCTTTGGTGCATTTATTATAGTAAATTACAGTCTGTCTATTACCGCACAACATAATATAATTGCACTGATTGTACGTAATCCTAGCAATCCTTAATAGTATTCCATAAGGATTCGTCATATCGCAGTTTACAGAACTTTGCAAACATCCCTCATACTTGGTTCGATATATTTGACATTTATACATACCTACATATATATATATATATATATATATATATATATATATATATATATATATTTATATATGTATTATAATGGGATAAACCTCCATTATATTGCTATTTACTATTTCTAGTATTATGTCTAAGCGATTTTTAAATTTTAACATATGCAAGAGATATTTGATTTATTTGAAATGGTTATAATGGATATTTTATTTATTGGATATCTTATTTTTAATATCTTAGTTTTGTAAATATAGATTAGAGTTGAATCTTGGTATATATTTTTAGTTAATTATATTTTTAAAATTGAATAATCGTGAAAATTATATTTAGTCAATTTATATAAATTATTGTAAAATTTAACATATGCAAGTGAGTAGCCTTAATATTCGTAATTAACTATATGAATGTCATTTTCAAATTTGAATTTAAAAAAAAGAAAAGGTATTTAGGTATTATTATTATTGTCCAAGTATACAGTTACAGATATGTAAATTTATTTACATGTCTGTTTCATAATGAAACAAAAGGTATTTAGATTTACTGTATATAAAACTGGCATTTAAAAAAAAACTAACTGACTTGGATAAATATGAAAGTATATAAGATAACCATGGCAATTGAAAAAAAAAGAAAGAAGAATTATTTTGACCTGTGAAAAAGATACACAGAAATTGAGAAGGTGAATTTTAAAAATAGCAATTTTTAATTTAAATACCTGGAGAGGGACCCAGAAGGCTGGATCACCATTAATTTAAATATCTGAACATATTTTTATACATATGGTGTATTTTGAAAAATAATATCCTGGCTACGGAAGAATTATTGTTTACTGGTCTAGGAACGAAAGACATACATATATATATATATATATATATATATATATATATATATATATATATATATATATATATATGTATATAAGTATGAAGATAATTATATACATATAAGTATATAACGGGTGTTCAGAAACATTCGAAGTCAAGTGGGCTTTGAACAAAAAATCGTATATCTTTACTTAAGTATCTGATTTGTAATAATTATTAAATGTCAACTGTTGTCTGTCAAAAATCAATCTATCTCAGACATGACTTCATATTTTCAAGGACTACTTTGACTTCGAATGTTTCTGAACACCCGTTATATTGTAATAGCTATTTGCTTCACGTAGAATCGCAAAAACAATTTCGATTAAAAAATGAAAATAAATAATTATTGTAAACCTATGTCGATAATAATATGTTATTACATTTATAATGATATCGAGGTCGGTACTACCAACAATACTGTCAATAAACAGATCAATAAAAATGTCTTCCGGCACTAACTTAGTCGCAGAGAACTTCATGTGTATGAGTTCATTACAGTTCGTATATATACACGTAGTATAGAAGTGAATATCATGTCTGTCTTCGGTAAGGTGCACTGATGATCTGTAAAAAACAGTGAAATATCGATATATGCACATTCCGCGCAGATAAGTTTTTCACAAAATTTTTCATTTGTACTGACAACTTGTACAGTTGATGTCGCGGCTTGTTGCGTCTACAATCTAGGGCAAAAGTGATTTGCCGAATTGTAGAATTAAAATGCAACAAATTATAGCGACAATCGCATGTAAAATGAGATTTAATAATTATTAATTCTCATACACATGAAGTTCATTACAGTTCGTATATATACACGTAGTATAGAAGTGAATATCATGTCTGTCTTCGGTAAGGTGCACTGATGATCTGTAAAAAACAGTGAAATATCGATATATGCACATTCCGCGCAGATAAGTTTTTCACAAAATTTTTCGTTTGTACTGACAACTTGTACAGTTGATGTCGCGGCTTGTTGCGTCTACAATCTAGGGCAAAAGTGATTTGCCGAATTGTAGAATTAAAATGCAACAAATTATAGCGACAATCGCATGTAAAATGAGATTTAATAATTATTAATTCTCATACACATGAAGTTCATTACAGTTCGTATATATACACGTAGTATAGAAGTGAATATCATGTCTGTCTTCGGTAAGGTGCACTGATGATCTGTAAAAAACAGTGAAATATCGATATATGCACATTCCGCGCAGATAAGTTTTTCACAAAATTTTTCATTTGTACTGACAACTTGTACAGTTGATGTCGCGGCTTGTTGCGTCTACAATCTAGGGCAAAAGTGATTTGCCGAATTGTAGAATTAAAATGCAACAAATTATAGCGACAATCGCATGTAAAATGAGATTTAATAATTATTAATTCTCATACACATGAAGTTCATATATATATATATATATATATATATATATATATATATATATATATATATATATATATATATATATATATATATATATATATATATATATAGAGAGAGATAATTATTTCTTAACCTTTGTATGTTATAGTAGATTAAATTAGTCGGCGATTTAAGGTCTGGTTTACTTTGATATGTATATATTTAAAGCAATCTTACATGTTTCGACGCATGGTGTCTTTTATAAAGAAATTAAAAATATATATCAATATATATATACAAGTGTCCCGTATCGTTATGTTCAAATTTTAGGAGTGTAAAGTAGACTTCATTTAAAGTAACAAAAACGCAAAACTTGTATATCCATTTTTATTTGTGTCAAAGTTACAGATCTATGAATGTGATTTTCAGATCATGACAAAAATGTAATCCTAAAGTCAATAAAAACTGATTTTATTTAAAAAAGTTCAATTAATAATATTTTCGAAATGTCCACCTCCATGTTGAGTGCAGGCCTGTGCCCGTAAGCCAAAAGAATAAGAACTTATCCGAATTTCATACTTGTTTTGTCGGATTTGCTCGGCAGTCAAGTGAATACGATCCAACAACTCTTCTCTTGTGTTCGAAACTTACGCGTATACTAAATTTTTCATGTACCTCTACTAACAAAAGTCAAGGGGATTAAATCTGGGTGGCCATGCAACAGGACCACCTCGACCAATCCATCTTGGATAATTGACGTTAACCAAATTTCGGACAACAATTCCGAAATGTGGTGGTGCCCCATCCATGGGAAACCACATGTCTCGTCGAATATTCAGTGGGACATCCTCTAAAAGACCTGGCAGTTCGTCAACAAGAAATTGAAGGCAATTGTACACATTTAACCTCCCAGGGAGAACGACAGGACCAATCAACAAGTCATCGATTAGGGCCGCCCAAACGTTAATAGAAAATTCATGTTGAAATTTAGATGGTCGTATAGCTATGGGATTTTCTGATGACCACCTGTCCAGGTTTCTCAGATTTGTAACACCACTTCTCGTTAGCGTAGATTCATCTGTCCAGAGGACTGTTCTGCAGAAATTAAAATGAAGCCGTGACTATCTTAATATCCAGGTAGAATAAACTAGACGAGCATAGTGGTCTGTCTCAAGCAAACCGTGTCCCCTGCGATAGTGATATGGATATGAGCCCTCACGTTTTAAAATTCGCCAAACTGTCGTTCGTGGCACTCCTAGTTGTCTAGCGATTCGACGTACACTGAGAGTTGGATCCCTTGTAACGATAGCTACTGCTTCTTCCTCTAAGTCTGTTGGCAAATTTACTCCTCTGTCGAAAAGATAATCACGCAGTCCGCATTCCCGAAATTGTCTATGTACTTCCAGAAACGTTCTGTAATGAGGAATGCGCCTATCGGGAAACCGATGTCGGTATTCAATAACTGCTTGACGTGCATAGCCATACACAAAATGCATATCCGCATACTCTCGAGAAGAAAATCGGTAAGACATTTTCAATAAAGAAAACGTGTCCACTCACTAATAAGCTGTTGTATGAACTGAAACGTAACGTAATCCTTTATTAAAAAATGCAACGTTAACAGTCATCTGAACATTTGTTTATTGTATGATATTCATGGTTCAGCACTTACGAAATAAGTAAGAACCTTCTTTATCATAAATTAATTTCCAGTACTCTTTCATATAGATCTCCAAGAAATTACTGTATGTACTACGACACGTGTCTATTTATTTTAGGATAACATTTTATTATGCGACGTTAACAATCACAGGCCTGTTATTGAATTGTATAACTTTTTTTTAATAAAATCAGTTTGTATTGATTTTAGGATTACATTTTCTTTCATGATCTGACAATCACATTCATAGATCTGCAACTTTGAAACAAATAAAAATGGATATACAAGTTCTGCGTTTTTGTTACTTGAAATGAAGTCTACTGTACACTCCTAAAATTTGAACATAACGATACGGGACACTTGTATATTTTTAATTTCTTTGAAAAAAAAACACTATGTGTCGAAACATGTAAGATTGCTTTAAATATATACAAATCAAAGTAAACCAGACCTTATATCGCTGACTAATTTAATCTACTATATATATATATATATAATTATTTCGTGACCTTGGTATGATATGGTAAATTCAATCAGTTGGCGATTTAAGGTCTGGCTTTACTTTAAAGTATATATATTTAAAACAACCCTACATGTTTCGGCAATGATGCCTTTATCAAGGATATAAAATATAAATGACAGTATACAAATGTCATATAATTGAGTTGCTATTGATAAAATTATTCAAAGATACATTCCAATTGAATAATAATAAATCATGCCTTAGTATTCCAAAAACAGATAGACAACAAAAACAGGGAAAAGCAAGACATGAGTTATTATTATGTATGCGCCCGTGGAGCGTCTTAAGATGCAAAGTTGTCGGCATTCGCCTTAAACGAGAAGGAAAACCACGAAAACCTACTCGGACAACCAGACAGGAATCACAACACGGAACAGTCAGTATGATAAGCTAATGTATATGATATTTAAATGTAATTGATATTTAAATGACTTAAGATATATAATTATATGACAAAAAAAAAAAATGTTATGATGGTAAATTGCAGATCGTTACACAATTAAGTTATAATATATATTGCTTAAATTTTTTATATCATTTCTGTTGTTAATTGCATAGTATCTAACATACAAGCCCCTACTTATAATATAGCAAAATTCCTAGGTGATAGCATATCTAAGATGTTAGGAAAAACTGAATATCATACCAAAGACTCATGGCAATTTCAAAATTTCATCAAGGAACAAAAAGTATCAACTAATCACAAAATTATATCACTTGATGTAGAATCTTTATACTAACATTCCTACAGATCTAGCTATAAACATAATAGAATCCAAATGGGATGAAATTAGTCCACACACATCACTAAATAAAAACGAATTTATTAGAGGTATACACTTCTGTCTCGATAACACATATTTTCAATACAAAAATTCTTTTTATAGTCAAACATTTGGTATTGCCATGGTCTCTCCTTTAGCTGCTCCTACTGCAAATCTAGTAATGAAACATTTAGAACAAAACGTTATCAATTCATTAGACTTCCACCCCATTTTTTTCAAAAGATATGTTGATGATATCATAACATGTATTCCAACTAACAAAATAAACTATCTTTTAAATAAATTCAACAATTTTCACAACAAATTAAAATTCACTATTGAAGAAGAAATTAATAACAGTATTAATTTTCTTGCTATTTCTTTGAGCTATGATAGACAGGGTACTATTTATACAATTTGGTATAATAAACCCACAGCTTCTTTTCGATATATGAATTACCACTCAAATGCTCCTACAGTATTCAATAAAATGATTATAAATAATCTGACTGATAGGGCAGTAAAACTATCACATACTCAATACAGAAAAGATAACATCAAGAAAATTAAAACAATCTTTAGAGATAATAATTATCCACCACAACTTATAGACCAAACTATTAAAAAAAGAGTACACCAAATATACAACACTGCAGACACCAATAAAAATTTGAACAATGACACAACATATATCACGATTCCATATGTTCCACAACTATCAGAAAAAATTAAATAAAATTAAATATGATATAGCTACAACATATAAACTTAGTAATACTAATAAACATTTATTTTCAAAACTTAAACCTAAAATAGAAAAAAATCGAGAAACACATGTCGTATATAAAATACCATGTCGCGATTGCGATAGTTACTACATAGGCCAAACGAAACAATATTTATACAAAAGAATACAAGCCCACAAATACTCTAGAACAGACAAAACTGCATTATCTACACACAAACTACAACGCGATCACCATTTCGATTTTGAAAACACACAGATAATTGATAAAGAACAACACACAGTGAAAAGACAAATTAAAGAAATGATCAGTATTAAACAGGAAAAAAATTCAATTAACAACAGAAATGATATAAAAAATCTAAGCAGTATATACTATAATTTAATTTTGTAACGATCTACAATTTACCATCATATTATATATTTTTTTTGTTATATACCTTATGTTATTTAAATATCATTTAAATATCATATACTTTTGCTTATCATGATGACTGTTCCGTGTTTTGATTCCTGTCTAGTTGTCCGAGCAGGTTTTCGTGGTTTTCCTTCTCGTTTTGAGCGAATGCCGACAACTTTGTATCTTAAGTCGCTCCACGGGCGCATACGTAATAATAACTCATGTCTTGCTTTTCCCTGCCTATCCCTGTTTTCTGTTTTTTGCTGATGTGGTCCTCTACTGGGTTGCAGCCTAGCATATGCGCTACAAAACTCTAGGGGGGTCTGCCCGTTGGGCAGTCAGGTGCCATTCCGCCTTTCCAGCAAGAGTGAGGAACCATGCTACGCGGCGCTATCTCGTCGCCGCGCAATGCACACACCACTAGGACCGGTCCTGGGCGACAACCTGGCTAGGCTGCCGTTAACAGCACACACACGTTCGACGTGTGTGCTATGCCCCCGCTTCGGCGGAAAACGTTAAGATGGCATAAGTGTGACCATCGTCGACCGAGGTAGCCACTAAGAGTGTTCCCTTAGTTGCGATGAGCAACCCCGTACAGGGTGCGCTTCGCCTGTCTGCGCCTTGCCTCGTTGGGGCGGGGGTCAGACCGTCGAAGTACTGCACGGAATTGTAAAGAAGTTGTCGGGAAAGGGTTGGCGGCCCTACGCAACGGCTGGTTATCCGACCTCTCTAAATTCATGCGACCGATCACTAAACACACGCACGAACGCACCGACATACAAAACCCTACACTTACGCTCTCACACAAAACCACACACCCATAGAGAGACGCAAGCTGCCAGCAGCAACCAACACACAAGTTCATACCCAGAAGGAGACACAAATTGCTAGCAGCGAACAACACATATTTTCACACCTTGTTATCTATTTTTTGGAATACTAAGGCATGATTTATTATTATTACTAGAATGTATCTTTGAATAATTTAAACCATAGCAACTTAATTACTTGACATTTATATCCTGTCATTCATATTTTGTATTCTCTTGAAAAAGGCGTATATAGCCGAAACATGTAGAGTTTTTTAAATACATATATTTTGAAGTAATATACAGACCTTTAATCGCCTACTGATTAGGTTTACCATATCATACCAAGGTCACGAAGTTATTATATATATATATATATATATATATATATATATATATATATATATATGTATGATAAACGTAATGATAATGAGAACTCATAATTATTGAATTCTCACATACATGTCATTGCCGCTCTAATTCGTTGCATCAATTTCTACACATGACAAAATCACCTTTGTCTAAGAATGTAGCTGCAACGTGTCACGGCGTCAACCGTCCAGGTTGTCCGGGAAAATGAAAAAATGTGCGAAAGTCGTATCCATCCGGGATATGTAGACATCGATGTCTACATATCCCGGATAGATACGAATTCAAAGATCTTGCATAATCTTTGAATCTAAGAATTAAGAATAAATGACTATATTAGATAAAACTGGTAAATCGATATTATTGAACACTTAAATGATGATTGCTTGGTTTTGTTTGTAGCGATATTATTGTCAAAGCTAAACATTGTTTTTTCTTCTATGTACACATATACAGGGTTACTGCTGAATGGCGCCCAAGCTATGCGAATCTGAAGGATACGTATAAATGTCTTGCTGAAAATTAAAAAAGAATTTTTTTTGTAATTCATTAAAAATCTTCAAATTTTTGGGGCCAAAATGTAGTTGAAGTCGGTCCATATCTTTATTGAAATACAACTGTAATTCAAATTTATTGACCTGCAAAAAATAGATGAAAAGAGACGATAACAGTTCCTATTCATAAAAATATTAAATGTTGATATTATTATATCAAAATATTATGTCCACACATATGGTGCTTTTATTACGATGTTTTTTTGTGGATATCAATAATAGCTTTTACGTCGAATATGTCGACAAACCTATGCCGCATTTAATTAATTTGACTAAAATTAGATGAACGTTAAAATTAATTTAAAATAAAATTACTATGTTTATAATAAAACAAAAATCGTCATAAAACAAAAGGCTTTAGGTGTCTATGGTGTGTCCAATGGGAAGATAGTTAGTTTTTAATTATTTGTATGGAATTATTAACATATATTTTTTTTCTTTAAATTTGTGTGTGGTACTGACAAATATCGATAGAACGATATAATTAGTCGGTAAAGAGAATTACTGATGAATTAGAGATGGAAGTCCGTAGCTGACCGCGGACTCGAAAAACGAAAAATAATTTTCCCGTTACTACATGAACATTGGACCACGATTTTTTGTATGAAGGCATTATTTCACACCTTTTTTTCTTTGACGCTATACATATTTTGCATTGTATACGTATTTTTAGCTACATAATAAGTTTAAGCTGTTATAGTAATTTTGCATTATGCTTCTTGATAATTATGTAATAGGCTTTATTTTAATATTAATATACGTATATTAAATAAAATAAAATCAGTTCACTTTTTAATTATTTTTCCCCAACTCTAAATAACGGACACCTCTATATACCGGATAGTTTAGGGTTGTCCAAAGGTGTCCGTTATTGGGAGGCTTTACTGTATATTGGTATGTAGGGATACGCTGATTTAAAATACCGGGATAAAAGCAATGTATTCAAACAGCTGTATTATGAAAGCTGTTTGTTCAATATTTATTTAGATGTTTATTATTTCTGAAGAAATATGGTACAATAGCATTATTATGTTGCTGATCAAATATTTTTGTAAGCCGATCAAGTTGTGGATTTAATACGCACTGGATATAATAATCGATATTCGTTCATCCAACATAAAATTACTCAACTGCAAGGACAATATAAAATAATATTGAATACATTGAAACGCATAAACAAGAACGATGCATAGACAAACACACAGTGAATTCTCGTTTATTGTTGCTCGTACTAAAAATGTTATTGTATATAAAGTTCGCGTTTTAACCGAGTGCATTAGAAGCGCTTTACGTTAAGTATTTGTTCTACTTACTGGAACCATAAAACTTTCGGTATATCTAGTTGATATTTTCGTAATATTAATATTCAAGCATGCCATGAAACGCGGAGAATTTATCTTACTATTCACTAGCCTGTGGATGGGACATGCCCCAGCATTTTGAAAACTACCGTCGAACCTTCTCAGTCATGGCCATACAGATTATAATATTATTACTAACAAGCTGTTCTGATTCGGCTGTGGGTGCTAATAATAAAATTAATTATTTGATATAAATAATTGTGGTGCGGGTGAAGTATCATCAAAGGACCTGAACGTGTATGTTGTGTGCTTACATAAATATACTACAACTTACTAACTAAATAAAATACAACAACGCTGTCCTTAAAGTTTGTATTTATTATTTACAAGAAAGAAATTGAGCGGCCGCGAGGTGCATCATATATCTCGACAACTATGAAGAGCGATGCTTGGCAGACGGACGAATAAATTAATTAGTTAAATCAATTAAATTAATGTGGGTTAGATTAAAAGAATAATATATATATATATATAAGGTAAACTTAATAAGTCGGCGATTAAAGGTCTGGTTTACTTCAAAGTATATATATTTAAAACAACCCAGATTGTTTTAAATATATATAGTTTGAAGTAAACCAGACCTTTAATCGCCGACTTATTAAGTTTACCTTATCATACCAAGGTCACGAAGATATTATATTTATATATATATATATATAGTAAACTTAATAAGTCGGCGATTAAAGGTCTGGTTTATTACTTCAAAGTATATATATTTAAAACAGCCCTACATGTTTCGGCAATGACGCCTTTGTCAAGGAAATAAAAAATATAAAAAAGAATATATTATATATATATTATATATATTATTTCCTTGACAAAGGCATCATTGCCGAAACATGTAGGGTTGTTTTAAATATATATACTTTGAAGTAATAAACCAGACCTTTAATCGCCGACTTATTAAGTTTACCATATCATACCAAGGTCACGAAAATATTATATATATATATATATATATATATATATATATATATATATATATATGTAGAACAATACAGATTACTTTAGAAGCGAAGATGCAGGGGCACATGCATCATGGCCGGTACTTGAACAGTACGGCGAGTAAGATATTTAACTTACGAAGGATCTGAACAGAAGACTGATTCGTGTCGAAGAAGCACTGGTCCGTAGGAAAAGGTTTTGTTTTATTACCCATAAGTTGAGAGAAAAGGATCGATGGTGTCGATGTCTTGGCTAATGAATTAATCACGAGCGCGAGCTAAGAGGTCGCGATGTCGATGGCATAAATATAATTAAAATATCCGTTGTGAGTCCACCTTTCGAATGATATGAGACACCATATATAAAAGAAGAGGTACGTAATTAAATTAAAACTTAAATTTAAAAACGGAATGTTTAAAGAATTTTCAAAGGCGACCGTTAAGTTAAAGGCTTGACCGTTCAAAGCAGGTAGATTTCGAGGGTCTATCGGCTAGCGAGAACAAAAGAAAGGCTTTCTTCTTGCAAACGAATTACAGAAAAATGCGAAGTTTAATATTTTAAATGCGGGATATTTAAAGAAATAAATATAATTAAAAAAAAAGAACTAAGCATTCTTATATATGCGAAGAGTAACAATATGAATATCAAATACGAGGGTATATCAAATTTAACGCGACGGATTTTTTTAAAATTCTACAGTTCGCTGATCCTGGATGGGTTGATTTTCAGCTAAGGTGAGGGTTTAGGGAGGGGATAGTAACGACTCATAGTACTATAGAAATGATGAGTGAGCAACAAGTGCATGTTTCTGTGGGGCAACGGATATTTATCATGTTTTGGCCGAGGGTGTGAAACCAACGGAAATTTTGCAAGAGATTACAAGCAGTTAGGCAAGCACACCTTGTCACAAACCCGTGTTTTTGCGTGGCACAAGGAATTTTCTGAAGGGCGTGAAAATGTTAAGGACTAGTGCCACAATCGGCGCCCGAGGACAAGCTCGAACGAAGACGATATCGAGGCAGTTCGACAACTCATTGAGGAGGACAGGTGCTCAGCACTCTGGAATATTGACGAGGAACTTAGCATTTGTTACGGGAGTGCTGAGCACATCGTGACACTGGACTTGGGATTCCACGAGAGATCTGCAAGATGGGTTTTATAGAAACATGACTACTAGTTTCAAAGTTGTCGAACAGCGGGGAGGCATTTTTGCCATCTGAAAAACATGGGATTAAAGATAACTATCGAATGGTATAAAATTGATTGATAATTACTTTTAAATAAAAGAAAGATTAGATGAACAATAATAGTGTTTGTAAGCAAATATTTGCTCTATTGAAAACGTAAACACACGAATATAGCAATGAAAACACGTATGAAAATTTGTTTGTGGAAAAAAAGCGAAAACGAATACAAAAGTTGCTCCAGGAAAGAGGAAAATATTTTCTCGGTTTTACGAAAGAAATTGGAAACCATAATACCTTTCATAAATAATACCGACAAACTGGGAGATCTACGAAGGTTGTGTGTGAAATAGAAGTGAATGAATATCAAGAAATATTAACAAGATTTTCAGAAGAACGAACTTCAAAGATGTAGTAAATGCAAGTTCGATTCTAACAAAATATCATTTTGGATTACATATAAAATTAATAAGGAAAACATGTTTTATAATATACCTAAAAATTAAATAAGATCTCTTCTATTTAATTATGTTGGTACGATGGATTTTATTTTTCTATAGTTGGTGGCAATATTAATAATTATGCTTATGTGAATTTGTTAACTGAATATGTAATAAACGCTTTATTTAATTCATGAGTAGAAAAATACTTTATTTTTACAAAAACTGTTGAAAATGTCCACTATTATTTTTTAAACATAAGTTTAATCGTCGTTTAATACTTTTAAATACACGACAAAGTTCTTCCTGAGTGATGTTTTCACTTTCATGTCTAATTGTGTGTTCAAGTGCCTCTAATGTGTGTAAGCGGTTTTTAAAAACACTATTTTTTACATGTCCGAAAAGGAAATATATCAGGTGATGTCAAGTCTGGACTTCTCGGTGGCCAGAGGCTTTGACTGATAATGCGATCATCATAAAACTCCTACAAATATGCTATATTGCCGCCTGCAGTCTGAGCATCATGTAGCATAAATTCTGTCAAAATGACAGTTTAGTATCTCTTTGCGTTAATTATTTTGTTAAAGAAAACTGGCCCTATTATCCTCTGCCTTGATGTTGCAACCCATATTTACCTTTGCAAATACGGTTTTTTGTCTCAAATCGCTTTACAATTTCACGTTTGTGTTGACCAAAAACTTTATAATTTACATTATAGTGAGGAAATGCACAAATTGTTCAAAGCAAGACCGAAAATTATATGACCAGGTCCCATCGTGGTTTCCAGATGCACTCCGAAAGTGAGCCATAAGAATATAGGCATTATGTTCAGTCGTAACCATTTTAATAGGTATCAAAAACTCGACGCCAAATAATACAAAAACCAACGTCAATGGGCTTTGTTAAAATTGACATAAGCGACAATGTAGCCACTACAAGTTGAGAAATTTGCGGGCCTTCCAACACAATTGGCGTACGATCATTTACTGACACAATGTATTTTATTTGTCATTTATAAATCAAATTAAATTGAGAATAATTTTCAAGTATTTGTGGATACTTTTCAGTAAATAATGTATGTCGTATTTAATAAACAAGAAAACCAATATACGGTGGAAATTTATTTAAGTAGTGCCAGAAAATCAGTGGTGAATGGGTTTATTCTGTGAGAGATGAATATGCGGATGAAGTTAACCTGTATGATTATTTCAGTACATCTATTCATTGCTTTGGGCATTTACTTAGGGCAGGTAGTATGGATCGTAGAAGAGGCCAAGATAGACCAACTTACCATGCTGGAAGTTACGTATTTAGATCCCTGACTGGGCTCTCCGAGCCAGTTTTCGTGGTTTTCCTTTTCGTTCCATCGTTTGTCGATGTTAATCGCCTCTATCATTATTCGAATCATGCCGTTTGTGCTCCTGGCTAAAGTGTTCGTGCTGTTTTATTGTCACACTGTTATACTGTCATAATTATAAGAAGGAAATTGCTGCACTACAAACACAGACAATACTCCCGTACCGAATATAGATCGGATCCCTTACCGGACCAATCACACGAAGCCGCACGAGTAGCTACACGCTCATCCCATTAAGCACTCATCAGCTACGTAATGGGATGACATCCTAGTAGAGCTTATTATAATTTTCACATCTCAAGAAGACGAAGACTTCATTGAAACGTTAGGACATCAAGAGTCGCACGCACACACACACACTCACATATGAAACGTCTAAAATTCAGTTTTTCTGTTGGTATTTCAAATTACTTTAGCATTAGACATGATTAGCTCCTCATCTTAGTTGATTAATAAAAGCAATTGAAATTGAAAACTTAAAAAATCACAATTATAATTGTTAGAGACATTTTTATCTTATTCATTTTGTTTCTTACGTTAGAATTATAGATATATGTTCTTTTATTTTGTATTAATTATACCTGGAAATATCAAGCGAGGCCTTGTTCCCAAATGTAATTTGTATACAACTTTGTATCTTAATATTGTCGTATTACTCAAAGCCCACAGTATAGGAAATATTTTCTCTTCTAGTGTATAGAATTCTATTATAATATTTAAGCCTCATAAATATTTCCCTATTTGTAGAATGTACGAAACTTTCTCTATTGGAAAACTATTAACCGAACCTTTTATAATGAATAGATTTTATATTTATTTTATGTTAGTTAAGACTACATTTTATTGTAGGGCGGCAAAACTGCAACTATTTACGACAGAGAAGCGGCATATTCACAGAAGAATCTTTATTTTACCATTCATTTTTAGGGCTTCAGAACATGGAAATTATTCGTCAGGTTATAATCCCCTTACAACCTTCTGTGAATATCGGCGATTCGATTGTTATCAGCACGAACTGCAGTAAATGTTTACTGTTTAAAATTCATGTATTTTTCAAAGTGTATTTTACGTGTATTTTATATGAGTCTAAGGAATTCGCAGAAATACAAAATTATCTTTCGCTTAGCACTTCCTACTCTTCCGTGGACTAGTGGAGGGGTAAAAATCAGTTAAATTTACTTCGAAGAAAGAAATTAAAAATAAGACAGTTCTATCAACGACGCGAAGGCGAAAGGTAATACCTTTCCAAAGCAAAGAATGCCCTTGCATTCATCTACATACAAGATAGTTCTCACAGTTGCATATAATTTCAACAATCAGTGTTAGCTTTAAGTCGTTTATTAAAAGTGTTAAATAAAGTTAATTAATTTAAGATCCGGCTTTTATTTAAAACTTAAAGTTACATTAGTGGTGTGCGCCTTACAAACGCACACAAGGTTGCGAATCACTCAAAATCAAAATACAAACGGCGTGTTAGCCTTACAACCTAACCGCACAAAAGAAAAGGCGTGTTAGCCTTACAACCTAACAGCCCAAAGGCTCTCAAACCAGGGAGGCTTCAACATATGGTCCTTCGAGCCGGATTCCACAAAGAATCAAGAACATAATTACAATAAATCAGCAAGGAGGTCAACATCCATCGCCGAAGCGGGGATAGCGGCGGAGCTACAGCATTCTACATTGAGAGTCAGCAGGTTAGTCTCCAATTAATATTCCACGTTATCCTTTCTTGAAAAAAAAAACACCTTTACACACGTTTTCCTCGCCTGTATTTGCACTAAAAGTGAATTGTACCATGGCTGAAGAGCAATTAAAATCTTAAAAAAACAAGCGCAAACAAGTAAAAGCATCTCTCACAAGATTGACTAGTTTTCTTGATGGCCTCACCAATGATAAGGTAGTAGTAGGAGAAATTAAAAGACGGCAAGATAGATTTCAGAATTCCCTAGATGAATTCGACGACATTCAATCAAAAATAGAAGCATTGATAGAAGAGGAAATAGACTCAGATGAACGCGAAAGGTTTGAAAACGCTTATTATGCTATTGATAACCGATTGTGTGCATTATTAAATGATGTCAAACCTCAAATTACGGCGCAAAACATTCCGATGCAAAATGTTACTTTGGATGAGCCTAACTCTTCAGACAATTTAATAAAACTGCCTACAATTAAATTACCTACTTTCTCGGGAAATTACGAAGAGTGGTTTCCATTTTTTGATAATACGTTTAATCAATTAATTCATTCCAATGAATCAATATCTAACATACAAAAATTTCACTACCTAAAATCCTTACTTATGGGAGATGCAGCGAATGTCATACAGTCGTTAGAAATTTCAGCCGACAATTATAAAGATGCTTGGGAAATGCTCCAAGAGAGATACAACAAAAAAAAAATCATAATTCAAAAACATGTGAAGGCTATTTACAATTTGCCATCCATGCATAAAGAAAGTTTTAGCGTCCTTTGTCAAATATTAGATGAAGCATTAAAGCACACCAGGGCACTCAAGGCATTAAAGCGCCCGGTTGGATATTGTGATGATTTGTTAATATTTACTATCAGCAGCAAATTAGACGCTGTCACATTCAAAGAATGGGAAGCTAGCACTTCCGCAACGAATATTCCCACTTTCAAAGAAATCGCAGAGTTTTTATCTCGAAAATGTCATACATTAGAGTCCATAAGCAAAATAGCGCATAATAAAGTGACACACAAGTACACATCTAACATTGTCACAAACAGTATCGCATGTTTATATTGTCAGCGTAATCATTTAATTTTTCAATGTAAAGCCTTCCTCGAGTTATCAATACCTCAAAGAATAAATGAAGTTAAAACAAAGAACCTGTGCCTGAACTGTCTAAAGGCCAATCACTCCGCGAACAAATGTCTCGCTAGATCATGTAAAACATGTAATAAAAGGCACAATACCTTATTACATTTGCCTACGCAAAGCGATTCAGCTCCGATAGCCGGTCCCTCAAAAAATGCCGAAACAGACATGTCAATATCAAATCATAGTTCAAATTCAAGCCCTCCTCGGCATGTATTACTATCAACACCCATCATAAATGTTCTAGACTCAAATGGGCGCAGTCATGCTTGTCGCGCTCTTTTAGATTCAGGATCGCAATCGAATTTAATAACGAAAAAACTAGCGGATATACTCAATCTAAAATATAAGTCGTCCCAGATCACAATAATGGGAATTAATCAATCGAAGTCGCCTGTAAATTATTGTATAAACGTAACTGTTAAGTCCATGCATTCGGCTTTCGAGGAGAATATTAATTGTTTAGTACTCAATAAAATTTCCGAGCGAATTCCATTTGTATCAATAACAAAGGAATACATTAACATACCAAAAAACGTCAGATTAGCAGATCCAGATTTTAATATAGCCCGAGACATCGATATACTATTAGGGGTAGAATTATCTTACAGATTATTATGTGTTGGACAAATCAACCTGTGCACAAATGATCCGTGTCTGCAAAAAACATTATTAGGTTGGGTAATTTCGGGTAGAATACTATCAAAAACTCTCTCCGCACAAGTAAACTGCAATTTAGTCACGCTGGAAACGCTAAATAATAATCTGACCAGGTTTTGGGAATTAGAAAACGCGTGTAGCAAAAATGAATTAACGTACGATGAGAGGGCTTGTGAAAGACATTTCTCAAATACACTAGAACGCAACAGTGTAGGGCGTTTTATAGTAGCGCTTCCATTTAAGGAAAATGCGTTTTTATTCTCTAGAGCGCAGACTAAACAAAAATCCGAAACTCTAGCATGAATGTACATTATTTATGGAGGAATATCTGACATTAGGTCACATGAAGCGTATAAGCAATGAAGGCATAGACTTCTTAGGTTTACATTTTTACCTTCCTCATCATGCCATTTTAAAAGAAAACAGCTTAACCACCAAGGTTAGGGTAGTATTTGATGGTTCCGCTAAATCTACGACGGGAGTTTCACTAAATGACACATTATTAGTCGGCCCTAAAATACAGCAAGACATATTCGATATTGTTTGCAGATTTCGTCTACATAAATATGTTTTAACAGCGGACATCACAAAAATGTACAGGCAGATACTTGTTAGCGAAAGTTGTACGCCCTTTCAGCGCATTCTTTGGAGAGATGATGCCCGTAATAAAATTGAAACATTCGAATTAACTACTGTCAGTTACGGCACGTCTGCGGCGTCTTTCTTAGCTATAAGGTCATTACAACAACTCGCGCGCGAAGAAAAAACTTATACGTCAGGTGCAAAGGTTATTATTAGAGACTTTTTTGTAGACGATTTGCTAACAGGGGCATATAATATTAAGGAACTTGAAAAAATTAGGGATGAGATAATAAAAATATTAGAAAGGGGTAAATTCGAATTGCGGAAATGGGGCTCTAACGCGGCAGAATTATTAGAAAAAATACCCGACAAAATTTGCGAAAATAAGGTTCTTAATTTAGACAGGGATGAGGGAATCAACGCGTTGGGATTACAGTGGGATCCCAAATTTGACGTGCTAAAATATTCAATACTATCTCCCGAACGTAAAAATGTAATCACAAAGCGATCCGTTTTATCGCATATTGCAAAAATATTTGACCCATTAGGTTTAATAAGTCCGTTTATAATAAATGCAAAGATGTTGATGCAATCGATATGGAAATTGAAGCTAAATTGGGATGAGTCGCTCCCGCAAAACATACAAAACGATTGGCTTCTCTTTCTCGATCAATTAGAACAAATAAATGAGCTTCAAATACCCAGACATGTTGCAAACGAACAAGGTAACAAGATATTTGAAATTCATGGCTTTTGCGACGCCTCCGAAAGGGCGTACGGCGCTTGTGTAGATGCAAGAACAATCAACAACTCGTCAGAAGTTTCGTGCAAGTTAATGTGTTCGAAATCCAAGGTCGCCCCATTAAAGGCAATAACCTTGCCGAGACTCGAATTATGTGGAGCATTATTACTAGCGCAATTATTACAGAGGCTAACGAGTACGATGGACGTAAACATTAAAGAAACATACTATTGGACAGACTCCACTATAGTTTTATCTTGGCTGTCATCTACTTCCAAAAAATGGAAAACGTTTGTTGCTAATCGGGTCGGTGAAATTCAAGAAATATCTAAAATATCAAATTGGCGTCATGTAAGCACGCATGATAACCCGGCCGATATAATTTCAAGGGGAAGCTGTCCGGTATCGCTAATGAATGCGTCTATTTGGTGGAACGGTCCTACATTTCTGCGAAAAACCCCAGGTCACTGGCCTACTACAAATTTGCCTGTAAATAATGATGTGCCTGAAACCAAACGTGTTGTTGCTACTATTACAGTCAATCAAGATAATAATGAAATATTTGAAAAATATTCGAATTTGCATAAACTCACACGCGTTATTGCTATGCGTTTTAAAAACAATATAGCCTCGCGCCTATCAAATCAATTTCATAAAATCAACACCGGCTGTCTTAAACTTTCCGAATTATCAAGCGCAACGACAGCATTAGTGAAAATAGTACAAAGACTAGCATTCGTGAGAGAATATGAGCAGTTAGTAAAAAATAACAAGATACATGCTAAGAGTAATATACTATGTCTCAATCCGTTTCTTGATACTGAAGGTGTGATACGAGTAGGCGAACGTCTAAAGCATGCTGATATTAACTATTCGCAAAAACACCCAATATTATTGCCAGCTAAGCACGCATTCACTGAATTAATTATCAGGAATGCCCACCTTAATCATTTGCACGCTGGAACGCAATTGACTTTAGCTGCTGTGCGATCCAGATATTGGCCCGTGTCCGCTAAAAATGCTGTAAAAAGGGTAATACAAAAATGCGTAACGTGCTTTAAGGCAAACCCAAAGGGCCTCGAGTACATAATGGGAAATCTTCCCCCAGATCGCGTAAATCTTACGGGAGCATTCCAAAACGTTGGTGTGGACTATTTTGGTCCCCTTTACATACGTGAGGGCAAACGCCGGAAGTGTAACACTTCTTCTAAGGCTTACGGCGCGGTTTTTGTATGTTTTGCTACTAAAGCAGTACACTTGGAGCTCGTCTCGCTTTTAACAACCGACGGATTTCTAGCCGCTTTAAGGCGTTTCATGGCAAGGCGGGGAAAGGTTACCAATATTTACTCAGATAACGGCACTCAGTTTGTAGGTGCTCAAAGGGAATTACGCAAACTATTGACCGAATTTTTATCCCAACAGAATCAAGAATTTCTGCAAAGAGCCCTTGCTCATGAAAACGTAACATGGCATTTTATTCCCCCGCGCGCGCCTCATTTTGGGGGTTTGTGGGAAGCGGCGGTAAAATCCGTAAAATATCATTTAGCGAGAGTGTTAGGAAAACATTCATTAAATTATGAGGAGATGAATACACTTTTAGTGCAAATTGAGGGTATCTTAAATTCTAGACCTCTAACTCCTTTGTCCAATGACCCTAGTGACACTTCCGTTCTCACCCCGTCACATTTTTTAATTGGAGACTCCATCACTGCCCTGCCGGAGCCTGGCTTGACACATCTTAAGATAAACTCTCTGTCGAGGTGGCAGTATGTTCAGCAGTTAGGAGATCATTTTTGGAAAAGGTGGCGTAACGAATGTCTGAACCAACTTCAAACAAGAACCCGATGGAAATCTACCCACGGAGACCCATTGGTACCAAACCAGCTGGTTTTAATAAAGGAAGACAACACACCCCCCTGCAAGTGGCTTATGGGACGCATCCTACAGCTGTTTCAAGGCGATGACGGTGTAGTACGTGTAGCGGATCTGTGGACAGTGCGTGGTATAGTGAAAAGACCCATTTCGAAAATATGTGCACTCCCTAGCAAGGAATGAAGTAAATAGCATATATATATTAGTTATTGAAAGCTCATGCTTTCAAGGCCGGCGGTATATGTTAGAGACATTTTTATCTTATTCATTTTGTTTCTTACGTTAGAATTATAGATATATGTTCTTTTATTTTGTATTAATTATACCTGGAAATATCAAGCGAGGCCTTGTTCCCAAATGTAATTTGTATACAACTTTGTATCTTAATATTGCTTTATTACTCAAAGCCCACAGTATAGGAAATATTTTCTCTTCTAGTGTATTGAATTCTATTATAATATTTAAGCCTCATAAATATTTCCCTATTTGTAGAATGTACGAAACTTTCTCTATTGGAAAACTATTAACCGAACCTTTTATAATGAATAGATTTTATATTTATTTTATGTTAGTTAAGACTACATTTTATTGTAGGGCGGCAAAACTGCAACTATTTACGACAGAGGAGCGGCATATTCACAGAAGAATCTTTATTTTACCATTCATTTTTAGGGCTTCAGAACATGGAAATTATTCGTCAGGTTATAATCCCCTTACAACCTTCTGTGAATATCGGCGATTCGATTGTTATCAGCACGAACTGCAGTAAATGTTTACTGTTTAAAATTCATGTATTTTTCAAAGTGTATTTTACGTGTATTTTATATGAGTCTAAGGAATTCGCAGAAATACAAAATTATCTTTCGCTTAGCACTTCCTACTCTTCCGTGGACTAGTGGAGGGGTAAAAATCAGTTAAATTTCCTTCGAAGAAAGAAATTAAAAATAAGACAGTTCTATCAACGACGCGAAGGCGAAAGGTAATACCTTTCCAAAGCAAAGAATGCCCTTGCATTCATCTACATACAAGATAGTTCTCACAGTTGCATATAATTTCAATAATCAGTGTTAGCTTTAAGTCGTTTATTAAAAGTGTTAAATAAAGTTAATTGATTTAAGATCCGGCTTTTATTTAAAACTCAAAGTTACATTAGTGGTGTGCGCCTTACAAACGCACACAAGGTGCGAATCAATCAAAATCAAAATACAAACTGCGTGTTAGCCTTACAACCTAACCGCACAAAAGAAAAGGCGTGTTAGCCTTACAACCTAACAGCCCAAAGGCTCTCAAACCAGGGAGGCTTCAACAATAATGATATAATCACCTTGATTATAATGTAAATTAAAACTTTATTCTTTATAGTTACTAGTAACATTTTTAGTTAACATAGAAATGTGATAATTAAAGATTCTTGTTCTTAATATTTTTTCACTCACTGATTAACCTTCAATTAATCAAATATATATAAAATTTCATTAATTCTCAAATTAAAAATGAATATATATTTACTTTTCTATTTTCATTTATTAATCTGAAAATTTGTCCCAAATATATGTAAAGCAGTAAATTTAAATTTTCGCCTACCATTCCCAGTTTATAATTATATTCGACCCTAATATTCTGCATATAGTAAAAACTTCAGCTAACAGAAGAAGGTTGTTGGTTAGAGTGGTATGTATTGCGGCTTTGCGCTTATTTGAAATTCCATATTAAACAGTGAAATTAGAGATTTTTTAGACTTGGATTCAGCGCTGTTATGTAAGCAATAAAAATACGTAAAACTTGTTTTTCCTTATCTTGTTATAATAATTTCCTATTTATAATTTATATCGACATTAAGGTATAACTAATGTTATGGAAAGAATTCATTATTGTATTCCTGCTAAAAATAAAAATAAAATTGCTATAAGCACTTGATTTCGGTTAGTATACCATCAGTGGTGGGCTTTTCTAGAAATATGGTTTATGTATATACACCCTTAGTTTTGTCTAGGACAAATAAAAGAAGGGGTCAGTGATGCCTTCATACAAAAAAGCGGTTCAATGTTCATGTAGTAACGAAATAATTATTGTTAATTACAGGTAATAAACGGGCAGTAATGGGAATTCACCGCTACAAACATTGGGATTTACATTTAGTACGGACGTAGTCTTCGCTGTGTCTAGGAGCGTTCACAATGGCATCCTATACGAGTATCGAATATACGGGTGATTTTAATAAATGGCGAAACAGGACAAAATAGTCTTGCAGTAAAAAAAATATATGCAGAACGTTTCGACGTCCTACTTCGACTATGACAATTGTGAGAGTGTTAGCTACGTGTATCGACTTCGGGATTCAATATCAGTAATTCTACGTTTCGAAGGTCGTTGTCTTTAGAAATCATGCAGAGTGGAACAACCAAAAGAAGATATTTTAAATATCGTAGAAGCAGATCCCGGCGTAAATACGACAACCCTAGCACGGGAAGTAAGTGTGTCTCAAACTACAGTGCATCAAATTTTGAAAACTAATGTACATTCGTATCATACATCAACGCCTGCAAAGATTAAGGGAAGTAGATTTAATCCACAGAGTTGTTTTCTATGACTGGTTTCAACACAGAGAAATTTGTCTGTCAGATCTTGTATCTGCAATTCTCTTTACTGACGAATCTACGTTTACCAAAGATCGTATTTCGAATTTCTATAACATTTACCACTGGATGTATAAAAATCCTCCACGCTATACACTTCCCGCAAGTTACTTCTATTTAACTATATTACAAATGCGCCGTAAGGTTGTCGACATATTCGACGTAAATATTATTGATATCCAAAAAGCATCGCAGTAAATAGATCATATGTGCGGCTTACTATATTGCATAAATCGCTTGGCAAAAAAAACAATTTTACTATTCATAACACTAGCAATTCTAAGTCTAGGAATTTTATCTATTTTTTTGCAGGTCCATGAACTTTAATTATTAACTACATTTACATAAACAGGACAATAAAAGATATGTCCGACTTTAACTACATTTTGGCCCTAAAATCGGAAAAATTCAATGAATTACAAATCAATTTAATTTTTTTTATTTTCAGGAAAAAGTTTATACGTATTGCAAATTTGTTAATTTTTTTGCGAGTAATGTAAATGTAAATATGCTTTCTATATATTACAACGCTAATTTATTCTAATTTTTTATAGAAACAAATTCGTTCTTAAGTAGGATTCGAATCCACGTGCATATCTTGCCGGACCATCGCTCCAACAACTAAGCTATCAAAGGCAGTGATTTCGAATCTTCGTGGGGATGCCTTGAGTTACATCAAGGAAACAGATAATATATATCTTGCCCGTAGTAGGACGTTGTGCGAATTTGTTTCATTTTTCGCGAGTAATGTAAATGTAAATATGCTCTCTACATATTACGACGCTGATTTATTCGAATTTTTTATAGAAAAAAAAAATCGCCCTTAAATAGGATTCGAACCCACGTGCATGGCTTGCCGGATCATCGTTCTAAGCACTAAGCTATTAAAGGCAGTTATTTCGGATCTGCGTGGGGATGCCTTGAGTTACATTAAGGAAACGGATAATATATATCTTGCCCGTAGTAGGCCGTTGTGCAAATTTTTTGCATTTTTCGTGAGTAATGTAAATGTAAATATGCTCTCTACATATTACGACGCTAATTTATTCGATTTTTTTATAGAAAAAAATCGCCCTTACGTAGGATTCTAACCCACGTGCATGGCTTACCGGACCATCGTTCTAATCACTAAGCTATCAAAGGCAATGATTTCGAATCTTTACGGGGATGCCTTGAGTTTACATCAACGAAACAGATGATATATATCTTGCCCGTAGTAGACCGTTGTGCAAATTTGTTGCATTTTTCGCGAATAATGTAAATGTAAATATGCTTTCTACATATTACGACGCTAATTGATTCGAAATTTTTATAGAAAAATATCGAATAAATTAGCGTCGTAATATGTAGAAAGCACATTTACATTTATACGTATTCTTCAGATTCGCATAGCTTAGGCGCTACTCAGCGGTAACTCTATATACTCGTATATTTATAGGTCATTTGTTTTACAATTTAGAGTTATCTAGATCTTTTTACGTGCAGGTAGTACCATGCAATTATAAGTAACCTGTGAAATAAACCATATAAAGTCTGATTCTGCGCAATTCTGTCAGTTTCTTCAAAATGTAATGTTGAATTCTAGGTGATTTAATTTTTTTTGTTTGAGTTTAGCGTCTAACGGAACGCTAAACCGATATTTATTCTGTAAAATAAATATCGGAAATTCTTTAGTAAAACACAAATTTAATTATCAAAATTTATTTCGTAATCTTAAAAATAGCCTCTATTTTATGTGATGATACACTTACGCCAACGAATAATCCAGTCATAAAAATGCGTTTTATAGACACTTCTACGGAGTTGTTTTGTTTTATGACTTCAATGCATTCAAAATATTTTTCAGGAAGGGGTAATTCAAGTTACGGGAATCGATGACATTTGCTAAAATTTTGATCGCAAATTTGCGACCCATGGGACGGCGCATTATTGCGGGGAAAATTTGATAGTAGTTCTTTTCATGCGAGCATTCTCTCTCATAATATAGATAATATTCTTTACTTATGGCTCTTTCCTTGAATCATGGTAGCAAAAAAAAAAAAACAGTCAACATGATTTTGATTTTCGAACAGCTTCGACGTGTTTTTTTCGTTGTCAGAGCGCTATACCACAGTAAATTGGCTGTCTCGCATCTAAACTTATAAACCCATGTCTTGTCCTCCGTTCGGTTGCGTCTTATTAAATTAAGAAATCTATTTTGGCAGCTCTTTTTGAAAAAATTTCTGCTTCTGAAAATGGAACGTATGTATTCGTGAAATATCTTCAGACATTGAATCATTTCTTTTGAATAACGATTTGTAATATTAGGGCCTTACGTGATAAGGTCCCAAGTGCCTGGAGGATCGGCATGTAATACTCGTGGGGCCTTAAGCCCTTAGGCAGAATCGCCATGTAATACTAGTGGGGCCTTAAGCCCTAAGGCAGAATCGCCATGTGCTAACAGTGGGGCCTTAAGTGCCTGGAGGATCGGCATGTGGTATTAGTGCCGTTTGGGCACGTTCGTGGCAGGACGCCACGTGATGTTAGCCTGGTCCTGAGGGCTACATCGTTGAGCCGTCACGCAGACATCGTTGTCCCGTTAAATGATACACATAGTTCGGGTAACATATATTTAATACATCACAACACTTAAAACTGCATAACAATAATATACATTCTTACTAACTAGTATGTAGACTGAATCTCTGACTCTGAATGAGAATGAGACTAGAATGATCATGATGCTTCTTACACTACAGTATATATACATAAGAGAAGGTCCTCGGACTACTTAGGGAATGTAATACAGACCCTGACATGTAGCTGTGTTTGGCTTGTGTTTGGAAACAACTTGCGTCAGCGAGGACGTATTTGTAACATGCGTTACTGGAACGAGGCTGTGGCCTGGTTCAGATTGATTGCATACACACAGCTGCATTACGTTATCACACCACCCTTCCTGGGGTTAAGAAAAATAACGCCGAGGCGTTTGTTTTTCTTACGTTAGACCTTTCTCTCCGGTTACCTTCCTTATTCCTATTCTACAATATTGTAATACAATACAAAAATACAATACAATACAACAATACAATACAATAATACAATACAATACAATAATACAATACAATACAATAATACAATACAATACAGTAATACAATACAATACAATAATACAATTTATAATAATACAATACAACTTTAAATAAATTTTCATGGTACTGCTACATAGTACGTTTTTACATTGTTGCAAAAATAATAATTATTAATAATCGTTAATTGATAATAATCAGTAATTGATAATAATCGTTAATTTGGCCTTTGTAATTTGTACACTGTCTCAATCTTGTTAGTCTGTTCGCTTTTTAGTATTTTATTTCTATATCATGTGTTCTTATATATCTAATAGTTGACTTACTTCGTATTTGCAATTCTTGCTTCTAATTTCTAATTTTTCGCATTCGATTCTCTGTCTTGAATTCTTCATGTTCGCTTGTTTGTCTTAACTCTTTGCTTTGATTGTTCGTTTTCGATTCCTTATACTTGATTGTTTGTCTTCAATTTTATGCATGATTGTTTGCTCCCAATTCTTTTGCTCCCCTTCCAACCATACTTTAAAATAACTCGACTCTCCGTTTTTCTATCTATTTTCCTCCATGGAAAAAATTATACTGGAAATCACTCTTTCGTGTATTTCCCTGGACAGCACATATTTCGTGTCTGTCATGTTCCTGCGCAGAACTATCTTGTGAAGCTTATTCTGACTACAGTAAGGTGGCTCGTGCAGCGGTAATTCCCTTATGCTGTAAGCCTTTTCTTCAATCTAGAAAAACTTGAG
This sequence comes from Melolontha melolontha, assembly GCA_935421215.2. Classification (NCBI taxonomy): domain Eukaryota; kingdom Metazoa; phylum Arthropoda; class Insecta; order Coleoptera; family Scarabaeidae; genus Melolontha; species Melolontha melolontha. Next base: position 93,244,483 of record OW285239.1, read on the forward strand.
ACCAGTTAACAAAACACACTTTTGTTATAACTGTCTCTAAAAAAAAAATTCTGAGAGCGTTTTTTGTCGTGTAGGACTCTTTCCTGGAAGCGCATGCTTGCTTCTTCACGACCTAGGGGCGAATTGGAGTCTTTTTTGCCTTTCTCCTACTTTGAAGTTCGTCTGATTCGGTTGGTTAACGTTTTCGCCAAGTCCACAACTCTAGGATGATCTGTCCTGTAGGTTGCACTGTTGTTGGTGTCGTAAAGGTACAATCGATAGGTCTCTGTTGTCTTATAGAGCTCCAGACTTGATTAGGATGCTATCGTATTGTCCCGTTACTAACCGTTATGGCATTGGAATCAACTTCTAAGGCATTTGTGACAAATTTTCGGAATTCTTGTAATATAAAATTAATATAACACTCCTCGTATATTGGTTTCTCTAATTTAAAATTAATTCTTTTTTCATTGCGAACTTTTGAATGCGTCGGCACTAAATTCAATGCCAAGTATCGTCGTTTAGAAATAAATGATGTGTTTGCATTCTTATAAGCGAACTTGACTCGAGTATTATTAAACTATACATATTCTATTTTGAATTCTTTTTGAAGTTATTGTTTTTAATTTTGTTTGTAAACTATGCAATATATGGCGCTTATTAAAAAGTACAACGCATGCATTTTTTATGCACGTAATTAAACTTATTAAAAAATGTATCATAATTTTGCGATATATGTATATATATATATATGCGCTTTCTAAACAAAAAAATGTATTTAAACTTTTGCGTTAATTAACAAAATTGGGAAGTGTACGGCCGAAATGTAACATCTTAAGTTACGTAGTACATATTAATTCTTAAATAAACTTGACCTTTACATAAAGAAACGTATGGTACGCGCTTTGCAACTTTTGCATTCTTGCGTAAGTAGAATATAAATATAAATAACATGGTATGCATTAAATCAATATTATTGTCTCTTGTAATACAAATAAACATTTTCACTCGCGTAGTTTATAGATATGAACGTCTTGCACTTTATTTTTATACACCGTAATATTTGTCTTTGTTAAATTTTATTTTAAAGAATACCTGCGTTTCTTCTTTCGTGTGGAGCTTCTGTTGGAGATGATTTCCTCCGTTCCTTGTTGCCATCCCCTTGGTTTTGGCCTGCTAAACTGTAGGTTTTTTTTTTTTTTCCTGGTCCGTTCCGAATTTCCACTTGGTCTTTTTCGGCCTTAGATGGCTGGCAGAGCCATCTAGTGGTGTGGACAGGTAGGATCGCCATGTAATATTAGGGCCTTACGTGATAAGGTCCCAAGTGCCTGGAGGATCGGCATGTAATACTCGTGGGGCCTTAAGCCCTTAGGCAGAATCGCCATGTAATACTAGTGGGGCCTTAAGCCCTAAGGCAGAATCGCCATGTGCTAACAGTGGGGCCTTAAGTGCCTGGAGGATCGGCATGTGGTATTAGTGCCGTTTGGGCACGTTCGTGGCAGGACGCCACGTGATGTTAGCCTGGTCCTGAGGGCTACATCGTTGAGCCGTCACGCAGACATCGTTGTCCCGTTAAATGATACACATAGTTCGGGTAACATATATTTAATACATCACAACACTTAAAACTGCATAACAATAATATACATTCTTACTAACTAGTATGTAGACTGAATCTCTGACTCTGAATGAGAATGAGACTAGAATGATCATGATGCTTCTTACACTACAGTATATATACATAAGAGAAGGTCCTCGGACTACTTAGGGAATGTAATACAGACCCTGACATGTAGCTGTGTTTGGCTTGTGTTTGGAAACAACTTGCGTCAGCGAGGACGTATTTGTAACATGCGTTACTGGAACGAGGCTGTGGCCTGGTTCAGATTGATTGCATACACACAGCTGCATTACGTTATCACAGATTTTTCATCATCATTATTCTTCAGTTTGTCGATATTTTCGTTATTGTGTTTCCCATAAATCAGACTCATCAACGAAATCATATGTCTTGTCCTCCGTTCGGTTGCGTCTTATTAAATTAAGAAATCTATTTTGGCAGCTCTTTTTGAAAAAATTTCTGCTTCTGAAAATGGAACGTATGTATTCGTGAAATATCTTCAGACATTGAATCATTTCTTTTGAATAACGATTTTTCATCATCATTATTCTTCAGTTTGTCGATATTTTCGTTATTGTGTTTCCCATAAATCAGACTCATCAACGAAATCATATGAAAGTCAAAATATAAAAAAAAATTAAGGATTACACATTACTTACACAAAATAACGAAAACTTAAACAATAATTTAAAATTTAAAATAATAGTTATATTTATTTCACTAATTTTAATTTCTCCTAAGAAAATAGGATTTTAAAAAACATAAAATATCCACTGAGCGGTGGCCAAGTCTTGTTCTTATTACGGACACAATATTGCCTGAAATTGAAGATACTCGTTCACTAGCTACTGAGCTTGGTTTTGTAGTTTTCAGGGCATCAAATAAGAAATCTAAGTTTTTGGTTCTTTTATTCGTTGCCTCAAATAATGAAAATTCGGCCTTCAGTGTCTTGGATTTGTAAGTTTTTCTTTTGAGTCTTCAACAACCTTATGAATTGATTTTTCAATGGTTTCCTTACTCTGACTCTGATGAGTAGTTTCATCGATTTACTCTTCATTAGAATCGGTTTCCACATAAGAATTTGGAAATATTCTAGACAATATCTTTCAAGATAACTTAATAATTTCGGTTTTTGAAGCTAAAGAAAGTACACTAGATTTATTTGTTGAACTGGAAAAGTTTTGTGGATTTTGTAAATACAGAAAAAGAGTTGCTAAATTCTACTTGTCTTCTTTCTTGAATTCGTTCTTCTAAAGCATATAATAGCTTCAAACTTATTTCAGTGTTTAAATTTTTTAGTTCATTTAACAGAAATTCAAATATACCTTCACTTGTTAATAAATTGGTATTTCGTCGCCCTAAACCTTCAGCTGCTAGACGAATCGGTCTCAAGACTTTATGAAGTTCCAAAAGTTTAGGATAATGAGCTTCATTCCACATATAAGAAGGACCAATATCATTCAATGCTAAAACAACACATTCTTTTACTTCCAGAAATCTTCTAATCATATCCTCTACACAATTCCACCTTGTTTTGCAGTCAAGAATTAAATTTAATTCCTTTCCTTTTTCTTGTTTGATATAATTTTGAAGAATGGTGTTTCTTACTGGAAATTTTATAAAAAACTTGCAAATTTTTCTAATTTGTGAAACTGATTGTTTGTAATTGTCAGACAAAATAGGAATAGGATGTTATCGGTTACCAACATAATAAGGAGAATCTTCATAATCGTTACATTCGTCTTCATCTTCATCTTCCGTTTCCTCACTTGAAACATTTACTTCTGCTTCAGCTTCAGTCGTTTATCTATATTTATATAACACGTCAGTAAGTACTAAGTGGATGGCGTGTGAATAGCATTGTTGATTAATTATAGATGATAATTTGCCAATTTTTTTCATAACAGCAGCACCATCATTTGTTGCTGTAACTATGTCAGTTTCTAGATTTAAGCTGAAATCTTATAGCTTGTCAGATACCCATTCTAATGTTCTCTGAACATCACAGAAACCAGAAATTGGCACTAATCCCAAATTAAAATCTTCTGCCAAGTGGTGTACATTAATATTTAAATATCTATGATTTCTTTTGCTAGTTCACTCGTCTAAAGTTATAGAGAATTTTCCATATTCTTTTTTATTGAATTTAATGCAATAATAGTTTCACGTTTGGCATTGTCATAAAACGCATGAATAAGATACACTACTGTAGAGTTGTTTGTTGGTAATGAATATCCTTGTTGTTAAAGAGACTCTCGTATGAATGAGCTATTTGTAATGCTATTAATAGAAAATCCATCCATTGCTGCAAGTTTTGATTTTATTTTTTCTAAACTACTCCTTTTCACTTTCATAAAATTAAAAATGATTGCAGATTGCCTTGTCTATCCCTAACTTTTTGGAACTATCCCAAACTTCCTAATTTTTATCTAAAAACGAAATTAAACTTATGAAATAAATATTTTTGAAGTTTATTTTACAATTTTATTATTTTAACTATTAATATTAATCTAATTTAAGGAAATCTACACATTTTTTAGGAATTTTGAAAAAACACGCCTCTTTTTAATCTAATCCGAAGATTGATAAAAACATACATCGAAACATTGCAAAAGAAAATATGGATTATTTTAACACCATGTGTTTTATTTAAAATCGCATAAGACAGAAGCCAGAACTTTTTATTTCACATTAATTTTTGAGAGAAGAAATTTATGTAATAAATTTAAATTTTCAAAATATACAATAGAAAATATAATAGAAATTAGAAACATACTTAATATTTATGTTATTTTAGCATAACTTTTAACTTTATATTTTTGTCTCCAGTTTTCACGTTACAAGATTAAGCGAACCTGTCGTGACTCGTGACGGATTGCACATATGTAGTACATTGTAGTACATATTATGTACTAACATAAAATAACCACTGGCCAACGCAACTCGCAACGTTGAAAAAATGTGTCTGGTGTCCGTGGCATAGAATGAATAGCAAATCAAATAAGTTAAAAATTAATTTTTACATAATAGTTTGAATTCTTTTAAACCGGTTTTCTTAATTTAAAAACCGGTTTTCAAATGTGACAAATTTATTTTCAAAACCGTTTTCTTAAAACCGGGTTTGAAAAATCGTCAAACCCTACATTTAGTGGCTATTGAGACACTCGTATTCTTTATGACACTCGTATTTTTTACGACACTCGCTTTCAGTTCTTGTCGTAACTCTCACACTCGTGTCTTAATACCCATCATTAAATGCTCATTGCATAATATACTATTAATGCGTTTTAATTCGGTTTTGCGAAACAGGTAATTTTTCTTAAATTTTTCAGTATCACTCATATTGAGAAAGAAAGCACGACGATGTTCTAAATGCGGTAACAAACTAGAGTCAAATCTTTAGAAGCGGACGGCAAAGAGAGATATAGCGGTGCACTAACAAAGACGACAGCGGTATAATAGCAAAATATAATAGCAATGCACAAACATAATCAATATATTCCTAGAAAAGGCGGTGTAGCTAATAATAATATAAGAGCGGTGTAAACGACAAAGTATGAATAAAGTAAAAACACATAACCAGAAATATGTTGCGGTTTTTATAAGTAACATATGCGCAAGCTTTTAAACTATGTTTCTGCACGTTAGAGAGTGAGATTTTTTTTATAATCTTGAAAATAGCGACAAATTTTGAAGTTTCAGTTAAATCGGCACTTTTCAATTTGAAAATCTTTCATAACAGGTTGGCAGTACATGCTGTAACAAAGATAGTAGCAAATGCTTCATTGCAATTAGTGCTTAGTATTAAAATTTATTGTTTGTTGTATATTATCCTTCTTCAGGAACTCCTTTGGGTATTTTTCTGTAAAATTTACGAACCCGACCAAAACTCATTAATATAAAAATGGAGAAACAAAGAATGCCGAGCTTGGTTAATTATCAGTATCCATCGGTGTTTTAGGGTTTGGATTGGAAGTTAAATTTCACGAAGACCGGTTAATCAAATCTATATATAACTTTAAGCCTTGATGAAACCTATTTGGAAATGTAATAAAATATGTTCTGTGGTTAGTTGAAGTAGATGTGTCAATTATCGTTTTCTGTTATTCTGAAAGGTCAAAACTATATTATAATACATCTAACGAAACAAAAGAATTTGTGAGCAGAAATACTTATTTATAGGGTAAAACTATAAAGGAATATGTAATTATAAATTTAATTAAAAATCGACACGGACACAAATAAATTCCTATATTTTACTTAATTTTTCTGGTCGTCTGAAATGAAAATTGTCAAATTAATGATACCTTAGTCATCCTAAGCCCATTTGGAGCAACTAATATTGTTATTAAAAAGTTTGTATAAGAATTTTTCATAATAGCTGTTTCTTGTCTTAAATGTATACTGTATTGTAGCTTTTTGTAGATCCATATAATTTTAATTTAGAACAGGGAATATGCCTTCAGTCTTACGAATCAATCAAAGAATTTATGCAGTTCTGGTTTAAGGAACATATTCTGTGTTAGAAAACGATGGAATATTTTATTTTCTAACAATAACAGTAAAGGACAGAAAGTTGAGAGAATCTATATTTTATAAATTGCAAAGATTCCACTCTATCTACCGACGAATATGTAGATGAAAGTGTTTGAAATTTTTGCCAGAAAAATCTTCATACTCATAGTTAGCATTATAATAAGAATAACTTGAAAGCAAGGTTGATGTTACGTTGCAATATATTGACATTAAAGTCATTTGTTAAATATATTAACAGTTTACACTGGTTAATTTATTCATTAATTCATTAGTATATGTATTTTATGCGTTTTCGTGTCCGAAAAAAGGCGACGTATAAAAATGGAAAGATTAAATTATATTGAATATATACATATTTCCCAAAATTCTCTCTCATAAGAAAGAAAAAAAATTACAAAGATATTAAACAAAAGAATGTCACGCCACTGCGCGATGGATTATGTTATAAAAGACGATACCTTGAAGTTGAACGCTAATAACAAAAGAAATAGTTTTGTTATTGTCTATCTCGCTTTAAGTTTCGTTCTGTTGTCAATCGTTACCTACCTTCGATACAATTTTTCGATTAAAGATAGAGTGTTACCAAATAGAGCACACGTCTTACATATTCTTTTAACACATCATCTTTAAAATTCACAGTGAAGTATAAAATTCTAAACAGCAGACCTTCGTACCAGGCTACCGAACCCTTATCATAATCAAACTTAGACACAATGTTATTTTCCAGCGTTTTTATAAACATAAACTTTAAATTCAATTCTTTTTCTTACTTCTCCTAACAAAAAAAAATTCCCGTGATACACATGAAATGATGTCAATTCTAAAAGTCCACCAATTATTTTTAGTACGATTTCTAAAATGAGTTTGTAAATTAATATAATACACATTTTAATTTTTGATAATTCACTTAGCATACAGGCTGTTATAGTTTTTATAATATCGACAGCCGTTACGTATGTAAACATATATTTTATTGAAGCTAGATTGCCTGGATATCAATATCGACAAAAGTTTCGAATCATCAGTAGAAATTGCGATGGGAATAATTCAAGATATTTCTTCCTTCTTAAAGTGCCGTAAATAAAAAAGGATCTGACCCGAAAACAATAATAACGTTATTTATCTTAAACTGCCGTCTGCTACTCAATCTGAAGCATTGACTATGCCAAGATGTACGGATTCAACGAAAAACATACTGTTACAGAAATACAATTACTGTTTTCAGAATTTTCGAACTGCTATCTGTAGAACTCGAGATATGAATTTACAGAAAATAGCTACAGAAATGTTAGTTATGTAATAGTTATGTCATTAGTATTTTTTATCTTGCATTTCTTCCTAAATCAGATGTGTCAGAAGAAATTTGTTTTTATTATTATTAGACTTATGAAACAAAATAAAATTACTCATATTTCGTGAAAATTGAAAATTTGCTGCCTAGTGGTATGAATTAGATGATTGTCCTAAGATGAAAACGTAAAGCACATGATATATGGAATAAACATTCTAAAAGGAAAATGTTATTGAGTAAGTAATAAAATTTATTCAACAAGAATGATTACATAGATCGAAGTAATTTAGAAACAAAACTAAAACAGACTAGAAATATTCCGTACATTCTTCAATAACATGTATTGAACGTTCATGAAGTAATTCAAACTAAAGGTCTACAGTGAAAAATTGAAGGCGCTAAATTATAAAATAAAGATTAAGAAAAATACCACTGCTTTAAATACGAAATTAAAAAAAGAACATGATTTAGCACTAACGCTGTTTTTGGAAGATGATCTAAACATTGTTATATTAAAATTATTAAAGCATTAATACGAATTTTTTATATTCTCAAGTATAAAGATGATAATACTCCTTACTTTAGGTATATAGAAAATCAGTCGCATATTGCAAAAGTATTTTAAAACTTTTCTTTAAATAAACTCATAATTATGGCAAATTATTATGTATTAATATTCTTACTTACCAACAAGAATTCCGGACGAAAAGTTCTTCCAACTCTTGAACCACTCCTATATACCGCCATCGAAACGTTCGCGTCATCCGAGTTTGCAGTGATATTAAGTTCTTTAAATTCAGCCTGCTCCACCCGTATGTCGTATTCTCCAATTTTCTTTCCCCTAAAATATTTCGACCAGTCGGTGTTTTGATCATCGATTACGAGTAATGTCAAGTGTCTGCTAGACGATACTGAAGAAGTCACCCTACTGGCACTAGAAACAGCGGCACCTAAAATGGAAGCACCCTGATCTCTCGCCTGACCGGTTAGAGATTGTACGCGTTGCAGCAATGATTCTCTAGATTTTGCTGGACTACTTGGTGCACTGGTCGTTTTAGAACCTGGTCTTAAATTTAGGGATAAGTCACCAGAATTGGATTGAGAAGGTGGCGGTGGTGGTGGTTGCGTAGGCGGAGGAGGGGGCGGCGCCTAAAATAGAAAAAGAGAGCTTTAAGAGAGCTCGCAAAATATAATATACATTTGAAAAGGATTTGTATAGTAAACACGTTACATTATGCAGAGCAGAAACTCAATGCAAAAGCAATAAATTAATAAAATGCAAAGAACTCTCGACAGTTAATAAGTAGAATAGGAATGACTATATAATTAACTAAAATATGTATTCGTAAGAATCATTGAGTTCTAGTAACGAACACTTAATATGTGTTATTTTAAATATCCCAACCCACATTTACAATGAACTTATTTAATTTTGTGCTTAAATTTCAATTTTTATAAAAGACATGTTTCAGAAATATTTTTCGGTAATATTTAGAAGCGTTTCTTTGTGGATCTTATTATTTCACAAATATATTTTCAATAATAAATTTGAAGATATAATCTTAACGCTGACCAATAATGTTAAACTTGATAAAATGTTGAATTAAATATGAACTTATATTGAATAAACATTTTATCTCATATGTATATATACACTGCTCAAAATCATACAGGGATATTTTTAAAAATAAGATATAGAAACAGAATATCGTATTGTATATAAATATTTTGAGCAAAAATAATATGCATAAAGTTCGTATCATATTATCTTGCTAGCAATGGAGCGATTGTGTTTTGTTTGCAACATCTATTTAATAGTTGTTAGAACGGCGTTATTTATCACTTTCCGTTTAACTACATTGTAGCGTCATTTCTTGCTGCAGAGTTCAAAAACATTAAGTTTTATGTATAATTTGAATAGTTTTATCAATAGCAAGGCATTTACCGTGCGAAGAAACGTTACGTGCTATTGGCATGTTGCAAGGTGGGTGGCATCAAGCTGAAGTTGCAGCCGAATTTCAAGTTCGCTTATGGCATCGCTATAGGGATACTGCTCAACATCGTGTCAACACAAGACTGTTACGTCCAAATTATTGCCCGACATAATCAAACTTGCACTGTTCGGGAGATACAAAATCAGTTTCACCAAACATACTGTTTACTGTTTGCAAGAGGTTGCCTGATGTACATTTAAGATCTAGACGACCCTTAAGAGTTCCACTTCTAACAAGAGGTAATCGCGAAGAACGTAGTTTATGGACACAGGATCACCGAAATGGGATAAACGAACATTGGTCATATGTAATGTTCTCTAATGAGTCTAGATTTGGTATGTACAATGATTCAAGAAAAATTCGATGCAGGAGCAGTACGAGAAAATTTAAATTTCATGCAAGATAATGCGCGTCCACATGTGGCTCGAATTGTAATGAATGTGGCAGAACAGCAACACATTTCGCTGTTAGAGTGGGCAGCTCAGTCTCCGGATATGAATCCGTTAAAGCATCTCTGGGATAAGTTACAAAGGAGAGTTGCAAATTCAAATGATCACATTAATGGTCCCCGAGATCTTTTAGAGTTCTTCAAAGAGAAGGGAGAGCAATACTACAGGAAGAGATTGAAATTTTAATTTTAACAATACGTAACCGTATTAGGGCATACTGATTACCAGAAGTTGCTTTTGATGATATGTTTAGGATTGCTTTCCAAATTTTAACATTTTTAAGATTTAAGATTATATCGTTGTTAACAAAATTCGTATTTGCAAACTTAAGTTTATTAGAACTTTTTGAATTTACTTCTAATTTTGTACTTTTTTAGTTGAATTACGCTGTGAATATACAAATCTGGCCAATAAAGTTGCTTAACAATATATAATAATATTTTTTCTTTTAATTATGTAATCCCCTGTATCTATGTACGCTTTTGAACACTATATATATGAAATAAAAGTAATATTTTTTGGGAGTAGCGGCCGGGTAGTTAAAACAATATTTAATTATTCGACGTTTCGGTACTACGTATAGTATTGTTTTCAAAAACTAAAATTTATTTAAATGTTAAAAAATCGTAAGAGACGTAAGAGGCGTCTGTTAATTAAGGAGGTCTAAGGATTAGTAAGGATGTCCCAACCGTTGTTCGTGTTCAACTCATTCCCGCTCTTATATCGCTCGTACCACTTATAAATAGTCTTCATAGTCACCACATTGTCACCATATACTGATTTCAATATTTCATGGGCTTCTTTGGCACTTTTTTAAATCAACAAAAGTCCATATTAACGCGTTGTTGGACATCCATAATTCGCAGAAGACACGGTAAACACGACCTAACTCTTTTAGTTCTGAAAGCCGGCTGACAATTCACAATTTGTTCTAACGTAGCCTTGACTGTCTCAACAAATCAGGCCATCGGATTTATTATTTCAAATAAATATAGCGTCAGCAGTTGCTGCTATAAAAAGTCATTCGCCGTACATATATATATATATATATATATATATACACGCACACACATACATTACAGTATTTCCCTTCACTAGATAAACATTGTCTTCAATGTTCAACAAAAGAAGCATTTTTAAGCAAATATGATTTTATCAGTTGAAAAAAATTAAAGCAACAAATTAGAGCGACAATTGCGTATCAGTTCATATATATATATACACGCAGTATATATATATATATATATATATATAAGGTAAACTTAATAAGTCGACGATTAAAGGTCTGGTTCATTACTTCAAAGTATATATATTTAAAACAACCCTACATGTTTCGGCAATGATGCCTTTGTCAAGGGAATAAAAAATATATTTTATATTTATATTTTTTATTCCCTTGACAAAGGCATCATTGCCGAAACATGTAGGGTTGTTTTAAATATATATATCAATTTATATATAAACCATAGCAACTCAATTATTTGACATTTATATTCTGTAATTTATATTTTTTATTCCCTTGATAAAGGCATCATTGCCGAAACATGTAGGGTTGTTTTAAATATATATACTTTGAAGTAATGAACCAGACCTTTAATCGCCGACTTATTAAGTTTACCTTATCATACCAAGGTCACGAAAATATTATATATGTATATATATATATATATATATATATATATATATATATATATATCGGGTACTTATGATTTATAACAACAATGAAATACCGGCATCTGCACGTTTTTCATTGTTCCAGACAACGTGGACGGTTGACATAGCGACATGTTGCATGTGCATCCTTAGGCAAATGTGATTTTATCAGTTGCAGAAACTAATGCAACAAAATATAGCGACCGTTGCGTATAAGGTGAGAATTTAATAGTTCTTAATTCTCATGTGCATGAAGTTGTTCACAGTTCATATATATACACGCGGTATAGATATCTTGTACTGATGATTTGTAATAACAATGATACCGGTATCTGCACGTTTCGGAATAGAAGTGACTTTCACACATTTTTCATTGTTCCGGACAACGTGGACGGTTGGCGTCGCGACGTATTGCGTTTACATTCTTAGGCAAATTGATTTTGTCAGTTGTAGAAATTAATGCAATAAGCTATAGCGACAATTACATGTAAGATGAGAATTTAATAGTTATTAATTTTCATGTCCATGGAGTTCTTCATATATATATATATATATAACATTTGATAAATTATTGGAGTTTTTCGGCTTTTTATATGAAATATTTACAAATATTAAATTAGAATGTATGTAATTGCGGAGTAAGTGGGGATGTAAACATTGCTGTCTACAAATTACAAAGCAAATCATACGAAATCTTTTATTTGATTTGTATATACCGCCTAATTCTGAGTAAACGCAACGATCCGAATGTATGCATATTTCTCCCGCTTCGAATACAATTCCCCTGAATGCTGTAGGCGCGTCAACATCGATGTCATACATATAGCAAGCGCCAATTAAGTTGGCGCGAGGAGGGGGTTTAGCAACAGACTGTTTTGTGATTGGCTTAACGCGTTCAGGGGATTTTTATTCGGAGCGGGAGAAATATTCGTACATTCAGGCCGTTGCGTTTGCTCAGAATCAGGCGGTATATATGAACTGATACGCAATTGTCGCTATAATTTGTTGCTTTAATTTTTTCAACTGATAAAATCACATTTGCTTAAAAATGCTTCTTTTGTTGAATTATCTAAACACTTATATATATATATATATATATATATATATATATATATATATATATATATATATATATTGTAAAGTGCCAATCGATACGCTGAGTAGGATTTAACTAAGAATATAGTATATGAATTAATTATAAAAATTGAAAATCTAAAAGAGTGAAAGGTTAATGATTTTAAATTTAAAATGTGGGCGCCAATATACAAATATCCTTAGTCGAATCAACGCTATCTGTCCCTTTTTAATATAACTAGCTAATTGCGGTAGAGCTTGAGTGTAAAAGTTAATTTTTAATAATCTCAGGGTTCACGGTCGGTCAGGTGTATTATTTGCAGCTACAAACCAATCAGTGTATTCTCCACTCAAACACAACAATCACACTTCACAAATAAAAGATTGAATTAGATAAATAAATAAAAATTTAATATCACAAAAATAAGAAAACTGTAACAACAAAATTGAAAGATAAAAATAGGAAACTGTATTTAATATTATATAAATTATGCAAGATGTGACAAAAATTGAAATTAGTAAGTGCACATGTGGGAAATGGTGATGAGGTTATGTGTACGAGATAAAATAAACAAATATTTACTAGTTTTTATATCTTATATTATTTTGGTGAGTATAAGCTTATTTGTAGCTAAATATCTGTAAAATTCAACGCTTTAAATTGATGCTTACTTTAAAATTGAATTTGATACATGAAATAATAATTTGTAGCGATTAATTTGAGCAATTATAACTTTTAAAATTAAATAATTTGGAATAAACGTTGTAGGTGAACCTGATGTTGATCTCCTAGATCTGATATACTTCTCAATATGTGGATATTCGGCAGACCAGGAAGCACGGCCTCGTTCACCGTCTTTGGCGGAGTTCGTCGAGTTGAGTGGTGTAAATCGTAGGCTTGCCCTGCTCTCTGCTTCAAATGATGCTTAGGACGATATCTCACGTTTGCGTTGAGGTATTCTTGAGATTTTTTCTTCAAAAGGTGGGCCTTTAATTTGGTTATCGAATGATTCAACACTAGGTAGGAGATTTTCACTTTAAAGTGGTTTTAAAAATTTATTTTAAGGAAGTACACTCAAAAACGGCCATTTATGTTCAAAGTTTTATATCAGATGACGCCGATCGCGTTTTATTTTTTATTCCAAAGCCTTATTTCTATATTGAAATAATCTCGTAATTTTAGTTTAATTACATCAATTTAAAATGTGAGTTTATACAATGTTTTGATTTTAACATAAAGGGAAAATTAATTTAATATTTTACATTAACCTAAAATATGATTTGAATATAAATTTAGTAATGTTTTCTACCGTAAAGTTTGCTTTAGCGGGGTTCATATAATTTTGAATTGGTGGGCGTGTTAACTAGCGTCGATATAAACCTGATGTTGATAAATTAAATACCTGTTGTTTCGCGCGTATAATTTGAATTATGAAAAAATGAAATTAAAATATAAAAAGTTAGTTAAAATCAAAATAAGATAATGATGAATTTAAAAGTTATCGTCGTATTAATTTATTTACATTTCGATGTTAATTTCACAAATTCCGTCCACCAATTTATTGTTTATACAGGTGTTTATATTGATTGTGTACCTGTACTTTCCATTGTAGGTGCTGGAATACCTGAGCTGGTTGTACCATTACATTATCCCCGTGAAAAGAAAAACGAATGTACTGAAGTTATTTCTTTTCCCAGATATGAAAAATGAATTAAGAACATCAACTTGTTTATCTCCCTCATCATGTGTCCACATGTTTATAAAAAAAAACAAATAAACAAATTCAACTTGGAACAAAATAATAATTATTATGTAATTCTCTTTTCTAATATATAAAACTATTTATTATTCACTTCAAACTTTTTTTTTTTTAAATTGTAAATCATGATTATTTATTTTAAAAATCTCGTTTCTTTTTATAATATTTGTCTTTATATTCATTATACTTTCTGTATTCGTTTTGTTTATTAACTTCTTTTATGTTTTATTATCTCTTTATAAATGTTACATATTCCATACATTTTAATAGCATTATTATATATCTTTTAATAAGATTTTCTTATATTTAGTTTGTATATATGTATTAGTAATATTTTTGTGTTAGTTAAATCTTTCTTTATTAGTGTTATACTTAATAATGTATTGTTGTTCGATCTGTAACATAGTTGTAATACTGGGCTTTTCTCTGTGTTTAAAAATTGGTGTTATATACTTCATGTACTAATTCCATTAAATATTCAGGTATTTGACTGTAGTGTTATAATTGTTAGGGTATTTTGTTTATTTCTTTCAATTGATGGTACATGCTTAATAATTCTTTTTATAACTGGTTATTCTTAATCTTTAATTATAATTGATATACTGATCTAAGCTTTAGCTTCCATAATAAATAATACTTTCATTATACATACAAGACGTTACATTCACTTCTCTTATCGTAAAATGCCATTCAGTAATATATATTTACTACCTTATAAGAAGACACTTTTGTCTATATTTTAATATTTTCATAATAATAATAATTCATTTATTTTCATATAATTCTATACCCCTATCATATATTAATTCCTTCTAACTTTAAAATCTTTACCTAGTCCCTCTTATGTCATATCTACACTCCTTTATTATTTATTCAATCATACTCTCTCTTTTTCAATACTAATACGTTTAAACTTTCATTATTTAACCTTTCGCATGTTCATAAGTGAATATGTTCCCCTTTTAAATTCGTTTGATAGTACCACTATTATTTTAAATAATTGTTCTTTTGTAGTTTATTTTAGTCATCTGAATATGTGATACCTTTCTTTTCTCAGAGTATTTTATCTCTTTGTTATAGTTAATTAGTATTTATATTTGAGCTCCAGCTATGTTTGTTTTCTCTTTGATTTTATTCATTATTATTTGACTTGTTATATGTTCATTTATTGTATCATATTGTGTTCTTTCTTTCGTATTAAATTGTGTTTATCATCTCTTTGTTTATGTTTAATCTAAGTGTAATTGTTTTAATTTATCTGTAATTATAACTCGTATCCCCGTATTCTGCTTTGTTCATCATCGTGTGTATTAGAACATCGAGATTCTGTCATCGTATTTTTTTTTAAATATTTATTTTTCGACGAACTATTTTAAAGATATCAATGTTGTTATCCCTGTGTAGAAATATCATGTTGCCTCTACCTTGAGATTTATGGAGGTTTTTGTTAATTAGTGTGTATGTATTTATAATTTTTGTGTGAATGTGTATATTAGTATTGATATTTATATTGGATAAATTATTAAGGAAATTGTTATTATTTAAGTATTCATATATTACAGAGTTGTTTATCATGCCTTCTTTATTTAATATTTTATTTGTGTTATCATGTATAATTAAATTTGTTGAAATTAAAGCTATGTTTTGTATGTACGTGATTTTTGATTGTGTGTTGTTGGTTGCATAATTATGATTAATATTCTTGATGTTAATATGGGATAAGTTAAAATTAACGTTATTAATCCCCGTCTTCCCTATGTTAAAGTTATTATTCTCCCTTGCATTGTTTATTAAAAAGTTCTGATATTCTTTGTCGTTTATTAAAAATTGATTAGGAAAATTGGGTTTAGTTTTTCTTCTAAGCGGTATGTTAGTATTATGATTTTGTATTATCTTAGTTGTCTCCTTATTATTAATATTGTGCATATTATTGATTGTATTCTTATCCAGTACCTCTTTATATGTATTAATTGTTTTATTATTGGTTGGTTTTTGATCGGCATTTTTGAAATCTATCTTGTTATTTTGTTTATTGCGTTTAGCTTCTATTATGTTTTTTGTGATATCTAAGTTCTTGCTTATGTTGTTGTAACTAGATCCTATTATGTTATTTAAGTCTAATCGTTTTTCAATGTTAATGGATTCTATTTTGTTGGTTTTGCCTAATCGTTTTGCCCACTGTGAATTTAGAAGATTGACTGTTTCATCAAGTTTAATTAAATATTTTAACTCATTTTCCTCCATAACTTTTTGTGCGATGGAGATTTCTGCTATTTTTCCCTCCAGATCGATTTTAAAAGCACTTAATTTGTTGTCTATATTGGCGTTGTTAAGTTCGAATTTTTCATTAATGTGTTGCATGTTGGTTTCTAATTTAGTTATTAAATTACTACTTAAGTTATTTAATTCTTGTTTTAAATCAATGTTATCTTGTTTTAGGTTTTTGGTCGTTATATCCAATTTATTATTTGTAGAATCTAGTTTGTTATTCATGTCAATGTTATTATTTTTCAATTCATTATTAGTGGTTTCTATTTTATTAGTCATTTGATTCATTTGTAACATTAGAGCGTTTAACATTTTCATTACCTGGCTATCCTCTGGAGAACTTACCACTTCAGATCCGGATGTTTGAGCTACTGGAATATCTCCTTGCTCGGACCTGTCCTGATCAACATTATCTTTTGTTGCCTTTGATCGATGTCTGGTGTCCATGTTAATGTTAATTTATTTGTTATAGTATAAGAAAGAATTTATTTTTTTTTTTTTTTAAAAATTGATAAGAATTATTATGATTGATATTAAAGAAGTATGAATTTAGATATTAATCTGAATAGTTATATGACACACAAAATTAATATAAATTGGCAAGAATTGAAAACAATAAATACCCACAAGTTGATTTTCCCTTTCACTAACCTTTTATTCCTGAATATCCCAGTTAAAGTTGAGGTTCCCTCGTAAAATGTGATATTGATTTTGCTATACAATGGACAAATCAGATACACAACACAATACACATAAATACCTAATACAGTTCACAAATTTTTTTTAAACAAATATCTGTCTGTGTAAAAGTTGGTTGAGCACTATTTTTATAACTGCAAGATAATACTTGGCCTTCACGTTCGGGCGTCAAATGTAAAGTGCCAATCGATACGCTGAGTAGGATTTAACTAAGAATATAGTATATGAATTAATTATAAAAATTGAAAATCTAAAAGAGTGAAAGGTTAATGATTTTAAATTTAAAATGTGGGCGCCAATATACAAATATCCTTAGTCGAATCAACGCTATCTGTCCCTTTTTAATATAACTAGCTAATTGCGGTAGAGCTTGAGTGTAAAAGTTAATTTTTAATAATCTCAGGGTTCACGGTCGGTCAGGTGTATTATTTGCAGCTACAAACCAATCAGTGTATTCTCCACTCAAACACAACAATCACACTTCACAAATAAAAGATTGAATTAGATAAATAAATAAAAATTTAATATCACAAAAATAAGAAAACTGTAACAACAAAATTGAAAGATAAAAATAGGAAACTGTATTTAATATTATATAAATTATGCAAGATGTGACAAAAATTGAAATTAGTAAGTGCACATGTGGGAAATGGTGATGAGGTTATGTGTACGAGATAAAATAAACAAATATTTACTAGTTTTTATATCTTATATTATTTTGGTGAGTATAAGCTTATTTGTAGCTAAATATCTGTAAAATTCAACGCTTTAAATTGATGCTTACTTTAAAATTGAATTTGATACATGAAATAATAATTTGTAGCGATTAATTTGAGCAATTATAACTTTTAAAATTAAATAATTTGGAATAAACGTTGTAGGTGAACCTGATGTTGATCTCCTAGATCTGATATACTTCTCAATATGTGGATATTCGGCAGACCAGGAAGCACGGCCTCGTTCACCGTCTTTGGCGGAGTTCGTCGAGTTGAGTGGTGTAAATCGTAGGCTTGCCCTGCTCTCTGCTTCAAATGATGCTTAGGACGATATCTCACGTTTGCGTTGAGGTATTCTTGAGATTTTTTCTTCAAAAGGTGGGCCTTTAATTTGGTTATCGAATGATTCAACACTAGGTAGGAGATTTTCACTTTAAAGTGGTTTTAAAAATTTATTTTAAGGAAGTACACTCAAAAACGGCCATTTATGTTCAAAGTTTTATATCAGATGACGCCGATCGCGTTTTATTTTTTATTCCAAAGCCTTATTTCTATATTGAAATAATCTCGTAATTTTAGTTTAATTACATCAATTTAAAATGTGAGTTTATACAATGTTTTGATTTTAACATAAAGGGAAAATTAATTTAATATTTTACATTAACCTAAAATATGATTTGAATATAAATTTAGTAATGTTTTCTACCGTAAAGTTTGCTTTAGCGGGGTTCATATAATTTTGAATTGGTGGGCGTGTTAACTAGCGTCGATATAAACCTGATGTTGATAAATTAAATACCTGTTGTTTCGCGCGTATAATTTGAATTATGAAAAAATGAAATTAAAATATAAAAAGTTAGTTAAAATCAAAATAAGATAATGATGAATTTAAAAGTTATCGTCGTATTAATTTATTTACATTTCGATGTTAATTTCACAAATTCCGTCCACCAATTTATTGTTTATACAGGTGTTTATATTGATTGTGTACCTGTACTTTCCATTGTAGGTGCTGGAATACCTGAGCTGGTTGTACCATTACAATATATATATATATATGTATATATATATATATATATATGTATATATATATCAGGGTGAGCGCGTTAGTTCGTATTTTAATATACTTGGTATAACAAAAAGTTTGTATCATCCTGGATCTTAGCAACCAATAAAGCTTTCTTGATGCGGTGTTCTTTAAAATAATCCTGATATGTATATTAGAACTGACGTCTGTCAGCGTTTTTCACGAAAATGCACTGGGGTTGAGTTTATTGGCTGGGGTACCACCTATGGTATAATTGGTATAAGACCCCAAGCTTTTGAACTTCTTAGGTCAGTCAATTTTGAAGCTAGAGTGTCACGGTTGGTATTTTCGACAAGATGCACTTAGGTATGTCTTGACTATGGGTAATTAAGAACCCGTTGAAAATATGTTTCGAGAAAGTGCAGAAATGAACTTTCGCCCCCCGACTTTTTTACAGGGAAACGAATATTGCCCAACAGCGATGTGATTTTCTGAATCTCCGTGGTCGATAGTGTTGTATCGTATATATATTTTTTTCGTATTGAAAAAGCATGTGTGTAGAGAAATATATGCAAATATCTGTAAATTTGAAAGGTAAAGTTCACCCATGTAGAATTCTGTCTATTTTAAATAAATGACTGAAAATTTGTGAAGCCACTCTACATTATGTGCTGCAGATGACACTTTTTATTTTTAAAATTATTTATTAGGAGCATGTTATAATGGTTTGGCTATGGACTACACAATCTGAGTTCAAACCTATTGAGCCGCAAATTTTTTTTATTTCATTTTTTCATGTTTTATTACGTAAAGTGAACCAGAGATTTCGAATTTTAACTTTATTTTGTGCTCCAACTAAGTTTTCGTTAGATAAAAATTAATTAATCAGTTGTAATTATCGATATACTTGATTCCTGCAAAACTCATAAATTAAACGCACGAATTTAAGATAGCTTTGAAACTATTAACATTTCTTTGTCCAAGAAAAAGTATATTTTATCCTTTTTTTGGGATCTGGAATCCGCAACTTTTATCAGCTTGACACATTCTTGTCTACCACTCTTTTTGCTTAAAAAAACACATGAAATATATTTACCTTTTTCTGTCCCATCGAAGTATTCTGCGATAAACTAGTGTAATATAATCGGAATTTCCTCTGATCTACCGTCGACTATTTTGAAACAATTACTTTCTATCGAATTAATTTTATCATGGTTAAGGGCTCCAATTTCTGATAAAGATTTATATCATTTGTAGGTTACTATTACATTAATGTATTTTTTGTCATTACGAAAGTGATATATTTCTTGTTTTTCTTTGTATATACAAGAACAAAAGATTAACAACAGATAATACAATAAGTTACAATTTTTTTATTAGAAAATATATTTGTATTGCTGATAGAGGAATTGTATTTTAAGTCATTTTCTTTCGACTAGGGTTAAATTTAATTAATATAAAAGGAATCAACTAAAGCTTTTCTATTTATCATTAAAAGTCTCTCAATCTAAGCTCGCCTATATTTCTATTTCCTTATAATTGGAGTTCCTCTGATATCGATTAGAGAGGTTTGCGAAGAGCGAAGAAAATATATAACTAAAGGAGTTATCAAAATGTATCCAAATTAAATTCAAAATAACATAGGCCACGTAGTTTTCTTCCAGTACTAAACATTTATTCGAAAAATTCTTCGACTGTTTAAAATATTTCTCGAATTCTTTCTGACAGTCCTCTCATTCCTTTGCATCGCTTCAGTATTCTGAAATATATTCTTTTCAAACGGTTTTATGCGAGATAAAGAAACGTTTACTAGGAGTACGATTTGGTGAGAAAAAGAAACGGCTACATAAGTGGCAATACATCACAACATGGTTTTCTTTTTACAATGAAATGTCTCTTAAAATGGAATATATTTATCGTTCATAATTCCCTTGTGTTTATACTCCTACATCCGTAGTGTCTTTAGTGTTTTAGGCTTTTGAATTTCCTAGTATTGTAATTTTAAGCGCGTCTCTGGGGTTACTAAAAATAAAAAGTAATTAAAATTTGTGCATCGTAATCCTTGGATATTTATCTATTCTTAAAAATCTGGTGTGAAGAACACAAATACAGGTTCACTATTAATATTTTTGTGAACGTGTCCGAACATATCCCTCCCCAGAGACGAAGTTACGTATTTCGCCTTTCTACAGGCTCATCGATACGCCCCTGCTGGAGAAAGGATATCCTCAGACACATTCACAAAAAAGAACCACATCGCCCCATCACAGAAATTATCCAGACCGAGCGTAGAAGTAAATTCAGCGCTGCTTGTTGTCAGACAGCCGAAGTACCTCGCCCCGTCCACATAAACATTAATAGTGAACCTGTATTTGTGTTCTTAACACCAGATTTTTAATAATATTTTATATTATTAAAAATACCTTTGTATTATACAAGACAGGTGGGGTTTACCTACTCATGTATGTTTCAATTATTCTGATACATTACACATGCGGTTAGTCCGTAGTATGAGTGAAGACACAAACAAAATGCAGTTTCTAGAGAGATGGCTGTGCCACCTTTGGTAGGGCGTCGTTACTTCACATTGGTTATGTGGACGGGGCGAGGTACTTTGGCTGTCTGACAACAGGCAGCGCTGAATTTACCTCTACTCTCGGTCTGGATAATTTCTGTGCTGTGGCGATGTGGTTCTTTTTTGTGAATGTGTCTGAGGATATCCTTTCTCCAGCAGGGGCGTACCGATGAGCCTGTAGATAGGCGAAATACGTATCTACGTCTCTGGGGAGGGATATATTCGGACACGTTCACAAAAATATTAATAGTGAACCTGTATTTGTGTTCTTCACACCAGATTTTTAATAATATTTTGTATTATTAAAAATACATTTGTATTATACAAAACTGGTGGGGTTTACCTACTCATGTATGTTTCAATTATTCGAATTTATCTATTCTGTAAACCAGTAGATTAATATGTACTTAAAACGTAAAATAATATCCATTCCTAGGACAACATACTCGAAATTTAAATGGAATTAATAAAATCGCGTATGAAGCTTAAATATCGATATAACAAAGAATACATCTGTAAAAATATACGAGGGATGTTTCCAAAGATGTAGGAATTTTATCATTAATTATATTTGATTAATTTTCATTTACATTAGTAATATTTTAATATAATTTCAATTTAACAAGTATTATATGTTGAGTGAGTACTTGTGAAATATAGAAATAACGAAATAAGGCAAAACACTTTTTTACAGTTTTTTATAGTTTTAATAAACTAAATGTACATTTCGTGTGCTCTGCACACATCATCAGTAGTGCTGTTTAAACATAATATCTACGAGACAATATATAATATGAAAATACATTATATACAGAAAAATTAGGGGTAGGGTGACAACAAATTAATGAAAAATTACAATGAATCTTAAAACTAATACAATTTCTGAGAATTAATTCAAGGGGAAATACCAAATATCTATGAACCATCGCGTTGGACTAACGGCAAACGGATTAGGGATTACAATATAAAATATTAATGTGAATGAAGAATTTAGCACCTGTTTACAAGATGTCTTAAGTATTTAATGATGTCGGTATACATGCTAACAGTTTATTATTGAGGGGTAAAATATCATTATTTAGAAGATAATTTTTGTGTTTCTTCAGGTATATGGCTTCCCACACGCCTAAATTTCTAATACTTCTTTTTTTAACTAAACTAACATTTTCTAAATTTAAGTTGTGACCAGTATCTGTATGATGTATAGCTAATGCTTACTGTTCTATGTTGTGTAATTTAACATGAGCCATGTACACATGGCACAGCTATTGGCAATCCTCTATCACCTTTCTTAGCAAACCTATTTTTGAATAACCTTGAAGAAAAAGTCAAAGCTAATTTTGGCATTTTTCCTTAGTTTTGGGCAAAATATGTAGATGATGTGTTTGCAGTGATACCCGAATCTTTCAATACGGAGGCTTTCTTAAATATTTTAAATAAACAAAATATCCTTCAATACGTTTCACGCACGAATTAGAAAAAGATAAAAACTTCATTATCAGACAATACTTTTCAATTTGGCATCCACAGGAAAGAAACACATACAGACAATTACATTCATAAACACTCGTACACTTTTACAAATATAAAGAGAGCAGTTATTTTTTAATCAACAGATTACTGTCAATCCCCCTATATCCTATGAATTTTAAGAAAGAATTAGACTACATAGTTAAACTTGCAGAATTAATTGGTTACGACAAACAATTAGTATTGAAAATTAAAAACAAACTAGAAAAGAAAAGGCTCAAAACTTCAAAAATTACTCTAACACCAGACACTTTGAGCAACAATAAAAAATACTGTGAGATATCATTTCATAAAAATTGACATAACAGCGTAATAAAACTGTTTAAAAATACAATTTAATTGCAGCTTTCTACGACAATAATAAGTTACAACAGTGTCTAAAAACAAAAATTGTTAACACAGATCCGTTGAAGGAGTCGGGCATTTACAAAATAAGTTGTAATTCTTTTCCAAAATTATACATCGGGCAAACCAAAAGAAATGTTCAAACACGATACAAACAACACATGGCTCATGTTAAATTACACAACATAAAAGTCAGCATTAGCTCTACATCATACAGATACAGGTCACAATTTAAAAATGTTAGTTTAGTTAAAAAAAGCAGTAATAGAAATTTAGACCTGTGGGAAGCCATATACATGAAAAAATAAAAAAAAATATCTTTAATGATATTTCACCCCTCAATAATAAACTGTTACCACGTATACTCGACATTATTAAATACTTAAGACATCTTGTAAACAGGTACTAAATTTTTCTTTCACTTTAATATTTTATATTGTAATCCCTGATCCGTTTGCCGTTAGTCCAACCCCATGCCCCCTTTGTTTCATAGATATTTGGTATTTCCCCATGAAACCATTATCAGAAATTGTAGTAGTTTTAAGATTCATTGTAATTTTTCATTAATTTGTTTTCACTCTACCTCTAATTTTTCTGACAATATTATATATTGTCTCGTAGATATTCTGTTTAAACAGTACTGCTGATGTTTTGTTTTATTTCGTTATTTCAATTTAACTGTATACATTTGTTCAAGTGTAGTAGTTATTTAGAAATTCTTCCAAAAAAAAATATGGCAGTCTGCTTTAAACAGTATTTTACAGGGTGTTTTATGTCATTTGAATCTTGGAATTTCACAACAAATCTTGAAACAGACGATTGCCTCGCCGGATGGCAGATTAGGCGTATAAGGTATAAGGTGGAAGTAATTTCCAAACAATTTGAATAAAGTTTCCACAGTTCGACGAGGAGTATATGGTTTTACATTTTACTGTTGCAGTGATGGTCGCTTACATAGCTTTTCGGGCCGGTCTTTGTTAAGCACTTGTCGCGATGGCCAGAACAAATATTCTGTGTTGTGAGAGAATAGACGAAACATGACTATTTGGAAGATACTGCTTACATTGTATACTATTGTATCACAACATTGCGGATTCATCTGCAACAATGGGGCAAAGCGGTAGATTGTCAACTTTCTGTTAGTGATGTTTGACCGGTTGCTGAAGAAAAGCCTTGCGGAGGCATATTCTTTGGCACGTTTAACACTTAATCAGATACGTTGACAATGGCTTTTGAAATTGAGCCGAAGGAGTTGCTACTGAACGAAGAATAGTAATATATCTTCCTCTTAGATTAGTTCGTTGTGAACTTGGTGAACAAAGCTAACCAAACTGAAACACGCAGAATTTAGTATCACTTATTTTATTAATACAATTTAACATCAAATTGTAATTGAAACTAAAAAACCTTGCTAATCAGTGGACTTCCTTTCTTAACATTCCGAAATCGAAGTACGGTTGTTAACCACAAATGATCTAAACCATATATGTACATCCCTTCTCAAAGACGTTCCGAAACGTGGTAAATATTTAAAGCAGTATTTCGGACCTGTCGAAGTAGCCTATTCGAAAATTCGTTTGTTGTATTATAGGATATTGTACTTGCTCCATAATTTGGAAACTTCGAATAAGAATGAATTCTTATAGCTACATCACTTATCAAAAAGTTTAACATATGCTTGAATGTTAGTAATAGTCTACGATGGTCCAATATTATATTCATTTGAATAGATTTAGCAACCTACAGACACCCTGTTTCCTTGCGTTTGAACGGCCAGATATAATCGTAGATAAATCACGACATAATATGCGAGCAACAATTTGTTGTGCTGTGTCTGTTAACGACATAATGAGTTCTTATTTAGAAGACGAAAACAGAACTGCTGTTACTGTGAATCAGTTGCGATATAGAAAATAGACGTTGACGCCATTTCTGAAATATCGTACAAGAGGATTCCTTAATGTGGGTCATAAGAATTTTAAGGATCCCGTAGTTTTCCAAGTAACCATATGATCTGGTCTCCCTCTTCCTAATGCTTATTTTTGGGGTAAACCAAAAGAATTCGTTTTTCTGGAGCCCACCAATATGGGGATAAGTTAAATGATCGTGCACGCCTGATTGACAAACTTTGTGGAAAGAATGTAATCCGTGTCAGAAGAATGCAGTAGCATATTTTTACTTGTTTAACTTGTTAGAAGTACTGCCTAGCACACAACCACGACCACATTAAGCATATTTTATATCTCCGAAATGCTGGAAAATGATTTACTTTTAATTTCGGTTACTGAATTGTGTGTATTCAATAATGGCAGCTTTCAGTGCCTTTTGTTTTAGCGCATGCATATAATTGTGGTATAAGTACGTATAACTTTTTAATAAATTCTTCATTACAATTTTCATTTACTGAAGTGTTAATTTTGTAATAGGATTACGTTTCTTGGGGACCCTCGGTTAAATATCTCGGTATCATCTTCAGTCCTAGACTGACCTTCAGAGCACACGTTTAGGAAAGAGGGAGCAAGTTCCTGTCAACAAGAAACTCCCTTATGCCTCTGCATTATCGTAGCAGTCTGCTTAACTTGAGAAACAAGCTGCTCATTTATAAATGGTTTGTAAAACCGGTTATGACATACGGAGCACTTGTTTTGTGCACCGTAGTAAAAACACACATCAAGACCGTGAAAGTACTTCAGGAATCAACTTCTGAGGCTTATCGCCAATGCTAAAGAGATTAGCCGTGGGCACGTTGACTAGAGCAGAGAAAGCTCGGACTATCTAATGGTTAGACAGTTGGTTGAACCTCAAGACAGACTACCATCCAAGAGGAGATCAGTATTTCGGTTCGACCATGCTGAAATAGCGCCCGAGATGGGAAAGCGTAGAACGGTTGATTACACCGGATGTCGCTCAGATAGGGCCTAGGAGTGCCAGTAGTCCGTGCTAGCCATGGCAGTCGGGTGAGCTGCACATTGACCTGCACGAACCCAAATACTAACTGCACCAGAGACAGAGGACAACCTTGAGAAGAGCTTAAGGACAAGGATAGCTCAAGGCCAAATCTGTGCAGAAGTTCATAAGTAATTGGATTAGATATATAAAATTTATAAGAAAGACATAAAAATGTATTTTAAGCTTGAAGTGAAATCTAGTACAAAATAATCTGAAAAAGCATACGCCTGTTTAATTAAAAGAACATATCCAGGAAATCGTAATTTCATGAGTTTCTCTGGTCGTCCTAAAATTTGAACAATATTTCACATGTCACAATATGATTTATAACTAGAGTGGGTCACTTTTGTCTGCACGTCAGGGCAGTACTAAGTTTTATATATGTATACATATTATATTACTATATTACTCATTATGGTTTAACACAACTATATATCGGCCAAGAGTAATGTTAGTTTATTTATTTAATTATAAATATCATATATAACCCACTTGCCTTATTTATATATTTAGCACATTTTGGATAAGATTGCTGAAAAAACGGTTTATCGCAAACTTTACACACTAATTTTGCACCATCATAATATAAACCCGGAAATTTACCGATGCACTTTTTGGCAATATCAATGTGGCTTATTATGGTAGCTTATATCGCGTTACGCGCGGTGATACGCTCTGAATTCAGTCCTGGTATGCAGACATGATGGCTCACTCTATTTATAACGCATGCAACACCAGTAATGTATACATGTAAGATAAGAAATTTCCCGGACAATCTTTTACCAAAAGTTTTAAATTTTATAAAACTAATTTCATTTCTAATTTCCGTAATGGTTTATTAGATAATTTACACTACATAACATACATATGAAGGTGGAAGAAGATGACTAACATTTATTATGTAGTACTCGCACTTGATTTATGTGTTAATAATTATATAAAATATTTTCCCTGGAACAATAAACCTAAGATAAAATTTCCGCAAGGTTGATTCACAACGTGTATATAATGAATTGGCTCATACTGATTTAGTAAATTGTATATATGTTCATACAATTTACTAAATTACAGATAAGTTTATTTCAAAATTTCGAAATCACACTTACTTTTCCTACATTGTTTAATGATGACTTAATTAGTTAAGCTAAAAGATCAATTCTTCAGAAAATCGAAAACCTCAGGCTTTATTTATCTTCCATCGAAAGATGAATTAAAAATTATCCAAAATTGTTGTAGGGGTACATTGACGAGAAAACTGGCAAGTTTAGGATTTCGGGTTGTATTAGGAGGGAAGGTGGAAGACACTACTAGTCCAGATAAAATAGTTTGCTAAAAGTTTTTCAAATCATTATCATCCTCGTTCTGTATTGCCTGCCTTAACGATTACTGTAGTTATAAACTGCTTTTATATAGGGCCAATATCGGTCGAAGAG
Organism: Melolontha melolontha; assembly: GCA_935421215.2. NCBI lineage: Eukaryota > Metazoa > Arthropoda > Insecta > Coleoptera > Scarabaeidae > Melolontha > Melolontha melolontha. Next base: position 93,272,382 of record OW285239.1, read on the forward strand.
ATTAGAGTAGCCATGAACGGACTCAAGATGGATTTGATTGCTGAACAGGATGGGCTTCCAACTTTATTCACACGTAGTTATGCTTTATTCTTGTGTAAACCACTAGATGTTATTTTCAACATCTCTCTTTGCACAACTACATTTTCTGAAATTTGTAAAATTAGTAAGGTCAATCCTGTGTTCAAAAAGGATAAAAGCGACATTTTAATTTACCAACCAATTAATATTTTGCAGGCACATGAACAAATTATTTACATTGAGATGTATAACTCCATCATGTCTTTCATATCCACGAAACAGCATGGCTTTGCGAAAGGAAGATCAATTTCAACAAAGTTAGCTGAAATTACCCAATATCTTTGCACACCATTGGACGGTAGACACCAACTGAATGTCCTGTATACTTATTTTGCCAAAGCATTTGACACTATCAATCATGATGGATTGCTTTCTAAATTGAGTTCTATCGGTTTCACTGCCTCTATTACTAATCTAACTTGAGAATCGAGCGAGTTATGTATACTATAATGGATTGTGTTCTACCACCTTCATAGTCAGCTAAGAAGTTTCGCAAGAATCTAACCTGGCAGCTTCATTATTTAACATTAAATTAATGACCTGTTATTTTTATTGGAGTGCAGAGTGCTCAATTTTCGCCGATGTATCCGAGGCATTACAGAAGAATCTTAATGCTAGTAATAACTAGTGTAATGAAGACATGATCAGGTTGATTATAAGTAAATGGCCGGTGGTAACCTATTCCAGAGTCAGCAATCCAATCCTATATATTTACTAAATCTAGTGTTTATACCGAGACAAGTACCGAGGGATTTCGGAGTCTTATCTGCAGTTTACCAACCACATTAGTGCTGTTTGTGGTTCTGCATCGCGTTCATTAAGCTTCCTTATAAGATATAGAGGACTTTCGAATATGACAACGTTCAAGGCGTTGTTTTTTACGTAGGTACACCCAAGACTAGAATACGGGTCTTATTATTTGGTATCTATGTTTATGTCTACCAACAATTCGCCTTAGGGAAAATACAGAAGAGATTTTTGAAGTACTTGTCATATAGAACCAGCGATACTTATCCACCTCGAAGAACTGAGTATGAATCGCTATTAGACTTACACAACTTTCAGAATTTAACATCATGAAGTGAGAGCCAATGCGCAGTTTCTAGGTAATCTTGTGAACAATGAAATTGACTTTACATATCTCCTGCCTGTTGTAAATTTTTTGGAACCGATGTATACAACGCGCTCCAGAGATGCTTTCTTAGTCAGCAAATCTAGAACGAACATCTTAGTTACAGCACAGGATATCTTTCATATGTAGCTTACACTCACATGTTCATGTACCTTTCCTCAATCATTTTGAAGGTAATTAATTATTGAATTATATGCATTTATTTCTTGTAGGGTTTGCAATTAAATTTCAGCTTTTCTCATTAGTATTGCACTATATCAGCCAATTCATGTTAAGCATGATTCTCAGAACTCAGAAAGAAAACTGTGAACTCTAGTGAATAGTACCATATCTTAACTTAAATTCGAATAAAAGTAGGTTTTTACGATATTAAAGTTATAACTTTGTTCCAGATTCTACCAGTTTGAAACAACGAACCATTTTAAATCATCATAAATTATTAAACCTAACAATTTGCAACAGCTGTTAAGTTTAACAAAACTACCATTTAAGTTGAGTTCCGAAGTATTATCATTATTGGTTTGTTTAAATGTAGGCAATTAGTGTTTTTTGGGATTAATAATTAACCGATTGCTACACATCCAACTGCTAATAATGTAATTGACTTTAACACATAAACTATTTAATGTAGAAGATTCAATTCCAATATTAATCTCGTCAGCATATAAACCCACAGAAGTAAAAGTGGAAGGTAGATCATTTATATAAATTAAATACTCGTATAAGGTGGACTCGAGGATTGGACTTTGCGGGGCACCTATTCTAATAATTCAAAAATCTGGATTCATATTGTTACAAAGAACCCTTTGTGTTCTATCATATAAGTACGACTTAAACCAATTGGCAATAATACATCTTATATGATTACAATTTGTACATTAACATTGAATTAAGCAATAAAATACACGATAAAGGTCGTGCACGTACTAAGACAAGGAGTTCGATTACACTAATCAACACAGTTCGGCTGTCTTATACACCAATACGTGTCATGCTGATTTTGAATCTGATTTAAAATTTACTCCATTTCGTTAGGATATTGAGATATTTTCTTAAATAGTTATTTAAAAAAAACGCATTAAATTTTACAAAATTGAATGCGTTTTTTAATTTAGTAATATATTTATTTAAGAAATATACTACTAAAAACATTGTTCTGTGGAACATTGAGTGGATATATCTGAACATGTCCTTGCATGTTTCCTACGTTAGAGCCCTTAGACTATGCCAATTTTTTCTCGGGAACCAATCAAATTAAGAATTGATAGATATCTGGCTATGTGGGTATATAAACAGCTACACACGGCTACTTCGATTAAATGTAAGTTGGTTTGTGATAGCTGAACGTCTTTGTATTTCAATGCAATTTCTGTTATGTATGAGGAGAATTCACTACCCTATAGCATAAGCGGAATATTAAACCTTCAATACAAAAGTTATATTTTCATTTTGCTAAACCATTGAAAATCAAGACAAGTTAAGCGCTCCCAGCATTTACTCGCATGCTGTGCTGTTACTCTGAGAGGTTGGTCAAACGATAAGAGAAGCGCTCTGTCAGACCACAAAATCTTTCAGGTTTTCCAACAAAAATAAGACAAATATTAGTTATGCTAATCTGACTTCTGCTACTCGCCAAGTACCTCATTTAGAAGCCTTGCCAGTACCAAGACCCATAAGTGTTTGGAGTGACGAATATGATATTGCAGTGGAATAGTGAAATGTTTACTGATTATTATTGGACTTTCATATTAGAAAGTGCCGAAGAACAGTAAAAATAAACATTTTAAATAGGACGATAGCATACAGCTCTATATAATGTACACTAATAATTAATATTGTTTCATTTACTTCTAAATAATTTTTAAATAAATTTAAAGAATTAATACCAACAAATTTGTTTGAAAATAATGAATTTATGATCTTTACGAAAACCAACACTACAGGCAGATTGAGGCGGCATTGACGAGAACGCCATTACCACTCATAGTACCGAATATCTTTATGAAAGGCTTCTTAAAGGAAGCTCTTGCGACAATAAACCACAAGTCACTAAGCAGTCAAAAACCAACTACCGGTCTACCGAAAAAAAGATCCGTCATCATCTCTGGCACAATACCGCCTTTTAACGGGTCACAATATTGACATCGACAACACCAAGATCTTAGCTAAGAGTGAGCACCTAACAACAAGAACAATAGAGATAAAGAAGAGATCTAAAAGGCTGTACAAACGGGACGATGACCAAGGCAATGATGCCTTTGTCAAGAGAATACAAAATATAAATGCATTTATATTTTGTATTCTCTTGACAAAGGCATCATTGCCGAAACATGTAGAGTTATTTTAAATATATATACTTTGAAGTAATAAACCAGACCCTTAATCCGACTTATTAAGTTTACCTTATCATACCAAGGTCACGAAGATATTATATATATATATATATATATATATATATATATATAGTAAATTGATACTTACGTATGTGATCCTTTTGAATAATGTTATTGTGAAATTGTAGATGTCCAACTCCATATACCGAATAAAATCTTTTATTCTTTTGTTTCTATTGTAGCTATGACACTCGATGTCAATTACATCGCAATATTTTATTCTTCGGTTTCTTTTAATTTAAAATAACGTAAAGCTGTTTTTGACGTTTAAATTTTTATGTATATATATATATATATATATATATATATATATATATATATATCAAAAATTAATTAAAATTCGGGTAAGCGGTAAAAAATAATAAAATTAACGTACAAAAATTTTTGTATGTCAATTTTATTATTTTTTAACTCTACATTTTTTACCCCAGAAGAAGCGACAAAGTGTCGCGAAATATAGGGTAATTTAATAAAGGAGTTTTTTAATTGACCGCTTACCCGAATTTTAATTAATTTTTGATAATATATCACGGTCGATAATTTCTTCTTCAGTTGGCGATTAAAGGTCTGGCTTTACTTTAAGGTATATATATTTAAAACAACCCTACATGTTTCGGCAATGATGCCTTTATCAAGGATATAAAATATAAATAGAGATTTATAATTTATATTTTATATTCTTGATAAAGGCATCATTGCCGAAACATGTAGGGTTGTTTTAAATATATATACTTTAAAGTAAAGCCAGACCTTTAATCGCCAACTGATTGAATTTACCATATCATACCAAGGTCACGAAAATATTATATATATATATATATATATATATATATATATATATATAATTGACAAAAAATCATCGACCGTGATATATTATCAAAAATTAATTAAAATTCGGGTAAGCGGTCAATTAAAAAACTCCTTTATTAAATTACAAACGTACAAAAATTTTTGTACGTCAATTTTATTATTTTTTACTCTACATTTTTTACCCCAGAAGAAGCGACAAAGTGTCGCGAAATATAGGGTAATTTAATAAAGGAGTTTTTTAATTGACCGCTTACCCGAATTTTAATTAATTTTTGATATATATATATATATATATATATATATATATATATATATATATATACATAAAAATTTAAACGTCAAAAACAGCTTTACGTTATTTTAAATTAAAAGAAACCGAAGAATAAAATATTGCGATGTAATTGACATCGAGTGTTATAGCTACAATAAAAACAAAAGAATAAGAGATTTTATTTGGTATATGGAGTTGGACATCTACAATTTCACAATAACATTATTCAAAAGGATCACATACGTAAGTATCAATTTGGCGCGTAATGTAAAGGGTACGTATAATAACTAGGACCCTGAGAAAGAGATAACTCACGTTATCGCTTTTTTTTATTTAGTACAGCGTGGGTAGATATTAAGTTACCCATAGCAATATATACCGATAGGACCAGCTCTCAGCGGGCCATACCCAGCAATAAGTGGCAACAGCGAATCCCCTCTACGCGCAGTAGCTTACATTACTATACATTGCAGAGTTATGAATTTAGTAAGACTTAAACCGCGCAAGGATATAGTCGTTTGCATATTCGTTCTGTATACGTAATTTGCACATTTGTTTCAGATATAATAAGGTCGTTATATCTACAAGTTATTATTATTGTATTCTTAACTGCTACGGAAAAGTAATTTTAAGTAATAAAAAAACAATAACGTTTTCTAAAAGATAAAAGTAAAAAAATCAATAATTCTGCAAAATAAATTTTAATTCTTAGAAAGTCACTAAATATAGGATTCTAAAATACCGCCCTCTCTCCCCAAACAATAGCCGAGCCTATTGTAAAACTCCCGCCTCACTCCCTCGAGATTTCTAGGGGTTATTGTCTCGAAAATTCTAAACAGTTGAACTTGCAACTGTTGAAACCTTTACGTTTACACAGCTATATACGAATGACGGGCAATCTATTGCTCTCGATCATCGGACTTATGTATGCGCACGCGGAGTGGCATCGTACATACGTTGCCACATCGTATTACGTTCCATACGTATATTGTTGCGTATGGCCCGTAGCGGGTTGGACCTATCGGTATAGGTTCAGTAGGTACTAAGTTTAGTAAGAAGTTATCTAAGCAAGTAGATGGAATTAGTGGGAACGTCGATAGTAGTATGCAGGAAGCAATTCAATAAATACAAGAAATTCAGTAAAATGGTTGATATTGTCAAAAAATCAATATTAAAGCCACCATCAATATTTGTATTTGTATTTTTTCTGAAGAAATAGATATGTCAAATTTGGAAAAGCATGTTTAGACCTGCTTTTTCTAAATTTTACAATCTCTATTAACATTTAAACTATCTGGCTCAGGTTTTGACCGGAGCCATATGGTCTATACACACTTATGATTAAAAGATTACAGGTTGAGCTTAATTTGCACTTCATAATACAAAATGGAAATATGTTTAAAATAGAAAAATTATTATTTTGTCTAATTTTAATATTTTAAAATCTTTAACAAAATTCCAACCCTATCTTTATAGTGGCTGTACAAACAAGATTTCAAAGTGAATGTTTTTTAAAGAAATATTCTTTAAATGCTCCTGTCTTTGCTAGTGGTTAGATAGCAACATAACATAAATTTTATACGAAATTAATATTACTTCAAGTTATTATATTTTATTTCTATGGTTACAAATGTAGATAGAAATAGAAAGAATTCTTATTTTATATAATCTCTGTTCGTATAATAGAATATAATCCCTATGAGAAGGTATCCACTAATAAAACGTCCATATAATATATATATATATATATATATATATATATATATATATATATATAAACTATCTGGGAACATTATACAACTACAAGCGTGCGATTTCTGCTTACAGTAACGGTGTGATGAATTTCGGTTAGATATATTTAGGGAAACAGGTCGAACAACAAAATGGAAATTTAGGTAACTAAATTTTACCCTAAGGTTAGTTAAACTAAACATTTGCAAATTCCCACACAAACATTAAATTATGCAAGAAGTAGCAAGTAGTATCCTTATTTCAAATAGAGTACAGTTTTTATTTAAGTTGTGCATCCACACTTAATTTACAAAAATGTTCTGAATATTTTAAAAGCAAAGATTGGTTTTTAGAAATAAATAATTAATACAGTTAGAATTTTGCTGTCTCACAAAAACATTGAGCTCTTTAATTACGACATTGTATTGTATTATAAGAGTGGCATTTAATTGATTATATGGCCGTGGACTGGCGGAACTCGTACTTTATAATTTTCCTTCAAATAGGAATGTGTGACTTAAAATTCGATATTTTGACCACAGTATGCTTTACGAATTTTGAAGTGGTGCAACAAGCCCAATTGCCGTTAAACACATTAAGGTACTATGCCAAATTTAGAAGAGGCATTATCTATTAAACCAAGATTTGATCGTCCCAGTGATACTAGATGAGTTTATTTTCCACTTAAGTATTATTTGTTCATTTCACCTTGGATACGGTTACTACAAACACGGTCATAACGCCCGTGGGCGTAATAAACGGGCATTATGACCCATAACGCCCGGTAATTTATTTACAGTTTTTAATGTCGTGTGAGTATAAATAAGGCCCGAGAAGAAAGAGTATACATTTTACTGAACTAAAAATTTTAGTTTTTAACAAAGTTTAAAGAAAGAAACAAAACTTTAGCATTCTTTAATAAAATTAAGAGTATCTTAACATTGACAACTTGAAAATATCAAAGTGTCAACAACTGTCATTTAAAATACGTAAAACTTAATAGTTGTTGATTTTGAACAATTTCTAAAGAAAGAATAAAACTCAACAATTATCTCAACAAGAATGCCAACTCGGCGGAGTTAGTTTCTGTTTTCTATCATCAGTCAACAATTTCGCGTTGGTATAGAGAATTCAAACTTGGACGGATTAGTCTTAGCGACGATCCAAGAGTAGGTGCACCAAAAACGGCAGTCACTGAGGCAAACGTCGATGCTGTGCGCAAACTCATCAACAAAGATTGGATACCGCATCTGTTGACCGAAGAATAGAAAACAGCTAGGTTGCCGAATTTGTTTGCCGCAAGTAATCGCTGAGCTCCGAGAAACCAACCCACAACCAGAAATCATCCTCCACAAAGACAATGCAAGCACACAGCTCGCTAGACAATTGAATTTTTAACGCAACAAAACGTCGAATTGTTAGACCATCCTCCGTACAGTCCCGATCTAAGTCCCAACGATTTCTGCACCTTTCCGAAAATCAAGGACGGACTGTGTGGTCAAAGGTTCTAGTCGTCAGAAGGAGCAGTCGATGCCTTGAAAAACGCAATTTTAACTGTACCAACAAACGTCTGGAAAAACTGCTTACAGAGTTGGTTCGAACGCATGCAAAAGTGCATTAATCTTCGTGGAGAATACTTCGAAAAACCATGAAGCCTTTAAAAACTATCTGTTTTCTTCCAGTTCTCTATGCAAAATATAAAAGATAACCCTTTTACATATATTGTACAAAGTGTTTAACATTCCTCTCTTCTAAGAAATATTTTACCAAGTCAGCGATACAGCACCGATGCTGAAGAAAAAGCAATGATTAAAGATTGAATAAATCAGTTGGACGCAAATAAAATTTAAAATAACACACGCGAGGACACATGTTTAAGTGAGAAATAGTTAAAAATAATGTTGAATTGATAAACATAATTCCTGTAGTTTGTAGGCTTTTATGATCAATCGGAACTTAGTTTGTGGATAGATACGCTTGTTATTTTTTCAGTTTTTAATAATAAATGGAAGTCATTAAAAACGTAAATTTAAAGAAGTGAATAATATTGTCATAAATACCCGGTTTTTGTATTTTGTTACTAAAAGAAAACTTGTTGTTTTTGAAAGAACCATTAACTGTAAAAAGAATTAATACAAATACCTATTACGATTTCAAAATAAAATTATGTGCAGAAGTAGATAACTAGAATAAGAAGAGGAGACTATAATTCAGAAGATGAAATGACATTTCACCCTGATATATACGCTTAATTTGTACTAAATTTAGAATGTTTTGTTTTACGTTATCGGAAACTCAATGTCACTGTCGTTTATTACAAGCAAAATATAATATACATTGTTCTGATGTTATTTAATACACGAGAGGTCGACTTAACAAAGGCTGTATGAACAGCAGCGTACTTAAATTTTCGCAACATTATTTAATAAAAGCTTTTGTAGTACATATTTAAGTTCATCATTCATTTTTGTCATTTGATAAGACAAATCAGTAAAGGATGATTTATAATGTTAAGTATCATGTCCATGAAGAAGGAATGTGGTTACTTATGATAAAAAAAGTTCATTCTATTTGCATTTTCAACAATTACCATTCACCATGCTACAAATAGAAACCTAAAGCAAATGGTGATTTAAACAGCTTTATTATTTCAATCAATCCATCAAACAATTTTTATCTTTATTATAATACGATTTTTATATACATATGATCTAATCTACAAAGAATATTTTAAAAATATTTAAAGTGCACTACCAGCGACACAGTTAATATGTATATAAATAATATGTATATAAATAATGTATATAAAATACACCAATTTGCAACAACAAGAGAAAATTACAATTAAACGAACTTACGTAGAGATATACCGGGTTTTTTGTTATTATTACACATACACTTTTCCTATGTGTAACTTTAAAAAGAAAATGAACAATGCATTAGCAACATAGTAGGCAACCAGTTATATACTTATGTTTTGTCAGGCGAGAAAATAATTGTTCCGTAAATCCACTACTCTTACTTCAAGGGATCTACTATTATTTTATATTTGTATTGAAAAATTATACTTTCCAGCACACATGATACTTTTTAAACTATTACGAAACTGCTAAAATTTATTGCGAAAGTTTAGTAGAATCTGGTTCGGCAATAATACTTGTACTGGCAACAGTAGGTAATATAGAACAAAATAAAGCCACGAAGAATTAGGTTGTTTTCAGAAAAGAAAGTGCAAAATTTCAGGTTCGAATGAAGAAATTATTTTATTCTAACGATTAATTAAGACAAACAAAACAACATAACAAAGGTGAAGTCAAATTTCATAGCAAGTTTTCGAAAGTGTCCTCCTTGTCTTTCGAGGAAATAAGGATGGCGATCTTGAAAGCAAGGCAGGGTATTCCAAATAAATTCTGGGTTTATTCCATCATATGCAGTACGTATACGGTCTTTCGGTTCTTCCAAGTTACATATTTGCACGTTATTATAAATTTTCCTTTTCAGGTAACCCCAAAGGACGTAATCATTCCAATAATAATTATTAGAAGTAATTATTTCAATCCAGACATTGACTTTTTCAGTGTACTGCGTTCGGTTTAGGTTCTGGGCATGAGCATTTGTACGGGACGAATACGTAATGGATTAATGGAAAGGAAATTTAATAATTTTCAATAGATAAATGTAGGATACAAATCGGTTCTGAGAGTTGGCTTCATCATTTACGATAAATGTAGCTTGATCAGTAAAAAATATTGTATTTAAACTTTCTTTGTTTTCATTTAAAGTATTAAACATTATCTCACAAAAATTGGTTTGTTTTACTTTATCTTCCTTGAAAACCTCTTGATGGTTTGATATCTTGTATAGGTTATATTTGAATTCTTTCAGGGTTTTGCACACCGAACTGTACGATACTCCAAAATGTCTGGTTACATTTAAAAGCGATCCTACATAACGCAGGATATTAAGTTTCATGTGTTCTGTTAACGCGAGGTTGGTTTTATTTATTTTTTTGTGGAAATCTAGAAAACAACCATCTTCTTTGAATTTGTTAAAAATATTTAAAATTGTTTTCGTGCAAGGTATAGGCCTGTCAGGATAATTAACGGGAAACATGTCTCTGACCGTCTTTAAACTATTATTCTTCTGGTACCAGATTACACAATGCGTTTTTTAATTTTCTAAAAATTGTTTTAAATTTGATAGCTGATTCTTATGTGTTTTTGGGCGCTGAATCCAAATATGAACTCAATTTTTCTCCATCACGTAAGGATTTTTCACAAAAAGGCTTCAAATTATATTTTTTAAAAATTAGAAATAATTTTTAGATACATTTTGAATTTATTTACAAAGGATATCAAAAACAAAATTACTTACAAATATCATTAAATCTAATGAAAAGAAACAGTAAAATACTATTTATGTCTTTACAAGTCCTTATAATATCTTTTTCTTTGTCTTTCCATACTCCTTTTTGTGTTTTTCTTCTATAATCTCGTAGTGGACCATCCCTTTTTAACATCCAACAATAATCAGCTATCATGCTTATATTCCATCTTCCTTGGTATCTTCTCTCCATCTCTTTTAGGTCTTGGTGGAACCTTTCCCCCTGCTCCTCACTTACTGCACCAAGATTTTCAGGGAAGTAGTCGAGATGCGAATCTAGAAAATGCACCCTCAAAGTCATGTTACAGCCTAAGGTTTTAAATTTTTCGAACATATTTTGCACAATATTTTTATAATATTCATGTTTTTTGTTGCCAAGAAAATTTGTAACCACATTTTTGAAGGCTATCCATGCTTGTTTTTCTGCTTCCTCCATTTTAGATTAAACATTTTCATCTTTCATAAGCTTTCTTATATCCGGCCCAACAAAAACACCCTCCTTTATCTTTGCTTCTGACAAGCGAGGAAGCTGGCTGCGAAGATAGTTGAAGCACTCTCCATCTTTTTTTAATGTCTTCACAAATTGTTTCATTAACCCTAGTTTTATATGTAATGGAGGAAGAAAAACTTTGCTCGGGTCTACTAAACTTTTTCTTTCAATGTTTTTCATTCCAGGTTGTAAGGTTTGTCTTGGTGGCCACATCTTTTTACAATAGTGCTTCTTTCTATCACGACTATCCCACTCACACAAAAAACAAGGATATTTAGTATAACCACTTTGTTGTCCAAGTAACAAACAAAGAACTTTCAAATCACCACAAATTGTCCAGCCTTGATCCTTGTAACGAATTTTAATTAAAAGTAGCTCAAGATTTTCATAACTCTCTTTTAAATGAACTGAATGTCCCACTGGTACAGAAGCATATTTACTTCCATTGTGTAGAAGAACGGCCTTAAGGCTCCTTTTTGAAGAGTCAATAAAGAGTCTCCATTCAGAAACATTATATTCTACATGGAATTGTTCCATGAGCCCGGGTACATCATTACAGAAAACTAGTGCATCTTCTTCGGAATAATATCGAGCAAACTCTTTTTCTCTGTTCCTAAACCAGTAAAATGTTGTGCTAGGTGCTAACAAATTTTTTTCTTTCAACCTTGAGCCTAAAAGCTCAGCTGAGTCCTTAGGAAGGTTTAAGTCCCTCACCAAATCATTTAATTCAGATTGGTCAAACAGTTTTGGCTTATCACTTCCAGTATCATAGTAATCACTTCCCTCATCCAGTTCACTTGCGCATGTACGTGAAACCATTTCGTCATCAGATACATCATCTAATGTATCTGGTAGTGAAGGAACAGGTACTTCTGGTTCATGAGGTATAGGACGTGTTGCGGATCGAAGGTTTGGGTAAACGATGTCCTTTTTGTTTTTTAAATTGAATCCGTGTACTACACACGAACAAAAATAACAATCATCGCTATGATTGATCGGTTCTCTCCAAACCATAGGCACTCCAAAGCGAAAAGACTGTTTTTTTCCTTGTGACCACTGGCGAAGCTCTTCAACACACACTGATCAAACCTTATGAGGAGCCCTAGGTTTGTCTTGGTCTCCTAATTTCACACCAAAATATGCAAAATATACTTTTTTTACAAAATCTGTAATGTTTCTTTGTTGTTTTTTTACTGTAAACTGTCCACAAATATAGCAGAAGGAGTTGGGTACTTTGACACAGCCTCTTGATGCTATTGGTATTTAATTTTAAAAAACTCGTAAAATAAAAATTAAATTAACTCAGCAACTAATCACAAATGTCAACTAATTATACAAATTCACACCACAGTTGTAAAGAAGATATTGAATGAACTAACTGTTTTGTCTAGAATAGCAATATGTTTGTAGTGGAGGTGGGGAGGTAGACATGCAGTAACAGGTGATGAGTCATGTCTTGCGACATGCTCAATTATTTCTATTTGTAAGTTCTTTATCATAAATCTAGTGTATGTTTATTCAGAATATCAACTTCTTGCATCATCATAAGTAGAAAAAATATAATAGTTTATTTAAACAACGGTTTAACAAAATTGTCCTTTTCAAAAAACTAATACATGCAGATAGGTCAAAAAACCCCAGATTGTAAAAAAACCTTAGTGATGGAATTTTTTAAATAATTTTCCCATTTTCAGCACCAAAAAATCTATTGAAAGCACTATATAAAATCTAGACAATTTTACTATCGCAGGCCTGTGTTATCATTGCCACCTTTTCATCTTTGTAGTACTTATTCATGATTTAAATAAATTATCTACTTTTCAATAAAATGTATTAATTTTAAGATTCATGTATGAATAGAAATTCAGAAATATTTGATATAAAAAATGTTTTTTTCTCTGCATGGCAAACTAATTTAAGAATTAAGCTATAGGTTGATGTATAACTGGTTGCTTACTATGTCGCTAATGCATTGACAATTTTCTTTTAAAGTTACACATAGGAAAAATGTATGTGTACTAATAAAAAAAGAACTCGGTATAACATTACGTAATTTCCATCATTACGTAATGTTATACCGAGTAATGGTGGAACCCTTTGACGGTAAAGCGTATTCTCATTCATTAATATTGTTTCGTCATAAAACGAATATATTATATTGGATATATGTTAAATATAAGTAAATTCAGGATATAGAATTCAACTATTCATTTTCAAATTTAAACCACTATAAACAGATTTTTATTATCATATTCAGATTGTAAAACTTTCTCTAGATTCTAAAAAGCGTCATCTTTGCAAATATATTACTTATATATATATATATATATATATATATATATATATATATATATATATATATATGATTTAGACCGCTGTTTTGCTAGATCGCGTTATTAGTAAACGAATTCAATTCCACAGTGTTTAATCTGACCATCTATTCTTAAGGTAACATTTCCTGAACAATGGAATTTATTCGGAACTATATACTTAGATTTACAACTAATACTTAATTAATAATCATATTTTAAGATTAGATAAAACCCTATTCTAAACCCTGATATTGTTGCCAGTAGATACGATTACTAAGAAGAGATCACATGGAAATGGAAAAACCAACACAATATACAACGAATAGGGTCTGCATTTAATTATGTAATAGTGTGTTGGGTAGCGGTGGATTTTTTCTACTTGCAGTACAGAACAGTCTTACACTAGCAACAAGAGACATCAGTCTCGACTACAGTATCAAATTAACGTCAAGAGGCACTAGTCTCAAGAACAGTATAGTACTTAGTATCAAGAGGCATACAGTCTCATTCTGACAAGTTAATACAACAATATATTAATTAACAGTAAAGAAATTAACTTTAAGTTTATTTAACATTAAATGTTTTATTTGTGAGATTTATCTTAATAAATTAGATTTAAGTGTTTTTGTTAATAAAATAAAATACTCAGAAAACACACGTTTAACTAAGTTTCAATATAACTGCAAGCAAAACATTAAGAAAGCTTATACGGAAGTTACGCCCCGTGAGCGGTGGATCAAGATAAATATTATATAAATATTAATTCGTTTTAGACATTTAATAAGTTAATAAGTTATATACAAAACTTTAAGTACATATAGTTATTGTCACTCGCTTGGAAAGCGATTAAGTTTGTAGTTTATTGTGAATATGGTAAACAAGGAATTTTGTGTCTTGATGAAACACTAGGTGTTGAGTGGAAAAAAACTGAAGAAAAATAAAGAAAGTATTACGGGGATACTGTTAATTTGCCTGGAACGACTCACGAGTGGTTTGTGGTTATATGAACACACATGACTTTAAACGCCCGGGCCCTTTGTTTACAGTGATTACAGAAGAAATGATTAACAAAGTCCGTAATATGGTGTGGAAAGATTGACGGTTGAAGGTGCGTGACAAAAAAGATTGTAAAAATCTCTACTGAATGTGTATTCAATATTTTGTACGAATATTTGGATATCAAAAATTGTTCAAAAACGAAATCGCATGACAATTTCAACGCAATATTTGGATATATACATAACAAATATTTCAAATTGTTTTTGTTATGTAGCTGTCGATTAGTGTCGATGTAGGTTGACTGGTAGTGGTGACAGTTTCCGTCGGTTACAGATTTGTGACTGTCCAATAGAAACCTCTTGGTTCGTGGTACACTGGTCATGTGGATAGCAATGGTTGCTATGATGTACGTGATTGTCTTTCGAAAGTATCTTTTGTGACTCGTTTGTATATAGCAAGGATGTTTATGTTAAGAAATTTGTCTCTCTACATCATGCACTAAAGAGTTTAGAACAAGACGAAACACGTGTCTGCAAAGTCTGCCTGGAAAACAATTTCCATACAATATTTGTATTTTATACTTCATTTATTTTGTATTTGTATACTTTGTATTTGTATACTTGTATTGTGTTGTCCAGACCTGATTTTGAATAATATTTCGATATTATTAAAAATGTATTTGTTTTATATAAAAAATGGTGAAATTTTACCCACTTAACTATGTTTCAAATTGTTTTTGTTAAAATCTACTTAGTAACTACATATGGCAAAATACTTGTCAGTTCGTCGTGGCTTATAAATTGGAATTTCTTTCTACAATTTATCAATATCAAAGCCTGCCAATGTGTTTTAATACAATTAAAAGCGATCTTATCTTGGTAATCTGTTCTTGCTAGTTTCTGTATATTGGTGCGATGCTTATATGTTACAGATTTTTATTATGTGAAACATATTTGGATTGCTATCTCCGTTTGTTCTCCATTTTATATTCATTTTTATTATTCTTTATTCAATTATTTACTTTTTTTAAGGTAGACGCATTTGATTGGCTGTGTCCTTAGTAACTTAGAGCGTTTCTTTGGCTACAATCGTTTGTTTGTTTTCATTATCGTGCTTGCTATGTGATGCGAAAACAGTGCCACTTAGGTGGGCTTTACTAAAATAAAGTGCATGTTATTCAGAAACATGCTATCCGTCTACACCTACTTGTAATCGTAAATATGTCTATACGCTTACAAACAACTTCACAATATCATACATGTTCATGCATCACATACATATAGCAAGCAAAGCGCTAGTAAAGTGAGTCTCTCGAACCTATCAGTTGTCCGCGCCTATGTTAGCCGACCAAGAATGGCGGTGTTTAGTTATGAAAGTTATGACTTATGAGTAAGCACCGCCACTTAGGTAGATAAAACAGCGGCGTCACTGCGTTGACTTTAATGAAATAAAAGTGCGCGGTATTTAGAAAAATGTTTCCGTTCGAATTGCACCTACAGATATTCGTGAATAACCACTCGCTTTTCCGCACCTCTGAGGGCTGACCGAGAATGGTGGTGTTTAGTTATAAGGCCGAATCATATTATTTTCAACATTTTTTGTTGGAAAAAATGTATGAAAACCACGTCTGTCACGAATCGTACAGATATTGATATTTCACTGTTGTTACAGATCATCAGTACACGATATTCGGACACAAACATGATTTTCATTTGTATTCTTTCGTGTATATGTACGAATTATATTGAACTTATTGCATGTGAAAATTGATCATTATTAAAATCTCATTTCACATGCAATTGTCGCTTAATTTGTTGCGTTGGTAAGCGACATTTGCATGTGAGATGAGATTTTAAAAATTATCAATTCTCACATGCAATAAGTTGAATTTTCTGTTTGTTTATGATTTTTATACTACTATCGTTGTTTTCGTATGTATCTTCATTATTATTATTATTTGTGCTGTTAATTTTTACCTTTATCTTCAAAATTTCAAATCTCTCCAAGCTTCAAATACAAGCTTTGATGTTTTTCAGTGCCCTTTATTATCGACTACGCTATGACGCTGTTCTTTGTTTTGGTATCTTAACTATATTTTAACATGGTCTTTTCTGAGGACTTTCTATTAATTCCATATAATTTTCTATTTGATCCGTTTATGTATTTAAAAAAATTAAAATTATTGCTCTTTTAATCCAGTCTTAAGCTTCTCAAATAGTTTAGTTTATTCGGTACACTTACACTCAAATAAAAGTTGTCTCCCTTAATTTATTCAATTCTTCTTTATTTTGTTGACGAAATTTTAATTACGGTCTAAACAATTTTCGAGATATGTCAAAATGGCCGAATATTTAGCAATTATTTTCTATGAAAGCTTCGGATTAGAGGTACGAATGCAAATTGTATTAATCGTTGATCTTCTGATTCTTTCATGCATGCCTTGCACATATTAACCATAGAGAAACCTTTACGTGTCATGTTTAATCAACTTTGAATACTATATTTAAAAGGCCAATAAGAAAGTCAGATTTTAATTTGAGCAAAGGAAGAAGATACATTTATGAGATTTTGTGTTCATAAAAATTTGTTTACTAGTTAGAATTTAGGAAATTAAATTTAAATCTATATCTTCATGAGTTTGATTTTAAGAATCACCGCAATGCCATCCTCCGTAATATTTTATTTTTAGCATGAAGTTTTTCTAAGATATACCAACAAGGAATAGATTTATTATTACATTTTTTATAAAAAAGAAAACAGATGACTTCGTTAGTAGAATCCATCTGTGCAGACATATAAATGGGGACAATTTAAAGATAAAACCACGGAAATCAGCTTCTTTTATGCAAGGAAAAGAAGAAGAATGTACGTCTAAGATAAATTTACACAAAAGAAGGCAGAGATAAAAATGAAATTGCTACCGATTTTAGAGGTAGATATGTTTTCTTTAACATCACATAATAATTAACTGAGGAAAAATGAGAAAAGTAAATCATGTTATCCATTGTGGTGTATTGTATATTATTAATGTGTTGTTATTTGATGAGAAAACTAACTCAACTAATGAAATTTTCAACCAAATGCTACATTATAAAACTTTATACCATATGATCATATATTTCTACCCTCTAGAAGGCAATGACATTTTTCCTTTTTAAACTTAAGTTGGTACCATAATTTAAGTTAACTTATTTTGCAGCGTGTGTGTGATATAGGTTATTTTATACTGATGACAGATTAGGTTTTGTCATTTTGACAAATAATTACATACAAACGTTACAAACGTTTCAGTTGAAAAAATAAAAAGTTTAATAATAAAACCGGCTACAATAATGGTTCAAAGTGAGCTCCTTCATTTTCTATGCATAGCGCAACTCTTCGTCTCATATTATTGAAGGCATTCCTTAAATTATGTGGTGTAATTTCCTCACAGACATTTCGGATAGCATTAGTAAGTTCTTCAATTGTATGTGGACGATTCGTAAATACTCTATTTTTTAGATGTGGATAAATGAAATAGTCCATAATTGTGAAATCCGGAGATCGTGGTGGAAAGTCTACTATTCGATTATCAAAGAATTCATGCAATAATTCCATCGTTTCTCTTGTCTTATGGGCTGGTGCATTATCTTGCTGGAAATATCCCTCGCGGAGCTCATCATCATGTAATTGATTTACAAATGGTAGCAATAAATTATTACGATATCGTTCTGCATTTATCGTATTACTAAAGAATATTGGACCAATAATCCGTCTACGAGAAACAGCAAGCCAAACGCCTATTTTTTGTGATGCAAGGGTGTTTCAAGAATTTCATGTGGATTTTCACTAGACCAGATGCGCATTGTTTGTTTATTTATATATCCTGATAAATGAAACCATGCTTCATCGGACCAGAAGGATTTGTCAAGAACGTCATCGTTATTAATCGTACCTAAGAACCACTGACAGTAATTAACTCTGGTTACATGATCGATTGGTAAAAGCTCTTGCACGCAATGAAATTTGTATGGAAATTTTTGTAAGTCTATTTTAAGGATTCTCTTGCAGGTCCCATATGACAGTTGTGTTTGTTGTGAAAGCTTACGAATCGATTTCTTAGGTGATTGATTTATTCGTCCCTCAACATCTGCTATATTTTCAACTGTCCGCTTTAGTGGTCTACCAGCACCTGGTTTTCGAGACACAGACCCTGTTTCACGGAATTTAACCACTGACTTTTGAATTAATTGCCGCAAACTGTCATATGTTGTTGGAAAATTTGGAAATTCTGCCCGAAATTCTTCTATACAAGGCTGCAAGGAGTACGACCATTCTCCATTTTCTAATTTTACACCATTCTTAAAGTATGATTCGATCAGAAAAACTTTATGATTTATTGTAAACATTTTTAAGTGTCAATTAATAAATACATTAATGACAGATGAGTTTTATTTATCAGAACATACACATAATGACAGATGTATTTTATTTGTCACTACCAACACGATATTTTCAAGAAATAATTTCATGACTTGCTAGAGGGTAAATATAAATGATCATATTGTATTACTCACTGTACTCACTATAAGTTCATAAAATAAAGTCTGGAGAAAATTCAACGTCGATTTCTCAAGTGTTTGTATTTTAAAACGGAGGGAACATACCCTACAAGAAGTTAAGACAACGATACATTGCTGCGTATGTATGGAATGACATCTGTAAAGACAAGTGTGTTAAATTTTTATATAATCTTGTGCACAACAAGATCGATTGCATTTCACAGTTGTGTTTTCTTGTGCCGCACGCTTCTTCGCGACAGCGAACTAATTTATTTTTTTCCACGGTTAAAACAAAAATAGTTTACGGATCCCCATTTTCGCCATGTGTAGAAACTTCAATGAGATCTCCGCCACATGCAATTTAAATGTTATGCACCTTGCTGAAGTCATTGGGATCGCTATGTTGCGGTGTTCGTAGAAATTTTTTTTTCATTTTATGTTTATATTTTCAAAATATGTTTATTTATTTCTATTATTTTTTTTAAAATTTTGATTCGATTGTGTTATTGAGTCATAATTACTTTATTACTAAGTGTTTGTCATATTGCAATATATTTTTGTCCTGTTATTGGAATATGCAGTTCTGTTGGTTAGTAAATAAATAAATGAATAAATTTTCATAAGGAGGCAATTGAAAATTTAGGAATTTATTAAATGTTTATAATATTGATATTTAGTTTATAATATAAATTAAGTATTATAATTGAGAATCAGTGACGACTTCTCAATCGGGTCATTTACCTCCAAATAATTTTTGAAACACTATGCTGTTTAATAATTAAAACGATTTATTACATTTTCATAGATATTACACAGGAATATAAATTTGATCGTTCCCCGTACGTTGTCAGTTATATCTATATGTGTACATATATGCAAACTCGACTGGAATTCTCGAGTGATTTCACTATTTTCAATGTATCCGATCGTTTATCGAATTAGATCGAAGTTCGCTAATGTTTATAGTAAAACTGATGCGATTTAAAGACTAATTTGAGTCAACAACCCAGTTAGTATCATTTTGGTATTGTAAATGAATGTGGCAGGGCTAATGACGCATTGTATTGTGTAATTTTCTAGTGAATTTGTGAGTGAAGAACATTTAATGAAATTAATTTATTTAATTTTCCCTTTTCTTGTAAAACCATTTATTTGTGTTGATAAATGTATATTTACAAGGATGATTTGGCTGAAGTGATAATCAACTACTAGCAGGATCTTTCGGAAACACTTTGCGTTATATTCCAATTCTGATATTTTTCCATAGTGATGGGTAAAACTTGGGTTTTGTTTGATATTTTACTTGAAAATCACAAAGTGTCTAAATAGAAAATCTTAAATTGCATAAACTGGAAATTTAAAACTAAAATGCAACTAAGGTTAGGTGACAATGCTCCTTCAAAAACAACAAAATTTGTCCCTCGGATGCGTTTAAGAGCATCGCAGATAATATGCAACTAGTTCCATCAAACATTGCAATTCCGGAAATGATGAATAAAATTAATGATATTCAATAACTGAAGGCTTAGTGCTAACACACTAGGTTATCATGCCGGCCGTCCAATAATCGGATTCGAGGCTGGGCTATCTGAGAAGGTTTTCGTGATTTTGTTTCACGTTTAAGGTGAATGCCGACAGCTAAACAACTTTAGTCGCTCCACAGCCCTCTGTAATTGGCGCTAAGCTGTTGGCGAATGCTAAGGCGCTAATTATTATTATTATTATTGACTGAGGAGATATGTGTTGAAACTTCATTAAAGTAAATAAAGTAATCAATTTCCTGGATTTGACAATATCACATAATAATAATAACAAACCCAAATTCTCAATCTATCTAACATACAGATAACACAATACATGCCCACGATTTGCCCACAAATTGTGGGCAAGTCCACATATTAATTAATTAATTAATTAACAAGCCCATGAGCAACGATAACATCGACTTAGAAGAGAATGGGATGAATGATTTTTCAATAGACATGATAAATGTCATTAAAAAAACAATTAAAGTGAAAAGCACTTTTAATTTATTCCAGAATAAAAACCAAAAATCTAATAATTACAATGTCGTTACCTATATTGGAATCATCTCAGAAAAAGTAGTGACCAATATGAAAAAATCTAATAAAGGATCAATTTCCTTTAAAACTAACAACTCCATACTGAAAGCCATTCAGAATAACAAAGAGAGAACGGGCAAAAACTTGAAGTCAAGTGTTAATAAGTTAACTTACTAGGAATGGAAAAAAAGTCAACATAGGGGCGACGGAGGACTTTTGAAGCCCGAAGGTCATGGAAGATTTTAAAGATAAAAAAACAGAATCTACCTTTTCCAACCACTGCTTGGAATTTAATTATAAATTTAATGACCATTTCTAAATCAGGCATTTATACAAGTGAAAGGTAGAATTTAACTTACTGGAAAGACTAAAAATTAATAAATTTAATAAAATGGGTAGGATTTCAAATGGTCAGTTAGACGTATTTTTGCAAACTAACTAACTTTGCAAACTGAATTTGTTTTTATCATCACCTGATGAAGCCACAGTGTGACGACACATATGTAGTGGTGAAACTTAAACGTTGTGTTATTAATTATTAATGGTATTATTAAGAATTTAATTGACAGCATGAATATGTCAATTGAATGTTAATATCATATGCTTGCCTTGCTCATAGAATTTGACATCTCCGGTATATAATAACGTCTTATAAAATAAATTAATGAATAACAAATACATTACAAGTCACGAAGTGAACTTGCATAACAACGTAAGGTCTAATACACAAGACTGTCTGACTGACTGATTCCTCAGTCTCAGTATATATATTACACTGGCCTACAACCATTTTGGTGCTGGAGATTTTAGACCCGATTTTAAGTATGTCTTACATGGCGATATCAAAAATGTTACCCGTTTTCTTCTGTCAGCTCTAGTTCCCGAGAAAAAAAAACACAATTCACGAAAAAATATATATTTTATTGACATTAAACATCAAGAAATTGTCTTTTGAGTGATTTTCTAGAATGAAACTGACTCGAGCAATCTCGCATGATTCCCCAGCAATAATCAGCCATCATATGACTGTCCCACCTTCCTTGGTATCTATTCTCCATTGTTTTTAGGTCTTGGTGGAAACGTTCCCCTTGTTCTTCGCTTAGATCTCCTAAATTGTGTTGGAAATGATGTAGATGACTATTGAGATAGTGTAATTTTATACTCATATTACAGCCTAAATCTTTGAATCGCACCAGCATTTCCTCTACTAGTTCTACATAGTTGTAAGCCTTATGATTTCCGAGGAAATTTTGTGCAACTGCTACAAAAGATTGCCAGGCAAGCCTCTCCACATCATTCATGCAAGTCGCAAAATTAGTTGTGTCTTTCATCAATTTACGTATTTGAGGTCCATCAAAGATACCTGCTTTTAGTTTTTCAGTACTTAAACCAGGAAATTTGTGAGAAATAAACTGGAAACATTGACCATTTCTATCGAGAGCCTTAACAAATTGCTTCATTAGCCCTAATTTTATATGCAACGGCGGAAGAATGATTTTTTCTCTTGAAACTAAGGGTTCATTTATAACATTTCTTTCCCCAACAACAAGAGCATCTCTCACAGGCCAATTTTTTGCAGTCCAATGACGTGATTTAGCTCGACTGTCCCAGAGACAAATAAAACATGGGTATTTAGTATAACCACTCTGTTGACCCAATAAAAAATTAACCATCTTCAAGTCGACGCAGATCACCCAGTTATGTTCATGTTTATTTTTTGTAAAAGATTTGAAATTACCTCATATTCTTCTTTTACACATGTTGAGTGAGCAATTGGAACGGGAGCATATTTATTTCCATTATGTAGAAGAACGGCTTTTAGACTTCGTTTACTACTGTCAAAATATATCAGGATCGTTAACACAACGTCTAGACGTACTAGCCATAATGAAATAGTAACACAAACTTTATCGATGATATTGTAATAATGACTAGTTACGAACAAGACCGACAACAATTCACAATGAGGGTAGTAGGTAAACTAGAGCTGATGAGTTTAAATGACGTATGTCAATATACTGTACATTACCTACTTTATCGACTATTCAAACAAACAGAGATGCACCAAAAAAAAAATTTTTTTTGTAGGCCTGTTATCTGTTAAGCTGTTTAGATGTGACCTGGTTAACACATCTGTTTACATAATGACATAGACATGAATTAGATGTTGAAATACGTTGACATAACGCGTAAAATAAGTATTTCATTGAATGTGTGTAAGTGGGTGACCTGCTTTGGTTATTACAAGATAATATACATTAAATTGGAGCCTGAACTGACCCTTTAATACAAGAAAGCAAATTTACGTTATTCACTGGTCATCCAATGGGATATACTATAGCCTCCTCGAATGGTTTTAGCTACCCCCGTAAATACGTAATATGTATGAATTTAAATTTAAAATTATTTAAAAAAATTTAAAAAAAACGTGAATATAATTAATAAAAATAAATTTAAGTTGATCTACAATATGTTTTAAATTAGCACTAATACAGATCTTCCGTCCTCATACAATTTTTGAACTTCCACCCTATAAATGTTTGGTTCCGCAATAGAATAAAATATTTCAATATTACGGAAAAATTATAAATAAAGTACATTAATGGAAATAGCGTTCGAAATAATAAAATAAAAAACTAAAGCAATGATATGTATAAAATAACTATTAAATAACTATTAATATTGGTGAATTGGGATTAGTAATATTGTTAGCTTTAAGAGTTCACGAAGACTGTTCTACAGTGTCACCGTAGTCTTATTAAATATAAAGCTTAATGCTCCTCTTAAAAATTTTCTATGCGCGATATATTATTCGCGATATAGCGAAATATGCCAAAGAAATATGTGTTTCTAATTCAGTAAACAGAAGCCAATTGCATGTTCACAGAAAATTTGTTAGTTAATATCTAAATTATACTAACAATTCGTGCGTCGATAATACATATTTTAAACACCATAATTGTATAAAAATTATCAGTAGTATAGGTTAACATTGTGTTTCTAATTAAATAATTATATTTCTTAAAAATAAAATAATTAAATGCGGACATCTATTATTCCTGCATTACACTTAAGGTTTTAAAAGGAATAAGATTCCTTTTAAAACCTTCTAAAGAGATTCTTCTAAAGAGAATCCTCGGTTCTAACATAAATCCATCGGACTGTCATCGGAGATAAATTGAATTACAGATAATCACTGAAATCCAATTGCATTGTAATCTATTTACTTTATAATAGATACTAAATACAATTATATAGAATATATGAGTACAACAATATCTTTTTACAAAATTATATCTATTAATCATAGAAACTATCTGTAGCACTGAAAGTATATAAATATTCTCTTTAAAATGAAACTTTAGTATTTAGGAGACGTGATCGGAAGAAACTTCTTAGATGCATAAACATTTATTTGCTTAGTTATAAGTAGTATCAGTAAATTACGCTAAATTTAATTTGTGTGGGTATATTAAGCTAGATTTGTAGTAAATAAACATTCATATAGTCACGTTCATTTGTATACGTCATTATGAACATCTTGAATGAAGGAAAGATACACTACACAGCAATATGTATTTTCAACTTCAAACCACAATGTAAGCGCATTTAGCATTGAAGCGCCAGGCAACTAGTTTCGATCAATGAACAGATTGACAACAAATAATCCGAAAACCCAACGAAATATCGTTGGTATACATATTGCGGTAACGGTTACCACAACATGTAAATACAACAAAGTATGTCGGTTAATTCTGGACTTGTATTATGTAGTTATAATTATAATACATTTGTAGACATGTATGTACCTATATATGTCTATGTGTACGGTGCATTGAAAAAGAAATAAGAAAATAAGTTGAAACTTAAGTTCGCAGCAAAATTAAAAAGAAAAGGAAAACATTGAAAATCTAGCTTCGATCTGGGTCGACTTACATTCCAAAAAATAGAGTTATTATTGGAGTAATTTAATTTCAAAATCATTCCGTAGGTTACGGCAGTATATACACAGTCCGTAAAATAAATAATGAGATTGATTTTAGTGTAAAGAAAAGAGAAATGCTATGGACGATATTTAAATTTAAACTGTGTAATTCATGTCCATTCGTCTATCAAGGGATAATTGATTATTTCATGCACAGATATTCAGGTGATGTGAGCGATCTAAAAGTGGTGAAACAATAGAAGGCGAAACAAGTGTTCAATTTCAGGGTATAACGAGGCTCTCATCGCAAGAGTGAGAGAACTGGTTAGAGAAGATCGTTGTGTGAATGTGAGACTTTTGGCAGATCAGTTTGGTGTAAGGCGGAAAACTATTCGTCAAATGTTAGTGAAGGGTTTAGACCACATCTTCGATAATGCCATATACGTAGTGCAAATATTAAATTCCGTTGACACTTGGTGCCATGATCCCATAAGTAAACGCCAACCTCCGTAATGAAAGACGCCATCATCACCAAAGGAAAAACAGGTTCGTTTGCAACAGTCGAATTTATTCCTTGGAACATACTGTCACTTTCTATTTTTATTTATCGAAATACATATGGAAAAGGATACGCTGTTTGAGGTCTGAATACTCAACACCACGCCATGGGTTCTTACTTTGTGATAATACATCAGTTCACAAGGTAGTAGTTGTACAGGAATTTTTGATCTGAAAGTAAATATCCGTTTAATTCCGTTCTTTTATTTTCTTTTCAAATTTTAAGGAACTGTTGAAAGGAAAACTCCTTGATGATGTTGAAGATATCTTAAAGACTGCGAAATAGTCTCTTCGAACTTATCACAATATATGCAGAGGTTGTTCCAATAGCTGTCTGATTGTGTCACCCGTTGTATTGATTCAGAATGAATATACTTTAATCCACTGTTCAAAATTGCTTTTGTATTCCATTTTTACTATTAACAAAGTCTCATTATTTCTATAAAACAAAAACATTTTTAATAATAACTAAATATTATTAAAAATCTAGGGTGGAGGACACACTATAAGTTCATATTTCGATGATAATTGTTGTCCACACATGCAGATACGTATTTTGTCTTGTTATACACAGTCAGTGCATGATGCTGGTATAGATACTACATATTATCAAGTCACCAAAGACAGCATAGACGAACGTTCAGAGCTGTCCATTGACCTATGTCAACAACACGTACGCCAAACTAACCATCGCTGTCCTCATGACAATTGTAAG
The DNA here is from genome assembly GCA_935421215.2 of Melolontha melolontha. Classification (NCBI taxonomy): domain Eukaryota; kingdom Metazoa; phylum Arthropoda; class Insecta; order Coleoptera; family Scarabaeidae; genus Melolontha; species Melolontha melolontha. The sequence continues at coordinate 93,298,783 of OW285239.1, forward strand.
ACATGACAACTGATTTATATAGGACGATCACAGCCGCAACTGACGGAAACTGTATTAGCGCGCCTCCACTGTCAGTCGAACTGAATTTAGAGCGTACATAACAAAAATAATTTGAAACATACTTGAGTCAGTAAAACCTTATCATTTTTTTGTCAATCGCTAAATCTCGATGAATCTCATCTTGGTGAAGAGCATATCTTCAAAAGTTTGCAGCGTAACCAAACACGATATGTTTAGCACTATTTTTCTTTTTCAGATTGTTCTACAGAAGATGGCAACTTGTGGTTAAGCATTTTCTTGTTTCTTCCTGTTTCAGATTTCAAGCTACATTCGGATATTTATAATAATATTGTATATATCTTCTGCAGTAATACCGGTTCAAATTTTTGCGGGAGGGAGATTTTTTGAGAGAAATGTATATATTGTCGCGTTAACAGCACATCTTCCTTTAATATGTGTTTCATGTGCGCATGTCCTTCTCTTGTCTTCTAATTTCTTTAGCGAGACATTAGCGTTAAGACAAGCTTCACATAAATCATTTAAAAACTTTTCAAAAAAATAATATCCTTTTCATTTTTAATATTCATGTACCTTCTGGTGGTCACCGTTAAACTGACGACGTTCTATCCTATGAGCATGGGTCTTGCCGCGTGGGTCAAAGGACAGTTTCGTCGGCATCTTGTACAGTGGGATTTTAAGTAGTGCTCAATTCACCAAGGCAACTACTTCCCGTTCGGTTGGCAAATCCCCTGTAGTTCATCCTAAGACTGGCCAGCTTTTTACCTGACCTCCGCGACAGCTATATTTCATCTAATCTTGTTCTATACCAGGGATTGGAAGGTATCTGAATTACTTTCGTATACAGAGTAATAAAAAAATTGTAGCTTTATTTTTCACTGAAAGTAGTACAAAATAATAACAAATCAAAAAACAATTATGAATAAAGTTGTAAAGTAACAGAGATAGGTATTCACGCTTAAAGTTTAAGAGTCTCGATGATACTTGCTATACATACGTAGGCGTTAGCAAAAACGTGAAAGAATATCTGCAACAACATGAATTAAATGCGGATATTCTTACCACAGATGAAACGCAGTTTATACGTAATAGCATTTACAACTTTCGAAATACTCACTTGTGGGGTATGGAAAACCCACACGTTATTCGTCGAACCAATTTTTAACACAGGTTTTCTATTAACCTATGGGCAGGAACTGTTAATGGTACTCTCATCGGGCCCTTTATTTTACCATGTCGTTTAAATTATTTAATGTTTTTACGAAATAATTTACCAGAACATTTAGAAGAGGTGTGTTTAAGCGTGTGTCAACACATGTGCTTTTTGCATGATGGTGCGCAACCTCATAACGGTTACGAAGATCATTTAAATAATACGTTTGGTGACCGATGGATATGTAAAGATGGGTCTATTACATGGCCACCTAGATCACCCGACTTGAACCCGATAGATTTTTATGTATGGGGACATATGAAAAATTTAGTGTACAATAGCGATAATTAAATTGAAAACATTCAATTATTGCAGACACAATAAGCAGGCAAGATATCCATAAGTGTCAATATATCTGTTACTTTACAACTTTTATCATATTTTTTTAATTTGTCATTACTTTGTCTGTCGTATTCAGTTAAAAAAGACGCTCCAATTTCTTTATCACCCTGTATAATAATATGTATATTTTCTTAACATCCGAAATAGAAAATGATGTAATAAAAATTATGAACTGCATTCAAATATTCTCATTTTTAAATTAAGTATGTTTCTATACTTGAAAAGAAAATTTCGCTTATGTAATTTTAAATAAAAGTTGTATTATATGTATATTTAAAAAGTCTTTGTTTCCATAAAAGAATTTTGATAAGAACCGGAATTTCTTTTTCATTACATCAAAGTATAAAGGAAAACAGTTAATGTTGAACTATAAATGAGTGCTAAATGATAAAAGCGAGAACTTTAGTGACAGAAAATTAATTTAACATCTTGCTTTGATAAACGCTTCGTACGCATGCGGCTGTCTTCTGAAAACTTTCACGCTCTAATGGTTTTGTAGCATTTAATTAATAGGATTTTAGAGATAGGTCACGTTCCAATTGAAAACATTCCCGGCTAAAATCGAAAAAACGTTGGTTTCAGCAAAAGTATGAGCTTACACTGAATTTCAGAGATATTTCGAGAATGTTAATTCGTTCGGAAATGGAAAAATCGGAGAAACCCATTCGCCGACCGAACATTTCTATAATATAATTTGGATCTTTGAAGAGATAACTAATACAATACGCTTAGAGTTATCGCTTTTTTCGTTATATATATAAAGATAATAATTTCTTGACCTTAGTATGTTATGGTAGATACGTAGATTCAATTAGTTGGCGATTTAAGGTCTGGTTTCACTTCAAAATGTATATATTTTCTTTGAAAAAGGCATCATATGCCGAAATATGTAAGATTGTTTTAAACATATACATTTTGAAGTAAAACCAGAACGTAAATCGCCAACTAATTGAATCCTATATATATATATATATATATATATATATATATATATATATATATATATATATATATATATATATCAATTTATAAATTATTGGAGTTTTTCGGCTTTTATATGAAATATTTACAAATATCAAATTAGTATGTAATTGCATAGTAAGTGGGGATGTAAACATTGCTGTCTACAAATTACAAAGCAAATCATACGAAATTTTTTTAATTGAAAAATATTGTCTACGTTGGGACTTGAATCCAAGTCTACAGTTTGCCGGACTGTCGCTTTTACCACTTAAGCCACGATAGACCTTGGTTCAAGCTATTTAGAAATGCATTATAAAGTAACAGTGTCAGTGAATCAGATGTCAGTTATTGAATGTAGATGTCAAGTTGAAAGCAGAAGTCAGTTTTGATAGCTGATGTCAGTTTTGATAGCCGATGTCAGTTATTGAAAGCAAATATCAGTTATTTAAAGCAGATGTCTGTTTTGAAAGCAGATGTCTGTTATGAAAGCAAACGTCAGATTTGAAAGCAGATGAACCAAGGGCTATCGTGGCTTAAGTGGTAAAAACGACAGTCCGGCAAACTGTAGACTTGGGTTCAAGTCCAACGTCCCACGTCCAACGTCCAACGTAGACAATATTTTTCAATTAAAAAATTTCATATGATTTGCTTTGTAATTTGTAGACAGCAATGTTTACATCCCCACTTACTATGCAATTACATACTAATTTGATATTTGTAAATATGTCATATAAAAGCCGAAAAACTCCAATAATTTATCAATTGATATATTTAATAAACGGCTACGAAATTATCTAAAGACTTATATATATATATATATATATATATATATATATATATATATATATATATATAAATATAATAACTTCGTGACCTTGGTATGATATGGTAAACCTAATCAGTAGGCGATTAAAGGTCTGTATATTACTTCAAAATATATGTATTTAAAAAACTCTACATGTTTCGGCTGTATACGCCTTTTTCAAGAGAATACAAAATATGAATGACAGGATATAAATGTCAAGTGGACTTGACATTTATATCCTGTCATTCATATTTTGTATTCTCTTGAAAAAGGCGTATACAGCCGAAACATGTAGAGTTTTTTAAATACATATATTTTGAAGTAATATACAGACCTTTAATCACCTACTGATTAGGTTTATAAATGACAGTATATTAATGTCATACTTATACATATGTAGTTGTCATGGATAAAATAATTCAAAGATACATTCCAGTCTAATAATAATAATCATGCCTTAGTATTCTAAAAATAGTTAGACAACAAAAACGGGGAATGGCAAGGCATGAGTTATTATTATGTATGCGCCCGTGGAGCGGCTTATGATGTTAAACCAATAATAATTTAAACAATAAAACAATATATATCACGATTCCATATGTTCCACAATTATCAGAAAAAAATAAATAGCTGCGGTATCATATGCCGGATTATTTTAAATATATACATATTGAAGTAAAACCAGACCTTAAATCGCCAACTAATTGAATCTACCATAAGATACTAAGGTCAAGAAATAATTATCTATATATATATATGGATAGACTTAGGACATACAGGTAAGCTTAAATTACAATGTTTCAAGCAAATGATACAGATTTTAAAACGTATATTGAAGAAAATGTATCGAATGAGCTTTTGGCGGCAAATTAAAATATATAGAAGAGAATTTTAATACTTGCTATCGATAATAACATAAGCAAGACTATAGGAGGGATTTAGGAGGTCTCAAGGTCGGGTTATCAAAAACGGGAAGATCTCTGGGGGTTCGGAAGCCAAGGAACAGCTTCTGGATTTATTAACCAACAAAATTTGGTTTTGATAATGATCTTTCTTGTGTGTATATAATTAATTTTTCTCTTTACGTGGATATAAAATTCAATTCAAAATTCAAAATTCAGTAAATGGTATTGAAACGGTGTTTTATAATTTATAATTCGGAGACCAATTTTTTAAGGACGCTATCGAAAAACTTTCTTAGGGATGCTCCCCGTCTTGTTTTCATTTTTCACCGCCTTCGATTTGTGTTTTTAATTTATGAATTCGTATTAATTTAATCTTTATTACCATGAATAATTAAATATAGCTCCTTGTTTTAATATACGTTTAAAATACTAAATTAATTTTACATAGTCATTTAGTTAAGTTCCAAATGTTGGTTAGTTAATTATATGTATCCGTAAATACATAGTTTTTACCGCGAGACTGTACAGAATTTTCTGAAAAATGTCAACATAAAAATAATAATTTCAATAAGTTAATTACATCATGAATACCATAATATTTATGAATTTTATCAAGGAAATGGATGTTATGTATTTCTTAAGATATTATTAAATACTGTTATCATTTAAAACGTTGAATTCACTTATTTTAAAAATTGTACATCAATTTTTACAGAGGTCATCCAAAAGTTTATAAATAACAATAATTAATGGATTTCTCTTGTTCCTATAGGTTGGATATCAGCTAGAATGCATGTACTATAACAATATATATATATATATATATATATATATATATATATATATATATATATAAAGCTTTTCGCGACTAAAATGTGTCTAAGATTTATTTCGGGTTTTGTCATGTGTATGTTCTTGTATCCTTCTAAGCGCAAATATTTGAACAAGCTTTCGGCAGTCTCTATGTTGCCATCCTCAAGCTGTCGTTCTTCGAACTATATTGTGTGTTATCTCTTGCTCTCGGGTGGTGCGACCGTAACAGGTGGATTTTCTCAAGCGTTGTGTCTTCAATGTTGTCGATATTTCAAATAATTAGATTAGTTATGTCTATTACATGGTAAGGTATTTTTCATGTGTTGCCTTTATTCAAGCTGCTTGATTCTCTCTCTACCTCTCTAATCGTTTTTGAGTGTAAGTGTTCGATATTACGCAGTATCGTTCGAATAACGGAACCCTGAAGATGGCAACATGAAAGTTTGTTTAGGCATCCGCCCTTTAGAGAGCGCAGAAACATGCGCACGGAAAGATCCCAAATAAAACTTCAACAACTTCGTCGCATAGATTTTCTACCTGCTTTAGTACAACTTCAATCAATCTAATTAACTGAACGAATTTTATTACAAAACGTTGAAGTCTTCTAGCTTGTTAGCCTTTGTTCGAGCGCGCAGGTTGTTTAAAAAAATCGGAAACCCATATGAGATATATCTGTCTAGTCTCGAGATGGATATTCCCAGTAATCCCAAGATGTTTTGCCGATTTATTGGAAGGAAGAAGGAAAATTCGCGTATCCCTGCCACTTTGAAACTTGGTGATAATGAGCCGACGAATCCTGACGAAACAGATTGGAGTCTTTGTCAAAACTTCTTGCGATGTATACCAACTACAATCAATTTAATTTTCGTCGACTTTAGAGGAAAGTCTGAGCAACTTTCACGTCGGAACCTTTTCAAAAAGTGATACACTAACAGCCATAAACCACCTCAGGGTAGACTATACATCGGGCCATGATAGACCACCTAACTTTACAATCAATGATGACTGTGGTTCTATTTTATGTCATCGGTTATGCACAGCAAATATAATAACAGATCAATTAGTATTTTGTCCAACTGCTTTAAGATTTTTGAGTATTTGCTTTTTGAAAAACTGTTAACTTTATTTGACGTTTTATCTCCACTCAGCAGCTTGGGTTCATGTCTGAAAGGTCAATCGTAACGAATTTGTATGACATTATTCAGTATATTAGTTCCAATATTGACTCAAAATATCAATTTGGAACTTACTGCAAGTGAGAATTAATGAATATTAAATCTCATTCTTACATGTAAATGTCGACTTATGTGATGCGTTCATAACTACAATCCGACAAACTAAGTTTGTACCAGTATGCAGAACACACCCTTTCGCGACAACGAACTTAATGGTAATTAGGTTAATTAAGAATTAAGAAATACTGAAAAAAACAAGTCAATCAACGGGAAACGTACAGACGGCGTTTCGTTCTGGTTGGAACTTTTCAATGCACGGCATTCCTCGAAGATGGACATTGCTTTTTCATTTCTATACTTTCTGTATATATAGTTAACATTTGGAACTTACTGCAAGTGAGAATTAATGAATATTAAATCTCATTCTTACATGTAAATGTCGACTTATGTGATCCGTTCATAACTACAATCCGACAAACTAAGTTTGTACCAGTAGGCAGAACACACCCTTTCGCGACAACGAACTTCCTGGTAATTAGGTTAATTAAGAATTAAGAAATACTGAAAAAAACAAGTCAATCAACGGGAAACGTACAGACGGCGTTTCGTTCTGGTTGGAACTTTTCAACTTTTCATGCACGGCATTCCTCGAAGACGGACATTGCTTTTTCATTTCTATACTTTCTGTATATATAGTTAACATTTGGAACTTACTGCAAGTGAGAATTAATGAATATTAAATCTCATTCTTACATGTAAATGTCGACTTATGTGATGCGTTCATAACTACAATCCGACAAACTAAGTTTGTACCAGTATGCAGAACACACCCTTCCGCGACAACGAACTTCCTGGTAATTAGGTTAATTAAGAATTAAGAAATGTAATAATGAGATTTAATATTCATTAATTCTCACTTGCAGTAAGTTCCAAATGTTAACTATATATACAGAAAGTATAGAAATGAAAAAGCAATGTCCGTCTTCGAGGAATGCCGTGCATTGAAAAGTTCCAACCAGAACGAAACGCCGTCTGTACGTTTCTCGTTGATTGACTTGTTTTTTTCAGTATTTCTTAATTCAAAATATCAAGTTGATGTTTTTATCCCAATTTCGGAAAGACCTTCGACACTTATGACTAGAGCTGAGGATTTTTGCGGTACGGCAGGACCGTATGTAGTGCATCCCCACATTTAACTATTTATCTAAATATTCTCTGAAATGATTTGCCGGATCTCATAAATTAATAGAGTGATATTTTAGTATGCACTGGATATTGTTATTATACAAAATCATAATAGCCATTTGTATTTATGGATCATAAATAATAATACGCATGTATTTGTATTTGGTTGTGAATTCAATTTAAACTTAAAACGAATCGTAATATTTTAACGACAAGCCGTCCTTACAATACATGCATTCGAGACAAAGTGTGCAACTCTACGAATAACTTCCATAATTGATCGAAAATGGACATTTTGGAGCTGAAGTAAAGCCCCTATTCTTAGAAAATTTTATTACTGTCGTTAAGAACTATTATTATAAACAACAAAGGCCTTTTATTAGTGTTGAAGTTTTAGTTTCATTGAATTTCCATGTTGTAAGTAGTCAATTGTAAAGTGTTCATTCACAATATTCTAAAACAAGGTGTAAATTTAACTAAAATCCAGAAAAACACATTCTGATAATATATTACTAGATTAGAAGCTGTGTTTATTACTATTTATTATATTATTTTTATAACCAAATGCAATAAAAGCTACGAAAACAAAAGAAACCTCGATTTATTAAAATCTTGTCACACAGCCTTTCAAAGCCTGGCAGCACATATTTTGCATATATTTTATATATACTACCTACTTGAACTAGGTGAATGAAGTTAGAAGTTATAACTTATAACTTCTAACTTCATTTATATTTTGCATATATTTTATATATACTACCTACTTGAACTAGGTGAATGAAGTTAGAAGTTATAACTTATAACTTCTAACTTCATTCACCTAGTTCAAGTAGGTAGTATATATAAAATATATGCAAAATATGTGCTGCCAGGCTTTGAAAGGCTGTGTGACAAGATTTTAATAAATCGAGGTTTCTTTTGTTTTCGTAGCTTTTATTGCATTTGGTTATAAAAATAATATAATAAATAGTAATAAACACAGCTTCTAATCTAGTAATATATTATCAGAATGTGTTTTTCTGGATTTTAGTTAAATTTACACCTTGTTTTAGAATATTGTGAATGAACACTTTACAATTGACTACTTACAACATGGAAATTCAATGAAACTAAAACTTCAACACTAATAAAAGGCCTTTGTTGTTTATAATAATAGTTCTTAACGACAGTAATAAAATTTTCTAAGAATAGGGGCTTTACTTCAGCTCCAAAATGTCCATTTTCGATCAATTATGGAAGTTATTCGTAGAGTTGCACACTTTGTCTCGAATGCATGTATTGTAAGGACGGCTTGTCGTTAAAATATTACGATTCGTTTTAAGTTTAAATTGAATTCACAACCAAATACAAATACATGCGTATTATTATTTATGATCCATAAATACAAATGGCTATTATGATTTTGTATAATAACAATATCCAGTGCATACTAAAATATCACTCTATTAATTTATGAGATCCGGCAAATCATTTCAGAGAATATTTAGATAAATAGTTAAATGTGGGGATGCACTACATACGGTCCTGCCGTACCGCAAAAATCCTCAGCTCTACTTATGACCATACTATATTATTATCTAAACTAACTTTGTTTGGCTTTATTTCATCCTTAGCAAATCCGATAGCTTCTTATCTTCGAAATCGCTCATATTACGTCTGGTATCATGGCTTTTTATTTAATGTTTACATTAGTGATATGCCGTTGCTTAATCTTCGCATCCTTGCCGACGAGTTAAAACTTTTCGGGAAAATATATTCAACCTTTGATTGTAAAGCTCTACAAATATCTACCACTGGTTTAACAAAAACTAAATAAAAAAATTGGTATACATAAATACGCAGTTATCACATACACCATAAAAGCAAATTAATTGATATATACTTTTTCACTTAATCACATCAATATTCCACAACAATCACAAATCAAAGACCTGATTATTTTGTTTCAGTTAACGCTTGTAGTTTACTGACCATATTTTGTTTATTTACAATTCCGCTTCACGCACTCTTTGTTTCATATATTTATATACGCTAAGGATACTGTTTACAGTAGTTCGTCCAAAACTCGAATATGAACCAATTATTTGGCACCCTTATTATGTCCACCAGTGTAGAGAAGGTTCTTGAAATATTTTACTTACAAATTATCTGCTAACTATTCTGCTAGGAGTGTACACTCAAGAATTACTACGAAAACACAACTTTACCTCACTTTCGGATCGCAGGGAGATAGCGAATGCTAATTTTATGACTAAGCTAGTCAACAATGGCATCGACATTCTGAACTTAGTCTCTGTTGTTGACACCATGATGCCAAAATATGGAAAAACTTCAAGTGAAACAATCAATGAAACAAGCCAGATCTAGGACTTACACACACCGGCACATTTAAAGGAACATATTGTAAATTTAGTTAATTTCTTACATTTATTATTCTGTAGCCTATATATAGATAGCTTTGAATGCTCCAGTAAACAATTGAAGTTTTTAGTGTTAAAGCGTCAAACGCGTGTGTTGTGAAACCCGTATTATTGATAGATAATAATTAAGTTGAATAATCACTTTAATTTGTTCGGGTTATAATTTGCGTTTCTTTGATTTGTTGTCGTCAATTCGTTTGTATTGTAAAAAACAGATAATAATGGATGACTTAGAACCGACTGATATTACTAGGGCCGTAGCAATGATCGAACATGGCTGGCCTAACATACCGTGAAGTTGCTCGAAGGTTCGGTAAAGGAAAATCAATCATCCATCCTAATGTAAATCGTTGGCGGTAAACCGGAGAGTATGCTTGAAGAAGAGGGCAAGGCAGAAATCGCTCAACAACGGTTGCAGATGATTGTTTTGTAGTGTTACTACCACTGCGAAACAGACGGCAAACGTCAGTTAAAACAAAAAGCATATTGGAAGCTCTTTTTGTGGAATTACAATAAGTGAACATACGAAGAAGACTTAAAGAAATTGGTCTCAATTCATATGTGCCAAACAAATTCCCAAGATTTCAGCGACGTCATCGTGTAGTGCGACTAGAAAATGGTCGAGAATATCAAAATTGGAATGATAACCAGTGGGGTCAAATTTTGTTCACGGACAAGAACCGCTTCTGTGTAGATTCAATTGACAGTAGGCAGAGATTGTATCGACGCCAAGGAGAAGAAAATGCACTATTTAGTTTTACTACTACTGTATCTTTTGATGGATGTTCAATTGTGGTATGGGGCGGCATATGTTTGGGGGCACGAATAAAGTTAGTGGTGATTGATGGCGGAGTGTTAACTGTAAATAGATAGATCAGAGATATTCCCCAAGACCGTGTGGTACCTTTTGCATCATATATCGGAGAAAATTTCATTTTAATGCAGGTTAATGCGCGCTCACATGTCGCTCACTGTGTAACTGGCTTTTTAAACGGAGTGGGTATAACAACAATAATTAGTCAGCGTGTTCCATGACCTGAACCCGATCGCACATGTGTGGGACATGCTAGGCAGAAGGCAGACTTTATTCAAGAATTCCTGCTGTTCTAAATAGAGAAGAACTAAGAGTTGCTTTGATTGAGGAATGTGACAGACTGCCTTAAGAACTTATCGATGGAATCATCAGAAGTATGGGGAGACGAATGACTGCAATTGTAATGGCTTGTGGGGCAACACACGCTATTGAAGCAAAAGAAAATGAAATGATTAACCATGTTCAAAATGTAAAATATTGAAACCATATTTTGTTCGAGTCTGATATCTTCTGGTTCTTTTTCTTCATTAACAAGTTTCACATATTACAACCTTTGTAAAACAAATTTCAGTTGCTGCACCTAACTTCGTATCAGAAGATTACCTGAGAAATATTAACGATAATGTATACTATAGAGAGGATAGTAAGATTTTAAAGTCTGTTCCTTCAAATTTGCCAGTGCGTGTATTATGCATATGACTAAAAATACCAACAGAAGTTTTCCCGACTCTTTTTACCCTTTCGCTACAATTAAACATTTAATATAGGTTCAGTAAATTACCCACGTTTGCATTTATTGACAATGTATTACCTAGTAGTTCTTATAATTTTCTTTTGTTTGAATTGTTATTTTTATTTGTATTATCTATAATTTCATTTTTGATACTGTACTTTATTATTGCATGGTGCCCTTAATGGAAAGGTCTTCATGCAAGCTAGCAGTGTTTAAAATAAACTAAACTTTTTATTATTAAGAGTTGATGTTTACTTTACGAATTGTAAAAACCAATAACTGTCTCGAAAATAAATTAATTAAATCCATAAATATTCATTTATTTGACCAGTTATCTTACATAATGTTTTGTATTCGAGGTAATGACATTTAAAACTACAGAATAGTACAGGGTAGCCCAAAATGACCGAAGGGGTTTTAATTCCTTACAACTTTTTTATTATATTTTTTTTCTGTTTTCAGTATTTTGTAAAGAAGACTTGGGGAATTTAAAATGGAACAGTACACAATTGAACGACGTGCCAAAATCGTTGACCTTTATTTCTCAAATCAACGATCCATTGCGAGATATATTTTTTTTAAAAATATTCTCCATTAATATACTGTATTTAAAATAAAAAAATTTAATAATTATGTGTTAAATAAGAAGTTATAATGAACTCAAACCCCTTCGGTCATTGCGAGATATAATTTTTCATAATTAAATTAAAAATATTCTCCATTAATATACTGTATTTAAAATAAAAAGAATTTAATAATTATGTCTTAAATAATATAACTTCTTATTTAAGACATTTTTTTATTTAAGACTTACTCAAACTCCTTCGGTCATTTTGGGCCAGCCTGTATAAAACATTATTCCTAATAGCAATTTAAATTTCTTAACAGAATATGTGTTTTTATTGCTGTGGAGGAGAAAATTGGGGAAAAGTTTAAACTTATAGAAGAACATTCTAGACTTTTAGAGGAAATAACGGCTCGGATGAAATTACATGTGACCATGAGGTCAACGAAGAAGCTACACCGCGACCCATTGAAATAAAATAAGAAGCTGTGAATATCGTAAAGACAAAAATCAACTTTTGATGGTAAAACGTAATGAGCGACTTACCTGACGCAATTCGAAGCAGCCACATGGTCATCTTTCGAGAAGGCTACTGCTTTAATCATAGCGTTAAGGGGTGATGCTAGTGACATTATGCAGACATTAGGTACCTCCTGAAGAACGCAAGAAATATTCCCAGCTTATTAAACGACTGGAGATGAGATATGGCCATGTGCACCTGGAGCCGGTATACCATATTCAACATAAAAACCTGTCGCAGAAGAAAGGCGAGAATCTGCAGGAATTTGAGGAAGATATTGCCCGCCTGCTTCGACTGGCATATCCGATGGCACCAGACAATTTCATTGCATACCTGGCAGTCCAGACGTTCATAGATGGTCTCCGAGATAGTGATATGCCAGCAGGCGTTAAGGCTGACACGACCGAAGACCTTGATCGATGCCTTAGCGCTCGCACTTGAGTTTGAAACTGCGAAACGGGAACATCTAGGAACAATTCCCGAGACTGTACTGCCGACAACCAGAAAAATGAAGAATTCATGGAGCAGATGGTATGTCGTGTACTGAATCAGATAAAGCAAAATAAAAAAGCACGCCGATGTTGGAATAGTGAAGATATCGGTCACGTTCGAAACAGAGTTTAAGGGTCACCAAGAAGACATCGACTGAGCAGCAGCGAACTCTAAGAAAGCTCGGCCAAAATGCATTCTTACATCAAGCCAATACTCGTCGAACAACCGTGCTTGATAAACAATGGCAAGTTGACAATTTGCGCACAGAACAAGAAGCTGACCCTGATCTTGCAATCTTACGAGTTTGGAAGACAACTGGCCAAAGACCAACCTGGCAGGAAATTGCTTCCCGTTCACGGGAACTGAAATAATACTGGGAACAATGGGATTCCTTGATGATGGAAGATGATCTCCTGAAACGTGAAGTGAAAAATCACGATGGAAGTGAGGGAATAATACAACTGGTGATTCCCAGGAAAAGAATATCAGAGGTATTGAGAGAACTCCACAATGGTGCTTTTGGAGGACATTTCGGTGTTCATAAGACGCTGGAAAAGGTGCGCCAGAGATTTTATTGGGTAAATTGCTTAAGAGGCGTGAAAGAGTGGTGGGGGAAATGTGTTGATTGTGCCGGGAGTAACGGACCAACATAGAACAACGTACACGCATCTTGCAACTAATAATATTATATTTTTGTAAACATAAGAGTTGCTACCCAGAAATTGCCGGAATTTTCATATGGCGCGTGAAGGCATGGTAATATAGCTCCATAGCCCTAGCTGGTGTAAGCTACGTCTACACTAAGTCTGTCAAATGGTACTTTGCTAGGTGGTGAAAAACAGTTTTTGCGTTTATATTTGAGTTGTGTTTGAGTTATTCTAGGACACCGCAATGTCTGATGTGAAAGAGCAAAGAGCGTGCATCCATTTGTGCTTCAAACTTGGCAAAACGGTAGCGGAAACTCTGAAAATGCCTAAACAAGTGTTTGGTGAGGATGCTTTAAAGCAGACGCAATCTTATGAGTGGTAAAACTCCCGAAATGGATGCGAACTTCAGTGCCAGAATCACTACTGGCGACGAATCATAGGTGTACGGGTACGATTCTGAAACAAAGCAGCAACCATCGCAATGGAAGACGCCATCATTACTAAAATCGAAAAAAGCGCGATAATTTCGAAGCAACATCAAGTCCATGTTGACATGTTTCTTTGGCGCTGATGGCATTGTACACAAGGACTTTCTCCCATTAGGTCAAAGAGTTAATGGACGATTTTATAGCGATGGTTTTTGATGACTAATAGAAAACATTCTACGCAAGTGGCCTACCAAGTGGCGCAACAATTTGTGGATCCTCGACTACGACAACGCACCAGTCCTCACGTAACTTGTGAGTCAGCTTCTAACCTCAATAAAAACGGTGATACCATCACGCCCTTCCTACTCGCCAGATCTGGCTCCATCCGACTTCTTCCTGATTTCGAAGTTGAAACTGAAGCTCAAGGGACACCGTCTTGAAACAATGGAAGAGCTTCAGACCGAATCGCAGGCAGTGTTGAACGAAGACTTCTAGCACTGTTTTTATTTATTTATTTCGTTTTTTTCACATTCCAGGAATTTCTGGGTAGCACCTCGTATATTCCGTTAAAAAAAATAATTTACAGTCAGATATCATTTTATTATAACATTTTTTACAATGTAGAAACAATAAGCTAAATAAATGAATATTATTCCTGTTTATTTCTCTTGCACTTGGTATAGATTTGCTACAAACCTGTTGCAAGTTTTATCTTAAATAGTCTGAATTGTTCATTTATTTCAAATATGAGTATCGTTCATCCCTTGGTATTTTAACTTCTCTTAGGGCTCTCATGGGAAATTTAAAGTACATATAGAAGATTAAAAAGTCATACACTGAACACAAAGTAACCCCTAAGACCATGATACTTCCTTGTTTTCTTTTTCGTATTTTTGTCTTCAATGTCGCAGAAGAAACTAATTATATTCAGATTTATAGTTTTCCCAAATTTTGATGGCGTAGTTCAGTTTTTACTCCAGTAATTGCTCTATGAACATTATTCTATCCGCAAAAATGTTCATAGAGCAATTACTGGGGCATAAGTTCCTTATGTATTGTTCATTTTGCTGGCGTTTATATCATTATTAAATCATTTTCATATTTTATATCGTGAATTACATCAGTTTAGCTTGAATATAATACTAAAATCTTTTCCTTATTACTACTGAATGATTCTTGAAATTTTCTAATTTAAATTATTGCCATAGTTAACTTTAAGTTTTAAAATTGGCGCACTCTAGTTGTTCATTGTTTACCGCTTGAATTTTATTTTAACTCCACTGTAGTAATAGTTCCTATTTTAATATGCACTTATAAATATATTCTATTGTTTTTCTTTAATGGAGTAAGTAATCTATTTTAATATATTTAGATAATAAATTTTACCAATTTACATTATACTACTTTTCTCCGAAGATGCATTAAAGCAATGCGAAAGCTCAGATAAGGTAGAGTTTATTTAAAATACAGCATGAGTATAAAAGATTAATCGGGTTTGAAATACATATATTTCGCAAACTATTATAGATATAATATTAAATGAAACATAAATCGAATGAGATGCTGTGCAAGTTTACAAAGTTCATGAATTGTCGTACAGGAGGCAGATCGAACTCAGTTTGTAAAATGGGGACGATGAAAGAGAAGATTTTTTGTGTGCTCGAGTATGCGAGGAGGTTCTCGGTAATTATGGTTCAACGGGCGTTCAGAAGGCAGTACCACAGATAAGTTCCTTACAGATAGTGGATGCCGTACAAAAACGTAAAATCACGCCGGTTGCATATTATCTAGGCGTTTTATTATAAATTTTAAGATATATAGAGCTCTGCGGGAACAAGTGGAGAAAAAAAAACCATCGTTATGCTACATGATTAACGGGCACATTCTGTGCGCTTCGTAGGGTTCCATCATGGTTTCACTTCGACTAAAATGCCGTGCCAAGTTTCGCATTCTCTTCAGCTATCTGATATAACTTATCTGTGGTAGTATCAACGGGACCCAACGGGGTCAGCAGAATGTTCTGCGTTGGTGTCGTTGGTGTCAAATAATCAACACGGAGAGCAAGTCGAGAGCTTGGATTCCCACAGAAAACCCCGCCTACGCATACCATTTGTTCAAAAGTTACGTCCTATTGACCATGTCAAACGTAAGGAGTTTTATAAATGCAACAAGTGATGCGGCAACATTTCATTTCAACGGAAAAGTACACCGACACAATTTGCGTATCTGGGGTTCAGAAAATCCTCATGTTACCACCGAGCATGAAAGAAATTCGCCGAAAGTTAACGTGTTCTGCGTATTTTTGAAAACAAAGTGTACGGCCCCGACTTCTTCTAGGAAAATACTGTGACTGGAGAACATACCTGAATATGTTGCAGTTGTGGTTGTTTGCGCAATTGTACGAGGATAGCAACAATTTCAAGATCCAGCAAGATCCTCGACCTCATTGATATAACCACGTACGTGGCTATCTTAACGAGGAACTCCCTCAACGTTGGATTGGGCGATGCGCTGAAGAAGATTTGTTTTTTTACAACCAGGCTCCGAGGTCTCCCGATCTTACGGTGTGCGATTTTTTTTCTGTGGCAGCAAATTAAAGATCTGATTTACGTGCCACTTCCACCAGTTTCCCTTGCTGAGCTCCGAGATCGCATTACTGTTGGCGTGAGTAGCATCACTGAGGATATGCTACAGCGTGTGTGGAGTGAACTAGATTACCGATTAAACATATGCCGTGTGACGAGAGGGGCTCATATTGAACATTTGCGAATACTCATGGTGTAGTTTAAACTTAAGTTTCGTCAATATTACTCTTAGTTCCAATATTGTGAAGAGAGAACTTGAGTTTACCATATTATATTAAATCTGGCGGATATACATATAACGTATAGCGAAGGCAACTTTGGTGAATACCTTCATTAAATATTACTATCACCTGTATGTCAATATTTTCTGAATAACGACTAACAAGTATACATACAAGGATTTAGGGGTGTCGATAGTAAGTTATTTATTATGTTGCGATGAATAATATTGTAACAAGACTGTCGATTGGTAAAAATAGAATGTAAAGAATGCTAATATAGTCGATATATGATATGATGATGATATTGATTGGGCGCCTTTTTGAATTATTAAATATTTATTATTAACGTGATCTAACAACTGATTCTAAGCAGTATCCACAATTAATAATAGATGTAGTTTTTGAGCATGAATTGGATACAGAATCTTCTAATATCTTATCTCAGGATCATCGTGGATAAAAACACTCTTTAAAGCTATGTAAAATTACATTAACAATATAAATAAATTAGATTTCGTTACGCATGAATAAATAAAAACACCACTTTAATAATTCACGTATAAAATAACGGGTGTTCAGAAACATTCGAAGTCAAGTGGGCTCTGAACAAAAAATCGTATATCTTTACTTAAGTATCTGATTTGTAATAATTACACAGGCCTGCGATGGTAAAATTGTCTGGATTTTATACAGTGATTTCAATAGATTTTTTGGTGCTGAAAATGGGAAAATTATTTAAAAAATTCCATCACGTAAGGTTTTTTTACAATCTGGGGTTTTTTGACCTATCTGCATGTATTAGTCTTTTTGAAAAGGACAATTTTGTTAAACCGTTGTTTAAATAAACTATTATAATTTTTTTACTTATGGTGATGCAAGGAGTTGATATTCTGAATAAACATACACTAGATTTATGATAAAGAACTTACAAATAGAAATAATTGAGCATGTCGCAAGACATGACACATCATCTTCCTGTTACTGCATGTCTACCTCCCCACCTCCACTACAAACATATTGCTATTCTAGACAAAAGAGTTAGTTCATTCAATATCTTCTTTACAACTGTGGTGTGAATTTGTGTAATTAGTTGACATTTGTGATTAGTTGCTGAGTTAATTTAATTTTTATTTTACGAGTTTTTTAAAATTAAATTCCAATGGCATCAAGAGGCTGTGTCAATGTACCCAACTCCTTCTGCTATATTTGTGGAAAGTTTACAGTAAAAAAACAACAAAGAAACATTACAGATTTTGTAAAAAAAGTATATTTTGCATATTTTGGTGTGAAATTAGGAGACCAAGACAAACCTTGGGCTCCTCATAAGGTTTGTTCAGTGTGTGTTGAAGAGCTTCGCCAGTGGTCACAAGGAGAAAAACAGTCTTTTCGCTTTGGAGTGCCTATGGTTTGGAGAGAACCGATCAATCATAGCGATGATTGTTATTTTTGTTCGTGTGTAGTACACGGATTCAATTTAAAAAACAAAAAGGACATCGTTTACCCAAACCTTCGATCCGCAACACGTCCTATACCTCATGGACCAGAAGTACCTGTTCCTTCACTGCCAGATACATTAGATGATGTATCTGATGACGAAATGGTTTCACGTACATGCGCAAGTGAACTGGATGAGGGAAGTGATTACTATGATACTGGAAGTGATGAGCCAAAACTGTTTGACCAATCTGAATTAAATGATTTGGTGAGGGACTTAAACCTTCCTAAGGACTCAGCTGAGCTTTTAGGCTCAAGGTTGAAAGATAAAAATTTGTTAGCACCTAGCATAACATTTTACTGGTTTAGGAACAGAGAAAAAGAGTTTGCTCGATATTATTCCGAAGAAGATGCACTAGTTTTCTGTAATGATGTACCCGGGCTCAGGAACAATTCCACGTAGAATATAATGTTTCTGAATGGAGACTCTTTATTGACTCTTCAAAAAGGAGCCCTAACGCCGTTCTTCTACACAATTGAAGTAAATATTCTTCTATACCAGTGGGACATTCAGTTCACTTAAAAGAGTGTTATGAAAATCTTGAGCTACTTTTAATTAAAATTCGTTACAAGGATCAAGGCTGGACAATTTGTGGTGATTTGAAAGTTCTTTGTTTGTTGCTTGGACAACAAAGCGGTTATACTAAATATCCTTGTTTTTTGTGTGAGTGGGATAGTCGTGATAGAAAGCAGCACTATTGTAAAAAGATGTGGCCACCAAGACAAACCTTACAACCTCGAATGAAAAACATTGAAAGAAAAAGTTTAGTAGACCCGAGCAAAGTTTTTCTTCCTCCATTACATATAAAACTAGGGTTAATGAAACAATTTGTGAAGACATTAAAAAAAGATGGAGAGTGCTTCAAGTATCTTTGCAGCCAGTTTCCTCGCTTGTCAGAAGCAAAGATAAAGGAGGGTGTTTTTGTTGGGCCGGATATAAGAAAGCTTATGAAAGATGAAAATTTTGAATTTAAAATGGAGGAAGCAGAAAAACAAGCATGGATAGCCTTCAAAAATGTGGTTACAAATTTTCTTGGCAACAAAAAACATGAAGATTATAAAAATATTGTGCAAAATATGTTAGAAAAATTTAAAACCTAAAGCTGTAACATGAGTTTGAAGGTGCATTTTCTAGATTCGCATCTCGACTACTTCCCTGAAAATCTTGGTGCAGTAAGTGCGGAGCAGGGGGAAAGGTTCCACCAAGACCTAAAAGAGATGGAGAGAAGATACCAAGGAAGATGGAATATAAGCATGATAGCTGATTATTGTTGGATGTTAAAAAGAGATGGTCCACTACGAGATTACAGAAGAAAAAGCACAAAAAGGAGTATGGAAAGACAAAGAAAAAGATATTATAAGGACTTGTAAAGACGTATATAGTATTTTACTGTTTCTTTTCATTAGATTTAATGATATTTGTAAGTAATTTTGTTTTTTATATCCTTTGTAAATAAATTCCAAATGTAACTAAAAATTACTTTTAATTTTTAAAAAATATAATTTGAAGCCTTTTTGTGAAAAATCCTTACGTGATGGAGAAAAATAGAGTTCATATTTGGATTCAGCGCCCAAAAACACATAAGAATCAGCTTTCAAATTTAAAACAATTTTCAGAAAGTTAAAAAACGCAGGCCTGTGTTATGTCAACTGTTGTCTGTCAAAAATCAATCTATCTCATGCATGACTTCATATTTTCAAGGACTACTTCGACTTCGAATGTTTCTGAACACCCGTTATTTATTTGAATAAAGAAAATTATACAAGAATGATGTGAAACTCTGCTCAACGGTGAAATCGTATATTATGATGTTTATGATAGTAAAAGTGTATGATAATAATTGTGGTTATGTTAAACCAGTTGAAAATACAAAAGCGATTATTAATATATAAAATAAGCTATATTAATAGGTAAGTACTATACGTGTAATTAACTAACAAAGATTCTTTATTTTGAGGTATCTAAATGATTATTTTTACTAAGTTAAATCAAGATATTGTTTTATAAATTTTTAAATTAATAATATAAAAAGAATTTGATTTACTTTGAAAGGTAATAAAACACCTGTATTTCGTAGGAAGGGCAGAAAACTGGAAAATGGACTTCTATGACTCAAATCTTGGTGTGCAGCCAGGTATGATAAAGGATATATTCGGATAGGGGTATACGTAAATTGCACGCCAAACCCCAGGTCAATGTAATCCTACAGGTATTTTGCACTCCGGTTTCTTCATTGCCCATTAATCTGACCGGTAAATTGCACTCTAAACATGAATGAATTTTCTATCATATTTTATTCCTATACATATAGTTAAAAATCCAACATAAAAATACATATATAAAAATATAGTCACTAAATTTTACAGAAAAAAAAGGAATATAGTTTATTACAAAATACATACAATAGATGTGTGAAATACTATGATACATAGAAATGATCATTAGTTATCCTTTGGGAGCACTATGGTAAGATATAACTTTTAAGAAGGTATATCTCTGTATCTCTCCGCTTACGGATAATGAGTATGCAAATGATTAGAGTGCAAGAGTGCATTTTACATGTGGGATTAGGGCGCCGGATTTATAAGTAAAGCTCAAGCGGATTCAATAGCGTGCAAATTACCTGTGCCCTCGGATAGGTTGGGTGAATTTCTGTATATCGGATCCGGTGTTGGTTATTAGATACTTCGGATAGGTTTTCAGGTAGGTTAAAACTTTATTACTTTTAATAGCTTGGGCACTCGGTGACCTTCACCAAATGATGCTAATGAAGATTGCTCGAATAAAGCGGATTTTACTTAGGTGAAAATATGTTTAAACGTTGCTTTTACGATATATACACCTTCTGAATATGTTTATGACTTCAAATCACTGGTTTTTCTGTATTTTAACGAACTTTAAAGGGGACGAATATATTTTAGGAGCAACACTATGAAAATCTATGAACCGACGCCACGCTATTAGTCATTTATTTTTACCAAAGCCTTTTTAAATGCAAAAATTATTATTATAATTGATTTTTAAATATGACAATAATTTCAATGGAGTTATTAAATTAATATAAGAATATACATGTATGTGGAAATGTGTTTTAAATGATAGGTTAGGTTTTAAATTTGAATATAAGTAGAACCTGTTCGCGGTTTTTCCATTTTTAAAAAGTGGGCGTGTCCAACTAATATCGACATAAAACTCAAATGTAAATAAATTAAATATCTTTTTTAATTTCGCGTAATTGAATTAAATGACCAAGATGAAAGCTTAAAAATATGAAAAGTAAATTTTGAAATAAATATAATTATGTCTAAAATATCAAAAGTTGCCAGGATATAAATTTATTAACATTTCGACATTAATTTTGACAAGTTATGTCCACATTCCGCAGCAATTCAATATGTTATTTTCTTATACTAATTTCTACCTTCTCATTCTTAGCTCACTGGAATATTCATGCAGCTCGTATCATAACAATATGTATATTAAACGGCAAAAAATTAAATCTATTTGAGAATACCAATAATGAACATAATATTCCATTTACTATTAATTTATATTATTAATTATATAAACGAGAAAAGGGAAAGAGGCGTACAGAATTATGGTATCTATATTCGTATAATATCGGTGTTATATATTTGTGTTTATAGTATAGAAATTATTTATATGTATGGCCTAAAGACGGCAGACTATGTGCCCACACTGTCAAATTTAATATAATATAATAAATTTAATATATATATGTTTATATACTGAGAAGGATTTTTCGACGTAGAGAGATGTTATATTTGCATAGTTAAAGTGCTCTTTGTATCTGTACAATGGATCTTCAGTATTGGTAAAAAGTTGCCCTAATTTTGTAAAATCTACATTTTTATCTAATACACCTTATGTGTTTTATTAAATTTAACAGAGTGCGCACATAGTCTGCCGTCTTTAATGGCACAAACAATACATACGCGGACAGTTAACAACATAATATAGGTTTTCATGATCAAAATTAATACCTTCTTCAGCTTCTACGTTTCTACGTTTGGATACGATCTTCAAGAGTTCCTTTTTATATCTACAACATACAGATGAAGAAACCATTCCTAATTTAATAGGCATCTGCCATAGGGCAGATGCCAATTAAAGATAGAGCTAGCTAGCTACCTAAAGATAAGCTAGCTAGTTAGCTAACGAAGATATTGCACTCTTCAATGTTCACCATTTCTCTAGTCTTTTTAGTTCAGTACTAATAATAACTTGGATCTTTTCGAAATTTAGTTTATATTCTGTATCATGTGCGGGTTCTGTCAATTACATGTTTCTAATTTCTCTGATCTACACGTACTTTCTCCTGCCAAATTCTTTCCACATTTATATGTTACATGTTTATAATTAAGCCGTGAAATGAGCTAGTTAAGGAAAGAAGATATTATAATTCTGATGGGGGATTTAATTGCAAAAGTTAGAACTGATAATAAAGATATTGAAAATATAATGGGAAAAAAATGGAATAGGAAAGAAAAATGAAAATGGGGAACTTCTTATAGAAATATGTGGTATGTATGGAATAAAAATAGGAGGCACGTTATTTAAACACAGAAACTGTCATAAGATTATATGGACCTCTCCAGACGTCAAAACAGAAAACCAGATAGACCATATATGTATGAGTCAAAAATGGAGTGAAATGATGATCGATACCCGTAGTAGAAGGGGAGCGGAAATAGGATCGGACCATTTAATAGTTAATGGTCCGATCCTATATAATATTAAATAGAATAATAACCTGTATAGACAAGCAATTACGGGGATTTAGGAAAAGAAGATAATGTATTGATATGATAAATACTCTGAGAATTATTATAGAAGACTCCCTGGAATATCAATCACCATTATATTTAATATTTGTGGATTATGAAAAACCATTTGACTCATTGGACAGAGACTGTATGTGGATAGCACTTAAAATATAATATATATATATATATATATATATTAAGCTGGTTCTTCTGTTATAATTTATGTGAACAAACAAGTTGTTAATAATTTGAGTTTAAATTATTCCAATTTTAAAGCATATTAAATAAAACTATGTCTTATCGCGACATCTAGGTTACAATAACAACAGTAGGGTTATCTTTCATGTAGTAATCTACTATATCTAATGTCTATTTTTCTTTTAACTTATTGGCTATTATTATTATTGGATATTTAAATACCTTCTGTTAATTAAACACTTTTAAAATTAGAAATTCATTCATATTTCAAATTGACCACGCCTTTTGTGTTTAGGCGGTATATTTTTTCCAAGGTAGATATCGTTGACATTATTAGAACGTGGTATCGCAGGTAACGAAAAAAAATAGAGAATAAAAAAAAACGTTTTGTTGAAGCGTGGCTTCGGCATATAATTAGGCGTCTTCAAGTTTTAAAAGCGATTTTCTAAGTTTTAAATTCCATATAGAAGCTGAAATATCAAGAATATTATCATTTCCAATTTAATACTACGTTGGAATTACAAATTTACCTTAATTACGAAGTGTATTTTGAATACATATCAGACGAGTATCGAGACAGTAACCTGAGACTATTATCCTTCTAATTCTTGTTTTAATTTATTTGTATGAAAGCTATCCTGTTAAAACGTGCTGTATATCCTATTACCTGTCAGAATTCCGAAAGTCCTACACCTGTAAGCAGCTCCGAGATCCTTACCGATGGTCCATGTCCAAGCCAGGCTACTATTTGTTATGAGCTTTACAGTGCCCTTAAGTTAAGGTACAATTTACCCTACAAATTGATAAAGCATTTATTTTGTATTGTTTTAGTTGATCGTAGATAGTACAGCTTCACTGTATTAAATACCTCTTATCCGATTATTAATATGTAAATTACTGAGCTAGCATTTGTATAGATATATTGGTTGTTAATTAAGTCACGTCTTACTTTTATTTAGCCCTGAGATAAGATCTTGTTTACATAGTGAACATTTTCAAGATTGAGGTTAAATCACATCGATTGCTCTGATTTGTATTTTTTAAATTCTTTCAATCCTCCTAAAGGAAATTATTTAACTGATAAATTGTTTGGAAACTTATTTATATATTATATCAACCTACCTCTGATCATATATATATATAAATCGTAATACTAACAGAATTAGCTTATTTTAACCATCATTCACACCGTTGTTTTTTCTATGTTAAGTACACTTGTACTAAGAACGATATAGGAGGGGGGGGGGGGTAAATTCTTTAGAGTTGTAATGTATTATTATTAATGTTTATTAAATTGTATTTTATCTGTTCTCTAAGTGTTTTCTTTTTCATTACATCTCTTATTTTTCTCTCATTCACATATCATTAAATTTATTTATTAATTTCATTATTTATTTCTCTTCTCATTTCATCACACGATTGTTTCACTATAATATATATATATATATATATATATATATATATAGATTAAGATGGCACAAAGTGTGACCGTCGTCGACTGAGGTAGCCACTAAGAGTGTTCCCTCGGTTGGCGATGAGCAACCCCGTGCAGGGTGCGCTTTGCTGGTCTGCGCCTTGCCTCGTTGGGGCGGGGGTCGGGCCGTCGAAGTACTGCTCGGAAAAGTAAAGAAGTTGCCGGGAAAGGGTTGGCGGCCCTACGCAACGGCTGGTTATCCGACCTCTCTAAATTTAAGCGACCGGTCACTAAACACACGCACGAGCGCACTAACATACAAAACCCTACACTTACGCGGTCACACAAATACAAAATCACACACCCGGAGAGAGACGCAAGCTGCCAGCAGCAACCAACACACAGGTTCATACCCAGAAAGAGACACAAGCTTCTGGCAGCGAACAACACATATGTTCACACCTTGCTATCTATTTTTTTGGAATACTAAGGCATGATTTATTATTATTATTGGAATGTATCTTTGAATAATTTAAACCATAGCAACTTAATTATTTGACATTTATATTCTGTCATTTATATTTTGTATTCCCTTGACAAAGGCATAATTGCCGAAACATGTAGGATTGTTTTAAATATATACTTTGAAGTAATGAACCAGACCTTTAATCGCCGACTTATTAAGTTCACCTTATATATATATATATATATATATATATATATATATATATATATATATATATATATATATATAAAATATTGGAATGGCTAAGAAAATGATCAACCTAATAAAGGAAGGATATAATGGATACAAGTGTAAAATATTACACGAGGGGAGAGTGTCGAATGAGTTTCAGTTCAAGACAGGTGTTAAACAAGATTGTATTCTCTCACCATTGCTGTTTTAATAGTGTTGGATGAAATTATAAACAAAGTAATTGAAAAAAGGAAACAGAGGTATAAAATTGAATCTGACGAAATATCTAGAAGACCTGGATTTCGCTGACGACATTTGTTTGCTCTCTCATAGTGCAACGCATATGCAGGAGGAAATTGATGTCTTAGTAAAAGAATATAGTAAAGTCGGTTTAAAGATTAACAAAAAGAAAACGAAAATGATAAGCATCAATAACCAAAATAGAAAAGATATAGAATTGATGGTAGAAAAAATAGAGCGATTAGATCAATTTTTATACCTGGAGAGTGTGATGGCCGAATACGCCGGTGTAACGAAGGACATCAATTCAAGGATATCGAAGGCCCGTGGTGCATTTATAGGTATGATGAATGTTTGGAAATCGGATAACATCACTAACAGGACCAAAATTAAAGTTTTTAATGCCACAGTTACACCCATATTATTGTACGGTTCTGAGTCGTGGACACTAACTAATGCAAACAAGCAAAAACTACAAAGTTTTGTAAATAGATGTATTCGAAATATACTGAAAATATGGTGGCCCGTCCAAATTACAAATGAGAAATCGTGCATGGGATCGTGCAGGACAAGAAATTAATTAATTAAAAGGAGAAAGTTTGGATGGCTTGGTCATACTTTAAGAAAACCGAGAACAGAAATTTGTAGGAGAGGATTAGAGTGGCTGCCCCAAGGAAGGAGGAAAGTAGGACGCCCGAAGATAACATGGAGAAGAACATTGCAAGACGAGACTAATATGTCAGTGGCAAGATTGGGATCTGTAGGTGGAAATAGACAAGAATGGAGACAAACGATTTCTTCCCTATGTCCCAAAAGGGGCTAATGGGTCTTACTACTACTACTACATGTTTAGAAAGAGAGGGTGGACATATCGAGGCTTTAGTGAAATGAGGCACAATCTGCTTATTATTATTTTCAATAATGTTATGTTAGTTATTACAACTTATTATTTTTACGTACCTTGTTATCTGCAAAATAAATTATTTTGCTATGTATGCATTAATTATTTACATAAATGCAATACAAAATTGTTAGAGAACTTATTAATAAACCGAAAGGTTATCATTTAATAAACAAAAGAAATAAATATTTAGTATTGGCATTTGCAAAATTAAATGTAATTCGTAATTTTGTCAAATAGAAATTTGAAAAAAGTAAAAATGGTCGTTTTTCCGGATAGTAGGATGATTCCATATTTAAACGTGGCTTTTAATTCTGAATAACTTTTCATAATTAGTTTTTTATATTGTCAAACAAAAAAGTACTTTAATCTTTTATCAAATTCACATACGAACTTTCTATGAAGAATAATTTTTTTTCTTAAAATTAATAAAAAAAAAGTTTTCCATATGATTCCAACTGAATTAGGCACACTGTATATTAGTGATTTCGTATTGTCCTCTTTACGATAATAAAATTCCTAAAACTGTTTTCCACATGGTACTTATTGCAGATCAGGTGTTCATTACTAGTAATGCTTAACTATTGTAAATAAAGCAATAGTTTGATTATAATTTCCACTAAACGATTCCTTCTTCGAGTTAAACCCTTCTCCCTTGTGGATGATGACATTCCGCGTACAAACCTGGTTGTTAGATGAACCTTAAACTATTTCCCGACGCAGACGAAGCAGGCGGCTGTATTTTTATATTTTCTGTGTGGAATGTCCAATTGGGCGTGATATGCCAAACGTTCTGTATTTTACTATATGTGTGTAGATACTATGGTTTTCTGTACTCGATCCGTATGTTCGCTGTGGCTATTATGTATGTTATTCTTCGTTGTTATTCGTCGATTGGTTAAGTTTCCATGCCATAAAGAAGCGTTAAACATCACCTCATTTGTGCAGTTGCTCAGCTTTTTCTTAATTTCGGCGGGTTGTTTTATTGTTCGAGCAGCAGAATATGTGAATTTCACTATTGTTTCCATTTCATCGAAATTTATTTTATGTGTTGTGTGTTAGAGTTAGAGATGATTTCCAGACTATCAACAAAAACACTCGCAAGAAGTATTTAGCATACTTGTACGAAAACGTACGTATATCGTTCTTAAGTGGAGTCAACGAAAATTTTTCATTTTCCTGTCCTTTGGAATCCTTAAAAAATATTCTCCTGCTGGCTAATGACAGAGGAGAACTATTCCGTAGGTATAATTTTATTACCTTGACATTTGATTCAAATGGACAGGAAGGTTTTGAAACGTTCTGGTTCATAATAGAATCCACTAAGAAACCTTATTATCTAAATTACTATTTTATGGGCCATGACCAGCTGGTATACACAATTACATTTTTCCTAGAGCCGGAACAAGTTTAAGAAAAAAAATATAATTATTACTATTATTATTATCGCTGATTTTTCTCACTCATTCTCAGTCTATCGCCCTCTTAACCACATATCTGTGATTATATGTCACAGAACGATATCTGTTACTGTACAATGTGTTGGTTATCCATATTTTATAGTTGTTCAAGGCATTTTAGAAGCTTTCTTATTATGCTGCAGGTTTCTAAGAGTCATTCTTTGCATTTCTATTTAGATTTTTTGGAAAGTTCCAAATTAGAGCAGTGTGGAGATTTATTGGTATTTCTCCTGTTACTCCTACTATCGTAGATCAACATGATTTTTGTAACATTAATGAATATGCCATTTTGATAGGTATTAAAACACCTTTTCTTAGAAATGACCATGTTCCATTTTCGGGTACCTATTTGTGATTACTAAAATTATTTAATTTAGTAGGATTATTGGAATCGTTTGTACTTGGCTTTAGACATTGTAGGTAGAATTCTAACTCGACGTAACCATTAAGAGCACTCTTATGTTTCATTCAAACTTAGTTTGATTATGTTTCGTGCACAGTATACTAAGGTGTTTTGTCGTATTTTCTAAAAAAATTGCAAGTTCTAGTTGTCAGTGTTGCAAAAATCCAACGAATCAAAAAAGTCAAGTTAAGGATCAAGATAAAAAATTTGGCGCCCCATATTTTATGTGTGAGTTGTCACGTAAATTTAGTGTAGTGAATACATCCCAAGAAAATTCTATGCCGTTTATAATAGGTTCTCGCTATAGTATGGTGTGGCGGAAACCTATACATTATCAACCGAAGGGTATTCAAAAAGGTAAAGGGATAATATTGAATATCGAAATTTGCCTTCTGCACTAAGGCCGGTTTCTCACACCTAGGAATTATCGATGACGATTGTGCCTTTAAACTTGGGCAACGTTATGTTTTCCGGTAATCAGGAGCTGCTAGTCATCGTGGTTATACGACACGCGAAGTTAGTATCCGTGCTGACGAACCCACCACAGAAAGTTTAAGTAGTTGCGAAAAGTAAAAGAAATCAGGAGGACATCACAAAGAAAAGATAATGTTCTATATTAATAGTAAAGAGGCAGATTTATTAATAACGCGGTGAAACGGAATAATTCTCCATAAAGGAACATATAAATAATGTCCCGCAAAAGTAATAAAGGGCGAGGTCTTATATATATTATTATATATAAGGCCTTATTATATTATATATTATATATTATATATTATATATTATATATTATATATTATATATTATATATTATATATTATATATTATATATTATATATTATATATTATATATTATATATTATATATTATATATTATATATTATATATTATATATTATATATTATATATTATATATAGTTACTAAAGTAAATAATACCCAAATCTAAACGTAATCTTTAAATACAAAAGAAGTTAAAGGCGTCCAAAAATTTTTGAATAATAGTATATATACAAAATTGGATACAAGAATTAGCCGCTAACAAAAAAAAAGTTACAAAATAAAAACAAAATTACGAAAACCGGAGTAGGGGCACATAAGATCTTATGCAATTCTTCACAAATTAATTCTTCCTCGCTTAATTACATAATATTAACACTAAATATTTGCTAACGCCTTTAAAGGATAGCATGAAAACAATGGAATTACGCTCTTATGCACAAATTATTTAAAACATCTGAATTTTACAAATTTCTAATTACCCTAAAAGATTTCAATAATATTTATGACAAACTGATATGTTAATTTAAATGTGGGGTCAGCTATATTTAATAAAAATATTTAAACATAAAATTTAATTACTTTAAAAGATCTCAATAACATTTATGACAAACTAATATGTTAATTTAAATGTCGGGTGAGGTAATTTTAATGTAGATATTTGAACATAAAATTCAATGTCGTCAAAACAAAAAAAAAGAGAGCAAGGAAATGTCGAGATGACTTGATGAAATTTAAATATTTTCTGTAGCTAGTTTCTTTTTCCTATTTCTTTATGGTTCGTGGCAAACAGATGAATCGCAGTAATTCATCTGCAATTTACTTAGCTGCACATATTTATTGTCGGCGGATATTGTATCCTGGCTGCTCAAGAAAATCCCGCGGCAAATGGAGGCAGATACGGTACACCTGGTAGTAACAGTTTCCACACAATCTCACCCTTCCGATGTTAAAGCAAGATCCAATAGACATCCGGAGTTAAATTTGGTACGACAATAAAACTCGGAAATTAAATGGTAAACGGAAGACGGAAATTAAACGGTAAAAGATACGAAATACGAGAATGGAGACACGGAATCTACTCCCCTTGAGATGTTTGAAGGTACAATTAATTTACCGCCGAATCACACACGATGCATCAACATATATAATTTTCGAAAAAACAAAGCAAACTCAATTAAACCACTAATTCATTGCAATATAGACAAGCTGCAAAAACGGTAACGTGTATATGTCCACAGGTAAAAATACTAATCCCTTAGAAGGCTAAAACGGATGTGACCGTACGACAACGTGTGCATCTAAAAATTCATCCCCCAAAAGCTGATAACGTAGCGATATGTTATATTAAAGCGGAATATACCAGGACCGACCAATAAATCCATTATTACTCGTAACATGACACTACATTTTTACAAACTACCACTGAACCCCATTTAATAATAAAGAATAAATTAAATTATTTAGTACGTGACCTGGGTTTGTCAAAACAAAACTCTCGATATTATAGGTTCTAGACTTTAACAGGCTTTAACAGACTGTTAGATAAAATTTTCGAATTTTTATAAAATGGAATAATCGCTATGCGTCTGTTGTGATATTGATGATTTAATGAATGCGCTAAATACAGAACATGTACGTTTCGAGTGCCGTATATTCATAAATTCGTTGACATGTAGTCTGTAGATAATGGAAACAAAAACTATCTATTTCTTTAGTCCATTCAGTGGCGATCAAATTATGAACAGTACCAATAGGATATTTGCGGAGATCTAATAGTTACTTATGCACAAAAGGCGTTATGGGTATTATATTGCTCCGGGTCGACGCTAGTTCAGCCCGAGGGATGAATATCGAACGAGAGCAATATAATTTCCATAACGCCAGTGGTTCGTACAAGATTTTATTTTTCACGAAGAATTAATTTCTTGAGTGGAAAATTCAAATTACATTGGAAAAGTTCCGAGGTCGTTAGGCATCATTACGCATCTAACACAACTCCTTGAATCAACGATTTAACCTTAATTTTATTTTAAATGACAGTTGTTGACACTTTGAAGTTTTCAAGTTGTCAATGTTTAGATACTTTTAATTTTAATAAAGAATGCTTCTTTCTTTAGACTTTCTTAAAAATTCAAATTATTAGTTCTGTAAAATGTATATACTTTCTCCTCGGGCCTTATTTATACTCACACAACATTAAAAACTGTGAATAAATTACCGGGCGTTGTGGGCCATATCGCCCGGTTGTTACGCCCATGGGCCATATGACCGTGTTTATGGTAACCATATCCAAGGTGAAATGAACAAATAATACTTAAGTGAAAAAGGTATATTGTTAGGTCTTACTTTTACAAAGTATTGTTGGTTATTGTGTCTATGGAACACAAAAGAGCATTTCATTATGAAAGATCGGCTACTTAGAACTTCTTTTAGACCCGGTACATCGAACATAAAATATGTATATATATATATATATATATATATATATATATATATATATATATTTAGTTAATTTAATTCAGTAAGAGTTAATTTTAAGATTTCAAAACAAGCAAATATAAAGTAATCTTCTTAGCAATTTGCCAAATAAATTAGTTTATGTAATAAAAATTAATAAACAATTAAATATTGAAGATTTTCACGGTTGTTATTAATCTTCTTTCAGATTTCTGTTGCTATAATTCAAGCTTCATTGGGTTATATTACTAACTTTCTGAGAATACCAAATTATCTGGCAGCATATTTTGAAAAAAATATCAATATAAGCAGCGAAATATTAATTGTAACAATGAACACACGACATCTCAAAGAATGTACCTAATACTATTATTTATAAGTTTACTTCGTCTAGCTTATTCATTGTATCATTTGTGGCAACTAAAAAGGAACTGTCGTACTTTATACTAGAACAACTACATAGTGATTGTATTATGTACTCCTATGAATATGATATTTTAATACATTTTTGAAGTGGTTATAACAGGGAAATCGAGTCACATATTTCATATTTTCTGCATTGGGCCAGAATGTCTCGGTACTAACTTAAGACTTTTCTCATATTTTAGAAGATACCCCTTAAAGAGGAAGTTGTGCTAATGCCAGCAGGATGAGATACAGTTATTGTCTGTTTCAGAGGTCAAATTCTAAAGCTCAGTTAGCGATCGATACACCAGATGGAAAAGGATGATATACATTGGGTTTCTGTTTCTGTCACAAGATACGGTCGAAGTACAAAACACGCAGAAGTGATATTTAATTAATTTCTTAAATTTAGGAAATTGTTAAGCGTTCCTTATTACCGTATTTGAAAGAAGAAATGAAGAATTTTATATTTATCATTTCATATTTTGGTATTGATTACATTACGGAAAATAAATTTCCAGACAAAAACTAAGCGATAGCGTTTAAGATTTATTAAACTAAAATTCATTATATAAAAAAATTAATACTAAAATACGAGGTCCGTTTGATAGTATCGCCAAGATAAATACGTTTTGACTATTTTACATTTATCAAATAGTTATTGTTTTACACATTTTGAAAGTGAATAAGTTCGTAGTATGTTATGAACATAGAAAAAATAATTTCGCGTGTTGATAAAATATTACTTTTTATTTTGAAAAACTATAGGGAAAACCAATGAAAAGTTATTACGGAAATTACGGGTGCCAAGATATGAGGAGATTAAAGGCAAGAATATAGTCGACGAACTGGTCAAGGGAGGTTCGAAGAGGAAATTCATGGGACCAGAACCTGTACGTGGAATTTCCAAGGATTTCGCTAGAAGAGAGATCTGGTTATGGCAAGAAAGAAAACATTAAAAGAAATAGAGGCTAACGAAAGGTCAACTCCATACTAAGGCATTACTAGAAGAGTTGGATGCCAGGCTTTTCAGCCAACCTAATTCGTAGTAATAGAAAAGTAATTAAAATTATTTCCGGCTTGATAACCTGACATTGTCCTTTAAGGAAACATCTGTACAGCATGGGCTTGGTTAGCGAGCGCTGGTGTAGGAGATGTGAAAAACAGGGGGAACTAGCCTTGATGTAATTTGCACTTGTGAGGAAATGAAGGAACTTAGACGGAAGTACTTCGGAACAGATCTATAGGATTCTACGGGAGTGCTAAATTTCCATTGAAGAGGATAGTGGCTTTTATCGAGGATACAAAGCTAACAGAGTGGAACTGAGAGATCTATTGGGGTTGGTACAAGGAGCACTGTGCTCAAGTGACTGGATTGGACCAACCCAAAAAATTAAAACAGATACCCGTCTTCACATGGAATAATGCAACAGTGGTTAGCTCCACCTCATATGCGCACGGCCCTTCGTTTACAGTGATTATTGTGGAAAAGATTAACAAAGTCCATGATAGGATGTTGAATGATCGCCGATTGAATGTGCGTGAAATAAGTCAAGTTGTAAATGTCTCAACTGAACGTGTATTTAATATCTTGTATGAAAAAGTAATCGACAGATAGTGGTCGCGTTTACTGTCAGATGGTCAAACACTAAATCAAGTGAAAATTTTAATTTGGCAATGTTTGAAAATACCAACGTTGTCCAAGTGAGTTTTTATAGCGTTGTGTAACTGTGGACGAAACATAGATCCTTCATTTCACGCTGGATACGAAGAAACAATCCAAACAATGGACTTCCCTTGGCGAGCGAGCACTTAAGGGAGGTACAAGTGGTTTTATCTGGCGGAAAGGTTATGATTATAGTGTTTTGGTATTCACACGGTATAATCTACAGGGATTATTTGGAAAAGGGAGACATGAATCCAGGACCAAGTTATACCAATTTACTAGACTATTTCAATGCTGAATTAAAGAAAAAATGGCCATATTTAACGTAGCTCATTCGTATGAAATTGTAATCGCTAAATTAGTGTAATTATATTTGAAATTGCTGTCTCATACTCCATATTCGCCTAATCTGGACCCCTAAAAGGGTTCTCCTCGCATCGGCTCACAAACAGTCTATTTTACAGAATCTTAGGATCCTACGTTTTGGAAGGCTTTAAAACATGGATCATAACTGGCCGAATATACCGATAGGTCCAACTCGCAACGGGCCATAGGCAACAATATACGTATGGAACGTAATGCGATGTGGCAACGTGTGTACGATACCTATATTGAGTGACTTTCTTAAAATTTAAATTTATTTTGCAGAATTATTGATTTTTTTACTTTTATCTTTTAGAAAACGTTATTGTTTTTTTATTACTGAAAATTACTTTATATGAAAAATAGTATACCATAAAAGTGTAAACAAAGACAGTATACATTGAAACGAATATTCATTCAATTGTATTGTCATGAAATTGAATTTGTCAATCGTTGTTAAATTTGTTAGAATGAATAGATATTTATATTTATCGGAAAATACTAATATTTAAAGCAAACAAATAAGGTGCAGTGTTTTGTTATAGGAATGTATAATATCCATTTCTTCCTGCATATTGATTATGCAGCTGATGCTTTCGTAATATGCTAATATTTGTATTTCTACTATTATCGTGATGTTATTATAATACAGATACCAAAATCTCACGTAATATTTCCATCAGCCTTTTATTAACAATAAACAAGTAAAGTACAACTTTGTAGGTCGACAAACGCTCCAGTCTTCATTATCACTGTATTATACATGAACTGTAGGCTTAGTTTTTCGTAGAAATTGAAGTACGTGTCTGTTCCTTTGTAAATTATAACAAGGGCAGGGGTTAATTTTATTCTGGCATTTTTAAAAATGCAGAGATCAGTTTTGCGACAGCATTCAGCTAATTACAATCTAAAATAAGCAACATTGTAACGTATTTTGGGATTGTGAATATCCGTAGGTAATAAAAAAAAAGGAAGTATAGTTTAATTACAACTGTAGCTTCCTCCTGGTTTGAAGGAAGTCGGTATGTATCGACCGAAGTATAAGTTTAAATAATATAAATATGAGCATATTACGAAAGCATCAGCTGCATAATCAATATGCAGGAAGAAATGGATATTATACATTCCTATAACAAAACACTACACCTTATTTGTTTGCTTTAAGTATTAGTATTTTCCGATAAATATAAATATCTATTCATTCTAACAAATTTAACAACGATTGACAAATTCAATTTCATGACAATACAATTGAATGAATATTCGTTTCAATGTATACTGTCTTTGTTTACACTTTTATGGTATACTATTTTTCATATAAAGTAATTTTAAGTAATAAAAAAACAATAACGTTTTCTAAAAGATAAAAGTAAAAAAATCAATAATTCTGCAAAATAAATTTAAATTTTAAGAAAGTCACTCAAGATAGGCATCGTACACACGTTGCCACATCGCATTACGTTCCATACGTATATTGTTGCCTATGGCCCGTTGCGAGTTGGACCTATCGGTATAGAATTGAAAGGCGATTATTTAGAAAAATAAAACTTTTTTATGTCTAATTTTTCATTTAAAGGTTTTTCTTGTTAAATAACTCTTATATGTACGTATATGATATTTTAAGTAATGTGTTCTTTTACCAAATGTTAATATAATTTTAAAAAACGCGTTATATTTACAAACATGATTCTCCTATTAATTACTAAATTATATATCATTGAGAAAAAAATATTCGATAAACATTATTCTTGTATAAGCTAAAATTCAAATCTAACTAGGAAATACAACTTCAGAAGGACTTGAATTATTTGGAACAATTCAGTAGATTTAGGATTTCGTAATCTAACTGATCCTACGATCTAGTACTAATTATGCCACTCATAATGTATTAATTGCCTAGAATTCAGCATGTTCAACTAATAATAATAATCAAATTATCACGATTGTTGTTTATAATTATTATAAACCAATGAAATACAGTCAATTAATTATATGAACAAGAAATATACAGATAAATGAAAATGACCAAATATAAATAAGTTAATAAGTTATAATTTCTTTATTAATTATCAACTGTATAATTGCACAGAAAAAAATTGCTTGATGAATAGAAAACGACTACAATAACACCAATTTTTAAGTGTGGAACAAGAAGTGTTCTTTGCAAAAATATTTTATACTGTGATGTGAAGCGTAGAGGATCCGTCAGGCGATGATGTCACCGCCCAGGCCTAGTATCTCTCGCGGCAACTCTCCAATCATATATAAGCGGCCGGGAAATGGGAAATATAAATATTGTGAAATAAATATTGTTATTGTTAGTTATTAAATGCTATTTAGTGTGTTTTATTATTAATATAGTGTTTGTGTAAATTACCGTTAGTGTTATTTAAAAGAACCCAAAACGACAAGTTTATCACAAGCTCAGAAAGACCCAATACTATTATTTCTGGATATATGTGCAAACATGTCAATAAATTCGTTAGTACAAATCAACATAGTTTTATTAAGGTTCAATCGACAGGAGAAAATTTGTGCAATTCTATTCAAGATGTTTCAGGAGTGTTGGATAAAAGGAGACAGGTAGAGGCGATTTATGTAGATCAGTTCGTTGAATATGAGAGTGCAAAATTCGAAAAAATTGTCGCAGCTGGTGCCGCAAGGAATCTAGTCTTCGCCCACTAAAGTTTACACTATTTATTAACGGCATTTGTCTATACGTGTCTTTTGTATGGTGATGACCTTAAAGTTTTCCTATCCTATTCCTATGTATTTGTTCTACATTTTGAAGTAACGCACCTTAAAACAACTTCAAATTTTCCTAAGAATAAATAGTATCAACGATTGTTTAGTGTCGCAAGAGGATAACTAATGAGATAGTTATCAGATTGGTGTATAAACAACAGATTAATTTTGATTAATTTTGTCTCATTTGATATGTGTACAGATGTGAAATTGATATGAACATGTTTTTCTTTGGTTATTTATTTGAATGCAAAACAAACTTACATGTTTCTGTTCACGAATCTGCCTTGTTGTTTTTTCCTTTGCACCGTCAAAGCTTTTGTTTAGCTTTTTTTGGTACAGTAGTTAGCACGTCGAAGATTATATTAAAGAAGTCTACGCACTGCTTAATTAGCACAAACAAAAGGTCTTTAACCGAAAGCTAATAAAATATTAATAAGATTATTAACCCTAATTTCCGACTGAGATTCAGGAATATTACGTTTGATTACACTTGTTTGAATCTGGTAAACATCAAAATTTCTGCAAATGCCTAGCAACTAGCGCTGCACCGTTTTGGTGTTTATCTGAACTACGAATAAATTATGTACAGATCCCGACTTTCGGTAGTCGTGTTCAAACTAAGTTGAATTGATTAATTTTGAATTTATAATTAATGTTTATGTTATTTGAAATTATAAATTTCAAACAAGTTAACAAGCTAAAGTGTATATTACAATATCTAAATGTAGTACTAAAAGTCTTGATTTATTCTCGGAGAAATGGAAACACCGAATATCACTTGTAATAATGAAAGATTTAGGAATATTATTAGATGCCAAATTGTCCTTTAATGTGCATGTTACAGATATTTACTCTAAACGTTGTAAAATATTAAGATTAATTATAACAACATGGACATTCAAAATTTTGTTCCTATTATCTTATTGTGTAGTATAGTAATACACTAACTCATAATCGACTTGAATATTGTTGTGTTGTACAGTTTCCGATGTACTATAATATTTAGCTTTTGCAAAAAAGATTTATCAAATATTTATCAATTTCTTTATACATATTCTATATTCGTATAGGATGTCATTGCGAAAGCACCTAGCCACACCGAAGACTATGTCCATACTAAATATAAATCTCAGTGGTAACATTTTCTCGTTACTACGTGAACATTGGTCCGTGATTTTTTGTGGAAGCCATTGCTTATATGCATCTTTCACCCTTTTTTTATTTATCGCTGTACAAAGCCAGTGGTATATATATATATATATATATATATATATATATATATATATATATATATATATATATATATATATATATATATATTGATACGGGGTTTAAAAATAGGTTTAGTAAGAATTAATAATATTACTTAATCATTCCTACAATTGGGGTCCAAATTGATTCGTTCTATTTGAAATTGAATTCAAGCCCCCCTTGGGGTGATAATTTGTTTCGGGTTGAATTAAGCTTTATTGTCACGATATAAATAATTAATATAAAAGTTATAATTATCTTCATTCCTCTTCCTTACGTCTCAGGGGTCATTAATTTAAAAGATTTAAGAGAATGAAATTAATGAGTCGTTTCAAAGGCCACCGATAATAACTCTATTTAATGATTAAAAGAGTAAATATTCAATTTTCGAAAATAAATAAAGCTACATATAAAAATAATAGGTATTGGGAACTTTATTATTATATCTTGCTCATATAAAAATATTAGTTCAACGGTTCACAAAGACATTAGTATTGATAAGGTTCGTAATCGCAAATTACGCATGCGTCTATTACTGTATTAAAATATCCTTTAAAATAAAATGTGCAAGTTAAAGTTGGATTAGATCTAAATTTGATTACAGAAATTATTAACAAATTAAGGTATGTAATGATAAAGGTGTCCCTGAGGAAATATATCCTAATATGCTGCATATTACTTGTGTAGCACATGCTCTCCACAGAATCTGTGAATATATCAGACACATTTGCGGAAGTTGATAGACTTGTATTCGTTCGTAAAAAAGTTTTCAGAAAAGCACCATTGAGAGTAGCTCTTTACAGGGAAAAACTTCCATCTTTGTCACTACGCCCCTCTCCAGTAATAACCAGATGGGGACCATGGTTGGAAGCTACTAGTTTTTATGCAGAGAATTTCGATAGTTTACAAAATTTCGTAACATGTTTGCATGACGATGCTCGAAGTATTTCTGAGAGCAAGGAACTAATACAAGTTCCAAATTTAAAAAATCAGTTGTAGTTTCTCCAGCATTGTATTCGGAATAGGTTTGTTTCTGTAAGCCATTCGTGAATTTCGAACAATTTGGTACGTGTGCGAGCTGCATAAGTGGCACATATGCAGTTAATATGTATCTGCCAATGCACAACAGAGCGAATGTAATAAACGGTTTGGTAATCGGCAGCAACTACTGCTGACAAGCGAATTGTGTACCTATCGAATTTTGAATAAAAATAATTTACAAAGAACAAAACTCAAAACTATGTATTTTGTGCGAAACATTGAAAGTGTAAAACATTACTACGAACAACAAAACATTTTTCAAGGTTTTCCTGTGTTAAATTAGTTCTTTTAGATGTTAAATCGTCTTTAAAAATAGAAAATGTCCATTCCACATCACAACTGGTGATGGGTGCGAATCTATAGATTTTTCAATCGGCTCTGTGCAGAATTGATATAATATATTAAAATCTGGATTTCTGCTAAATATAGCATTAACTTTTTATCTCAGCTTGTTTCCAAATTGAGAAGGCATACTTTTCATTCGATCGATAACGGTTTCTAAGTTAATTATCGCCTCTTTTAGGTTAGTATCTTGATTTTGCATATAAGAAATCGTTTCTGTAAGACATTGGATATGAGCTTTCATAAAGTTTAGCTGGTTTTGTAAATTTTCAATTTGTATCTTGAAGACGAAAAACAAAGTGTTTTAATTCATCCAAGTGTTGCCAATAGAAAAATTCTGCTTCTAGCTAATGAAAATAAAGAGAAATACTAAGAACAGAAATGGACTAAAAAGAAGAAACGAAAACTACTTAAAAAATAAGGTAGTAAATTAAACTTAATATTTACAAACAAAAATATCAATGAATAGACACAATAACGACGGAAATAACAGCACCCGCTCGAGAAATGCAATCGAGCAAGCAAATAGTGGGGCTAGTATAACAGGCATATTATACCCGAGCCCGCCACAACGTTTTATCGGGGCAGTCATTCAATCGCTTCAGTCCACTCTTTGATAATAGCTATACATATAATACATAGATACATATACAATATACATATATATATATACATATACATATATATGAATGCTTTTTAATAAAATTATAATAATAATAATAATAATAATATTTATTTATTTGCCCAACAGGTAATCCCAATTACAGAGCAATAAGTACACAAATTAGATGTATGAATACGCATACTATGTTAAATTATTACATAACTAAAATAATTTTGATATATAACAAATAAGTAATACCGATAATTATGATGTCAAGGTTCACATATCCTTAGTGTCCACCTCTCCAATGAATATGTCACTATAATATGCCTCAGCATTCCTCATCATGTGGAATATCGGTGATCTCATCAGTAGATTCGTCCTTGGAGTCGACAGCAAGAAAGTAACAGGGTTACGGGTACTAACACTAGGCACATTGAATCTGACCCTAGATAACAGCGCGGCACAATCAATTTTATTGTGGAGAAGATTATGAAGAAACCTTGCGCTGTAGTTAACTCGACGAACAGTCAAAGACTGAACCCCATAGAGTCGAAGCAGTTCTTCATAGGAAGTGTTCCAGTCAGGATATACACGATTATTACACACGATTATATACACGATTATTATGTTATTATGTGACATTCATAGAATTATATGAGCTATTAATTGCAATATTTTATCATATATTATGTAATAATAATTATTTCTAGGTATAAATGTAATTTAGACTACTTTTGTTGTTTTACTACTCTTTCCTTGATTTCCAGTAAGCGAAATATATCAAAAATAAAGTACATAAGAATGCATAAATGAGCCACCACTTATAATAAATTTAAGAAAATAAACAAAAATTCTAGTTCAAACAAAATCTATATTATTTACATGTTTAAAAAAGCAGTTTTCATACAATTAAGTAAATCTAAGTCAAATAGCAAACAGTTAAGTTTTTTAATGATTAAATTTACTGGATCGTTAAGTCCATATGATATTTTATGGTAACGCACAGAAAATATATGGTTATTTTTAGTAAAATCCATTGGTATTTTATATCGAAAAGGGACAGCAACTCCTCCTATTGAGATATGTTGCATTCTGTCTTGATTCCAATCATTCAAAATCCAACAGGCAAAAACATTCCAATTAATTATAGGTATTTTTGTTAATATTTAACTTATAAAGTAACTAATTTATCACGGTACATCTAACTATTTATAAGTGCTCACGATATGTAATGGTATAGAAATTCTATAGAATACAACAATATTCCAAGATCCACTAGATTAATTAATAATACAATTTTATAATAGCAATAATAATATTGAAATCGCGTGTCTGTCACTTAATAAATTTACAGATTTTATTAGCTCTACAGATAATATCATTGCTAGGTAAGTGGAATCTCAGTTCTCTACCCAGGGTGATTCTCAAATCTAGGATCGATTCTATTCACTCAAGAAGACAAGAAGTATGGTGCTGCTAAAAGCCCACTTTTCTTTGTAGAAGATGATGAGACGTTAATTGATATTAACTGGTGTGTGATTTCAAATCGACTATGATTGAAAGTCATTTAAATTTGCTTGAAGCGTAGGACGGTCATTAAGGGAACTAATACGTAAAAAGAGTTTCACGTAATCAGCAAGTAAAATAACGACATGAATGAAGACAATTTTATATCGGTTATGAATAGTAAGAATCAAGTAAGGGCAAAATGGCTCCCCTGAGGTACATGTGACATCTTGACACATGATAACATTTTCTATACCATTCGCTAAGTATTATCGAAACCATGCTAGAACATTTCCAATTATGCCGTATTTTTCCAGTTTTAGTAAAAGTAAGAAATGGTTAACTTGATCGAATTCTTTTTGATAATTTTTGTTCTGCGTTTTACAAATTGTAATTTCAATATATTAATAAGTTGGTTACAGTACTACGACCGCGAACGAATACAGTAAATGCAGAACTTGAATAATGGGGATTTAGTAAATGATTCTTCGACCTGATCCATACATATTAGCTAATAGTTAATAGTGGGCTTGAAGAATTATCCCATGGCTAAACCTATTGTTTGTGTGTAATATGTATTGTTAAATTTGAAATAATTTTGTTTGATGGATACATTAAGGACATCTAATATTTCTGTAGTTATCGTAGGATGAGTGGGACGTTTATATAATTGACACGATATAATATCCACTACCTCGTTAGTTTGGATATTAGTAGCATTTGATTCTGTTAGCTAGTCCTTATTGTTAACTAAATTAGATGCTTTTGGTTTCTCGTATGGTCTACTTCAACTAATATCTTCATATTTGTATAACAGATCTAGTTATGTCTACTACAATGGTTTTCATTCCAGGCAGTATACTCCATCGTCAGGAGTTCCCCAAGGATCTACTCTAGGGCCCCTATTATTTAATATTTTTATTAATGATCTCATTATGCTATTAGATTGTAAAGTGCTAGCTTACGCTGATGATCTTAAAATATTTTCTAGAGTCTCGTCGTTGAGCGATTGTAGGGAACTGTTACGTAATCTCCATTTGGTTAATCAGTGGTGTAGTCCTAATGGAGTAGGTTTGAATACCGACAAATATGCTATTGTCTCGAATGTCTGTGTTGCAAGCCCAGTTTTGTTCCCGTATGCTCTCGACCATATTTCCATTCCCAGAATCGATGAGGTTAGAGACCTGGATGTGTTATTTGATTCAGCATTACAATTCAATAATCATATTCACGATGTGTGTACCTTAGCTATTAAATTTTTGGGATTTATTATAAGAACTTATAGGCAGTTTCGTAATCCTTTAACATTAAAATCTCTGTATTACTCTTATGTTAGAAGTAGATTGGAAAACGGCTCTCTTATATGGTATCCTCATTACCTGCATTTGCGTCTGGCTGTGGAGAGTGTTCAAAGACGATTTTTGGAGTATCTGTCTTTCAAGTGTGACGGTTTGTATCCGGAAAGAGGCACTGAATATATGTCTCTCCTGGAACGCCATTCTTTGAATTCCCTAAGTGATAGACGAAAACATCTTAATGCCTAATTTCTCCTTGATTTACTAAATGGAGGGATTGATTGTCCGTCTCTTCTGTCACAATTGAATTTTTTTGGTTCCAGGACATTTAGCTAGATCGTCGGACACTTTCACCGTTCCCATCGCCAAATCCAATGTGTTGCCTTTTCCTTTGCTGCATATGGTACACAACCTTCACAAATTCTATCCTTATCTCTTCTCTCGGGGATTTGAGATATTTTTGACTACTTTACATGTGTCTACGAATTGTCATTTGGTATTTGTTTTGTACTAGAATTGTATTTTTTATTTTTATTATTTACTATTATTTTTTAACAGTGCCTTATACATGTAACTATTTTATGGTACACTGTATGTATTTACTTAGGATATGTTTTGTCCTGTAATTGGAATATTTCTGTTGAACAATAAAGAATATTATTATTATTAAATAAATTAGTTACATCAAAAAGGTTTACCATGGAAAAAAATATATTGTTCAATACAGTTATATAATACGAGAGACAAGTTTAAATTATTGAAAATAAAAAACAGGATTAATATTTTCTAGGATTTTATTTTAAACACAAAGTAATTCCCATCAGCAATGATACACTTGACCATTCTTTCTTTCCACTGTTTAAAAGCTCCCAACCTCTCTTTTTTCAGAATACCTTCAAAAGAAGCGTGAACTG
This sequence comes from Melolontha melolontha, assembly GCA_935421215.2. Taxonomy (NCBI): domain Eukaryota; kingdom Metazoa; phylum Arthropoda; class Insecta; order Coleoptera; family Scarabaeidae; genus Melolontha; species Melolontha melolontha. The sequence goes on from OW285239.1 coordinate 93,342,598, forward strand.
CGGTATCAATCTTTTCTTTAGATGAAAACTTTATACCCCACAAATTGCGTTTATGCCCAAAAAATAGCCAAAAGCCACACATTGCTAAAGCAGGTGAGTACGGCAAATGTTCTATTACTTTTATATTTTTTTTCCAGTCAAGAACTGCAGAGTTAAAACTGCCGCATCGGACGATGCATTATCATCATGAAGCAGAATTCCCTTGTCTAGAACTCTACTGAACATTTCGGGCAAACATTTTTCAGTGTATCACTTAACTGTAACTAACTGTCTTTTGTTCATCTAGCTTAATTATATTTACTAAGCCCGTACTTCTAAAGAATACCGCATACATAACTTTTTCATAGCTCGCTGCTTCTTACTCATTGTAGGAGTTTCCTCATGTTCGTGAATCTATACACGACTCTCTTGGCGGGTAGGAAGGTTGAAAGAGGGAATATAAGTTTCGTCACCTGTCACTATTTTGGGAAAAAATTGGTGCCCGACATTATTTAAGAAATTTAAACTTTCATGGCAAATTCTTACACGCTCTGCTTTTTGGAAGTCAGAAAAGTGATGCGGCTCAAAACGACTTACCACTTTTTTTTAAATGCAGGTGATCGTGTATGATTGTTTTAACAGTTGAAGATCCAATCTTTAGTTGATGTTCTATTACCGCATAAGTGACTTTACTGGACACTTCAATTATTTTTTTAACAGCAGCAACGTTTTTGTCGGTAACAACCGTAGGAGAACGCCATGCTCCTCTTTGAAGCTGAACATAATTCATTTCGCGTTCAAATTTCTTATACCATTGGTAAATTGTAGCCAAGGAAGCTGCTTGTTCAATAAATACTGAATCTAAACATTCTTTGCACTCATAAACCTTTAAACCTCCTTTAAAATCATAAACGTAACTTCAACAACAAAACCTCAAATGACAGATAAAGAGTTGCTCTAAATAAACACTGTACGATTGTTTTTCACAGTCGGCTAAAATTTCTTATTCTCAATCAATTTATCCCTCGTATATTATAAAATATATTCAGTGTTAGCCAACAAAATCCTAGACCAATCAAAGCTAAATAAATAATCGTTAGTAAGTTCCTATTATTTATTATTATCTTAGATTATAACTTGACTTTAATCTATCGCTGTTATTATTAAAATCCAAACTGAGGTGCATTGAATTTCATTCATTTACGTATAATAGCCTATTCCTGATTTAAATACTTTTTGACATTTAACCTGAATTCTTAATGCTGATGTCATAGATATTGAACTTGTTTAATAATTTATTTACATTCTTGACAAATATTTATTTAAGTAAGATATGTAAGCGTTGGACAAAATTATTTCAGCAAAAGAATGATTTAGAGAAGCATATATGATAAAAATGTATGCGATAACCGCCTGTCTGTGTCTGTTCTATATTGGCTGTACTCCAAGTAGTGGTAACTATATGAATAATTTTCTATATTGCCTTTTAATATTTTCGTATTTGTTTCAAGCAGGTAATACCAAACATTGAAATAACATGTTAATAAACGATATAATATAATTATATATTATTCTCATTTGAATTGACTAATGTCATAATTTACAGACAAAATGTATTTCAAAGTCGTTGACTAAGAACTAGATATTATGAAAGCATTTTTAGTTCATTCTCTTCTGGGTTTCTATTTATCCTTTTTCTCCGACATTAATTTTTCTATTCTATAGTACACTAATTCGGTTTTTAAATTAAAATATCTGATACGAATTTTAATTAAAAAGAGCGTTTGATGTTTTGGTTCTGTTTGATTGTATACTTCTCAATCTGTGTTTTGTAATTTGCAATTAACGTCATGCTGTAAGTATAAGTTTCAAGCTAATATTTTTTATGAGTTTAATAATAAAATTTTGTTTCTTAGCATTATAAAAGGACGCAATTATGGTAGTCCATTGTTTGTGTATTTTATAGCATTGAAATATTCAAACCTCAGTTAATTGAAATTAAAGTGGTATATAATAATAATAATAATAATAATAATAATAGCTTTACTGTCCAATGGCTTTTTAAACCAATAACATGACACACTGGCCAATACAATATGTATAAAAATATTAAATAAGAAAAAAACTAATATACACACATATATATATATATATATATATATGAAAAATTTTGTGAAAAACTTATCTGCGCGGAATGTGCATATATCGATATTTCACTGTTTTTTACAGATCATCAGTGCACCTTACCGAAGACAGACATGATATTCACTTCTATACTACGTGTATATATACGAACTGTAATGAACTTCATGTGTATGAGAATTAATAATTATTAAATCTCATTTTACATGCGATTGTCGCTATAATTTGTTGCATTTTAACTCTACAATTCGGCAAATCACTTTTGCCCTAGATTGTAGACGCAACAAGCCGCGACATCAACTGTACAAGTTGTCAGTACAAATGAAAAATTTTGTGAAAAACTTATCTGCGCGGAATGTGCATATATCGATATTTCACTGTTTTTTACAGATCATCAGTGCACCTTACCGAAGACAGACATGATATTCACTTCTATACTACGTGTATATATACGAACTGTAATGAACTTCATGTGTATGAGAATTAATAATTATTAAATCTCATTTTACATGCGATTGTCGCTATAATTTGTTGCATTTTAACTCTACAATTCGGCAAATCATTTTTGCCCTAGATTGTAGACGCAACAAGCCGCGACATCAACTGTACAAGTTGTCAGTACAAATGAAAAATTTTGTGAAAAACTTATCTGCGCGGAATGTGCATATATCGATATTTCACTGTTTTTTACAGATCATCAGTGCACCTTACCGAAGACAGACATGATATTCACTTCTATACTACGTGTATATATACGAACTGTAATGAACTTCATGTGTATGAGAATTAATAATTATTAAATCTCATTTTACATGCGATTGTCGCTATAATTTGTTGCATTTTAACTCTACAATTCGGCAAATCACTTTTGCCCTAGATTGTAGACGCAACAAGCCGCGACATCAACTGTACAAGTTGTCAGTACAAATGAAAAATTTTTGTGAAAAACTTATCTGCGCGGAATGTGCATATATCGATATTTCACTGTTTTTTACAGATCATCAGTGCACCTTACCGAAGACAGACATGATATTCACTTCTATACTACGTGTATATATACGAACTGTAATGAACTTCATGTGTATGAGAATTAATAATTATTAAATCTCATTTTACATGCGATTGTCGCTATAATTTGTTGCATTTTAACTCTACAATTCGGCAAATCACTTTTGCCCTAGATTGTAGACGCAACAAGCCGCGACATCAACTGTACAAGTTGTCAGTACAAATGAAAAATTTTGTGAAAAACTTATCTGCGCGGAATGTGCATATATCGATATTTCACTGTTTTTTACAGATCATCAGTGCACCTTACCGAATATCATGTCTGTCTTCGGTAAGGTGCACTGATGATCTGTAAAAAACAGTGAAATATCGATATATGCACATTCCGCGCAGATAAGTTTTTCACAAAATTTTTCATTTGTACTGACAACTTGTACAGTTGATGTCGCGGCTTGTTGCGTCTACAATCTAGGGCAAAAGTGATTTGCCGAATTGTAGAGTTAAAATGCAACAAATTATAGCGACAATCGCATGTAAAATGAGATTTAATAATTATTAATTCTCATACACATGAAGTTCATTACAGTTCGTATATATACACGTAGTATAGAAGTGAATATCATGTCTGTCTTCGGTAAGGTGCACTGATGATCTGTAAAAAACAGTGAAATATCGATATATGCACATTCGCGCAGATAAGTTTTTCACAAAATTTTTCATTTGTGCTGACAACTTGTACAGTTGATGTCGCGGCTTGTTGCGTCTACCATCTAGGGCAAAAGTGATTTGCCGAATTGTAGAGTTAAAATGCAACAAATTATAGCGACAATCGCATGTAAAATGAGATTTAATAATTATTAATTCTCATACACATGAAGTTCATTACAGTTCGTATATATACACGTAGTATAGAAGTGAATATCATGTCTGTCTTCGGTAAGGTGCACTGATGATCTGTAAAAAACAGTGAAATATCGATATATGCACATTCCGCGCAGATAAGTTTTTCACAAAATTTTTCATTTGTACTGACAACTTGTACAGTTGATGTCGCGGCTTGTTGCGTCTACAATCTAGGGCAAAAGTGATTTGCCGAATTGTAGAGTTAAAATGCAACAAATTATAGCGACAATCGCATGTAAAATGAGATTTAATAATTATTAATTCTCATACACATGAAGTTCATTACAGTTCGTATATATACACGTAGTATAGAAGTGAATATCATGTCTGTCTTCGGTAAGGTGCACTGATGATCTGTAAAAAAACAGTGAAATATCGATATATGCACATTCCGCGCAGATAAGTTTTTCACAAAATTTTTCATTTGTACTGACAACTTGTACAGTTGATGTCGCGGCTTGTTGCGTCTACAATCTAGGGCAAAAGTGATTTGCCGAATTGTAGAGTTAAAATGCAACAAATTATAGCGACAATCGCATGTAAAATGAGATTTAATAATTATTAATTCTCATACACATGAAGTTCATATATATATATATATATATATATATATATATATATATATATGGTAAATTCAATTTGTTGGCGATTTAACGTCTGGTTTAACTTCAAAATGTATATATTTAAAACAACCCTACATGTTTCGGCAAATGATGCCTTTTTCAAGGAATATAAAATAAGGCATCATTTGCTGAAACATGAGGGTTGTTTTAAATATATACATTTTGAAGTAAAACCAGACCTTAAATCGCCAACAAATTGAATTTACCATAACATACAAAGGTAACGAAATAATTATCTTTATATATATATATTGTTATAAAGCGCCCCTCTCACGTGATCGCTAATGTTTATAATTTAAGGAAATATCAATATAACTAGCTCAAATGCGTAAGCCTTTAATAAACCAATATTTAAAGCAAGAGCGCTTCTTAATCTCAGGCTATGTGGTAGGTTCTAGATACCCTAACAGTTCACATACATAAAACAAAAACGATTTCATAGAGTAAAAAAATAAATATAATTAAACAATTATTAATTTCTCTTTCTTACAAGTTATAAAGGTACACTTAATATATTATGTCAAAAGCATTAAACAATGTTGAGTTGCTTATTTACCCCCTTTTACTAATTATATTGGTTGCATACACAATAAACGTATGGCTCGAAAAGTAATCAAATAACAAAATTAAGGTTATATTTGAGACAATGAAAAACTATGTGTATATGTTGTTTGAAAATGGTATTTTGCCCCAAGATAACGTCAGTTTAATGATATTTAATAATATGATTTAACAAATGAGGTATTATCTTTTAGAAAATAAGCATATCTATTTTCACTTGGTAGTACCTGTTATTAACGCAGAGCATGAAGTTTTCAGGCCTTATATATAAAAGGTTGACATGAGTACAGGAAATACCAAGCTGGTTCTGGAAGGTTGGCTGTTGTGGCTCTCTTTATGTAGGGCTGGAGAATTTCCTTTACGCAGGACTGCTTTCGGAATAAGATCTTGAAGTTATTATCCCGGTTTAATTAGTTTAATAACTTTTAGATGGTTCTTGGTGTTCTGAATATGGTTTATGTAATTCTTTTAAGCCAATGCTTCCAAAATTAACTGACTTTGAAACAGTGAAATTTTTGATAATAGTTGCTATAGAAAAATATTGCTTTTTCTATCGGAGACAGCCTTCAATTAAGGTATTTACGTTTACTATTTTTTTTTTAAGGTGACATTTATAATTAGATTAGGTTTATGTATTGGTTTTTAATCAATTTTAAAAATGATGCGTCGAAAAAACGTCGTTTCTATTACAAGTTAGGCAAAAATCTCCTCGTAAACAACTTTTTTATTGTTGTCATGACTACCACAGGAAGTTAGTGATAATTAATTATATTTTTGTAAAATTCTGCTATAACTCCAAATAATATAGATAAAGTAATTTTGTCAATTTTAATAAATTAATTTTCCGGAGCACACGCGTTCCTCAGAATATTTTGTGTGACTGAGTCACACAAAATATTCTGAGGAACGCGGTCGCCTCTAAAAAGGTCTCGGTGCAAACCCGACCAATGTACACTTGTGTTTTGAAACGGAATAAATTGTCACTTGAAAAAGACTCATTAATAAAAAGAGTCGAAACATCGTAGAGAAAAAAACATTAAAATTCAATAAAGGTCGCTAAACCAATAAAAAAGTCTATTATTTTAATATATATATATACATATGTTTTATTTAATGAACGGCTAAGAAATTATCTAAACACTCATATAGCTATGGAGTAATAATTAGCATTTCCAACATTCAAATCTGACATCTGTTCTCAAAATACTGACATCTGCTTTCAATAACTCACATCTACTTTCAAAATAGGCATCTGCTTTCTAATCTGACGTTTGCTTTCATAACTGACACCTGCTTTCAAATCAGACATCTGCTTTCATTAACTGACATTTGCTTTCACTAACTGACATCTGCTATCAAAACTGACATGAGCTTTCAAAACTGACTTCTGCTTTCAACTTGACATCTACATTCAATAACTGACATCTGATTCATTAACACTGTTACTTTATAATGCATTTCTAAATAGCTTGAATCTGGGTCTATTGTGGCTTAGTGGTAAAAGCGACAGCCCGGCAAGCTGTAGACTTGGGTTCGAATCCCAACGTAGACCATATTTTTCAAATAAATAAATTTCGTATGATTTGCTTTGTAATTTGTAGACAGCAATGTTTACATCCCCACTTACTCTGCAATTACATACATTCTAATTTGATATTTGTAAATATTTCATATAAAAGCCGAAAAACTCCAATAATTTATCAATTGTTATATATATATAATATATATATATATATATATATATATATATATATATTATTTGATAAATTCTTGGAGTTTTCGACTTCATATTAAATATTTTTAAATTAGTATATTATTTCGCGAAGTAATGTTCATGTAGACATTGCTGTCTACAATTACGACGCTAATTATTCGAAATTTTTATTTGAAAAAATTTGGTCTTAGGTGGGACTTAAATCCACGTCCCGAGTTTGCCGGACCATAGCTCTAACCACTGAGCTACGAGAGCTTGGTTTCAAGTTTATTGGAAACGCTTTATAAGGAACATATATTAATATTCTGTCAGTTGGAAAGTGCTAATTTTTCATCCTCAGCTATTTAATAATAGAGAGACAATTTCTTATCCACTCATTTAATATATAATAATCTTACATGTTTCGTCATATGATGCCAAGAAGACATTATGTGCCGAAACATGTAAGATTATTTTAAATATATACATATTAAAGTAAAACAGACATTAAATTGCCGACTATTTAGATGTACTATAATATACAAAGGTCAAGAAATCTATATATATATATATATATACATCTATTATTGGAGTTTTCGGCTTTTATATTAAATATTTTCAAATTAGTATGTTATTTTGCGAGGTAAATGTGAATGTAAAAATTGCTGTCTACAAATTACAACGCAAATCATACGAAATTTATTTGAAACATTTTGTCTACGTTGGGACTTGAACCCAAGTCTACGGTTTGCCGTACCGTCGCTCTAACTAATTAAGCTACGTAGACCTTGGTTCGAGTTTATTAGAAACACCTTATAAGGCGACGATGTTAATAATTCAGATGTCAGTTTTGAAAGTTTGAAAATGTTAATTTTGACTCCTTAGCTATTAATATAGGTATATAATTTCTTAGCCATTCATTTGATATATCATTTGATAAATTCTTGAAGTTTTCGGCATTTATATTAAATATTTGAAATATTTTCAAATTAGTATGTTATTTTACGAGGTAAATGTGAATGTAAACATTGCTGTCTACAAATTACAGCGCAAATCATACGAAATTTATTTGGAAAATTTTCAAGTCCCAACGTAGACAAAATTTTTCAAATAAATATCGTACGATTTGCCTTGTAATTTGTAGACATGTTTACATTCACAATTCGCTCGCAAAATAACATACTAATTTGAAAATATTTAAAATATTTAATGTAAAAGCCGAAAACTTCAAGAATTTGTCAAATGTATATTAAATGAACGGCTAAGAAATTATCTACATATATTAATAACTAAGGAGTAAAAATTAGCATTCTTCTAGTTTCAGACGCGGCACCATATATGGTTCCAACTGCGTACAATTTGAGCCTTGCTCATGGCTTCAACAGGGTTGCTGAAGAAATACGGAACCAATTTCCTCTGGTCAATGAATTAATTAGTAATGTGAAGAAAGTGTCTTTAAAGGCTCCGCTACGTCTTCAGATATACAAGGACCGACTGCCAGATCCACCAGTTCCTCCTCAACCTGTAACTACAAGATGAGGGACATGGTTGAATGCTGACATATTTTATACTGATCATTTTGCAGAAATAAAAACCGTCCTTTCGGAGATTACGGATTCTTCTCGATGTGTTACGGAATCACATAGATTGTTCAACGAGAAAGTACTACCCCAAAAATTGTCATTCATTAAATGCAACTATAGTTGTGTTCCAGTAACTATTTTAGCATTGGAGAACACAACTTTGAGTTTAACGGAATCCGTTGAATATGTGGACGCATTTCAACAACCATGTGATATGCTAAAGTGCAGGGTAAAATCGGACTTTCCATAAATAAAAATGTGATTTCTAAAATATGGGATACGGTATGTTAAAAGTTGCTAACATATTAAAAGGTGATTTTAACATAGCTTAAGTAGCTTAAGCGCGGAAACAATATATAGATTAGAAAATGCACCAATAACTTCAGTAGATGTGGAAAGTACATTTTCAGTGTACAAACATATTGCTATGAATAGTGGTTTGTAGATTTAATGCGCCACCATCCACAACTAGTTCACCCAACTAGGTTACTCAGCCGGTTGATTTCCTAATATGAGACTTCTAACTTCTCGGGCTCCAATCGGAAAGTCGTGACTGTTTCTACGAAATATATTAGGCGCCAGTGAAAAATTCACACTAAATTTATATACTTATTTTCATTTACTTATTTTTAATTAAAAAGCAGTAAAGGCCAGAACACAAAATTAAACACAGGATAAAATCAAACTGAATCTTTAATACAAAAATAAAAAAAGAAAAAAAAACTATCTTTATAAAGTATAAAGATTATGTATTTTACAATAATACATGAGGTAAAATATATTCACTGTACAATTGACAGCTAAGTGAATGAAAAAACTTCCTCTTTATCAACTCCGATCAAACTTATCTAAAAATAATAAAGTTTATTTTTAATTTCTCCCCTGAGAACCACACTGTATGATCAAATCTGATACAAGATCAAAATCTACACATGCGCAAAATAACATGTACAAAAAAATAACCTTGAATCCCGTCGAACAAACTTTTCAATTTATAATTATTACAAAGAAATGTTAATAATAATCTTTATTATTTATCTCTAATAATTAAGACTCTTAACTAATTATTTTGATACAATTGAAATACACTTTTAAAACCTTTTTTGAAATTTTATGAATTCATAAAAAAAATCAACTTACAAAATTACTGGGGACAAAGAAGGTGCTTATTAAATATCAAAAACAATAACGAGAATATAACTCTACAACTCTACTACAACAATCAAATACTTTTCAATCAATTTACCGGTTTAATTAAATATATTTAATTATATTTCAAACAAAGCTACCTTCTACTACGCTATCTGAAATACGTCTCCCCCTCGATAGGCCTTAACTTTCACATCCTATCGACCTCGGTAAAACAAGTTTTTATATTCGCACATTTAAATACATTTAAATAACATCTTGAATATACACTACAGTTCAACATAATTGTACATTTATATTTAAATATTTTAATATTATATTAGAAAAAATCCATAGCAATATGTTTACAGATAAACGACATAATTCTTTAGTAGAAAATTTTGAGAAATATTTAGTAATATTTTGCTTTTATAATATTAAAAATTAATAATAAGTTAATCATTTTAAGATTTTCTTAGACTTTATTATAATATATTATCTTAGTACACCACATTTGTTTGTAATAAACCTGAATTACATTTTTATTTGGAATTTTCAGTTGCATATTTGTTTGTCTTTTTGCATATTTTGATGAAAAAACGTGCATATATATGCGCATATTTATAGGTTTCTTTGATGCATATAATCCGGTCTTTAGTAATATGTAACGGCTACCGACAGATGACAGGGGGGGTATTATACGATGATTATATGATTATACGTGACAACAATGCGTCAAATAGGTAACACTGAAAACACAAACTTCATAAAATGTTGAAACATTGTGTGTACTTTCTTAGTAAATTGAATCACTTAGGTTTCTATACCTAATATTACTGGTTATGACGTGACTGATATATTACTGTAAAAATACTATAGTATTCATTCATTGAATAATTTAACAGAACAGGAATTATGATACCTAATTTTTGTACTTTTACAAAACTAGTTATATAAAACAAAAAAAATTACGACTCCTCTCCTTCGAATTCACGTGATATAATCTAAACATTTTTTATTTTTCCTATCAATAAATATAATATTTCATTTATTATCGAGGTTTCATCTCACCTCATGAATGCCGGCATGGATTATTATGTTTTGATACCTTTTGTAATCTTTTAGTTTCAAATATGATTGATCAATCGTATATCTTTCTGAGACGAGATATGAATTATTTTCATGTTATTAAATTATTTATTAGCTTTTGTTTAAAATTAAATTAGCATTCTAGGCTGTTATTTTTAAATAGCTATCACGTAGTTTGTTTTTCATGAAACCACGTTTGCCCTTCCAGCGTCAGATACTATATATATATATATATATATATATATATATATATATATATATATATATATATATATATATATATTATGCCACAGTTGAATGCATTAAAAATATTACAATTTGAGCTGATGAGATCTTTAAAATATTATAAATAATTAATGTTATCTCAGAATCTTTACATGAAATTGGATTTTCTATACTATGAAATAAAAATATGTAATTTTAAATGTATATAGAATTTATTATATTTATTCTTTTTCTTATAAAGCTATAAAATAAGTATGAATACGTTAATTTAATATCTTAATAAACTAAAGGCCGGTTTCATAATATTTCCTTAAAAGGGATTTCATCTAAAAGTCCATTTTGCCTAAAAGCTCTTTTAAATGCTATATTAAAGGGCGACCGTCTCATAATCATATTGCCACTTACTCCTAACTAGAAGTATTTTTACCTTAAATTAGTAACGTTGGTCATACTGAAAATTAAAATTCATTGAAATACGCGCATCAGATCCAGAACATAACCCAACATAACGTCTTAAACGTTTTGCTGGTATTGCTATAGGTTTAGTGCTTTTCACCAAATTCGTCTAAATATTATTTTATTAATTATTACAGATTTGTACTAAAGTAGTATTTTTACCGAGAGAAATCGATGAAATTAAATTATTTCGTAATCGAATTTCTTTCTATTTTAGTATAAACCATAATAAATAATTCTACGCATAGCTAAGGAATCTGTTGCTCGAATTTTTCTAAATAATATGAACTTTTAATTGAGTAAATTTAAGAAAATTATACAAAATAAAACAAAAGCTAAAATTGCATGTAATGAAAAGGACAATTTATGTTAGTATTGTTTTTCTTAATATAAATTTGTGGTATAAGTAAATCTATATTTGAAAATCATTGAATAAAAAATATATTAATTTACATTTGCATTATGATTTTACATTTTGAACCTGTTGGAGTGCTCTGTAATTAATAACAGCTTTTCTTCTTCATTATCAAAATTATACACATTTGCAATATTCATTATATAACTGTCATTACTGCATTTACATTTAAACGAATACGAGCTTCACGAGAGAGCATTAAATTCATTCATATTTACTAGCATTTGCGGTTACAAATTACCACGATTGCATCCCGTGTGTTATTTGTACGTTGAATGGTCATTTAAATCAGGTATGTGCCGATTTTTCTTCTTTTAACTAAAAGACGATTTTTCTTCTTTTAACTAAAAGCCGATTTAAAATAAGCTTTTAAGCTAAATGGTAATTATGAGACGAAATATTTTACTAAAAGCCCTTTTAAAAAATAAAAGGCCGTTTAAATATATGATGAAACCGGCCGTGACAGAAACTTTCTTAAAATTAAAGAAACCTTGTTACATTTATAATCATCTGTCACCTTACAAACTTCCAATTTTACTATATCTATTACAAATTTTCCTCTTAAATTTATTTCTGTTCTTCATTTTCCAATAACTGTTTCCTCTTTTAGTTTTACTTTCTTTTATCTCACACTTCTTATAATGATCCTTGTCATTGGCCTTCTGAATAAGTGAATCATAACTTATATTGTTATATTCTTTCCATTTAAGCACCACAATTCTTCTATTATTATTACATCTCTGATACTTTTTGTAATAGTACAGTGGCGTGACAAAATTTTTTGAAATATTATTTTAAGGACAGCCTATATATATATATATATTCACATATATATATATATATATATATATATATACATATTTATATCACTTTCAATTCAATAAAAGCTTAGATTTTAATGAATTTTTTATATATTTTACTATTTAGTATTAAATAAACATAAAATAACACTTTTTTATATTACACTGATCTTTTTTTACTTATTTTTCAAAATTAATAATTTCTACTTCCTTTTTTTATTTTACAAATTCCCAGCTACCGATTTTACAATAAATAAAATCAATCTCATTAATACCTTAGCTTTAACATTTGACAATGTCAAATTTTTTAACAACTTTTTGCCATTTAACACAAATACATTAATTCAACTATTCTCATAATTAAAACACTTCACTAAAATTATCTAAACTTAAACCTTTTCTCCAATAAAGATTTCATGACAACATATTTGTTTAAAGTGATGATTAAAGACGGCAGACTATGTGCCCACACTGTCAAATTTAATAATACACGGTTAAATTTTTTAAAAATAAATATATCGAATCCCTATACAAAACATTAAGAAAAAACATAAATAACTTACCCAACATTGATTGTTGCAAAAAAATGCGGATGTTCGCGATGAAAAAACTGCACCATAATATATGTTTCTGTATTAGTCTCGGAAAGGTTCGTACGTAGCGACGTATATATATGTTTATATACTGAGAAGGATTGTTCGACGTTGAGAGATGTTATATTTGCATAGTTAATGGACAATGGTACAATGGATCTTCAGTATTGGTAAAAAGTTGCCCTAATTTTGTAAAATCTACATTTTTATCTAATACACCTTATGTGTATTATTAAATTTAACAGTGTGGGCACATAGTCTGCCGTCTTTAGATGATTGTTAATTTGCAAGAATGGAGTTTTACATTGTTGTGTAAAGAATTAAATTTTATTCATTTTGATAAATTATCAATGAGAGAAAACAAAAATTGTGTTAGTAAAATAAGTATATGTATTGCAATTGTTTTGTAAGTTGGCAATGAAGTTACTATATACCTTATACGAATATACAGTAAAAAAAGCATAATGGATAATTATACAAATTAAGAACTGCTCAACTCAGGAATACAGAAATGACCTTCTTGAAATATTAGATATTCATAATTTCTTAAGAAAGTTTTTTCAGAAAATATTAATTGTAAGCTATAAATAACCAATATTTACTGATGCGCGATTATATTATTGCAGTATGAATTAAACTGGTACTTCAAATTAAAATTAAAGTCGATTATTTTTAATAAATGTCATGTTTGAAATGAAAATTGTCATAATTGTCATTCAAACTCGGAAGAATTTGTTATTCCGAAAGACGTTAAAGACATAAAGACGTGATTTATTGATTAAAGTATTAACATTAATCTTTATGTATGTTTATATTTAAGTTGTTAACATAACCTAATCATTCAGCTAAAAGTTACTTTAAATTATTTTCAACATAAATTTATTGAAGGAATTAATTGATGACAAGGAGAATTTTATGGAGATATAAGAAATTTGTTTAAATAGAAGGATCACAAAGTTATGGAAAAGCGTTTTTAAAAGTGATCTGACAAATTTAGAATAAATAAATTTTGTATAATAATTAATACAATTCTCCCGGATAACAAAAAGTAAATGTATTTTAGAAAGTATATATTATGTTGTTTTAATTTTAAGTGGTTTATAAGCACAAAAGCTAAGTTCTAGACGAAATGAGTTTACATATTCTGTGATTCTTTGCAACTGAGTGTTTCTCAAGTATGGCAAAAGATTTTAATGGAACCGACAAACATGTGATCATTTTATTTAAGTATTCAAAAGCATTTAAGTTTAAGCATAACGTGCATTTATTGACTAGTCTCACAGGACCAAGATTGCGAATATTTTGTTTTGATCCTTTCGGCGCAACTGATAAAATTACAAAAAGCAACAGAAACAACAACTTTGAGTTGACGTAATTTGAACGTATTTTGTTGTCGCTTTAATAATTACACTACGAATTGTCTAAGCCATTTATTTCTTTTTAATTTAGATGCCGTTGTCCAAAATTTATATTGGAGAGAGTATATACCTGGTGATATACCCTGTGATGCTATTAAAGGTGCTACGGCACGGTATATTGGACAAATTAACTACAAAGGTCACATTCTACCAGCAACAATTTATCCACATAATCACAAAGCCATATCAAACTATGGCAATAAATTAATTATTAAAGATGACATCAAAGTAAGTAAACAATAAAATTGTAATTTTTCTAACAATTTTAGTAGAAATAATGCTGTAAGATACTGTAAAATCTAATGCAATTGTATTGAAATCTCAGGTAGTTCTTGTAATTTTAACATATATATGTAATCATAACTCTTTCTATCCATTAGAGTGTAAAGGTGTACAGGATTTGAATCCTTGCGATTATTGTGTTTGGGGATACATAAAAGCATTTGTTTATTCCGTTCCGATACAAAATCGCGCACAACTCTGGCTAAGGATACAAGATGCTTGCAACGAATTTAGAAATAGCTTTGGAATATTTGCAAGAATTCGGCGTTCTCTAAGCAACAGGGTAAACTTATGCATAGAGACTAATGGTCATCACATCGAGCAACTTTTGTAACAATCTACCTTTGATACTTGTTCTTTTTTTGTTAGTTTCGTTCCATTGTAATAAATAATTTGTTTTTAATTTATTAAATTAATTTTCATCCATGCCTTGATAGTCCAAGCCAACTTCGTCGCTAAAAATAAGTAGGTACATAATAAATTGAACTTTAATGAAGAAAAAACGAAAAATTTACAAATCGATTTTTCTAGAAAACGGTGTATCCTACCGACTTAAAGTAAGAGTATCTTTTAGTACTGGAATACCTGAAAATTTAATAATCTAGTATCACAAATGCTTAAAAGTTAAAGACAAAAAAGTTATGCCGTAAAATAACCGTTGACCTACCCAAAACGGACGCCTATGACCGGTACTAGAAATTCGCAATTGATGGAATCGATTCATCTCTGGAGGGCAAATAAGCATGGAAGTTTTTGTTTTTCTAAGTAGAAGCGTTCTGGAGGAATTTAAAAAAAATAAATACAAGGCGCCATCTTCAAAGAACTCTAGCTCCCTTAGGAAGCATTTTCGGACTAGGTGAATTTGGGTTTAATTGTCTTAAAATTATCAGAGGAATCTCCGGTCTTCGTTTGTCAGGAGAGTTTCTGGACACCCTGTATATATATATATAGATATATATATATATATAAGTGATTAGATAATTTCTTAGCCGTTCATTAAATATAACATTTGATAAATTATTGGAGGTTTTCGGCTTTTATATGAAATATTAACAAATATCAAGTTAGTATGTATGTAATTGCAAAGTAAGGGGGATGTAAACATTGCTGTCTACAAATTACAAAGCAAATCATACGAAATTTTTAATTGAAAAAATGTCTATGTTGGGACTCGAACCCAAGTCTACAGCTTGCCGGGCTGTCGTCATTACCACTAGACCACAATAGACCCAGGTTCAAGTTATTCAGAAATGCATGATAAATGCATAGACATTTTTTCAATTAAAAATTTCGTATGATTTGCTTTGTAATTTGTAGACAGCAATGTTTACATCCCCCCTTACTTTGCAATTACATACATACTAACTTGATATTTGTAAATATTTCATATAAAAGCCGAAAACCTCCAATAATTTATCAAATGTTATATATATATATATATATATATATTCTGTCACTTATATTTTTTATATCCTTGACAAAGGCATCATTGCCGAAACATGTAGGGTTGTTTTAAATATATATATTTTGAAGTAATAAACCAGACCTTTAATCGCCGACTTATTAAGTTTACCATATATATATATATATATATATATATATATATATATATATATATATATTATATATATATATATATATAAGTGTTTAGATAATTTCTTAGCCGTTTATTAAGTCCCAACGTAGACCATATTTTCCAAATGAAAAAATTTCGTGTGATTTGCTTTGTAATTTGTAGACAGCAATGTTTACATCCCCACTTACTCTGCACTTACATACATTCTAATTTGATATTTGTAAATATTTCATATAAAAGCCGAAAAACTCCAATAATTGATCAATTGTTATATATATATACAGGGTGAGTCGTGAGGAATCGACCAAACTCAAGGAAGGTATTCTACTGGTGAAAGTAATGTAAAAAAACTCAAACGTTGTTATCCGATTTTTATTTGTTTTCGAGTTATAGCGTAATTAAAAATGTAGATTTAGTATACCATGTTTATGTATGTATTCGTAAAAACAGTGAAAGCCCGGTAGCAATTCATTAAAGGGAAGTCTTCCTTGGTGAAGCGCTACCTGTTCGTGGTTTTCCGAACTAGCGGTAGTGGCATTGAAAGCAGTCGAGAAATAGTGTAGAGTGGTTTGTATACCTAATGCGTCTAGTGTCACTACCTCTAGTTCATCGTTGAAAGAGTGAGGGCGCTGCCATCATAAAAAATGTTCCCTACACCTTGGAGTAAATTATAACATTGTGTTCGGGTATTGTGACATTGACTTGACGTTTGTACGACTATAGTGTAACAAACTAAAATGCCACACACTTATTCTAATTTAGAATATGCTAATATGGTGTTTGTTTATGGATTTTGTGATGGGAATGCTACAGCTGTTGCTAATGAATATCGTCAACGGTTTCCATATCACAGACATCCTAATAAAACTGTATTTATTAGTGTGTTCAACACATTGTGCGCGACCGGAAAGTTTCCCAGTGTAAACATAATATCTGAACGAGGCAGTCGACAACAATTACAAGAAGTAGAAGATATTCTGGATGTAGTAGAAGAAGACGCAACTACTAGCTCACGGAGAATTAGTATTCAATTGGGCATTCCACATACAAGGGTGATAAAAACACTCCACGAGCATGGCTTACATCCGTACCATGTACAAAGAGTACAGCACCTACAACGAGATGATAATCGTAGACGTATGGAATTTTGTCGATGGATAAATGATAATCCTCGTTTTGTATCACGTATACTGTTTACGGATGAAGCGACATTCATCCGTGACGGTATTAATAATTGTCATAACCAGCATGTATTGTCAGACGAAAATCCACACGCAACAGTCGAAAGTAACTTTCAACATAAATTTTCGGTAAACGTGCGGTGTGGTATGATCGATGGTTTTTTAATTGGTCCTTACATTTTTGAGAATCGTCTCACGGGAGACACTTATTTACATTTTTTATAAAATGAACTGCACGGACTGCTAGAGGATGTTCCCATAAACATCAGAATCCAAATCTTCTACCAGCACGATGTAGCGCCTGCACATTACGCTCTTACACTCAGGCAACATTTGGCTGAAAGGTTTCCAGGGAGTTGGATTGGACGTGGTAGTCGCATTGGTTGGCCTCCTAGGTCTCCAGACCTCACGCCACTCGTTTATTGTTTATGGGGCTGGTTAAAAAATGAAGTGTATCAAGTAAAAGTGGACACTCGTGATGCACTAATTCAACGGATTATGAATGCTGCTGACAATATCAAACATCAACCTGACGCAATCAGGAACGCAACCAGCGCCCTTGGTAGACGATGTAAAAAATGTTTTGAAATGAATGGCAGTATTTTTGAAAATATATTATAAAGAACGATAATACCAATAAAATACAAAAACTTCAATGTATGAAATTTTGTTTATTTTAAATACGCTATAACTCGAAAACAAATAAAAATCGAATAGCAACATTTGAGTTTTTTTACATTACTTTCACCTGTAGAATACACTCCTACAGTTTGGTCGATTCCTCACGACTCACCCTGTATATATATATACGATATATATATATATATATATATATATATATATATATATATATATACATATATATTTTCTGTTCCTCTGCATCTGTTCTGCCCTTATAATTCGTGACTAGATGTACAAGCTTTATTGCATATTGCATTATTTGTATATTGTTTGTTTAATTTATTTATATTTTTTATGTCTTTTTATTATTATTTTATTATTATTATTACATAGAATAACAGAATATTAGTGTTAAGTTAGACTAGGTAAACTTTTTATGTAATTTATTCTGTGCATTAAGGTTTTGGTGGAAGAACAGGTGGCAAAAAATTCTTTTTCATCCATCTGAACCACGCCTTAAGGTTTCAGAACTTTCATGATCTTTCTAGATATACTTCCTTGGTGATACCTTTCACTTTCCTTAAGGCTCTCATTTCAACATCCAGCACTCTACTATTTAGCGGCTTTGTTCACTTTCACTTCCGAAACTTAATGTCGGTCTAAATATGGTTTTATATATACGTCATTTTTATAATTTTCGAACTTCTTTTCAATTTAAAAATGACAGGTCAAGAGCATGATACAACTATGCAGATTCTTCTACTTCCGTGACTGTTCTTCCATGGGTATCCATTTCTACTCCAAGATATGTATTTCAACGAGTTGTTCTGTTGTAATGTTAAAATTTGCCTTATCTCTACTTTAAGTATTCTTTCTTTTGTATCTCATAGCATCATCTTTGTTGTCTTTGTTAATTGGAATATTAATTTTCTTAAATATTGATTACATTCCTTAATATTTATATAATTCTTTTTTGCTATTAGAGAATATTAGATCATATTGCTAACGCACATTCTGTAAGTGTGGTATGTTTATACCATTCTATAATGTAGCTATGATTTTCTTTTTCACTTCCTTGATTACATTATCCATTAGTATTGTAAAGAGAGTGGGGCTCAGTACATAATCTTGTCTCATACTTTCTTTGGCTTTACAATGTTGCGATACTATACGTATGTCGTAATATATACTTTATTATTTTTGAATACACTTTGTACAGCATTTTTCAGTTGAACATCAACGCCTCTCCTACTATGATTATTCCAAATTAATTTTCTTGGCGTATTATTGAAAGCTTTTTCAAGAATAGGAAAGGCTATATATATATATATCACTCTCTACTTTATAACTATGAGTTTTTCAATAAATTTTTGGGTTGCCATTAATGCTTCTACCCTAGCCTACAGTTCAATATTTTTTGCTGTCCATTTAATTAACATTATATCTCTATAGTTATTTCAATTCATTCTATTCCTTTCTTGAATGTTAGCGTTATCATAGCATCTTCCAATCCCTGAGTATTTTACTTTCTTGGCAGAGCCTATTGAAAATAATTTTTACCAATGCTGTGCTACTTTTATTTTTTCCTATATCCGCTCGATTTTATCTTTGTTATATTTATTTTTCACGCTAAGTTTTAACCGTCCTGTAGATTAAGATCAAATTTAGTAAATTATATTCGTTATTTTCTTTGTGATCCCGGCTGCGCTATCTAGAATAGATTGTGTGCACTGATTATTTTGACCCCGCTTCGTGATTTTGCGAGATTATCTAGTTAGACGTGCGAGTGTGTAGGTTGTTTCTTGGTGGGCTCCGTAAAGCGAGATGAAAGGCCACGCTATACCTTCATTTTTATGATAATTTTCGCTGTCAAGCGGTTTCAAAACGGTTTGTTGTGTGGTAGCTACTAGGAAGCCTGCTATCGTTACTGAATTCTTGCGTCTTACTGCGAAACAATTAAACATAATTAGGCTTAGACCTTCTTTGAGTTTTTCGGTTTTTTTTTTTATATGAAATATTTACAAATATTAAATTAGAATGTATGTAATTGCAGAGTAAGTGGGGATGTAAACATTGCTGTCTACAAATTACAAAGCAAATCATACGAAATTTTTTTTTTGAAAAATGTGGTCTACGTTGGGACTCGCACCCAAGTCTACAGCTATCCGGGCTGTCGCCTTTACCACTAGGCCACAATAGACCCAGGTTCAAGCCATATAGAAATGCAAATAAAAAATTTCGTATGATTTGCTTTGTAATTTGTAGACAGCAATGTTTACATCCCCACTTACTCTGCAATTACATACATTCTAATTTAATATTTGTAAATATTTCATATAAAAAAAAAGCCGAAAAACTCCAATAATTTATCAAATGTTTTATTTAATGAACGGCTAAGAAATTATCTAAACACTCATATAGCTATGGAGTAATAATTCGCATTTTCAAACATTCAAATCTGACATCTGCTCTCAAAATACTGACATCTACTTTCAGTAACTCACATCTAATTTCAAAATTGGCATCTGCTTCCTAATCTGACGTTTGCTTTCATAACTGACACTTGCTTTCAAAACAGACATCTGCTTTCAATAACTGACATTTGCTTTCACTAACTGACATCTGCTATCAAAACTGACATGAACTTTGAAAACTGACTTCTGCTTTCAGCTTGACATCTACATTCAATAACTGATATGTGATTCATTAACACTGTTACTTTATAATGCATTTCTATATGGCTTGAACCTGGGTCTATTGTGGCCTAGTGGTAAAGGCGTCAGCCCGGATAGCTGTAGACTTGGGTTCGAGTCCCAACGTAGACCATATTTTTCAAATAAAAAATTTCGTATGATTTGCTTTGTAATTTGTAGACAGCAATGTTTACATCCCCACTTACTCTGCAATTACATACATTCTAATTTAATATTTGTAAATATTTCATATAAAAAAAAGCCGAAAAACTCCAATAATTTATCAAATGTTATATTTAATGAACGGCTAAGAAATTATCTAAACACTCATATAGCTATGGAGTAATAACTAGCATTTTCAAACATTCAAATCTGACATCTGCTCTCAAAATACTGACATCTACTTTCAGTAACTCACATCTAATTTCAAAATAGGTATCTGCTTTCTAATCTGACGTTTGCTTTCATAACTGACACTTGCTTTCAAAACAGACATCTGCTTTCAATAACTGACATTTGCTTTCACTAACTGACATCTGCTATCAAAACTGACATAAGCTTTCAAAACTGACTTCTGCTTTCAGCTTGACATCTACATTCAATAACTGACATCTGATTCATTAACACTGTTACTTTATAATGCATTTCTATATGGCTTGAACCTGGGTCTATTGTGGCCTAGTGGTAAAGGCGACAGCCCGGATAGCTGTAGACTTGGGTTCGAGTCCCAACGTAGACCATATTTTTCAAATAAAAAATTTCGTATGATTTGCTTTGTAATTTGTAGACAGCAATGTTTACATCCCCACTTACTCTGCAATTACATACATTCTAATTTAATATTTGTAATTATTTCATATAAAAAGAAAAGCCGAAAAACTCCAATAATTTATCATATATATATATATATATATATATATATATATATATATATATACAGGCTGAACATTTTCTATTTCCGTATATGGGAAACTCTCTTAGTATTGAAGATACCGGGTCGGCTAAATTAGCAATTTTGCTTAGAATTTTGATGACTATTTGATGGCAATTTTCAGATTTGTGATATTTTGTCAACTTTTTGAGATATTTAAGGAAATTGAAACGGCATATAGATTTAATTATATTCGTATATATGTATATTTCGAACTTTAATGATCATATAATTCATGTACATAAAATTCATAAAATAATTCATTTGATTATTGTACAATTTTATAATTAATTATAGTACACATATGGTTATAGAATCTATTTTTAAAATAATTTTGTGTTTAAATAAATGGTTAATTGAGTTGATTTCACACATTTGAGAAATTTTAACTACAACTTTGTGTAGCATTCTCGAAATATATTCCGTCACCACGCAAACCATATGCTACAAGATTTAAAATAAATTGTAATTTCCGTTAAATTCATTACTCTTCTTGATACCATTTTGCTAATGGTTAAGTAATATACTGTTTATTTCCATTGTAGGGTTCTGTTACAAATCTGAGGTAGAACTAGATTTTTCATCCTAGGTATGAGTTAATTTGAAATCGCTTGAATATCTAAATTGTCATATTTCTTTTGTACATATTGCTGTTTAACTCAATTTATTATATTAATGGAGCATTTTGCTTGTACGACACAAATTTAATGTAGTATTTTCGCTTTATGTTCGATATATATTAATATACCGAGTGTTCATTTGAAGGTGCATTTCTTCATATTCAGCCACGTTATCGTTTATCGCGACGGTATTATCTTCTCTTTTGATTGCCATTATACCAAATTTTGCATTGTCTTTTGTTTAAAAATGCCATTAGCATTAATAGCTACTAGGTACTTTTAAACTGTTATGATATAGTCTGTCTCTCAACACAATTCATTGTGTGTTATGATTTATTTGGTTATTCACTATGTTTCAATATTATTTTAATATTATAGTTTTAGTCGCTAAAACATATTTAATATTCTTTCTTTACAATTTATTTATTCTGTTTTTCATTATATTTTTTACTTTTTTACTTTGCTTCTCCAATAATTATCAAGATATTTAATGTAGCTAGGCATGATTCAATTATAGGTTATCATCTTTCTCTCGCATATTATCATTATTTCAGTTTAAGATAAAAATGTGCATTTCCTGACTAGTTTAACAGGACTAGGTTCATGAATATCTTAATTTTGTACTATTTCTTAAAATTATAAACAACAAAAATTGTTCTTGTTTTTCTTTAACCTTCCGTTAGTCGCGCATGGGTCTGATAATCCCATCATTTATAGAAAAGCGAACTACTTCCTAATAGATGGAGCCACGTGTATATCGTGTTGTGACATCTAACAGTACGTTATAACCTATCTGAATCTGCACGAATATTTCGATTTCATCAATCGATGCTAGTGTTTTTGATAGCTAATTGTGTATAGATCATCAATTGGGGCCAGTAGACCCACTGCGACAAGGTATGTTGTTTTTTTTGCCATTCAATAAGCGTGCCTCATTTGCTAATTGAAGGGTTATGTTTATGCTTGCGCATTTACTAACGTTATTTATTAACTCTATAATCATAACCATTTGTTAATTTTATAATAATTAGAATGAACAAGAACATATTTGATCTCGAAAATCCGAACGATATAGAAGAAATACATCGGGTACTTTACGATGATGACGACTTTGGTGAAGAGGATTTCAACGAAAGTGACGATTCAGAAACAGAGGATTGTGTTGAAATGCGAGATGTCATGTCAGATACCGATCATGAGGTAGAGGACAGTGAAAATGAAGAGAATCTAGAACTAGATAATACACATTTCTTTTATGGTGAGCAGCTAAACGCTAGAAAAGAAGCGTTATTATTAGACCTATTTTTGTTTTCAGGGAAAAATGGAACACAATGGAGAAAGCAGCCTTGGAAAAAGACACATAGTCGTCCTCAGAATATTATGAGAGTGTTACCGGGTGTAACACAGGCGGCAAGAGAAGCTAAAACCGAAATTGAATGCTGGAATCTCTTCTTTAGTGACGATATTTTAGATTTGATAGTTACAAATACTAACAATTATATACAAATTGTGAAAGATAAATTTCACCGAGAAGAGATAGCCGTCTCACAGATATTACAGAAATGAAAGCATGCTTTGGTTTGCTATATCTGGCAGGTGTTTTTCGTGGTGGGCGCCAAAACCTTCATGATATGTGGGCAACTGATGACCTTGGTATCAACATGTTTAGCATGGCAATGTCTGAAAAACGGTTTAGATTTTTAATCAGATGTATACGTTTTGACGAGAGGGCTTCAAGAGAAGATCGCAGAAAGTCTGACAAACTGGCAGCTGTTAGGCAGATGTTCACAATGTTTATCCGTAATTGTCAGCTACAATTATCTCTTGGTCAAAATGTAACAGTTGATGAACAGTTACCAGCTTTTCGAGGCCGCTGCGGCTTTCGGCAGTATATACCGTCCAAGCCTACCAAATATGGCTTGAAGATTTTTTGCCTATCTGATGCGAAGTTGTTTTATACTTCAAACATGGAACTATACTGCGGACAGCAGCCCGAGGGTCCATACCGTCAAAACAATTCTGCTGAGGCTGTTGTTCTTAGGTTGGCTGAACCAATTTATGGATCTGGACGAAACATTACGGCCGACAATTGGTTCACTAGCTTGAGTCTAGTGCAAGAGTTAGAAAAGAAGAAACTATCATACGTAGGAACAATAAGAAAGAACAGACGGGAAATTCCATCGAACTTTGTAACAGCGAAAGGTCGTGAGCAATATGATAGCGTTTTTGGTTTTTCAAAAAATGAAACAATTGTATCATATGTTCCAAAAGCAGGAAAGACAGTTGTTCTATTATCAAGTCTTCATGTATCATCCAATGAAGTGTCTAATAACATACATAAAAAGCCGGAAATAATACTTCATTATAATGATACCAAGTCTGGGGTAGATGTGGTGGATAAGCTATGCGCTAGTTATAATGTGGCTAGAGCGACGAGAAGATGGCCTATGGTAATCTTTTACCATCTTTTGATTACAGCTGGAATAAACTCAAGAGTCATTTTTCTCGCGAATGGTAATCAATACTCATATAGGCGGGCATATTTGAAAAAATTGGCTCTGACTTTATTATCCGGGCAGCTACAAAGGAGGTCGCTAATAACAAGTCTACCGGATGATCTGAAAAGTATGTTGAAGAAGTATAAACCGCAAGTAGTTACTAATAACGTTAAAACTGCTTCTGTTCCTACCAGCTCAAAAAGGAAACGATGTCAGCCTTGCTACCAAGCCTCTAAAAAAGACTGTCGTACCAAGTTTACATGTGAAAAATGTCACGTGTACCTATGTTTGAATCAACATGTGAAAACAGTTTGTGAAAATTGCTTAATTTGTAATACCGCAGAAAATATAATAGTGGATTCTGTATAATGTTCTCTCATATTGTATATTGTAATTTTGTAATTGTATAGTGTATTATTTTCTTTCTAATAAAAGTTAAGTAGTATGTTCACTTAATGTTAAAATGTTATATATAATGGATCTCCTATACATAAGGTGAACAGATAAGTGAAAAAATACAAAACCAACACCATGGGTTTATCAGTCCCATCGCGACTACTAACGTTGCAAACATCAGCGCGCCTAACGGAAGGTTAAATTTATATTAATCATTTTAAAGACATTGCCTAAACAAGTGCTCGTTTTAATCTAAACGTCCTTGTGCACAAATTTATACTGGATACTTCCTGCCATACTATTAAAAAAAATTAATTACAAGTGTCACATCCAATCAGCAACAATTTTTCCATATATTAAACTGTGGTTCTAAATTAATTATTAGATATATCATCAACATTAGTCTACAAGAACAAGGGTAATGCATTTATCTTTTCCAACTTTAGGCTAAAGTCGATCATGGCAGTATATTCAAGTTTCCTCACCAGTAGTGATGTTGTATACTAGATAAGACAATCCATTAGTAAAGCATAATTTCACAAGGTCTTTTTTGGATTGGAATAAAATTGTAGGAAACTCAGCGCAAACAAACCTTACATACTTTCAATTGTTTGTTCAAATTGTTCAATGTTTGTTTAACATAGTGCTAATTGTATCACACCAATCTTTAGGGTTGCCTGAATACTCCTTGTGGTAACATGCCATTTCACTTCAATTATGTACCGAACTAGACCAACATTCTTTTTAACGAATTATTTAGGGAAAGCCGACCACATTGAATTTATTATATTTCTGCTTTAAAAAATTTGAAGCTAAAATTTGAAAGATATGCTTGGGTACGTAAACTATTCTCCTAGTCTTCACCTAGAGCCTCGTTTTCTTTTAAACTTCCCACTCGAAAATTTTTTAAAGTGAAATAAGATAAATGCATATCAATATTTTAAAATAATTTTTACAGATACTCTGTAGTGGAGAAATAGATAGAATCTATTGGGCTAACGTGGATTTTGAAAAACCGCATGACCAACAAATGGAGGGTGCCATAAAAGGAGGATATGATGATGGTTTCATTATATATATTGGAAGCCATTATGAAGACAACGAATGGAAAATTGGAAAAGTTCTTGCAATTGATGAAACAGAGAAAGGTCTTTATGTTTGGAATGATTCTGGTCGTGAAATTAGATTTTTGAAATTTCTCTTACTAAAATATAATTCAACACTTCTAGCAAGCGATGGTACGGTTATTTGTAAAAATCAGGCATAAATATTTTAAAATAAATATATGTGAGTGCCCATTTTCATCTTATCGTTCAGTCCTAATACAAAATGTAATAATAAATATTTACATCAAACGCAAATTTTATTTTCCCAAATTTCTTTTCAATCTAACAAAACAGTCAAAATGAAGTAAATGACTCTTAAATAATGAAAATTAATAAAAGAAAGATGCGCAGGTGGTTGAAAGATTTTCTTCAGCATGTGAATAATTATTTGTTGCTTATAACGGCTTAGTAAATGTAATTTAAAGTAATATATGTATTGAACAATACGGAATACCTGCTTTTATTTATCTAGGGCTAATAAAAGCTTGTGAAGCCACACTAGACACTGAACAATGTAATTAACTGTGTGTACTCGGACGTACATCCGTCGGTGATCTAGGTCATTATCCGTTGGAGTCTGGAGTCAGAAAGGGCTTTCTGGAGGGCTCCTTCCAAGAAATTGGTAGAAGTTGGGGTGATTTTAATGATCGAATTAGAGATAACTGATCACGTTGCAAACAAGTGACGTTGCTTAATTAAAATCTAATTAAAGACGTGAGATAAAGGGTTGGGACAACAAGGAAATTAATATCATTTAAATTTTCTTTGTAAAAAATACTTAAAAAGTCATACGTTTTAGATATGGTTTAGATAACCTTTACATTAATGAATGAAAACGGGGTATTAAAATAATGTCAATTCATAAGAGGCCGTTATAATTTTGGCATGTGGAAGCAAGTGCTTAATACTATGTAAAATTATTAATTCAGATATAATTATAATAGAATTGTAATTCAATATTAAAACCGGTTTCCTTTTTAGTATGAGATTAAATGAAAATTGTTGGTTTTGTTTCTGTTCGACTTACAATTTTCCAATATTTAAAGCTTTTGCTCCTAATACTTTGTTAATTATTTTTTTTATACCAAAAACAAATTAGCATATCGATGCGACAAGGTTTGATACAAAATAATACAAACCTGTACAAAAACAAATTTGTATCTGTATATACATTGCATGTGTGAGTTGTCGCATCGATATGCTAATTTGTTTTTGGTATATTGCACCACCTGGCGACGAGTTAATGGACTCACAATAATATTCGTATTTTTTCTTTTCCTGTAATAGCGTAGCTATTCGAGAAGAAACACATTCGAATTTATATACACTAGAAAATATTTCATAAAATCTTATATTTATAAGATTTAACCAAAAGAATTTCTTTTAGTTAACCGGTTTATTATAAAATTATTTTATATCCAGAAATATGAATAATAAATAATAAAACGTAAAATAGTTTAAAGAAATTTATCAACATTCTCTGTTGTACAAGTTTGCACCAAATCCGTGGACACTGTATACAAATCATCTCCCATGTTACTCTCGGCTAATCACCTATCCCCTTGTGTTTAGAATAAATAGTTTGGGTACCCTACTTTCAAACATCTCCTCTAGTTCCTTCTAGTGTTCTATTAAATGTACTTCTGTGATCAAAAAGTATCTGAACAGATTAAATAAACCGCAAGGCATTAATTCTACCTCTAAATTTATTTCATTTACTTTAAAGTGTTCCTTTCTGAAACAATACACTTGTTGAAACGTTTTTCTTTTCAATCCTCACAGCAATTCTGCCGTGCAGCGTAGCCTTTTGAGTCACATGGTGCTAAACCAACCGAATATGGTTGCTGTGGAACAATGTGTGTTGAATTCTTGGCCAAATGGTCTTGGATAACCGATAAAGTTATAACAATAATATTTTTGTGACTTTGACGTGTTTTTTTTGGATCTAGTTCTACCTTGGGCACTATGTTAACTGGATTGATCGTCTGTTTCGGGATAATAAGTATAGGTTCACGTCTCATCGCCCGTAGTGTTGCGTTTTATAGTTAAAAATCATGTCCCTACAGACATTAGCACGTCGTTCTTTTTTGAAAAGATCGAGATTTTGGAACCAATCTAGAACCAATGAGACATGCTTGAGGACAAAATCATCTTTGAAAATTACTTCAATCGGTTTAAAGAATCTACTAATTAATATTATCTATAATTAATAACAATCGACGATTTTTGAGCACGATATCTTTTATTTCCTTAACGTGATTTTCATCAGTTGAAGTTGAATGTCGTCGAGATCGTTCTTTGTTTTCAATGCGTTCTCTACCTCCATTAAACATTTTATACAAACACTCTTGTTGTTGACATGTACACATCACCCAAACTTTTTCCTAAAATTTGCAGCATATCTGCGGCAGAAATTTCATTCCGCAAACAATGCAAATTCTTTCTTTAACAAAGTCAGACGTGAAAATCGTAGAAAATGCTTTCTTCGTACCAGAAAAGTAATCGTTTGTTTACTCATTAATAAGAATAAACACACGAAATTTTTTGCAGATGTCAAAGACAGTGCTATCAACCTAGGAAAAAATATTAAGTTTGAATTAAGGTGCGCGGCTTCAATGAACTAATCCCAATACTCTTTGATCAAATAGAAAATCAAATCGATATTCTATCTCTTCTGATGTTGCTTTCTTTTTATGACTATTTGCCTATTTATTCCTTATATTTAGTATTGTTATACTTTTCTTACCTTCTTCCTTCCAATCTTCTCGTTGTTTCTCTTAATCCTTGTTCATACTTTCCTTGATTTCGATTTCAGATATATTGTTGCTTTATCCCAATCGTGTTTCTATTTCTTGCAAAGTTATTTCTATCTATTTTGAAGATTTATTGTTGAGTTCTAATTCTTGCCTTGCACCGCTATGTAGTTTCCTTTGTCATATGCTTATTCGTTATTTTGTTAAGAACTTTGATCCTGAATTTATCATAGTATCTATGTCATTTTTAAACTGTCCAGAGGCATATTTCCAATTTTACTCGCCAATTTGTGCTGATTACATGCAAATCAGCATTCATCTAAAAGGGTTATATGGTAGTCTATTGGAAATGATTGTAGCACGCGGAGGTAGTTGTAGATATCCAGCTGGTATCGGGCCTTCAAAATATTATGACGGAAAATTATCAGGAAGGTTATAATAGTCAACAATGAATACATAAAAATGACAACGTCTTTATATAGCCACGAAATTCCACCATAAAGATTAAAACCTAGAACGAGGTTTTAGGTTTTTACCAACGTGCTAATACTCGTTATATAGTATTAACAAGTCGGTGATATAGTGATGTGGTTCGTTTGTGTAAAGTGTGTGTTGGGATCTGAATGAAATACTTTTTCACGCTAAGAAATAAGTAATTAAACTTCTAGTTTCAAAAAAATTCTTTTATTATAAATATCACTACAATATTGTTTCGCCATACAATGGCTTCATCAGGTGGATGAATACTGAATATGTACAATACAAGTTAGAATATTTATGTGAAAATTATTGGGGAATGGTGGTGGACAAATTTTTACAATCTTAAATTTAGTAGAGGGGAGTTGTTTAAATCTAGTTGGTCATTTAAAGCTTAATCCTAAACTATTGCATCTATTAATTTCTAAGTTTTCTAACAGGTTAAGTTTTTTACTTTTTCCTTGAACGTGTAAAATTTTGAAATCTATATTAAATCTATGATTAATTTCTAAACAATGATTTGCGAAAGTTGAATCTGTTTTCTTTTCCTTGTGGCTTCTCTCGTGTTCTTCTACTTTTTCTACTGTTGACGATGACAACTTAGTTGACGAAATATCAGGATTTAAAGCTATACTGTTAGTTTTTTTAAGTACATGTAAATGCAAATAGGTAAAGGTAATATTCTCTTGGGGATGCTCTGCCTTTGAGAAACTGATACATAACATAATTACCACTGTTTTTGTTTGAATCACTTTACAATTCCAAAAAAGTTTATTCTAAATCGATAAATTCGGGTTACTTCTGTTCCTTCCAGAGTATTGCCGATATTTTTCAGAGATTATTTCTAACAAAAATTTTCCGTGTTTTTTATTCAAACAACTGCTTTCAAAAAAAAACCATCTAATAGATATTTTAACGTAGGACATTCTTCAAAATCAATACTCCTCCGTTGAGCTTGCAATGAAACCTCATGATTTCCGAAGTGTAATACGTACCCTTGAATCTAGAGGCAGTCCTATTGAAATTAGTTAAATATTTGAATTATTTGAAAAATTATCAACGCTAAAATTCCATATAAATTACTGTGATACGCGAAACGTCTGTAAACAGATTAAAATACACGGACTGAGCCACGGAAAAACCGAACAATATAAACTAAAGCGGTAACAAATAGAAATTAAATATGTTTACATATCAAATACCGTAAAATTGTTTATGCGTGCTCCATATTTGAATAAAATTAAGAAAACCCACAGAGAATAAAAGAAAATTTTATCTTGTTTACATACTTTAAAAGGTATTTTTAAAAACACAGCGGCAGGTGTTACGTTACAGATTTTTTCATGAAATTAAAAACAAAAACATCAATGAAAAGAGTTTTGAAAAAACGTGCTATTCTCCGATGAAAATAAATGTAATATACGGCTACTGACTCGAAGAGATTAGTCTAAACACCCTTAGGGTTTAAAAATATATAAGGCACTGTTTAATATGGTAGAAGAAGTGTACTTTTATGGCAATATAATTTGAAACATACTTGAGTGGGTAAAACCTCACTAAATTTGTATAATACAAAAATATTTTTAATAATATAAAATATATTATTAAACATGGGGTGTGAAGAACACAATACAAGTTCATTTATGTATTTTTGAATGTATCTTCTCCAAAGACGTAGATACGTATTTCACATTTCTACATGTTCATCGGTACGCCCCTGTTGGAGAAGAGACACATTCAAAACAAACATAACTACGATAATATCTAGCCGAAATTATTCAGACAGAGCGTGAAGGAATATTCAGCGCTGTCTACATAATAACAGCCGAACTAGACGTGTTTTTTATAGTCGGTAACCACCGTATCTATAAAAAACTGTATTCTCGTGTCTTCACTACTTGTCGACGTGAGCCGAATGTGTATATGACAACATAATTTGAAACATACTTGAGTGGGTAAAACCTCACTAAATTTGTATAATACAAAAATATTTTTAATAATATAAAAAATATTATTAAACATGGGGTGTGAAGAACACAATACAAGTTCATTTATGTATTTTTGAATGTATCTTCTCCAAAGACGTAGATACGTATTTCACATTTCTACATGTTCGTCGGTACGCCCCTGTTGGAGAAGAGACACATTCAAAACAAACATAACTACGATAATATCTAGCCGAAATTATTCAGACAGAGCGTGAAGGAATATTCAGCGCTGTCTACATAATAACAGCCGAACTAGACGTGTTTTTTTATAGTTGGTAACCACCGTATCTATAAAAAACTGTATTCTCGTGTCTTCACTACTTGTCGACGTGAGAGATTTGTATAATACAAATTTAGTGAGGTTTTACCCACTCAAGTATGTTTCAAATTATGTTGTCATATACACATTTGGCTCACGTCGACAAGTAGTGAAGACACGAAAATACAGTTTTTTATAGATACGGTGGTTACCGACTATAAAAAACACGTCTAGTTCGGCTGTTATTATGTAGACAGCGCTGAATATTCCTTCACGCTCTGTCTGAATAATTTCGGCTAGATATTATCGTAGTTATGTTTGTTTTGAATGTGTCTCTTCTCCAACAGGGGCGTACCGACGAACATGTAGAAATGTGAAATACGTATCTACCTACGTCTTTGGAGAAGATACATTCAAAAATACATAAATGAACTTGTATTGTGTTCTTCACACCCCATTTTTAATAATATTTTTTATATTATTAAAAATATTTTTGTATTATACAAATTTAGTGAGGTTTTACCCACTCGAGTATGTTTCAAATTATGTTGTCATATACACATTCGGCTCACGTCGACAAGTAGTGAAGACACGAGAATACAGTTTTTTATAGATACGGTGGTTACCGACTATAAAAAACACGTCTAGTTCGGCTGTTATTATGTAGACAGCGCTGAATATTCCTTCACGCTCTGTCTGAATAATTTCGGCTAGATATTATCGTAGTTATGTTTGTTTTGAATGTGTCTCTTCTCCAACAGGGGCGTACCGACGAACATGTAGAAATGTGAAATACGTATCTACGTCTTTGGAGAAGATACATTCAAAAATACATAAATGAACTTGTATTGTGTTCTTCACACCCCATTTTTAATAATATATTTTATATTATTAAAAATATTTTTGTATTGTACTTTTATGGGGTTATGTATGAGCAATATGAACTGGAAACTGGAATAAATAATCAGGCAGACAATGGACCGAAATATTTATATAAATATTTTGTACAACTTCGCACAAAGTATTACAAATTTAAACCTACTACAAGATTACCACTTTTATCACGGCAATGACCCTAAAGATTGCGCTTGTGATATGTGTTGGTTACATTCCCTCTTCTTCTGCAAACTCGACCGCAATTCCCTAAAGTCAACCCCATAGAACACTTTAGTCACAAGATAAAACATTAAAAATGCATGATATCTGATTAAAACAGCATTTGGAGTAAATTATAATTGAAGAATGAGAGGAATAATAACAGCCAAGCTTTACTATAACTAATTTAATTTTGACTGTAATTATAAATGTAAACAAATATTTAATATTATATAATCACCTTGCACTAATTTTATACATTAAGAAAATATCGACCATATAAAAAATGTAATATTCCTAATATTTTATGTCGCTGCGTTTATAGCGACGGGTATGAACATGCATGTATGACGTGTAGATGCATGAGCAATTTACAAGTTCCAACTTAATGTGTACGTTTTCTCTATGTAATTTGGTCTCTTTCTATAATACTCGCTATGAGCATGTTTGAACATGCATATGAATACGTTTGAACAAGTCGTGCTGCCACCAATGTAAAAGAGGCGATTGCGATTGCATAGCGTCAGTTAAGTTTCGAATGCCAAGCATGTATCTGGTGCTTTTATTTTAGTGTTCGGTCAACCGTTGAATAGAATTATCCTTTTTTAAAGTTCTTATGCGAAATCCGGCTCATAAAAACAAACTCTTGGAATTTGATGAAAGAAAATTACATACTTTGAGATATCAACAAACTTCTACTTGTAAGTAAAGCCATACTGATAAAAGTATGGTTGAAGCATCTTATCTCGTAGCATTAAGAGTAGTTAAGATGTCCAAATCTCATGCAATTGCCGGAAACCTCATAATGGCTGCTGCAATTAATATGGTCAATGTTTTAATAGGCGTGGATGAAGCAAAAAAATTGCCAAAAATTCCGCTTTCTGACGACACAATATCAAGGCGAATCGATGACATGGCTGCCGATGTTTGCGATCAGATAATTCAGCAAGTGTGTTCAAGTTAATGAATCAACAGATGTGGCAAACGTGTCTCAATTCTTATGTTTGTTGAGGTATGAATGTGATAGGAACACATCAATAAAAAAAAATATATTGTTTTGCAAAACAGAACCGGGTCATGCAATAGGACTGTCTTTTTCCTGTTTTTTATGAAGCTACTTGAAACTATACTAACATAGATTGAACAAAATGTTTTGAATTATGTAGTGATGGCGCAAAGGCAAAGAAAAGAACAGTGGATTAATGAAAATATTAAAAGATCGTCTTTTACCAAGGGTAGAATGGACGCACTGCTTCCTTCACAGAGATACTCTTGTCCCAAAAAACATGTCGAAAAATCTCAATCAAATTCTTTGTGAAGCTGAAAGAATGGTTAATTAAATAATAAAAAATAAATAATAATAAATATTAAAAGCCGACCGTTATAGAACCGGCTGTTTGCTAAACTATGCAATGAAATGGTCAAAAATAAAGAATCTATTTTTTTCCATACAGAAATTGGTTGTCGTGAGGGAAAGTGTTAACCCGGGTATTGGAATTGTGAGATGAATCAATAATAATTGCCAGGATAAATAAACGCCATTCTCATTGTTTTACAAAATAATGAGTGTTTGTGGTTCTTGGGTTACTTAGCTGATGTATTTTCGCATCTAAACGACTTGAGTGTGAATTTACAAGGACGTGATAAAAAGATTTTACCAGTTGAAATTCACGACTAGCTCATCGAAATGTCTGCCGACAGAACGCTACAACTGCACATTACATCTGAAGATTTAAATACTTTTTGGCTTACTCGTCTGCGCCTATATAACTTAACAAATAATATTTGCTTGATTTTGGGAAGCTGGATATATCGTTTGCAGGGCTTCTTTGTGCTGTTGTTTATAGAATAAGCTACCAATTTAATTGCTCTTATAACCATTATTAACAGAAATTTGTTTAGCAATTAGCTATTGTGTTATCTGTACCCTTTGTTCTAATAATAATTGGAATGACTTTGGAAGCAAAAAATACTTAAAAAATCCCGACAAAAATCATTCGAAATTTCTCCTTCATTAAAAATACGATTTTCGCGTTCAGAAAGTGCATAAATTAACTTTCTTATGCTGCTGATTGTAATGTTCCTGGCATTGCTGGTACTTGACTATTAAAGGCTTTCAATTTATATAAACATCTCGCTATCATGTGATTACGAGAAATAGTGTTTCCGAAGAACCCAACCTAAACCCGAACTAATGTGGAAAAAACATGTTGAGAATTACCTGGTCGGAGAGAGGCGTCATCTTTAACATTACCATTTATATTTAGCCCCTCTTCGGTCAAGCGGGGTTCTGATAACTAACTGTAATGCAAAATAAGCACTTCTAAAAACGATAATGTAGGAAGCTTCCATTACTACATCTAATTTGAAAGGGAAGGATAACTAGATATAGGATTGTGAGGATCAACAGCGTTGATGAAACGAATCTAACGCTCTACAACGAGGTTTTATCAGCTAGGTTATATGGAATTTCCAAGGCTAACGTACAGTTGTAGACAAGGCCAACTTCACCAGCAATATTCTAAAGAGCTAGGCGACTCTAGAAAAGGAACTGTAGCATCAAGAACGCTTTTCTCTCAAATATGTTCGGTCTAGTTAAAGAAAAGAAAATTTAGAAGCTCCGATGGATAAATCGAGCCAGGGAAGCAAGGTTACACAAGGCTAACCTCCATAAAGCTATCTATATATGCCAATGCCATAGAGGAAGTGGATTTAACGTCTGATGGGAAGATCCGGTCAGCTAAGCCACCTGGGATTTCTAAGGATAAGTGCAAGGGTTAGTGAAATAGGGTCAAGGCTACAAACATACTAAAGGAGCCATAGGCTGACTTTACCAAGCATATGATGATAAAAAACGGGAGGTTTTTCTTGAGGCTGCTAGATCCAATAAATCCAATATAGGAATAACACTAGATAATGTACTCTAGCAAGGCATGAGGACCACAATAGACTTAAAAAGATCGTAACAAAATAGACTATTTCTCTATTGCGGTCTCAATAGGTTGTTGAGGGGTACTGGAAACTTGTTTCAGATTCCAGTTATCACGATGAAATCTCGTGGTCGTAGGAGCGAATTTCCTTCGTCGTTGCCTTTAGCCGTTTCAGAAAATATTTCAGAGGAGCAATAGAATTCAAAGAGTACATTTCATTTATCTGAGTCAATTTTAAACAATCTGTAACTAATATATTAAATTTGGCATAAACTATTTCAAATTAGAGCCAATACCCATATTCTCACAGTTCGAAAAGGAATTCCTAACTGAATCGTCGTAATTTTTTGGAGAGAACTATTTATTACATAAATTCGTTTTTTATGTTTAAAAAAATGTTAAAAGAATGCGATATATTACTTATCAATATTTTCCTAAACTCAGCTAATTGTTTGCATTCCGAATATTTTGAATAAATAATTTTTAATATTTATGTACATATATTAACATAGAGTTCATTGACTTCATTAAGAAAGGTATTTAAAAATAAGCTTGGATAAGAGAAATATATGTATATTTACACATTTATGTTTTATCAAAATTATAATGATAATAATACCTATACATACATATTTATATATGTACGTATGTATTTAGATATGTACATACTAGTATTTAAAAGAATACCCCCTAAAAAATTTGTAATCTTTAATCATTAATATACCTACATTATTTAGGTAGGTAATATGTAGATGTTTTCAAATACTTATTTACAACATCGAAACTCATTTGGCATAAACTGTAAATTTACATTTTCATTTATTTCACTAAACCTACAAAAACACAATATTTGTTTGATAATACTGTGCATAATTTGTTAGGCACGGTTAAATATTTATAACGAAAATGGTATGTTGCTTCGTGATAAATATTTACTTGGAAGTAAAAAAAGACAACGCTTTTATTGTTTGAAATTTTTACTTTCTTCATTGTTCTTAAATTAAGTTTAGACCTTGCATACATACATATACATATATATATATATATATATATATATATATAATATTTTCGTGACCTTGGTATAATAAGGTAAACTTAATAAGTCGGCGATTAAAAGTCTGGTTTATTACTTCAAAGTATATATATTTAAAACAACCCTACATGTTTCGGCAATGATGCCTTTCTCAAGGATCAAGGATATAAAAAATATAAATGACAGAAGTAAGATGTAAGTTTATAAATTAATTGTTGCATTGTACGCAATGGAATTTGTTGCAGAATCGCCAGGGAAAGTGGATTTTAGAAAATATATGAAACCTATAGAACACGTTCACTAATAAAGTAAGGTAGAATACAAGCTATTTAATGAATAGAGTAATAAAATTTTGCCAATATGAAGGGTGCCGATTTTTAAAATATGAATAAAGTTTTACAATTTAAAGAACAAGAAAATACAATGGTGTCAACTTGTAAGTGAACATTAAATATTGATAAAACTGAAATATTATGTTTAAATTCCATATTCTACATTTAATTTTGGCATATGCACAAATGAACTAATTTCGTTTAAGACGAGACAGTACCTTTAATGTGTGAGACCAAACCAAATAAAATTAGTGCATAGTCAACAATACAGCTGTGCACAAGCTTTCATCATTTAGTCTCAATTCCACTACTTCTTTATTTTCTCTGTTATCTAATACCTAAACCTTCACGTTTTTTCTGTTGTTTCTATTTGACTTCCCGTACTTGTTTAGTTCGTATTAAGTTTCTCATCTGTTGTAGATGTCCCATCAGCTCAGTTTTTTTGGTCTATAAACCCCATTATTGATTTAATTTTTAATTTCTTCCCTTATTAGCTCATTCCATCTCTTATATCATCTTGCCATACCTCCCACTCTTGTCATCCCAGTAGCTCGTATTTTCCTTCCTTTATATACAACTAAGTGAGTATTCTATAGATACCTTGAAAGACGTTTTTTTTTTATTACTTGCTTACTGCTAGTCTTTGGTATTGCTTGTAATTTATTTGTTCCATTTTAACCCCTTCCATTTATTTTTTCGAGACTGCCGTTATTTTGCTTTTTTGTTTGATACATTTTCCATCACTTTTGTATAGAGCTTGATTCAAATTTCTAGATTTTTTTATAAGAGTTTTCTTGTCACCAGTCGTAACTGCAATATCAGCGGTGAAAGCACATTCCAAGATATCTACTTTTATTAATTTGCGCTAATTTATAACAAGCCACCGAAAAAATTCATAATTGGAGTAGACTGTGAAATTGGGTTGGTACTTTAGCCACTTCCACATAATGACACATTACTTGATGCTTGGCAGTTTTATTTGGTTTCATTGTAAAAACAGGTTATGGCATTGAAATGATACTAACGAGCCATCGAAAAAATTCATAATTGGAGTAGACTGTGAAATTGGGTTGGTACTTTAGCCACTTCCACATAATGAAACATTACTTGATGCTTGACAGTTTCATTTGGTTTCATTGTAAAAAAAGGTTATGGCATTGAAATGATACTACAACAAAAAAGAAAACAAATAATTTATTTAATATCGAAATCTCAATCAAAATTTACATATAGCTACAGAAGTTGTTGAAAATGTTGTTCTATATTGAATACCATTTTTTAAATAAATTAAATTTTCTTAATAAGAGTTTTGAAAAATTTGACACAAACTTATAGTTTTAATGTCAAATAATAAATGTCATTATGTGGAAGTGGCTAAAGTACCAACCCAATTTCACAGTCTACTCCAATTATGAATTTTGTCGATGGCTCGTTATATTGATCTTATTTTCTCTCTAGCTTCAATTACTGTGTCGTCCATGTATCTTGCAAATGAAAATGAATTAAACATTGTCCCTGTCCTATACCTTCTGTACCTTCATAGTAATATAAGATTTTTGTATAGATTTTTCACTGGTTTTAGCAATTTGGCTGTGCGTTCCTGTTTCTTAGATTTTCTGATATTTTTGCTCTTAACACTATATAAATGCCTTTTCTATATCCACAAAAGCCAGATATACTGTTTGACTTCGCGATAGTGTTCCAGTTATAATCTCCTTTATTGTGAGTATGTGTTCACATTGCCCCTTCCTAAATCCAAATTTTGACAATATTGATTCTACTGGGTTTTAATTTTTTATCTACTGTGCTAAACACATTTACTCCTTGATAGCTGCCACGTTGCCCTATTCGCTTAGTTCGTAACCGACTTTCCATGTTACAACCTAATGGGTTTCACGGCTTGTTACAGGCAACTATTATTCAACGTAAATATTCATGACATAATATCTTTCTTATTGATGTTTAATATACTCTCCTTTTAAATTAATACACTTAATACAGCGATCCTGCAACGCCGTTAAACCTTCTAAAATAAAGATTCTTCTTGGTCTGCAAACCAGCCATCGATGGCTTCTACTACCTCTTCGTAGCACATAAATTGACGTCTTTTAAACTTTTTTCAGTCAAGGGTACAAAATAGTCTGAGAGGGGCTAAGTCTAGGAAATAGAACCCTAGATACCGAATTGTATTCATAGACCATTATCCTACAAAAATAACACCCTTTCGAATATTGTTTCCTTAATTTTCTCTCTTAGGGTGGTTAGTAATTTAGAATAAAAATCTCGAATGATGGTCTGACCCTTTTTTAGGTATTGGATCAT
Source organism: Melolontha melolontha (assembly GCA_935421215.2). NCBI lineage: Eukaryota > Metazoa > Arthropoda > Insecta > Coleoptera > Scarabaeidae > Melolontha > Melolontha melolontha. The sequence goes on from OW285239.1 coordinate 93,382,307, forward strand.
AACTTTTCCAGTGGATTTTTGAACTCTAAATTATGTAGGCCTTGGAGAACCAAGATGCTTCCACTCCATCGATTGCTGTTTTATTTCTTGGTCATAAAAATGGACCCATGTTTCATCCATAGTCACAAGACGGTCTTGGTCGTTTGTGTTCGACGTTCAAGCATTTAGGAATCCATTTTACAGAAATTTTTTTTTCAACGTCTTGACGTAAGATTTTACTGTGACACTTTTAAAATGTCATATTTGTTGCCATTATAACAAGATCTTGTTTTGTTCAACGAAAATGGCGTAGGCTAACTAGATTACAATCTCCTTGTATATCGTTTTTGATACTAATATTTGCTGCAAGTTTGTAACTTCTCCTACTTTTTGCATCTTCCCCTACAACATTCGCAATCTCATGCATCAACAGGACAAAGAGATGTGAGCTCAATGCTTCTTTTTATTTTATTCCTATAATGGTACTAAGCTCTTCTTATCATTGCTTATTTGTTACATGTATTACATGTAATGCTAATCAATACCTTTTATTGCTCGTATGAAGCAGTATCCACTTTTGTCTTCGGCTAGATCATTGAAACACACGTGTAAAAAGTATTATTATAATGCAATGTATTTTTTATTTTTAAAGTTTGGAGAGATACTTTCACACAAATAGGAACTTGTATTGTGTTCTCGACATCCGATTTTGAATATTTTTTATTATTAAAAACGTTTTTCGTTTATACACAATTTAGTGATGTTTTACGTACTCAAGTATGTTTCGAATTATTTTGTTATATACGCTGTAGGTTGTGTCCGATATAGAGTGCAGGCACTTTAATACAGTTTCTGCAAGTTGCTGCTGTATCCGTCATATGGAAACCCTGGCTGTTTCCAAAATGTTCTTCTGGCTTAGTAACTTTTGCAATTTGGCAAGGGTGTTATTTCGGTGAAAGTATCTCTCCAGTACTCCAGTACTTAAGATTCTGCAGTAAAATTAAACACGTATCTGCTTATATGGAAAGATACTTCCACATAAACATGAATTTGTATTGTGTTCTCCACATCCAATAATATTTTGTATTATAAAAAATGGTAAAACCTCACCAATTTTGTATAATACAAAAGTAGATTGAATAATATAAAATATTCAAAATCGGGTGTGAAGAACACTATACAAGTTCATATATTTATGAATGTATCCTCTCCAGAGACGTCGATACGTATTTCAACTTTCTACAGAATCATCGGTACGCCCCTACTAGACAAGTAGTGAAGACACGATAATACAGTTTCTATAGATATTGTTGTTACCGTCTATAGGAATATATATTATGTGGACAGCGCTGAATATTCTTTCACACTTTGTCTTAATAATTTCTGTGAGATAGCAAGGTAGTTATTTTTTGTTGAATGTAACTCTTCTCCAGCAGGGACGTACCGATGATGCAGTAGAATTAATAAAGGTGAAATACCTACCTTCGTCTCTGGAGAGGATACATTCACAAATATATGAACTTGTACACACTTGTACACACCCGATTTTTAATAATATTTTATATTATTAAAAATATTTTTGTATTAAACAAAATTGGTGAGGTTTTACCAACTCATGTATGTTTCAGATTATTTTATTATATACGCATTCGGTTCGTCCCACAAGTAGTGAAGACACGATAATATAGTTTCTATAGATATAGTTGTTCCCGTTTATAGAAACACGTTGCTAATTCTGCGGTTATTATGTAGACAGCGCTGAATATTCTTTAACATTGTCTTAATAATTTCTGTGAGATAGCTAGGTAGTTATTTTTTGTTTAATGTGTCTCTTCTCCAGCGGGGGCGTACCGATGATCCTGTAGAAAGGTAAAATACGTATCTACGTCTCTGGAGAGGATACATTCACAAATATATGAACTTGTATTGTGTTCTTCACGCCCGATTTTTAATAATATTTTATATTATTAAAAATACTTTTGTATTTAAGAATATATTTAGCAACGAAAGCATGTAAATAAATGCTATTATGGAGCAAAAAATAATGTACCTACAAGAACTAAATGTGTTTATCAAAACAATATTCACGTAAAGTGGGGGCGAAAATAAAGATAATTAACGAACAAATAAGAAAAATTTGATCGCTAAGTTCATTGAAACGAGATATTTAAATATGAATACAATAACATGTAATCTGCCTGTTTTTCTCCAATTAGTATGTTTAGCGCATCTATTAATATAAGATACTAACAAATTAATTTATTTAGTAATATAAACAATTGAAACAGAATATTAAATTCTTCTAGCAACTAATTTATATTATTTTTCGAAAACTTAAAACAATTTTCATTTTCGCACAGGAATTTAACATTACGATAATTATACGTATAAATATAAAATACAGAAATGATGATACTGAACAACACACTTTTTTGCCGAAAAATTATGCTTTGGTGATTACAATAATAATAATAATAATGATTTATTTTGCCCAACAGAATAATCCAAATATGACTTCACAACTTTGGCTATGTGACAATACATTTATAAAATAATTAATTAATTCCACAAAAACATGAAAGCATCGTTAAATAAATGATTTGCGTTTATCAACGAATGCACGAATGATTATGATGCATTATGAGTAGAGACCGGACACATCGGGTTGAAATGACGTCCTCATTACGACGGACGATATAAATAGTCTACAACATCTGCAAGTACATCACGCAGTTATTGAATGCACTATTGATCTGGCTAGCGCGCACACCGGTTTTCATCGAGAATTGCGATGTTTTTTGTTGGATATTTACAGTTAAATTTCTGTTTTCATGAGCGTAGATAGAAGCGTGTGGGGTTTTAATAATTTAGTCTATTTAGATTATATTTCGTAAGATAAATAAAGTGCTGTGAGTTAGTTTCTTGTTTTCATAGTTTTAACTGTTAATTCCATCGCAATTTTTGTGATAGATCCTGTTTAATATCGTTTGATTGGATCTACTCCTCCCAATTATTTCGACGTAAGTGTGCATTGAATTTTGTTCAATTTCAATAACTTACGCATACATTTTTAGTTTTCATTTATTTAGATCTAGAGCATTGTTTAAGTTACTTTTTCAGATATGATATGGAAGAACGTCGAGAACGGCATCGTAAAACAATGGCGAGTTGAATTGAAGTAATGTATGTCCATTGTCAGTAATTCCGAAATCTATTGCAAAATCTGTAAAATATCGTTAAAAAATTCCATGAAATCGCACGTACGTCACTTGGCATCGCAAACAGATGCAAAGAAATTGGAACCGTTGGAATCTGACAATTTTAACGAAGAACTCTGTGAAACTTTTATGACGGCTAATATTCCATTAAATAAACTTAACAATCCCACATAGTGCCGACGAAACTGTCGATATATTGGTAAATGTTGTAGCTGGTGTACTACATCCAACTATTCCATATAACGCATATGTAATAGCAACAAAAGTTATAAATACAGTTGATGCGGAAGCAGTTGCTAAAACCATTAACGAGAATATTCAAAATATACTTTATTCGGACGACAGGTACAAAGAAAAAGTACTTTTATTTGTAAGTGACAGTGCTGCATATATGTTAAAAACAGGCAGGCTATTAAAGGAAACATATCCTAATATGCTGCATATTACTTGAATATATCAGAGGCAGCTTTCCAGAAGTTGATAGACTTGTATCCGCTTTTAAAAAAGTTTAAAAAAGCACCATTGAGAGTAGCTCTTTACAGGGCCCTCTCCCTGCCTCCCTCTCCAGTAATAACTAGAGGGGGGGCATGGTTGGAAGCCACTAGTTTTTATGCAGAGAATTTCGATAATTTACAAAATTTCGTTTCATGTTTAAATAACGATGCTCGGAGTATTTCTGAGTGCAAAGAACTAACACAAATTCCACATTTAAAAAATCGGTTGTACTTTCTTCAGGAACACTTTGGAAATTTGCCAACACTAATCACATATTTTGAAAATCGAAATCTCAAATTTAATGATGGTTTAACGACATTAGATGCGGCCATTAATAATTTGAAAAGTATTCCAAGTGACTTCGGATATGGCGTTTGGCAAAAATTAGACGCAATGTTTAATAGAAATCCAGATTTAATAACATTGCGGCAATTGTGTATGTGGACAATGCCACAACATCTAACTACTAAGTACACTGAAAAAGAATATTTCCAGTATGCATCAATAACCAGTTGCGATGTAGAAAGGACGTTTTCTATTTACAAGGATGTATTTCATTCAAACAGAACAAATTTTACAGAAGAGAACCTGTTACGTGTCCGTAACGCTCAACGCCTCATCACGTTATTTTGTAATGAAATTAATGATATCTTTAGTATATTTTGCTCCATTTCCAACGAACCTACCTGTATAGGTATCGTTGTTCGTTATTTGTCGATGTATTTTATTTCTTTCAAGTTTTTTTCTTTCTTTTCTCGTACCTCAGTATTTGCTTTTTTCAAGGAAAAAGTACGAAACTAGCTCTCTACACTCCGTCGTTAGTTGCCGATCTTAAAACGTGGTTACGTTTTCCCTCATCACCGATATTTGTCAATGTAGCCTTAATGTAATTTGGTATAATTACGGCCCCGTGAGGGATTTGGTTGATATTAATATCGAAATTAATCGCTAATGCGATATCTCAATTTGAGGATCTTAAGTGATGAGATAAGGGAAAAACATAATAGCACGTTAAACAGCACCTAATCAATTTACATTGCCATCGACGCTTTCTTCGGTATGTATCTGGGTTTCTTTTTTTTCCTTCGCTTATTTCGTTGTTTTATTCCTTTATCTAGATGGTGTAACCGACGGGCGAGGAAAAACAAAAACCACCTGATTATTCCCGCACGTGACGCTTTCCTTGAAGGGAGAAGGGACACAGTAGCTGTCCAACCCGACAGATAAGCCCTCGTTTTTTTTTCGTCATTTTCAGTTTCTTATTCTTATTATTATTGCAATTAACTTATAGACCGTTTTATAATTTCCAGGTGTTTTCAAATAAATAACCTGTGGCGCCGGACCTGTTTTTTTTTTGGGACTTTTCTTAATACTTTTTCATTCGCTTCACGAATAAATGTAAATATTCAATATTAACTTGCTTTTATTCATGTATATTATTTGATTACTTTAGTTTTATGCATTACATATTTTTGCCAACTTACTTAAATTAAAAACTTCCTAGATTAAGATTGATTTATTTCAATGAATGGTTGAAATTGTAAAATACATTGTGAATCAACAAAAAAAGAAAGGAATACGTATTGTCTTTTTTTAGGGCGAACTAAGGCCATCAGCCGCATTGTAGTAAATTCAATATATCTATTTATTTTAATTACATTACACATTGTTCCCAATTAATTTTTAATTATTTTGACTTCATCATAAAAGTTCACCATTTCAAGATTTGTAAGATTGTTCATTTCATATACCGAGTGTGATAATAAATAGGATTTGTTTGGTTAGAATCAGCGCAGTTTTCTTTCTCGTTTCTCGATCTTCGAGTGTGGAGCGGGTCTCGGTCGCGGAACCGGCCTTCTACCCAACGCTACTTGCCTTTTTTTTAGATTATATTATCATTGTTTCCGAGTTTGCGACGTCCAGCGGCAAAAATTCGGTGGCGCCCTTGACCATCGTTTCTAGGTTGTTTTACTTACCTCTGGGTCTCCCCACCCCTGGGCTGAGGCTGCCTTAGAAGCCGGGTGGGCCGTTGCACGTTGGCAAGAACGGGCAGGGGGCGGTTACAGTCGCCCGAGACCGGGTCTGCTCCGGGGTGTATATAGAATTTTTCTCTTTTTTTTAAGCGCGACGTACTAGTCGTAGCAAACGTTGAGAAAGTATTACTACTATTAATACTCCTTTACTCAACTGGAACTACAAAATGAACAAAGAAAAATGTATTTCGTATTTTGTAGTCGTATATATACCCGTTTTTATTATTATAAGTGTAATTATATAAATAAAATAAAAACCTTAAAAAATACAAATGTTCAATAATACGCTCGTGGGCGATGAGTCATCAACCTCTCGTGTCCGGTCTCTAATTATGAGCTTTGATCTTAATATGTACATCAACTATAGCATTTAAGTTATTTATTTTTTAACTTATTTACACAACGTTTCACGTACAGTTTTGGAATTACTTACTACAGTTGCATTTCCGTATTATGTGAGAAAAGTAGTTACATTGTTTTAAAACAATGCCCAAAGGTATGTTAACTATTATATATGTATACCTAAGAATTTTTTTTATCATGTTTTTACAAACAGTGTAATGTTACCAATTCCAATGAGAAATTTCTTTGTTAACATGTGGCCTGGCCATAAACGAAAACTTATTTCTGAAAAAACTTACCTACCAAAGAAAACACGTACAAGTTAGTTTGATATTTCATTTACTTTAACTGACTTAGAATAAATATTGCGAATACAGCAAAAGCACTTGACTATATTTCACTAATTTTATTAGAATAATTATAACATATGTTTCGGCTGTTATGCGATTACGATATACACAAATGTGTCACACAATATTTATAGAAAACTTACATTTACAGATAATATACTACATACTAAAGAAACACAATCACTTAAAATAAAAATGGCAACATTTCATAGTTGAATACATAGAGCAACACACATACCATTAAATAATGAGGAATTTAAAGAAAAACTTAAAATTATTAAAATGATAGCTGAAAATAATGGATATCCCAAAATCATTGATAAAATGCTAAAACCCAAAGGAAGAAAAAATATCGAAATTCATAGACACTATTGTACATATCAATTAACTACCCTTCCACTCACAAGAGCGTTAGGTATCTAATTCTTACAATTACATCCATTAAGTTAGATTTAAAGATATCTCTATATATATTTCAATATATGTATTTCACTAATAAAATTAGTGAAATTTAGCTAAGTGTTTTATTCTCAAGTCAGTTACTAAAATTAATGATATTTATTTAATTTAGTTTTCAATTTATAAGATTACATTACGATTGTGTTTCAAACTTATTTTCAAAAATGTATGTATTTACTGTATATCTCACTTAATGATTAGAATTATTTATCATTTTATCTATCATTGTAGCGGCTAGACATGTTGTGCGACACATGATTATAAAGTACTTTTTGCGATATTGTTTGTAAAGTTGTCAAAAACACTTTTAATGATTTCTTAATTTTGGTGCCTTTTCTGTAACCTCCCTAATCAGAAAGTAATATACCCACGTAACTATACCGTATCAAGACACTTTGTTGTAACTATCTGCAGCTACTGATAGTGGAGGCACGTTAACACAGTTTTCGTCGGTTATAGCTGTGACTGCCCGATGGACAACAGGCTTTGTCTTACACTTGTCATCTAGATTACACTGATTGAATTGGCGTTCGTGATATTGACATTAGTCAATGATCAACGCTGAGTGTTCTTTTATGCTGTTTTTTTGCTATTTGATTATATAAAGCAAGGGAGTTTCTATAGTGAAATTTGTCTTTTCCAGCATTATACACACACGAACCTATAATAAGGTAGAACACGTGTCTGCATGTCTGGAAGACTATTTGCGCACAAATATTAACTTATATTGCGCCCCCCACACCCGATTTTTAATAATAACTAAACGTAAATTAATTAGTTCAAAAAAAGGAATATCTAAATTTGTTAGATATAAACTTGAAAATTTATTTCACGCATTAGATGTATGTACAGAATTATTCATTATAAATTACCCAGTCTTTATCATCGCTATTATTGCATATACAAAACAATTTTTCGAATAAAAGTTGTGTGGCTGTGACTGAATCTTTATTACATGCTATCAAAAATACGGTGGAGTGCAGGCGCAATGCGATCCAAAAAAGAAAATTGTGTATTAAATGGAATAGTCTGTATATAGTTAACATTATTAAGGTAAGCTATGGAATGGCAACTATTATGTTTGATAAGTAGAGCTGAGGATGTTTGCGGTACGGCAGGACCGTATGTAGTGCATCCCCACATTTAACTATTTATCTAAATATTCTCTGAAATGATTTGCCGGATCTCATAAATTAATAGAGTGATATTTTAGTATGCACTGGATATTGTTATTATACAAAATCATAATAGCCATTTGTATTTATGGATCATAAATAATAATACGCATGTATTTGTATTTGGTTGTGAATTCAATTTAAACTTAAAACGAATCGTAATATTTTAACGACAAGCCGTCCTTACAATACATGCATTCGAGACAAAGTGTGCAACTCTACGAATAACTTCCATAATTGATCGAAAATGGACATTTTGGAGCTGAAGTAAAGCCCCTATTCTTAGAAAATTTTATTACTGTCGTTAAGTTATAAGTTATAACTTCTAACTTCATTCACCTAGTTCAAGTAGGTAGTATATATAAAATATATGCAAAATATGTGCTGCTGGCTTTGAAAGGCTGTGTGACAAGATTTTAATAAATCGAGGTTTCTTTTGTTTTCGTAGCTTTTATTGCATTTGGTTATAAAAATAATATAATAAATAGTAATAAACACAGCTTCTAATCTAGTAATATATTATCAGAATGTGTTTTTCTGGATTTTAGTTAAATTTACACCTTGTTTTAGAATATTGTGAATGAACACTTTACAATTGACTACTTACAACATGGAAATTCAATGAAACTAAAACTTCAACACTAATAAAAGGCCTTTGTTGTTTATAATAATAGTTCTTAACGACAGTAATAAAATTTTCTAAGAATAGGGGCTTTACTTCAGCTCCAAAATGTCCATTTTCGATCAATTATGGAAGTTATTCGTAGAGTTGCACACTTTGTCTCGAATGCATGTATTGTAAGGACGGCTTGTCGTTAAAATATTACGATTCGTTTTAAGTTTAAATTGAATTCACAACCAAATACAAATACATGCGTATTATTATTTATGATCCATAAATACAAATGGCTATTATGATTTTGTATAATAACAATATCCAGTGCATACTAAAATATCACTCTATTAATTTATGAGATCCGGCAAATCATTTCAGAGAATATTTAGATAAATAGTTAAATGTGGGGATGCACTACATACGGTCCTGCCGTACCGCAAATATCTTCAGCTCTATAAGTGACCTTTCCTTAATAAAATAGTCAAAATGGTTTACAGGGAGGATGAGAAAGTAAAATAGTTACATGTTTTATACAAAATAACAAAAATAAACGTGCAGCAAAAACACCATATAGGCTGTTTTACCAAAATTGACCAATACTATCACATAACACGTTTAAAAATGTTTACCGAAAGGTAACTAATATCTTCAGTTTTAGTAGAAAAAAGCTCTTAGTTGAAGATATTGCGAACCAATATATATATATATATATATATATATATATATATATACATATATATATATATATATATACATATATATATATATATATATATATAAATATAATATTTTCGTGACCTTGGTATGATAAGGTAAACTTAATAAGTCGGCGATTAAAGGTCTGGTTCATTACTTCAAAGTATATATATTTAAAACAACCCTACATGTTTCGGCAATGATGCCTTTGTCAAGGGAATAAAAAATATAAATGACAGAATAAAAACCAATCTATATTCTGTCATTTATATTTTTTATTCCCTTGACAAAGGCATCATTGCCGAAACATGTATGGTTGTTTTAAATATATATACTTTGAAGTAATGAACCAGACCTTTAATCGCCGACTTATTAAGTTTATATATATATATATATATATATATATATATATATATAATATAATTTACTAAATATTTAGTATGTTTCACCAAGAGCCAACCGTGAATTCTATACATTATATATATAATATTTTCGTGACCTTGGTATGATATGGTAAATTCAATCAGTTGGCGATTAAAGGTCTGGTTTACTTCAAAGTATATATATTTAAAACAACCCTACATGTTTCGGCAATGATGCCTTTATCAAGAATATAAAATATAAATGACAGTATATAAATGTCAAATAATTGAGTTGCTATGGATAAAATTATTAAATTTTTATTATTAAATTGTTCGGCTAAGAAATAGATTACTATCTATCTATATATATATATATATATATATATATATATATATATATATATAAATGTTTTAAATAATATATGATCAAAAAGTCTTTGGATCGCGATAGCCGTGAAGTGTAAAAACCATCTATAGAATTATTTACTTCTGTACTTTGAAGTACACATATGTCAAAAATAAAATAGATTTTAGGTTATGGTAATTAGTTGCATTTTATGTATATTTTATAACCAGCTGACTTGAAAGTTGTCAAATAAATATCAAAACTAATTGAAATAATTAACTTCATAGATATCTCGTAAATTCCAGGGCAATAGCGATCCAAAGACTTTTTGATCATACGATATATACATTTTGAAGTAAAACTAGACCTTAAATCGCCAACAAATTGAATTTACCATAACATACAAAGGTCACGAAATAATTAACTTTATATCTATATATATATATATATATATATATATATATATAAATAATTATTTCTTGACCTTAGTATATTATGGTATATTCAATTAGTTGGCGATTTAAGATCTAGTTTTACTTAAATATGTATATATTTACAACAATCTTACATGTTTCGGCATATGATGCCTTTATCAAAGAAATTTAAAATATAAGTAAAACCAGACCTTGAATCGCCAACTACTATAAACTACTATATATATATATACAGGCTGATTCATTTTCGGCCCTCACCATGGGGATCTCTCTTATTATTGGAGATAGAGAATAGGTTTAAATTTGGCAAAGTTGTTAAATTTTGTGTTTGTTATAAATCCGTAAAGAAAATAGACCTGTGACAAATGACCTTCGTTATTTAAAAAAAAACGCGGAAACCCCATTTTCTTCTTTTACCTGTAGCACCGACATTTGGCCTTGTAAATAAAAAATAAAAACACATCCTTGTGGCCATTTCTAAACCTCTATCCAGTGGTGTCCTCTAAATTTTTATATGACGTTTCGTTTTTTTCTGACCATCATCAACTATCTAATTTCTTATAGGCGCCATATTGGATTTAAACGAAGAAAGAGTTTTTTTTCTGATTTCAACCGTGTACCACATGCTGACTATAGTTTTTGACATTAGATTTTATTTGAAAGAATAAATTATAAGATTAAATAAGGTAGCCTTTGGAATTTCAATCTGTCAAACATTTCATTTATTGTTCATTAATAATACAAAAATGTCATACAATAACGAAGAGAAACGAGATATGATAAGTATTTTTTATTCTTCGAAACGAAATTCAACAGTAGCGAGTGCAAGATAACAAAAACATTAATAAAAATACATAGAAAAGTAAACAATAAACAATTACAGTAAATGTTCAATTATCTGGCCATCTTCGGTAATGCACAATTGGGCACGCCTTCTGGCATTTTGTACTGCCCTTTGTATAGTTCTTCTAGGAACTGCATCGAAGGCATTCTGAAGTCTGTCTCGTAATTCTTCAATGTTTTGTGGCGCATCTACTTTATAAATATTATTTTTAACATATCCGCATAAAAGAAAATTCAGTGGACTTAAATCAGGTGATCTCGCAGGCCATTCAACAACTCCCCTATTTCCAATCCAACGGTTTGCAAACTCTTGATTTAAGAAATTTCTAACAACAGCTGCATTGTGTGCTGGTGCGCCATCTTGTTGCCACCATAAATATTGTAATTGATTTAATGGGATATTGTCGTCAAAATAGTCAGATACGTATGTACGTAAAATGTTTTAATATCTTTCTCCATTTAAATGTTCTTCATACATAACTGGTCCTAAGAGACGATTTGCCAAAATACCCATCCAAACGTTTATTCCAAAACAATGTTGTGGTCATCCAGCCCTGTTTTGTCGGGGATCTTGTACTGCCCAATAGTGCTCCGTATTTCTGTTGAACATTTCAGAATTTGTAAATTTTGTTTCATCTGATCAGATGATTTTGCTTAAAGAATTTTCGTCATTTTCTATCCTTCCCATGGTATGGTATGGTATGGTATGGTTTGAACCTACTTTTATGTAAAGTTCTCCAAACTCTGGACTGGCACAAATTTAATTCTGACGCTACTTCGCGTGTAGAAATTGATGGATTATTCTTTATCTATAAAAATACAAGATTAACATGAAATTTCAAAACACGCTTTTAATTTACCATTTGTAAAATATCTTGTCGATTTTCATTTAAATTCCTGTTGTCTTGACCATTACGCGGCTTAGTAAACAATCCATTCTCGACCAAATTTCTGTCGAGATCTAGAAAAATGGTACGATGAGGCTGTTGTCGTTCTGGATATAATTGTAGATATCTTGTACTCGCTACTGCTGAATTTCGGTTCGAAGAATAAAAAATACTTATCATATCTCGTTTCTCTTCGTTAGTGTATGACATTTTTGTATTATTAATGAACAATAAATGAAATGTTGACAGATTGAAATTCCATGGCTACCTAATTTAATCTTATAATATATTCTTTCAAATAAAACCTAATGTCAAAAACTTTAGTCAGCAAGTGGTACATGGTTGAAATTAGAAAATAAAACTCTTTCTGAAGATGTCTAAATCCAATATGGCGCCTATAAGAAATTAGATAGTTGATGATGGCCAGAAAGAAACGAAACGTCGTATAAAATTTAGAGTACACCACTGGATAGAGGTTTAGAAATGGCCACAAGGATGTGTTTTTATTTTTTCTCTACAAGGCCAAATGTCGGTGCTACAGGTAAAAGAAGAAAATGGGGTTTTCGCGTTTTTTTTTTTAATAACGAAGGTCATTTGTCACAGGTCTATTTTCTTTACGGATTTATAACAAACACAAAATTTAACAACTTTGACAAATTTAAACCTATACTCTATCTCCAATAATAAGCGAGATCCCCATGGTGAGGGCCGAAAATGAATCAGCCTGTATATATATATATATCTGTTATTTTGTGTAAACCAGGTAAATATTTGTATTTTTTCATCCTCCCTATAAACCATTTTGACTATTTTATTAAGGAAATGTCACTTATTAAACGTAATAGTTGTCATTACATAGCTTACCTTAATAATGTTAAGATTTTCATAATTACCGTAACTGCGATATTCGACATTTAATAACTCGAAAACGCTTTTTTATACGTTTTTACGTTTTTGAAATCAGAAAAAAAATCATTATAAAAATTTAATAATGTACAGGCTATTTCATTAAAAAAAATATTTTTTTTTTGTATCCCATTGGATCTGCACACTATTGTGTTTTTGATGGCCTGTAAACGAAATTAGTCACAGCCACACAACTTTTATTTGAAGCATTTTTTCATATATGAAATAATAGCGATGGCAAAGGTGGATAATTTATAATGGATAAGCCTGTACATCTATTACTTATCGGCTTGTCCATAGCATTTATTTCCTATACTCATATCATCATATTTAATTCGGTTTTTCTGTGTTACCTTTACAAAAATTGTGTTCTACTAGATTATCTATATACAGAAATAGGCACATGCGCGCACGTATCGGCAATGTGTACATAAATGGTTCAGATTTTTTGGTCCACAACATAATATACAGTTTTTGCGCGAAGAACATATTACACAAAAATGTCGGTTACATCTATTCGTATATTCCTAATAGTTGCTATATGTGTCTTAAATACAGGTAAATATAATGCATGTTTAAGTATTCCATATGTTTAATGTATGTATTCTATTTGTTTTTTTGTTTGTTTTTTTTATTGACAATTACTACTTAGTTTTGCGTTTCTTCCGTTTCGATCTTAATAATATTTAAAAAGAAAACTATTATGCTAGACAGCGTTTCGTAATATATTCTCTCATTTTTAAGTGCTACAAAATAAAATAATTTTTTTAATTTACAAAAACTCCTATTACTATCAAATAATTAACTTTTGCCCTAAATTTATGTTTTAAATTGGGTTTCCTTTTTTTTGTCTGCGCTGCAGTGCCATATGTGTATGGTACAAATTTTTATTTGTACATCTTATTCAAATAACATTTTCTTAAATAAATGAATTCTAGTTATTTGTGTCCTGCCTTGTTATTAATTTATTATTAAAGGACATTAACAAACTGTTCACGAATAAATATCATAATATTTGTTATGATCGCAGTTTCCACATTGTTCAAATTTAGTACCACTATTGTTCATGGACAATTAAAACATGAACATTGTGGACACTTTGATCATTATGCAAATCTTAAATGCTTCGATTTGCTTGTTAATATTTTGTAATCTGAATGGCGACAATGAAAACCAATCCTGCGTTTTTGGTTTATTTTATTCTTTGCACATTTAGATTTGCATAATGTTCTGCATGTTATGAATACCTCAATAATAAGTCGTAAATCTTGTGCGAATTATATGATTTAAGTTAAATTAATATGTTTTACAACTTTTATCTATGCCTTTTTAAATAATTGCGTACCCCATACATAAAAGAAGAAAACTAATTTGAACATACATTTGAAGTAAAATAACAAACATAATAATAGCAGCTTTTCTAAAAAATACCGTTGTTGTATATTGTATGGAGGTCTCTAATGCTATATGTGATCTAATAGTGTCTGTGATTTATTGTAATTGGGTGTTTTAATGTTAAACATTTCTTTCAAAAAGTTCTTAAGAGAAATTTTTATCATAATTATTAGTAGAGCTAAAAAGTATCTATGTGTGTTTGCAGTATTTTCTATTTATTTATGTTACATAAAGCAGTAATTGAATAAAAACATGTGAGGTTAACAAAAAAAAATTATTTCGTGAAATACATAAAAATATTATTTAAAGCTAGTTATATGTAGAGCCACAAAACCGCTAAACAAAAACCACAACAACAAAACGTACATAACGTACGTATAATAAGTTAATGTCTCGGTAACTGGTTCCAGAAAATTTTCTTACTGGTTATATTTAGGCATGCAATTCTTAGACATTGTTTTCCTACTTTGTCGAGATCGATTTGTCAAAATTGATATTTAATTCCCCAGTGAAAATATCTGTAGTATTTAGAATCCTTCTAAAGTTTCATTTCTATTGGCTTTTCAAATACTCCTTCATTATCAACGGCATCTTCTTTGTCTTCGCCTTCGCTCTCAACGTCTTGATTTCAAGTACAAACTTTTAGGTTATAGAGAGTACAGAGTATTTAGAAAGCAACAGGTTATATTTAGGTAAACTAAATTTGCCCAATCATCGGCATACTACGAAAGAGGACAAAATGCAGAAGTGAGTCCGCTATAACAATGTTCCAAGCTTTATTAAAGCAATTTCATTAATTGACGTAGCAGACACTTCTTGGTGAAACATTTTGTAATTAACAAATTATTATAAAAACACACTTGGCTATTTCACAATTTTTTATTAGGTCTATTTCTAACATATGTTTCGGCTGTTATGCCATTGTCAAAGAGTGAAAGAGCAATTATTGAAGTTTTGATCAGTCACATGATTCTCTTATACTTGAAAGATATTTCATTTTAAATTCAATTGCTGTGATTAACAGAGTAGTGCATCATACACAAACCGAGTTTTAAAAAGCTAAACTTTGCTGGTCGAATTTGCAGGAGGAAATATTATTTGAAGATTTAACATCTTCAAAGCTGGCCGATAGCGTAGTGTTGCGTGCTGTTGGTCTCGGGATGGAATCTGGAGCTTGCTGTCCGAGGAGGTTTTTGTAGCTTTCCAAATAGCCAAAAGTCTCTTCAGATCGTGGGCGTAATAATGTCTCTGGTAATTGGCGTTAAGATTCTTGGGAATGCTAAGGCATAGATTATTATTATTATTTATGGGCTCACTCTCTTACCCTTTTTTTAAATTTCGTAGTCACATTATATGTAAATTAAACTATTGCAATCATTTGGTGAGTGATATTGCCGGGCGATAGAAGATGGGATTGTTTCCTCCGCGCAGCTCGCGAATACGCAGGAGCAATTGTTCTCAGACGAACAGCTTCTTCTCTAGAAAATTAGCTCTGCGTAGTCTTACTTATGGTGGTGTGCAATTGGCTACATGGGCTCTTAAGGTGCGCAAGAACCAAGAATAACATATTTCTACATGCTAGATAAAAGTTTTCGTACTTTAGCTTTCTTTTTTTTGCATTTAAGTAAATTTTTGGTTATATTTTTGCCGATCCCCCAAGAATGCCAATTATCAATGGTATAATCTGCATAGGTTTTTCGTAGGTCAAATAATAGGTCATGGTGTTTGGCTGTTCTTTCCATTTCCTTTTCTGTGATATTGTCCTAACTGGGACATGACACTTCGAAAATATATATATTTCTGTTTATGTAATCCAACAGGGCCACATTATGTTTATTAGCGGGCCATTGGTTCTAAACGCAAAACTCGAAAAAACGTTGCAGTCTTTACTTTCTGTGACACTTGCGGATCTGCGTAATGTCGTAGGGAGAAATAATTTTCTTATCTATCTCATAGATATACATATTGCTATGAACTGTGGTTTTGATATTGGTTGTTCCACTATTCACGACAAATCTATCCAGCTAGGATATTCAGTCGGCTTATTTCCAATATGGGACTGCTTTCCTCTCAGGGTTCCAATCGGAAACGTGGAAAATAATTAAGTTAGTTGGACGCCACTCAAAATTTGTTTGAGAAAAGTTATAATAATATCTTTAAGTTACTTATTAAAATGTGTAGAAAGGATATTTAAATTAAAAATCACAATATAAAATTTAAATGAAAATTTAATACAAAAATAAAAAAAAATAAATGAAATAATCTTTATAAAGATTAATATTGCATCATTTAACAATATTATAAAGGTAAAAATAACGCACGGAAATGACCGCAGCATTCGTTCAAAAACCTTTGTGACAGCCGAACAATATAAACTAATAAATTACAAAGAAAATTTCTAATTTCTCCCTCGAGAACAAAATAAATAAACAATCTTGACAGCCTAAAGAGAACTCTAAGAAAACATGCGCACTAACATGTCAAAGAAAAAAATGCCCTTGAAATCCAACGTACAAAATTTTACATTTACAGATTTTTTTACCAGAAATGTTAAAAATCTTCTTATCTATATCAAATAACTAAGACTAAATCTCAATACAAGAATAGAAAATACAATATTTAACTCTTTTAATAATATAATAATTATAATATCATTAAAAATATATATATTTTTACTCACATAAAAACGAAGATGAGAGACACATAGACAAGAACGTGAAATAAATCAAAATAACGAGATACAAAACTCGTAGAAATAACGGTAAATGAAAATTACATCACCAACAACCAATTAAAACAAAATCAGACCGAAGTTACAATACAAAAGATAATTATCTATCTTATTTAAATAACGTGTACGTCCTTGTCAACTGTTAACTTGTGTCTGAAGCTTACATCAAACACGTAGGCTTCGCATAAAAAAAAATAGTTTTAAAGTTGTCCACGTCTAAGAAACGGCGTGCACTACAAAAAATATACATAGGGATATACACAGATATCCAAAATAATTGTACAAACATTTTTAAATAAATTTTTACTATTTTTGGGGAAAAATCCACAGCAATATGTATGTATATATTTGAGAGGTGTTTCTGGCAGACTTCCAGTAGATGCATTGTAGTCTCAGGCATTAATTTACACACATTATGTCGCATTTAGTGTCGCCAATATTCTATCCCATAACTCTCCTCACATATTCTAGGGTAGGGCAAACACCATCCCGATAGGGAATAGTATAGAGTATAGATATGGTGTACGCAAAAAACTGAAAGTTATATATATATATATATATATATATATTCTTATTATATATTGTATATATATTATATTGTGTATATTCTTGAAAAACAAACCATGAATTGTCTTCTCTAGATGGCACACCCCTTTCTGAACATCGGCCTCAACTCAGCTACAGGCATCTGATTTGTCTTTTCTCGACTAGATTTGATTAAACTGTACTGAAGCTAATTCCTCTTCATGTGCCTTAAGTGTCTTCAGATGTGGATCTTGTGTAGTGGATACAACAAGTGCATTATTACTATTATTATTATTGTTGCATTCGCCTGATAAATGTAGTTTAATTAAAATTAAACGATTATTTGATTGAGGCGTCTACGACATTTTCCGACAATCCACAACTTGAATTTTTCTGAACCATTGCCATTACAGTATTACCGTTTCACGTTTTTTACTTTTGGCACTGGCATGACATTTAATAACTTTGTTTACTTTAATAACATCTTTTTCTAGCTAGCTTTTTTATTCCACACCAAAAGTTGGTTTTCGATATTTTCTCTGTTTTTTATAATGGTTAATAAAGTTGATTTGGGGACACTGTATTGTATTGCGGCTTTCGTTTTTGTGAGAATACCAGTTTATCCTGTTATGCCTTAATTTCCCTATTTAATATCGATTAATAGTCTTCATTATTTATTGACGAGTCCCGGTATCTTATATTAAATACGTTCATTCGGATACTTGTTCCGCTGCCTGTGGTTAACTTTGGTAACTATATCACCCCTTCCGCTTACACGCGGGTGAGATTCGAGGATTAGCAGACAGACCTTGGTAATGTAAAGTCGTTTAAAAGAACTTTACAAGTGTACATCTTCTTAATGGAAGTTAATTCACGCACCGTTAGCTGATTCCTTGTTCATAAACAGATCATGTCAAAGGGTGAATTCTAATTTTTGGAACAGCCACTTTGCCGTTTGCGACTTATATAGGCTTAAATAAAATATCACCCAAACCTAGTTTTTGAGTGGCGTTCCATTTCGTCCTCGTAAACGGAAAAAAAATAGCTTCCTGCTGAAGAGATCACGAGCCCTGCAGCCTATACTTGAAGGGCAATTTATTTGTCGTCTAATTCCCCGAACAGCGATCGACCTGAGGAATTAATTACCATCTTCGACGAACAGGGACAGGTTATCAAGCAATTCGTATTATTACAGTTTTTGTGTAATTTAAATTTCGTCTTATAATTTTTTACATATATTGCTTCCATATTTTGCCGTAATCAATTTAACTTCTTTTAACATAACTTAAATTCATTTTTCTAATATTAATATAGGTATTGGCATTTTTAATGCCATATTAATCCATTTTCCTTTGTTCGTGAATATACGAATTATTTGTTCATAAGTTTTTGTTTCTTTGCCTTGGCACTTCCCATATCGATTACCTATTCAGGTATCCTGGGCAGCAATTTTGGAGTTAGTTCGTAGGTACTTAGTAAGTCTAGATATATAGCGTGAGCTTGAGTAGTTTGTATGTGCATGCGCCGAAGATCGCGCAATCTCTTTTCTCAGTTTTCAGTCTGAGCTACTTATTTTTTTAATTTTATTATATACTTTTATTTTAGTCGCCCACACCCGTCTCCACTAACTAAGGGCATATATAATAAATAGAAGCTCCCATACTTTGTGCGATACAACTACAGTTTTTTTTTATCTCGACCATCTTCAGAAGCCTTCGCTGCGCTAGCTTCACGAGTAGGTAGCAATACTTCTTCTAGACTTTTAAGTTTCATTGCAGTATCCATCGATTTCTGTATTGCCTTTTCTTATATAGGGGAGAGTGGGTAGGTATGGGTCAAGGGAGGTTTGGGTCAGTGCTTATATTTTCCTTTGTATTAGGCAACTAGTGTGCACATGTGTATTGTTAGTTGCCTCAGTAGCTGTAATGTTACCGGTCGAAACGTGGCGTTTGTTAATGGTGGCATTCGTTTTCTACAAATAATAGTGTGTTTTCATGGTAAGTTTTGTTAAAGTTAATCTCTAAATGAAATAGCTGTTACTACTTTATTAGGAATGATACGTTTTTGCAATTTTTGTTATGGATAAAGGGACAGTTTAGAAGTATTTGCTGATTATAAATTCTAACCTGAAAGATATTCCTTTAACACCAGAATTAAATTTTATTTACTATGCATATGCGGGAGGTGTGGGTCACAAATGAGGAGGATATTTGGGTCGACCCAAACCTCCCCATTATCATTATATATACTAGGTGAATGTTTTATACTTGTTGTTGGTTACAGATTTAAAATGCCTCGAGATTATAAAAGAAGAACCAATCGTGAAAGAAAAACTGCTGAGCAGATATCGCACGCCGTGCAATTTGTACTTCAAAATAATATTTCCGCTAGACAAGTAGCATCTGATTTAGGGTTTTCTAGATCTGCTTTACAGAGGCATGTACAGAATGCGAAAAAAATGCAACCAGAGGAACAAACTAACTACACCTTTGTTGCAAATCCGTATTCTAGACGGGTATTTTCAGAATAACATGAAAAGTTGTCGTCGGAGTACCTACAGACCTGCAGTAAAATGCATTATGGCTTAACCACCAAAGAAACTCGCAAATTTGCATGTGACTATGCCGTAAAATGTGAAGTCAAGTATCTAAAGGAATGGGACGAATCGAAGGCTGCGAAACGTGATTGGTTGATATGTTTCATGAATCGGCATCCTGAATTGTCTATACGACAACCCGAGGCAACCAGTTTGGGAAGGTCAACTAGTTTTAACACCCATAATGTTAAAAGTTTCTTTGACAATCTGAAAATCTTATTAGACACGCATAAATTCTGCCCGGAAAACATATACAACTGTGACGAGACAGTTGTTACCACTGTCCACAAACCCCCAAGGGTATTAGCTAAGAAAGGGCAAAAACAGGTAGGACAAGTTATTAGCGCAGAAAGAGGAACATCAGTAACAATGTGTTGCTTCATTAATGCCAGTGGAAATACAATACCTCCTGCTTTTGTATTTCCGAGAATCAAATTCAGTGAGCCAATGCTTATAAATGGACCAGAAAATACTTTGGGATTGACACACAAAACAGGGTGGATGACAAAAGAGAATTTCGTGCTAACTTTGAAGCATTTTATAAGATATTCGAAAGTATCCAAAGAAATTCCCTGCTTGATGTTATTAGACAATCACGAAAGTCATGTCAATATCGACGTCATCTCTTTAGCTAAGGAGCACGGTATACATCTGCTAACTTTTCCGCCGCATTGTAGCCACATGTTACAACCGCTAGATATTTCTATATTTGGACTATTTAAGGCGCGCTACAATACAGCAGCTTCTGCATGGATGACATCAAATCCTGGAAGAACTAAAACCTTATATCACATTGCTGGACGAAGTAAAGTTGCATTCGATGCTTCGATGTCAAGGCAGAATATTTTGGCTGGATTCGAAAAAACTGGAATTCACCCGTTTAATGCAGATATATTTTCTGCTGCCGATTTCCTGATGTCTGCGGTGACTGATCGTACGCTACCAGAAAACTTAGCGAATCAAGAAAATGAAGTCCTCACATCAGAAAATGATGATATTGCAGTAGCACATTGTTCAAATTCGACACCACCACCATTCAAATCAATAACTTCTTTAGAAAAAGTTACCATCATCACTCCCGAATCAGTACTGCCATATCCCAAGGCACAAGCAAGAACTGAATCAAAGAGAGGTCGAAAAAAGGGGCGCACCAGAATTTTAACTAGCACCCCTGAAAAAAACGAAATAGAGAGACAAGATAATGAAAGACTTATGAAAAAAGTTGGTATAGTAAAAAAAATATAAGCGAAGAGAAAGTCCCAAAAAAAATTAAAAAGCGAAAGTTAACCATACCACAAGAGAGTAACACCGATGACTTCAGTGACATACCGGTGGACTCAGATCTTTCGGAATATGACGTAGAAGATGACATATCCGAAAATTTTGATAATTCTGTTAACTCTGCTGTCGTTGGAGATTATGTGTTAGTTAAATTTTCAACTAAAAGAACACGCCTGCATTATGTTGGGAGAGTCGAAGGAATAAGTGAAAAAGGAAATTACACCATAAATTTCTTACGAAAAAAATCAAATTCTTGCACATACTATTATCCGGAAGAAGCTGACAGATCGGACATAGATTTTTGTGATTTAGTTTTGCGTTTAAGTCCTCCTAATAATGTATCTGGTACAAGTAGAACACAGAGTTTGTTTACCTTTGACATAGACTTAGGAAGTTTTGAAAATATGTGTTAATTCAGAGGTCGTTACAGTTTTATATATGTTTTTTATTGAGAATTTGTATTTAAGTTTGTTGTTGCATTTAAAACTAACAAATTTATGATAAAATTGTAGCAATTTTGACAGCAAACTACACAACCATCACATGACCCAATTTACCCCATCGCGTTACCCAAGTCTCCCTGCATACTGGAGGTATGGGTCAAACGTTCCGCCATTACATTTTCCTATATTTAAAGATTATTTGTAGAAATTATATAAAGTTATTGTGAGACATCAAGGCTGAAAATGTTACTTAGTTAATATGTTACAACTGTAATTTTGTATCTTTCTTTATTTTGGTTAATTCTTGAATTATTTGAACACTGACCCATACCTACCCACTCTCCCCTACATATTTATAAATAGAAGACGTTTTTAAAGTTTGAAATAATAAAAATATCTAAATACGTTTACAATAATATTTATAAATATCTATAACATATTGCATATAGAGCTGGAATAAAGCAGTGGATAGCTTTAAAAAACATTATTATTTCTTGAGGTATTCTACACGAAGATTAATGCACATTTGCATGCGCTAGAACCAACTCTGGAAGCAATTATTTCACTTGTTTGTTGGTACAGTCAAAATTACGTTTTTGAAGGCATCGACTGCTCCTTCCGACAAATGGAGCCTTTGACCATGCAGCCCGTCCAGGTAAAGAAATCGTTGGGACTTGGTCGGGACTGAATGGAGGATAGTCTAACAATTCGACGTTTTATTGCGTTAAAAATTCCATTGTTATGAGAGCTGTGTGCGAATTTGCATTGTCTTGGTGGAGAATAATTCGTCGTTGTGGGTTAGTATCTTCGAGCCCAAGGATGACATGTGGCTATTAAATGGTTGTATACTAATCGACAGTAACAGTTTTTTCATCTTGTAGAGAAATTGTTGCTACTTGTTGTTGTTGCTTTCGAGACAAATGTCACGACTATCTTTTTGGAGACACTTCTAGAACGAATGAACTTTTGTCAGCTTGTCTTCACCTTGGAACACACAAACAGACAAATGGCATTTATTTCTGGCTCGTATAAGTAAATCCATACGTTTTTATAGTTTCCTGCGTCGAAGCTGTATAAAGTTTTTTGACACCAATTCACCCTAGCGGTTTTCTGTCCTTCGATTAACATATGCGGTATCCAACAGCAAACTAATTTTTTTACACAATTCTTTATACAATTTTTTTTAAATTGAGGAAATTCCCAATGATGCCTCAATTTCGCGATATGTCACATGTCAATCTTCACTGATGTGCTTTCGTATAGCATCGACGCCTTCCTGAGTGACTACCGTTTTTGGTGCACCTGCTCTTGGATCGTCTTCTAATCGTCGACTTATCCGTCCACGTTTGAGTTCTCCATACCAACAAGAAATTATTGACTGATGTGGTGCTTTATTACCGAAAACAGAAACCAACTCGGCGAGGCATTCTTGTTGAGATAATTGCCTTTGAAAATTATAAAAAATTATTGTGCGAAAATTTTCACGGTTTAATTCCATTTTTCGACTAACTTGTCAACTTTGACAGTTAGTTGTTACTACAACACTACATATATCGCACTGAAACTTTGGATTTAGGCTAATTAAAGATGGAAGTTAATATTTAGTATTGACATTTGACTAGTGACGCCCTCTAGGTCGCAGCATGCAATACATCGTATGATATTTTTCCACAATATGAATTAAATAAAGAAAAATATGAATAAATCAGAACACAGCATAGTTAAAACGGATTGTGATTTGAGTGCATCTGTATAATACGTGATGCAATAACAAATTATATATGTAAGTGCAATGAATCTTAGGTTAAGATTCAATAGTTATCTTCTAATTAATAAATTTAGAATCTACATGCCAAATAAAAAGGTATATTAAAGACATTTTAGTGTTCAAGATCCAGTATATCTAAAGCAGCTTGTATATAGATTATAAAAGATCTAATATTTCATAAAATAAGTTGTTGCCAATGCATGATTAGTTCATGAGCCATTAATTCGGGCAAGTCATTAATTTTAGTAAAGCTACAGAGTAAATAGTATTAACAAACAGCCTAAAACAGAAATATATTAAATGCAAACGATATGTTTAAGTGCATTAATAGCAACATCTTACATTATAAACACAAGAGGAGAAATAATACATTCAATAGGTAAAAAGCTGGATAAAGTGAATTAACCGAGGTCAAAACAATCCATTTATGGTAATCAGATCCTGAAGGTAGAAAATAGATATAAGAAGTCAAATGTATAGGTAAAAGTAAGGTTAGTGGTACACGTAGTTTATAATAATGATAATAAAATGCAGCCAATGGGCATGCGGAACCGAGATAAGACAGAGACCAATCCCGACACGCGAATTTTAAATTTAAATGCCAATGAAAATATGAAAATCAAATTCAAACAATATTTAAATCTGATTGGACGAAAAGAATTGGAAACGAAAAGAATTTGATTTTTATGATATTAAATTACGACAAAAGGAAAAATAATTTAGAAAATAAAATCAAAGACAAACAAGCAGAAAGTGCATCTTTATGTGTTGGTATAGAAAATACAAGGGACAGAACGAAGAAAAATACGCATATGAGGAAAAATGCAAAATAAATCAAAGCTGCTGATGTGGAGCTATACGAACATCAGAAAGACATGTGACAAAAAAGGGTGACAAAAGGGTGGTAAACTCAGCATAGATTTGAGATTTTGACGCGAACCTAAAATTTGTTCAGACGCTCTAGTTTTAATGATAAGTTATATGTGGTTTTTTATTTTAAATAATTTAACGTTTTTAAACAATTTTTAATGAACTTAGAATTTTTATGTTCACATATATGTTAACGTAAATAAATTGTTATTGTTAACACACTTTATTTAGATCAAAAACATATCGCTAGAGAGAGAAAAATCCATATAAAAGTTTTTACATACGAGGCTCAAACAGAAACACTTTGAACCCTTTTCGCGCTTAGAGGGTTCGGATCCTCTAGGCTAAGTGGGACTTACAATATACGTCATTAGGATTAGGTAAAATGGTAATAATTCAAGATTCAGTAATATATAAATATGAAATAAGAAAATATTATTTTGACAATTAACAACTTGTATCGTTTCTCTTGAGTTTACATGTTGGATTCTAGGCCCAATTAATCAGAACCTAAAGCAATAACACTGAGATAAACATAAAATACCAAAGAGTCTAGAAATATATTTACGTGAGTGGCAGCTCACACAACATTTACAATTTCACAAACCAGTGAAGACTTCACAGCAGTGTGTATGTATATACTAATAGAGCTTCTGAGTGTTTCAAATGATCGTAAATAAACGGCAATAAATGACACACTCTGGACTTAATCTCTGCTAAAAAAAATGTTTATTGCGACAATTAAGTATAAAAAGGATAGCTATAGAGTATTTATCATTTAGTATTATACTAATCATCAATATGTTACATTTTCTTGGTATTTTTATCAGCGCTGATTTAACAATGAAGCAAAAATTATGATGCTTATTGCTTACCAAACACATTTTTGTTGTATTTTGTAAACAATAAAACATAAAAGTGAAACTGATTTGTTAACAAACCCTAGACAATGACAGGTCATGAATAGCCATATATTCGTATTATGTACTATGGTCCAAATTGAAACTCTTCCGGTGTAAACAGTATTCGTTCATTACTATTCTAGAGAGTGAATGCTCCAATCTATATAACGTATGTAACTAAAGTTTTTGAGGCAGAAATTAAAATACTACGATTTTTTCAAATTATTAAACTATGTGAAAACTTAACGGTTAACAATAACAATGTATTATAGCGACCCGCGGTCTTCAATACTTCTCATAAGTGATTGGATTGTGGCAACATCGATTTCCCAAATCTTTTGGTAAACCCTCCTTCTTAATTGTTCTTCGTTATCAGCCTCCCATTCATTATCGTAAGCTTTTCTGCTTGATCAGAACCAAAATTCTTTGAAGGGTCGTGCTTGGGGAACATTAAGTGGATTATCTTCTTTGGGAACAAATGAGACATTATTGGCCTGCAACCATTCTCTAGTTTCCCTGATATATGGCGAGAAGCTAGGTCAGACAAGAACATGATTTCGTAATTATTGTGCCGAACGTTTATAAATCGTAACGGTTTACTAGCAAAAATTAAATTTAAAATAGATAGTGAAAATATAATATTTTTTGCAGTAATTATTTATAGGTGACATCTGAGGTAATTAGATTTAAACATTTTATGTAGGTTTCATATATCAAAAACTGTAAAAATTACGTAATTTAAGGATATTATATTTATTTCGTGAATCAAAAAGACATTAAAAAGTTTACTTAAAGCAGAATTCATATCTAAAAGTTTGCTATACGCTGTCTTGATTAGAATTCGCAAACAAATTCAAAATCTGAATATAAATAAAAAAATTATTCCATACCAAAGACTATCAGTGCATTAGGTGTTATCTGTATAAAGAAAAAGAATAAGAAAAGAAGCAATTTCGAATAAATTGAAATATCCATGTTAGTAGTTGCTCTGACGGCTTTTCCTCTAACATGTCCTACATATGGTTACGATGAACCTGTCAGAGAAAGGCGCACCACACCAGAATTTTAGCTTCAAATATAGCTTTTCTTTTATAGCATTGTCCGGAGCTACATTGAAATCCTCGGTATAGAATACATCATTACCCTTTACCTCAGAGTTAGATAACGTAAAATATTTTTCACTTAGTTATTTGAAAAGTGTTGAACCTTTAGTGCTCCACAACACCGTGGAATTCGTTGCGCAGCTGTGTATTTTGAGCATTTTCTTGTTTTTCTAAATGTCATTCCACTTCTCTTAATTTACCGATGTGCAGTCACGTGTGATACTCTATAGCGCCTTCCTAATCTTCGCGAAGACTGAGAGAAAGTGCAAAAGAAAGAAATGGTGTATATTTCTTTCTTTTGCACTTTCTCTCAGTTTACCTACTCTGACATCAGTCAACTTCCGATGCCTTTCGCTTTTTGGTAGCCTAAGACAAGGTATTCGTTCCTCAGATTGCTTTACTGTTATTAAATATAGGAACAACCTTCTTTTAAATACGTTCATTTGCTTGTTGTAAATCTTTATAATAGCATAAGTTTTATTGTTATATTTCATGTATTGTATTTAGTGCATTCATATTTTACGATAGGTTTAGAGATCTCGGTTTATTACATGTTTCCTGTATTCTGCGAATACTGTACGATATCTCTGACGCACTTCCTGTTTATTGTAATTTACTTACTTGGTAGATTGCCATTCAATAACTATTGTATTGTGTATTTAGTGTTTAATATTTATTATATTTCCCCATAATTAAGGTTTCATGTGCATATATTATGTGTTTATTTTAATACATTTATGACGTTGGTAAACTACAGCATAATTTTTCCTTGAAGAAGGGTAAAATATTTGTATGTTAATTTCTGTATAATCAATTTAGTTGTTTTCACCCTCTCTTGTAACTGGCGGGGTCAAAACTTTCTTGGCAAAAATAAGTTAAAGCAAAATTTAGTTCCAACCCAGATCTCAGCGATCTCACTACAAGAAAATATTATGTCCTTTACTATTAAGACCAGATTCATGCATTTGTATTAAGTTTAACGGAACTCCAAGATTAAATTAATTAATTATTTGTTAACCTTAATGGAGACCATGTTGAAAAATAAAAGTAAGATATTTGCCAATTTTTTATTGTGAGTGTGTCAGGTGTGGCGCAAATGGATCCACCCTCAGAATAGTTTTATTTCTATTTTAATATCACAATAGTAAAATAGTACATTTATATTTTTAATTATTTTTTTAAATTAACATTATTCTATTTTTTATTTTCTATGTCGGAAAGATTTCAGCTTATTATCAGCGAATGGAACAATATATTTTATGCTAAAATCACTTAAAGATCAGGACACACCACTTTCTGAGGAATTATACAGTGCATTTAAAATTCGCATAAAGGAAGGACATAGTGAATTAGAAAACATTTTAAGTTATTTACATAATAGATATAATAACTTTAAAACAGAAATCGACAAGGAAGAAAAATCACTACAAAGTCAAACATTTGAAGACCTTAGAGCAACAACGGTACATGCCACAAAACTGATTTTTTGAGAAAATCAACTTTAAAGTTTTCAACTAAATCCTGAAATACTAAGGAATAAAATAAAAATATTACAACTTACTATTTGAAAATTTCTAACCGTTTTTCGAAGAATGCTGAAAAAAAAAAGAAAAAAAAAGCGTTTTTGTTAAATAAATTAATTTTATTAAAAAAAATGTGACTTCTACCCTTATTACATTAAAACATATTGAAAATTAACAAATCGTAAACGTACGACTGTACGTGGTAGGTATATAACAAAAAGTAATGAGTAAACATTCTAAAATAAACAAAAACTTTTAATAAAACAAAATAACATTTTCATAGGTAGTTAAGGTAAAAACCATTGCTCAAACGACATATTACCTTGTTACATTGGGAAATTATTATTGTATTTTTTATTGAGAACAAAAACAAAATAATATTGTAACTAGGAACTTTAAACAGAAGAGTAAAAATTAAAAATAAACTACACTCTTTCAGTAAAAACAACAACTTTAATTTTCGTCGTCAATATCGCTAAAGTTGTCCAAATGTTCGATCTCATTCTCATCATCAATAGGCTGAGCAATAATATCTACATTATTAGCTTCAACGACCCCAATGTCTCTGTAATAGTTTTGATAAATAGGCGGTATGTATCTTAGAAGTGCTGATAGATTAAATTTTTTTTTGGATTTAATGGAATAGGAGCATCGTATTTGATTTTTAAATCTCTTATGGTCAGGTTTGCTGATGTTCTTACAGCTTTTTTACCAATATTTATAGTTTTAAATTCTTCATTCCAAATATGTTTTAAAAACATTACATTTGGACTATCTTTTCCGAATTTAAATGTAACGATTTTATTGAAATTAAGTTTATCCTTATTATCAGTCTGAGTTTTCTTCGTAATTTGCTTCTGCAAGTCCTTAAAGGACAAAATGTCTTACTGTTGAAGAACGATTACGTTGAAAGGGTTCTTTCTTCTTGCTTTTTAAACAGCTTGATACCAGTCATCAGGAGTATATACTTGTTTTAAATGGTGGCGTTTATATTTTTCTATAATCGCAAAGTCACGATCAGACGGAAGATGCGTGTGTCCGACTACTAGAAATCGGTGCTCTATGAACTTAAAAATATTTTCTTTTACTAGTTGTTGCCATAAGCATACCATAGTCCAATTTTTATTCTGCCCGGCGTAATTATCGCTATATACATCGAGCTTCTTATATTCATTGCGATTTTCCTTAAAATGTTTATATAATATGCTAGCAATCTCATCGCTGCCACGCTTTGCCAAGTTTTCAGGCCACATATACATGTACCCTATATCTTCAATACAGTCATGTATACCTAGGTTATATGTCCACGCTTTTCGTAGATAAAAAGCAGGCCCAACTGTCAAATTTGGTACAGGTAGAGCCTGTTCTAAATCAAAGCTTATGACGAGAGTATCTTTTGTTTTCTTAGCATTTTCTATTTCTTTTTTGAGGCTTTTTTGTAACGCTTCTGCTCTACGATGATGTAGTTCAACCTCAATCTTTAAGCTGTCTGCTGATTCACTTTTACTCATAGCACTTTTAGTCTGAATGTTGAGAAAGTCACAGGTTTTGCAAGTGTCCGTTTTGGGCAGTTTAAATCCGATGTTAAATTCCTTGCAAAATACGTTCCTATAGTAGCTTTCTTTTACGGGATGTAAACCTTTCTTTTTACACCATTCAAGGTAGTAATCCTGATAGAGAGCAGAAATTGATAAGTCATGATCTATGAATACCTTATTAGGATTTTTTTGTCTACTATAGTGACTTGTATATTTAGGGATTGACTTAATGTGCGTCTTTACGTTTTCAAGATCACTGTCACTAATCTTATTGGCTCTGTTCTGGTGTTTGCCACGTTCATCATTTTTTGGGAGACTAGCACCTTCGCTCATCTGTTCATACAAAAGTTGAACTCTTTTTTTTAAATTTTGCAGTCCGTGAACCGCAAGAAACTCTTGTTTGCATATTTTGATGTCAATACCATTTATCTTGACAAAATATTGTATCGAAACTTTGCGCGACGATGCATTTCTTTTTGTTTTTTAGGGTAAGACCTTTTTTTCGGGACAGATTTCATTTGTGAAAACAGGTAAATATTCTGTTTGTTGTAATCTGCTAAGTCCCAAAAATCGTTGAAGAGTTGCATTTCCTTTCCTTCCAGAGCATCTCGACATTTTCGGCGACACTTACACGAAGGTCCAATTTCTCGATTAGGTACTTGTTTTTGTCGTTTATTTACATAATCGTGACCCAAATTTCGTTTAATTTTTCTTTTATTTCTACTCTGCCTTTCAAGGTTTACTTTGCGCCATCTTGAAGGAGGAACTTTATCTGGTGTGGGCAGAGGACCTCTTTTACTTAGAGAACCATTTTCTGTTTCGGTGACGGAAAGATCATTTTCCTAAAAAGGAAAAATTGCGTTAAAATCTTGCTACAATATTTACTAGAGTTTTTCAGTATAACAATATCAAGTCTGAGATGCTTTATTGGTCATAAGAACATTTTCATATCAAATGAAATGCTAAAAAAATTTTAGTTTATTATTATTTTTTTTTGCAAAATCATACCTTCTGTAAAAAAGTTTATGCATAAAAGGGATAAGCCACAATTCGATATTATTCTTAAGGTTGATATACAATCGAACCTTTTTTTTTTTTGTTGAACATTATGAAACAAGTAATAAGCAAATGTGAAATTTTTAGCATTAAGAAAATATAACAACATCGTTATAAAAAATATTTAAAAAAGAAATTTAAGCCACAACAATTTTACTTAACAAGGGGATAAGCCACATATTTTAATTACTCACCTGCCTATCGTTAACTGAAGATGTTTCACTTTCACTGTCACTTTGTACATAATCTTTGTCCCATACACTATCATCAGATCCAAAATCTGAGCCTCGATCACTTTCAGAGTCATCATAAAAAAACGTTTCTTTTCGAGTAGATTTACTGCTTGAAGCCGCCATGATGTAAATGACGTGGCTTGTACCGTTTTTACACTTAAAAAGGTTGATTTTATTCTAAAAGCAACAAGGATTTTGATGATTTAAAGCGCCTTCTATGTTACAGTAGCGATAACTTTTATTTCTTAGATCTGTAGGTGCCTACTAATGTGAAAAATGCATATAACTCATTTTTGAGAAGATTGTGGCTTGTACCGTTGTTGCTCTAAGGTCTTCATTTATGAAAAGGAAACACAAACCTATCAAGAGGAATTCGTTGAAGATGATGGTGTTAATATCGGGAAAAAATTGTCTCTCGGGAAGAAATTACAATTAGCTATAAATAAAAAAAATTCCACAAACAATAATACAAAAAATATATTTATCTGAAACCGTCGGCGTCGAACGAGAGGCCGACTTGTTAGAACTTAGACGAAAATATTTAGAGGAAGTATATCGCTAATTATTCACAGTGCTAGCAACCACTGATGATGTGGAAATAGTATTTAAGTAATTTGTGCATAAAAATACGTTCCAGATTTAATATTGAGTTCAATACGTTTCAATGACGTTTTTTTACCATCACATTTCACAAATATACAGTTTATGTAATTAAGTTCTAATGAAACTCATATTAGTGATACTTTCTAATGTTCGAACATCCTTTTGCTAGATGCTGGTTATCAAAACTTTTATTGGCGAGATTATATTCCTGGTATTATACCCTATGATGCTCTCAAAGCTGCCCCTGGAAGATATATTGGACAAATCAATTTTCAGGGCCACTTCTTACCGGCAACTATATATCCACAAACCAATATAGCAATTGGATCATTTGGCCGAAAAATTCCAGTCACAAAAAATATAAAGGTAAGCATATAACAAAGCTTGTAGTGTAACGAAATAAGAGTTAAATATTTAATTTAATTCTTAAGAATATCTTAATTTCCTTTTCCTTATAATAATATCAATATTTTGTAATATTGTAAGATAATCTTATTGTGAATGGCTTTAAATTATTTGTTTCTATAATTTAGTACCATATCTAAACCAGCTCGGGCAAGACAATTTTTTTCAATATCTCCTCGTATACAATATGTTCATTTAGTCCTTGTTCATTTATTATAATTACTTCAGTTTTACTAATATTTTATTTTATAATACCCCAATTTTTCTTACTATTTTTATTTAATTTTATGTTTTAGAACCGTATTCTTTTCAACTTATGTACTATTGAAAAATATATATATATGTATTTTTCAGATATTATGCACTCCTTACCCAGAAAAATTTTATTGGGAGCAAGTGAATTTCAACCTAATACAAAATCAGCAGATGCAAAATGCTGTTAAGGGTGGATTTCAATACACGGATGCTGCCAGCGGCACAATGGATATGTACATTGGAAAATTATATCGCGATGAGGAATGGAAAATTTCTAAGGTCGTTGGAATCGATGACATACCTAAAGGTTTCTTTGTTTGGAATCTTTCTGGTGACAGTGAAGTTAGGCTCTATGAATTTTATTTATTAAAATATAATTCGAATGTTACTCACTGCTTTTAGATGATTATTTTATTACATAGTATTATACGAGGATAGTATTATATTATTACAAATTTAGTCTTTGTTTTTTTTTATTTACTTACCTATACCGTAATATATTTCGCATATAAAGCCTAGTATTCGCCGAAAGGAATCTTCATGTAAACAAATTTCCAACAACATGATTACATTATATATATATATATATATATATATAGTAGATTTAATTAGTTGGCGATTTAAGGTCTGGTTTTACTTAAAAATGAATATATTTAAGTAAAACCAGACCTTAAATCGCCAACTAATTAAATCTACCATAGCATACAGAGGTCACGAAATAATTATCTATATATATACTTTATTTAACTTATAGAGTCAGAGATTGCGAGCACATATTTTAGACCCTGCTAGTGTGTATTGATTTATGCTGTTCTATTACATTTCTGTGAATCCCGTACCTCAAAAAGATCTTATAAATGATGCCAAAAAAGTACATTTATCCTTTTTTTGACATCATTTATAAGACTTTTGGGGAATTTGTACTGGAATCTCCAAATTTTATCGGCTTGACACCACTCTTATTTGTTTAAATACTTGAACAGATGAAGTATATTCACCTTTTCTATGCATAAACTATGCTTGCGTGCTGCCTCTCTTCCTAAGTCCAGTTTGCGATTTTGTCAATGTTGACTAAGCTCTGTTTTTTACAATTTCTTTATATAACTTTATTATTGTATTTATTGTATCACTTTTCTTGTAATATTAATAATAATAAAATTGATTACTTTAACGTACAGACATGTTTCGATCTCTTCTTAGATCTCTTAATAATATTTTATATTATTAAAAATACTTTTGTATTATACAAAACTGGTGGGGTTTTACCCATTCATGTATATTTCAATTATTCTGATACATTACACATGCTGTTAGTCCGTAGTATGAGTGAAAACAAAAACAAAATGCAGTTTCTAGAGAGGCGGCTGTGCCATCTTTGGAAGGACGTTGTTGGTTCGCATTGGTTATGTGGACAGGGCGAGGTACTTCGGTTGTCTGACAATAGGCAGCGCTGAATTTACTTCTACGCTCGTTCTGGATAATTTATGTGATATGGCAATGTGCCTGCCAAACGCACTGCTCATACTCCTTCTCGCACACAAAGTGCACTCCAGAATGTAGAGACCGGTAAGCGTATGTATTTTTCGTGTTCTAAATATTTCTCGGCACGAGTCAGTAAGCCCCAATTTAAAAACTGCACGAAGACATTTCTTCTGCAGAATAAAAAGTCTATATATATATATATATATATATATATTTAGTGTTTAAAGAATTTTGTTTTTCTTTTTTATTTTATTGGCCGTGTTTTAATATTAAAAATAATAGATTTTTATTGGTTTTTAGCGACCTTTTATTGAATTTAGATGTTTGTTTGCGACGTTTCGACTTTTATCAATTCAGTCTTTTTCAAGCATATTGTTGTTTTTTCTACACGGATACGCATTCATGTGCCACATGTGCTTGGACACCCAGGACCAATTTTCTTAAAACGAACATGCTTGTGCGGATTTTGTTAGTGAACTAATAAAAGTCGAAACGTCGCAAACAAACATCTAAATTCAATAAAAGGTCGCTAAAAACCAATAAAAATCTATTATTTTTAATATATATATATATATATATATATATATAAATATTTTATCGGCAACGATTAGTAATAGGTGCTTCACAATGTGCACTGACGAGATCTAAGTGGAGACCAAAACACGTGTGTGTACGTTGAGGTAACCATTGTTAAAATATACGTTGTGTATGTCCATATATA
Organism: Melolontha melolontha; assembly: GCA_935421215.2. Lineage (NCBI taxonomy): Eukaryota > Metazoa > Arthropoda > Insecta > Coleoptera > Scarabaeidae > Melolontha > Melolontha melolontha. Next base: position 93,416,878 of record OW285239.1, read on the forward strand.
CCTAAATAAATATTTTAAAAAAGGTATATAACCCCTTACCACAATTATTAGTCGTATCCTAAATACGTATTTCGACAACTAAGTTGTCATCATCAGTAGGTAAAAACTACTAATTAAAAGTCGCACATGGGGCACAGTAAAGTAAAGAAAAACGCTTCCGCACAACTACTATACACTGCAACCCTGTAAAGACACTGTACTCATTTCGTACATAATAGGTCACTAACAGATGAGTGGCCGTAATGATATCAGACTGTGTCAGGGTCAAGTTTAAGATGTGTGATACTGCAGTTTACTTGGTACATGTGATAGAATGAAATGTCCGGTTTGCTTGCTTTTTCGCTAAATTTATGGGCGGGAATAATAGATAACTTTATCGTCGGCCCGTTTATTCTCCCTGCTCGTGTTAATGGCCAAACTTATTTAGAATTCTTACAACATTATTTACAACCGCTGTTAGAAGATGTCCCCCTCAATATTAGATATCGGATGTGGTTTCAACATGATGGTGCTCCGGCACATTTTACACACACTGTTCGTAGACATTTAAATACTGTGTATCAAGATACGGGAGCAAATGTCCTTCAGCTTGTCAACGAATCACTCATTCGACGTTTGGAGTTGTGTGTGCGAGTCGGTGGGGGAAACTTCGAACACCTGTTGTAGACATGTAAAGTAAGTATTAACTATCCTAAAAATATCGTTTTTGTTACAATTATTAATTTATATTTTTATGTTAAATTTTTAAATTAAAAAATGTTATTGTTTTTAAGTTTGTTTTATGTTATTTAAGTTAACAAAAGGAAACTTCAGTCGTACTGTATATATCTTTTTTTACCATTACATATATTTTCCTATATATCTAATGATAAAAAAGAATAGCCAATGCGTAGGTGGCATAGTAGGCAACCAGTTATACACCAGTGAAGCATTTAGATACAAACAATAGCTTAATTTTTAAATCAGTTTGCCATTGAGAGAAAAAAAATGTTTTAATGTCAAATATTTCTGAATTTTTATTCATTCATGAATCTTAAATTAAATACATTTTATTGAAAAATATATAATTTATTTATATGGATAAACACAATAAAGACGAAAAATTTGAAATGATTATGTGTTACCAGAAGAATAATAGTGTCAGAACGGTCCGAGACATGTTTACCAATTACCGAACGTAACCCACCTATTGGAAGCATTTCAGTAACATGATAAAATAATGTATACGTTAAACAAATAACACCTTGTTGGTATCTTACGAATAAGTGGTCTTATAAAATTGAGAAATTTATCTTAAAAAGCAGTAGTCGGAAATGAAATGATATGTAGCCTAGTTTTAAACAGTATGGTGTACTATCTCTTATCTATGAGTGTATTGTATAACAAAGTAATAATTTGTAAGAGATTCATTATCATATGAAGAATCTGCAAGAAGAATGTCACTCCAGTCAACAGGGGATCAAGATGAATCAGAATATAATGAAAATTTAGTGCCTAAAAACTAAGATAAAAGACTTCAAGCAAGCCAATAAAAAGAAAAAAAAACAGCTATTTGGAAATATTTTAAATAGCTTGCTAACTGTTTAACTTATGGAAGAGACTAGTAGAAATCCAACCAATTTATCCGATTATTTGAAATGTTTCCATTCTATATTAGATAGCAAGGCTATTTTCATATGAAGGACGATCAGTTACTAGAATAGCAACAGTTTTAGGCCCTCGATTTGAAAGAGAAAGTTTTCGTAGTACTGAAAATGCTATTGAGGCCACTTCTTTTCTAGAACAAGAAATGTTTAATATTACGAAGAAAATAGATCGTGAAAATAAAGTACTAATGCCTGTAATCGAAACAGACATTAGTCCACATCAAAAGTCACTTTCATTATATGGATTTTTCACCTTATCTACGCAAAGCAAATCATTGCAATAGTGTTTGTTTTGATTTTATGACATTGTCACGTACTGAGTTCAATTTTTTTTATAATTTCGTGAGCTTTACGTGCTTAGCATCTTCTTAATTCTCTTTCAATTTCTCTTTCTTAACTCTTTCAAAAGTTAGTAATTTAAAAATCACAGTTTTTTTCTTTTAACATTTATCACGTGTTTCCATATAGAAACTTCTTGCCTGATTTGGTGAAGATGAAGGACGGTCTGAATGCGCAATGCACGTAATTTGGGTCACGAAGAAATTGTCTAAGCCATTTCGTTAATTAACGATGGTAGGAGTCAAAGATAGGTTGGTAGGGTGTTAGATGTCCGACAACCGACGATTTCGAAATTGGCGCAGGTATAGAGAAACTGGGGTATATAATAAGACACCAGGACAAGGTAGGAAGCGGCCAACTACGGTCATAGATGATCGCTTTTTACGACTTATAACCTTGCGAATAAGGCATTGCAGTGCAAGACGGATAAAAAACGAGCTGCTTGCCGTTCGAAATCTAAACGTTACGTATCATGACGGTAAGTGATCAACTTAAAGAACAAGGAATACGTGAAAGAATACCGGCCAAAGGCTCCATACTCACTAGAGAACACCGAGTTCACAGACTACAATTTGCGAGAGATCATCGTGATTGGACCGCTGAAGATTGAGCTAACATTTTGTTCACAGACGAGTCTAGCTATTGCCTGTTCTCATCAGATAGACGGCCGCCAGTATGTAGACAAGATGGTGAGCGCTTCAATTAGTGTAACTTCGGGAAAAGAACAAATCGGAGGTGGTTGGATTATGATATGGGGAGGTGTATCTTCCGAGGCTAAGACGGAGTTTGAGGTTATTCATAATTGCTCTATGACCGCAGATAGGTACATTAGGAGTATCTTAGAGGCACTTGTTGTTCCATTTGCACCTTACATAGCCCAAATTCTTGTTTAATACATGATATCGCTCGCCTTCACATCGCCAATATTGTACAAAGTCACATAAATGAGGTTGACATGCGTATTTTGAAGTGGCCAGCTAGAAGTTCGGACATGAATCCAATACAGCATGTCTGGGACCACATTGGGTCGGCACTACGAACCAGATAAGTTCCATCAAGAACGCCAGATGAGCTAGAAGCAGCGGTCACTGAAGAATAGAACCAAGTGGGTCAAGACTACGTTAGAGGTCTTATTGAGTCTTTACCCAGGTGGATGGCAGTCGAAATACGCCCGAGGCGAAAATACTCATTATTAGTTAAAGTTTCCGTTAATTAAATTCTTTGCGTTGGTGTTAGTTTTTCAATTTTTATATTTATCAAATTGCGGCCTTTGGTCTTCCTTTGTATTTTGTTTTATTTTTAAAGTTTGTTAACTACTTAGTTATAGAAGATAAAATTTTGAAAAAATAAAAAATTTTCAAAAGAAATTTGGCTATTCCATAATTTTTTTTCGGAGTGTAGTTCACCAAAGAAAAAAGTCACGAGATGTAATATCAGGTTCTTGCAGCCCATTCTGTATTAAAGGGTTATTACGGGCTATCCGTCTTAATAGAAAGTTCTAGTCCAGCTATTCTTGCTTTACAAACTGGGGATTCATCTAGCTGGCGCTACTTTCGAATCACATTCAGTGGTAAATCATTAAGCAAATCCATTAAGTTAGTATTTACAAAATTTAAAAACTTTTCCAGATTTAGGCAATTAATTCGTATATTTCAAATTTCGCACCACACATTAACTTTCTGTGAATATTGCTTTTTACGGTCGATAATCCAGTTTGGGTTCTCTGTTGTTAAATATCTACAGATCCGAGAGGAAACTAGAAAGGTTAGTGAACATATTTTTTTTTAATTCTGTGGTTTAGAAAATTTACTAGAGCCCATAGATAATATTCTTTTATATAGATCTCTTTCATGAAGTGTGTGGAAATATTTTGACTTATAAGGCTTAAATTTGTGACGACGGAGACATTTCCAAATTTTAGAGTAAGAGATATTTAAATTTCCAATAATATCTCGTAAGTTAATGTGAAGATTGCCACGATACATTGTTAATATTACTGCATCTAAATGGCGTCCTTGGTTATTCAATTTTCACGGACGTAGTATAGCAACATTTTCAGTGGTCTTGAAAATGTTAATTACGTAATTACGTATGCAACAGTTCAATGACGAATGGTGGACGTTTAGGGTATCTCGCATTTAGCTCAATAGCAGCCTCTCGGGTAAAATGTACGTTGTCACCACGTTGAACAATTTATACTTTTTCAACAATACTTAAAAATCTATCGGCCATTACTGAAGCAAACGGTTCAGTGATCTCGCGTTTCTGCGCTTTAAGTAATTTGCGAAATGTTTTCTTGTCACATGAAACTCCTGTTATTGCATATCAAATTCTATTATCTGCTGACTGAATAAATATGTTAAAAAATTTAAAAATGAAAATTCGGAGTTTGGGGTTTGTGAGTGATTTGTATCAACTTAATACTGTTGTTCTTTGATCTATCTTCATTGCTACTATCACTTGATTTGATTTTTTATTTTAGTAATAGTTGGCTAGATTTGGACTTAATAAAAGCTATATTCATACAAAAGTATGTACTGTCTTGGCCTACACAATTGATAAAAATTTATTATTTAGGTTATTTAGGTCCTCGTGAAAGGTGAAACACAGTTTATATTCAAAAATAGGTTATAGATCTGGACAAAATCAAAAACGTTTTCATAAGTTAATCATACGGACATTTTTGCTCTTGTTATAAGTAAGTTTACCGCAAAATATCTTTAAGCGAGGTTTACTATACAACCAACGTCAGTTAAGCTTAGCGGCAGCTTTTGGTAACAATATTCTCATTAGTATTAGACACAGTTTGTTGCTAGTTTCGCGAATTTATGCGTAGAAGGTGTGTATTAGAAGATAAAGAGTAACTGTTTGTGTAGAAAACAATGCATCGTCCGCAGAAACAATAAATCTTTTATACGAATCGGGAGTGTAACAGGTCACTCATCCACCATACACTCCAAGCCCTATCTCAAATAATTTGGCCGTTAACCAAAAGTTTGACGCGTTGTAAGAAATTTACTGGCATCATTGTGATAGTTGAAATCGAATAACATTTTTTGATGACTTTCTAATGAAAAGTTTTCTGTCTATTTCAAGAAGTGTTTCCAAATAATAAACAAGTGTGTTTTGGCAAAATGGGATTATTTTTAAAGTAATATATAAAATAATTTAAAATTCCAATGTATTTTCCTAAATTTTGATGTATTAAATTATGAAAATTATGTATATATTTTGCGTCATTTTAGAGACTCTTTTGTATTACGCAATTAATATTTTGGAATATATTTGAACTGCTGTGGAGTGGGAATAACCTTTTAATTTTTAAATTAATAGTTTTTTACATATCAAAGTAATCTCTTTGATTTGTAACAGTAATATTTAATTTATCTTTCTTACCGATAGAGATACTAAAAGTCGAAAATCGAAAACTTTTGAAGAAGTTTAAGTTCTCAAGAAACTTAACATTTGTGATCCTTCTTAATTGTTTAAATTATTTTTACTAGATGCAGGATACCAAAACTTCTATTGGCGAGATTTTATTCCCGGTATTATACCATACCATGCCGTCGAAGTTGCACCTGGGAGATATATTGGACAAATTAATTATCAAAACCATGTCTTGCCGGCAACTATATACTCACACAATAGTTTGGCAGTTGGAAGTTATGGCCGCCAAATAGTAGCGATACAATATATAAAGGTAAATATGCAGCATAACTTGCAGTATAAATAGCAGAAATAAATTAGCAGTGGAAGAAGATTTAACTCAAATTATAAATTCCGTAAAGTTAAATGACCAGTTTGAAAATTTTAATTATGTTTTTTTTTATAATAATAATACAAATATTTAATAGTATTATAAAAAAATTATAATTTTCAATGCAATTCTGTTTTATTATTCTCCGATTTTGTTCCTGTAATAATATTTGTAATTGATGAAAAATGCTTTTGTATTTTCAGATATTATACAGTCCTTATCCAGAAAAATTCTTTTGGGAACTAGTGAATTTTAAGGCAGTATCAAATGGACAGATGGAAAATGCGGTTATTGGTGGCTTTCAAATCGTTAATGCTGTTCCTGGCATATTAAATTTGTACATTGGAAAATTATTTCTCGACCAAGATTGGAAAATCTCCAAGGCTGTGGCGATTAATGACGACCCCAAGGGCTTCTTTGTTTGGAATCTTTCTGGTGACAAGGAAGTTAGGCTCTATGAATTTTATTTATTGAAGTATAATTCGACAGTCACTCATTGCTTTTAAAAAATAATAAATAATATTAACGAAATACAATTAAATTTGAATAAACAATTGAATTATTAAAAATGTAAAATTTTTACCTCTTTTAATCTTCTTCTACTTATATTCTTATACTTTTAAATATGCCATATCTAAATTAGTTAGTATTCTGAGAAGCAACCGCTTATTGAAATAAATTTTAAAGAATTTTGGTATTTTATGTCGATTACCGTATCCTTTTGCTTCTTTGCTTCTTTGCTTTGTGATTTTAATCAAATATATTTAAAGTTCAAATTGAATGGTTTTGTTGACCGCGTTAAAAGATAATTACGACTTACTTTGAAAAGCCCCGTCTAGCAAAAAGTAAATGAATAGAACTTGACTTCAAAAGTTATGTACAGCTGCGAGCAATAAATTTTGGTCGTGAATGTCATTTTTTGAGAAAATATAAATTGCTGGATTGTGAAACGGTCCTAATGGTAGTAACCTATAATTTAATCTGTCACATGTTAATAAAATTTACAGAACTTTTTACAAGTCCTATACGAGTTGCTACCGTAGCTTCAAAGAGTTCAGTTTCTATTAAGGAAATAATCCTGTTAAAATAGGATATCGAGACTATATTAAAAATAATTCAAAAACCAAGACTTTAACAAACTGGAAATTGTATATTAACATTTCATTGATAATGGATATAATCAATCAGGGTAAAATCTACATTATCACAATTTCCTCAAATTTTACAATGACATTGGCGACCAAAATTTATTACTCGCAGCTGTACGAGTAATTAATAAACAGAATAACAACAGACTACTTACTTTACATATATTTTGCTTTTTTTGCTAATTCTTGTATAAATACTTATCAGGAAGATTAAGATTCTACAAGGTGTAATAAATATCTCATCTTTTAATAGATAAGAAGAAACGACAAAAGGACACGTTCAAGCGAAACCTGAAACGCTCTGGTTAATATATGTATGACACAATATGCAATAAATCAAACAAACTGGCAAGATTAACATAAAACAATTTAATATTATAAACATACGAAATAAAATTAAAAATTAATACAAATATGTTTAGATAATTAAAAGTTGACTAATATATATATATATATATATATATATATATATATATATATATATATATATATATATATAAATACCGTGATCGATAAATTTTAATTTCTGGTACGAAAGTAGAAGAGGAAAAGAACGCGACTGAGAAAAGTAAAGAAAGACATGTAGCGAGGTTGCCAATGAACGTTATGCAAGTAGATGAATAGGGTACGATAAGGTTCAGTCAGATTATATTTACAGAAAAATATTTATTTCGTGATGTATTACTTTTTTTATGAGGATGTACAACAAAGCTTATATTTTCGGCGTATAAATAAAATGAAATGAAATATTAATTCTAAATTATGTAAAAAAAAATAAATGTAATTCTTATGAAAAGAAAATAAATCAACTCTTCTCTTATAATAATATCATAAGCATATCAGGTGTTAATGTTAAGAATGCTCTCAATATTTTTTCTCGCATTTCATTTATACTATGCAGTCCCTATAAAAAGAAACGACAATTGAATTATTTAAAATACCAGCCTATACATTTAATTTTTGTGGATATCGGGTATGTACAGATACGTTGAGGTGTCTACCAATATAATACCATTTTATGATTTATGTCTTTTCTTGAGTTGTAAAAACATGCATGTTGAAATCGACTATTAATATACGCACCTAGAGAACTAAGTGTTGTACACCCGATAAATGTTTGTTAGGGAATAGGGCATGTTAAATGTGTATGTGTGTTCACCACTCTGCTTCTCCCTCCACTGTTTGACACTGTTTGTTTGGCATCGTTGGATATAACAAGCATACACTATATTCGGAAACAGAAATTAAAATTTGTCGACACGGTGACTACGGTATATATATATATATATATATATATATATATATATATATATATATTTAGTGTTTATAAGAATTTTATTTTTCTTATTTATTTTATTTATTATTTTCAATTCGACAACAAATTTTTCAAACAAATTGAAGGACTAGCAATGGGAGCACCTATATCCAGCGTAGTAGCCCAATTAGTATTAGAGCACATCGAAGAAAGTGTTATAAAATCCCTGAAAATAAAACCAACCTTTTTCAAAAGATATGTCGACGATTGCATAATGATGCTACCAGAAAATGAAATAAACAATGTACAAAATAGTTTCAACAATTTCCATCCAAATTTAAACTTTACCATTGAAATAGAAAAAACAACTCCATAAACTACTTAGACCTAACACTGATAAAAACAAAAAACAAAATACAAACAAAATGGTACACCAAACCAACCACATCCGGCAGATATGTAAACTTTTTTTCAAACCAACCCCTAGCCCACAAAAAAAATGTAGTAACAGCGTTAGTAGACAGAGCCTTAAATCTCACTAATCCAATTTTCAGACCAACAGTACTAAATAAAGTAAAAACAATACTAACAGAAAACAATTATCCACCACAATTTATACAAAAAATTATAAAACTAAGACTTAATAAAATTTATAACACAACAAACGACCACAACAAAACCATAAAAAACAATGAATTAACATATATCCCCACACCCTATATAACGGGATTATCCGAAAAACTAGACAATATATTTAAACCATTTAACTATAAAATAGCACACCAAAGCGGTAAAAACCTAAAATTCCTACACACCAAACTAAAAGACTCAACACCTACACTAAAACAATCACACACAATATACAACATACCCTGCAAAGACTGTGACAAAGTATACATAGGCCAAACAAAACAGTTACTACAAGAAAGATTGAAAGGTCACAAATACGCAAAAAATCAAACTGCTTTAAAAAAACACCAATTGACACTAAAACATAATTTTGATTTTGATAACACCAAAGTAATAACACAGAAAAAGAATACAAAAGCTAGGGAGGTCTTAGAAATGATCCACATTTTCAAAAACAGCAGAACAATAAACGACAGGAACAAAATTGATGGACTGTCTAAACTCTATTACCCACTGATTAAACAATAGATAAAATCACAAAAAAAAAAAAAAAAAAAAAAAAAAAAAAAAAACTTTTTATCAGTTCCCATTTGTAAATACTTTTACTACATACCCCTAAACACGGTCCTGATCAATTTGCTAAATTCCAAAAACAGAACAAAAATTAAACTCTCTTAACAAAGCCACAAACACTTACAATATTCCAACCAGTGCGATCGGTTCGTTACAAAAAAGGTCTCGGGTACCCGACACACATGTTACACAGAATGCGTGATTTTGAAAACCAAAAGAAACGGTGAGTTTTGTCATTAATTGTTCATGTAATGTAGTTTAACATCAAAAGTTTAACATCTCATTCATTTATACAGATTTAACCACTGTAATTTATCCTTACTCATTATTAACCTAATTTTAAATTTTAACTTTAATTGTTAATTTAATCGGTAATTCAGTCTTTAATCTAATTTTAATTCTAATTGTCAATGTAATTGTTAATTCAGTCTCACAAAAGCAAACACAACTCTCACGTTTTCAGTGTAGTAATTCTTGTTTCTATTTACCTTACTGTATTGTAGTTTAATTCAAATTTTTCTATTCATTTATACAGATGTAATCACTTTAATTGTCCTTACTCATTATTAATCTAATTTTAAATTTTAACTCTAATTGTTAATCTAATTGGTAATTCAGTCTTTAATCTAATTTTAATTTTAATTGTTAATTTAATTGTTAATTCAATCTCACAAAAACAAACACAATTCTCATATTCTCATTGTATTAATTCTTGTTTCTAGATACTTGAAAAAGACTGAAAAATAATAAAAGTCGAAACGTCGTAGAATAAAACATCATAATTCAATAAAAGGTCGCTAAACCAATAAAAAGTCTATTATTTTTAATATATATATATATATATATATATATATATATATACATATATATAATTATTTCTTGACCTTAGTATGTTATGGTAGATTCACTTAATTGGCGATTTAAGGTCTGGTTTTACTTCAATATGTATATATTTAAAACAATCATCCATGTCTCAGCATGATGCCTTTTTCAAAGAAATTAAGAATATAAATGACAGTATATTAATGTCAATCTGTAGTTGTCATGGATAAAAATATTCAATAAAATGATTATAAATAATCTGGCTGATAGAGCAGTAAAACTATGACATAGGTACTCAATACAGAAAAGATAACATCAAGAAAATTAAAACGATCTTAACAGATACTAATTATCCACCACATCTTATAGACCAAACAATTAAAAAAGAATCCACCAAATATACAACACTGCAGACACCAATAACAATTTAAACAATGAAACAACATATATTACGGTTCCATATGTTCCACAATTATCAAAAAAAATTAAATATACTTTAAAAAATATGATATAGCTACAACATATAAACTTAGTAATACTAATAAACATCTATTTTCAAAATTAAAACCCAAAATAGAAAAAATCGAGAAACACATGTCATCTATAAAATACAATGTCGCGATTGCGATAGTTACTACATAGGCCAAACCAAATAATATTTATACAAAAGAATACAAGTCAACAAATACTCTAAAACAGGCAAAACTGCTTTATTTACACACAAACTACAACGCGATCATCATTTCGATTTTGAAAACACAATGAAAAGGGAAATTAAAGAAATGATTAATATTAAACAGGAAAAAAATTCAATTAACAGAAGTGATATAAAAAGTCTAAGCAGTATATATTATAACCTAATAATAATTAATGTCATACTTAATATACTGTCATTTATATTTTAAATTCTTTGAGAAAGGCGTCACTTGCCGAAACATGTAAGATTGTTTTAAATATATGCATTTTTAAGTAAAACCAGACCTTAAATCGCCAACTAAATCTACCATAACAAACAAAGGACACAAAATAATTATCTTTTCATATAGACATATATATATATATATATATATATATATATATATATATATATATATATTAGGCTGGGTCACATATGTATGGAGAAACAAAAATTTTAATTTTTTTTTATGGGCACGTGGACAAAAAGATGCCAAATTATAAGTGTTATTAGGTTACGAAGTTTTGTAGCAATCGGAGTTAATCTTCAGCCTCCGGTTTAATGTTGAATCTTTCAAAAATGTACTTAAAAAAGAACTTAAAGCATGATATATAAAATTACTCTAATTAAGTTTATTTATTTGGAAAAGTTAGAAATCAATTGTAATTAATTATATTTAGAGAAAAAAATCATGACAAAATTTTTTTTACTAAAGTGCAAGAATATAATGAGTTTTTTTGTGACAAAATCCCTTTTGCTATCGAATTTCGGCATTAATTTTCTTGATTCTATCTGCGTTTTGATGAAACCTTCTCTTGTTGTTTTGTTGCACAAAGTTGATGATGCTTCACTCACAGCTTTAACTGCTCTTTCTACCCCTTGGGTGTGACAGGGAAGGTGTAATAGCTCATGTCCTCCATTGTTTTCTTCTTCAATAAACAGTCGAAGATTTTCTTCATTTACAGATTTTAATATAGGTGGTCATAGGTGAATGATAGTTTCTTCCCAAAAGGTCAAAATATGATGATGCATTAAAGTTTATCGTTGGTATCTGAAAAAGCCGTAATTGCTTTGATGTTGCTGATCTACTTTTCAAAATTCGATGGACAGCTAATTCACGAATGTGTTGCTGGGGATCTGTCAACATTGTAAGTAATAAGTTTTCAGGGTGTGCAAAATAACTGTTTCTTTGAATTACTGGGTCAACAACGGCTTTCAAAGTTGTTGGTAAATATCTGCTTAGTTTAATTAATTTAAAAAGGTGTCGTGGTCCGTCTTTACAGCTGGGGAGAGTTTTTATAGAAAATATTGCCAGAGTGGTAAGGTTTGCAGAAGGGTTCCCAACTGAAATATATAGACGAAGAATTCTGTTAGCATTCATTGTGTTAGCCATCGAGCATGAGACATTTTGCCGGGTGATTTATTTGCCAAATTGTTTGCAGCTATACTCGTTGAAACTGTTTTAACTATTTTGTACAAATACTTCTGATCTGCACTTATATCTTCAACACAAAGCTCTGGTAAGTTCGTGGGAATTGGTTGAAACTTCACTATAGGTCTTTTTTCACAGTTTTCAAGTGCCTTGCCAATTTTTCCCAAAAATGTCTGTGGTCCTGATGTACCACCATCAACATGTTGAAACAGGTGAATGGCAGTTCATTCATATGCAACATAAAAATGATCCACTGTAAGGGTCTACCCAATATTTTTTCTAGTATACGTTTAATACCCCCAGATTTGCCAACATTAACATTTGTGCCATCACAACCAATTGCAATAAAAAAATCCATCGATATATCCGCATTCAAGAAAAAGTTGAATATTTCTTGTTCTATGCACTTTGCAGTGCCTGAAGAAGGTGAAACATATCCTAAAAACTTCGAGTTAGGTTCTTTAATTAATGAAATATGCTCCTCTAGTATCCTAATTTTGAATGAAAGAACACGAGAGAAGCCATAAAGAAAAGAAAACAGATTCAACTTTCGCAAGTCATTGTATAGATATCAATCATAGATTTAATATAGATTTCAAAATTTTACACATTCAAGAAAAAAGTAAAAAACTTAATCTGTTAGAAAACTTAGAAATTAATAGATACAATAGCTTAGGATTAGCTTTAAATGACCAACTAGATTTAAACAACTCCCCTCTACTAAATTTAAGATTGTAAAAATTTTTCCACCACCATTCCCCAATAATTTTCACATAAATATTGTATTGTACATATTCAGTATTTCATCCACCTGATGAAGCCATTGTATGGCGAAACAATATTGTAGGGGTATTTACAATAAAAGAATTTTTGAAACTAGAAGTTTAATTACTTATTTCTTAGCGTTATAATGAAGTTTCAACAAGTATCTCCTTCGTCAATTAACTAATATTATTATACCTACGAATGAACGGCGTCACCCTACTTTTATGAAAATTTTAAATGCAATTCAATGTACTGGCACCAAGTTGTCAAATTATTAATAACGTACTGCAAAACATCACAATGATTGGTATCACCAATCGCTAGAAATATCTTCAAATCATCCGAATACAATAAACACTCCGATGCAAACAAACACTTCACACATCATTGATGACAAATAACAAAGGACCCAAGTTATAATCTTGTACTACGTCACTATACACTATATACCTTGACGTATATCCATTATATTTCACACATTGACGACGATTTCTCAAATAATTTTGAAGCAGCATAATTAAACCGGAATGTAGTCCAAAACTTTGGTAAGTTATATAATAAAGTGTTGTTAAAAAGCCATTTCATTATAGCTATGTGTAATGACAAAAGAAAAACCCGGTGTATATATATATATATATATATATGGTAAATTCAATCAGTGCAATTATATATATATATATATATATATATATATATATATATATATATATATATATATATTGTAACGGTCCCCGTATCAAAGCGTATTAAAAGCTGATTTTTAATTTAAAATTTAAATAAACTGAAATGATTATTTAGAAATTGTGCATTATAAATTTCTATTATTCAAATAAGTTATCAAATATAACATATAGATGGAGTTGAATGATGTTACAATAATTAATTGCGCACAATGCAAAATCGCATACTTGCACATAACAACATATACTTAACCTTAAAAACAGCTGTTCAGATGTACATAAAACTTCTTATAAGTGTTTTGAGTGGGCGTAATGTTTAGTGTTTTGTGGTTCCGGCTAGTCAATTGAACAATATAAACTCTTGTTATGGGACATATTTAAGTGCCCCTTTAGATAGTAAGTTCGGTGACACCATATCGAACACTTACAATATCGGCTAATGGCCATGCAACAGACAAATAGAATTTATTTATTCTTAAAACTATAAAATAAAACGATCGAGATATGGATTATTGATTAACAACTTTAATGAAATGAAAGCCAAATTAACAGGTAAGTGAGATATACATTAATTATGATCAATAAATATCTAACATGTCACGTGATGAAATTAATATGGCGATAAATCTCGGTTAATAAAAATAAACAAACTTAGTGTGACATGAATAAAATAATATTATGAGTGAAATCTGATATATCTTAAAATATCAACAAGATTAAAACTAAAATTGAATTGAAATTGAACTTTAACTTGTATTCTTCGTAACAGTAATATAAATATCTTAATCTTTTAAAAATAATGTAAGTAATTATTACTCAATGAATCATAGAAATATGATATTTTATTTGTGCATGATGAATTAATTATTCGTTTTCTTAAAATTCGTAGGTATTTTAAATAATACTTAAGTGAATCAGGATTGGATATAAGGTGTTTGGAATCTGCTTATCAGGTCCATAAAAGTGGGTCTGCGTCTTGCGGCAATCTGTTGGCGTCACCTTAGCTGTAGTCCGGTCCAATCGGCCAAGCTTCGCGGTGAAATTCAATTGCTGTTTATCAGGACCCCGGTCACCTTCTGAACTTGTAAAATAGGTAAAACTGGAGCTGGATATATAGGTAAGATTTTTACTAGAGTAGACGTATGGTTTTATTAATATTATTAATGTTTTTTTTTTAATTTTTAGAGAAGCACTTCAAATACGTCGAGATGTTTTTAATGGCGGACTTCTAGTTACGCTCACTATCTTTTTTTTCTCATCCCTCATCCTGATTCGTCTAATTGTATGTATCATTTTAATCGCGGTGTTTTATAATAATTAAAATGACAATTTAAACATTTTGAAAATACATATACTTAATATTAATTATTTAGTTTATTTTAGTGAATATATATTTCATGCTTGAATAATAATTATTGTAATTAAAGCTAATTTTATTGTGGGAAACATTCCCGCGATAACCTTTTTAAATATAAGTACAGTTTTGCCTAAATTTATGGCGTCTATAATTATTAATCAATTAAGTTGAAATATCATTAGAAAAATATAATATCGAAATGAAATGACTGATACAAATTAAAAGATACAAATAAATAAATGTGAAATTAAATTTAAAACCATTGATTACGCGAATTCAACTTTATTGATTTTTCATATGAAGAATTCAAGTTCTAAACTTCTAAATTATCCTAG
The DNA here is from genome assembly GCA_935421215.2 of Melolontha melolontha. NCBI lineage: Eukaryota > Metazoa > Arthropoda > Insecta > Coleoptera > Scarabaeidae > Melolontha > Melolontha melolontha. The sequence goes on from OW285239.1 coordinate 93,432,293, forward strand.
AACTTACATATATACATTTAAATACAATCTTTTGTCCACTGAGGCATTCTTATGGATAGGCTTGCCCTATATCAATATATATATATAAGTGTTTAGATAATTTCTTAGCCGTTCATTAAATATAACATTTGATAAATTATTGGATGATAAAAAAATTTCGTATGATTTGCTTTGTAATTTGTAGACAGCAATGTTTACATCCCCACTTACTCTGCAATTATATACATTCTAATTTAATATTTGTAAATATTTCATATAAAAAAAGCCGAAAAACTCTACTAATTTATCAAATGTTATATTTAATGAACGGCTAAGAAATTATCTAAACACTCATATAGCTATGGAGTAATAATTAGCATTTTCAAACATTCAAATCTGACATCTGCTCTCAAAATACTGATATCTACTTTCAGTAACTCACATCTAATTTCAAAATAGGCATCTGCTTTCTAATCTGACGTTTGCTTTCATAACTGACACCTGCTTTCAAAACAGACATCTGCTTTCAATAACTGACATTTGCTTTCACTAACTGACATCTGCTATCAAAACTGACATGAGCTTTCAAAACTGACTTCTGCTTTCAGCTTGACATCTACATTCAATAACTGACATCTGATTCATTAACACTGTTACTTTATAATGCATTTCTATATGAACCTTGAACCTGGGTCTATTGTGGCCTAGTGGTAAAGGCGACAGCCCGGATAGCTGTAGACTTGGGTTCGAGTCCCAACGTAGACCATATTTTTCAAATAAAAAAATTTCGTATGATTTGCTTTGTAATTTGTAGACAGCAATGTTTACATCTCCACTTACTCTGCAATTACATAGATTCTAATTTAATATTTGTAAATATTTCATATAAAAAAAGCCGAAACACTCCAATAATTTATCAAATGTTATATTTAATGAACGGCTAAGAAATTATCTAAACACTCAAATAGCTATGGAGTAATAATTAGCATTTTCAAACATTCAAATCTGACATCTGCTCTCAAAATACTCACATCTACTTTCAGTAACTCACATCTAATTTCAAAATAGGCATCTGCTTTCTAGTCTGACGTTTGCTTTCATAACTGACACCTGCTTTCAAAACAGACATCTGCTTTCAATAACTGACATTTGCTTTCACTAACTGACATCTGCTATCAAAACTGACATGAGCTTTAAAAACTGACTTCTGCTTTCAGCTTGACATCTACATTCAATAACTGACATCTGATTCATTAACACTGTTACTTTATAATGCATTTCTATATGGCTTGGACCTGGGTCTATTGTGGCCTAGTGGTAAAGGCGACAGCCCGGATAGCTGTAGACATGGGTTCGAGTCCCAACGTAGACCATATTTTTCAAATAAAAAAATTTCGTATGATTTGCTTTGTAATTTGTAGACAGCAATGTTTACATCCCCACTTACTCTGCAATTACATACATTCTAATTCAATATTTGTAAATATTTCATATAAAAAAAGCCGAAAAACTCCAATAATTTATCAAATGTTATATATATATATATATATAGATGAAAAGGCAGAAAACGAGATTTTAAGGTTAACAACGGATTGAATAAGTTTAGAATAGTTTATGCATTTGACATACTTCGTTTATAATTTGAAGGATTTTTTATTTTTTATTATTAGTATATTATTCCTTAATATTTTCTTTGTACAATTACTTTTAATTGCATTTAAAAATCGCAATAATTTTTATTAAAAGAACAAATTTAATATTTCAAAGTCTATATGGACAATTAGTTTAAATTAATTAAAAGTTAATACATCACTGTGATTGTATATTTATACTAGCAACTGCATAGGAACAGATTTCCACAAACGACGTTCAGATATCGCGTAATTGAATTTTGTAATCAAAGATTCATTAATTAGGGATCAAATAATACAATATACAGTGTGAAGATAGACGTTTTGTTCTGTAGAAAATAGACTTCCACTAGACAAACATTCAATAACACATTTTGTTAGAAATAAATATCAGTTAAATCAAGATATTCATAGAAGCTTATATTTTAAAGAGTCAAACCGAACACCTTGGGTCACAGCTTACCGTTTGACGGTTTCAAACTCCCTAGTTAAATGGAATACTCGAACGTGGTATCTTTAAAAACTTAATAAAAATCTAGGAAAGACTATATGCGTGTTCTTAACAATTCTCACCAACTGGATTATGATTAATAGGTTTTAGTTAAACAATGAGATATTTTAAGATTTAGAATATATGATCTGTGAAAATACAAATATATACAATAAAATAATTTTTAACAGCTTATATCCTGTTGTATTACTTTTTTGTGTTTACATTGGGGCTAGGCCTAGTTACGTATAACCCAAAACATAACTCTGAGATACATAGACAATTTTTACACCTAAATAGAAATATGCGTGAGTGACTGCCCACATGATAATCGCATACTTTAATTAGAAAACTAGTAAAACTCATAGCAATGTGTGTTAGTGTCTACATTAGCAACAAAAAATATTATACTATCGAGAAAAATGTAGTTTCCATAGCTCAATTCACCACAAGCAGCTACAGTTGCCCCTTGGAACTAAAAAGTATTGTTTTCGGTAAGATAATAAAATATCATGTTTTAAACAATTTTATTTTATTTACTTTTATACCGTTCAATAGTTCAATAATAATAGATCCTGCTGTACCATTTAAAAATAAAAAATAATGAAGATTTATGAAAGATAGGACCTAACTTTACACATTTGAAGGAAGTTGAAAAATAGCAAACCGCTAGCTATAAAATTATTTCAAAAAACCGATACCGTGGAATATTTAGATGGTTTTTCAAACTCTGTTAAAACGTTTTTGAACAGATTCATAAATAAAATTGTTTAATACTTTTACAAGCTATTTATTACCAGAGTTTCATTTCTGATTAATTTTTTAATGTAAATCAAAATCAGAATACAATAATTTTTCCTAATCACAAAATTTAGTGAGTGAATGCAAGAGATCCATTAATTTTCTACGAGCTAAAATTTACCATACAATTCTAAACATAATTTAAAAAATTGAATATTAGAAGAAAATATAATACCTAAATCATTAAAAATAGGAAATATATAATTTTTTTTGGAAATGAATTTGGAAATCTGTGGTTTTTCACACATTCGGATATCACTTATCTACATATCAATAACATGTATTTCTTATAACAGTTATAAATCGAAATGTATTTCTTTTCTCATCATGATAATAACCTTGTAATTGTCAATTATTTAATGAATTATTCGAATCCAGATCGAAACAAAATGCAATATAACCAAATCCAAAATATAAATAAATATATTTTAAATTCTTTGAAAAAGGCATCATATGCCGAAACATGTAAGATTGTTTTAAATATATGCATTTTGAAGTAAAAGCAGACCTTAAATCGCCAACTAATTGAATCTACTATATATATATACCGGGTGTCTCAGTTACGTTGTTCCAATGGCGTATCTCCATTATCTAATAAAATAAAAATTTTAAATTTGGGGCATCTTCTATACATCTAATGTTCTTTAAATTTAGCCTAATATTCATATTCTTTCACTTCCGGTTTAATTGGAAACGACTCCAATTTTTTCATTTTAAATACCACCCTTTTCCTCAAAATTTGAATTTTACGGGAAATTCTCTTTCCCATGAAGTATTACACTTTGTATTTAGACTTCAAAAGAGAGGTGAAATTCCATTTTAAATATTCAAAAATTGGGATTGCAGAAAATTATGAAAACCATATTCATTAATTGGTATTTGAATTTAAAGTAGCAAAAATACACTTCCCAAAAATGCATTTTTAAAATAATCTCTATTAGAAAGAATATTCCTGATTTACAAACATTTTACTGAAAGTCAAATAACAGAAAAATAATGTTAAATGAATCAGAAAAAATATTATACTTATTAATTTTATTTATACAAGAACGGTATTTATGAATCTCTTAGTGGCACCAAACTTGAATCGTGAGCGCTAGAAAAGAAACTAAAGCAAATGTTCAAAATATTGTCCATTTGCTGCAAAGCAATATTCGGCTCGATACAAAAGTTCAACAGAGGTAACACATCTTAATAACACGGCATTAAGAGCTGCGCAATCATTCCTAATTCCATTTTTTAAATCTTCCAAATCTGCAAGAGGCGTGTGGTATACCCAATCCTTCAAATATCCCCGTAGAAAATAAACTAACGGCGTTAGATCGGGTGATCTTACAGGCCATCTTAATGCTCCATGTGTGCCTATCCACTTATTACGGAAAATCTGGTTAACATAATCAGTCACAATTGAAACGTATAAAGTGTTTGACATAATCAGTCACAATTCTAGAATTGTGAGCGGGTGCCTCATCATGCTGAAAATACATTTTGCAACGTATATTCAGCGGAACATTGTCAAGAAAACCTGGGTACTCGCTCTGAAAGAATTCTAAATATGCCTCACCAGTTAAGTTTAGTTTAATAAAACTTTGGTCCATCGATCATTCCGCACCATATATTAATTCCCCAAATTCTCTGAAAGTTAGTCTCTCTCATCCAATGAGGATTTTCAACAGACCAATAAAAGCAATTGTGTCGATTTCCATTATTATGGAAGCGGCTCTTATCTGTCCATAATATTGAGATAATAATGCTATCTTCACGAGCAGTCGATAGCCATGTAATAAACGCCAGGCTTCTGTCATAATCTGCTGGTTCTAATCCTTGATGCAGGTGAACTTTGAAAGGCCTGAATTTGGCGTATTTTAGGATTCGTTGAATAGAAGAACGAGAGATACCTATTGCATTTTGCTTCAATTTCTCGAATTGAAATAAGGGAATTATTAAGCACATTTCTCAAAACACCGACATACTCTTCATCAGTAGCAGTCTTTGTTTCAAAAACGTTTTTTTTCTTTGAAAAGGCACCACATGTCTCCAAATTTTAATAGCACTTTATGAACTGTCAACGTTAACAAACAAATGTCAAATTTTGCTTTAGTTTCCATAGATCGCTTTGGTTTGTACGATCCCAATATTTGAATATTTAAAATGCAATTTCACCTCTGTTTTCTAAATACACAGTGTAATACTTTATGGGAAAGAGAATTATTTATGTTTAGTTTATACCTGTGAAGATTACTTTTTAAATATTTCAAATTTTTAATTAAAAGACAAATTAAGTATTTATTTATTCTTAATTTCTTACACATTTAATATTTCACGTAAAGATTATTGTAAGGTAACTAAATATTATTCAATTATAGGATGAAAATATTTCTGTGAAATTATACTCATAAACTTAAAATTTGTGATACTCTCTACTTTTCTAAAAAAAAATATTAGTTGCATCATACCAAAACTTCTATTGGCGAGATTATATTCCCCATGATGCCATTATAGCTGCACCTGGAAGATATATTGGACAAATTAATTATCAGGGCCATTTCTTGCCGGTAACCATATATCCACACAACAACGTGGCGATTGGAAGTTTTGCCCATAAAATTGTGGACAATGAAAATATAAAGGTAAATGAAATAAACTAACAATTAAATATATCTCAATTTCTTGTCTTTATAATAATTCAAATAATTGATTATTGAAAAGAATATTTAAGTTTGAATGCGTTTTAATTATTCGTTTTTATAATGTAATACAATATGTAAACCAGCTTGGGGCGAGCAAATAGTCTTTCTAATTTCTCATTAACATCAGTTCTGCTAGAACTTTATTTACTTAATTTTTCTTAGTCTACATATGCGGCTTTGGATCTTTGGCAGTGAATTTCAGTTCCTCAGCTTCCCTTCACTAGACGTTCCTTTACTCCAGTAATTTTCCCCATTGTTTCAAATTCTACGTGGCCTTCTCCTTTTCCGCTTACCATCATTTCTAGTCTTCAATATCGGTTTAACTCCAGCTAATGTAACTGTCTTTTTCCACTTTATTTATCACCGGTTCCACCTCACAACACCTAACACCCCCACTTAGTTGAAAATGCAAGTTGTCGATCCATAAATTGTTATCCAGCCACTGTAGAGTTTGTTCAATTTGTGCTAATACACGAAGAGCAAAATCATACCTAACTGGTTTATCCGTTTCTTTAAGTTTAAATAAAACTTACATTTTATACGGATACATTTTTAGATTACTTCTGAAAATTCGCCAAACCGTGGTGTAACTTATTTGGAGACGTTTTGCAACTTGATTAGCGCTACATATTCCGTAGTTATTATTTCCGGCTATTTCTTCAGTTTCACGTAAAACTTCAGCAGCAGTTTCGTTAGTTCTTCCATATTTTACTTTATCAGTAACGCAACCAGTTTCTGCAAATTTACGGATTATCTTGCCATAAGCCTGTAAACTGCACGACCCGTTTCTCAAGTTATTGTTTCTTCTGAATTTTCTTATACCCATTACTAAACTTCTTGCACATTCATAGCAGCACTGAACAAGACTTATACAAGTTTTGCAACGCCAAAACAATTTTTCAGAGGGTGAATGTCTGTCAAATTCAGTAAGAAAAGCTAACGTTTCTATTTTTATCAACAAACTTGTTGCCATGGTAATGGCAATAAAAAATATGAACGACCAGTAAACATTATTTTATGAACACAAATATGTACGTTTTTATTTTATGTATAGTTTACTATTTAACAAAACGACGGCAATTTAAAAATGTAACTTACTTTTGAATAACCTTTATATCATTTTTAATTATTTCAATTTTGTTTTATTACTTCTTTATATTCGATTTTATTCCTCTAACAAAATTTGATATTTAAGAAAAATACGTTTATATTTTCAGATATTATGCAGTCCTTATCCAGAAAAATTCTATTGGGAACTAGTGAATTTTAACGAAGAGCGAAGTGGTCAAATGGAGAATACGGTTAAGGGAGGCTTTCAATACGTTAATGCTGTTTACAACACAATAAATTTGTACATTGGAAAATTTTTCTCAACCAAGAATGGACAATCTCTTAGGTTGTTGCAATTGATGACGACCCTAAGGGCTTCTTTGTTTGGGATCTTTCTGGTGACAACGAAGTTATGCTTTATGAAGTACCATTCCACTGTCACTCATTGCTTTTAAAAAATAGTATCAGCGAGTACAATTAAATTTGAATAAATAGAGAAAAACAGACTACACTTTCGCAAACCACTGCTTAGAGTTAAATCATAAATTTAATATAGATTATAAAATTTTACATGTACAGGATAAAAGCAAAAAACTTAATTTATTGGAGACTTTAAAAATCAATAGATACAACAAATTAGGCGTAGCGTTAAATGAACAAACTGAATTTAATTTTTTACCCCTCCTACAATTCTAATATCTACAATACATCCCCACTGTTAATGGGTTACATACATGAGTGTGAGACTATGTATATTAAGTTGTTTTATTGTATAATGCTACCTCTAAGATACCGCGTAGGCAGCAAACCCCAGTGGGAATTAGGACGGATCCTAATTCCGCCCCTGGTCTCAAAAGGCCCCTCGAAAAGTCTCACACGGGAGTACTTGAAAGTTTGTAAAGCATAAAATAAAACAAAATCTAAACTAGAAAAGTAATATCACTTAAACGTACGGGTTCTCAATGTAGGCCCCAATTTAGAGAAACTTATTATGAGTATAAAACTTAGCTGCCTATCCCTAGGGGGATGCAAAGTCCTCCACAGGATATTCTTCGTAAGAAACGGTAGCACGTTCTCCCTGATTACAGCCCTGACAGTAAGAACTTAACAGCATCAGTATGGCCTCGCCAGAAATGACTCAGGACGTAGAGTTCGAGTTACCAAAAATTCGAAGAATATAAATCAAAGATTCATCTTCACACCATAGCCATCTTTCCTTCTCGGAAAATTATATTAAAAAAATTATCGGCAAGACAAAAGCAGGAAATTGGAATTTTCCCCTTTTAATCGCAGAAATCCTAAGACGGAAAATCGCAATAAGTAAAGTTTCAGTAAATTCAAATAAAACTCACCGCAAATATAGTTCCGTTTCAGAGAAACACGAAAGCAAGCGCTAAGAAGACTTAAGATGGAATGATGGAGTCGCACGTGCTTAATGCAAAATGGCCGGCAAAAGTGAAACTACAAAATTCGGAATAACAAAAGAAGCGATATAATTTCCACAACCCAGCTCAAAATTTAGAGGGGTGCTTACTGAGGTTATCACACTAAAAATACTGAAGATAAAAGCAATAAAACAGGGAAAATAAAATGTTTAGAAATTAAAGGAAAAGAAACCTGTTAATCGGAAAATTAACGTAAGAGACGAATAGAGGGCGCCTCCCACATAAGGATTAATTAGACACAAAACGCACTTAACCAACGTAAAATCTAATTAATAGAAACCCAAAATTAGAGTACAAATTACGAGAGGTTTTAAGACGGTCAGCACACCAATTTAAGCACCAAAACTAATTACGTAAAGCATGCCTTCCTCGGAGCTTCGCGATAGTAATAATAGACGGCGTAGTCTAAATATAGTTAATAATAATTTGGATGAAGGACGGACTCAATCAAAATAGATGAACATGAAATATTTAACTGGAGGGCTTAATGTTTTGAAGAGCTTAAACGATGTGATAATTAACTAGCTAATAAGGTAAAATAGAGTGAATCGAACATAATGCAAAATAATGTTCCAAGCAGTCTAGAAGGTCTTAGAAATGAGGTAAATGGATAAATTAAATGCTAACAACATGCAGAATGATTTTCTACATGTAACAATTCCCCCCTTACAAACCAGAAATTTACTCGAAAAATTTCTCCTTAAAGCTAAGGATAGGGTAAGATGAAACACAATAAACGACAACGTAAGCCGATACAACGGCAGCTGAACGAACAGCATGGTAATGCAGAAGAAATGAGATAGACAAAAGTGTGCAAATAGCAATACGTCGGTAACTAGCAAAAGCAAAAGAAATGTACAGAGAAGTACGCTAATAAATGGAGTAAATCAAAAATATGGAAACCTGAAATCATCAAGGCTATCAGCCAAAAATCTGATAACACAAACTCAAAATAAGATCGGTTAAACTAATACCAAAATAAACCAAATAATACTAACAGAAGTATACCAAAAATAACACCCAAAATAATATATTACCAAATAGACTGTCCAACCAAAGATGGAAGCAGACGAAACGCCAACAGACGAAATTGACAAAACGTCAAGCAAAACTATCTTAACCTAGATAGGAACAAAGTAAAATGCAGACGGCAAAATTGACATAACGTCAAGCAAAACTATCTTAACTAGATAGGAACAAAGTAGAACGCCGGAAGCGAACTTGACTTAACAACAAAAAAAACTTAAACTGGCCAAACAAAATAAGAGGATGCGAAATACAAAAGTTTTAAGTGCAGCGGCGGCCTACCAACACACTAATACGGTTGAGAACCAAAACACAAAAAAAAAATTATAACAAACAGAGACACGTCCAAGATCGAAACGAAAAAGTCGCGATTACAAAACGAGGGATGTCGATCTCAGCCCTATTAGAAGCATACGGAAATGGACGACGGAATTTTTGACGTCCACCCCGCTTCTTTACACGAAAGTGTTGTCAAAATCGAGAATCAAAAATGGATCACATCAGAGATGTATCCCAAAGTCAAAAAAAAAAGAAAATATACTTTAGAATTAAACACAATGGTCAATAAGTGAACGGTAACCAGCGATATGCAGGTAAAATAATAACCCATATGCCAAATATAACACTGAAGTGAAAGAATATGAAATTAATAGTCAATATCGGTATACAAGTTATCTAACGGATAACGTCAAAATCGGTAATCAAAAAATCGGAAAATATATAAATATATATAAAATCCAATAGACAAAATCAAACGTCCAGTACGTATATGAGTTCACAAAACCCTCACAAGAGGAAAACCTACACGGTACGATAAAACTCTATACGACAAGAACAAAACAAACTGTAAAGATCTGTGTATAAGTGTGAACTCCAAATCCTCTAAATAGAGAAACAGCAAACAGAACAACACTATCAACAGTTCTAAACATTATAACGTCCAAACTCCATAATATAAACGTTAACTAAACTACAAGAAAGTTAACAGAGTCAACAAGATAACAAAGTTATCCTAGAATGTAAAAGTCATAATCATAAACGAAAATGTCAGTATCAAGAATCGATAAATGTCTCAACAAACATACGCAGTCCGATCCAAATTTAGAATAACAACCTTATTTCAAAATAAGTACAACAATACCTAGCATAAACAACTAGAACCAAAATAAACCAAAAATATAAGGATCTGCGTAACGTAACCTTGTCAATTCAAAAAAAAATCGATCAAGAACAGACATATGAAAATCACAATAATATAAGAAAGACAAAATCGGTATACTGTACGACGAAATATTGAGACCTAACTTAAACCTGAAGAAAACGAAATGTACTCAAGATAGAATGTACAAACACACGAAGACTCCTTTTTGGTCGCCTTTTACGCCAGGGCGGATTACACCCGACTGAGTATTCGACTAGCCCCCAGACAGGCCGAAACGTATTCAAGATAGACTGAACTAGTCGTCACTGGGTTGCGCTTTCAAATGAGCGCTATTCCATGTTCCAGGCACAAGTTCGCCTTCACAGGTTTTGAGTTCGTAAGTATCGGAAGACAGTCGACGATTAATTCGATAAGGACAAACGAAGTTCCTACGCCAGACTATCTGATTCGGAATGAATTCTACCACACGATGTCTCAAATCACATCGAGATTTAGATTTCAGCTGGGAATCAACGACAGCAATACGAGGTACTTCCAAAGACTGATTACTACAAGAGGGTTCTACCAAACGAATAATAGGTTTCTGTTGTTCAGGTTTCGATTTTAAACAAATGCGACAGCGATTAATGTAGCGGATGACATCAGCTGACATTTTAGGCCAATAGTATGTCTGTGAAATGTGTCCAAGAGTTTTCGAGATATTCATATGTCCACTAGCAGATGGTTTATGGTATGTCTTTAATAAATCGGAACGACGATCTTTAGGGACCAATTCCCTCCAAGAATCGCTTACGGTACCAACACTACCACGCCAAGGGCGTACAAACTTGAAAAGTTTACCATCAAAAATCTGGAATGCTGAATATCTTTCAGGAGATTCCCTAACATGATGTAACAAACGATTATACCACTTATCAGAAGTATTAAACATGGCCTTCATTGAACAAAGTTGAGCTTGAGTGTGAATCGGCTCACGGAAAACACTTTCACGATGAAAAACGGAATTGGGAAACGGACACGATCTCATTGACGTTTCCTTCTGTCGTTTCCTAGAAGGACGACATCGAGGACAGGAATTCGCGATATGACCAAGAGCACCACATCTATAACAGAAACGAGATTTACGAGGATTAGGACAATCTCTCACCAGGTGACCTGGAACATTACAATTCCAACATTTAGGACCAATGTTGGACGAAGGCACAGAAACTGCTGCTACAGCACAAGAAGTTGAAGAGTATGTGTATGCCATATCAGGCTCATGCAAAGAAGTTTTATTGCGAGGTGGAGGTGCATAAGCTTCAATAGAAATTTTGCAAGCTTCTAATTTTCTGCACAACTCCAACAACTGATCAACAGACTTGATCTCTGTAAGACCTAGTTGACTTTGATAAAAGGGTGCAATGTTTTGCATCAAAACGTCTAATTTAAGACCTTCGGCAACCGGTACAGTCAAACGCCCAAACATACCATTCATAACAGCAACATACATTCCGATCGTCTCAGCAGGCCCCTGAGTACGCCTCTTAATTTCTTGAAAAAGCTTATCATTATAATTAGGAGGTTGGAATTGCAAACGAAGCTCTCGCACAAAATCTAACCAAGTCGATACTTTGTGACGCGTGGACCGCCACCAAATCAAAGCTTTACCTGAAAATAATTCTGTCGCAGATCTGATTAACTGCTCCTTCGAAATATTGTTCGCAATACATTTATCTTCGATCGCTTCAAGAAAAGCACTCAAAGACTGACGAGAACTTTCGCCATCGAATTTCGAAAAACTCCAGCGGGACACAGGAATGACCTTACAGGTAAAAGATGATGCCGAAACAGAAGCAGCAGTCACCGCATGAGACGCAGTTGCATGAACAGGCGATAACATTGGTTCTCCCACTGATTCCTCAGAATCAGATAACTCACTATCGGATTCAAGAGGACCATGAGCAACACTCGTCGATGCAAACACGAAGGACATGTCTGCCGGAACAGAACCAGTCAGCACGGACTTCCTGGCTTTCCGCGCCTTTGACTTAAGTGACGCCTGAAGAGAAACCAGTTCTACCAACATACCAGACACTTCCTCTTCATCTGCCGGAGTCGCCGGTTTTGCACGCCTGATACGCGAGAAAGCATGCACTATCTTAGTATGAATTTTGCGATAACGCAAGCTAGTCTCAATTTCTGAAAATTTACTGAGAAGATCTTTAATTTCATTAATTTTCTGCCGAACTTCACGCGCATCGTCCTCATAGGAATAAGGGTTAGATGGTTTAGCGAGTTCAATACCCCCAGACTCCAACTGTAATAAACTCCTTAAAGTCGCTCGCATAGTCTTGACGGGAACATTGTCGTTCGCCCCGCGAACCCTCAACTCATACACGAGCTCCTCTCGCTCCAACCGATTTATCTCGATCTTACCCTCCATGTCAACAACCGGAACAAACAACCAAAAAAAACAATCGATACACCAGTATCGTCAATCACCAAAAAAAACAAGAACGTACGACACGATCTCGAATAGTGTCACAAACCCCGAATCGCTACTCCCAGCAACCAACCCCAAGGAATCCCAAAATTAGTTTGATTACCCCAAGCCCCAACCAGCAGAAGGTTCATGTATTCAAGAAAAATATAGGCCAGACAAACAGGCCTCAAACGTTAGTCGCCAATTTGCTACCTCTAAGATACCGCGTAGGCAGCAAACCCCAGTGGGAATTAGGACGGATCCTAATTCCGCCCCTGGTCTCAAAAGGCCCCTCGAAAAGTCTCACACGGGAGTACTTGAAAGTTTGTAAAGCATAAAATAAAACAAAATCTAAACTAGAAAAGTAATATCACTTAAACGTACGGGTTCCTCAATGTAGGCCCCAAATTAGAGAAACTTATTATGAGTATAAAACTTAGCTGCCTATCCCTAGGGGGATGCAAAGTCCTCCACAGGATCTTCTTCGTAAGAAACGGTAGCACGTTCTCCCTGGTTACAGCCCTGACAGTAAGAACTTAACAGCATCAGTATGGCCTCGCCAGAAATGACTCAGGACGTAGAGTTCGAGTTACCAAAAATTCGAAGAATATAAATCAAAGATTCATCTTCACACCATAGCCATCTTTCCTTCTCGGAAAATTATATTAAAAAAATTATCGGCAAGACAAAAGCAGGAAATTGGAATTTTCCCCTTTTAATCGCAGAAATCCTAAGACGGAAAATCGCAATAAGTAAAGTTTCAGTAAATTCAAATAAAGCTCACCGCAAATATAGTTCCGTTTCAGAGAAACACGAAAGCAAGCGCTAAGAATACTTAAGATGGAATGATGGAGTCGCACGTGCTTAATGCAAAATGGCCGGCAAAAGTGAAACTACAAAATTCGGAATAACAAAAGAAGCGATATAATTTCCACAACCCAGCTCAAAATTTAGAGGGGTGCTTACTGAGGTTATCACACTAAAAATACTGAAGATAAAAGCAATAAAACAGGGAAAATAAAATGTTTAGAAATTAAAGGAAAAGAAACCTGTTAATCGGAAAATTAACGTAAGAGACGAATAGAGGGCGCCTCCCACATAAGGATTAATTAGACACAAAACGCACTTAACCAACGTAAAATCTAATTAATAGAAACCCAAAATTAGAGTACAAATTACGAGAGGTTTTAAGGCGGTCAGCACACCATTTTAAGCACCAAAACTAATTACGTAAAGCATGCCTTCCTCGGAGCTTCGCGATAGTAATAATAGATGGCGTAGTCTAAATATAGTTAATAATAATTTGGATGAAGGACGGACTCAATCAAAATAGATGAACATGAAATATTTAACTGGAGGGCTTAATGTTTTGAAGAGCTTAAACGATGTGATAATTAACTAGCTAATAAGGTAAAATAGAGTGAATCGAACATAATGCAAAATAATGTTCCAAGCAGTCTAGAAGGTCTTAGAAATGAGGTAAATGGATAAATTAAATGCTAACAACATGCAGAATGATTTTCTACATGTAACAATAATCAGACTATCAGCACCTGATGAAGCCAATGTTTGGTGAAACAATTGTAGTGTTATTAAAACGTATTTGAAACAAACGTATAAACGTGTTTTATTATAATTTATAATGGAGTTTCAACATGTATCTGCCAAGTCAATTAATTAATTAAATAGAGAGGTGTATTGTAGAAAATATAATCACTTTTTTTCTTTTTTCATCTTCTCTTTATATTCTTATATTTTAAAATATTTCTCATATAAATTCTGAGGTGTGATTAAAACTTCGAAGACATTCCCTCATATTGAACTTTGTTCAATATGAGGAGATAGGTTTTCTGGTGCGTGTAAAAAGGAAACTTGATTTGTTCATAAAATGTTTTAAAAATATTACCGCGTTATGTTTTTTCAGTAGAGAGTGACAGTCTGGTAAGTAAATAGGTATTGATAAATCTGCCAAGAGGTGGATTTATCAATTTCGAAAATACATGGGAAAATGGATAAAACTTCAAAGTATTTCAAAATAGCCGCGAATCAGTCGATGATGACTCCCGGTCTAGTAGACCTTTTAACGAAAACATTGCAGAAATTCGCGATTTAGTCCGCTCTGGCCGGCGACTTACAATTAGTAAAACGGCTAATGAATTGAACTTAAGTCTGTAGGTGGTTTAGTCAATTTTAACTGAAGGTTTGAGTCTCCACAAAATTCATTCCGAAATTTCTGTGAGACGAGCAGAAGGAACACCGACTACTAGTGCCCCAAGAAGTATTTAACCGGGTCGAATGTGACTGAGGTTTGTTCAATAGAATTATTACAGGCGACGAATCTTGGCTTTATGGGTATGATCCAGAAATAAAGGCACAATTGTCCCAGTGAAAGAGTTCAGGTTCGCCGCAATCGAAAAAGGCGCGTCAAAATCGAATGTGAAGATAATATTGATTGATAGAATATGCACATAGAGATATCAAGAATGTATATTATAAAAATGTGTTTGAGGATTTGGGAAAATATCTGCGGAAGAAAAGGCCTGCAGTCTGGCCAGACAAGAATTGAATTCTCTACCACGATATGGCATCGACTTTCTCAATCAGGGAATTTTTGTTAAAATTCCAAGTACCTGTGCTCTTGCAACCCCCCTATTCTCATGATCTAGCCTCTTCTGACTTCTATCTGCCCGTAAATTGAAAACTTCGTTGAAAGAGAAGTTATTTGATTTCATAGAAGACATATAGGCAAATACGGAGAAGGTTCATTAAGAAAGAAAATTTCCAGGAATGTTTCTAAAAGTGGAAGCACCATTGAAGGCGGTATATTCAGTCAGAAGGAGACTACTCTGAAAGAGATCCATCGCAATAGCCAGTATGTACTGCCATTTTAAAATTACAAGCACAATCTTAAAATCTGCCAGATATACTTCGCGTTCGCGGAAAGAACGGTATATATAAAAACATTTTAAAGAATTGTGGTGTTATAATTTTATCACGCAATAAAGTAAAAGCTTGTTGTTAGCATAAAATTGTAAAAAGTTGGCGTCGATTTATTCACAAAAGCGAACAACCAATAAATTTATATTCATAAAAAATTTCAAATTTAGAAGTGTTTTGCCGCCAGTGCCGAAAGTAACAAGAATAACTTTTCAGTGACAGTAGTTTGTATACTTTTGTTGAAAAATGAATAAAAAATATGAAGAATCAATATTAATTTCTGTGTTATAAATAGAGTTGGCCAGCGTGTCTTCATATCAGGACTGATTTCAGTACGTATCACCGCGCGTAACGAAGTAAGCGAAGCAATCACATTTTGTGTTAGTTCATCTTGGGTCTCGACAAGAAATAGTCGAACGTTTCACCGTTACCTTTTACGCGTTCTAAATTTAAGTTATAGTATGTCGGACGCATAGAAATGCAAAAGGCGATCATCGCTTGATAATGTAAAAAAGTATTTCCGTAAATTTCCGGATTTATATTATGATGGTGTAAAATTAGTGTGTAAAGTTTGCGATAAATCGTTATTTCAGCAATCTTATACAAATTGTGCTACGTAAATAAGGCAAACGAGTTATATATGATATTTATAATTAAATAAACTAATATTACTCTTGCCCGATATATACCTGCGTCAAACTCTAATGAGTAAAATAGTAATATAATATATATATATATATATATATATATATATATATATATATATATATATAATAACTTCGTGACCTTGGTATGATATGGTAAACCTAATCAGTAGGCGATTAAAGGTCTGTATATTACTAGTATATTATTAGTAATATACTGACCTTTAATCGCCTACTGATTAGGTTTACCATATATATATATATATATATATATATATATATATTGTAATAACGCGGAATGCTGAGAAATAATATATATATATATATATATATATATATATATTGTAATAACGCGGAATGCTGAGAAATAAAAATAAATGAAAAATAAAATGAAATAACAAAATGCTAGCTCGAAAACTTCAGATATATAAAATAATAATTGCAAGGATTCTGCTTAATCTCAAGGGTCTAAAAGTAAGTTCTCCATACACAAATAGACTTCTACTAATACATGAAATAATACGAAAGCGTCAAATTTATGTATAAATATATATTTAAATGAAATTATATCAATTATCACAAGATACAAATATAACTATCAAATCTGACATATAAATATAAAGGAAAATGACGTTTGGGATGACGTGAGTTTATAACGTGTATAGAAAAGTGATATCAAGCAATGTTATATCTTTAACAAATTATTATATAACAATTACACTTTAATACCTGAAGAATATGTTAAAATTTTGGAGATCACAATTTTCAATATGTTCTTTGTATGAAGTTCACAGGAAAATTTCTATCTAATACGTCAAGAATGAATGTCTGTTGCTCGATTCAAATTTCTGGATAATATCCTAGTCGCTGCGTTGCTTATAATCCAAATTAGCAGGGTAAACCACCAGGTTATGTTCAATATGGGATCCAGATGAGTTGTTCTTATTCCAAGATGATTCAAAAGAAATCTGATTTCTTCTTTAAAAGTGTTCCTTTGATATAAATATAATCTTCCGTATTCAAATGTATGATTATATTCTCCTTATATGATTAATACATCCAGAATACTTATTAAAACACTTCCTTATGTACAATATACGTCCATAAGCATTTTGTATAGGAATATAAATGGAATATTGATAAAAAAAACTCAAATTATAAAATGCAGATAAAGATCTCTTTCAATCAGTCAAAAAATAATAATCAATAATAATGTTTTTTCGTCGTCAAGACTCCTAACAGCAATTTTGTAAAAGTAAAAATCAGATATTCTACGAAAATTTGTGCAAAGGTTACTAAAATAATTTAAAAGATAATATTATAGAAAATCCACTCACGTAATCTCAATTACAAATCTTGTAAATGAAATTCACATAAGACAAACAGATAATAAAATATGGGAAATAATATCAAAATTACAAAATTCTTACTATAAAGAAATACTTTACAAATCTTAACATTCAAGATATAACATTGTTGAAACTGAAAACTTATTAGTAAAAGAATTAATTAAGAGGGTAGGTTGACTCACAACATTATATATATATATATATATATATATATATATATATATATATATATATATACTGTTATGACAATTATGTATTTTAAATTTAAATATTTTACCGCGCTAGAAGTAGGGGTAGAAAATGTATATAGTTCTTTTTTGACTAGAAGTAAGGGTGAGTTGGGTGTAAGACGGCACCAAGCATGTAACGCCAAATGTATATTAATGTATATATATATATATATATCAAAATTTACTCTTGAGTTAAGTAAAAAGTTAAAAGGTTACAAAGTGTGTTTTATTGAAATGAAACAAGAACCAGCATTCATTAAACCCCAACATAACATATACATATATAAAACTTAGTACTGTCATGAGGTGCAGAAAAAAAGTGGCCCTTTCTAGTTATAAACGGTAAAAGCCGCGGAAGTATTCCAAATGCATAGAATGGTTTATCATAAATTTTTCAAGTGACGTCGTAAATTCAGTGAATGCAGAGAAAGCCATAATAAACGTTTAGGATGTGCAATTCAGACGATTAACCCAGAAAATGTTGAAAAAATTCGACATTTTGTGAACAAATCTTGTGTCTTTTGGAAATGGAATATGAAATATGTTGACAATAATTCATCGCATTTTAACCCAAAGATTTAGTTTTCGGAAACTAAATTAATAACTTGTACTACATCTATTAACGAATAACCAAAAATTGCATAAAATTGAGCATTGCGAAGATATTATGGTAGCTTAAAGAAATAAAAACCTCTTAAAAACAAGATGATGAGACAATCAAGAGTTCATACATTAAAGGGCTGAATGGCGGTCGAGATGAAGAAATTCCAAAAAAAAATCTCGTTTGGTAAAATTAAAAATCAAAACAGTGCCAAGCCGGCCACGCACAAAGAATTCATAACAATTGGAACAACAGCTAATATTTGGTGTATTCAAGTGCTGGATAGGTCATATTTATCACGTTCATCCTAACTATCGACAATTTTTATCAATCGGTACTGATTTTTTTATCAAAAGTTCAATTTTGTTGTTTGAAATAACTGTCATGTTCACCCGATTCAGCTCCGTGCATTCCCAAAGCTGCATTTGGCGATTAAAGTAAATCGTCCTGCATCAATGGACTCAACAATCAACAATGAAAAATCTCAACACTATTGTAACCGGAGACATAAAAAATTATTCGAAGCATTTTTTAAACGTGGAAGTTCTACTGAAGAAGAATACTTCGAACAAATAAAATAATTTTTATGAAGATTTTTTAAGTACTTCTTATTTAAAATAATTTTTTTTTTTTTGGAACTGGGGGTACATCCCCATTGTAGTACATACAACGGATTAACCGGATGACAATAAAGTGCTAAGCCCAAAATCAAAAATTACAAGCAAATAATGCATCATGTTGTATGTAACATACAAATGTAAGATTAATGTCTAATGTAATTTTGAATAAAGCATGCACACTGCTGAAATTTAATCATGGACTCAATTTTATTTTAATTATCAGGTCGCTACTCCCAAGAAACACTTTTTATGTTGTCTACAACTTTATTTCGTATTGTCATACGGTCAGGAAGATAAACAAATTCTTTTCTAATATTAAAATTATTAAATATATTATCTATTATAATTAATATTTTAAATTTTTAAGCCACGTTAGCAACATATACAGGGTCCCTGAAACAAAGAGATGACGTATTAAAAAGTAAAGATGCAATTATATAGAATATTAATCCAAAAAAAATGAGTCAATTACGACGCGAACTCCAAAATTAAAAATTGCGCGCCGCCTATGGATCACAATGTCTATAAAAAATGCCTCGATTTAATTTAGACGCAAACATACGCTGCAATGTTTATGTTCATAAAAAGTCTAAAAGATAACATTGTTTAGACAGTTGTCGAAGTTATAAAAACCACACAATGGAGTATTTACTTATTTAGGATTCAGTAACCTCAATTCGACTACTTTCAATATATCAGCTTGTAGACGAAAACTTTTAGAACTGACCTTAATCAGCTTAATTTCCTGTGTATAGGCGAATGTAACAAATATAAAACATTAACATGAATTCAGAAAGCCGCTATTGGATCTACACGCAAACACATGTTGCAATGTTTATTTAAAAAAAAACTATTGAAGCTAACATTTCTAAAAAGCATTGTATGCTAAGGGTTCGATAGCCTAGTACGAAAATCCAGCTGTTAAAAATTTAAAGCAAGACCGGCAGTAACAAATCTAATCTCTTTGTTACTGTCGATCAGCTTTAAGAAATCGTCTCCTATATTCTTTATGATATAGTCGGTCGCACAGTTAGGTCTTTTCATTTTTAATACGTTGTCTCTTTATTTCAAGGCCAGTCCGTATAATTTAATATTAATCATAATTTTTATCACCGCAGTCGGTATTGCAAGAAACCTATGTATATTTTTCGAGCTAGCGACTTCTTGGTTATCTACAATAGATGTAACATATATATTTACCGATTTACATGTCAATTAAAAGAGTAAGAAGAGGGGGGGGGGGAGAATAATTTTAAGTATTGCTTCCATTCATACTCATTAAAAATTTAAACATTGTAATTAATTCCGCCGGCATTAATTACGGAGCAAAGTTTAGTATAAGAAAAGCATAACATAAAAGACCACCAACTGCGCGTGTTTGTATGTGTGCGCGTTATTTCTATTTAAATTGTGCGTAAACAAAAGTTAAACATATCGAGAAACAATTTTTCTACATATCTTGTTTTTATTCTTAATTTCTAGTTTATACTTTTCAAATTACTTGTTTTCACAAGTTCCAGTGAGATTAATTTAAAAGTTTATTGGGGTTTCTATATTTACATGGTTTATGTCTGTGGTATAAATTAGCTCGTTACTAGAAGTGTAACTACTTACTTGCGGCTGCGACGTAACAGGTGGTGTTTTCGTATACGGATCGACTTGAGACTCATTCTCATCACACTCCGAGGAGAGATCCCCGGAGCTGAACCTTCGTTTCAGGTAATTGACATTCGAAGTGAAGGACTGTCTGAAGCTGCTGAACGAAATGGTTGGGCCGTTTGCGGTAGGTCCGCAATACTTGCCGCACTCGGTAATCTTGCTGGCTAATAATAGCCTCCGCTACGCCTCTCACGCTTCACGTTGCGTGTCCGCGATCCTTAGTGCCGTGATCACAACTACAACAAATATATAAATAATTAAGCTCCATATAAAGCATCTAACTCTCCAATTTAATTATAAATTATGTGGTGGTAGAGGTTTTAGGTGCGGAAAAGCAGTTCGATGGTAAAGTGCGTAAAAATGCGTAAACTTAGACAATTGATATTGTAGAAATATGCTCCATCTATATATGGAAAATTAGTCAGCGTATAAAGACTGAAATTTGGTAAATATGTATTTGGTATAATTATCAATTGTTTCATTTTAACGAATTATATATTGACTTTTGTTGAAATAGAATTTATTAAAAATAATAAAGGAAATTTTCGAAAAATGAATCACTTGATAAAACATTTACTAGTCACTAAAAATGAAGCTAGTAAATGCAATAAAATGAACATGAATCTGAAGCTTAAGCTTCAGATTAGATTACTTGAGGTGACCATAACGCCTATTCTACTGCTATCTCTTTCATGTCTTGTTAGACAAAAAAAACTTAAGAACAAGTGCCGAAATTAAATTTAAAAGGAACTTAACGTATGCTTATAATGGAAAAGAAGCGGGAACAATAAAACCAGAATTTTTGGCCAGCAAATTTGCAATCTGTTTATACTAGGTTTTTTTTTTGGTTCATCAATTCTGAACAGTTCTAAAACTACTGCGCAATCGTACCCGCTGTTTGGTGTTTTGGTTACATACGAACTAGTTATGAATTTTTGATTATATCTTTTGGTTGTTGCAAAGAACTAATTCGGAATAATTCTATGATGAGCAGGTCTTGCAAATACCGGTTCAGAGTTAATAGTTCGAGCTTGCGCACTGTGTTTATCTGTTTTGATATTTTTGAATGTTGGTAGACAGTTGGTCTCTAAGTTGCTTAAGTCTCTGATAAACATAATCTAAATAAGATATATAACGAATTTGAAGTAAAATATTTGAGTGCATTAATTTAATTTACTTTTGCATAAAAGCATGGCAACGACAAATAAATTAAAATACTCAAATTTGCAGGTGATTTAATAGAAAAAAAGTAGTTGAAGTTGAAAAAAAAAGTCGAGTTACAATCATCATCCTGACTGCAGCTTTGATATTGATTTTCTAAAAAATAATATTTTAAAGTAAACAATTTTAAAATATTTCATATCATATTTTTACCTTTATTATTCATGTTTCTTTTTTAAATAATTCTTGGCAAGTAATTATGAGCCTCCACAAAAATACAGTTATGTGTGTAATTATGCAGAGATTAAATAATAAAAAACTTTTGCTAATTAAAAAAATTGCCACTAGATGGCGCACTATTAAAGTTTCAATTTAGTTTCAAATGTGTTTTGGTTTTCTTGAGTCCACTCAAGTTCAAAACAATTCTGGAATTAACAAAGTTGTGCACATCAGTTCTTCGCAGTTCTATTACTGTTTAGAATTGCGAACCAAAACAATCAATAAGTAAAGAATGGAGAACCTAAAATCTAGGCAGTCACTCAATAGTTTACCCTTTATCAACCATCTATGTGAAACTTTATACTGACGATACAATGTAATAAATTGTTTTTTTCCGTTCATTTACGATACAGTTCTTAAAATTAATCGTTCGAATGTCATAAGAAAATATCTCGAAAATAATATATAAAAATAAAAAAAGGTTAATATATCAAAAGAGTTAATTGATCAAATCAAATGCTGTATCTTACTAAAATAGAAACGCTACAATAAAATGAAACGCTAAATAGTGCTCTAAGTAATTAATAAGGTATCGAATCTCCATTATTCTTAAATATTGCTTCACATCGATTGTTTATATTCGCTATCAAATTTTCAGCGTAACTACTTGATAAGGATTGACATATCATTCTTATATTGCGGAATAGCTGTTTACTTGTATAACTTCCCTTTCCACGAAGCTTTTGCTTCATAATGGTCCATACGTCTTCAATTGGATTTCCGTCCGATGACTGTAACCGTTATGCAGTCTTTTGAAGAGCATTTGCTATTCTTCATTCGATGCAGTATATTGTGTATAAATTAATCTTCCTACGTGCGTCTAGATTACCAGTACCACACGCAATAATCCAAAATCTCGCATGACGAAACACTTGATCGTCTGCGATGTGTGAGGAGATGTCATTCATTAATATAGGCATGTCTTTCATTAATATACGTATACGCTTTGCTATGCAGCTTCGTTTCCCTTCTCTCAACACTGCTTCCAAGTACAGGTGAAATAATATCGACGACAAGCAACACCATTGACGAAGTTCTTTTGATATCAATATAGGTTTTGTCAGTTGTTTTCTATTCTTTATAAATGATGCATTTCCCCTGTATATTTCCTTGGTCATAGACAGTAGATTAGTATTCATATTGTGATGTTTTTGTCTTTTCGGGTTCTTAAATAAAACTAACGGTAACTAACGAACACACAATATATTAATAATAAAAACGAATAACAAATTAAAAACTAATTACTAACAATAAGCACATTTATGTATTTATATTTATGTAAGCTCACTCGGCGATGATTTGGTATGGGATGAATCAAATCCCTTCCTCGACGGTTTATATATCGGCTGTCGCACCTCTCTCGTGTTTTCTATTCTCGATCTTTCTGTTTCGATATCTTTCGAGAAGGTGCCAGAGGTGTGATACGAGACGTATCGTCGGATGAGTCATCACAATATTAACCGAATCAAGGCTTCCCATAACTTATTTTGTGATGCCGAATCAGAAGCGTTTTCAAGATCAATGAAAAATAAAATTTACAAGGCGTTTTATGGGAGATTCCTCTACCTGACGATATCCCTAATTATCCCGTCCGCGCTTTTGTTAAAAGGTAATCGACCACTTCATTATTATACCGACTACAGTCTGTATAATAATGAATTATTATATACAGATATTTCCAATATTGTCAGTTGCTTAATAGAAACGTAATAATAAAGAAATTGTTTACCTAAAACTAAATATTATTATTATTAAATAATACAAAAATAAAATTGTATTTAATTTAACCAAAAGTAGATCATTTTGAACAGAAAATGTAACCAGATAAGAGGGTAAGATCGTGGAAAAATAAGGTTATCGTGGAAGTTATAATGACAGAAAATTGAATCATGTCCGTAATATTATTAAGTGGCAACGAGCTGTTTTAAACTTTCAAAAGGAAGAGGTAAAAATCATAAAACAGGCAACTGGAAATAATTACATTACTATTTCTAAGGATTTCAATGTATTTGAATATTTATTATAAAAATTTCTAATGACAATCCACTAAGAATTTTATTAGCAAGATTACTTAGTGCAATTTTGTTGTCCTTCATATTGCTATGTTAAATTAAATAAATGTAATAGGGCATAAATAACAAGATAACGTGCTAAACGCAGGTTGTGCTTTGTGTGCATGTATCAGGATTTTAGAACAAATACATTCATAAATCAAAAATCACAATCCAATACATAAATAATTAATAAAGTTTATCATGTAGAATACAATAAGAATCTTTGATCTAATTACCGAATTCTTAAATATAAAATATAAATCATTAATATATATCATTAATTAATGTATATACGAGTATATATATATAAAATATCACTATTTCATCTAATTCAATATCAACAGGCTCTATGAACCTGAGGTCGTTTTTGATACAAGTCTTTGCCGAAATTTCACTGAGAGCACAAAGCAAGCTCTCAACATTCTGTTAACAGAAATAACCATAGAAGGAACGGGCAATTCAACAAGGGCACAAGGTGGTAATAACAAAAGAATAAATATAATATTGATAGTTGGCATCATAATCAGGATGACTTTGTGTTCTGCAGTGAAGCAAGGGTTAATTAAAACTTCACTCCAAAAAGAATTAAAAATTATTTTGGAATTTTGTAATAAAGGATGGAAGAAATCGAATTTAATTAATGTCGCTAAGTGTTAAGAATGATTCACAATTTAGTTTATCACACATGTATTTTAGTTTTATTTATTAGAATTATGTGTTATAGGACACACTTGTTTAAATATAAATAATTATTTATAGCGATTTACTGCAGATAAATGTGTCACAAGAAACGACACATTGGATAGATGACATGTTATTGGAAATCAGTATGTCTGATGCTGTTAAAAGCCAGAGGCAAAGAAGAATTTGAAATACATAAAAGTCATAGTTGACATATTCACAGTGCACAAAAATACATAAAGAAAGAATAAAATAAAGAGAATCACATTGCGTAATGGCAGAAGGATTAGTATTAGAACATAGAACATGAAGAGTATATGGATTGAGAACAGCAATTACTGGTAGTACAAATTCCAGTGCTTTCATGTAAACAAATATCGATTATTATTTCACAGAAAACTGAACTTTGCAAAGACGAAAAACATAATATAATCAAATGGATTATGTATTAAGGACACCTATAACATATATCATATTTTATTTAATATACTTAATCTGTAACATCGAAAGGTTATTGGTTATGTTATGATTAAACAATATAAATTGTTTAAATTTAGTAAAAATACATGCTTTCGTACCAAAATTAATTAAAAAGAATATTAAAATCGTTTCTGGTATTGCAAAGGTTCATATCCAATGTGTGATTAATAGGTTTCCTTTTTAAATATATCCATTGTATACTATAGTTCTGGTAACAGGATTGATCTTTAAATGGTATATTTTTATTCAAAAATAAACGAAAACAAGTTCACATGACAACAGTCTAATGTTTAATATCATAAACAATGCAACCTAAAAGACTACAAACGCTTGTAGTTATCGAAAATATTGTTTAAGATGTATTTTGATAAGATTTGAATGTACTTCCATTTATAAATATTAAGCATTGCACGTTTAAAAATTAGAAAAGTAGGTACCATAAGTCTTCGAAAATAGATCAATAATATTGCTAAGTTTAGAAAAGACATTACAATGTTTAAATAATTTTTTATATGGTATATGATATCTATAAAGGAGATGTGTATTTATTGTTAATAATGTAAACAAACCAAAATGACAGATTTAATTCAATGTGGAGGTTAAAATATACAGTTAAAAATGAACGAATATATACATAACATGAATGAAGCAATGCGCCAAAGTGAGAATGTCGTTGACTTACATTTAAATTTGGAAACCAAGTTTTCAAAAATATGTTGCACGCATAACGAAGATAGAAAAGATTGTAAGCGGAACAAGGACCAAAGAAATACGATAAAAAGTACAAATTTTATTTAAAACTTACTAGGATCGATAAACAATAGAGAATAAGATCTCGTTGCTAATCAAATTCAATTGGTTGCAAGGGAGATAAAGTATTAAGAATTAACAAAAGTACACAGGTTTTTTAAAAGGGAGGTGTTCGTTTTAATAACGAAGTTATAGAAAATTTTTCTACGCTTTGGTGTTTAATTATTTGTCGAAGCGTATACATTTTATTTTTAATACGAATTATTCCTTTATATTTCCTTTATATTTTAAAATCAAATAAGATGTATCACGAAGAGTTCGATAATTTGTATGAAAAACAAAGGTCTGTATAAGTTGCACGACGTATAGTTATTTGAAGTTCATAAATTTAGAATCAATCAACATTTCAAGCATATATGGATAATTAATTTGTAATCAATTAATTATAATTACAATGTTTGTAATAGAATATTTATGCATGATATCCGAGTCACGCGTAGGAGCAGCGGTTCAATAAATGATATGATATCTGCATATTTAAATTGCTAATTAAAAATTTACATAGTGTGGAGATATTTCATTCGGTAGGGATTATTTTCTACTAAATGAATATTGAATAACACTCCTTTGTATACAAAAATATCAGTAAATCCAAAACATCCAAAAGCTTATATTTTTATTGTATTAAACAAAACACTTTGTGTCAGCTTATGTTTGGTTTTGATCCCCTAGACTAGGTATAATACATGAGTGTGCAGATTGAAAGATTTATAAAAATCTAAAAATGACTTCAAAGTTATTCGTGTGTACTTCTAACAATCCTCATAATTTTATATGAAGGTAATTTGATTTAGGTAAATAAATGAATTTACAATGCTTTTTAACTTTTCCTTACTTTTAAACAATAAACAAATTTAATTTGATATCTTGTTGTATTATTTCTTTGAGTTTACATTGGATGCTAGGCCTAGTTACAAAGAACCCGAAATCAAAACCCTGAGACCTATATTTTTTTTAAAAGAGTCAAAAGAGCGTGAGAGATGCGTGTGTAACACTTTACATTTCAAATAATTGTAGTCCAATTTATCAAAGTCCAACTACACAGTAATATGTAATATATTTTTGAAAAAATTCTATTTTATCTAGTTTTTATATTTCTTCAGAATATCAAAAATTTTAAATTTCATATTTTTTTATAATTAAATTACACAAATACAAAATTAACATTCTAGATTGACTAAATTTATTAATTTACTAAAGAAAACACTCGGTATGTTTGTTTCACAAAATAAAATAAAATATTTTGTGAAACAAACATACCGAGTGTTTTCTTTAGTAAATTATTCATTATGTTTCACCAAGAGCCAACCGTGGATTCTATATATTATAATAAATTAATAATTATCTTGTAACTTATGTAACGTTTTGCACATACAAGTTTATTAACAATGGGGCAAATATATATTTTCTTTAAATCTAGGTATCCTTAATGAAGATTATGACATTATGACATTATCTAATGAAGATTTCGACATCTTTAATCATTTCTATTAAAAAAAAATCTATTTCTATCCGTTCAATTGTTTAAAAAAATGATAAATCTATTAAAAATAAGTCCAGCTAATATCGATGAATATCCATTTTTCATCACATATCATTATTTGGTCTAGAAAAGGACACAAATGACACGCAATTAATGGAGCCATTTCGTTTACTCTGAGAAAGTTCATAAACATAATATACTTACATATCCTACGTTTTAATTTTGGCTATAGTATAAAGATGTCGTAATACGATTATCATTTAATAAGTTTATAGTACATAGATAGACTAGCAAATATTATTTATCAAATTTACCCACCAATATTTAATGGATCCAGTTTGCTTTTATAACAGACAAAGTGCCCCAGCCGGAAGACACCGATTTGAATAAAATATTTCAGTTAAACAGCCCTATAATAACAACGTAATAAATATGATTTTTTAAATAGTTTATGTGTATTACAGAGGATGAATTATTAATTTATAAAAATTTCATATTTATATAGTGATCTTTCAATATTTAATTAAATAATTTAAATTACACAGTATGAATATATCATTCACTATAATATTGTTTTGTAAAAAGAAATGGATAACATGCATTCCATCAATAAATTAGGAATGAACTTCAATACATAAATTTTGTATTTTACATTTATTTGAAAATGTATACCATTACACACTTATATAATATATCTCTTATTATTAAAGCTTTTTTAATGTACAAAAAACGTAATAACTTTTCAAAACCCAAATGGACCGTAAAAGACTCTAATTAATTTAATTTGGAGTTATGTTGTTTCATTTAATTTAGTAATTATCCGATTTTCATTTCTGCTTCCGTTTTCAACAAACCGAGACCCTCATAAAAATGGAATTTTCTCTCTTATTCGAGAAGAATAATTTAAAAATACGTAGTAATAATTTTTTATACACATAATACAACCTAAAATTTATTTTCAGAATGAACTTCTCAGACAAAAGTGGTTTGTCGTGGCTTAAATTATTATTTGTAACAAAATAATTTGAAACATACATGAGTGGGTAAAACCACACAAATTTGTATAATACAAAAGTATTTTTAATAATATAAAATATTATTAAAAATGGGGTGTGAAGAACACAATACAAGTTATATATTTATGAATGTATCTCCTCTCCAGAGACGCAGATACGTATTTCACCTTTCTACAGGATCGTCGGTACGCCCCTGCTGGAGAAGAGATACATTCAACCAAACATAACTACCTTGCTATCAAACAGAAATTATTAAGACAGAGCGTGAAAGAATATTCAGCGCTGTCTACATAATAACTGCCGAACTAAGCAACGTGTTTCTATAGACGGTAACAACCATATCTATAAAAACTGTATTATCGTGTCTTCACTACTTGTCGGGCGAACCGAATGCGTATATAACAAAATAATTTGAAACATACATGAGTGGGTAAAACCACACCAATTTGTATAATACAAAAGTATTTTTAATAATATAACATATTATTTATCTCTGGAGAGGAGATACATTCACAAATATATAACTTGTATTGTGTTCTTCACACCCCATTTTTAATAATATTTTATATTATTAAAAATACTTTTGTATTATACAAATTGGTGTGGTTTTACCCACTCATGTATGTTTCAAATTATTTTGTTATATAAGCATTCGGTTCGCCCGACAATTAGTGAAGACACGATAATACAGTTTTTATAGATATGGTTGTTACCGTCTATAGAAACACGTTGCTTAGTTCGGCAGTTATTATGTAGACAGCGCTGAATATTCTTTCACGCTCTGTCTTAATAATTTCTGGTTGATAGCAAGGTAGTTAGTTATGTTTGGTTGAATGTATCTCTTCTCCAGCAGGGGCGTACCGACGATCCTGTAGAAAGGTGAAATAGGTATCTGCGTCTCTGGAGAAGAGATACATTCATAAATATATAACTTGTATTGTGTTCTTCACACCCCATTTTTAATAATATTTTATATTATTAAAAATACTTTTGTTTTATACAAATTGGTGTGGTTTTACCCACTCATGTATGTTTCAAATTATATTGTTATATACGCATTCGGTTCGCCCGACAATTAGTGAAGACACGATAATACAGTTTTTATAGATATGGTTGTTACCGTCTATAGAAACACGTTGCTTAGTTCGGCAGTTATTATGTAGACAGCGCTGAATATTCTTTCACGCTCTGTCTTAATAATTTCTGGTTGATAGCAAGGTAGTTAGTTATGTTTGGTTGAATGTATCTCTTCTCCAGCAGGGGCGTACCGACGATCCTGTAGAAAGGCGAAATACGTATCTGCGTCTCTGGAGAGGAGATACATTCACAAATATATAACTTGTATTGTGTTCTTCACACCCCATTTTTAATAATATTTTATATTATCAAAAATACTTTTGTATTATTATTTGTAACTTTAATTTAGATAGATCGCCTTACTGAACAAAATAAAATGGGCACAGTAATATTTTAAATAAAGTAGGTACTTTATAATAACTTGTCTTAACAAAACTGATTAATATTAAGTACCGAGTGACTATAAATTATTGAAGCAAAAATTTAATTTGGGAACCACAAGAAATTGGCCGGCCTAGTCATTCACTTTAGATTTATCTTTTTATGTTAGAATATTTTATATAAATATGAATGTCATGTGGTTACGATAACTTGTTTGACGTTTACTTTGTACTTTTGACAAATTTGAATTAAAAAATCAGGCACAATAGCAAAAATTTACGAAATTGTTGCCATCTTAATAACAAACATTTCCTCATTTATAGTCACCCGTTAGAAGCATGTAATAAATTAAATCATTAATAATAGTGTTATTCAAATTTTATTTAGTCTTTATTAAACTATCTTGTAAAACTTTGATATTGCTCGGTTACTTTTATTAGTTGTCTATCCAAATGGTTCCATATACATTTTAATAGATTCATATCGAGACTGCGCGAGTCAAACAAAAACTTCGTATTCGTTTCAACGAATAGATAACTTTTGGTCATTCGTTTCACTAAAATGTGTTAATATTACGAATGAATATTCGACGTTCACATAGATGCTTCCTCTAAATTTAGATATAATTAGCAGTATTTGTGGTTTATTTCAAATTGTTTACAACACAAATTGAACCAATAAGAATGTTTTGATAAATTGGAGACATTGCTTAGTGGTTTGTTCAGGTTGTGGTCCACCCATTCGGCAGGTCTAGCCCTAAGTGACATCTATTTATTTCCCAAACTGAAATTATTTCTGTCTGAAAAGAAATATCGGTAACGTAGTGGTTTTTTGAGGATTTTGACAGAAGCGGCTTAGTGGCACTCTAGCGTCACTGTGAAGGTACAAAAGGCCCTAACCCATTTGTTTTCTTTCAAATTTCACTTTTCAATAATTAATCATACCCATAGATTGTCAGAATTCAGATATTTCCAGAATTCGACCAGTGCGATTGAGTATTTAAAGGCTAACAGACACCACATAATATTTAACTTGTACATACGCGGCAAAATACTACGAAATTAGCTTGCACATTTCCAGCTAAGAAGATTTCAAAAAATTATCAATACAAAATTTATACTATTACTATTAAGGTTACAAAAGATTGGGATGGGCTTGGTTGGCGAGCCCTGGTGTAGATGTGAAGAACAGGAGGAATCTAGCCTTCATATAAAATACGCTTGTGAGGACATGAAGGGCTAGAAACATTTAGTGATCTATTGGATCCTGCGAGTACATTCGAATTTCCCTTGAGGAAGACAGTGGGTTTCATCGAGGACAAAAGATTAACAGAGTGGAAGTGTAATTGATCAATTAGAAACAAATAATTCACCCTTACTCAATTTATTTATTTGATATTCAGACAGTCACATATTGTATTTTTCCATAGAATTTCTTTACCTCCCTGTAATATAATGTAAACCCCTAGTTTTATTACTTAAGAACAGTATTGTATAAACCGTAGTGAAAGTTTTGTGCATAGACATTTTAGTAATAAAAAGTACCCATTCCTTCAACTATTTAAAATAAAACATGTGTTTGTTACCGAATACTTGTGTTAAAAAAATTTGTAAATAAGTTAGTTATATGTCTGATGAAGCTCAGGTTGGAGCGAAACGGCCGTTACAGTGTTAATTAAAATGTGAAATTCATTAAAATTTGTTTTGTTTTATCCTGATAATAGTTATAATGGAATTTCATCAAGTAAAGGCTGAAACAATTATATAATAGTTTGATAATTTATATAATGTAAGAAGTATATATCACGAAATACGGTAAATTTTGAAGGTCATAGATTAAGGAATTGAAATTTCAAGCGGATATGGATAAAAAATTTGTAATCAATTAATAATCATTTCTGGTTTGCAACAGAGCAATAACGCAAAATATCTTGGCGAACACGTAGGGATTCTGTCCCAAAAAGGATCTAATAATATATGTGTTTAAAAAGTTTGAGTATAACAATACGTTAAGCACGTATTACGCATTTGTTACAAATGAAACAGACATGCATATATACACGTCTGTATCTGTACACATGGACATACACTTCGTATTTTCCAAAATTTACTTCTGCCTAAAACACGTGTTTCTGTCATCAACTATAAGACTTCGTCAGTTAGGCTAGTGAAGTAAAGCTTAATGAATCGCTTCATAGGTATAGCAAATTTTGTCGTATCAGGTGGTGCCATATAATATCTAGTGACATCTGTCGGACTAAAGAGACTATGCCGAAAGTGGTAATTATCTCTTGACCGTCTATGTCGGTACAGAAGATAAAAAATACGCATATAGGTGTAAGTCCATTAACTCGATGCCAGATGGCAACAAACATACCCAAAAAGTTCGAGTATATCAATACGTTAAGCACATATTACGCATTTGTTATAAATTAAACAGACATGCAAATATACACGCTTCTTTTGTCCGTCAGATGTCACTAGATGTTATATGGTGCCACCTGATACGACAAAATTTGCTATACCTATGAGGCGATTCATTAAGCTTTACTTCATTAGCTTAACTGACGAAGTCTTATAGTTGATGACAGAAACACGTGTCTTAAGCAGAAGTAAATGTTGGAAAATACGAAGTGTATGTCTATACGTAGAGATACAGACGTGTATATTTGCGTTTCTGTTTCATTTGCAATATCTGTATTTATTTGTAATAATGTTTCATAGTAGCAATCAGATTTTAAAAAATTATATAGTGTGGAGATAAATATTTTATTCGGTAGACATTATTTTTCCACTAAATGAATATTGACGGCACACTCTTTTAGTGCAACAATATCAGTAAATCCATAGAGATTTTATATAGTGAACTAAATAAAACACGTTGTGTCATAGCTTAGTATTTGAAGGATTTTACATCCCTTGAGCTAAGATATAAGCGTGCTGATTGAAAAATTTATAAAATCTGAAAAAGGACTTTGAGTAACCAATACGTTAAGCACATATTACGCATTTGTTACAAATGAAGATGTCAGATGTCTCTAGATATTATATGGTGCCACCTGATACAATAAAATTCACTATACCTATGAGGCAATTCATTAAGCTTTACTTCACTAGCCTAACTGACGAAGTCTTATAGTTGATGACAGAAACACGTGTCTTAGGCAAAAGTATTTGTTGGAAAATACGAAGTGTATGTCCATATGTACAGATACAGACGTGTATATTTGCGTGTCTGTTTCATTTGCAATATCTGTGCTTGTTTGTAATAATGTTTCATAATAGCAATCAGATTAAAAAAAAATATATAGTGTGGAGATAAATATTTTATTCGGTAGACATTATTTTTCCACTAAATGAATATTGACGGCTACTCTTTTAGTACAACAATATCTGTAAATCCTTAGAGATTTTATATAGTGAACTAAATAAAACACGTTGTGTCATAGCTTAGTATTTGAAGTATTTTACATCCCCTAAGCTAAGACATAAGTGTGCTGATTGAAAAATTTATAAAATCTGAAAAGATTTCAAGGTTATTTGTGTATACTTTTGACAATACTCATAGTTTTATGACTGTGATTTGATTTAGATTAATAAATGATTCATAATTCTTTAATGATTTCATGATTTATAAATATATATTGAAAGTATGAACAATAAATGTATTTAATCTGACATCTTGTCGTCATATTTCTTTACCTTTTATATTGACAGCTAGGTCTAGTTAGAAAGAAATCGAAAGCAAACCCTGACAGCTATAGGTATTCAAAGAGTCAACCGAAATATATGCGTGCGTAACGATTTACATTTAATATAATTAAACCCCTACTTATTAGAGTAAAACTACACAGCAACATGTACATATAATAGATGCGCGTGGAACCAAATCCCCTTCCACTACGACACTGCGTTTGCTTCCAAATGTGCATGCTTAGTGCCGCCTCGTCCTTGCAGCTGCTTATATCGCACGCCATCAAAAATCGTCACTGAGCCATATTGATTTATATAGGAGAACACCAGTAATTATTTGTCAATAAAAACCTTATAAACTCATTTTTATTCTTCACTGCACCTGGAGCACAATCACAGAAACTGTCACAAATAAAAACAAAACCGAATAAGGACCAAGATATTAAGATCTTTCGAAAAAATAAGAATAAAATCACATTTTTCTTAAACCTATAAATCTAAGCAAGTTACCTATAGTTAAAAATTAATTAATGACAAGCGTAACTGTTGTTAATAATTTAAAATACATGTGTTGCCGACCGAAAATTCAGAAGTCCAATAAACTGCATTGTACCGATCGCTTTCTTATGGGAAGGTACTAAAGGCCGAAAAAGTGACATTCTTATATTAAGAGTTAAGCGCATTTACTTTAATTAATAAAATATAATTGAAGCATATGAATGTGTGAAAGGCAGATAATTAAGTTATAATATTTTGCACATTCTAACTTTGATATATAAAAATAACGAATTGCAGGAGGTAATATTTATTGTAAATCCAACCGACGCCTGACCCTAGGCTTAACTCAATTACATATACAAGGCAAAATTACGAAAAGAATACTCCTTAAAATAATTATACCAGTAATTCAATAAGCTGCGTAATTATAAGAACAAATGTTTGTCAGAAAGTTAAGTCTAACTTTAATTACCTCGAAAACAAACATGAAGTCTGGCTCGTTACAATATTTTTAATAAATTGTACTAGTGGGGTTCAAATTACCAGATTGATATTTGAAAAACACACAAAATCCATAATTCAGCTGTCAATTGTGCTGTGTTTGTAAACCCGAAAATCAGTCGATAAAATTGATTTACTATGCTTTTTATTGTATCAATTTGAAAAACGGAAATAATGCGTCAGTTGTAGGGGAAAACTTGCTTTATGTTTTTTATGATGACGTAGTAAAGTTTCCAAAAAATTAATTTACACGAAAATTAAGCGGATTAACGTCAAGAGTTAGGAACTTAAAAAAGGTATATAACCCCTTACCACAATTATTAATCGTATCCTAAATACGTATTTCGACAACTAAGTTGTCATCATGAGTAGGTAAAAACCACTAATTAAAAAGTCGCACATGGGGCACAGTTAAGCTAGAAAACCGCTTACGCAACAACTACTTTACACCGCGTCCACGTATAGACTAATTTTAACATGCGAATATAACCTACGAAAAGATCGAAAAGCACTTACCTCTTAGGGAAAAAGGCATTCACATATGTTTATTCTCCGAGTTGAAATATATCGAACGAAAGAACGACAAACATTCCTTTCTTAAGGGAACGGCACTCAACATGTCCTAATAACTTCCATTTTAAAACGACGATGACACAATTATGGTAATAAAAATGAAAAGAGACAACTGAAAGGAATCGTTGATCTATCGCTATTCATGGAATATTGTTTATTTTTCGCGATATGTATACTTTCATAAGCATCAAGTTCGCGGGGTTTATTAATTCCTTTGACCAGCTTCAACCCTGTGATCGAAACATTGTGTAGTGTGCTTAAAGCGTGGTTGACAACGTTAGAATTATCCGGTCTATTGTATTTAATATGTGATATGTGTTCTTTAAAACGGGTTATTATTGGTCGTTTTGTTTGGCCTATATATTTCAAATTACAATCCTCGCAACTAATTTCGTATATACCTGATTTCGAAAATTAACTCTATCTTTAGTATTCGCTAGGAGAATTTTGATAGTATTTTCGGACCGAAAGGCAACCTGGAGACCTCTTTCTTTCACAACTTTATTAATGTTTTTCGTGACGGGGTGATATTGTAAACACATGTACTTTTTCTCCTGGTTACTTTGAGATATCAAACTTGGATTGTATTTTTTATTTTTGTTTTTCTAATTAATTTATTGATTATTTATATGTCAAAGCCATTGTATGTCGCGATATTTTTAATGAAATCCAGTTCTATTTTATATCTCTCTTTTGTTAACGGAAAATTTAGTAACCGATTGACTAAGAAATTAAAGGAAGCTGTCTTATGTTGATAACTATGATTTGAATTCGCAGTGATGAATCTATTAACATTGGTTTCTTTCCGGAAAATATCGATTTTTTATGTTTATTCCTAATCAGTAAAGTATCTAAAAATGGTATCTTGCCATTGTGTTCCTTTTCCACTGTAAATTTAATCGTCGGAAATTTCAAATTTAATTGATTAACGAACATGTCTAATTCGCATTTCCGTGTATCAAGAGTAGGAACAAAATCCATGATAACTTTAACGCGTCTTTAGTGATTCAATGAAAGTTAGCTGAACTTAGTTTGGATGAGCTACCACATCCGCCATGTTTTACAGATGTAGTGACTGCAAAATTTAATAATTGCAAAATTTTTTAAATGAAAAAAATACGTCGAATTTGTATGGAATTTGAGAAAAAAGGAATTTTAAAAAATGGAGTATCTTAATAAATATATTGTAATTATTATGTATCTCAATTGAATTTGGTATTAGAACGTAGTAAACTACATAAAAACTAAGTCACGGAAAGTTCAGATTTTTAGAAAAGCTATGCATGGACATGGGAGCTGAATGCACGGTCCTGCTATACTACTGCAGTTCACAATGCCTTTAAAGTGGTAACGTCTTATCCCGCATATTCGAACTACATCAAGAAAGACACATTTTTCTATAGGAGGAAGGTAATGAAAATTCCAGGTACTTTGGCAAGCGCGACTTTTTATGAAACTAGCGTATTTGTGGAATATATTTGCAAAATTAAATCCTTTAATCTGCCTCTGCACGACTATAATATGCACTTTTTCAATCTTTTGAAGAATATTGTGGCGTTTAGGAAAAGGCTGCAGTTTTGGATAAAAAAAATCAATGAGGATGGCGGTCAGCATTGTTTCTCTAAATTGCACAAATACGTAACATGTAACAAAGTCTTTGTTTCACAATACCTGCTGTCCCTTCGCAAGGAACACCTCGCAAAGCTCACTGACTGGTTTGCAGAATACTTTACAAGTTCCACCAGAATTCACTTCGCAGGAAGGTCTTTCGGCAACAGCCTAAAAACAAAATTTGCTTCCAATTTAGTGAAATTTTGGATGTCAATAAAAAATGAATATCCTACTCGAAAACTGTAAGGATCCTCATTCCCTTGTGACAACATATTTATGCGAAGCCGGATTTTCAGCTGCAGTGTCAAACCTTATTTCGCGTTTGGAAAATATGTGTCGCGATCTGTCACATATTTGTTTTTGTACTTTTGCATTTTAGTTCTATGGTTCTTGTGATGCAATTTTTTTAAATGTGAAATTCACATTGTGAGGTTTATTTTAAGAGTTTTTTTTATTTCTGTGTCTGATTTACGTCATTGTACACATATTTTTACCAAAGCGCCGGAACAAAATACTAAACCTGTGCGCCGCAGACTGATAATGTTTGAGAACCTCTCATCTATGGTGTTTTTCCAAACATGTCTTTTATTTTTTTATTCCTGAAAACATCATTCGCTGTCTGCGGAAATGTGCATAATTTAGTTAATAATTTTACAGCTTCCGAAAAGCTTTCATTAACTTTGTTATTCATAAATAATTCCAACATTGAACTCCGTAACATTCACAGCTAAATATTTCAAATCAGCTATACCCAGAACGTGAGTTATAACTTATTTTTAAAATATTCTTCATAAAATAATTTTTATATTTTTTAAACTGATCACTGTTAAAAAGTTTAGCGATTATTAAATGGTCAGTGAAGCTGAAGCGATCATTAATTTCCAAATATATAAATAAATATATATAAGAAAATGAGAACAGCAATTTCTAAGGAATAAAACGCACTAAAATAACGGCTGAATGGTGATACAAGCGTCGAATAATGGGCTGAGAGGTCGAGGGTTCAAAGCTCGGGACCGGCGTATGAGAGATCGGCTTCTGCCGGATCGGTATCCTCTTCGGTTACGCTTATTGGAAGTTGTGGAAGTCAAAGTCGAATCAACATTTATACCCTATGATTTCGTTTCTTAGAAATTGCTTTAATCATTTTTATTTATTAAATAACAATATTTTAAATATACAAAATTAGGCAAACTAATTCATTTCACTAGCTTCCAAAAGAACAATGACTCGATGAAAAATTAAAACGGTCTATAGAATTACAACTATGTAATTATGTGTATCAAACAAAAGCATTTTGAATAATATAAAAATATTATTAAAAATCTGGTGTGAATAATACAATACAAGTTTTTATTTGGGTGAAAATTGCCATTCAGACATGCAGACACGTATTTCGTCTTGTTATACTCGTAGACTGGTCAGTGCATTTGTTATAAGAACGGCGATTATTTTTTTGGCTAAATGTTCTCCTATGCTGATTTTTGTGACTTGATTGTATCTAGAAATCTAGTAATGGAGTTATTTTTGTTAATTTTGCCTATCTCAACATCCTGCATGAGACGAAACACATGTCTATATGTCTAGATGGCAATTTTCACACAAAGATGAAC
The DNA here is from genome assembly GCA_935421215.2 of Melolontha melolontha. NCBI lineage: Eukaryota > Metazoa > Arthropoda > Insecta > Coleoptera > Scarabaeidae > Melolontha > Melolontha melolontha. The sequence continues at coordinate 93,470,981 of OW285239.1, forward strand.
TAGTATGTGTTCTCCACATCCGATTTTTAATAATATTTTTATTTTATCAAAAATATTTTTGTTTGATACAAAAAATAGCGAGGTTTTACCCAGTTGAGAATTTTTCAAATTGTTTTGTTTTGTTATCATTCTTGAAGTCTAGCCCATGAGATTACCAAATAAAATAATACATATAATTATATTTATTTTAGTAAACTTCTTGATAATGATATATTGCAACAATATTGTTAGAGAAATCTAATAAAATTTAATGAAACAAATCAAGTTTTATCATATTTAGATTAAATTTATAAATATGTTTTATCAAAAACCGTATACATTCATTAACAAAAAAAATTCTAAGCCCATGTTGACCCAGATCAGTCTTTAAATCGCATAGGCCTTGTTATATCAGAACTTCGGTCGATTTCTCTAAATGATGGATTTACATATAAAATAGTGTGGTAACGGCGTATATATTTAGATAGAATTGAAAACGTACGGAAGACGACCGTTATATTAGTGAGAAATCGCTATTTTACAATGAAAATAATTAATTGTAATAAATTATTTTGGTTATTATACTTACATTATTTCAGAAAAGATTAGGTCATTGAACAAATGATCCTATTGAGAAGCCGCCACTGCAAAAATTGCATTCAATTGGTCTTAAACAATTCCGGACATGCAATTTTTTTTTCAATAGGTCGTTTGCATGAGAGATTCAAAGATTAACTATTATATTAAATAATAATAAATTTTCTAAACCTACAATTTTTTTAAAATTATAAATACTACACAATATTCCGATAGCCCTAATAAATTAGAAATAGTACTCGGATAATTTAGAATACCTGATATTTATAAATACGAAAATATGTTTTAATAATATCAAAAAAGATTATTAAAAAATCGGCTGTGAAGAACAGAATACCACTACATACTTGTGTGAAAATTACTACTACTTCACCGCATACAGTAAAGGCGTAGAAGACAGCGTGGAAAAAGTTCAACGCTGTCCATCGATAATGTCAAAATCACAAACGTCGACCCAACCAGCACTATCATTAAGACTGGCAAGTAGTTTCCATCAGATCTATTCAATTGTAACCGAGAAGAACCTATATTAACATGTCTCTACTGTAAGTCGAAAAATTTCGACAACGTATATATTAGATATACTAGAATGAGAAAAAAACTTACTTGTTCAAACATAAAACGCGAATATGTTTTAATAATACAAAAAATATTGTTTCCGATGGAAATCACTTGCCTATCTTATACTTAGCATTGGGATAGCGTTGGTTTGGTATTTGTGATGATGACACTACTCAATGTGAACCTTTTACCATGCTGTCGTTTCTGCTTTCACTGTATGCGGTGGAGTAGTCGAGTTGTGATTTTATCTCTTGTATTACAAAGCAAAGATCCAAAAATTAAACGAATTTAAATTATTAATTAGTGTTTCCAGGTAGGCTTGCTAAGATGGTTGCAAATCATTAACATTTAAAGAAGGTGTTCGAACTTTCCTCCAGATTTATTAAATTTAACAAATGTTTCTGGACGATATTGTCGAATAACATAAACTAAATGGATTACTACAAATATTATTCTTACAATTATTAACGATGAAATACTAGACTATTAAAGTAGCATTTAATGTTTGTAATAACTTCTAATTAAATATTTTCAGTTAATGAAAATATATTATATTGAAAAACAATTAATACGACGCCTATACTTTATACAACCAGATTTTAATTACAAATTAAACCTAAATAAACACAATCGAAAAAGACATACGAATGACATATCAATATCCAAACGTTCTGTGTTGGTTTCATTACAAAGAGAATGAAATTTGCGTGCTTCGATTTATCAGAATAATTGGAACTGCAAGGGAGAAATATGTATTTAATGCTCGCGGAAATCAATGCGGCAACCGTTGAAATATTTAATTTAATTTCTATGGAATATCAAAAATTAAATTAAATTTTTCATTTTTATTTAAATTTTAAGCTTTCTTTATCAGAATGAATGATAATACGCTAAAAATGTGGGTTAGTACTTAATAAATCAAAGTAGTTATTTACTTTATACAACACAATACATTTTACCGTATTATTTATATTTATGTTTATTTTAAGATTTCATTATTCGTAGGTACTCGATATTTCGATCGATTTGCTGATAGAACGAAGCCATTACTGAATAATCGAAGAAGTGAAATATCTATAGGTGTAAGAAACGTTTCTAAAAATGTAACCACTCATCTTCTAATACTAGAGTGCAGGAAACCTTCCATCATGTCTGCGATTCTGGTATCAGCCACAAAGGGGGGTTGGTTCAAATTAAACCTAAATAAACAAATTAAACCTATAGCCAATAGTTTGGTAATTTTACACGGCATTTAGTCATATTTAAGTTACTTATATCTTATGATACTCTTATTATTGGATCGCATGTAGTATATGAGTGCAAGAACCTTTACGTTCACCTGCAAATATCAGTCAAAACCCTCTCATATTTAGCCTTATCCGTTCAAACGGGGCACTGATCGGACGAATTGTTATTTTTCCTCCACACTAGTAAAAAAAGTACAGATAAGGTACAAAGCAAAACTTCTAAAGCTGCAAAACGAAAAGCTCTCATGGGTAAATTAAGTCAAGAAGGTAAGGATAAACCAGAATCATCTGCCAAAGCAAATATATAAGTTTGTAAAATATAAAGTTTCTGTTTTTTTTTTATATGTACGTCAGACAGAAGTTAGTATAAAAAATACTTTTCACTTTCTAAAAAAGCTTTTCATTCACCCTGGAAAGAATTCCATTTAAGTTGTTAATTATAAGGTACGTAGGCTCAGAACCTGTATGTGGAATGGCTAAGGATTCCGCTAGAAGGAAGATCTGGTTAAGGCCAGAAAGATTACATAAAAATAAATGAACGCTAACGGAAGGTCAACCCTATACTAAAACACTACTAAAGGACACTAGGCTTTCAACAAACCTAATTCCTAGTAACAAAAAAGAAATCAAAATTATTAGCGGCTTAATAAACGGACATTGTTCTTTAAGGCAGCATCTGTAAAGCATGGAGTTGGTAAGCGAGCCCTGTTGCAGGGAATGTAAGAGGCAACTAGCCTTCATGTAATATGCACTTGTGAGGAACTAAAAGGACTCAGACAGAAACAATATGAAAGGAATCTATTCGATTCTACGAGGGTATTTAAACTTCCTCTGACGAGGATAGTGGCTTTAATCGAGGACACAAGACTAACAGAGTGGAACTGGGAGATCTATTGGTGGTACAAAGGGAACTGTGGTCAAGTGCCTGGCCGTGCTGGCGGCCAACCCAAAACTAGAAGAAGAAGTAGGTACGCACTCCCATAATGCATACTATCTAACCATTTAATAAAAATTAATAAGAATGCAATATTATTGAACGATATTCTCATAAAATAAAGTAATTGACATGTTGACATTAGATAATCCCTATGAACACTGTAGTGTTTTGTGCGCTGGATTTTTTCATTTCTTTTTAAATCACGGATTGTAAGGCAGTGAGAACTATTATTTTTCTAATATATTATATTAAAATCATGTACTTTTTGGCTATTTTACTTACATACATAATCTTGTATATACAGAAATAGTGGGCATATGAGAGATGTTTTGTCGTTGAAAATGAACGCAGAACTGTTTTTCTTGCAAATGCCCATGATTCATCGCCTACGGCTGTACTATTGAAAATTTGTTTTTCTAACGAGTTTATAATTTTATTTATAAAATTGGAAAACAAACGGGTGGTGATCTATAAAATACGAAATACATTTTTATTTGTTCATTTTGTAGTTCAATTTGACTAAAGGAGTATTAATATTAACTAGCAATACTTTCTCAAAGTTCTCTTCTGTAAAATTTGTTGCCTTTGAATGAAATACATCCTTGTAGATAAAAAGCGTCCTTTCTACATCGCAACTGGTTACAAGTACATACTGGAAATATTCTTTTATATCAGCGTATTTAGCAGTTAGATTTTGAGGCATCGTCCTAATACACAATTGCCGCAATGTTGTTAAATCTGGATTTTTATTAAAAACTGTGTCTAACTTTTGCCGAAGCCATCACTTAATAAGTGATTAGTTTTGGCAAATTACCAAAGTGTTCCTGAAGAGAGTACAACTGATTTTTTAAATTTGGAATAATTTAATTAATTTTGGTTTTTCCCTGTAAAGAGCTACTCTCAATGGCTTTTCTGAAAACTTTTTTAAAAGCGGAGTCTTTCAACTTTCGGAAAGGTGTCTCTGATATATTCACAGATTCTGTGGAGAGCAGGTACGCAAGTAATATGCAGCATATTAGGATATGTTTCCTTTAATAGTCTGCCTGTTTTTAACATATATGCAGCACCGTCACTGACAAATAAAAGTATTTTATAATTGTACTTGTCGTCCGAATGAAGCATTTGGTGCATATTCTCGTAAATGGTTTTAGCTATTGTCTCCACATCAACTGTATTTCTAACTTTTGTTATTATTACATATGCGTTATATGAAATAGTTGGATGTAGTACACCAGCTACAACATTTACAACACAGCATCCTAATATATCGATAGTTTCGTCGACACTTATCCATCGGTACTGATTTAAAAGATGACTTCTAATGCGTTCTACTGCTTTCGTGTAGCACTTAGAAATTTAATATTTGCGTATGGTGGAATCAGGAACATTTCGCCCAGTATATTTTTTAAGAAATGTTTTGAAGATGGGGTTGTTAAGTTTATTTAATGGAACATTTGCCGCCATTCAAGTTTCACAGAGTCCTTCGTTAAAATTGTCAGATTCCAACGGATCTAATTTCTGTGTATGTGTTGGCGATGCTAAGTGACGTTTTACGTGCGATTTCTTGATATTTTTTAAAGATTTTTTACAGATTTGGAAAAAATTTCAGAATCACTGGCAATGTACATACAATCAGTTTGACACTTAATCCAACTCGCCATTGTTTCACGATACCAATCTCGAGGTTGTTCCATATCATATCTGAAAAACTAAGTTAACCAATGTTCTAGATCTAAATAAATGAAAATTAAAAATGTATGCGTAAGTTATTGAAATTTAACGAAATTTACTGGATACTAACGTATACGTGTAATTAACAGTTAAAGCAATGAAAAAAAGAAATTTACTCACCGTACTTTATTTATCTTACAAAATATGAACTAATAAATAAAACAAATTATAAAAACTCCTCCCGCTTCTATACGCCCATGAAGAAAGGAATTTAAGTATAATATTGAAGTAAATGCGTCACAATTCTACGACAAAAAGCGATGTGCGGTTAACCGAATGAATAGTATTACTCAGTAACTGCGTGCTGTACTTAGCGATGTTATAGACTATTTATATGGTCCATCGTAATTTCAGCCTCTCGTATTCGGTTCCTAATAATTATACATAGTAACAAAGGAACGGCAATAAAATGTAGGCAAACTTACTTGTAATAACACACAAAAATTCCAATGCAAATTCCTTTACAATTGTAAACTAAGACGCCATATTTACCTAGTACTTTAACAATAGAAAATATTCATTAAATACGTTTACAAACTTGCAGTGGTCGAGCAATGGTCCGACAAGCCAGAGGTCGTGGGTTCGATTCCTACTGGAGGTCGAAATTTTCTATGAAAAATTCGAATAAAATAGCATCGTAAAGTGTAGAAAGAATATTTACATTTACATTACTTCGCGAAAACGCAATTAATTTGCACAACTGCATTACTACGGGCAAGATATATTCATCTGTTTCCTTTGATGTAACTCAAAGCATCCCCATAAAAGTTTCGAATTCACGCCTCAACAGCTCAGTGGTCGAGCAATGGTCCGGCAAGCCAGAGGTTGTGGGTTCGATTCCTACTTGAGGGCGAATTTTTTCTATGAAAAATTCGAATAAAATAGCGTCGTAAAGTGTAGAAAGAATATTTACAAGAAGATAGTAGTTAATACTTTCAGTATTACTAATAGTGGTTGCAACTAGTCTTGGATAGTTAACTACAAGGCAGACACTTCTTAATAACACGTGTGCTTTAACTTGTTCAAAAGTCTTGTGATACTCGATTGAGAATATCAATAATGCATCATAATAACGCATACTACCCTCTCACGCTTTGCTTACAAATTTTTTTAATACGTTCATTCGTTGTAATTGGTGAAAAAAATTTAGTTTTCAAGAATGAGTACCCTTCAACAACATTCGTTAGTTCAAAAGCGATTAATAATTACCTCTAGAACTAAAATAATGTTCACTTAAACGAGTGAACTAGGAAATTAACGAGTTACATCCCATATAATCCTTACTTAACAGACAACGATTTTTATTTTTTTCATGTAAAACTAAGTTGTCGAAATTACTTTCTAAAGAAAGATAAATAATTTAAATGATTCGGCTTGTACTTGATGAATAGATAGCTGATGATGATGATGATGATGAAGCCACTGTGCTGGCGAAACTATTGTCGTTTTATCAACAAATATTAATGATGTGAAGATTTTAATTATTAGCATTAATATCCCTAGAATGTATATCTATTGTATTCATCCTTAATATATAACTGAAATTGTTGACCACCCCATAATTGAATGTAGCAAAAGTAAAGTGAATTTGTAAATAATGGTTTATTTAACAAGAAATTGTAATGTATTAGTTATTTTTCTTATTTTTCTTCTATCGCGATCGGGTACATATTGCTATGAATTGTGGTTTTAAAATTGACTGCACCACCATCCACAACTAATCTACCCAACTAGAATACTCAGTCGGTTTATTTCCAAAAAATGGGACTGCTTTCTTCTCAGGGTTCCAATCGGAAACGTGGAACAAAAACGTATTTTAGGCGCCACTCAAAATTTTTTTGAGAAAAGTTATAATAATATTTCTTTAAGTTACTTGTTAAAAATGCAAGATGAAGGGTATAAGAAATAATATTCACAATATAAAATTTAAATGAAAATTTAATACAAAATCATAAAAAAGAAAAAAAAATAGTTCTTTATAAAGTATAAAGATTGTGTAATAATATACTTATTATATCTAGAGATAAAAACAACACACGGAATATGACCGATACGTGCGTTAAAAAACTCCTCAATGACAACCGAACAAATTAACTAAATCACAAAGACTATTTTTAATTTCTCCCCAGAGAACAATATAAAAATATAAACAAACTTGACAGCTTGATCAAAATCTAAAACATGCGCACGCACATGTCAAAAAAAAATTGCCCTTGCAATCCAAACGTATAAAATTTTTACAGTTAATTTTTTTTACTTAGAAATTTTAAAAATACTCTTTGTCATTATCTCAATTAATTAAGACTAAATCTCAATACAACAATATTAATACAATTGAAATACAATATTCAAATCTTTTGAATTAATAAGATATATTTTAAAAATATATATATTTTTACTTACATAAAAAAATTATATGAGACACGTAGACAAGAAAACGTTAGCAAAATGCAATCAAAGATACGAGAACAAGATCTCGTAGAATCAACGAGAAATTGAAATACAAACACAATCAACTATTAAAATTCAAATTCAAACCGTTACTTTCAATATAAAAATTATACTTTTTTTGAATAAAAAGAACGTACTTGTCTAACTGTTAAACTGTGTCTGACCTCGGTCCACATCAATCGCGGTGGCATCGCAACTCGAGGCGGCCTCCAAATATACAAGTTTTTTTTTGTGCGACACATGAAATACATACATATATATACACAGACATCCAAAACTAATAGTACATTCATTTTTAAATAAATTTTTAATATTTATTGGGGAAAAAACCATAGCAATATGTAACATTGAAAATATTTGGCTTGTTTCACAACAGACGCTGTTAACTTCTCTTGTGCAGACTTATCCGAACCAGTATCTAAACCTAGGCACTTCTTGAATTCCACTTTTCGGTTTAGAGGGAACGTTTTTTGTTAAGTCTCTGTTCAATATATGGACGCGCCAATTACATTCCAAGTGCATGAATGAAAGAATTTCTTGTGAACTTTTCCAAGTTTTTGGTTTTGTATCTAGAACATGGGCACTAATTCCTTATTGATCAAGCTTCTTATAAAAAACCGCGATGACCATCTTATTTTTCGTTTTACCGTTTAGTTATACGCCATTTGGTCGAAGGTTTCTACACCGCCTTTGGTGGAATTATAGAATTCAATTATCCCGGGCTTTCTCGTATGTTCGTCGATAGTTTTAGCAGAATTAAATTATTGATAAAAGAATAACGGATTTGAACTTTTTCATGTAAAAGATGCCAAATTTAAATTTTCTGCGAAAGCAAAATGGGAGCTCAGTTTCCTTCTTTTTATTAGCCAGAAATGAAGGCGGCAATTCTATTTTATTGTGACGTAGTAGACCGACAATTGTTAAATTATGATTTAGCATTTCTTTGGCTAGTAGCACATAAGTAAATGTCCAATATCAAATACATATTCAACAATAAGAGATTATTGTTAGTCTTGAATACTCATGAATAGGAAGAAATATCTCTTTCATAATATTTGGAAGCATTGGTATGCAAATAAAGAATCAAGACGCTGCATGACAAAGAAACCAAACAATAAAGCAATAATATATAGTGAAAAATCCTAGAGGAAGATCTTACACTCAGCATATTAAATAAATAAAGAATACTAATACAAATAGAAAGTATAATCGAACGAAAACAAAGAACGTATTGCTTCGCACTAATGAGTGCGAAGGTACGAGGATTGCTATTTATGTATTTGGAATAACAAACAAAAACAAATATTTATCTTTGAAAATGGTTTTATTGTTTGGTGATTCATACATGCACTTTTGCATACGTTTGAACTAATTTTTACAGCACTTTTTACATTAAGATTGAGGTATCACCAAAAAGGATTTTGGACGCATCAACCGATACCTTTGGCGTCGAAAACCATTGAACACGTAGTTTATTCTTCACGTATGGGAATAAAAATAAATGATTGGGTGCTAAATAAGGATTGTACAGCAGATGACCATGACTTATTGAGTGAATATTGAATTATATGAATATCAATATTGAGTTGTCTATACCGATGTGTGAGAGCTCGCATTGTCATAGTGAAGAATAATTCTGCGTTGCTAATTGGCTTTTTATGTCTCCATTGCGTACCATCCTAATTGACAGGTCTGCGATACCCTAGTGGTATTGTAGCCATATGTGCATTTTGCAAGTGCTGCTTGCGCGAACAACGTGTTAATAGGACTAGTGCCCTTACCTACATATAGAATAGCACTAGTAATGTGAAATGCACATTATCTTAATCCCGTATTTGTCAGGTTTTTATTGTATGTATCCACGGAATTGGCATTTGCCTCTAAATCAATAACTGTTCATCAATTGTTAAGTAGCCATAGGGAGAATAATTATCTGTGCAGTTTTCTATGAACTCCGTCCTTATGTCTCTTATAGGAGAAAATCTGTCAATGCGATTTCTTTTTTCCTTATCGAATCGTACACAAATTAGTAAAAAGTTGAAACGTATCTCACCCATAATGTACCTGTAAATATATGGCCCTCCTGGAGAAAACATTGTCTTTACACTAAGGTGTTCATCTTTTCATACTTCTGCTATGTATAAAAGCCCTATCATCGCCATTAATTCTATCATATCTGTAGCATATATGTATTTAGTTTCTGCCTGATATTTTACACTTTGCCGTCTGATTTCAACATTAGTGTAGATTACACTTTGATCGAGTATTGTATCAGTAAGCAAAATGTTTCAACCTTTGTTTTCTATCGAGATCTGTTTATTTTTAAGGCATTTTTTGACAATAGGCATTTTTACAACAATATTTCTTTCAGCAGTTCTTGTTTGCGGTAGTTTTCGCGTGATCTATTTAAAACCATTTTTACCATTTAAAGATTCATTGCATTTCGGACCCTGTTCTTCACTTGATTCATCAGTAGATGAACATTCTTCTTCATGTTCGGATTTTAATTTAACATTATTTTCTACTTAACTAAATGCATCATCATAATCATCATCATAATCATCATCACTCTCTATTTCATTGTACTAAGTCAACACAGTTTCGGTAAAGTCGGGAACTGTTGGATTTACCTTCTTTCTTGACATATTGTAACGAAATATGCGAAATAAAAGTAGAAAAGCGTAAGGAAAATATCTTACGTTAATGTATACTGGGGTAGTGAGCAACCCTGATGGACCTGTAGTTCAAATAACCAAAAAGTGTTAGCTATTTCATTGATAAGTGTATATTCCAGTAAACGTTAACAGATATTAGCTGTGATGTCAGCGCCACCAATACAGCAGCAAAAATTCTAACAGCAAACTAAAAAGCCTTTGGCGTTGTACGCAATCCCGGTATACGTTCTAGGGATATGAAAAAATTGTTTCTTCAAATGTAAAATATTTCGAAAAATTGCAAAAAAAAGTTTTAAATATATATTACTTTTGCTTTATTATATCATGTTCAACGTTAAGACGACGTTATTTGTGTGTAAAATTAACCAATGCAAATTTTATTCATGTGAATGTTATGAATAAATAATAGTTTGCTTAAAATAAAATTCAAATACGCAGATATGAGATTTTCACACAATCTGGGTCACTAAAGACAATCCTTTGTCAAAATATCTAATGTACTTTCTACGTTCCTGCACAATATAAACGATATCCTATGGAATAACAAGCAAGGCTCACTGGAAGATACGCACGTAATCAAAACCAGAGCGAATTCTATGCCGTATATAAAGCAAGAACCGCAAACCAACTGTTATCTATACCTCGAGCTAAATGCGGTTTTAAAAGTACGAAAATATATTGCGTTGAGAAAAGGCATGAGATTTCGCCAGAGTATAGCGCAAACAACAGGATGTCTAAACACATGATATAGAACACGTCTAAAATATAAATATAAAGCGGAAATTTATTGAAATTATTAGATTGAACCAAAAAAAATTCAGTTCTTCGAAACAATTGGTAATTATGCGTTAGTCTCAAAATCGATAACTCTGAACCCGTTAGCAGTAAATAAGTGTTGCTTAATCTTGTTGCAGCAATAGTACTGTATACGTCTGAATTAAATAATAAATTTCTCAGTCTTGGAATGCAGAGACCGATAATTCATATTCGACACCTAATGTTGTTGAAGCTTAAACAGAGAAAAACGCTACAAAGACGTAAAAAATATGCAGTGTTTAAAGTGAAAGAGTCAATTAGGGAGCGGACACGAGAGGCCTATGACTCATCGCCCACGGGCGTACTATTGAAAATTTTTATTTTTTTAATTTTTTTTATATAACTGGAAAACAAACGGGTGCTGATCTATAAAATACGAAATACATTTTTATTTCTTCATTTTGTAGTTCATGTTGAGTAAAGAAGTATTAATATTAACTAGCAATACTTTCTTAATGCTCTCTTCTGTAAAACTTGTTCTCTTCGAATGAAATACATCTTTGCAAATAGAAAACATCCTCTGTACATCGCAAATGATCAAAGGTGCTTACTGGAAATATTCTTTTGTTTCAGCATATCTAGCAGTTAGATTTTGACGGATTGTCCCGATACACAATTGCCGCAATGTTATTAAATCTGGACTTCTATTGAAAACTACGTCTAACTTTTGCCGAAGGCCACATCCAAAGTCACTTGGAATATTTTTCAAATGATTAATAGCCACATCTAATGGTTAATCCATCATTTAATTGAGATTTTGATTTTCAAAATAAGTGATTAGTTTTGGCAAATTTCCAAAGTGTTCCTGAAGAAAGTACAACTGATCTTTTAAATTTGGAATTTGGAATATTAGTTCATTGCACACTTCGAACATCATTTAAACATGAACTAAATTTTGTAAACTATCGAAATTCTCTGCATAAAATTTGGCAGCATCCAACCATGTTCGCCATCTAGTTATTATTCGAGAGGGAGGCAGTTACAGAGATGGAAGTTTTCCCTTGTAAAGAGCTACTCTCAATGGTGCTTTTCTGAAAACTTTTTTAAATGCCGATACAAGTCTATCAACTTCCGGAAAGGTGTCTCGGATATATTCACAGATTCTGTGAAGAGCATGTATTACACAAGCTATATGCAGCATATTAGGATATGTTGCCTTTAATAGCCTCCCAGTTTTTATCATACATGCAACACTGTCACTGACCAATAAAAGTATTTTATATTTGTACCTTCCGAATGAAGCATTTGGTGCATATTCTCGTAAATGGTTTTGCCTACTGTTTCCGCATCAACTGTATTTATATCTTTTGTTGCTGTTACATATGCGTTATATGGAATAGTTGGCTGTAGTACACCAGCCACAATATTTATCACACAGCGTCCTAATATATCGACACTTTCGTCGGCACTTATTCATAGGTAGTGATTTGAAAGATGACTTCTAACGCGTTCTACTGCTTTCGTGTAGCTCTTAGAAACATAATATTTGCGTAAGGTGGATTCATCAAGGGCATATCGACAAGCATATTTTTGGAGAAATGTTTTGTGGGTGGGATTGTTGTTTATCTAATGGAATATCTGCCGCCATTAAAGTTTCACAGAGTTCTTCGTTAAAATTGTCAGATTCCAACGGGTCTAATTTCTGTATATGTGTTTGCGATGCTAAGTGATGTTTTACGTGCGATTTCTTGGAATTTTTTAACGATATTTTACAGATTATGCAATAAATTTCAAAATCACTAGCAATGGACATACATTCGGTTTGATCCTTAATCCAACTCGCCATTGTTTCACGATGCCATTCTCGACGTTGTTCCATATCATATCTGGAAAGGTAACTTAAACAATGTTCTAGATATAAATAAATGAAAATTAAAAATGTATACGTTAGTTATTGAAACTTAACGGAATTCACTGGACACTTAATGTATATATGTAATTAACAGTTAAAACAATGATAAAAGAAACTAACTCACCGTACGTTATTTATCTTACGAAATATAAACTAATAAATACAAACTCCTCCCGCTCCTATCTACGCCCATGAAGAAAGGAATTTCCCTATAATATTGAAGTAATTGCGTTACAATTCAACGACAAAAAACAGATGTACGGTGAACCGAATGAACAGTGCTATTCAATAACTGCGTGTTGTACTTAGCGATGTTATAGACCATTTATATGGTCCATCGTAATTTCGTTTTCTCGTGTCCGGTCCCTAGTCATAATTGACTCACAAATGAGTAGTTGATCTGCCGAATTTTATTCTGGGAATACGTCGCTGGAAGATCATGATAGTTTTTTAAAATATCGTTGGTGCAATGCCGTTCATGAAAATTAGACAGCAATTATCAGATAAGTTACACATCACAGTAAGATAGGGAAAGTCAGCAACCTGTGTTTGGATTCCACATGCCCTTGGTGAAAAGAGCAGAGCCAAACATTTATTTATAGCGACCAGTCTTCTTTGACTATAGAGAAATAACCGGTTTCTTGCATAGATCATAACGGTGGATACAAAATGGGTTTTATGTGACAATATTCAAGGAAAAGGAAGTGGATTTAGGAGGATAAATTTTGAATAATAAACCCTCAAAAGCTTATCTTCACGGTAGTAACATATTGTGGTATGTGCGATGAGATCATTATAGTATTATTTATTTAGAATTTATCAACCACAATGATAGACTTATCACAAATTTATACGTTCATCAACAGCAACGTGTTCAAGTAAGTTTGAATGACAAACACCCTGCGCTTGTCAAGAGGAAAAATACTGTTCTCCTGCATGATAAAATAAGATCACATACAGTAAGAGTAATGATGAGAAAATGTTTAGAGGTAGGCTTGTTTGATCTATAACCATATGAATATATTTTTCGACTACTGCAAAATACTTTGGCGGGAAAAACATTCTCTAATGACAGCCAAGTTCGGGAGCTTGTCAAAAACTTTTTCTACACCAAAACCAATTGAATTTTGCGTCAAATGTACAAACAAGCTACCTGGTAAATGGTAACACGTAATTGCGATATATAATATATTAGGATGTAACTTCTGCTTGTTTTATTCATGAATAAAGCTGTTTTACTGAAATGGAAATTATTTATAACTCAACCTGCTAGAAATTCATCACCTGCTGAAATTATACTCTGAAGCTATATAAAATACATAATTCTAGCTTTATTTATCAGTAATACACTAATCAATTGTATGCTAACCAAATTGGTTAACGCTAGACCTTGAGGTAAAAACTGCAATTGTTATCTTGGAATTTCTTCGTTTTTCTAGTGATAACATAGAGTCAAAATTAGTTCTAGAATAAATTCACAGTTTTCACAAGAAATGAAGGTGTCGGCTTTGCCGTTTTTCCTTAACGCACGAATAATCTGCACATAATAAAAATTTATTCGTTAAAAGTTTACTACTAAATTTAAAGAAATATATATTATAAGAATTATAAACATATTTTTATACCGGCTTGGAAAGAATATATGAATGATGAATATGGTCTTTCCATATAATTCAGCAACCCCGTTGTCACATGTGATCACCGTGATCTACGTAACATACGTAAACTTTTCATGGGTTTTCCATTCAGTTTCCCTACACAACCTTAATTAGTTGAGAGCTTGACATCAGTATTATTACAGGTATAGGTATAGCCTCAGCAATCATTATTTAAAAATAACATTTACTTAAATGTAATACTAGTAAATATATTGCTATGAAATCTTAATTGAGAAGTTAATTAAGTTAGATTAACCCTTAAATGAACTATTTTAGATGTATATGCCAAATGTAACTGTCAGAAAGAAAAATAAATTAAGATATAAGAATGTTATTGTTAACTGCTATTACGAGGGATGCTTCCAAAGTTCTGGAAATTGTGCTCTAATTAAATTACGCAAAATATATAGGCAATGCTATTAGTGACAGACAAGTCTTGATATGTTTATGCAGCTATTCAGTACAATATTGTTCAGAATAATTGAAACATACATGAGTAGGTAAACCCCACCAGTTTTGTATAATACAAAGGTATTTTTAATAATATAAAATATTATTGAAAATCTGATGTGAAGAACACAAATGCAGGTTCACTATTAATATTTTCTGTGAACGTGTCCGAATATATCCTATCCCCAGAGACGTAGATACGTATTTCACCTTTCTACAGGCTTATCGGTACGCCCCTGCTGGAGAAAGGATATTCCCAGACACATTCACAGAAAAGAACCACATCGCCCTATCACCGTAATTATCCAGACCGAGCGCAGAAGTAAATTCGGCGCTGCCTGTTGCTGGTCTGGATAATTACAGTGATAGGGCGATGTGGTTCTTTTCTGTGAATGTGTCTGGGAATATCCTTTCTCCAGCAGGGCCGTACCGATGAGCCTGTAGAAAGGTGAAATACGTATCTACGTCTCTGGGGATAGGATATATTCGGACACGTTCACAGAAAATATTAATAGTGAACCTGCATTTGTGTTCTTCACACCAGATTTTTAATAATATTTTATATTATTAAAAATACCTTTGTATTATACAATATTGTTCAGTTTGATTTAGATGTTCGACCGATATAGACCCATTTTCGTAACACTGTTTGTGTTACCATGGGAGACACGGCTAAATCTCAAAAGGCAATAATTTTCTTTTTGTGAAAAGAGGGTGTGAAAACTTCAGAAATTATTAAACGTCTGCAAAGAGTGTTTAGTGAGTCTGCAGAATCTAAAAGTACTGTGTATCGGTGGATCGATCGCTTTCAAAGTGGGTCATACTACTTTAGTTGCTTAAAAATTAGTTTACCTTATTCTGCACTTTGTTCTTTTGATATTTTTGGATAACACTGTATATTATACTAGGTCTGCTATAATTATTACTAGTCTTCGACTGTACAATACCTAAAATTTTATTGTATTTATCGTACTGCTTGATTCCTAATAATTAACTTGATTATATACGTACTATTGTCAGTTAATTGTTCCAATTGTAACTTAAGCCTCTCGATGTGAAGGACCTTTTTTTCTACTAGGTTAGTTGTTGTGGTTGCCGGAAGTTTGTCGTTTATTTCTCTTTTTAAAGTCTCAGCTTTATCGGCTCCGTTTTGTACAGTAAGAAGCAGTTCTCCTTTTCTTGTTTGTCGGATATTTGTAAGATCAACTCCGATTTCGCTAGGCTTAATTTTTTGCTTAATCGTTCTCAGCAGATTAGCATAGAATTGGCCCTGCATTTTAACTAATACAGTATCTCCTCTAGGGCTTCCATCGACTGGTAGCTTGGCTGTTCTCTTCTGGTCAACTTCTCCTTTATAGAGATTCACTCGTATGTTTGTGTTAGTAAATAAAAATCTGAGCATCCGGTTTATGACGGCCCCAACAATTCATTTGCATTCGGGCATAGCCAGGTTGGTTTGGTTGTTTTGGATCATGTGATGTTTGATCCTTTCTAGCGCTTTGTAAATGTCTTCATCTTCTGCCTGGTCCTCTGGTCCTTCATCGGTGATGATGGGGTATAGATACACCTGGTGGTTTATGAAAAACTTCCATCATTTTTTGGAAAGCCCAAGGTATGGGTCATCATTGCGATCTCCCCCTTGGTCTTGTTTTGCTTCAGCAGTCCATCTTTCCCGCCGAACTTGTGTATCGCTCTACCAACCGCTTTGTTTTTATGTTCTAAGCCTTTAGTACAGGGTAGTGCGATCTGGCATTCCGTTTGGGCATCCCATATATTACCAGTTGTTTCTCCTATTTTAGGAATTATGTCTTCCTCTGGAATACTCTGAAATGCCTCGTAGCTCTCCTCTTTGTAAAGCTTTGCCTTTCTTAGTTCCATACTTTGGATTTTCCTGCATTCCCTACATAATGCCGAACAGTTTTGTTTATCTCCCTCAGATTCAGAGTCTGATCCCAGTTTGCTAGCTTGTTTCGTGAACTCTTCATTCGCTTTTCTTAGGGTTTGGTTTTCCTGTGCCACCTGATCAATCCAATTTTTAAATTTCAGGGATTGAAGTTGCTCCGTGTGAATAGTAAGCCTATTTGCTATATCTTTCAGTTCTTGCTTCGGCTTGTACATTTCTGAGAGCTTTTTCCCGCAGACGCACAAATATCAGTTAGTGCATAAAATAACCGTGCGTCGATTCTGGTTTAAATAAATTGCTTCTCAGTTTTAAAATGGCTTTCACTTTAGAACATAACATTTTTTTAGTCCAGGCTTATTTTCGAAGTGGTAATAAAATTGATGGTTTATGGGTTTATTCAGTTCAAGATTGCATGGTAGAATTTCAAGTTGAGTTTCCACATTTTGTAATAGATTATATACAATTTAAGAATACTTTGGATAGAACTTAATAACTTTTTTCTGAAACTGGTAGTCTCTTAAGAAAATCAGGCAGCGGAGCAGTTAAGAAACGTACACCTCAAGTTGTCAATCCTGTTGAAGAAATAATGGAAAATGAACCACAAACATCTGTTCGACATTTGAATCAACAAATAAACCTTTCTGTTGGTACAACTCACAAGTTGTTAAAAAAAGATATACAACTTTATCCATACCGTGTCACAGCAGTACAAGAATTGTTAGAAATTGATTACCCACGTAGACTACAGTTTTGTAATTGGTTTGTAAATATAAACAATAATGGAGAACTTTCGCAAGAGTCATCTTTACTGATGAAGCATGGTTTTATAAAACGGGATACCTAAATTCGCAAAATACAAGAATTTGGAGTAGTGAAAATCCACACTTAGCCAGTGGCCTTCTGAAGTAGTGTCCAGTAAATAAGAAAGAATGTGGTAGTTTCAAAAACTGAGTAATACTCTTCGGTAGATTACCGATTGTATTAATGTCAACTGCCTGTGTGCCGCATTTACCATTATTACATTCGACGAAGAACCTACCGTGTTTAACGTTTCGTGGACGCAACCTTTCTCATTTTGAAAAAAAAAATGAAAACTCGTGTAAAATATCTCCCACGTGTAGAAAAGTTAACTCACATTTTCGACAAGCACCTGCTATTCCAACGATCAATGCGACCTTTGTCATTAAATACCGGCAGACGTTTTCCTTTGACAAGATATCTGACTTTTTTGCATAATATCCCTCTTTGCCTCTTTGTTCAAAGACGATTCACTTCGCAACATGGTATAAAGAGTCCAGAGTGTTGAAGCTTTTTAATTCTTTCTTCCCTCGAAATATGCTAATAAAACCTTCTCATTAACACATTTAATTTTTTTTGTCTTCAAACCATCTCCCAAATTTTTCATAAGCAAAATCGTACGGGCTTTCGACTTTTGTGGAATCACGGTCGATAATGCACTTTGTGTGACCTCTTCTATATCGCTTGGTAGTCCGCCTGAATCTGAATCCGACATTTTTACGATCGTACGATGCAACGAAATATTTAGCTAATAAAAGTACATATTTATACTTAAATTAGCAAACACCTTTCAAGTCAAATGAATTAATGTCAATAGCATGAAAACTGTCGCTACTAATTTCTTACGATTTATGTCGTATGGCGTGTCTAAGGAAATTAGTCTTGACGTTTAATGTCAGACTAACTGGAAAATTATAAAACTTTGTTTTGGTCAAAATTAGATAAAATTTAATAACGGGTGTTCATTTGAAAAGTCAATCTAGTAGCATGTGATTTATTGAGAACATTTTGAAGTATGTCGTAAATTAAAATTTACTACTTAACCTACGAAGTCGTATAAAATATACGACTGTCAAAATGACAGTTTCATACATACAAATAAATAACAAATGTGACTGACATTATCAAATGTCATTTGGATTTACGTTTACGGAACAACAAACACATACTAATATATATGCGTCTTATTCTATCAAAATTTAAAAGTAACCTAGATTGACTTTTCAAATGAACACACGTTACTTATGTGTAAAGATAAAAAAGAACCCAGTATATGCTAATATTAAAATCCTGTACATCATCCATTTAATAATTCTATTTCCTTTCACTTAGTATTCAACGCATGCCCTTTCCCCTCTTGTTCTTTCGTTCTTTGATTATATAACAACGTTTTTACTGAATCTTTCTAATTAGATATTTTCTTAATCTTTATCAACATTAAATACCAAAGCAACTCTTATATCTAATTTATTGCTCTGTAATTTTTGTTTCTTGATACTAAGACTTTTCCTAAACGCACTTTAATTTATATTCCTTAACCAAGTTTTTTTTTCATATTATCAATTTTTTTTTTCATTTCAACAATAGTATATTAAAAAACAAGTTTCATAAGGCACCATTTTGCCGCACGAGATCAGTTTAGAAAACGAGCCGCGATAGCGGCGAGTTTTCTAAAGAGCGAGCGCGGCAAAAGGTCTTATGAAACGAGTTTTTTATACTATTTTTTCTATTTTGCATATTTTACATTAATAAATTGGAATTATTTAATTTGGAAGTTCAGAGTTTAATTTTTATATAAAGCATGCAGTTGGTCACATTGACACTTGACATTGTCAAATTTAAATCTTGCTATCTGCGAAGTATATTATATTACATATTATTTATTAATTTTCGTTAACATTACTTGATTTTTTATTTAAAAATATAAACATGAGTGACTTAGAAACTAATATATCTTTTTGTCAATTGTATAAAATATACCTTGTTTGTGTAGAGTACGAACATATATCATATCTGTCAAATGTACTTAAATTCTTAAAATCAAATGACAGCAATGATATTTATTTCTGTGTTCGAACTATGCCAACATTGAAAAATGAAAAAAAGCGTATCGAAATGAAGCTGATTTCGATACTGTTTTGGGTTTCATAATGAATTCATTTCGAATGCAAAATAGCGAATAGTATATTAAAAAACAAGTTTCCTAAGGCACCATTTTGCCGCACGAGATCAGTTTAGAACACGAGCCGCGACAGCGGCGAGTTTTCTAAAGAGCGAGTGGAACAAAAGGCCTTATGAAACGAGTTTTTTATACTATTTTTTTCTATTTTGCGTTTTTTACATTAAGAAATTGCTTAAATTGGAATTATTTAATTTGAAAGTTCAGAGTTTAATTTTTGTATAAAGCATGCAGTTGGTCACATTGATACTTGACATTTTCAAATTTAAATTACATATTATTTATTAATTTTCGTTAACATTACTTGATATTTCATTTAAAAATATAAACATGAGTGACATAGAAACATATATATGTTGTTGTCAATTGTATACAACATACGTTGTTTGTGTAAAATACGGACATATATCATATCTGTCAAATGCACATAAATTCTTAAAATCAAATGACAGAAATGATATTTATTTCTGCATTCGAACAACGCCAACATTGAAAAATGAAAAAAAGTGTATCGAAATGAAGCTCATTTCGATACTGTTTTGGGTTTCATAATGAGTTCATTTCGAACGCAAAATAGAAAATAGTATATTAAAAAACGAGTTTCATAAGGCACCATTTTGCCGCACGAGATCAGTTTAGAAAACGAGCCGCTTGCGGCGAGTTTTCTAAAGAGCGAGTGCGGCAAAAGGCCTTATGAAACGAGTTTTTTATACTATTTTTTCTATTTTGCGTTTTTTACATTAATAAATTGCTTAAATTGGAATTATTTAATTTGAAAGTTCAGAGTTTCATTTTTATATAAAGCATGCAGTTGGTCACATTGATACTTGATATTTTCAAATTTAAATCTTGCTATCCGCGAAGTATATTATATTACATATTATTTATTAATTTTCTTAAACATTACTTGATATTTCATTTAAAAATATAAACTAGAGTGACATAGAAACATATATATGTTGTTGTCAATTGTATACAACATACGTTGTTTGTGTAAAATACGAACATATATCATATCTGTCAAATGTACATAAATTCTTAAAATCATATGACAGCAATGATATTTATTTCTGTATTCGAACAACGCCAACATTGAAAAATGAAAAAAAGTGTATCGAAATAGAGCTCATTTCGATACTGTTTTTGGTTTCATAATGAGTTCATTTCGAACGCAAAATAGAAAAAATATATTTTCAAGCTTAATTTATATCCAAACGAAATAATATTTATTTTGATATTTTTCTTCTTATTTTAATTCTATAAGAGTAAAAGAATTCATAATGTTTTAACATAATTTTATCTTCTTCTCTCTGTTTTTCATGTTGATATCAATAATCAATTTATAATCATCCCTCCTTTTTTTAAACCTTAACTGTAACAAGCGCCAAATAAGATGGCGAGCGGAGGGGATGCGCAGCAGTCGTTTTTAAAAACTTGCACGCCCACTTACTCAATTCATAACTTCATAAATTAAATATTCTTTATATGTATGTAAGCAAATGGATTTGTGTTTTGCGATATTCTTAACTATCTATTTTTATATTTAAATCGCATTTCATATGTAAATTGTTTAATTAATTATAACATCAAATTGCTTCTTCTGTAAATTTTTACTGTTTTAAAAATATTCTTAGAAATCTGTTTATACATTACAATCTCATTATTACTGTCAACACTTAAAAAAATGGGAAATCTTAAATTTGATCGTGTGCAACAAAATACTAAAGTATTATGTTTCTGTTAATAACTACCTAATAAAAAATATGACAATTATTTTCTTGCCGTATGTTATTTTACGATTAATTAAATTATTTTGATTAATTATTCGGATGGCAATGTCAAATAATTCCAACCTCTTTGAAAAAGATTTTAACATAATGAAACAGATTAAAAACCATAAAACACAAATTTCTGTGTACATCAATTTCCCATTTTTTTTTGGTGGCAAGCGTAATATCATTTCGTTTTGTAATGAACATGTATGCATATATGTCCATTATACCTATGTTTAATTGTTTCTGTAACGTCTAATTGATTTCACAATAAATCTATACTGTTAAAAAGATAAGTTATTATATGTTTTACTCTAATAAATTATTAATTTATTAAGTGATAGATGTATAGTTTACGCCACCTATGGTATCTTGCATTTTATGTAAAACTAAATACAAATCTCCCCACTACTTCTAATGCTACGCAAACTTATTTGGCCAAGCGGTTGTTGCCATGGCGATGGTTGCTATGGCGACGGTTGCCATGACGACGGTTGCCGTGGCGATAGTTGCCTGGCGGCGGTTCCATGGCTACGGTTGTCATGGCGACGGTTACCATGGTGACGGTTGCTACGGCTACGGTTGCCATGGTAACGGTTGCCATAGCAACCGCCGCCATGGAGACGGTTCCCGAGGCAACCATCACCGTGGCAACCGTCGCCATAGCAACCGTTGCCGTAGCAACCGTCGCCATGGCAACCATTGCAATTGCAACCGTCACCATGGCAACCGTCGCCTTTGGAACCGTCGGTTGCCATGACAACGGTTGCTATGCCGATAGCGGACATGGCAACCATCACCATGGCAACCGAAGCCATGGAAACCGTCGCCATGACGACGGTTGCCACGGCGACGGTTGCCATGGTGATGGTTGCCATGACAACGATTACTATGGCGATGGTTGCCATGGAGACTGTTGCCAGGGCGACGGCTGCCATGGCGACGGTTGCCATGGAGATGGTTGCCATGGAGACGGTTTATATGGCGTCGGTTTCTATGGCAACCGTCTCCTTGGCAACCGTCACCATGGCAACCGTCGCCTTGGCAACCGTAGCCATTACAACCGTCGGTTGCCATATCGGCGGTTGCCATGGAGACGGTTGCCATGGCAACCATCGCAATGGCAACCATCACCATGGCAGCCGTCGCCTTGGCAACCGTCTTCATGGCAACCGAAGCCATGGAAACTGTCGCCATGACGACGGTTGTCATGACTACGGTTGCCATGGTGATGGTTGCCATGACAACGATTTCTATGGCGATGGTTGCCATGGAGACAGTTACCATGGCGACGGTCGCTATGGCCATGGCTGCCATGGAGATGGTTGCCATGGAGACGGTTTCGATGGCGTCGGTTTCTATGGCAACCGTCTCCTTCGCAACAGTCACCATGGCAACAATCGCCATAGCAACAATCGCCATAGAAACCGTCGCCATGGCAACCGTCTCCATGGCAACCATCGCCATGGCAACCGTCCCCGTGGCAACCGTCTCCATGGCAACCATTACCATGGAAACCGTCACGGCAACTATCGCTATGGCAACCTTCGCCACGTCAACCGCCCCTCGCAACCGTCGCCATGGCAACCGCCGCCTGGCAACCGTCGCCATAGCAACCGTCGCCACGGCAGCCGTCGTCATGGCAACTGTTGCCGTGACAATATTATTTGACGCTTGCCATACTTGCCAATTTTCATCAATATTACAATGTAATTTTTCGACACAATCGACATTTAATTAAATACATTTATCTCAATGTTAAATTAATTTTTTTAAGCCGTCCTCGAAGATGTTTTTCGGTGTCTCCTATTTATAGCAAGTTTTACGTTAGTTAAGCTCTCATAACGAATACCCCGTAAACGTGTTTTCAAATCTGGGAACAGATGAAAATCACTCGGTGCGAGATCCAGTGAATAAGGTGAATGCGGAAGCTATTCCCATCGTATATCGTTCAAAACATCCTTTTCTTACAGCGTTCTGTCTTACATTATCCTATTGCAATAACGGACCCTTATGCAACTTGCCTGCCGCAGTGGTAATTGTAGTAGTAACTTTTGCCAGATAATTCGTAAAAATAATCCCTTTACAATCCCAGAATATAGTGGAGGCCCTTCTTCGGGTTTATGCCATTCTTTGGATTGACTTTTGATCTCAAAATCGAAATAAGGAATTCACTTTCGTCAGTGGTTATTGTCTGTCGCCAAAATTCGCCACACAGGTCTTGAAGTTGACGACAAGTCTCAAACCTATTGAGTTTGCTTTGTGCCCCACGAGCTCTAGTCTTGCGCCTACTAATGTGTTACCTTTACTTATGAACTTACCCAATTTATCTCAATACATGATTGCCCCGGAGATCTTTCGGCTAAAGACCAGCTCAGTTTAGAGGCGAGTGGAGTGGGGATCTTATATCTAAAAGGGCGCCACCATGTTATCCCTTTAGCAGCAACAGAGAACACAGACTCTGCCGTAGTAAATTGAATAAATTCAGGTAACGTACAAGTATAGATGTTCAATCAAATAAAACAATGCAAATCAAAAAATAACAATGATGATTTATTGTAATCCAGAAGAACATGAACAGACTAAAGGATAATATATCCAAAATGCCACAATCAAAAATATATCTCGTCAATTCACCCGGATATAAAGAATATTATAGTTGAATGAATACAAAACAAACTATAATAATATGATCAAAGCGATCCTGGCATTATAATAGTGATAGATATCTAAATAACCAAAAAAAATCTGGTTATGAGTAAAAGACTCACCCAGTATAATATATTAATAAAATAGTTGAAAATGCAGACAAAAAAAATTAAAACAAAGGTCAAATTAAATAAAATTTAGATAAATTAACAAATATTCAGATCACCAGATTTTTGAACTGATTTGACCAATATGCAAAACAATTAAATTAATTAAAAATCTTAGTTCTAAGAATTGTATCAATAATTTATCAAAGATCTTTCATAAACCTTACATCGATATTTACACACCTTGTATAGGCAATAATACCTTATATAACACACACAAGTATTTAAACTGATGGCGAAAATTTCACTGGATAAAAGTTTATATCAAAATTTATCTATTAAGCTTTGTCCGCACTGTGTATGCAGAGATATTTTACTTATATAAAAGAATGAATTGTTCAGTAAATTTTACTGATGATAATTACAGAATTTTTAATATCAAAATTATTTCTAAATAAATTTTGTTTCCACACAGTATATGTAGAAATAAATCTTACTCAATGATTTTAATAAAATTGATTATTAAATTATATATAACTTTTTTCCCATTACGGAAAAAAACATAATGGCAAATTTATCTTAGCTAAAGTGAATATTTTAATATATATATCAGAAAAAAAACTCATTAATTAACATAAATTTTTATGATTCCGTGTGATCGTATCGTTACGGACTACTACCTTTCTTATGGCATCTGCAGAGAAGAAGGAACAAAATGGAAGTCTACCTCATATCCAGCATACGTTGTTTGAATGAATTTTGTGGGTTAAAACGCCGTAACAACTTGCTTGCCCTATTATATAGTAAGAGAAAAAAATATATAAGAATAATGAAAGACTCGAACTAATTATAATTGAACCAAATCTCATCGAAATAACAATAAAATCTACCAAATATATTCTCGCAGAGATTCACCTCGTATAAAACGTATTCGGGGTTACCACATGGCCGATGTTCGCCTGACAAAGAATTTATATCTTCATTTGTCCGTGTAACTACACGAGAAAATAACGCTAATACTATCTCTCGATACTTCCTAAAACCCAAGCTAGAGATGCAAACCCTCATTTGCGAACAGTATCACGGTATTATCCAATTCTAACTTAGAAGATGTTTTTTATCAACATGGAACAACCAGTTAGGCTTTATAACCAGTGCACAATAAATTAGAGCGAAACCCACTCCATGTCCAGTTTTATATGAAGCTGGATCTACGTTATTGTAGAAAAAAGCATATTTGAAAAAGTATTCTAATTATCCCACATTTAATTAATTTCCAACAAGAAATCGATCATAAAGGAAGGTTATTGATCAACTTCCACTTCTGAAGATGCTAAACATTAATTAGCTCATAAAAAGCCATAGATAAATACTAATAACAGGTCGCTGTATATCTAACGAACCTTAGTACCGTTCATCAATAAATAATAAATCACTCTGTATCGCCTACGTATCGTATTTTAACAAAATTAAATGCCTAATCATTTTCAATGAAATTATATCTTAAAAAATTCCGATAAATTACAAAGTTCCTTTAAAAGCAATGTCAATGAAAATAAAACCAACTGCCTTACGATATTAAAAAAAGGCCTCGATGATGTAACGACTGCGGAAGAAGGTGCAAATGCGATCGAAAAGACAATATCAGCCAATACTGACACCTTTGAAGTGAGAGCCTAAGACCTGCCTTCGGTAGCAAGCAAAATGCCACCGTAATAATATCTGCGGTGAACGCTAAAAAACTAATAGATATGGAAAAGATTAAGATTGGCTGGATGAAATGCAGAATAGTTGAAAGAGAGAAGGAGATCAAATGCTACAAGTGCTGGGAGTATGGACACGTCAAAGCCAACTGCGGGAGTCCGGACAGAGAAAAGTTATGTCTGAAGTGTGGCAAAGAAGAGCACAAGGTGATTGAATACCAAAATAAGCCGCATTGCGTACACTGCGGGACCCATGACCATCAGTCCGGTAGTACAAAGTGCACCATCAGGAGCAAGAGCAGAAGAACCGACTTGCTGTCTGAGAGAAGAAACTAAGGAGCATGACCAAAGATAGGAGACTAAAGATGAATATATAGACAACGCCAGCACCGAAGTAATGCGCAAGCGGGTTCCGGTGCGAGGTGTGCAAGATGACTGGAGGAGGGGTTTTTAGTCGGTATAACCCGACACTACCCAGGATCAACATCTGCGTGGGTGTCTTGATTTAAGATTTTCCCCTCCTCGGTAAAATAAAAAAAAAACAAAAAAAAAAGATGCAAATATATATGCGTCTTATTCTATCAAAATTTCAAAGTAACCTAGATTGACTTTTCAAATGAACACACGTTATAGATGTGTAGCTTGATAGGATATCCGTGTATAATTTTGCCGGGTCAAGCACCCAAACAAGGTGAGGGGAAGGAAATTAGGTATGCAACTTAAACAGCACAAGGGTGTTGCATTTAGAAGTTGTTCTGGGGTAGAGATTTTATATGTTAACGAAAAATTTAATGTTGTCTATCTTGGTCGATTAATATTCGCCGATTTTAAATTTTGTGATTTCGTACCCGTGTTATATGTTATAAACTTTCGTTGAATCTATTGTTTATTTGTGTAAGTAGCATTTAGGACTATGGATAATAGTGTATAGTTTTACCATTTTTTTATATTATTAGTTGTAGATTTTTTAGATTAATATTAACTGGATAGTGTCATATTCTGAAACGTCAAACTAGACAATTTTTGAAATTCTTTAAATTTATCTAGCATAAGAGTTGGTATAGATTCTAAATATATTTTTATACGAATTACGTTTGTATGTAATTTTCATTAGAATTTACATTTTATGATATATTTTAAAGATATTCAAAAAGGTGACTTAAATAGAGTATGGAGAAAAATAATGTTTCGCTCGATTAAATTTTGCATTTAATATGTCTAAGAAGTTTATGTAATGCGTTCTAAATTACATATATTGTTTACAATACAAAAGTTAATCGAATGCAATATTATTTTTCCTTCATACATAAAATTTGAATAACCCCAATAGTAATTTAATTACAGCTATGTTGGTTGCATACACAATTGTGTAAGCAACCACTCCCATTTCCCCGCATGGTGATCAGTAGAGCTGAGGATGTTTGCGGTATAACCATGGTTATATCATGTAACCATAGTAAATTACTATGGTTATATGATATAACCATGGTTATACCGCAAACATCCTCAGCTCTAGTGATCAGTGATCAGTCCACAATCTATACATAGGGATCTATTTTACTATTAAGTTACGCATCTATAATATTCCTGATCTGTGTACGATACTATCCAGTTAATATTAACCTTAAAAATCTACAACTAATAATAACAAAAAAATGGTAAAACAATACACTATTAGCCTTAGTTTTTAATGCTACTTACACAAACAAACAATAAATCAAACAAAAGTTTATAACTTTATAATACATAAATAGAGTACGCGACTAAAAAATTTAAATATAGCGTATACTAATCGACCAAAATAGCCAACATTAAACATAGAGATCACAAAAATTCCTACAATAAATTTGAAATTCCTACCCCAAAACAACTTCTAAATGCAACATCCTTGTGATGTTTAAATTGCATAACTAATTTCCTTCGCCTCGCGTTGTTCGGATATCTTACCCCGCAAAATTATGCATGGATCATCAACCTACACACACACACACATATATATATATATATATATATATATATATATATATATATATGGTAAATTCAATCAGTTGGCGATTAAAGGCCTGGCTTTAATTCAAAGTATATATATTTAAAACAACCCTACATGTTTCGGCAATGATGCCTTTATCAAGGATATACAATATAAATGACAGTATACAAATGTCAAATAATTGAGTTGCTATGGATAAAATTATTCAAAGATACATTCCAATTGAATAATAATAAATCATGCCTTAGTATTCCAAAAACAGATAGCAAGGTGTGAACATATGTGTTGTCCGCTGCTAGCAGCTTGTGTTTCTTTCTGGGTACGAACTTGTCTGTTGGTTGCTGCTGGCAGCTTGCGTCTCTCTCTGGGTGTGTGGTTTTGTGTTTGTGTGAGCGCGTAAGTGTAGGGTTTTGTATGTTGGTGCGCTCGTGCGTGTGTTTAGTGACCGGTCGCATAAATTTAGAGAGATCATATAACCAGCCTTTGCGCAGGGCCGCCAACCCTTTCCCGGCAACTCCTTTACTTTTCGGTGCAGTACTTCGACGGCCCGACCGCCGCCCAATCGAAGCAAGGCGCAGACCAGCGAAGCGCACCCTGCACGGGGTTGCTCATCGCCAACCGAGGGAACACTCTTAGCGGCTACTTCGGTCGACGACGGTCACACTTTGTGCCATCTTAACGTTTTCCGCCAATGCGCAAAACACGGCGCCGCGCAATGCAGACACCACTAGGACCGGTCCTGGGCGGCAACCTGGCTAGGCTGCCGTTAACAGCACACACACGTTCGACGTGTATGCAGTGCCCCCGCATTGGATTCTTAAAAAAGAAAAATACAATCCTTATAAAATTTGCCTCGTTCAAGAACTCTCTGAAGATGATTTCGGCAGAAGGCAAGAGTTTTGTTAATTAATGATGAACTTTTATTTGAACGGTACTCCTCATAGACATAACTGTCGGTATTAGGCAGAGAGTAATCCTCACTAGATACAAATGGCGCATCTGCAACGCCCTAGAAAGTTTAACGCTTGGACTGGTACGAGGGTCACCTTTTATATTTTTATAAAATCTGGGAAGAAAACTAAATTTTTTGGAACAAACTATTTTATTGTTTTTCAAAATATTCGCCTTTGTGGTCTATACACTTTTGCATGCGCACGAACCAGTCATTTTTTCGACTCTGAAGGTTGTATCTCAGAAACATGGTTTTCAAAGGCTTCGACTGCTCCTTGAGGTGTTGAAAATCCCTCTCTACACATTTTTTGTTTCACAGTTGGGAACAAAAAGAAATTATTCGGCGACAAGTCAGGTGAATATGAACAATGAAACATTTCAACACTTTTCGCCTTCAAATAGTCAACTGTTAGAGGTGCTGTATGGGAACTCGCATTGTCGTGATGAGAAATAATGCGACGTTTTCGGTTGTTCTTCCTCGTTTCGTCTATAACTTTTGGCAAACAAATTATTGTATACCATTTAACGTTAACAGTTTTTCGATCCTCTAAAGGAATTGTTGCGATGTGTCCTATGTAGCCAAAAAGAAACAAGCGATCATTTTCTTGGAAGTGCTCCTTGCCCGAACAACTTTTGTGGGGTTCTGTTCGTCTTGGAACACCCATACAGTAGATTCTTGATTGGTTTCCGGCTCATACGCATATATCCATGTTTCGTCACCGGTGACGATGTTGTATACGGATTTCGCGATTCCTTCGTTGAATTTTTTGCGCATGTCTTTACACCAATTGACACGAGCTGCTTTCTGTGCTTCGGTCAAGTTATGTGGAATCCATCTGGAACATATTTGTTTACAAATAAATGTTCATGTAAAATCGAATGAATTGCAGTCTGCGATATGCCAAGAGATGCCTCTACCTCATTGTAAGTCACATGTCGCTCGTGTTCTATCATTTTCCGCACAGCATCGATGTTTTTTGGAATCACAACACTTTTTGGTCGACTTTTACGTTATTCAACACTCACTGAGGCACGGCCATGACGAAATTCTGCAAACCAATTGCAAACTGTCTTCGCTGATGGTACTTCATTACCAAAAGTTGACCGAAGCGATATAATGCATTCTTGTAGAGTTAGGCCTTTTTTATAATCGTAAAAAATAATCTAACGAAAACCTTCACGAGTAATCTCCATTATTTTACAAACTCACTGTCTTATAATTGTCACTGTCAACAAACTACTGACTCAATTTCTAAGCTATCGGGGATTTCTCATCGACAAATGTCAAACTTTAAGAATATAGTGATTACATACGTCAAAAGCACCATCTAGTGGTCGATTGTAAAAATATAAAAGGTGTCCCTCGTATTAGTAGAAACAGAATAATAGGGCCATTATTATACAGGCTGTGTATAAATTGTTAGATAATTCTAAGCTATATTTTTAGATATTTTTTTTAATTTAATTTAAATTTTTTTCTTTTTAGAAAAATGATGTAAAAAATTAACATATTTCTTCAGTTATTTAATTTATTAGAAAGATATTTATGAATAAACGTTTAAAATTATAATAATTTATTGCTTACAGCAGAACAATAACGAAAAATTGCATTTTTGGTAGTAAAAATTCGAAAGTTTGGCGCTCTCGTGTAAAGTTATTATCGACCGTTAGAAGTTTATTTATAAATATCGAAGAATAACAAAAGGAAGGACCTCACGTGTAGATTGTCCGCTGCCTATAGAAGAAACTCTAAGTGGTCCAAAGATATTTAGAACTTTAAAATAATCAGATAATTCCTGCAATTGAGTAAAATGGGAAACTTCCACAAAACACTAGTTTCAGCAGGATAGGGCGCCCTCTACTGTTCAATTATCGTTCGAGAACGATTAGACCGAACTTTTTTCCACAGATTGATTGGAAGAAGAGGCCAAATTGAATGGTTCGCATGTTCTCCCTATCGCAATCCACTAAATTACTTCTTGTGGGTCTATCTAAAACAGAAAGTGTATCATACCCGACCTAGAAATTTGCAAGATTTGGCTGAAAAAATTAATGAAGAGATATGAGGCATTACAAGGTTACGAAGGGTTACAAGGGAATTTATATATAGATTGGCTTACTGTCAGGAAGTAGGTGACGCCTATTTTGAAAGTCTCGTAAAATATGTTCAATTTAATTTTCGATATGGGTGACTGTAAATTGCTGCATAATGTAAACAAAAGCAAAAAACTTATATTATTTGAAAATTTACAGATTAAAAGAGCCTTAAATGGATAGAAGAATGTAACAAATACATATACAGATATAATAAATACACCTATAATAGATGAGTATATTAAAATAAGGACAAAAACATAAGTAATTAGGCTAATGGCATTGTAACTAGTACATAGGTATATATAGTTGCCTATGTTCACATTGGTTTTTGTTCGTTACATTTTTTCGAACACTCTGTAGTTATATTAAAAAATACTTGAAATGATGGCTCTTCATTTCTAATTTTCGTTTCTAAAATTTTATTATAATATCTTTTTTAATTTAACAGATATGAGTATTTACATCGTTCCACACATTTGCCCATCACTGTATACGAGCACCTTCCTATTAATATTTTCCAGGCGAGTATACCTAAGAATGTAAATATTCCTAGAATTAGTTTAATGAAACAAAATTTGTATAAGAACCTGAGTCTTTCCTGCATGCATCTATTAAGTAATAATAGTTGCCTATATCCAATTAAATACAAAATTACATAATATTTAAAAACTATGAATATGAGACGTTTTCTATATAAAACGAAGGATACTAAAATCGGTGAATAAATTCAATCCATCTTACCATAGAAAAATTTCTAATCAACAATTCAAATTTTACTCAAACTTCTATTCCAATATTATAAAATCGTCTACCCCAGTTGTCGGTATCCCACAGGCGAAAATGTTGGCAACCTGAAACTTTTATGCTGGTTTGCTATATATCAAATTCGTCAATGTTATGCAAATTTTTAGCGAAAATGGAAATACTTCTTTAAATTACGCTTTTGAAGTTAAACATTTCGCAAGACTATTCAAATTTAATCCCCGACACTTTTTATTACAATGTAAAGAAGGCAGTATTAAATATGAATATTAAATATATAAGATTCATTTAATTTGTGTTTTAATATCGATTTATAATGACGTCATCTTTATAAATCGATATCCCAGCAATCTAATAAATAAAGCGATAATTAATATATGTATAGTATTAATTTTTTTAATTCATTTTTCGCTAGAGAATGTAACAGAATTTTGTAATATTGTGATGTGCGTCATGCGACGTTAATTCCTCTAGAAGGCGAACAATGCAGAATATATACCGGGGCGCTATTAGTGTGTCGGCGAAGTAGGCTGTTACAAATTCCCGCACCCTCATTCATTTTTTTCTGTTTAAATGGATTGCTATATTTTTTAGAAATTATTTCGATAGCCACCTAAATTACCTTTGCAGTGATATATGGTTATGTGCATTTCCGACAACTAGTTTTGGTTATATTGGAACTTTTGTCAAAAATTTTACAGTTGCAGCGTCTGACGTCTTAAGCCGTAGGCTGAATATGGGTATTGTGCATCGAATTATTCTATGGATATAAATTTGGGGTCTAACACTTTATATGTTTCAAGATGATATAATGTAAAAGTAAATACAGGGTGTTAAATAGGTCGCGCCGCATTTATCGAAATTCATACGCTTCTCTCGGATTTTTTTAAATGGAACCTATATTTTTCGATATTGTCATCAAATTCCCTGTAAAATTACCTGCAAAAGAGTACTAATATCGTAATACTTATTTACAGTGTTTTCAACGATATTCCACTTTTATGGGAAATATCTTTAATTACTATTCAATATACGGGACACCCAATGTGGCTAGATGGCCATGATTTTCAAACAACAACTAAGAATCTAACGAAACGTCAAATATCTGCTAAAAATTTTCGCATCAAGTCGCTTTCTGTGCTTTCTCTTTGTTATCATCGCGTTTTAATATTTGTTACAATTTCACTGCTTGCTTATTGCAACGTATTTCTTTAATCTGGTTATATTATATTGTCTTGTTCCCGTTAGATTTTGCCTACTTTCATTTACTAAAAATGAATTTCTCGAAGGAGGAACTCATAGACATGGTCTTTGTTCTTGGAACTTGCGGCAGAAATTCATTATTAGCATCAAGAATGTATGCTCCAAAATACTCTAACCGTAGAACGCCGGATAGTAAAACCATTGACAATTTGTTGGTAAGGTTTCTTCTATCGGGTTCAGTGAATTACGCCAAACATTGAAAGTACAAAAACTATGGTTACAGAAAATAATGAAGTGACAGCATTTAATCCGTTATAGAAAATCCGCACTTGTCTACACGGGCAATTTCGCAACAACATGGAATTACATCTATTAGCACGAGAAGAATTTTAAAAAACATAAATTTTACCCTTATTAAATTAATATTCACTAAGACTTATTACAAAACATTTTGAAAAGAAACTTACGTATTTTGAAAAAATTCACACTACTGTTACACAAGTAACTCTCATTTTGTGATCAACGCAAATGGAGTGTTAATACTTGGGGAGGCATCTTAAGAAACATCACTATAGGTCCATTCATCTTTAACAATACTTTAAATTGTGAAATTTATAGAAACTTCCTACAAAATAATTTACCAATACCACTTGAAAGCGTACTAGTAACTTCATGGTACCAACGTGATGGTATACCGCACTTTACGGAGCTGCTGCAAGAGCGCACCTAAATAGAGTATCTACTAATAGGTGGATTGGGAAAGAAGGTCCAATAAGCTAGCCGCCGTGATCACCAGATGTCACCCCTTGGTATCTTTTTCTGTTGCCTACTATAAAAAAAAACATAGTTTACATGGCACTCCGCCACAATGGCAGAAAACATGAAGTTACGTATAAGAAATGCTTTTCTCCACTTGCACGAGAATAGTATGACTGAAAATGTAAGGCAGTCTATACAGAAATAGTTGAGAATATGGATAGAGCATTTCATTTAAAAATATTGAGAGAGAAGCGTTTGAATTTCGATAAACGTAACACAACCTATTTAACATTCTGTAGATATTTTTACATTATATCATCTTGAAATATATAAGGTGTTAGACTACAAATTCATATCCAAAGAATAATTCGATGCACGATAGCCATCTTCAGCCTACGTCTTAAAACGTCAGACGCTACAACTGAAAATTTTTTGCAAAAATTCCAATATAACCAAAACTAGTCGGTAGTGCACATAACCATATGTCACTGCAAAGGTAATTTAGATGGCTATCGCAATAATTTCTAAAAAATATAGCAATCCATTTAAACAGAAAAAAATGAATGAACGAAATTTATTCGTAAATAATTTTACAATATTCGCTGTGATATACGTGCATTCAAGTTCTAAGGCCTCCGATTTTTTTTCTCCAGACTGGAAAGAGATAGAAGCATGTGCATTATTTTAAAATGAGCGTGCGTTCGTTGTCAATACGTCACAGAGATGGCGGCACTGTACGGCAGATGGAATTGTAGCGGCAGCGTCGAGAATGAGAACTGTTTTAGATACTTAAAATGGCTACGTTTTCCTTACTTGAACAGCGTGCAATCATTCGTTTTCTGAATTTGCGTGGTGTGACACCAATCGAAATTTATCGACAGTTGAAGGAGACATGTGGTGATGGAGTTATGGATGTGTCGAAAGTGCGTTCTTGGGTGCGACAGTTTAATGAAGGCAGAACATCGTCTGACAACAAACCGAAACAACCTCGGGCTCGCACAAGCCGGTCTGACGACATGATCGAGTGGAGAGTGGAGAGACTTGTTTTGGGGGATCGCCGAATGACAGTTGAACAGATCGCCTCCAGTGTTAGCATTTCCGTGGGTTCTGTGCACACAATCCTGCATGACGACCTGAAAATGCGAAAAGTGTCCTCCAGGTGGGTGCCACGAATGCTGACGGACGACCACAAGGCTGCTCGTGTGGCATGTTGCCAAGCAATGTTGACGCGCAACCAAAGCATGAATGGGATTTTCTTTTAGTCGATTGTGACAATGGATGAAACGTGGATGCCATTTCTCAATCCAGAAACAAAGCGCCAGTCGGCTCAATGGAAGCACACAGATTCACCGCCACCAAAAAGTTTCGGGTAACCGCCAGTGCTGAAAAAATTATGGTGTCTATGTTCTGGGATAGTGAGGGCGTAATTCTTACCCATTGTGTTCCAAAGGGTACTACGGTGACAGGTGCATCTTACGAAAATGTTTTGAAGAACAAGTTCCTTCCTGCACTGCAACAAAAACGTCCGGGAAAGGCTGCGCGTGTGCTGTTTCACCAAGACAACGCACCCGCACATCGGGCTAACGTTACGCAACAGTTTCTTCGTGAAAACAACATTGAAGTGATTTCTCATGCTCCCTACTCACCTGACTGACCTGGCTCCTAGTGACTTTTGGCTGTTTCCAACAATGAAAGACACTGTCCGTGGCCCCACATTCACCAGCCGTGCTGCTTCGCTTCAGCGATTTTCCAGTGGTCGAAACAGACTCCTAAAGAAGCCTTCGCCGCGGCCATGGAATCATGGCGTCGACGTTGTGAAAAATGTGTACGTCTGCAGGGAGATTACGTCGAGAAGTAACACCAATTTCATAGTTTTCGGGTGAGTAGTTGGTTATAAAAAAATCGGAGGCCTTAGAACTTGAATGCACCTCGTACTATATACGTACTGAAAATATCACTTTCCCATCTTTGTTTCACGCTAGACTCCGCTGACATACTATTGGCGCACCCGGAACACACTCAAGGGGAAGGATGAATTATTCAAGCAGTAATCGTCGTGAAATAAACTACTTTAATATAAGTGTATTCAAATATAAATACTGTTAGTTAGTTATTATTTAATGTACTTATTTTTATTCACATAGTTATTCTTAATTACTTAACTATCGAAGCCAACGTGAAGAATTATCACAATAAGCCGAATGACAAGAAAAGAGTAGCAAGATAATTGTTAAATATGTAATCTGGCAACAGTTAATGTGCATATGTATAAATCAGGTGTGGAAAATACAGTGCAAGTTCATATTATACACTGACGAGTTTATTGCAAGACAAAACAGCATGTCCGAATAGCAATTTTCACAAAGATATTAACTTCAGTTGTGTTCTCCACATCCGATTTTTAATAATATTGTTACGTTATCAAAAATGTTTGGCGAGGTTTTACTTATTCAAGTACGTTTAAAATTGTTTTGTACCCTGTTGGCGCTGTCCGATTTATCGTGGAGACACATTAATATAAGTTCCGTCTTTTGTAGGTGTGATCGTCTGATGGAAACTAATAACTTACTAAGTCTCAGACTTGTCATAAGGACGGCGATAAATGGTTTGACATTCATGATGTTTTCATTAGTCAATGAGCGGCGCTAAATGTTTTTCTATGCTGCCT
Organism: Melolontha melolontha; assembly: GCA_935421215.2. Lineage (NCBI taxonomy): Eukaryota > Metazoa > Arthropoda > Insecta > Coleoptera > Scarabaeidae > Melolontha > Melolontha melolontha. The sequence continues at coordinate 93,507,476 of OW285239.1, forward strand.
TTTGTGACTTGATTGTATGCAGTAAGAGAGTTATTGATGTGAATTTTTTTTATCCCTACATCATGTGCTGACGAGTCTATGCAAGACGAAACACATGTCTGTATGTCTGGATAGTAATTTTCACACAAATATGAATTTTTTATATTATTAAACATATTTTTGGTTTATACAAAAAATGGTAAGGTTTGACCAACACAAGCATGATTCAAGTTTTATTGTTATGTAATATAATCGTTTCTCTTTTTATCCATTAGTAATAAGTAAAGGCCGGATTATATACAGTTTGCATAAATTTGTATATTTGCATATTTTGTAGTAAATCAGCATTTTTGCATATTTTAAGTATCCGAGTTTTATTTATTTACTAAATCAAATTTATTATAGGCATTACTACAAATACGTCGTAGATGTAACAAACAAACAAAAATGAAACAGCCCTCTTTAAATTAAAAATAGCATTTTAATAAGCCTCTTCCCGTTACTTTTGCGATAAGCGTCTCCAAGAATTTATTAATGCTCTTCCCATACATCCAGGCCGAGACAAAATTCCAGGAAAAGCTAATACCTTAAAACTTCTAAATAAATCCAAAAATACATTTTACCAGAAAATTAGGAGTATATGTGTTTCTTTGCTATTCGGAGATATTTATTCCCATATTCGAAAGTAATTTTATTTTAAGTTATTTTACGTTGTCTTTTCCAACCGTAAACTTGTTGTAAGTTGTAAGTTGTAAGTTGTGATATATAATAGCAAAAATGCCGAAAATAGCGACTGTGCCTGGATGGATTGCACCTTATTCTGAATTGCGTATGAATGGAGAAAAAGTGCTTTGCGTAGCATACTGCAAGATTGTGAGTAAAATTTTAAGTTTACTTCCTCTTATTAATTAATTAATAAGTTTTAATAGTTTTTAATTATTCCTTTTACTAACATTTATTTTATAAGAAAACAACCGATGATGTGATATTTTTTTTGCAAATTACAAAGTCAGAGAAAGTTCCAAGTCGACCAACATATGAAAACTCGATCTCATGCTGCAAAACTAACGAAGATGAAATTGGCGAAGAAGAGTCAGCAAACATTACAGCAATGTTAGCCATCAACTTCCAAAAAATCGGAACAAGAACAATTTAATAAAGATTTGTGTCAAATGTTTGTGTCGGCAGATATTCTACTACATAAATTAAACAATTTAAATGCCAAGTTATTTTTGTAAAAGTACATCAGCTAATATAACATTCCCGACGAGAGCAAAAAATATATTCGCTGTATCTATGCAGAAACATTGAATAGCATTAAGACGGTTATTGCAAACAATTATCTTTATATATGCGTAGATGAAACTACTGATAGTGTGGGCCGATACATAGTTCATTTAATGATTGGTATCCTCAACGTATCGGTTCCAGCAAAATCTTATTTAATTTCGTCAAGGCAGTTGGAAAAGGCAAATAATTTGACAATAACAAGGTTTATACAGGTAGAACTGGCAACTTTCTTCTTACCGGAATCGATTTCAACGAAGAAAATTCTATTGTTTTTGACGGATGCTGCACCATACTTGGTGAAGGCAGCCTTCAACTTGAAAATCTTTTACATAAATTTAATTCACACAACTTGCCTGGCGCACGGGCTAAATCGTGTTGCAGAAGATGTCAGAAAACATTTTCTCTTAGTAAATACTTTAATTAGTAGTGTTAAGAAAGTATTTTTAAAGACCCCATTACAAGTTCAGTTTTACAAACAACATCTACCCGGTGTTCCGCTTCCTCTTCAACCAGTAATCACACGATGGGGTACGCAGTTCGAGGATGCTATTTTTCATGCAAATCATTATGAAGGAATAAAGACAATTATTATGGATTTTGATGGGGATGCACAATCTGTGATAGACGCCCAAAATGTGTATTCGAGTAAAGAAATACCTCAACAGTTCGCGTTTATTAAAGCCAATTACAGTTTTATTTCCACTTCTATCTTTAGGTTGGAAAAACAATTTATGTCGCTAATCGAGAACGTTGAAATAATATACAAATTTGAAAGTCATGTTTTGATGTTAAAGGAGGAGTGGGATAGTCCGAACATGAAAAATTTTTAAGTGTAATAGGAAAAAATTAGGGTTTTAAAAAGCTAAAGGATATTGCTAAAATCTTGTGTGGTGATTCAGTAGAAAATATTGAGTTGACAATAGATGATATTTCTAATTTGAAATATGCTCCTATAACATGCGTCTACGGAAAGCGAACCTTTTCAATATATAAATACATGTTTTCAGACAAGCGTCACAATTTTTCTGTTGAAAACTTTGGGAAATATGTGATTGTAAATGATTTTCATAGTTAATTATGTTGGAAAATGTTCTAAATAAACTTGAAGTAAACATAATAGAATATTTTTTTCTACAGTATTCCATTTTCTAATATTCCTCGTATTGTCTACCTGCATATTTTTCATAAGGAAGTGCATATTTAGGCTAAAATGTCTGCATATTTTCATTTTTCCTTGCATATAATCCGGCCTTTAGTAATAACTGAAACTCATATTATATGCAAAATGCATATTTGTTGTTAAAATATATTTCAACAAAATTATGAGTTTTCTGGGTTAATTTAATGTTTTTTAGAAAAAACAACGCAAATAACAAAAGCATATTTTGCATATTTTTATTACTTCATGTGATTCCCTATTTCATTTAATACTGCACATGAATGTATTTTTTCTACAAATTACAAATTTCCTTCTAAAGATTCCACTAGGCGGCAAGTTTAAAAATAATAATTAAAATATAATTGGCCGTGGAAAATACCAGATTTCCAAATGTTCTCGGAAAGCCGGTTATCAATACGAAACCGTAATAAATGGAATAAGAATCACACGACCAACTTCACTGAGTTTTACGTCGTTGGCACTGGCTGGCTGCTTTGTCAAATTAAAATCATCAAATACTCAGAAATAATTGCAAAGATTCGCACATTGATAGGTGACAACTTAATATATTTTCGAGTGGATAAAACAACAGACTCTTGGGGTCTATATATTGTTAATTTGTTAATTGGTAGTTTGAACGCCGAAAATCCTAGATAATAATATTTAATAAGTTTTAAGCAGTTAGATAAAATCAACTCGTTTTACTAACAATGGATTACAAAATTTTTCCTGCTCGACGTAATACCACGTGATCAAATTATATTAATGTCGTCCGATGCAGCCCCTTATATGTGTAATGCCTCAGTTAATTTAAAGTTATATTTTTCTAATTTAATTCATACTACTTATCTGGCTCATGGCATTAATAGAGTTGCCGAAGAAATCAGAAACCAACTTTCTCTTGTAAATTAATTAATTTCGAATATAAAAAATCTTTGTAAAAGCGCAGTTACGGATTCAGTTGTACAAAGAATCATTTCCCAGTTTACAATTACCTCCACAAACAGAAATCACAAGGTTGGGAACATAACCAAAAGCCGCAATTTTATATTTAAACAATTATCGAAGCATTAAAAATTTTATTTTAGAGTGCTCTGATAAGTCAGAAGCTATAAAAAAGCAAGAGTCTTTAAAACATAATGTAATACCAAATCATTTGGCATTTATTGCAACAAATTTTCTGTAGTAACAGAAACAATTTTGATTTTAGAAACAACAGACTCCTGCGTCTGACTGAATCTATAAATTCAATAAACAAATTCCAAAACGCGTTGTCAACTATTACAGGAGCTGGAGAAATATTTTTTAAAAAGCTAAACTCAGTATTAGAAAAAATCATGGCTTTAAAATTCTTTCAAAAGTTTCTAATATTTTGAAAGGGAAAATTGTAGATGACATTGAATTAGAACCTTTAGATTTAGATTTAGAAAATGCTCGTCTATGTTGAACGATCTTTTTCCACATTCAAACACTTACGAGAGAATTATATATTTAAGTGAAAATTATAGTTTTGTTTCATAGAATCGGCTTTTTTTAGTTAGAATGTTATAAAAAATTTAGCATATTGATGCATATGTTTCTATATTAGACCTATTCTTCTATACTAGAGCATATTTTTGTCAAAATATGTGCATATTTTAGTGCATATTTTGCCTATTTTTACATACATATAATCCGAGCTTTAATAATAACACCCTTTACTAAAAAAGGTCAAACAAAACGACATGCTCTTTTCGGAGGGCATAAATATTAATCTTACCCTTAACTGAACGCGGTATTAGGGATTAACATAATTAGAGGAAGACATTAATCCTATCCTTAAATTGAATGCTCTTGCAAATTATAGATGACATTAAATTAGAACCTTACATTATAAGCTATTTAGAAAATGCTCGTCAATGTTGAACGATCTTTTTTCATATTCAAGCACTTACGCGAGAATAATATATTCTTGAATAGCATTCATAATGTCAAAGGATATTTTAAGTTTTTGTAAACATATTGTATTATACCTTAAATGTAAATTAAAGGTTCGTTTCATAGAATCGGATCAAATAGGCACAAAATGCAAATAATTTTTAATTACACATTGCATTTGGTCAAAGTTAGTTGTGTTTGTTGTATTCATTGTATTCATGTATTGCACTGTGCTAGTTGTATTAATTGTGGTCATTTTCAGCATATATGAAAATTTCGAAAGTTATTAGCGAACATGAAAAAGAAGTGCTGGTCGTGGAGTCTGCCAAATTTTCTAAAGACAAAGTTTTAAAAAGTGGAGAAAATTTATTGGAGATATGCCATACGATCCTGTAAAGCAAGAGTTTTTACAATGGATGCAGAAGATCTCTTTTCTCGTTATGATTTACAACATGGTCATCCTAAAAACATTAAAAAGTTAAATCAACAAATAATAAGCAACCGCCCAATAAGAAAAGCGACAGAAGATCCAATCGAAAGACCATCTAAGATTAGATATTCCATAGTCAAGCCTAATTGTATTCTAATAAAAATAAAATAATTGTTGGAGTTTGCTAATAGTTACACTACATCTATATTGTGAATAATGTGTAAATATAACTTGAGTTGAATTTGTTAATAGTATACATCATCTCTATTTTGTTGTGGCTTTAATAAAATGTATAATATGCAACTAACAGTAAAATATTCAAAATGCTGGAATGTCTTTTTGTTCTCTTTTATATCCTCAGCAGTATTAGCATCCAATTAAGGCATCTTGGTGTACCTAGCGCAAAAAAGATTAACTAAATTCTTAGCGTCCAGTTTATGCGTTCCCGAACAGGTACACCTAGCGCAAAAAGAATTAACTAAATTCTTAGCGTCTAATTTATGTACTGGCTGTTGTTTTAAGTATTATTTTCCTACTGATAGATAGAAATATATTTTAAGCACCGCAACTTAATCTACAAACAGCAGTGGTTTCCTTCTAAGAATCGCTAGTAATAATGATTGTCTGCCTTGCCGAAGGTAACATAAGTCTATTCAGACAGACCTTACATACATTCGCTCCCGCTGATATGATGTAAAAACATCATATCAGCCCTGGCACAACACGTTATAATAGAAGAACGCGCAATAGATTTTTTAAAACCAAATTTCTTTGCAAAACTCTAACATTACTACATAAATATATTATGAGAAACCATAGAAATATAAAACTGGACGAATAGTTTAAAGAAAAGAGATTATGCACCTTGTGAATATACAATCTACACAACCCGGGTACGGAAACAAATAAGATGAATCGAGACCAAAACACGCTACTATTCGATTCCTAGAATAGTACTCGCACCGCCGCCCCCGACTCGATCGATGTGTCAAAAGCATTGGGAAGCTGTACTAACACAACTATCGCAAGTAACTGCAATTTAACAGCAAAAATAAAAATTACGACCTGATGGCACCAAAAGCTCGAAGTGAAATAAGTTCGCTTACATGCTTTACAATGCAGATTACATCTAGAAACCCCGTAATATTGCTACGAAACAAACGACTGTTATGTATATAAGCTTATTTTATAATTCAATATTGGTCCCTACAATCGAATCTAGAAATCATCACAACAATTAAGAAAATGCTGGGGTGTTCTTGTTTGGAGGGCCATTTAATATAATCAATTATGATCTCGTATATATTAATATAAAGCTGATACTTAAGATAAATGTAAATGGAAGAATGGACTCTTCAACATAATCACATAGTAATCCATTCGAACAGGACTAAAGAGTGAATTGAAACTGTGAAAGAAGGTGAATATTTAACGTCGGCTAACAAGAAAAATCAATGTAGAAGACAATCATAAACTTTTAAAAATATGTGTAACTCTACTAATAATAGATTCTTCCAAGTTATAAAAGAAACTGGTAATAATGCAGATGTTTAAAGACATTAATATAAACGAAATTTGTAAATTATTTCGGTTTAGTTAATTTAAAACTTCCACGCGTATGAAAATATAAAATAAATTAAAGAAATATAAATATGTATAGTCAAGTATCCAATGGTTTTGTAGCAATTTTCAGATTATAAAAATTATTAAAAGATATGAACTCAAAAGCATCGAAAATTCAAAAATAAAAATTAATGTCTTTTATTGACAATACAACAAACAAAATTAAGCATTAACAGATGTACAAACACTAGTATGTATTTAATTAAATTGATACAAATTACTTTTAAACAACTACACATTAAAGTGGATTACAGTAGAACTTCAGCTATAGGATTACAGTAGTTTATAGAAGTTGATCAATGTGGTAAGGTATTACGTTACGTGATGGATGAAGAAGAAAGTAAGATAGATTACTTAATTTAAACGGAGGATATATAGTTATATAAAAACATTATTCGGAATGACTAATAAACTCTTATTAGTTAAACTTTCATATAAGGCACCATAAATCGTCTATAATAAAAGTTACTCACTTACTTAATAACTTACTTAAACTTTCTCTATTATTTATTCGTCAGTAAAAGTATTAGCCCTGTGTGTTTCATATTTTCCTGATTGTCATTCTTCGAGTTTTTCAGCGAATATTTATATTTATTATCAGTTCTTCGAAATTTTATCTTATCGAAGTTTCTGCTTGCTTGTTATTTTAATTTTCTGTATGAATCCTCGTTTTTTTTCCTTCTCATTTCTTGTGTTACACCCTATATTTTCTTCATGTATACGAGGCATAAAGTCATTTGAAATTGTAACACGAAGTCGCACTTGCTTAATAGAAGGTAAAGCGGCACTAATTTTGCGGTTAGCGTTAGCGACGGTCGCTTTTTACAATGGTATCGGCTGTATTAAACTAGCGGCGGTTAAGATTGGTACCGCGGGAGACTTCATATTCGGCTTTAACTGTTTGAGATAGCCTCGGTTGGGCAATGGTTTAAGGTTCGAGCGAGCTGGAGGTGTTTTTCCCTCGCCGAGTGAGCAGCGTATCTGCTCGTGTACTGCTCTACAGAGTAAGTATCGATTTAGATAGGTCCTCCCTCCACATAGGGAAGGTTGAAAAGTTCCTGTGACCCCAAGCGTACAGGTAACTCGTGCGATGAAAACGGGCGCGCTGATTTAGCGTACCTCAATCCTACTGTCATTGGTGGCTGTGGTAAATAGGTCCTCGCGGGTAGGTGTCACTACATACAATATTAACGAGGCACTAATTGTGCTGATATGGCAACTTTTAAAGGCAACGTACCACTTACAAATCATTTCGTGGGCAGGAGCAGATTCATCATAATGTTTATGTAATTTTTCGTCAGCTTCCTTAATGAAATTCTCTTCTCTCTATATT